>OX392541.1:14447040-16947040 GCA_947623455.1 Mimachlamys varia
AAATAGGGCGAGTTAGAGAAGTCAGCTGTCAAAAACGTAGCGCGACATTTCGTCCAAATGTACTCTAATACTACAGGTAGACAGAGGGACGGGCAAGATGTTTACCCATTCCGCTAATAAAGCGAAACCTGTCTAAACCAGAAGTCACTGGGACCAAAACTGTTAGCCAGTTTACACAGGTGTCCACTTTGTAGAAGTAGGATATAAGATAAGAGGGAAGTGCTGGGACCTGGGCCAAGTTGTTAAAAAAGTGATTAGGTTAATCAGTGATTAGCGAAAATTTTAAATTTCATGTAACTTTAAAATGAAATCGTAGATTTAGTTACAACTTTGCAGATATCAAGTAACTAATAGTGTCAATTTTTATGCAAAAATTTAAAGATTTTATCTTGTATATTAACAGAATTATTAACGTTTGAAAAATGTTGTTAAATAGTGATTAAGCTAATCACCTTTTGAACAACTGGGCCCCAGTGGTAAGGCTGGAATAAACAGCTTCGGATTAGAAAGGGGCCGGTTAAGACAAGAATGTAGGTACAGTAAAACCCCACTTACTCGAACCTGGTTTACTCAAATACCCCTCATCAGTCAAAAAGTTTGTTTGGTCCCGACAAAGTTCTCATTTTGAGGATTGATGCTTACTTGGATATGACTAAGATTTACATGGGGGTGTCGTTTAATACTCTTCCGGAACACCTGTCTTATTCTCTTGTGCTTTTATGAGAGTCTCCATATAAATCTTTCCTTTGTTCCTATTTTGCCTGTAGTTTAATCGATTTTGAGTTTGGATTATGGTTTTGTTGACGCTTTGGTATTGTCCCGATTTTTTTCCGTACATATTTAACCAACCTCCAACTATTCAAATACCATATCTTCCTAGAATTATTGATCAGGTCCCCATGAGTTTGAGTAAGTGGGGTTTTACTGTATTTTCACCTTGTAATTTACACTAGATTTGTTCCCTTATACAATCTATTAGCTGACTTACAGTGAGGTCCATACAGCTGGCCAATCTCTTGCCCTGGAGATTTCCTCGCGGCGTTCCCAGGTATCTTTCGCGGGAGTCAGGGAAAGGACTGAAGGCATGCGATACACTGGACACTGCTCTCTTTAGCCGTCCAGGCGTCTTATTGAAGGAAAATGCTCTGCTGACACGCTTACCCAGTCTGTAAAAAAAAAAAAAACATGTAAGAACCGATAATAGAATATGTTAGTCTGTAAAAAAAAACATGTAAGAGCCCATAATAGAATATGTTAGTCTGTAAAAAAACATGTAAGAACCGATAATATAATACGTTACAATGTTATCCACCTCCATTTTCAAAGCGAATAGTGAATCGTCAGCACCAGAAGGATTCTGATGCAAACATGAACACCAACTTTCTTGCTCTGAATGTCAACAACAGACAATAAAACAATAAGCCTGGTCACCTTTAATAATCTTCACTGAAGTGATGCAATCAAAGTGTAAAAGATTAAGCTCTAATAGATATATCTTAACCCCCATACCTTCCTTCTGAAAATGTTAAATGTGACCTTTTGACCCCTTTAAATTAACAACAAATATTCAATCAGATGAAGAGCTTGATGCAATCATACTTTAGATTGAATATGAACTAAATTTGTTGATTAGAAATCTTGAACAGAAGTTTTTGTATGTTGATGGTTGGAAGACCAAACAATTATTACTAAACTATATATATTTCCTATACAAAATATTACATGGATAAGATAAAGTGTTGTACAATCATAGTTGGGACAAAGCCATAGACTTAACATCGATCATATTCTGCAGCTTTTCTGAAAATGATGGACTATTGCACTGCCATATCGTACTACAGCTGTACTTAACAGGTATGTTTTTTAAAACATATATGCTTTGCTACTTAACTATCAAATATTGAACTAAATATGCTTTATGGATGCTGGACTGATAAATATTTCAGTAAATGCCATACCATGCTACAAAATAACAGAACAAATATAATAACTTGTACTTGGGTTATAAATAGTTGTTCTTTAAATAGCTGATCGGTGCCACTAAGCTGTTGTTAATAAATCTGTGCTGCTAAATAAATACTCCAATGATTTGTAGGATGATGTCAGATGATGATGATGATATTAGTGAGGATGATTAGTTTTACATGCATGATGATGATGAGGATGATTGATGCTTGAATTATGATGATGGTTATGTTGATAGATAGAAGGTAAAGTTCTGACGATGTTGAACTAAGGGGCATAACTCCATAATCCCCGTTTGGATAATTTATTCGCATTTCCTTAATGTTAAAGTTCTGCGCACAAAATTCATTTTTATTGGTGATGAATAGTTAGGGCTGGGCGGTTTTACCGGTATACCGTGGTATAAAGTTTTAATGGTACGTACCGTGGTACATTAGTCCTGTACCTGTTTTTTGGGGACTTTCATTTAACTTATCAATTTGAAAGAACTATTTGTTACATAGATCAATTGAAATTCCAAAATGGTTTAATAATAATTTCCTATAAGTTTGCTGATCAACTAGGACAGACATACATACATAGCTTCACTCAAACTATATTAGAGGATAACACGAGAAGCTTATGACAGGCCTCTTGTAGATTGGCTTCAGAACAAAAAAAGCCCGAGACCTTCATCTTGCTCAAACATGCAATCAAGGTGCACGTGGTATACCGTGGTACGTACCGCAGTATTTGCCTAAATACCGTGGTACGTTTGATTTTGTGGTACCCAGCTCTATGAATAGTGTAAACATTTTCTTTTCACTAAGGACTGATCCAGAATAAATCCACTTTACAAGACCCCACCCCCCATTAGATATCAAAAGTGATTCAATATAAGAAACGGTAGATCTGGTTTTCACCCTACCATCCTTAATATGTCAATACATGTGCATCCAACCTCTCCCAAGATTAATTATGGTATAATCCCTAAACTCATAACTCTATAAAAAGTAGAGTTTACATATAAAATCATGTTACATTTCAATAATGTAACATTGTCCCTATGCCCCCCCCCCCCCACCCCCTGTAAGACCCTGTCCCATAGTGCTGTCCTTAGAACTCCTATTAAAGGGAGAAATAGTGAAAACAATACTGTGTCTACACACAACTAGACACCAACAGTATGCAATTAAATATGTTCAACAATCAATTTGTAGCAGGGTTTGTAACAATAACAACTTAATTTCAAACTTTAGCTCATAATTGATTATATATATCAATATGATTTGTTGCAAGGTTATAGATATGTGAATACATGTCCTACTGTGCCATTTTAGCTGTTAAATAAGTGATTAAATGATGGACGGATTGATGAGTTGTTAACACTATAAAGGCTTTTCACGCAGGTGGATGAGGTTTAATCCCTGATATCATCATATACATGAAATGTTCAAAGAAAGTGTTTTTCACTCCTGCCCATAAAACTCCCAACAACCCAGATGGAGTATAAATAGTCTAGGGTGGGTGTTGCTGTATTTGTGCTGTTGCATTCAAGTGTAAAAGATGCCATCGGAAGCATGGTCCCACTACCAACAGAACACAATACACATCCAGCACACACATAGGCAAACACACATAGGGAGATATTAGCCAGGTGGCACAGCACTATTGGTTTGCACCTGACAAGGCAACTCCTGTGAACTCCTTAGAATTGTATATGTTGATTGCAAATTGTATATCTAAGCACAGTAAAGTGTTTTAAAGCAGCTTATGTTAGATAGATCGCTATATTAAATGTTGTGTATTTATTTATTTATAGGTGCTGTTAAATTGATACATTAATTAAATAACTCAACTGTTCAAAAGTGGATGATAATTAATTAACTAAATCTCATACTCTGCTGTATAGCTTGCTGTTAAGGGTACAAACATTTGACTAAATAACCAACGGTGCTACTCTATTAGTTGATGAACAATCGACCGAATCATACACTACTCCCGCTTTCTATAGCTGCATGTGTGGCTTAAATGACAAGACGTTATATATATATATAGTATGCAGCTTTAGCAGCTAAATACAATGGGACTAAATTTCATATTTCGCTAATTAGCTCATAAGCATTGCACTAAGATCATACCTTGCAGCTTTACTGAAAAACAACAAAATAAATATCATAAATTACTGACTTAGAAGTCGAACCAGTGGTCGAAAATGTAAAACTCTGTTGCTCAGCTGATAACCAGACGGCTAAATGAAGTTTGCTAATGAAATACCTTGCCGCTTTGCTGATGCTGTGTTTTCCGAGCTCACTCGTGTTGATGTGGAGATCCCGGCCGACAACAGTCACCATCAAGGATTCCTTCAGGAATTAAAACACTACATAAAGGAGTTGGATCACACCCAGAAGTGTTACATTGTTTACAAAACATCAAAGGTAAATAACAAACATCAAAGGTAAATGATAAACATCAAAGGTGAATGATAAACAATTATGAACATCAGGTAAATTTCACCAGATACATGTCTGGGTTTTCAGTAATCCCTTGTGTGGACAATTTTAATTAAAGTATCGCGTAATACTCTCTGTAGTTTTATTAAAACTACAAAATTATGTTATACATTGTACTTGGTTTGGTCAATTTTGTTTTCTCTCCTATTAACTGCGAGGGTCATTGAAGGACGTGCTAGGTTTTGGAGGTGGAGGAAAGCCGGAATACCCAGTAAATGGCCATGTGGTTGATGAACTCACAACCCAGAAGTGGAGAGCTAGTGGTAGAATGCTGAGACACCTTAACCACTTATGTAATACATGAATGTCAGTACTCCCATTCAAATTATTGTTGGACAATTATTTTTTAACAATAATGTTGCTCTTGGTCTGATTTTCTATCTATAGTAAGGGTTGTAACTAAGGGCCTTTGACCTTTGCTATTTATAGTAAGGGTCATCACTAAGTGACACTGACCCTTGTTATCTTTAATAAGGGTCGTCACTAAGTTACTATGACCTTTGTTATCTATAAGGTCGTCACTAAGTGTCCTTGAGCTTGCTATTTATAGTAAGGGTCATCACTAAGTGAACTTGACCTTTACTATTTATAGTGAGGGTTGTCACTAAGTGACCTTAACCTTTCTATCTATAGTGAGGGTTGTTACTTAGTGTCCTTGACCTTTGCTTTTTATAGTAAGGGTCATCACTTAAGTGTCCTTGCCCTTACTAATGATAGCAAGGGTCGTCACTAAGTGACCTTGACCTATGTGGGAAATACTTACATGGTCAGCCATACACACTATGTTTGAGATACTCTTGGTGAGATGAGTCATGAATTCTTTCTTGTTTTCTTCCCCGTCCACCATAAAACTGAATAACTTTTCCGTCATTTCTGAATTACTCTTAACTATTATACCAAAAGAATTGCGACAATCTGAAAGGAAAGAAACAGAAAGGTGATAATATTTTAAAACATTGACCTGTACGATCTTTACTATAAAATACTACTTTGTGCTGCTAACCAGATACAGTTGCACTTCATTATTGGAACTGGTTTCTTAAATCTTGTCAAGTGATATATCGGTTTGATCTTTACACCCTAAGTTATTGCTTTTCTTTTTGTGGAAATGACGTACAATGTACATTGTATATCAAGTTAATTTCAAATTTCCAAATTAGATAACAGTATTTTATATGTTTCAAACTCAATTGGAATTGACTCAATATATGAGGCAAATATGGAAATATTTCAACTACAAATCTAAACATCAGCTGATGAGCAATTGCTTTCTGTGCTGGTGCTTCAATTCTCCCCTGAATAACAGTTTTGAACTCTTCCAGTACAAAGGTTGGAATAGTCCATCATGAAATTTCAGTGTTGAATGGTATAAAGATATACCACACGTTTAACATTCCCTAGGGATGCTGTGTTACATGTGATGACCGGTACTCACCATCTCTCTCCACACAGTCGACCACATGTTTAACATTCCCTAGGGATGCTGTGTTACATGTGATGACCGGTACTCACCATCTCTCTCCACACAGTCGACCACATGTTAAACATTCCCTAGGTATGCTGTGTTACATGTGATGACCCGTACTCACCATCTCTCTCCACACAGTCGACCACACGTTTAACATTCCCTAGGGATGCTGTGTTACATGTGATGACCCGTACTCACCAACTCTCTCCACACAGTCGACCACACGTTCAACATTCCCTAGGGATGCTGTGTTACATAGGATGACCCGTACTCACCATCTCTCCACACAGTTGACCACACGTTTAACATTCCCTAGGGATGTTGTGTTACATGTGATGACTGGTACTCACCATCTCTCTCCACACAGTTGACCACACGTTTAACATTCCCTAGGAATGCTGTGTTACATGTGATGACCCGTCCCACCATCCCTCTCCACACAGTTGACCACACGTTTAACATTCCCTAGGGATGCTGTGTTACATGTGATGACCCGTACTCACCATCTCTCTCCACACAGTTGACCACACGTTTAACATTCCCTAGGAATGCTGTGTTACATGTGATGACCCGTCCCACCATCCCTCTCCACACAGTTGACCACACGTTTAACATTCCCTAGGGATGCTGTGTTACATAGGATGACCCGTACTCACCATCTCTCTCCACACAGTCGACCACACGTTTAACAATCCCTAGGGATGTTGTGTTACATGTGATGACCCATACTCACCATCTCTCCACAGTCCACACGTTTAACATTCCCTAGGGATGTTGTGTTACATGTGATGACCCGTACTCACCATCTCTCCACAGTCCACACGTTTAACATTCCCTAGGGATGTTGTGTTACATGTGATGACCCGTACTCACCATCTCTCTCCACACAGTCCACCACACGTTTAACATTCCCTAGGGATGCTGTGTTACATGTGATGACTGGTACTCACCATCTCTCTCCACACAGTCGACCACACGTTTAACATTCCCTAGGGATGCTGTGTTACATGTGATGACTGGTACTCACCATCTCTCTCCACACAGTCGACCACACGTTTAACATTCCCTAGGGATGCTGTGTTACATGTGATGACTGGTACTCACCATCTCTCTCCACACAGTCGACCACACGTTTAACATTCCCTAGGGATGCTGTGTTACATGTGATGACTGGTACCCACCATCTCTCTCCACACAGTAGATCACATGTTTAACATTCCCTAGGTATGCTGTGTTACACGTGATGACCCGTACTCACCATCTATATCCACACAGTCGACCACATGTTTAACATTCCCTAGGGATGCTGTGTTATATGTGATGACTGGTACTCACCATCTCTCCACACAGTCGACCACACGTTTAACATTCCCTAGGGATACTGTGTTACACGTGATGACCCGTACTCACCATCTATATCCACACAGTCGACCACACGTTTAAATTTCCTTGGGAAACTGTGTTACACGTGATGACCCGTACTCACCATCTATATCCACACAGTCGACCACACGTTTAAATTTCCTTGGGAAACTGTGTTACATGTGATGACCCGTACTCACCATCTCTCTCCACACAGTCGACCACACGTTTAACATTCCCTAGGGATGCTGTGTTACATGTGATGACCCGTACTCACCATCTCTCTCCACACAGTCAACCACACGTTTAACATTCCCTAGGGATGCTGTGTTACATGTGATGACCTGTACTCACCATCTCTCTCCACACAGTCGACCACACGTTTAACATTCCCTGGGGATGTTGTGTTACATGTGATGACCCGTACTCACCATCTCTCTCCACACAGTCGACCACACGTTTAACATTCCCTAGGGATGCTGTGTTACATGTGATGACCGGTACTCACCATCTCTCTCCACACAGTCGACCACACGTTTAACATTCCCTAGGGATGCTGTGTTACATGTGATGACCTGTACTCACCATCTCTCTCCACACAGTCGACCACACGTTTAACATTCCCTAGGGATGCTGTGTTACATGTGATGACCTGTACTCACCATCTCTCTCCACACAGTCGACCACACATTTAACATTCCCTAGGGATGCTGTGTTACATGTGATGACCCGTACTCACCATCTCTCTCAACACAGTCGACCACACATTTAACATTCCCTAGGGATGCTGTGTTACATGTGATGACAGGTACTCACCATCTCTCTCAACACAGTCGACCACACGTTTAAAATTCCCTAGGGATGCTGTGTTACATGTGATGACCGGTACTCACCATCTCTCTCCACACAGTAGATCACATGTTTAACATTCCCTAGGTATGCTGTGTTACATGTGATGACGCGTACTCACCATCTCTCTCCACACAGTAGATCACATGTTTAACATTCCCTAGGTATGCTGTGTTACATAGGATGACCCGTACTCACCATCTCTCTCCACACAGTAGATCACATGTTTAACATTCCCTAGGGATGCTGTGTTACATGTGATGACCCGTACTCACCATCTCTCTCCACACAGTAGATCACATGTTTAACATTCCCTAGGGATGCTGTGTTACATAGGATGACCCGTACTCACCATCTCTCCACACAGTTGACCACACGTTTAACATTCCCTAGGGATGCTGTGTTACATGTGATGACAGGTACTCACCATCTCTCTCCACACAGTAGATCACATGTTTAAAATTCCCTAGGGATGCTGTTTCATGTGATGACAGGTACTCACCATCTCTCTCCACACAGTAGATCACATGTTTAACATTCCCTAGGGATGCTGTTTCATGTGATGACCGGTACTCACCATCTCTTTCCACACAGTCGACCACTCGTTTAACATTCCCTAGGGATGCTGTGTTACATGTGATGACCTGTACTCACCATCTCTCTCCACACAGTCGACCACGCGTTTGATGGCCGCTAATGGTACCAGTGTCAGGTGCTTTAGTGCCTTCTGTGGGGTTTTCAGCAGGGCTGGTGACTTAGAGCTGTTTAGGTATCGTGATCGGCGTTTACATAACTGGAAAAAAAAAAAAAAAATTACTTCGGTAAACCAGCCTTACCTAAACAAACAAGACACAAGGTCCTACCAGCCAACTATGAGATAAATACCTGTGACCTTTGTTGTCACAAGCTTTTTGTCTTTGGGACATATACACCTGTGGTAGGTAATTTGCACCAACTCGGAGGGCAGGGTATCATGATTTAATCCTGATTGGTCATTTCGGTTTATAAATATTCATGTCCCTTGCATGATTGGTTTAGAGAAGTTGCACTGTATTTCAAGGTAAATTAAAACTTTTCTTACCTCCAAACTGTCTGTGAAGAGGAAGAGGGACAGAGGCATCCCTCGACCACACAGCTCATCGGACAGCTCTATGACGTCCATCCTTGCGACAAACCTTCGATGTGAGGACAGCAGTGTGGGCTGTTGTTGACAAAATAATACGATATTTACTTCAGTCTTTTTGTCAAACACTTTTATCATATTCTTAAAGTGGAAATTGCCTAGGTTAATCAAGAAACAAGCAAATACTTATTTTGAGATTAAAATTAGACACTTTGGATTTGGTTTTTAATTTTATGAGGTGATATGTCTTATTAACAGCTAGGATCAGACCAATATTGCTGTAAATATTGTAAATTTGATGTTGACCACATGTGAGACGAGTCTCTGACTCAATGTGTTATCGAATTTTAGATAAAGTCTATTATTATTATTATATATCATTTAAGGCTGGTATCCCAGTGTATGTGACGTGACTGTGCGTATTTGGGAGGTGTGGTATGTTTGCGCAAGCCTCCCTCTAATAGTCCAGATCTTTGCTACTACAATGAAGTATACTGCCAAGGCCCCAAGCAGAACACCCTTTGGTCAGATTACCATGACAACGGGTGAACCAGTTGTTCAACTCCCATAATGCTGAGCATCAAACAGGGAGTTACTACCATTTTTGAGACTGGTTTGTCTCAGCCAGGGGACAGAACCCAAATCCTTCCTCAAGGGGCGAATGCTCAAATAAAGGCCAAAAGTGAGGCGGTGTTAAGGGGGAAATTAGGAAGAGAAAAGTCAAGATCCTTAAAACTGGGGCAGATGGTACAATTCTTCCACCCTACTTGCAGGGCAGATAAACTTAAGATAAGAATAAACGGATTTCTAAACCATTTTCAAATGCTTAATATCCAAATAGCAATCAGTTCAAAGAGTCACAACATGAAATTCCAACACACACTTCTCAACTTTTAATTACATTTGTTGCAATGGTGTACAAGTTTGGTGGAGTTTAAACAAAAACTTTGATAACTTGACTGTAAATAATAACAAGTTAAATAATGTGAAAATTTGCAAAATGCTCCCTTCACAACATTTGAGTATAGATATTTCTAGAGTTTATGGCCTAATCTACTGTCGTCAGTACTTACAGGACAATTGTCTATGTCATTCATGATTTCAAACATGACCACCTGGTTCTCTGTCTTCCTCTTGTCCTCATTGATGTGCCTGTACCAGAATTGAAAAACATTGTTACAAATTACCTCCATCATCAATATTTATACTTAGCACAGTAATTTTTCTACCTCTATTCCACAGGGGACTCTGCTTTGTGATATCAAATAATATCAATGACAGGAAAGACATGATTTTGGGAAAACAAAAGTGATTTTTGCATAAAATTTTGAAAAAATACCTATTAAAATTACCCAGTTAAAGAATATTCAAGTCTCATTATTGTTTACTATTATTATTTGTATTTACTGTTTACTGTCTGAAAATGCGACACAGAAGTAAAAATTTCAAACTCACGTCATGACTTCCTTTAGGATGTTGACAGCCTTTTCAAGCTTACTGTGGTCAATGTTGTCTTTTGGGGTGTGCTTCATAATATCTGTAAATAAACCAAACAAAGATCCCATCAGTCGTCTCACTACTGACATTTCAGTTTGGCCTATTTAAATTGATCATGATAAAATAAAGAATTCAAGAATGGACATCCCCTTTATTATTGGAATGCCAGTTTTCTACTTGTACATATTTAATATAAAAATGTAATTTGATACAACATGTATTTAACAAGAGATCCAAGTGGATCTTAGCGCCCACCACTGATGACATTCATTTGTTCTTTTAAAAGTATTTTCCCCTTCTCTTCCCGTTTCATTTCCTATTAATGACTTGAAATTTGAAAATTGCTCTAAAAGGAAAAGCAATACATTATTAGTCATATTCTAAAACTGTAAGTGTAAAATCTAAGACTGTCGTCCATATTGTTTTTCACATCAGTCCTACATTTTGGGATGATTTTGGGACATGGGAATGGGAAAAAGAAATAATTTTTAGCATGAAATTGATCTTTAAGTACTGTAAGTACAAATAATTAATCTTCCATTGATTGTATGCAGAATGCGGCTTTCTGATTTGTTGAGATTTTCTTTTCATACCTCTATGAAAAGAAAATCCGAAAATGGCGCAAAAAATGTGATGTCACAATGCGGCAAATGCGTTGCGTATTGATTTGTAAAAAAAGAATCCGTTGTTAGATAAGTCAAATTGTACATAAACATGTTTTAAATTTGAAAAACAAGTTTCAAAAATTAATTAGAAGCGTTGAGGTCAATTATTTTTTAGTTTCATAGGGTTATGAAAATGCTTGCAAACTTTTGTAAGAATCCGCTATTTGGATTTATATAGTTCGCAAACAAATTTGTTTTCATACTTCAATGAAACTAGAAAAAAATGTTATCAATGCTTAAATGAATTGAGTTTCTTCCATGCCACTAACTTTCGACAATTCTATATCGCACCTAGTTCGCAGGCCACGATTAGCTTTTGCAAAACAGGTTACATATGCATAGCCAGTATGCTATATCATATTAAACGAGTCACATCTCCATCATTATTTGCAGTGACTAACTTTCAAGAATTGTTTTGATAGCGATTTTAATGTTTGTGAAAGTATTGCAACAGCACAGGAAAGAAATTTGGTTCAGAGTACTAGATACGAACCATTCAGTAAGAGTGAGACACTGGGTAGACGCTGGACAGGTCGGATCAGCAGCTCCGTCAATGTCTGTCGTCCACACTCCGGTTTTGACTGACACACCTGTTTAACATCACAAAATTTTAATCATTATTTTAATCATAACTGTCACAGTAACTGAACAGGAACAAAGGTTTTACTTGCCGTCAATTAAGGAGTAGAAAGATTGAAGGCGAATTCAACTCCTGAAAGTCAATGATAGATATTGAAGAAATGCTTTTGTTTAACGGGACAGTATCAAATCTAGTCAATACAAATACTGGTTCATATATTAAAGGCCCAATATACGTAATTTTCGACAAAACTTGAAGCGAAAATCAAGCCAAATGACTTTTTATTATTATAGATTTAGTTAAGATTTAACCAATATCATCAATATTCAAGATGAATTCTTACGCGGTTACTGGTATAGCAGCAGTAGAAACTCGGTATTTGTAAACATGTGTCCATTTTAAACTGTCTTGTTACTTCGGCTTGTTGTTGAAGTGGCCCCACATGAATTATTTTCATATCTTTGGATTTTTCTTTCAAGAGTTTCTTGTAAGTTAAAGCTCAAGTTTATTTCGTTTTAGGCTTATTTTTGCATGGTTATCAACTGGATTTTTTTTCAGATTTTTTCACAATCACGAAAAAGTTCCTGAATTTACGAATATTGGGCCTTTAACATCTGTTGTTGTTGTTGTTGTTTTTTTTTTTTTTTGTAGTTTATTGAGAATGCTTACCTTTAAGAAGGCGTGGAACCTCGGGTTAGTTTTATCACATTTAGCTATAGTTTCTTTGGTCTGTTCAAAGTAGTTGACAAATGGTGGGTATGCCTTCAGCAAGGCATCGGCCTGAAATAACAAACAACAATTAAATTAAGGAATTTAATTGGCATAAGATGTCATAAAGAAATCCTACAAACCAAGAATGCTGACTTTACTGAAAAAATAGAAGAAATACTAACATCAGCCGATGGTTCAATATAACAATTATTACAGCAGGACTCATTCTAACGGATTGTCGTTAACAAAATCACTGTTTACAGTAAATTTTCAATCAAGTGATCTCTCTGCTGGCTGCCAACATGTTTCAGTTGGCTAGGCAGGCCGTCATCAGGGCACAGCTTACATGATCTGGCATGACAACGGAGGTCATGAAATTTTTCTTATCTGGTTTTATAAATTATATCTTTGACAGAACATGAAATAAAACGTGAACCAAAATTTTGGAAAGGACCAAACAATTAAGGACTTATAGATTTATTGTAACAAATAATACTGCGTACATGTTTAAGTATGACATCACCAATTCCTTTCTCTTCACTCCAGTTCTCCACAATGCTCTGTAGCTCCTCTGAGATTTGGCAGTGGACATCGTAAATCGGCGGAATATTGCCAAAGATGACCTTGACATGTTGTGGAGCTAGAAGAGCTCCATTGTATTGGTTTGGCTTTTCCACCTCAGCTTTAAAAACCTGGTAAAATCAAAAACATATTCTTAAGATCAATATTTAAGTAGAATATCTATAACAGGTGATCTTTTCTTAATCCAGGGCTTTATCAGGGCGTTTTGGGAATCGGACACAGAGATCAAATTGAGAAAAATTGATCGACATAACAGCTTTTTGGGAAATTTTGACAAACGCTATTATAACATCTAAATACATTATTTCTTTTCTAAATTACTTTTTAAAGCACTGTCAGTACTCATGACATTCACAACCCATCATTCTTGTTTCTTATTAAACTTAATGCCACAAAAAGCTCCTCAAGCATGTAAAACCACCAACTTTTTTAAGTGTCTGAATTGGGAATTTTTAAGAGGAAATTTGGAGAAAAAATCACACCTTTTTTTCATTGGGAATGGGTCCATTTACCGGACCTTAAAAGAGGGCTGATAAAGCCCTGAAAGTAGAATATCTATTATAGGTAATCTTGTCTTAACCCAAAGAAAAATTATATTCTGTGGTGGTTGTTGTTTTGATGCAAAGAATAGCCTCATTTCAGAACCATTTAACATAAATTATTAATTATGCAGGCATCATATGAAATACTTTAAATTCAGCCTTAGTCTATGTATTATGAATGTGTACATACTGAATATGATTGTAATCTGGCCATTTTCTTGAAGGATATTGCACTTAAAACTTTTTACAATCAGAATTATTTAACATAAATATGCACAAATAAAATTTGCTTAATTCTTATCATAACATGTGTACAATTTTGAACAACTTTTAGGGCAGTTAGTGGCCAATACCAATTAATGAATTATCAGGTCAGAACTAGAGCTGGGTACTACAAAATCAAACGTACCACGGTATTTAGGCAAATACTTCGATTGAATGTTTGAGCTAGCTAAAGGTCTCGGGCTGTTTTTGTTCTGAAGCCAATCCACAAGAGGCCTGTCATAAGTTTCTCGTTGTGTTATCCTATAATATTGTTTGAGTGAAGCTATGTCTGTCCTAGTTGATCAGCAAACTTATAGGAAATTATTATTAAGCCATATTGGAATTTCAATTGATCTATGTAACAAATAGTTCTTTCAAATTGATAAGTTAAATGAAAGTCCCCAAAAAACCGGTACAGGACTTAATGTTCCACGGTACGTACCATCAAAACTTTATACCACGGTATACCGGTAAAACCGCCCAGCCCTATAAATAAGACTAGGGCTTCTCCAGAATTAACCATATGAAAGGGGCGGGAGGCATTTTTTCAGCGACCCCAAAATCCATCAAATATTCAGTGATTTATATCACTATCAGGAATACCTGGCAATAGGCATATCTAGTTTTAACCTTACCACCCATGCTATTTTAATACAGGTGCTTTCCACCTCCCCCACACAATAGATTATGGAATAGCCTTTACCACTACAAAATGTACATTTATAGTATAATATTCAAAAGAATACTTATAACTTACAGTAAGAATTGTATTCAGGATCCCAACGTAATTTTTCTCTGTCTGTAAAAACTCCATCACAACTTGCTGTCTGGGTGTGATCTTCATTGATAAATTGGAGACTTTCTCTTTTTGATCTTCTGTAAAGCAAAAGGCATTTAAAGTAAATAAATATGCGACGTTTGTTCACCATGCCTAGGTTTTTCAATTTAACAGATGTCATTTCATTTGCAGAGACTTGCCTTATATTTTGAAATAAAAAGTTTTCATTGGTTAATTATTTACAGAAAAATCAGCTCTGTGGTTATGAATTTTTATCTTATTGGTCATTACTATATCATATAAAGCTTGTTGAAAGTAAGCAAAGCTTTATCCATTCCAATGAAGATTTTAAAGATTCAATAGCCAGTGTTTACAGATATTTTAGTTTTGCACTCAGATGAGAAAACTCTGCAATACAGTGAGATACTGCCTCAAACTTTATTTGGATTAAAATGTTTTAAGATGTTAAACAAATTTCAAAACAAAATTTATATTTTTTCTGCTGAGAATGGTATCTCACCCCCAATGATATCTTTGATTTGTACTCATATTAACATAATCATAGCTGAATAAAAAGATTTGTTTTCTATTGAATTTCACACCGATTATTTTCATTTTTCTTTTGACCTGTAATATAATCCCAGTTCAATTAAAATTTTCTGCTCTCTATTTTATTTCACACCTATTATTGATTTATTTTCTTTTCTTTTTTACCTGTAACATAATCTGATTTGTCAGGTGTATTGGAGGCATCTAAGAATGAACTAGGACTCATTGAAGTACGTCCCATTTCACTGGACCGTCGCTTGTAGAGTGGCGAATCAAAGTCGCCCTCGCCAGCCAGCTGTGCTATATTTTCCCTTAATCGTTTCCTCTTCCGTGACTTGGACCCTGACATACATCGCCCAGGAGTGAATATTGAGCTGGCAGAATTGGTAATCTGTAAACAACAGAAATTATATATATAAATCTGAAATCTCTTTTCACAATTTCAAATCTGATATCTGCACAACATTTTCATGAAATTGATATCCTTGTGTCCAGTTTGCATAACACTTTTAGTGACCAATCTACAAACGAGTCCCGAGTCCAATACCCATAAAATTATGAAAAGACTCATAGAAATTCTGGAAATACTTCAATTTAACATTATGGGACCCAAATGTTTTGGCAATATTTACAAAAAGGACCCGTGAAAATAAATTGTCAAATGATCCCTGCACTTTAAATTCTACAAGTTAAAGTAATGTTGAACATACCTTCTGATATTCTAGTAGATTCTCATCAGCACACGCCTCCATCTGAATACTTCCCCAGAACCACTGAAACCATCAACCATTTCATTTCAAAATACACTATAGTATAGTAGGTATTACAGGCAACAGGAATTGGACAAAGACTATTCTTTACAGGTCTAATCATGGAGATGCTGACAAAAGTTGACAGACATGAAAGGTAGGCCGTATCCAGCATTAAACGCAAGAGACGTCACCAGAAAAACAATATCATAAACACGCTTTCACTATATCATGGGCCGTTTTCGTTTAAACGGTTGAACAAGTCAGACCACAGTAGTTCTTTTTTCAAATAAAGTCTGACCTAGTAATCAAATGTTGCTTCTAGGCAAGCCTTGAGAAAGCCTTACAAGGCCTCGCGAAACATTTCCAGGTCTGTCAGGATTTATACCAGAAAATTTTGCATTTAAGAACGGACAAACCAGTTGTTCCACATATTGAAAACGGTCATGGTGGCAAGACAAAACTTGCCAACCTACCTACCCTGCTTTTTATCACAACAATACGGGAGACACAAGTTATTATTTTGGCCTAATTCAAAATACATTTCAAGGCAATTCTAAGCACAGGATCAAATCAGGTTAAACACTGTTACTACGATTCCTTGTGTGTCTGGCACAGCCATGCCGATGGCCACTTACCTCCACCTTAACAATATAATGTGGCAACATGGAGGTAGGTGGCAGCTCCTTCGTCCCCTGATCATCCACGACCAAATGGGTACACTCATCATCTCCCACCGCCCCGAACATTCCACCTGTCAAACAGTACGAGAACATCCATATTGTCATACGCTATGTTATATACTCTCCACAAAACAATAGAATGTTCTTTGATTTATTCACCCCCCAAGAGTGAAGACATATTTGAACTTTCCAATATAGACAGAATAGCTCATTATGAAATTTCAGGTGTGAATTAGTTTAAATTCAATTTGGGGTTTTTTTTTCAAAATGCACTGACAGGAAGCTTGCTGCTTCTGTATCACAGTCTGTGACATTAGCCACTAGTCCTACACCATTGATTATGGAATAGCCCTAAGTCAAAACTAAAAGACTTAAGATTATTGCATGATTCTGGTCCATCATTCACCTTATTTTAGGAAGGTGGTAGGCACATATATTGTAAACCAACTAATTTTTTCGTGCGATTAAGTTTCGAGTATTTCGCGGTTGATTAAAATTCGCAAAAATGTATCGCCGCGAAATAGTTTTAATCCGAGGTACGCCAAATGTTGGTATACTGTACTGCACATAGGATTTATGACCTTATTTGACTAAATCGCCACGAAAAAGTTGTTTCATATGAAAATGCAAAATCAAGTCACCGCGAAAATAAGTTGGTTTAAAGTATTTTGGTTGGTGAGTTTAAAACAGGATATGACTACCATTCCAAGATAATTATCTGTTTTTTAAAAACAATTTATGGTTGGTAGGTTCTCTGAAAAACTTTCCCTCATCCCTTCCCTATGGTTAATTCTTGAAAAGCCCCAAAGAAACAGTGATTTCTAAGCCCGATCCGTGAAATCTTTTTTGGGAAGAACTTTTTTCCGTCGATCTTTCTTGTCTTCCTTCCAAATCCTCTTACCATTTTCTATTGTTAACTCTTCCATGTGTTTTTGTTCTTCTTTAGAAAATCCCAGGAAACTTAGACAGCACTTGTAAAATGGAGGCACCCTGTGAACCATCTGAAGAAAGAAAACAGAGGCAATTGCCCTATTCAATACAGGGCTTTTTCTGGGTAAATTGGGAAAAGGCCCCTGAGTGAGATTGGGAAAAATTAACGACGAATCGATAAATAATACAATGTAATTTAATCAGATAAAAGCAATAAAATGACAATATTTCTTTTCAAATAGCTTCTTTTTCAACTGATGCAGATGTTCTTGTTTAAAATGCCAAAAAAAAAAAAGATTTTTTTTTTTTTTTTAAAGTAGATCTAACATCAGATTGGGAAAAAAGTCCTTTAATTGGGAAAAATGAAGCCTAAATCTCATTGGGAATGGGGCCGAATTTCGGCCCCTGAGAGACCCCAGAAAAAGCCCTGCAATAGTATGCCAATGTGAGTGATTCAACATACAGATAACATTCTTGGGGGGAGGGGGGTTTAAGAAATAACAAGAGGCCCAACGGGCCTTAACGGTCATCTGACTACCAATTGTAAAATCACTATGAAAATACGTGTAGTCATTAAATCAAGTTATAATATGCCTGTATAGATTGCCAAGTTCAAGATAGTGGCCTTCTTGGATTTCTGATGGGCTTGAAAAATAACAACACTTTGTTGGGACCATCTCAGGATACCATTTCTGGCAAGTTTCAGCTCAATTCCACTGGTAGAACTTGAGAAGTTTAGAATGTGTTTTCAAAATGGCCGCTGTGGAGGCCATCTTGGATTTTTGACTACACGAAAAATAACAACAGTTTCGTTTTGGCCCCAGTGACCTTGAATGAAAGTCAAGGTCATTTCTTTGAACAAACTTGGTAGCCCTTTATCCCAGCATGCCACAGGCCCAATATCAGGTCTCTGGGCCTTTTGGTTATTCAGAAGAAGTCGTTTAAAGATTATGACCGTTTTGGCCCCTGTGACCTTGAATGAAAGTCAAGGTCATTTCTTTGAACAAACTTGGTAGCCCTTTATCCCAGCATGCCACAGGCCCAATATTAGGTATCTGGGCCTTTTGGTTATTCAGAAGAAAATGTTTAAAGATTATGACCGTTTTGGCCCCAGTGACCTTGAATGAAAGTCAAGGTCATTTCTTTGAACAAACTTGGTAGCCCTTTATCCCAGCATGCCACAGGCCCAATATTAGATCTCTGGGCCTTTTGGTTATTCAGAAGAAGTCGTTCAAAGATTATGACCGTTTTGGCCCCAGTGACCTTGAATGAAAGTCAAGGTCATTTCTTTGAACAAACTTGGTAGCCCTTTATCCCAGCATGCCACAGGCCCAATATTAGATCTCTGGGCCTTTTGGTTATTCAGAAGAAGTTGTTTAAAGATTATGACCGTTTTGGCCCCTGTGACCTTGAATGAAAGTCAAGGTCATTTCTTTGAACAAACTTGGTAGCCCTTTATCCCAGCATGCCACAGGCCCAATATTAGGTCTCTGTGCCTTTTGGTTATTCAGAAGAAGTCGTTTAAAAATTATGACCGTTTTGGCCCCTGTGACCTTGAATGAAGGTCAAGGTCATTTCTTTGAACAAACTTGGTAGCCCTTTATCTCAGCATAACACAGGACCAATATCAGGTCTCTGTGCCTTTTGGTTATTCAGAAGAAGTTGTTTAAAAAGATTTTGACCTTTTTGGCCCCTGTGACCTTGAATGAAGGTCAAGGTCATTTCTTTGAACAAACTTGGTAGCCCTTTATCCCAGCATAACACAGGCCAAATATCAGGTCTCTGGGCCTTTTGGTTATTCAGAAGAAGTCGTTGAAAGATTTTGACCTTTTTGGCCCCTGTTACCTTGAATGAAGGTCAAGGTCATTTGTTTGAACAAACTTGGTACCCCTTTATCCCAGCATGCCACAGGCCCAATATTAGGTCTCTGGGCCTTTTGGTTATTCAGAAGAAGTCGTTTAAAAATTATGACCGTTTTGTCCCTTGTGACCTTGAATGAAGGTCAAGGTCATTTCTTTGAACAAACTTGGTAGCCCTTTATCTCAGCATAACACAGGACCAATATCAGGTCTCTGGGCCTTTTGGTTATTCAGAAGAAGTTGTTTAAAAAGATTTTGACCTTTTCCGCCCCTGTGACCTTGAATGAAGGTCAAGGTCATTTCTTTGAACAAACTTGGTACCCCTTTATCCCAGCATAACACAGGCCCAATATCAGGTCTCTGGGCCTTTTGGTTATTCAGAAGAAGTCGTTCAAAGATTTTGACCTTTTTGGCCCCTGTGACCTTGAATGAAGGTCAAGGTCATTTGTTTGAACAAACTTGGTACCCCTTCATCCCAGCATGGCACAAGCCCAATATTGGGTCTATGGGCCTTTTGGTTTATGAGAAGAAGATGTTTAAATGGAAAAGTTTACGGACGGCGCACGACGACGGACGAAGCATGATGACTATAGGTCATCCTGACCCTTCGGGTCAGATGACCTAAAAATCTAGTGAATGCATGAATATCTGACTTTTCAGTTAAATAGTACATTAACTAAGTTTAAATCAAAATCATTCAAATTGTTTTAAAGTTATACTCGTTCTTGATGGTTTGTACACTATTTGTTTGATAGTTTTCAATACAATTAGAAATTGGCTATTGAAAAACCCTATATACATTAAACATGTACCTGGTACTTTTCTAATAGCTTAATTAACCATTATTAGCTCTAGATTCTTAAAACACAGTAATATGTTTTACTTTTATATTTATAAAGCATTTGTATATTTGAACTATATATGTAGAATGTCAAAAGCAAATAACAGTGAATACACAAAGTTTTGATGTCCAGATCCAAATAATGGGAAAATAGTGAATTTTGTCAGGTAAATAAATCTCAAAGTTCAGTGTATTTACTGTCAACTCATTCACCCCTGAAGACACACTTGAGCTCTTCCAATTTAAAAATTGGAACAGTTTATCATGGCATTTCAGGGTTGAATGAGTTAAGATAGAATCAGATTATTATTTACTATAAACATGTTAATTGCAGATACTAAACCAGGGTTTGCGTTGAAGCCGTCCCTATATCTTTTTCAAGCATAAAAATTGAAAAGGACCCCAATTTTTTTTCAGGACTCCCATTTAAACAATGCAGAAGGATCCCATTTATCTAAGAAAGGACCCCATTTATAAAATACCCAGCGCGAACCCTGCTAAACTGTCTCAGTCTCAATATTTGATTATTTTTTCTCTTTAGACCAACAGAACAGAAATATAGAATAAATACTACACAGTTGGACCATACTGAATGCTACACAGTTGGACCATACTGAATGCTACACAGTTGAACCATATGAAAGTTTTACCAGCTTAGGGTTGGTGCCCTTGACATCTAGGTTGTCTCGCTCCTCCCACACACGGTACAGCCAATCAGAACTCATGATAGGAGTGCCAAAACTGACCGCAAACTGAAACCAAGGTAAAACAGGGTATACAATAAGTCCATCTGTCAACATTTCGAAATGTTCGAAACAGGATTAGAGAAACTATATTACAAAACTGATAGTTCAGCAATGTCATAAATATTATAAAATAAAAAAAACCCAGGCTTTTGTCTAATATCAAAGCGTAAAAGATGTTTGATTTTTTGAGGGGGAATAATGGCTGAATATTTATCTCATGAACTTTTTTTGGAATAGTTCATTTTTGAAATTTCAGGGGGATGAATTAAAACTAAATGCAAACACACATGACTACAGATCAAAATTAATCATTTTCCACACTGATAAAATGTTTGCAGTTGGACTGATGTAGACAGTTAGCAGAATGAATTTATTAACACTGACAACAAATTTTTGGGAAGACTTCACTTCCATATATACAGTATCATTCCTACCCTGTACTTTTCGCCCTCCGTACTGTTGGCCACCAGGTGGGTGACCTTTGGGGTGATCTCCTTGCGTACACTGCCGCCCATGTGGTGGAGGAGGTCCGCTAGTGGTGCCTGAAGAATACAAGAGGATACAGTCAAAATACCTCTAGTATAGATCTGGGTACAAACATATTCACTTAGTATAAAATTATTACATATACTTATTAGCACTAACTAGAACTGCAAGCCAATAAATCACTAATACCCCCTGCTCCCACACTCTCTAACCCTTTGCAATAAAACTTTTGTATTTTGCAGTGTTGATGACGAACAAATTGTTACCTGCAGATACATCTACACATCATCCCTAACATTCCTGTGTAGTTTCATTGAAATCGGTTCAAAGGTTTAGGAATAGTTTTCCAGCCAAAATTTTCCAACAAAAACCTGTTTATAGGAGCAGTTGTCCTGACAAAGTTTTCCACAAGTGTTTGGGTATTGTGACCTGGTTACCATGGCAACCATAATTTCTGCAGAACAATACCCTGCATGCACATTAACACAAGGTCCCTAACATTCATGAGTAGTTTCACTTGAATTGGTTGACAGGTTTATGAGAAATTGTCTGGACAACCCCCCCCCCTCCCCCCCCACCAAAAATATAGTGACCTGGTTACCATGGCAAGCAAAAACAGGGCTTTTTCTGGGGTCTCTCAGGGGCCGAAATTCGGCCCCATTCCCAATGAGATTTAGGCTTCATTTTTCCCAATTTAAAGGACCTTTTTCCCAATCTGATGTTACAACTAAAAAAAAAAAAATTTTTTTTTTTTTTGCATTTTCAAACTGAACATCTGCATCAGTTGAAAAAGAAGCTATTTGAAAAGAAATATTGTTATTTTATTGCTTTTATCTGATTAAATTACATTGTATTAATTGTCGATTTGTCATTAATTTTTCCCAATTTCACTCAGGGGCCTTTTCCCAATTTACCCAGAAAAAGCCCTGAAAAATGTTCCACCTGATATAGTTTACACACAGCTACACGTATAAGAATTACTGCCATCAAGTTTCATTGAAATTCCTTCAGTTGTTTTAGAGAGTAGCCGGTACATTGTTGTGTCTACAGACGGACAACCTGATTCCAGTAAACCCCCCTAACGTTGTTGCAGGACGTATACTGTAAACCAACTAATTTTATTGTGCTATTAATTTTCACGTATTTCACACAGTTGATTAAAAATTGTGAAAATTAGTCGCCTCGAAATAGTTTCAATCAGAGGTTGCCAACTGTAGGAGGACTGTACTGTACTATACATAGGATTTATGGCGAAATTAAGTCATCCCGAAAATAAGTTGGTTTACAGTAATTATTTATTAAATATACACGTTATTATAATTCAAAGTCAAAAATAAAACCGTTGACATAAATGGGCACAAAACAGAGGCAACAAAAACTAAAAATGATTGTGAGACATAAATGCCCCCTTCCCCCATATGAAATTAGTTCTTCATGCTTATTACGTACAATGTATAAGAAGTTTGATGGCATCCAGATCAGGAGTTATTTAAATAACCTGGTTAAATTATCATGGACGGGACGGACATGGGTAACACTATATGCCCCCCTCCCATAATAAGCTAAATGTTAAGTACGCTAATGGTAGCATGCCTACCATTATTGAGCACTTACCAGTTCCTCCCAGTCGTAGAATGGTGAATCAGCTTACCTACCATTATTGAACACTTACCAGTTCCTCCCTGTCGTAGAATGGTGAATCAGCTTACCTACCATTATTGAACACTTACCAGTTCCTCCCTGTCGTAGAATGGTGAATCAGCTTACCTACCATTATTGAACACTTACCAGTTCATCCCTGTCGTAGAATGGTGAATCAGCTTACCTACCATTATTGAACACTTACCAGTTCCTCCCTGTCGTAGAAAGGTGAATTAGCTTACCTACCATTATTGAACACTTACCAGTTCCTCACTGTCGTAGAATGGTGAATCAGCTTACCTACCATTATTGAACACTTACCAGTTCCTCCCTGTCGTAGAATGGTGAATCAGCTTACCTACCATTATTGAACACTTACCAGTTCCTCCCGTCTGTTGAAGCCAGTGAAGCAGGTGATGACGCCCTGCATGGCGGTGCAGTACAGAGGGCGACTGTGGAACGGGATCGGCTGTTACAACAAATATATAACATGTAAAATAATCTACCTAGATAACAGTGAATAGTTGGACACAAATTTGCAGTTATGAAAATAAATGTTTAGCTATGCTCATGGGAATACTGAAGGTCACCTTTAATATTGATCATATCTAAAGAATTTGTACCAATATAACCTAGTGTCTGGGCTAACTGAATTGTGTCTCAGTTTGAAGATGGACA
Source organism: Mimachlamys varia (assembly GCA_947623455.1). Lineage (NCBI taxonomy): Eukaryota > Metazoa > Mollusca > Bivalvia > Pectinida > Pectinidae > Mimachlamys > Mimachlamys varia. Next base: position 14,471,081 of record OX392541.1, read on the forward strand.
TATACTACTGTCGTTTATTTTCACATTATGGATTTCCAATACGGAAGATACCACAAAAATCAATAAAGCAAATAGCATATTGTATGATTGTACTATTATAAAGAATATAGAAAATCAAATTTGCACTATATTTCACTGAATCTTTCAAAAAGTAAATTCGCATAAAATTAGTTTAAAACTCTCCAGGTTTTAATCTTGCTCAGAAATAGAAATGATATACATGTATATGAAACAGTCCAACCTGTTATGAAGGACACCCCAGGCCTATATAAGAATATCAGACCAACTCAGTGCTATTTACTCTATAATTGACCTCTGTATAAAGGACACCTGTCTATAAAAGACACCTTTGCTCTGTCCCAAGGGTGTTCTCTATGGACAGGTTTGACTGAATACGTATTTACTCACACATTTGTTTTTCGCACATTGATATATAATTGGAGGCCCAATGATCCTGGCCTCAGCCTTCAGGAGCTTGTGGTAGACTTCCCCCTCAAACACACCCAGGACAAAAACACTCTCGATCTCCGACGCTCTACGAATCAACTCCAGTCCTGTGTCAGATTCTTCCTGGTCCAGTTCCAGTGTCTAAAAATAGAATCATGAAGAACAGGAGATGAAAATTGAGATGAAGAGAAGAATTCAAAGGCAAGTCAGTCTTGTCAAGTTGTGTCAGTCAATAACTTTGATTCGAAGCACTTTGCAATTAAGGAAGAAACTTGTTCACCCCTGCAATTTCATAATGATAAACTATTCTAACTAATGGTGTTTAAATTAATAGAATCACTTGAGTTATCGCTTAGTTCAAGTAACTGACCAGTTAATTGATTATAATCTTACTCTGTTCTTATGAGTTATCTCCCCTAGCATATTTTTATGCTGCAATCTTCAAATGAAAAAGTAACAAATCACTATTATTTTTAACTATTGTGTTAAAATCAGATACACACATATATTTATAAATGAAAAAGTGAATTTGAAGAATCACATATTACTTTTTCTTCCTTGGCAGTCATTTGGGTTACCAAATGATGATCGATCGATTGATCTGATTCTCAACACTTATTCCAACATTTGAAGTGGAAGAGTTCAAATGTGTCTTCACATGTGAATAAGTAAGTTAAAGCTGACGATGCAAGTTAAAAGCTTTCAATTAAGATTTGAAAAAAAAAATTCAGATTGTGATTACTCAGAATACTTCCGAGATGTTCCCTACATTGACCATGTGTCTTCCGTTTATCGTAACCAAGGAAGTGGCAGACATTTTTTATTTACCCTTGCTTGGTAACGTGTATAGACACCCTTGGGTATAAAAGCACCAAAAGTTGCAAAACCAGTTTCATTCCCACACTGCCCTCTCGCTGTAGCATGTCTTTTACATGTACAGATACCCTGTACACATTACGTTACGGGTCGTTTTCGTGGGTTTTTTTTTACGCATATGGATATTGGAAATATATATAATGAATGTGAACTTATATTGTAATAAAATAAAAACATCCATATCCCCATGAAACTTTCAACAAAATAACACAACACAATTTTATGAAATATATGTTGCAAGTGAAACAAACAAATGGCTAATTAACGCTTATGCCTACCTTTTTGATATCCAACTAGTACTAATATCCAGCGTAGAAACCATAATAATTCCAAATAAGTCCATGAGAATGGTTCAAATATATAATTTCACATTGTTGACTACACACCTGGGTGTGCCGTGTTTTACACGTGTTTGCTTATCAAGCGTCTACATGACCAAGACTAAGAGTTTGTACGTGGATGTGATTATATGCACGTGAAAGACCGGCGATATATATTGGATTTATGGAAATATTTTCAGTGATATACCTTTTATTTCGGATGCACAATTTCAATAATGTGTTTTTAGTAACAACCAGCATGGCAGTATTGTGGTTAACAGTCTACAGGTGAGTGCGTTGGATTTTTGACAGGGGTTGTCGAGTGCTTGGAGCACTGAATGTTGTGACGGTCAGAAGTACTTTGAAAACCGGTTTTACTGGCTATGACCTTTCTATACCCATCGGGACCCATACTTGTTACCAAGCAATGGCAAAACTAAAATGTCGGCACTTCCTTAGAAACGATGGTCGGAACAGAGAGGGACGATCTCAAAACCAGAAAAAAATCCAACTTTTTAAAAAAATATTAATTGAAAGCTTTTTAAGTTGCATTGTCAGCTTTAAGTTATCCCTTCAATGTTCAATACGTGTACCTTAACGGCTGCCTTGAGGTCTTCATTTTCCCTGCAGTCTTTTCCGACCAAAATCACCAGCGGTTCCTTTACGTCTGAAAAATTATCCATGAAATTGAGTTAAGTTTACAAAAGAATTGCAGTATCTGTAATCTGTATGTCTCTTTAAAATATCAGATCAATGATCAATGCAACTCTTACAGATCACCATTTAATATTATTTAATCTACATCAAAGAAAATTTTGAAATCAAGAAAAGAAAATTATCATAAGATTGTGTAATAAATCTAGGATTGAAATTTAACTGATTCTCCGTGGCCATTTTCTAATAAGAAAAAGTTTAAAAAAATGATAGGAACTATTAGAAATCTTAGCTCGTAATAACTGTGTAAAGTTTATTTCATGTTTAATCTCCGATTAATTAAATATTAACAGCCATGATCATCTCATGGTAATTTAATAAGGAAGGGCCAACTTTTACTTCGTTTGCCATTTTCATGAATACTAATAGGGCCGATTAATAGCAATATTGTTCAAAACAGTGTATACATGTAACACAATTCTATTGGTCCCTCGTTTAAACTGAAATTTGATTTGTTGAAGTTTAAATAACTCATTCACCCCTGAACATGCTGAAAGCACATTTAATTTGAACTTTTCTAATTGAAAGGTTCTTCAGCAACTTTTTTTATTCTTGTTAAATACAGTACGCAATATTTAACACATGATTATAACAACCTGTTTTAAAATCTGCTGATCATGAGTACAAAGTGAAACTAATTGTCATATGATCATGATCTAAATTTACCTTAGGTTTATATGCAATTTTAAATGAACATCATAAATTTACATACATTTAATGTATACAATAATACACAAATTAAATAATTATGATAATAATAATGTGCCTAAAATGTTTTGAGTGTTCATTGTTATATCAAAACTTTAAAAGTATTTACATAAGAATTACTATATCATAAACAGTTTTTTAGTAAACAATGAAGCTAGTGGAACTGTGATTTAAATATATTACGATTATATATATATACAATGATTTTCAAATTAAAGTTAACCCAGAAATACACAAGGTTATAGCAAGCACGTTTTATTCGAAAACAAATTATAAATGTACAGACATGCATGCATTTATCAGTAAATTAAATTGTTGCAATATGCCTTAAATGAAGCAATGATGAAACATGCCTTTACATGAATGTATGTAATTTGATAATACATGTATATCATAATATAAATATATCAAAGCGAAAGCATGCATGTGACTGGTACATGTCTGTACTGATATATCATTTAATTTTTACTTATTTTTATCGTAAAATTAAATTGAACATTGAATTAAGAATTTAAGTATTTACTGGCAACAAATTCACATCAAGTTAAAGATTGGTTTCATTTTTTTTCACATTCAGAACATTGCAGGGATCAATCTAGTCTTTTAGATTTTTACTACTGTTTATGGGTAGTTTCCCCTCAGAATTTTTCCCATTTTAATCCTCAGAATTGTGTTAAATTTACTGAAATATTGTATTTTCATTTTTTATGTCAATTTATACCCAAAATCCTTCAAATTTGTTTTTCTGGTTACCCTTTGTTGTTTTAAAAAAGTCTAACTTTTTTATTTTTAAATTTGAAGAGCTTATTTCCCCAATACATGTAAGTCAAAAAGGGTACTTTCCCTTTAGCTAGTATAATTTAATTATTACATCAAAAGACAGAGAGTTGACTGTACTACATTAAAGGCCCAATATACGTAACTTCAGGGAAATTTTCGTGATTCTGAAAAATTCTGAAAAAAAATCCAGTTGATAACCATGCAAAAATAAGTCTAAATCGAAGTAAAGCTGAGCGGTAACTAACAAGAAACTCTTGACAAAAAAATCCAAAGAATTGAAAATAATTCAGGTGGGGCCCACTTCAACAACAAACCGAGGGTAGAAGACGGTTCGAAATGGACGCGTGTTTACAAATAGCGTGTTTCAAATGCTGCTGTACCGGTAACCGCGAAAGAATTGATCTTGAATATTGCTGATATAAGTTAATCTTAACTAAATCTATAAATATCATAAGTTGTTAGGCTAGATTGTTGCTTCAAGTTTTGCCGAAAGTTACGTATATTGGGCCTTTAAGTTTTTTTATATAATGCATCACTGCATGGATATCAAGCAATTAAGTTTTATCAATATTATGATAAAACCTGGTAGTGTGATTGATCAAAGGAACATATATATATGATTTTCAAATCATATGTCTTACATGGAAGATATTTAACACTTTGATTTCTATAATATTTAATTGATTATAAGAGAAACAGAAAGGGCAACCAATCAAATTGTTTATGTTATCATCAATCATTGGCCCTGTGATTACTACTAGATCAGTACTAGTGTGTGCCAAACTTTCAAAATCTTTACAGGACATTTGAGCAGGTAATCTGCAAAATTTACAGGTACAAAATAATTTTTACAACATGTCAATTTTTTTTTATTTTTTAAAAGTTTCAAAGTTACAATGTTTTTCATACAAAATCTGAATTAAACAGGGATTTCTTCAATATGGTTAGATGTTTACACCACTAATTTTGTTTCTGGTTGACTGGACCAAAATTTTGCAATGGCTTGATCTGTATGACAACTAAAGAAATAAATACCAGCATTTTTTCGGGATTTGTTCTGATTTTTTAACCAGACATTTGGGCATGTATTTTACCGGTCCAAAAATGAATTGATTATATTGATTATGAAAGAAACGCAAAGTGTAACCCATCAAATCGTGTATTCTATCATCAATCATTGGCCCTGTAATTACTATTAGAACAGGTGTACCCAGGGTTACCATAATAGTACCAAATTAAATGATACATTTTTATAACTTTATATTTGATAAATAATCAATGTAAGCAAAGCCTGCATCAGCAATCCATGTCACCACACCAGCCACCACTGTTTGCCTCTTGGTTAATTAAATATAATAATTGTAAGTGTTTCTGGAGTATATACGAAATAAAATATATTAGACATACCACTGCCCCAGTTACAATAAATACTAGATTTGGAGGAAGACCTGACAAGGGTACATGTCGACCTCAATATGACCTTGGATCTGGATGCCCTGACTTGATGGCCGACTAGATAATAGATCAGAAGATATCAATTAAGCTTGAAGCAAATAATGTATTAAATCATGTATGTACCAATTAATTCACTTCATGTCCTGACTGTAGGCCTTCGTTCATAAAACTGTATGTACATTATTGTATTATGTATACATATATATATATATACAAGCTTTGAAATTAAAATTCTGTGCTCAAGTACAAATTCTAATTCAACAATAAATCAATGAATTTTTTTTTAAAAATAATTGATCATGACGTCGACAGGATTTTGGAGATTGAATTTCGAAAGGAGTAAAAGCTGTCATCATCATTGTTTGAATTTTTGACCATACATTTGTTATTTAAGCAGGGTTAATATGTATGGAAATGAATTTGAGCACAGGTAGAATCCATGCTTGAACAGAATGGGTTCATACATATGATGATTGGGCTCTGAATAAGATGTGTCCATGGCTTAGATTAATTTTTGAAATTGCCTATAACTATCAAGGTAATTAACAGGTTGGGCACAAGGGCGCATATGGCTAATAGTCCTGCATTTGGGTTACATGTACAGTTACCCATTTCAGTAACAATTTTGTTACTCATAAGGGTAACAAAGTGAAATAAAAACGCATAAAGATCTTTTAAACTCTTGGAACAAAAAAGGGTGTCATCCTGTGCACAAAGTCTGATAAGTAATTGCAACAAGGTGCATTTGCGCATCAAAAAATATAAAATATATTGTCAATGTTTTTCTTACCGGTAAATTGACAAACAGTATCAATGACTTGGTTCTCCATTGACTACAGTGCTTTGCCATTGGGGGCATGCACAGTGCACATGCCACAGGTAAACTGACATTATATTTATAGCTCCACTCTTCACCATTATAAAAAACGGGGGCAATACATTTTGTCACCCTAAATTATAATTTTGTGCACAAATGTACCTTGTTGTATTGCTTATTTGATTATGTGCAAATAATGACGCCCCTTTTCACTGCAAGAGTTTAGCCAGACAGCACCCCCCCCCCCCCCCCCCACTGTCTACAGTACACAACAACCCCGGCCCTATTTAACACAATATACAATCTGCAATCGGAGCCTGATCATGCTCAGCAGAAAATGAACACTTATGCTTAATGAACTATAATACTTATAACATGGAAAGTCCGTTCAAGAATGGTCACAACTAAATAAGTCATCGGAATCGGACAATCACAAACAAACACAATCTTGTAGACACTGAATGCAGCAAATCGAGAGTCAGGGGGTCGATGCGACTGTGATAACAGACTAGTTAGAATTAAACATAATTATCAACCTAGCTCTTCAAAGATTACGAAGGGAAGTCAACTCCTAATAGAAGTTTGACGCATCTAAACACAATATTTACCTTCCGCCATGCTTGTCGGCATACCTTTCTTTGAAAATGGCGCTGTTTGAATCAAACGCGACGTATGATTGGTTGAACACCAGTAACACATCCCAGAGTTCCGTACCAAAACAGGAAATTGCACGCGGTGAGAAATGTCAAGGCCATACAACAACTTCGAGCAAAGCGTCGATTTGAGTCACGTAGGCTAGCCTAAACTGTGCAGGAATAAAATAACAGTCGTTGTCAGCGTATGCGGGAATGCACGTTGCTATCTTGCAATATTGTAGATTGTATTTGTTGAGCTCTTTTGTGCAGTCCACACGACCGGAGTGAAGCACGCAGACAAAAAACAGCAGACGGATGACAGACATTATTATTCAGACACATGTCCCACTTTGCGGTTTCATAACAAAAGTTGACGCACACATTTGACACCATTCTAACCAAGACTTGGTGTAATTAATACCTGCGTAGCATTCGGTAAGTAGCACTTAACTTTTAATATTAAAGAAAATTAACATTTTTTGATTTATTAACCTTGAAACGCGTCCAAACCAGTTGAAGGTTGCAGACTGATGCTCCCGTTCCGTGGTCCATTGCTCTCGACGCCCACCACGGTGCCTTTTTCATTTTCTTCTCTTTCTTTTTTTTGATAGGTTGGGGTAAGGTAGACGCATTCAAAATTTCCTGCAATGGACATCATTGTTTCAGTTTGCACACTAGCAGTTCTTTTTTAATATTGAATTCTGGTGGAATTAGATTCTAAGAAAACCATGATATTAATTATCTATTTCTTTTGTGTTTGATAGCTTGTAAACATGAAATAATAGGAAAATATGTTTGTTGAAAATGTCAACAGAATTCTTGTGGTTGTATTTTATCAGTAAGAAAATATTTCAACATGATCATCCTCAATAGAAAGATGATTGATTTTATTTGAATATTTTTACCTTTTTTATCCTTAATTGGTATTGCATTTCACTTTTAATTTTTATCTCTCGGGCCGTTTTCTCCGAAACGGGGGATGGTAATTTGGGTGCTTCCCCCTATCTACCTACGCTTGGTTTCAGTGCAATAACGGCAACAAATATCCAATTTGGCAGAGTTTTGTTTAAACATATTAATATTGTCATAATATTTGAAAATAGGGATTGGGCACAAGTTTTCCCAAATAAGCAGAGTTATGGCCCCTTGATTAAAAAAAAAATGTCTTTTTCTATCATTTCTATGCAATCCTCACAACAAAAATCTTATTTCTGTGTAAGCTTTAGCTTTTGTATGAATTCCAAGCAATACATCTTGTGTCAACAGCATGGAAATTATATCAATTACATGTTGTTGGCAGATTTTACCCACTACAATATTGTTACCCCGACCCCTTATATAATTATAAATTTGGGAAAACATGTTGCTTTCCACATCATATCATATGATAAATTAAGCTGTCAGTTCTTATGATATAACTCAGATGACAGCCAAAGCCCTTGGGCCTTTTGTTTTTAAATTTAACAGCAATTTAACATGTATTTCTCCATGTTATGTATCAAATATAGACTTTCTACACAATGTTTAATCTGCACTGCTTTCTATTGCCTAGCTGCAGTTACAGACATTCTATGTGTCATCCTAATTGACACTGAAATAGTGAGAACCAATCTCAGAAACCTCCAATGAAGATCTTAATCGTTCAACAAAAAATAGATAAACCTTTCCAATATATTGAGGGAAAAGGTGGTTGTAACTGCAATGCTTATTTATTTATTGTTTTTTTACCTGTTTAGCTTCAATGCGCTTTTCAGGTGTGCTTATTGGGTCTCATATGGTATGTGTTAATCCCAGTATTTTCAGTTTATTCCGAAGAGCTGCTTTCCCAATGGATATTTTTTTCTCCCCAAACATTCGATTCTTTGATTTGATTAACTGTACTGTAGTACAGAAATCAAATGATATGAAAATGTACGTATATCAATTCCTTTGAAAGTTGAGACCAACCCCCCCCCCCCCCTTTCCTTGCATAGGGATGATATACAAATTTAGAAATGCATTACATCTATAATAATGAAACTTATAAGTTCTTTTTCTGGATTTAAGATTAATAATGTCTGAAGGAATTTCAGATATTATTTTAAGAGGACAATTTGTCATGCCCAAGCGTTGTGTGTACAATTTTAGTAATCCAATATACAGTGCAGTGCAATATACAGTATATACTCGGACAGTCACACGTAATATTTTCACTATATATTTCATGCATTTTGACAAATTTTCAAAGATTTTTCATAACTTTGTTTTTCACTGGAATTTTGCATATTCATGTAGAGAATTATTTGCTCATTCCCCCGATAATATTTGAACTGAACTGGGTGCCGCCATTGTTGTATACGGTCGTTCAGATTTCTCGCTACTTTACTCTGGTTTAACGACAAGTGTAGAACAAATCGAAATTATTTTTTCACTTTCAGAATCTGGTAAGCAGCGATTTGATTGGTGAATACAAAGGTCATCTGCACATGACTGGTCACTGTCAGATCCTACACACGATAGTAATAGTGAGGATCTGTATTTTAATCAGATTGGTATATTCCTAGTACCAGGGTAGTATGCCGAGATGAAAGAATACCAAGTTTGTTCATTAACCCTGTAACAAGGTCACAGGGCTCACGTATGGTAATATCTTTAAACAACTTTACAATTACCAACAAAAAATAATATAGATTGTAAGATGACCGTTAAGGTTAATGGGCCCCTTGTTTTTTTTCAAAATCTGTTTGAAATGCTTGCTGGAATAGTAACTTTTGTGAAATTGGTACACAGCCAGTAACTAGATGTCAAAGGCAGTCAGAGATTAATATACAACAACATATAATATAAGACTGCTTTAATATTGTAAATGTATATTTGTTGAAAAGCTTTCAAACACAGGTTTACAAAATAAGATTAATTATATTCAGGAACTTGATATCTCAAAACAGCACTATTTAGAATAGCACTATTCATATATATCAAATTGGAAAAATAATATCATTTAGCAGCCTGACTATTGGTGAATATATATAATACTTGTTCAGAAGTTCATGTATATCAGTATAGTATCTGACTATGATCAGATTACATGAAAAATTGAAAACATTGCATGGTATACAATTACTAGTATAGATATCAGGTTGCCCCTGTTTTTTCATGAATATTTAATGTGTATATGCACCATCAGGCTACAAGTATGGTACTTGCAATCAAATGTATGATTTGGCACACTTGTAGGTTGTGAAATCATCCTTTCTAATAAATTACTGGTACAATTTTCAGTCAAAATCCGGTAAAAACTTACTATTTAGATGTCTAGTTTGGATTAAGCATCAAAAACTTTAATATATTTCTGATTTTGCGGATTTAGAAACATTTCTATCAGATTAGGCATTATAAACATGAAATGAAAAGTTTGTAGACCGTAGATGTTGTGTAGTTCACTCCGATATCTTGGGTCAATGTGATATACTGTCTAAACATGATTTATTGATATTGATCATTGAAATCTTATCTTGATCTGGTGAATATATTGATTATTGAAGGGCCTTGCGGCATTTACTTAGTAAGCCTTTAGATTTTAACCTTAGAAGATAACTAACATGCAATTTTTATTGAAACTTTATTTGAATGATAGGTGTAATACAAAGTTGAGCATGAGCATATTTAACAGCGTTTTATGCATAATAACTTTTCCAGTAAACTCGATTTTAACTAACTGGCAGATTTTATTAAAACTTCATACTCATAATAAGCTATTAGTTGTATCGTACCATATTTTGATTTCACAGATCGACCCTTTATGCTAAATAAAGATACAAAATATCTCGGAAAGAACTATATATATATATATATTTTACTGCTAAAATTAAGTGAAAGTAAGATTCGGGATAAGTTATGATTTAAAGGTCAAAATTATTTTTCCAGAGCTCTGGAAACCTTAAACTTTCAGAAATTTAATAACCTTTCAAAACATAATAGAATTAACATTTGGGAGCCTGTTCTAACTCCAGTGGAAATTTTAAAAAACTTTCACAGAAGAAATAGAACCAAAAATGCTGACCTTGTCGTTTTTGTCCGTTTATGGACACTTTGTGTGTAGTGACAATCTGTTTATATTTTAGGGGTTAGGTATACCAGCAACCATTAAGCTTCTATGTTAGATTTGAACAATGGAAATGCTTACAAAATGACACAGTAGAATTTCGATGTTGGCAATGGATCATGCAAAACTTGGAGTTTTCCGAATATTCAAGTTAGTGAGTTTCAATGTTTGGAATAGGATTATTAGGATAATTATTGGCCTTAGTATCTGAATTCCCCGATAAAAGAAATTTGTATTCATTTGTTATTTATTAACTTTGGATAAATATTTATGCTCACCCTCGGCTATGAATAAGCTTTTGATGTCTGTATTGGCCATCCAATACTTGAAAAGAGTGTAAAAATTTATGTGCTGTACATGTGTGCACCTATTAAAAATTGAATGATACTAAAATGCTCCATACATATCTTTGGTTGTCATCGGGGGCATTTATGTCAATAATTGGCACTATAAAACTTTAGATTTATAGAAGAACAATCTATTTATTAACAATTTATTAACAATTGTCACATCATTTTGTCAACAAGAAATAAAATAAAATGTACAACCACAACTAATACCGATAGTTTCTTATAGCGGTGAATGTTTTAGCAAATGTTGTTACAGTCCTATAACATGCAAGCCCGGTAGGACCTTAAATGTAAGTTTTTCAGCAATAACAATGTGTGTTATTGGACTGTAACAATATTTTCTAAAATGTTCATAACTTATATACTTACATTTTGATATGATATAAATATTGCTTTATTTAGTTATTTCAAATGGATTTTGAACAGCAAATCAAGTGTAGACTGATCATGACCTCAACAAAATTGATGATGTCACAATAGAAATTGATGACATCACAGTAGCAAATGTTGTGACAGTTTTATGACAACATTTGTCTTATTATGCATTACAATGGAAGGATGCAGAGCAAATTATGTAAATATTGTTTGTTTGTTGTCAACAACTTACTATATAGGTATAGTCAGAAGAGTTTCAAATTAATGTTCTATGCACACTACAGGTGTGCAAATTATAATTATATAACTGCTTGCATGTTTATATACTTTTTGTGTAAAATGATACATTATATATAAGATATTTTACCTTAGGAAATTGACTTTTGTTGTTTATTCCAAAAAATGTAAAAAATGTAAGTTTATGTACATACATACACACATGTTCATGATTTATCGATTGACAGTTTTATGACTTCAGTTTCTCAACAAACATCAAATTTGATGTCTAATTTAAAACCATATGTTGCAGGTGTTATTAACAAATGAATATTTTAAGATTGACATTATGTACGATATATCACTCTGTGCGAACAAACTTGGGTAGACTTGTCTGGAAATCTAAACAGACCTGGAGTCCTAACTGTCTAGTATTGCTGTGATTTTCCACCATTATTTCTACAATTCCCATTTTCATTGTTCTCTGTTGCAGAAAGATTCTAGAGAGGAAAAGAAAATTATTGGTAAAAGGAGGGGTTGGGGGTTGGGGGTGTGTTAAGTAAGGGACAATGAAATGATTTAAAAAAAAAACGTTAAGAATAAACTTTCCAGAAGTAGACACTTATTTTGAATATGAAGGTTAAGATATATATTTGACTACAACTGTTTCAGGTTTGTTGTTGCCAAGACTCTTATTTATAAATAATGAATGAAAGATGAAGTGTACTTGTTTAATTGTGAAAACTTGTTTTTCAGGTGTGTCACTATGGCTGGGTCAAGACTTGTGAATGTGATAAACCTTGGACGGATGGGCTTCATGTCAGCCTACAGTGTCCAGAAGAACTTTGTGCGCCAGATGTTGGACGCGGTAGCGAGTGGACAGAAGGTTCAAGGCCAGAATGTCCTTCTCCTGGTTGAACACAATCCTGTGTATACCATCGGCCATCGGGATCACACCTATACTGACACCATGGCCAGTGAACTCCGCACCAAGGGGGCCGAGTTCTACAAGACTGACCGCGGGGGTCTGATAACATTTCATGGCCCTGGACAGCTAGTCGTGTACCCCGTGCTAAACCTTCATGAATTTGAGCCAAGCATGCGTTGGTATGTCTCAACTCTAGAGAAAACCATGATCAAAACGTGCAAGCATTTTGATCTGGAAGCCACAACGACAGACAACGTAGGAGTGTGGGTACAGGACAGGAAAATTGGGGCCATAGGTGAGTACAAAATTACTGTAGTCACCGTAATTAGCGCCCCTCCCTCTATAAGTGCCCCTCCCCCATTCTATGGAGCTGTAAAAATTATATAAGTGCCCATTGCATTTGTGACACCACTAAATGATTCTATTAAACTGTGTGGTAAATCTCCCTGTACTTATATGTATGTTTCAAGAAACAAATCCACAAATATCGGTTATTTGTGTACAAATAGTCCGAAATTGATGACAAGTGTCATTCATGTCTTCCTATATGTATTATATGCCAGAGTGTGTGTTGGGGATGTATTGTGTTCTGTGGGTAATGAAACAGTGCTTCCAAGAGCATCTTTTATATTGCCACCTCGACACATGAATGCTAATAAAGTACAGCTCAGATTCAATTGACCAAATAGCTCGCTCATATCTGAGGCTTGGGGTTATCTAGTGCTGTTCAAAATTTAGTCATCCATTTTGTTTTCTTTACAATTATTAATTTTCATCAACACCTTTCAGTGGTAATAACCTTCCTTTTCAGAGGTCATTAGCTAATGTCATAGCTTTACAATTCATCTTACTAATAATATATTTTATGGTCTGTATTATAAGTAAACTTTTGTTTGTGTTGCAAAGATTTGACTCTGGTTTTACTTATCTAAGTCTGTAGTGTTACTATAATTGTCTTTGGTGTTACTGTTTTTAAAGAATCTTGATTTAAGAGTATAGAATCTGAATTTAAGAGTTTTCTTTGAATAGAAATGAACAATAATTATTGCTTTGGAATTTAACTTATTCAAATCATAATGCTTTTATTTTTTCCAATAAAATTGATTCATAAACGAGTATGATGTCTGTAGTGTTACCAAATATTCGTCTGTGGTGTTAACCTGTTTGACCGGTAACACCACAGACAGTAACACCACAGACATTTTAGATATGTTTATAGATTAAAATTATAACCATTGGTAATTGTGCAAAGCATGATAGCTGTATTTAAACTACCTTGCAACCTCTTTTAAATACTATAAATCTTTTTATTGAATAAATGGTATAACTGTAAAATAATGTGGTAACACCATGGACAATTTGAAATACACAGTTGGTGAGACTTGATTTCGATTGCTTCCAATTTAAAACTGTCCTGCTTTCAACTTCCAAATGCCATGTGAAAATGAACAGGGGATAGATATGCAATGAATTCATCATAGATGATTGTACTCAGTTGATTTAAAGTTTCTCTATTGAACCAAAATACTCATGGTAACACCAAGGACAAAAACTTATGGGACAGGTAAACATTTTCTTGAAAAAACTTTTAAATATTTTCTTTTTGCCTAAAAGTATTTATTTATCAATTTAATTGGTAATTATCAATAAACCTATCCCCATATTTTGTATAATACCCCATTAATTTTTTTTTTAAATGAGCTTGAATATTGAGGATTTACTGTCAGACACACCCATTTTTGGGTGAAAGGCTAATATTATTATTAAAAAAAAATATTTTGACACAATTTCATATCTATGTCTTTTAAAATGTGACTACTAGATCTCTAATTGTTGGTGTATTAGCAAAACATTTACTTTATTCTTTGTAGAATTCACAGAAATAAACGACAAAGTTACGGACAGCGATTTGGTACTTTTCTGATAATGACTCATATAGTACAGCTCAGATACTGCAATAGCAACACAGACTGAAAGAAAAAGGATTTCTTTCTCCCTACACTATTGTTTTCATACATGGTGTAATTATGGTGAATGACCTCTCCTTAGCCAACGAAAACTAACACAGTAATGCCAAGGGGCACTTCAATTGACCAAATAGCTCACTTAGATCTGAGGCTCGGGGTTATCTAGTCCAGTTCAAAATTCAGTCATCCATTTTGTTTACTTTACAAATATTAATTTTAATCAACATCTCTCAATGGTAATGACCTTCCTTTTCAGAGGTGATTATTAAGTAAAGCTTTATGAATCATCCATTTTGTTTATTTTACAAATATTAATTTTCATCAACATCTCTCAATGGTAATTAATGACCTTCCTTTTCAGAGGTGATTATTAAGTAAAGC
This sequence comes from Mimachlamys varia, assembly GCA_947623455.1. NCBI lineage: Eukaryota > Metazoa > Mollusca > Bivalvia > Pectinida > Pectinidae > Mimachlamys > Mimachlamys varia. Next base: position 14,486,134 of record OX392541.1, read on the forward strand.
TTTATGAATCATCCATTTTGTTTATTTTACAAATATTAATTTTCATCAACATCTCTCAATGGTAATGACCTTCCTTTTCAGAGGTGATTATTAAGTAAAGCTTTATGAATCATCCATTTTGTTTATTTTACAAATATTAATTTTCACTAACACCTTCCAATGGTAATGACCTTCCTTTTCAGAGGTGATTATTAAGTAAAGCTTTATGAATGACAGAAGAGACAGTTTCTGATGCATGGTATAGGTATCCCTAGAGTGATATTAACTCATTCCCCCCTTATGGCCCTAAACTTTCATAATGAATTATTCCCACCTTAGAATTGGTAGAGCTTATATGTGTCTGCAGGGTTGAATGAGCTAAACCATTGAAAGACTGATAAGAGTCAAATTGTTTTCTACTTGATTACAGGTATACACGCCAGCAGATTTGTGACCCACCACGGCATTGCCCTTAATTGTAACACAGACCTCAATTGGTTCAAACACATTGTTCCCTGCGGAATCGAGGGCAAAGAAGTGACGTCCCTCTCCAAGGAACTCCAACAACCAGTACTTATAAAGGACACAATCAGTGCCTTCCTTCAGTCTTTCCAAAGAGAGTTTCAGTGTTCATTCAGTTTTGCGTACATGGAGGACTCGGACTTGGATCTGATTACTAAAGAGCATTTCGTTCATCAGGAGAAAAAGATGTCCATGCGTCCGCAGTGGTGAAGTGTTGTGTGTGAATTTTTGTGTGGTAGAATCTCGATCGATAGAAAGACGAAAGAGCAATACCTTTGTTGTAAAAAACAAAACAGTTTTTACAGAAAACAAGAATGCATAATGCAAGATGTGTTCTCTTAGTAGGTCACCTGAAATATGTGTTTTTTTTCTAAATACCTCACCTTCAAGATAGGTGTATTATTCCCAAAACAGACCCTCTTATATGACAGGTATATTCTCCCAACAGGTGACATCTGTTGACAGGTGTCCATATATATATGTATATATATTTGACCTTTAATGGCATTCAAAAGTCAAAATCTGAGGTCATGATAAAAGGTCACCTTGAGTCTTACAGATCATTAAGGTAAAAGGTCACAATCTGATGTCAGAGGTCATCATAGCAGAAAGGTTACACTGTAAGGTCATCATAGCAGAAAGGTCACACTGTAAGGTCATCATAGCAGAAAGGTCACACAGTAAGGTCATCATAGCAGAAAGGTCACACTGTAAGGTCATCACAGCAGAAAGGTCACACTGTAAGGTCATCATAGCAGAAAGGTCACACAGTAAGGTCATCATAGCAGAAAGGTCACACAGCAAGGTCATCACACACAGCAGAAAGGTCACGTTGTAACAGTCATCATAGCAGAAAGGTCAACCTATAAGGTCATCACAGCAGAAAGTCACACTGAATCAGATGTCTTTGTATAATACAAGTCACATTCTGAGGTCATCATGGTTGGATTTCACAGTTCATCAAGATAATATGTTACTTTCTGGCCCTGGTTTAATCAACGTTCATTAATGTAAGGACATTTCTTAAATTCAAAATCTCCATAGGAAAGCATTACAGAAGTTAAAAAAAAATTCTTAACTTGAGATTTCCCCTTAACTTTTCTAGTTCTGAAATGCTTTGCTATGGAGTTTTTGAACATAAGGAGTTTCCTTAATCAAGTTAAGGAATGTTAATGAAACTGGGGCCAGATGTTAGGTTGGAAGAAACAATAAAAAGTAAAAGTTAAAACTGTGACATTGTACATGAATAGAGGTTACACATGGTGGTGGCGTTTTGGAGCTACATGTTTATAGACAAAGCATTCGTTTCACATCCAAGAAAGTACTGTGTATCTCAATCTCAGAAATGACGTTTTAGTAGCTAGAACTGGTAGATTACCCTGTTTGGTCTTGTTAGTATAGGTTCAACAAGTACATTAACTTTGTACCTGAGGATTAGGAGATCAAAAGTCAAGTGCGATTGTAATGTTCTTGGTAAATACTTTGTGACTCTTGTTAGTTTGGACAAGTCTAATATTGAATAAAGTTATGATAAGTATTGCAATGAGAGATTGTATGTATATATGTAAGTTTCAATTTAACCATATTTCAGACTTTTGTTTGTTTGTTTGTTTTGTTTAAAATGTTAGCGATGCTTTATTTTATATTCCACTATCTTCACACTTCAAATGTTCTGGTAAATGAATGTCTGTCACACTAATTTTATACTGTTGCATGTCCATATTTGTATGATATAGAATCATGGCTACATGTCCAATTGAAGTCGCAAAAAATTTCCATGAAAAAACATACAGCTACCTTTAATACTGGTATATATAGGTAGAAGTTGTCACTGACCAATTCTCAATATTATGATATCACCATTACCTGATATATATATATTATTTCATATATTTAGCGAAACTGGACTGCTTCGATCATATACTGGAGTTCTTTGCACTAGAGTGCTACTGAAAATGTTAGAAAAGAAAGTAAAATGTCATATATTGATATGAAAGATCACAGTCTTATGGTAATTAATGATTTCCTTCAAGAAAGCAGTCTGCTGAAATTTTGTAGTGAATGTACTTTGGACCTTATTTGTGCTGTGTTGCAAGTAGTCTAGGTATAAATTAAATGCATTTTGTACATTGTTTAATGGTGAAAGATTGTATGAAAAGCACCGGTTACTCAAAAAAGAGCAAAAAAATCAATGTTTTCAGTCCTTGATCATAGCTGTAATTGTGTAGGAGTTGTCTCCCTTATAGTAGTTTTCAATTTCATGTTGTACTTTATTTACAAGTTATGCTGTCTAAAACTAGTCAGAGACTCCCTCCCAGAAAGATACTTCACTTTAGCATCCAAGTGTACTGTAAACCTTTTCTGTCTGTTTTTTTTTTTCTATAAATAAACCAAGTTTCTTTCGCGAGATGTTTACTTCCGGACAATCACAACAGGTATATCTCGAAGTTATGACCTTGAAAGAAACTTTGTTTATTGAATATATTTTGTAATATTAGGTCAGAATGAGATTATTTTTATTTTATTTGACGTAGTACAAATAAGTTTATTTTTTCTCCTAAAGAAAAATGTATTGATGCAATTTAAAGGCCCGATATACGTAACTTTCGGCAAAACTTGAAGCGAAAATCAAGCTCAATAACTTACTATATTTATAGATTTAGTTAAGATTAACTGATATCAGCAATATTCAAGATGAATTCTTTCGCAGTAAAGCAGCAGTTGAAACACGCTATTTGTAAACACGCGTCCATTTTGATCCGTCTTCTACCTTCGGTTTGTTGTTGAAGTGGGCCCCACCTGAATTATTTTCACTTCTTTGGACTTTTTTGTCAAGAGTTTCTTGTTAGTTTCCACTCAGGTTAACTTCGTTTTAGGCTTATTTTTGCATGGTTATCAACTGGATTTTTTTTTCATAATTTTTCAGAATCCTGGAAATTTCCCTGAAGTTACGTATATTGGGCCTTTAATAAAAAAAATGCTTGGTTAAACAAGGGGTGTGTCATAAAAACCCACCAGCTGCTTGTTATATGTCTTTATGTTCTATTTTGATGATGTTATTGCTTTTACAGTACCTCCTTCATTGAGCCTTGAGGGTCATTGCTTTTGTTATAATACAGAATAGTGCTATATAATGATCATATCACTGCTTTTACAGTACTATTTTGATGGTGTCATACATTTTACCGTACTATTTTGATGATGTCATCAAATTTACTGTACTATTTTGATGATGTCATCAATTTTACTGTACTATTTTGATGATGTCATCGATTTTACTGTACCATTTTGATGATATCAAAGATTTTACTGTATCATTTTGATGATGGCATACATTTTACTTTAAAAGAGGAGAATTGCTGCATTGGCAGTGCCATTGTGATGTCACCAAATTCATAAATGACATAATTTTAAAATTTAAGTGCTGTTTATTATTGACATATGTAAGAATTTGTAAAGCACTTTGTGCTGAATTCTATCTTTACCATTTACATATTCCACTAAAGTTTTGAAACAAATAGTAGTAGACTGTAAGGATGAGAAGTTTATGAGGACAATGCTTATAGGCGTGTGTGTGTTTAGTGAGTAGAGTATACAGTAGTTTGAATTTCAGAATGCAATGTTTAGTAGTGGTATCTAGTACGTACAGTAGTGTAATGTTGAAGTCAATTATGTTTAAAAGTCAAAGCATTTCAACTGGAGATCGACAATCTTACAGATTCTATGCAAATGGTATTTACCACTAAGTTCTGGAAAATTTATAAAATTCTTATAATTTCATTTCTCAAAATACAGTTTTATGTACATGTAATAATAATATGAATGCAAGTAAACTAAAGATATTTATATATTACTCAAAATTTTTCTTCAGAATCAAAATTCAAATTCAAAATTCATTTTCAAGACATTGGTTATACAAAAGCACATTTAGATTTTCAAATATGTCATACAATTTTTCAAAATTCACATTTATTAAAATTAAATACAATTGTACATCATTATACAAATCAAGCTTTAAACAGCCTCAGCATCTGGTGTCTCAAAACACTTCCTGCCCTTTTATTGGAATTCTTGTAATATGCAAGATAAACTGTGCCAAGGGTGCCATATTGATGAACATAAGGAAAATCAAGCAACATATGGTGTTTAATACATGTTTGTAACACATGAAACACCTTTTTGAATAAATGTTTTACTTATATTTGAAATTACATGTATGTTAATGAAAGTCGTGTATGATCCTTTGAGTTTAACATTGTCAAGTGAGATATTTATGAAGCGACATCTGGTATATACATGTATGTACATATTTGATTGGTTATGCATATAATGATACTTACAAACATGATACTCTTAGATGGCTACAGGGTCATTAAGGACATTTATGTAGCAACATACATTGGTATGTAATTCTTGTGTTTTGTAATACCGTATTGGACCTAGTAATTGCACTGGTGTTTTCAAAAATCTAGGGTGCGCTTATGAAACTACATGCAGGGAAATATATTTCCATGAGAAATCTGAATGGGAAAATTTGTTTCTCAGAGACAGTCACTGTTGTTGGCTATTTAAACCCTGCTGACTTCCGGTCCTAAGAGATTAATACAAAGTTTAAGTATCAACAGAAAGTATGAAAATACCAAAAATATGTATATTTGCTTAAGAGGTCTTTGTCAGCCTGACTGCATTGGTGCTTTCAAAAATTGAGCAATATTTTGTTAACGATTGCTTTCATTGAATTTTCTGGATAATTTATTTTATTAGTTTATCGCGAAAAGACAAATGCATCCATGCAACCATCTATTAAAATCAAATTTTGATCCAAAATTTGCTTCTTGCATGAAATGATCATGCGTTAATACCCTTGTGTTGCACTGTTTTCTATGGCTTTGTGGTTTTTTGTAAAGGGCATGGAAATGGGCTTCCAATATTGCAAAGTGGATTTTTTGAAAAGATATAAAACCACAGATCACAAAAATCAATATTGTGATATGTTGTCACAAATAGGTATAAAATATAAAAATGTTGCTGGATACAGAAATATATGTCATTTAAATCTATGGTTTGTTCCTGTCTGAATGTCACAGCCATTTTGTTGATTAGAAGTATATACAGTGCATTTATGTTTACCAGAAGGTGTTCACTCTATCACCACAATAAAATACATGTCAGTTTCACCTGACATTCACTACTTCAAATGTTCTTGACTTTTGTTTTTTGTTCACAAATGTACTGTAAAACCTTCAATATAATGCCTCTCTGTCCTTTGACCTCTCAACTTATTGCTGCACGTTAATTTTAAGGGAGTTGGCTCTGCCTGAAAAAAAAATGTTCGGAACTCCTCTGCCCTTTCCCTTAACAATACATGTTAAAAAAATCTTCAGCGACTCATATTTTTCGTTTGATATTATTAAAGCATATATGTTAATGATCATCATCTGTTACAATGAAGTTTAAAGTTTTTAATTCAAATTACTTTCCATTTTCCCAAGATTAAAAAAAAAAGTGATTTCCCATGTATTTCCTATGAAAAATCAAGAGGAGTTCTTTTCCCGCCAAATTTGAAAACTCTTTATCTTCAAAATAAGCCGAATGATCTATCTATAGTTAAGTGTATTTCAATCTGATTAAAAAACATCTTCTCTATATGAACTTCTGGTGTATATTATATAATATTGATAAAAAAAACCATTGCTTTCAAGACAAGTTAATTACACACATTCTCATGAGCCAGCTCCTAATTCGATTTTAAAATGAAGCCTTAATTTCTATAAGACAGATGGTGGCAGTATATCCATGTTTTACAGTACATACATTTATATTCTGGTTAAACAGGCTAGGGCAGTGGCGTAGCTAGGGCTGTTTTGAAGTGTATGCAGATGTGGTGCCAAAGACAGCACCGGAAGCGCTAAATGAAGGTGACTATGGTATGTCCACCTCCCGGAGGGATCTGGAGTTGTGTCACAGAAAAAAAAGCCTTAAGGTCTTTGTAGCATTGTTGCGTATTCTAGTGACAATTTTCAATTATAACGAATAAACACACAAATTTTCTTTTGTAATGATCTCATTTTTATTACAAATGTATTTTTTTAAAGTATGTGTACGCACGCGTATAAGAGGCTACGCCTCGGTAAGGTTTGTATATATATATATATGTGTGTGTGTGTGTGTGTGTGTGTGTATGTTGAGAGCGTTTGTATCTGTTTGGTTTGGTTGATTGTGTTTACGTCCTATAAACAGGCGAGATCATTTAAGGACAGCCTCTCGGTGTATGTGTGTGTTAAGAGCGTGTGTATTTAGGAGATGCATTATGTTCGATAGCCCGGATCTTTTGCCAATTTAAAGTGCTACCACACTGAAGTATACTGCCGATGGCCCCCAACAGAACACCCTCCCCTGTCGTATAATGGCAACAGACGAACCAGTCGTTCCACTGCCATAATGCTGAAATAAAAAATGTACTGTATTATGCAAACTTTAGAAGGACAAACAAGTGTTTAAACTTCTGACTGTGAATTGAGATATAACATATGAAACAAAAGGTAAACTGGTTTAGAATCGATAAAGTGCTCTTGATCGATCTCATAGTTCCAAGCTTAATAGTGAATAAATATACAGCCCCACGACAAGTACCAGTCTCTGGGATCAAAATGATTTATCGGAAGATTTTAATATACACGTGGATTTGAAAATTGGCTAATGTTATTCATTTGAACATATTTGGTAGACCTTTCTCTTAGCATACTAGATATCTTAATTTTGTTAATTGAGAAGAAATTGCACTCGGGTTTTCTATACGTTTACCTCTGTGTTATTTAAGGCTGTATCAGTATCTAGGGTCTTTTGATTATTCTGGGAAAGAAGACATTTGAATATTTTAAACATGGATCCTTGTAACCAATATTGCTGGCTCTTCTAATTGCACAATCAGGCTTTTATCAAAACTTCTAATTACCATCCTTAGTATCATTAAATCGGAGCTCCAGTCTTATTGTGACACTATGTACTCCAGAAGTGGAATTAACTGGAAGTGGATTTTGAAAAACTCGAAACATCTTCTGATCAATCTTGAACACCCTCTCCTAAAAACTGGGTTTTTTTTTTCGATCAATTTTTTATTTTTCCACTGTGTACACTACCATAATTAAAAAGAACTGAAAGGATGTCCTCGATATCTCGTTATGAGAGCTTTTGAAAGGCGGGGGACGATACAAATGTAAAAAGATCTTTCATTAGACTGTTGGCATTCCCAATGGAACAAGCTATGCCCCTATCTTCTAAAACCGCTGGTGTAATATTCCAATCCAGATTTGGGGGAAAATCAGAGATTACCGAAGCTTCAACAATCCTAAAATCCGTACTTCAAATCATGGACAAAATATGAACTAAAGGTATTGCAAATTATACATTTAAGTTCTACAAAACCAATACTATTTACTGTGGCAATTTATCTCTTACCAGAGAAATGAGCGTATTTTGAAATGTTCCGACAGCATGTGACAAGCTGGAACCGTTTCGGAACCCAGATGGCAATACATTGTTGGTCCAACGGCGCCATGTGACGATCGTATATCGACGTTTGCCCAACGGTAAAATTGAGCTGCATAACCTACGCACGCTTATCGACGTTGGCCCAACGGTAAAGTTAAGCTGCATAACCACCTATCGCACCTTGCCGTTGGTCCAACGGTGGAGTTAAGTTTTATATCCAACGATCGTATCTCGTCGTTGGCCCACGGTCGGAAATTTGCTGATCGTCCAACGGAAATCGGCCATAGCCTCGTTCTGAATGCTTTTCTAACGCAAAAATTAGGAAAGCCTTAGATATCTCATGAGAACAGATGCAGGCAAAAGTAAGTTATTGTGTATCTACAATGATCTATGAGTAGGATGAACACATGCAAATTATGAAGTTTAACACGGTATATGATATACATTCTATTTTCAATGACAACTCTACTAATCTATACAGAACTAGTTTAATTTTACTTCTTAACTCATATATTAAAGGGGTTTACGCACCTGACCCTTCTGCTTCTACATTAGTTTTGGATTAACACCTTTTGGCCCCTAGCATCACTGAAGAATCCTGGGGGGATGAAATAGCTGTGTCCCGTTAGCACTTCTGCCCATGTGCATACATAATGTTTGTTCACGTAATGCTTACCTTATATCTATTACATATGTGTTCGTGGTAATGATTATAGACAAAAGTAAACATTTGGAAATTGGTTCATCGTTAATGTTCTTTTTTCTATTTGTCGTATTCTTATCGTATGCCACAGCTGTGTAATGTTTACTACATTTGTATTTGCTAGCGTTAGTGAGTCACTTTTGCAGATGCTTTACCACTAAAGATATTAAAGTTGATGTTAATATTAGGAATACTAGGCAAAGCAATGTTATTCCTATCAGCTATGAAAGATCAGTGCCAGAGCCTATCGCCCCTTCCATATGGGAAATTCTGAAGCAGCCTTAGGTGTCATCTTTGACAGTGGCCCATCATTGGGCAAACAATATGTTTAGACGATGGCCTGACGTTCGGCCAACGCAATTTTCAGCCACTAGTGGTCCACTTTGGGCCAATGGACAAAAAGCTATTGTGCCAATGCTGTATGCCGACGTTGGGCCAACGGTAAATTTTTGTTTGGTCAACGTTAGTCTATTGGCGGTGTGCTATATGGGAAACTACCGTAGTATAGATATCAAAGGTACAAGGGCGTGGAATCTAAGAGAACGTGATACGCTAATCTCTCGTCAACTTCATGTAACACCAGCATACTATTCTCTTATAACACTGTATCTATCGTAAAGAACATGGATCTATCATTAATATCAATAATATGGCACAGTTTGCATTTGACACATAAAACTAAGAATTGGCAGTTTGCGGTAAGGGGACGGTGTTTTAACTCCAACTGAGCAAAATTTTCATCGAGAACCCCATATTTTGTTATGCTTAACTGAAAGCATATATACTTTGCTGTCTTATGTCAAATTTTATCAAATTGATATGGGTTTTGATAACATTTTCACTTGTTTTTAGAGCATTTGTTCGATGAAAATTTTGTAAAAACTGAATTTTAAACAAATGGATTTGCGTGTAAAAAAATATAAACAAGCATATAAGATCATATTTTTTTCTGGTTTTGTGTTTGATAGTGCAACGTTAGAAAAACATATGCAACTTGTGGTATCCCTTAATATTGTACATAATGTTGAAAACTTATTTTCACTGAATTTCCATATTTTTGTTAAATTGTTTTTTTAAAAAGTGCCTACGTTAAAGCTCAAATATCTCAAAAGGTAGGTCGAAAACACCCTTTTTCTTTTCAGATATGGAATCTCCTTCAAAAATGCAAAAGTATTTTCCAAAAGTATTGACCAACTTTAAAAGATAACAAAATCAACACCAAACGAAGATACTCGTAAAAATATTTCACAAACAATTTGGGGAAATGTCAACCAAATGCTAACCGTTTGTGTTTTGTTAAGCTGAAAAAGCTAATTAGTGTCGGAAATGACTGGAAATGGGAAACTCATCGCACCCTCATCAGTTTACAAGGATTCAATATAACAATAATGACTAGAGAAATTATAGTGCCTAAATACATGATAGCTGCAATAATGATTCGTTTTGACTGTTGTGTTAAGGGGTTCGGTCAAAGGTAAAATAACACATATTGATAAATATATCTGTATATGATCGAGACAAATAAACCGTGGACTAGTCTCTATGGTTATGATTACATTTGTAAGCCCGCTATTTAATTTGACAGCGGTTTATTTTTTCCTTCGTCTTCATTTCTTTTTTCAATTTCGTTATTGAAAACTGCTTAAAATTTTAAACTTATAACAGTTTTAAGTCAGCTTCTCCTCTGCTTGATAGATTTTCATTCAAAGACGTGCCTGGAAAAAAAGTAAAGACTATTTGATCAAGTTCGAAACCAACAGCATTATCTACTTTAAAACCAGCATTACTTACAACATGGCGAATGTTACCAACGGGAGCTGCACAGTTACCGATCAACCAGGCCTACACAATCAATCTTGTGATTACACATTTCTCAACTGGACTAATGTGAAAGGAACCTTTGATGACAGCATGGGTTTCTTGCCAACATCTGCCCTGTCGATAATGAAAACGTTCATGATCCCCAAGAACCGTGTGTTGTTATCTGTTGTGATCAATTTTCTTATTACAATTTTCTTTAGTGTTTTCCTTGGTGCCATTGTCCAGCGTTCCGGAACCGAATCATATTGGATAAAGGGAGCAAATCTTGGTCAACATACCAGATGGCGCTACTCGCTATAGAAGATACCGTAAACTTTCTTATTTTAGCGCAGTCAAATTTTAGTGCAAACAAAGGAAATTGTAAAATATGATTTATTAGCGTGGACGTCTCTTAAATAATGAGGTTATCATTATAGGGAAGCTACACCGTATACATACTTTTTTTACAGATTCAGCTTTAGATGCAATTTTTTAGTGCTGTACATGAATTAGCGCTGCACAAACAGCGTGAAAAGCGCTAAAATTAAACTACCGCTAAAATAAGTCACACCACTATTTAAGTGGTATGGAAATTCCTTCAAACTCTACATGGAGTGATAACACTTCTTATCAATCTTGTTTGTAATACTGTCATCTTTATTGGTTTTCGGAAAAGTACAATGTCTTCAAGGCGAATTACGAACGTAAATGCTGAACGAACAGCGAATCAACGTAAATTGACCCGGATGTTCCTAAAGATGAGCACATTCTACTTCATAACATGCTTGCCAAAGGACATCGGGGCTATAATACTGTTAGACACTGCTCCGTTCTGAAACCTCGGATAAATATTATCAAGATTCGGAGGAAAAAATTAGAGAATACCGAAGCTTCAACAGAACTGCAATTCGAACTCCAAATCTGTCAAACCAAAGTCAAAATATGGACGAAAAAAAATCAGAGAATATCAAAACGCCAACAAAAAGCATAATCCGAACTCAAAATCGATTGAACAAGAGAAAGGATAAGAACAAAATATATTCATAAGTTTGATAACAAAACAAACACATCTATTTCGTTAGGCTGTCCGCCTCTTACTAGAGATATCAACGTATATTGAACCTTGGCATGTTCCGACAACACGAGACAGAAGCCGGAACTGTGTCGGAAACTAGCGTAGTATATTTATCAAAGGTACAAGGAGAACTTGATCTAGAACAACTTGCAATTAATACGCTCGTCTTTCGTTGACTTCATGTAACACCAGCATACCAATCTATATCATTACTTTATCTATCGTACTAAGAAAACTTGGATTTTTCAATGGCAAGCCAACTTAACATTTAATCAAGGAACAATGCCGATTCTGTATTTAATCGAATTACACAAGATATCTTATATAATTATATAAGATATCTTATATACTTTATGATATATCTTATATACTATATAATATATCTCATATATTGTTTCTGAAACACAGAATCGACATTGCTCCTTGAATACATGTTAGATTGGCTTGCCATATTTTTCCATTGTTAGGATAATTGAAAGATAAAAGAAATCATCATCAAACGAAGAGACTCGTTGATATTTCCCAAACAATTCGGGAAAATGTAACCCAAATGCTAACCGTTTCTGTTTTTTAAGCTGAATAAGGTTATTATAGTGTCGAAAATGACTGGAAATAGGAACACATATCACATCCACATGGATTTACCAGGATTCGATATCTTTGTAACGATTAGAGAATAGATGGTGCCTTAGTATATGATAGCTGCAATAATGATTCGTTCTGATTGAAGTGTTAAAGGGCCTTTTACCGTATATTTCATACCCAGCAAATGGAAAATCGTTGTGATAAATAATAAAATAGACTGGTAACTAAGCGATTCGTAAGCTTACATCATCAGCTTTGGTGTATACGTATCTGTTTACAAGATTAAAACTTTGTGCTACTTGTGTAATTATTGTAAAAACGCCATGCCACTTTCACCCCGTAGCTTTGTCATTGAGTCATGCAGTCCGCCACGTGACAATTTCCGCACCCACGATTACATCATAACAAACACGACAGAAACTCTCTGTTTAAGGAGGACATCGGCCCTCGTCTCTTTTATGTACCGGTACCGTCCGCCATGTTCGGGTCACACGTGCTCGGATCACGCACTTGCGCAGGGTGAGACAGGACAGGGCCGTACGTGTTTTCGAAAGACATCATATGAATTGAAACGGGTCGAATAGTTATTTGACGATATTTAAACGTAATTATGAGCAGCATTCGTTGGTAATTTCAGTTTGTGTATTTTAGAAAAAATGGAAGTTTTATGATATATGTTAAAGTGTGATAAGTGTTTAATAAGAGTTTGTGACAGTTATTTGTATCCATTTAGTCCCTTTAAGGATTCGATCAACGGTAAATTAACACATAGGCATACGTATATCTGAATGATAGAGGCTAATAACCTGGTCTAATGTGGGCTGGTCTTTATGGTTATAATTACCTTTGTTAGCTTGCTACATATTTCAGCCTTGTTCCTGGACAGTGACTGCTTGTATTTATGCATGGTGTTTTAAAGTATCAGATCAGTGATAAGCACCGTGTCTGTCACTAACGAGCGTGGTTCGCTTTACACTTGAGAAGGATACAGGACTCAGAGACACATGTTACAAGCATCGAAGAGCTTTGATCAGTTTCCAGTACAGCTCATTATTTAATTTGACAGCGATCTATTTGCCTTCGTCTGCGTTTCTTTTTACATTTTCATAATTGAAAACTGCTTTAAAATGTTGTGTTCGATTCGAGAGTATTACTCCTAATTACTTAGATAACATGTAGTCAGCTACTTCTCTTCTTGACTAATTGTCATTCAAAGACGTGCTTGGAAAAAGTAATTGAAAAAAACCCAGCCATCTGCTTTTAAGGCAGCGACTATTTGAGAAAGGTCCGTACAAGCATTATGAACAACATGACGAATGTTATCCGAACCAACATTACCAACAACATGACGAATGTTTTCAACGGGAGCTGCACAAATACCGATCAACTAGGCCTACATAACCAATCTTGTGAGAAAACATTTCTCAATTGGACGAACGCGAATGGGACCTTTGGAGAAAGCGTGGATTTCTGGCCAACATTTTCCCCGGCGATAATGAAAACTTTCATGATCACCATGAACAGTGTGTTTTTACCTGTTGTGATCATCATTGGTCTGATTGGCAACCCTGCGACAATTTATGTTTTAGCAAAAAAGAAGCGGAAGGCACCAACTCACCTTCTTTTAATCAGTTTGGCCGTCGCAGATTTGATGTGTATATCCATGCAAATCGTGTATCTTCTAATCCAAAATCGAAATCATCATTTCAATGATATTCTGCCTGAGTTATCTGTTAACGGATTTTTCCTGACCAGAGGTATTTTTTATTTTGACGGGATGTCAAGATGCATAAAAGTTGTGATTGTTCTGGAAAGATGCGTTGCCGTGATCACCCCACTAAAAGTTCACATAATTTTCACCACAAAGAGAATTCTGATAACAGTTTTCTTAGTGTTTTTTCTGGTACCGTTGTCCAGCGTTCCGGAACTGATGCATATTGGGATAAAGGGAGACAAATCATCATGGTCAACATACCAGATGGCGCTACAAGCTATCAAAGAAAACAAGCCGGTATTTGAGTGGTATGGAAATTTCTTTCAAGTTTTATATGGAATGACAACACTTCTTATCAATCTTGTTTGCAATATTGTCATCTTTATTGGTTTTCGGAAAAGTACAATGTCTTCACGGCGAATTACTAACGCAAATGATCTACGAACAGCGAATCAACGTAAACTGACCCGGATGTTGCTAAAGATGAGCACATTCTACGTCATAACATGCTTGCCTAAGGACATCGGGGCTATAATACTGTTAGGTGACACTTCCGGCACCATTGTCTTCAATGGTAACTTTTATTTTCAGTCTGTGTTGCTTTTCGGATTGTCGTCATCTTTTCTCAATAATTCGGTCAACTTCATCATATATGGGACATCAAATGCTGCGTTCCGTCAGATGTATGGCAACATATGTTGCTGTCGAGGAAATTCTGGAAATGATTTACCAAAGATCTTAACGAAGCAACAAGTGTACAGTGTTACCTCGTCCAACAGTTCAGTAAAAACTGAAATAAGTATTGATCTGCAATCTGAATCGATATCTTGCTCTCGTTATCAGGTTAAGCCCGATAAGTCAATACACTCGATATTTTGAAAATCACGAAATAATATAAATGATATCAATTAGCCAAATAGTTGATGCCGTTTTACCTTTCAGTTAACTTCGTCAATGAACTTGACAAAATATCTATTTTCGGTATAAATTAGCCAAATATCTGAAGCCCATTTAACTTTTCAGTTAAGTTCGTCAATGAACTTGACACAATATAAATTGTCGGTATAAATTAGCCAAATATTAGATGCCCTTTTAAATGTTTTATTTATTTCAAAGGTGTTTTTAACAAATTGTTTATGAAATTATAAGAAAAACAAAACAAGGATATGGTCATTTTAAAAAATATTGCTAAAACACGCTTTATTCTTTAATTACTTTATTATATTGTTTTTTTTTTATTATTTCATTACATTCATTTATTTATTATTATTGAGCAGACAACATTCTGTTGTTTTGTTTGTTGGTGGTTTTTTTTTTATCGAGAAAGAAAAAAATCTTTTCGGCATACATTGACTTTTTTTTTCATTCTGCCTTTTTTATCAATTAAATGTTTTTGATCTTTTTTTTCCTTTTCGATGTTATTTAGATTTATTATCAAAAGATTGATACTACAAAGTAAGCAACATAACTGATAACGTTTGTCACTATTGTAAAAAAGTTCTTTTAAAATGAAATGTTTCTTTAAGCGCATATTAACATGTAATTTACATAATTCAAGTTTTTTCAAAGTTTGAAAATATCGATAAAAAATCTGTTAGGGCGAACTCATGATTATTATATTCCATAGCAAACACATAAATTTAACGCATAGAGAAAATCATTGCATATATATTTGAAAGTTTTGAACATCAACTACTCTTTTGAATCGATATATGTGTTTGATAGTGAAGCCTTACTCTATTTGCGCGCCTTGAAACATACTTCTATTTAAATGCCTTTATACTTTCGTCTATTGGAGCGTCGTGAAACATAGCCCTAATTAAATGCCTTGATGCATACCTTTATTTAAATGGCATGATACTATCCTCTTTTAAAATCCCGTGGTACATGCCTTACTATGGGTGCCGTGATACATACCTCTATTTTGGTGCCGTGATGCTTTCTTCTATTCCAGTGCCGTGCTCATTCAGGATTGCATTTATGTCTATATAATCGCCATTGCATATAACCAAGCTTATAACAGTGAATTGTATCCTGATAAACCCGAGGAAACCTCATGTAGTTAGGCAGGTGACTCCATACATTTTAGGCGTCTGGTCGAACCTTTGTGAAAGCAAAGCGCTATTCACTGCACCACCGGACCACCCAAATCTGTTTCCTAATTAAGTCTGCTAAGTATGTAAGGCAGAAATTCAGTGAAATTTGACGTTACCATATAAAAGGGCCAACGTGGCAGAACTATAGAAAGGAGAAAACTAGTAAAGTATAGAGTATATATCACAAACACGATTCAAACCTTTACGTCAGTGCTACTATTCCTTTAATTGCCTCTATTGCAATAACAATATTTGTCACTTTAAATGTGTTTGACATATTGCAGAGATATTTCTGGCTCTTAAAACCTATGGGAAAATTTGAGGGATTTTTTGGGATTAGCAAGATTTTATTAAATAAAGTACTACAAATTTGAATTTTTAATGAGATTTTCAGGAAAAATATGGTAAACATCCCTAAATCTCGTCCCAAGTGACCCCTGCATGTTGTTAAATTCATGTCAACTTAAGTTGAAGAAGCACTAGTCTCTTGTTGTTCCTCTTGTTGTTCCTCTTAGATTTCAGGACTGATCGGGAAAACAAAATGATTGACATGTGACCATCTTGGATTTTGACAAAAGTATTTTCGTTTCATATCGATAATTCTTTAGATGCAAAAGATGAACCTCTCTCAAACTTCATTATGTAGGTTTCTCTTCGGCCCTGTAGTTGTGCCCTGTTGATTTTGGGACTTGTCAGAAACAAAATGGCTAACAGGCGGCCATCTTGGATTTTGACAATGATTATCGCTATTGCTTGAGGAGTACAAAATTAATCTTTTTCTAATTTCAGATGCAGTTTTCTCATGACCTTAGCTCTGTTCTTTTTTTTATTTTGGGACTGATCAGAAAAACAAAATTGTTGACAAGCTACCATTTTTGAGTTGACAGTTAAAGATGACATATACTGCACCTTTTTAATTTAGTAATAGACACATTATTCCAAAAAATGAATCATATTGCATCATACAACTGTTTCGTCCTCTTAGGACAGTGATGCGAGGGGCCAAAAGGTGGGAATCCAAAATTACTTAACTAATGTAAAAGCGGAAGGGACAGGTGTGCTAAATCCCTTTAATTTATGAATTTAGAAGTAACAATATACTAGTTCTGTATAATTGCAAATTATGTACCGTGCCATTCACTGCTCATATGAGATAACTGTGGCTATGGAAGCTCCAGAAAACCTCGGGGACCGTATGACATGACTGGACGGGTCAGTGTTGTGATAATAATTAATCTCAAACTTAATTAAATTCATTAAGTAATTAAGAGAAAAAAATGAAAGAATTGAAAAGAAGAAAAATGACGAAATCGTTAAAGAAAGAATAAATGCAGATAAAAAGGGTTCCGGTTTTTTCTCGACGCGAAAGCGAGACTAAGGTTTAACATTAAGTTTTTGCGTTTAAGGAATTTACACTGAAAGTATAAGTGCTACAACAACCCATTTTTGACTATGTTTGTATTCCTTTGTTGTAAATGTCAGCATATACATCATATGCTAGAGACGGCCTTTTTATTTTCATATTCTATTGACTTTGTCAGTATATCCGTCAGATTTACAGGCAAAAGATAGCGATCAAAAGTATTTCTCTATATAGAAGGAAGTTTATGATTTTGTTTTTAATGTGAACTCTCCATCATCCACATTGATAAAGAATATGAATCTTCAGGGCATATATTATGATGCCAATAATAATATGCCAGTGTGTTATTGCGACTATTTTGTATGTATCTATATGTAAAAGAGAGTAAATACCTGGCCATGACGATATCGCACATAGAATACATGTAGCTACTCCCAAAATGACATGTGGATTTACTACTTGAAATGCTTATTTATTTTTCAATATTTCATATGTAAAATATGGTTGTAACGTCCTGGCTTTATAACCTAGAGGTCTCGGGTTCGCACCCGGCTCGTCTCACTTGTTTCATTTCTGCTCTTTGTTGTACAATATTGTTTATATCCTAGATTGGGATGTTTGTATTAATAGTTACCCAAGTCTGGGTGTGTTCATGTACGATATGTGCTAATTTTTGTACTTTGAACATGTTCTATAGTCACTGCCTTGGTCTCATTGAGACATATTTTGTATCTTTGTATGAAATGAAGGTGATTTTTTTTAATATGATCATTGTTTTGTTAGGTTGTTGTGATTGTAACATATATTTACATGGAGAGTGTCGTCGATGAAGAAGACGCTTACTCTTCCTTAACCACTTGTTTTTTCATCTTGAAATTTCTCAATTTTGTGTTTCAATATAGTTCTTTTGTTCATATTTTATCCCTAGTTTAATCTATTTTCAGTTCTGATTAGTTCGGTTCGGTTAATTCGGTTCGCGGCAGTATTCTTTCTTTATAGACGACTTTTTTCAGTTTTCTCCCCAATAGTTCGAAATTTCGGTAATAGGTGGCGTTGACGTCGATCGCCATTAACTCCAACTGAAATTCAATTACACAATATATTTATTTACATTAATTTACAGTAAATATGGTATTAGGGATAATATATGAGCAAAGGAAACATTTAATGGAAAACCTTTCAAAAGCACAAGAGACTACGCCAATGTATGTTCTGGAAATGTTAATGTCTTTTTTTTTGCATCGACAGCACTCGCCATGTGCATTTACATAACATCTAAACAAATGTCACGTCCTCAAAGTGAGAACAGAAGTGTTTGGTTTAGTAACAGAATGGATTTAGAACAATGAATATTGATTTCTTTTGTTAAAACAAGACGTACTCGTTTACGTTAATTATCTAGTTATATTTACAATGTATAAAGATGTATTTTTATTAGTATGGTATGATATAGCGTTGTTAGTTACAATATATATTGTATTACATGTAGAAATGTACATTGATTAGTATATATAGTATATATAGATATATGTATACATGAACTTACATGAGTTTCTATTGGGATATTTGACACAAGTTTACGATGTTTTCATTCAATTTAGCAAGCCTCTTGTGAGCTTGATGAAAAAATAAAATCGTGACAGTTTCATAAATGTCATACGAAATGTGAACGAATGTAAGATCTTTTTCATCGCATTATCAATATTTGTGGTATTTATACGTGCAAAATATCAATTTTCATACGCCATCTTTTTTACTCTCGTGCAGAAGTCGATGACGTCATGCAAATGTCTTAGTCGTGACGTCACAATAAGAACAATTTAAACAGACAGCCAATCAAATTCGTACTAGGTTATGTAACTTGTTACAAATGCAAACACATTACACGAGTATTCACGGGATAACAAAACAACTTTGTGATAAAGCGTTGTTATTTACAATAAATTACTATAGTTATTTTTATTTTTTTAAAACAAACTATTGTAAAATAAAAGATTTATTTTACAACAATTATGAAACAAGTTATCCCACTTATATTAATCACTCGTGTTGGCCCGGATATTATCGCGCGAGGGATCTTTTTGTGGGAGGAAACCAGAGTACCCGGAAATCCACGTGGTCGGGTAGGTGACCCCAATACCTTTTCACGTCCAGTCGGGGAATCGCACCCCGGCCGCCTTGGTTAAAGACAATGGCGCTATCCACTGCACCACCCGACCATCCAAATAGTTACATGTAGAAAGTTGGATATCAATTAGTGCTATTTTATATCAAGTTTTCATTTAAGTCTTTATAAATTACATATACAAGGATGAATATTGATTATTAAAATGTATTTGTTAGTTACATGTACAAAGATATATATAAATTAGCATATTTTTATATAATGTTGTCAGTTAGATTATATGTCTATTACATGTACAGAAAATAAGTATATTTCTATATAGCTTTATTCGTAACTTTTTTGATCATTTTACATATATAGAATCAAGCAAAACTAAAAGGTAAATCATGAAAAAAACCGAAATAATTTCTATTGTAACGTCAAAAAGTGTTCTATCGAATGCATACCTTTTCGCCTTATTCTTTTCATAGTTCGATCTAAAATATTATTTTGTTGTTTTCCTTGTTGATAAAATAAAGTAACTGTTTCATGTGATTTCTAGGTCAATTTAAGTTGAATGTCCAGAACAGAAACGCAAGGTAAAGTCAAAATATATTGTTTTGTTTTCCTCGGCAACATGGTGAATAACAAACACACACTATATCTGGTCTGTTAAAAAAAAAAAATACTGAACTACGGAGATTGTAATAAAGTACGTCGTATGCTCTCATCGTTATTATTCAAACGATTATGAACCATCGGCCATACAATAGTGTTAACGTGTTAATCATATTACTTTATATTGTAACTGTACGTAAGGTTCCTAAAAATACCCATTAGTATTGTGCCCGTCTCCTAATGACTCTCTAATAGACCTGAGGTTGTTTTGAAAGGTTCAGGTGTGGTTTCTCGGTAACAATGACGATACGTCCCCCGAGTGACACCTCCATCTGACAAATGAACAAACATAGCGTATGTACACAAAGATGTAACATATGTAAGAGTTGTCAACAACAAAATCGTCGTTAATTAAGCTACACTGTAGGCGTATATTTATGTAAGCGTGTATTCATTACTATGATGATGACTAGTTCTTTTTCTATTTATAAAGCTACGCATAAAGAACCGCTAGACGTAATAAAAAATGTAAATGAATGGCGAAATTGCGGCGTCATAGGGCCACTACCAAATTTAATTTATCTTGTACGTACAACATACTATCTTGTACGTACAACATAAAATCTTGTACGTACAACATAATATCTTGTACGTGCAACTTATTATCTTGTACGTACAACATAATCTCTTTTACGTACAACAAACGTCTTGTACGTGCAACATACTCTCTTGCACATACAACTTAACAGCTTGTACGTACGTATTACGTCACATTATGATAAATAAAGGTAAGATTTGGACGTTACCTGAAGGGTTACCTAATAATTATATTTGCCATATAAAGAAGCATTTTATTTTAATAAATATTTTGTATCTCCCCCCCCCCTATCATACATGAAATTCCCGAAATATGTTCAGACTATTACATATTAATTGTTCTTTGCAGAAGTTAAATACACAAATAAAAAGCATGATGAGTTTCTGTTGAATCTCATATATACGTAAGCAAATATACCAATAATACTTTTATTGCTTTTTCACTACCTTTTTGATTTGATGTTATTGTTTGTTGAATCTTCTAATACCATATATATTTTTTTAAATTATCTGTATGAGGGTGAAAGGTCAAACCATATGATACTGAGATACACCATTATCGTTGTAAGTATATTACCACGTACGTCATTTATTCTAACTCGTAGTTTTGAGCCAGAATACAGTGAAACCTCTCTATTAAGACCACATTAGGTCCCACACCAAAGTGGTCTTGATAGCGGGGTGGTCTGAATACCGAGGTTGACAATGCAGACAAATTTATCTAAAATCGACGTTTTAGCATGTTTTTATATTCCATTAAAAATATTTAGGCTTTATAATGTTTAACACACAGTAACTGTAACTGATTCGTCAATTTGAGACCAAAATAAAGCATACTGATCTGATACTTGATACACAGTGGAATACACACCAGATGACTTTGTGTTTGGTCGTTGGTCTGAGTGGTGAGGTAAAACTTAGAGTAAAAGTGATGTTTGGGACTTTGCAAAACTGGTCTTAATAGCGAGGTGGTCTTAATAGTGAGGCGCTGTTAATAGTTAAGCTTAAAATACAAAGACATATAGAAGATCTTTTCGGGAATGAAATGAAGTGGTCTTTATAGAGAGGTGGTCTTAATTCTGAGGTGTTCTTTAAGCGAGGTTTCACTGTAATTAATATCCTGCTCATATACTTTAGAATTAACTCCACAGATATAGGTTCAACTGGTTGTCTTTAATTGTTGTTTTCTGATTTATAATTTGTATTATGTTGAATAAAATGTTGTTAATAGGTGTTAATGTGTTACTTTGAATCTGACAATAACATATTTTTGTCGTTGAAAAAATTTAAGAGAATACCGAAGCGTCAAATAACTATAATCCGAATTTCATTAAGCATAAAACTGCAATATGTTTCAAGTTATAGGAGATATGAACGCCCACTGCACTACAGGAAAATAGCATGTTTTATTTTCCTGTAATGCAGTGGGCGTTCATATCGCCTTTAGCTCGAAACAAAATACAGGTTAATGCTTATATTTACATTTCCACTTCTAACCATACCCGAAAAAATAATTTCGACCATAAAATAAAACAAATTGTAGCTCCAAGAAACACTTGTATGTTGAATTGACAGAACAGCCCGTAGCGCGTGCTCGTTTTCGAGAGACGGAAACGTTTCACGTGCTTTCTCCTGGAACGGCGACTTGGAAATATAGTCCGTCAAAAACAGCTACCGTACAAAGATTTTAGTATGAAAATGTGAAAACTTTGTTCTTTCTTTTGCACTGTTTCTGTGCTTTCAAATAACACTTGAGATAATCGTCGTCATTATAAATGACAACGAGTATTTACGACGTCATACTTCGGAGGCATGTCCGTTGAATTTGAAAAATGAGTAAGATGGTCCGCCATGGAAAAATTTGTCAGCGTCGTATTGTTTGTTGCAGCGTTGCATAAGCACCCTAATGCATGTTATAGTTTGGTCGACTTCACTGCTGATCGGGGATAAAACTCGTCTCTCTACAAATATACATGTATGTACGTGGTGTCAGATTATTGACAATACCTTATTTCGGACGATAGGCCTGTACATTCCGGGAATCACGGAGGGGGACACCCTCTTCATGGCAGACAGTAAGTGATTAAACGCTTATCTTGGTAATGACGACGCTTTTTCAATATTAATGTCTGTTAATTCGATCTTACCCAATAAGCGAATGAATAAAGCCAAAACGTTGTCCATAGTTTCTCGTCCATACTCGTTTCGGGTTATAGTCCTATGAACCGAAATGGAACTTGGTTTATAAAGTGACACTGCAGCGCAAATGTAAATATAATTGATTAAACAACGTGCAAAATATGAACGAAGGAAAGCTTTATATGGAGACTATTGTAAAAAAGCAAGATGATAAGACCAAGTGTTCCGGACGAGTAGGCGTCATCTGCCTCATCGACGACGCCCGTCATGTAAAGCGATGTGACGATTTCGATTTTTCGATTGTGAGTTTTCCTTTTCTTGATAGTAACGTCCCTGCTTCTCCGACCTATGGTATGTACATGTCGGAGTTAGTTCGATATTGTAGATCGTTATCAGGGTCAAGTTGTTCAAAATATAATTATTTTGATCACTAATTAACAATATTTTGCATCCAAAAGATTCTGTCAATCTAGAAGGTGCAATCCCAAAATTTGGAATGATAATTGATTAGTGTTTTATATCTGGAAAGTTATAACGATACAATGGTTTGGTTCTAAAGTTACAGGCGAAAATTGCACTAATCACTGATTAAACTTAAAACCTTGTTAACTAATGGTGTTCCAGAAGAGTAAGCTTCTTCTGCTTCACCATGTCCTCAAAGTGAGAACCGAGTCATCGTTCTCAATCACATCAAGTAAACACACTAATGAGCATATTAAAAAGCGTCCACCTTCGTATCATACAAAGATCCAAACTATTTTTTAGGCTTCGTAGTAGAAATATTCCCAATGGTTAAGTTCCTTACCTATCTTCCAAGCCTCTTGATATATATTTGCGCTTCATAATAGACATTAAACTATTCCCACCCTTAAAGTATCTCCACCCTTTCTTATGGTACGGAAAATTCGTGGTCAGTACGAATGTAATCATCCCAAGCCTCTATGAAACATACCATTTCCATTCTCTATAAATGTAGGTATAGCACTACGTGATATACAATATACCATTCCATTTCCATTCTCTATAAGTGAAAGTATAGCACTGTATGATAACTACACTATACCATCCCCATTCTCTATAATTGTAGGTATAGCAATGCGAGATAACAACAATTCACTATTCTCTATAAATGTAGGAATAGCACTGCGAGATAACAACAATTTTCTATTCCTATAATTGTAGGAATAGCACTGCGCGATTACTACAATTTACTATCCTCTTTTAGTGTAGGTATTGCACTGCATGATACGTACTAAAGCTTTTCGTAACCTCTACTGTATGTGTATAACACTAAATTAATACAAAATAGCCATAGCTGTTATCATGATCTATTGTAGATATATCACTTTGTACTTTGTACCATATGGTTATTTTTAACCCTGCTCTTGGTATAGCCCTTTGTATTTTGCATCATACAACCTTTCAAGTATTAAATGGTATCACCTCTCAAAAAATATCGATACCAAGGTCATTAATTTAAAATGCAAATACAAGAAGTTCAAATAGACTTTATTTAGCAAAGCAACAGTGTTGCAAACAATTTAAGAATACAGAGGGGATATCTAACAGTGTCTTCTGTAATACCAAATATATATTTCACGAATGGGGCTAATATTTCGATATTTTTCAAGAGTGCGCAGCATTGAAGATACTGTTAGATATTCTGTTTATTACATTTTTATTGGAAAATCTACAGTGATAGCTTTTGATTTTCCCAAACGTCGTTTGTAAGCAGCGTTATGATCATTAGGGAAAAATATCATCGATATTTCACTGGTAAAAATGTAATACAGTTCGCCCTTCAAGACATGTTCTGCCGTGTATTTCTTTTTTAGAATGAATCACTGCATTTTGTTATCAAAAGACACTTTGCAGTTATGAAACACAATTCGGCCATTTTGAAATATCAGCAAATATAATTTTGTACTCTTTTGTAGGCATGCTATCATTCACATTAGGAGGCTTAATATTAGAGTAACCATTTTTTGTCTTTTATTTGTACTACCCCCAACCCCCACCCTCCCATTATCTGTATTTTTGATATCTCTCAAACATTTGTAGGTTATGATTACAGATTTCTCTTAATTAAAACTCCATGACATAAAAAATCGTATGGACGGATTGGTGAAACTATATCATAAAACACCCTTTCTATCAGGCGTTAAATATGCCAGAGTGACGTCACCGGGGTAATCTAAACATCCTAAAATTATTACCTAAAAACCATTAAAAAACATTAGAAGAAACAGGCAAGGGGCATAACTTTCATTAAATAATCATACTGATAGGTATCTGCAGTAAAATTCGCATAGCAACTGCATCATTATTTTAGGATGAATCGACAGGTAAAGCACAAACCAATTAAATTACAGCATTTTCACTACTGAATAGGTCCTTAAGGTATGAAACTGATTCATCCAAAAAATAACGGCTTTTTTTGGTAAATAGAGCAGATATTCGTATATAACACCAAAGAATTCATGAAGATCTGTTGAAACAATGTCAGTGGCATAAGGTAAAGGTTTGCTTAGGAAATACATAAATAAACACAGTTTAAAGTCACTCGTTCTTGAAATTCCATGATCGCAATTTCATTTTTGTTCATTCCCTTTCGCAATAGTTCGCAAGAGAAGAAAACATGAAGGATAGGACGATCGCCAACAGATTTTGAATTTAACGTCAACCAAATAACTGACTATAATTCCGACGAACATGTTGTGCGATCCGACACATCAAGCTGCCTGGACTATCAACACACAGAAGATGAAGAATAGCTCTGAAAAAGAAGCATTAGTGTTTTTTAATTCTCTACTTAACCTCTGTGTGGCAACGTACAGTGCTTCTGAGAAACTATATAGGTAATTGTTGACATGTTTTGCATTGAATAAAATCTATAGATATTTCACTTTAAAAAACAGGTATGTTAGATTTTTGATATGTGATGGCGGATTCATATGGGGTCAGAATCATAATGTGTTCCCGTCCCATTTCATCGGTTTGACATGCAAACTTCTTGTTGTCAGAAGCAGACGCCTGTAGCGAGCTTAAACGCCAGTAAAGTCACCTTAAGATGCCCATTGAGGCCTTTGTCAGGTATGCATCTGTGAATCTAAACAGTCACTAGTGTTGGACTTCAAATATTAAAGTTGCTTTTGCTTGAAAGTTTAGCAATACCATTAGTATAATATTTAGATATTTGAGTCCTTGAAGACTTGCAACACCCTTTTTTCTTTGGCATCTTGATCAGAATTTCAGCTACACACACATTTTCCCAATCGGAACCTTCGGCACTTTCGTTTTCTCGAAAATGCCGACGGTAACTTATTGACATTTTACCGATCTACCACTGACTCCATACCAGGCCTGTGCCTAACCGTGGAGGTGTGAAGATTTCCCCAAGGGAGATAACTCAATATTTCAGATAGATAGGCATGTTGCACGTAAACTAAAACTACCATCAACGAGTTGAACATGAATTGATAAACATATTTAATGCCATAATAATTAAATCTCAATAATAATAAAAATAAAATTATAACAAAATGCCATTTAAATATATCAATTTGCAGACATGCTGTCGTAACTACTTTACTAGCAGTCCCTCTACCTTACCCCGGGTTGTCCTGGCAACTGTATTCCAAGCCGTGATCCTTAACAGCCTGTTGAAGGGTGGGCAGGGTGCCGTTACTGCATGTCTCTCTGGATAACAAAGGAATTAATTAAGCATTGAACTGCTTTCAGTTGGCATTCATAGGCAATATGAATGCAACTTGACAAAATCAAATTCAATGAAGCGTGCAAGCGCTTCGTGTAGGATTTGCCTTTGTACAGTAGGCATTATCAATGGCTATGAATGTCAAATGAAGGAAGTTCAATACTTACATTCACCATTTTTAGAATCTTTTATTTTCGTTAATTAATACTTCTGGAGCTGGACAAGAGTTGTGTGCATTTATATGCATAGAGGAAAAACCCATTTTTATATGGTAGGGTAGGTTCTAGGCTTCAAACATATTTGGGTTTTCGCTCGAAATCCTTAAAAAAGATTTTTTTCCAGCATGACCAAAATGTTTCCCGTTGGGCGAGAAACCATATTGGTCATATCTCGGCCATTTCTTGAGGGATTTTTGCATACTTTTTTTCAAATAGTGGTATTTTGGGCTGGGGGACACGTTAAAAACCATAACCAATCTATAAGATATGGTGACTCTTTCCAGTGATTCAAATGTCAATGAAGGATTCGAACCATTTTTCCACACATTTACTCATCAAATAAATAGAATGAATAAAGATATTGATAGTAATTTGGTATGTTGATTCATCATGATAAAATGCAGGTCAAGTGTTGATTTGATGACGATCCAATAATACATTCAAAAGTTACGCTCATTTAAGTTGAGAATTTTAATTATTTAGGGCATGACACAACATGGATCCTTGTCGAACTCCAGTCAAATTTGTGCAATTTTTTTTCTCTTCTCTGGGAGGAATTCGCATAAAACTTTCAGTGTAATATTTAATGTCGTCAGGTTGAGTTTGGTTGCAACAACTGTTGTTAGAATGTAAGGAGTTTTGCATATATATTACCACCATAGGTTTTCATACAATTCATGATTGTCGTTTGCCAATGTGTTTTAAGGTTATGTTAACCCTTTTTTAACTCAGAATAGAACTGACTATCAAACTGAAAGCGGTGTCGGTAAAACTTGGGGCTGCGAGTGATGCTGCGGTTGAGTTTGATGAGTAGCTTTGTATTATTAACAAAAAGTACCCCCGTGTCTCACTTTAAGATTTTATCTGATTGAACCCATGTTGTGTACACACCAACTTGTCTTGGGTGTACCTTTTTGCTAATAATGCAAAGCTACTCATCAAACTCAACCTATACATTAATCGCAGCCCTAAGATTGACCGCTTCCATCACGATAGTCAGTTCTAAATCTGAGTTTAAAAGGATGAAAATAAATTTTGAAAAAGCACATGTACAAATGACATTCATGAATATATTAAAGCTAGTGGTGGTAGTATTTATATGCAAAACTCCTTACACTCTAACAATAGTTGTTGTAACCAAACTCGGTCTGACCGCATTAAATAATATACTGGAAGTTTTATGGGAATTTATCCAAGAGAAAGAACTCGTAGGAAAATCTTACACAAAATCTTAAACTAAAGTTCGACAAGGTTCCACGTTTGGTCATGCCCTAAATAATTAAAATTCTCAACTTAAAACAACTTAACTTTTGAATGTATTAGTGGATCATCACCAAATTAATACTTGACCTGCGTTGTATCATTATGAATCAACATATCAAATTACATTTCAATATCTTTGTTCAGTCTATTTAATTGATGAGTTATAGAAACATTAAAGCAATTACATAACGCATCATAAATTCAAAGTAAAAAGTTTCCCAACAAATAGGTTCTATAAATTAGATTGGTTAAGTCCGCTCAGTATAAACGAGACGTGATTATCCGTTGGGGTGGATGTGGCGCGACAAACAACACACGAATTAAATTAAGTTCACGTATTTATTATCCACAGCATGATAAATCCGGAAAGTTACATATATTCCAAAAGGTACAGGCATTCCATTTTTCTCACTATCGCATTCACACTATAAACATCCACACATAAGTTCCATATGGTTAATATTACATCCTATACGGTAATCCTCCGTACTCTAACACTACTTGAAAACTCTGTAAAATCTCTGTAAAATTTGCCTTTCCAAACCACGCACCTATTTTTATACCCCCCCTATAATTAGTATGCACGATGATATCATAGACTCTAATTATCTGACCAATACCTGACCACTGAGACGATCTATATATAGCACAAGGAGCTGAAGGATAACGACTGTATTTACGGCATATTTGTTTAGTAGTGTTCATATAGAAAACTCTAAAGTTAGTAACCTTGTACTAGAGGCGTAATAAAACCCTGTTGTTAAATTAACAAATCCAAGGGAAGTAACCTGTAAATAATATGTACAGAATCTCATTACATAAAAAATACTGTAACACGTGCTATATTGTGAACTGTAATATACAGTATTTAACCTTTGTTAATAATTAAACGACCTCCCACATTCTATCACTTTCCTAGTTCCCTATAGATTAATCATTATTCTGAAGTTTTCGCAAGCATAAATTTAGCTAATAAATTAGCTACTTTTTTGACACAGAATTCATGCTTTACCACGAGAAAGGTATCGGGAGAATACGATCCCATATATTACCTGTATGGCTGGTTGATAGCATGTACAACATAAATGTTCACCATCTTAACCTCGTCCGCTGACAATGACGGCAGCTCAAACTTGGCGAAGTAACTGTGAACATCAACAAAATCACGTGAATTTTGATAAATGGTTTAATGATAATCATGGACACAATTGTAACTCTTCATATAATATCAAGTTATCAGCACTGGGTTCAAACAAATTACAACATTTATTTATTTATTTATTTTTATATATATCAAATGTTGTATATTTTATTTATTTATTTATTTATACAACATCTTACAGCTGTTTCGTAGTTTTCTGGCTTACCGATGTTCCAAACAAATGGAAATCCGCCTAATCATAGATTTTTTACGACAAATATGGGGAGTGTTTTACTATCAAATGTGTATTAAGTTACTGAGTAATGTGTTTATATCTATAACGAAGGGTTCTGACCATCTAATCTGTTTAATATTGTTGATCAAGAAGATATCAAATATTAAATAGTGTCAATTTACATGCAAAATATTTAAGATTTTAAGTTAAGTTTGAAAAAGGTCGTTAAATAGTGATTAAGCTGATCATCCTTTGAACAACTGGGCCCTGGTCTCATACTCTTGTACTTTAACGAGTGTCTCCATGTAAATCTTTCCTTAGTTCATATTTTGCGTCTTGTTTAATCGATTTTGAGTTTGGATTATGGTTTTGTTGACATCTTCGTATTCTCTGATTATTTTAGTACTATACGACACATTCCTTACACTAACAATCACCTGATAATACCCGAGATGGATGAATCATTCTCAGCATCCCCGCGTTTCTGCATCTATCGAGTACGTAGTGACAATATCGATTGTTCAGTTTTCTCCACATTGGGAATGAAAAAAGATTACTGTTTTAAGTATTTGATGTTCATTACAAGACTAGCTGAAGGCGTGTCTTCGAGAATGTCATAACATTCTTTTGCATGGATACAGAAATATAGTTAATTGGATATTGTGACAAAGTAGGCATGCTGATATGATACTGAGATGTATAGATCACGCTTAACAGCTGAGAAGTATTGATTAGTCGAGGTGCTGTGTTGATCCGAGTAATTATATTTCGGTAGTTAGCCTGTCTAATACTTATGACTATAATTAGTAGCATAATTATGTTCATGTTCAGGCAACTTGATATATTAAGCGTCTCGTGGCACATTTAGTAAACCCTTTCTAAAGGTAGAAGATGACGTAATACACACATATGCTGCACCTTTTAATTTAGTAATATATACAGTATGCCGAAAAAATGAATTAAACTGCATCATACAGCTGTTTCGTCCTCTTAGGACTCGCCAGTGGTGTTAGGGGCCAAAAGGTGGGAATCCAAAATCCAAAATAGAAGGTATATGTACAGGTTAGTTTGGATATAGGGACGAAAACTGTGTCTGGGATAGCCAGGGAGTAGGTCAGTAGCAGTCTGTACGGTGAGAAGAGCCTGGGGTAGGTCTTTTAACAGTCTATATCTGGGAATGACGAGGGAGGTCAGCAGGGGTATAGATGGGACCAGGACAGGCCAAAGATACATGGTCAGCGAGCTATGATATGACCAGCAGTAGTGCCCATATCTAACACCTTACTTAGCTAGTGACACCTGACTATAACAGATATTCCGAGCCACAACGTGTTATGGAGTATGGTCAGCTTGATGATGTTATCTTACCACGAACATGTACCTGTGATGCCAGTGTAATTTACGATCACGAATAAATTATTTCTATTACCCACTGTTACGTGCTTTTACCTTGTACTTTGTCACGATATAAAAACATACAGCGACGACATTAAAACAAAGTGAAAACATTTACCTGTAGCCGAGAGTATGCAACAGTGTGAGGGGTTGTACAAGATTATTGGCAAAGACAACATCACATAAAATTATGTCAGAGAGAGGATGTACATATAAATAAACAGGGAAATAAAGTTAAGTGTTTACAGCCAATCCAGCTTTTATCGTATATCCAAACTCCGAATGGTACATCTTTTACGTGATCTATGTCACGTACACAAATATGATAGCATCCCGAACTTCGGAGTAATGTTGCATAGAGATTTACCATTCGGAGTTTGTATACAATCATTGTGGAATAACTGCATGGAAATTTGTAAGAAATGGATTAAGCTGAAATAACTTCCAATGCGAATTTTGTTTTATTATGATACAAGCTTAGTCAAAGCCAACCTATCGAGATTTCATAAGAGATCTATCCTTGAAATTAACATATTTCATAACACCATTTCTTTCCGATGTAAGTGATACTTACCATAATCACTAAACAAGTTGCTTGCTTGTTTTACATGTCTGTTTAACATATATTATTGGATGATTTTCCCCTTTCTGTCTAACGATTGTGGTTGGTGCAAATAAGCTGAGCATGGTCCTCCCTAACGCATTGCACGATTACATCTGAATATAGCAATTCTCCCCGCATTGGATGTATCCTTGATATCCAGGGCTAACGCCCATCAACACTCTCTACACCCCTGGAATATTTCATAGCAAAACAGAATGTACTAAAACAGCAGTTCGACTGGTTCCGGGCAAGACTCGCCAGCTAAAATCTTTCCTTTGAAGATTACAAAGGACCACTAGCCGACTTCAAAGCCTATCCATTTTTACCATTATGTGACCGCGAGATTCTTTTGATGTATATCAAAGGGTCTAACTAGTATTCTTGATTCATCAACAAAGTGACACACACAGAGCCTTCAGTTTTGCTATTACATGGTTGTAGAGAGTGTAGGTGAGCTTAATCCCCGGATATCGAGGATGACACTAATCGCAACATCTCGGGGAAATTACCGAAATCGTCGGAAATCTACTCCCTCGATGGCAAGCGTCTGACAGCCATTCTGTGATTACGACATAGTTAGTAAATCCTTGGATTTTATCAACCCTTCAATTATCAATTTTTCCGTGTGGCCATGGGCGCAACCATTTTGAAACATGAGGTTTACACCATATGACCCTCTATTCATGCATTTCCCCGAGATGTAGCGAGCGACTTGCTGACCTGTACATATTGTTTGCTGGTTTGTCCAGATTATAATGACCTACCTGTCCGTACTGAAAGCTGGTCTGGCCGGATTTGACCCATCTAATAAAATCGTCACCGATCCTCTGGCTTGGGACGCAAACTGTTCAATAATAATAGTAACAACCACTGTAAGCCAATTTGATTTTGGCATATTTAAAGCAATATCTATTGTTTGTATTTATTATATATTTGATATAAAAAATGCAAATTCACCAAACTGAAATTAAATACTATAAGACTCTTTTATATGCGTGTATGTAGGATAGGGATATTCTACCCGAGGGGTCACAAAATGTGGTGAAACCCGAGGGTTTTACCACATTTTGTGATCCCGAGGGTGGAATATTCCTATCCTACATACACACATAATGAATGAGTCTTTTTCTCTCATATCAACTACCCGAATAAGATCATAAACCATGAAAATATGTTTAAACAGGCTACCATTTTGAAATTTCAACTTTTCCCTTGAGCTTTTTTGACGAAAACGAATTAGACAGCGAGTTTAAGCATACCCTATATTTGCAAACAGTGTATGCGCAGAAAAATTAATCTCCTCTTCCTGGTGTTTATGGTTAAAATTTTGTGAAAGGTTTTAATTTTATCACGCCGTCGTTTTCTCTTTCCGGCATCAGAGTTTACCGTATTCGTGACGTCACGTCACTGTTGAGCCATTGTGACGTCAGGTCGCGTGAAATGCTATGTAAGATAGATTTTTCTTACATAGCTTTCTTACATGGGCAATCTCTATCCAACATGGCGAGATATGAGAGAAAATAAGCACTTCGTGCAAAATGAATATAATAATACTATGTCTCATAACGCTTATTCTACCTGGTCTTATTCTCTTGTGCTTTTTACGAGAGTCTCCATGTAAATCTTTCCTTTGTTCCTATTTTGTCCCTATTATAATCGATTTTGAGTTCGAATTATGGTTTTGTTGACGCTTTGGTATTCTCTATTTTTTTTTATATTTATCAAAAAGGAATCGTTCACAGCCCAGTTATGGTAGTATGTGTTGTATAGAGGTAAATGTGTTTTAAAAAACTTCTTCTAGTAAACCATAAAGTCTTAAGTAATAAAATGCTGTCGGTAGGTGAATAATGACTTTCAGTTGTGTTTAATGGAATAAATGCCGTGGCCTAATGGTCGGAACTAAAACTATTTTAGTGTATCTCATTATTATTTCTGACAAACAAACGGGGTTAAGATCGTACCATTTGGTTTTTAACTCCCTGAAATAACACGTTTTCAAATACGCTTAATACGTCTTCGATATCCAGCAGTGATACTCGCTTACGCTCTCTACACCCCTGGAATTGTCATAGCAAATTAAAATTTATAAGCCACACTGTTAATGAAGCAAGAAGACTAGTTTAATCCTTTGATGTACATCAAAATACTCTCATGGTCTCATAACGGTAGCAAATGACAGGCTCTGAATTGCATTTCTGTTTACTGTTTATTTTTCATCGAGCTATCTTAATGCTAACTATATTTGGTTTTGTTTATACAGCGGTCCATTTACCTGGGATGATGCCTTTCCCCAAAATGCTGTGCTGGCAGCCTCGGGACATCCATTATAAGGGGGACAACTCTCATAGTTTATACCAGGTGGTGTTGTCTGTCCACACCACACCAAGCCATTCATTATGTAACCTAGCAAGGTGTCCTCCAAGGTGATGAAGCGTTTCCCTGACTAAGCGTAGTCATGCGCAACACGATATGTTCCTGACCAAAACATTGCCTAGGATATAATAAAACTTTACCAAAACATTGTTCTTTTCATAATATAAAGACATTTTCTGAGATTATGGGTACTCTAGAGATCTTGAAGCAATAATATTTACATTTTTTGTTTTGTTTTGAATTAAGCGAATATAGATACTAAATTACAAAAACTGAAGCATGATACCGGTATTGTACTGAATTCGAACAGTCTTGAATACACGTATTGTTTGAAATGTTGACGCAGTAAAGTTAATGAGAAATTTCAACAAATTATTTTCTGTTTCAAAAGTAAATAAAGAATATGAAATTTGTATTAAATGTAAAATCATATGAATCGTAAACAAAGTTCGCATCCTCACCTTATCTTCCGGAAGTGACGACAATGCAGTTTCGATAAAGCTACTGTAGTCTTTTGACGTCACTTCACACGGATCTTTTCCCTCAAAAGATGTTGTAAACTTCACCCATAGAGAGTTACAATCCACAGCCCTGTGATAAAAAAATAAGCAGACAAAAGCTAATCTTCCGGAACACCTGGTCTTATTCTCTTACAAACTGGTGTCAAGGTACTCCGTGAAACCTTTCCTTTGTTCATATTTTGCCCGTAATTTATTTCGGAGTTCGGATTATGGTTATGTATGGGTATTCTCTTCTTTTTTTTTTAAATAAAAAAACAATCTATAAAAAAGGTGTGTTTCAGAAACTTAATACATTATGATCAAAATGAATAAGAGAATACCGAAGCGTTAACAAAATCATAATCCAAACTCGAAATCGATTAAACCAGGGGCAAAATATGAACAAAGGAAAAATTTACATGGAGACTCTTGTAAAAGTACAAGAGAATAAGGCCAGGTGTTCCGGAAGAGTTAGCGTCTTCTGCTTCATCGACGACACCCGCCATGTAAATCTTTGTAACATCCATGTAAACATAAAAGCTCTCAAAATGAAAAGCGAGTATCATTTTCAATCGATAGTAAACACACACACAAGTGAGCATACTCAAAAACGTTCATCTTCATATCACTAAAAGATACAGAATATTTCTCAATGAGACAAAGATGGCGACCATAAAACTTGCCCATAGTTCTAAATAATCTGCATCTCTCGAATCCATGTGTTGTTAGTGTGTTTGTCAGCAGTCGACTTCGATAACAAAAATCCCGATATTTAGGGCAAGCTCTAGAATATCAAATCAACTGCAAAATGTAAACACCATAGGTTGGAGAAGCAGGGATGTTACTATCAAGTAATGGAAAGTTCGCGATCGTAAAACTGAAATTATCACGTTTATCGTATAGCTTAGAAGTAAGCTGTCCATATTGGTTGTAGTTTAAGTAGAGATCGAGGTAAGCAGCTGATGTAGAAGAGTCTGTTGTGTCCTTTATTTCAAGTTCAGAAGGGTATATACGATCGACGTGGTCAGCAAACTTCATGTCGTTTATAGACAACACATCATCGATATATACCTAAAAGTTAAATTGAAAGAGTTGGCAAGGTATATGATTTGTCAAAAGAGGGACACGGTTTGTTCCAGTTGGAATGCCAACAGTGGTTCCCGGAACTCAACAACGATATTGTCAACCAGGGATTCAATCATTTGTACTATATCTTTATCAGTATAGTTCATCTTAGTTTTTGTTGTGTTTTTCACAAAGTATGCTGCAAGACAGTTCACTACCAAGGTCAATGGGGGCTAGACCAAGAATCCAAAGAGAAGTTACGGGGAGGAATCTTTCATATAGTAAAAAACACAGCCATGATGATAAACAACTCACATCTTTCGTTTTCTTAAAGTATTGGTTGTGTAAAAGAAAAAGAGAATACCGAAGCGTCAGCAAAACAATAAGCTAAACTCAAAATCGATTAAACTAGGGACAAAATATTAATAAAGGAAATATTTACACGCAGACCCTTGAAAAACTAAAATAGATAGAATAGAATCAGCCGTTCTGGAATGGTAGTCGTCTTGTACTTATGTCTCTGTTAAACGGTTTAAAAACAATTTGACTCCACAGCTGATTGCTGATAGCGTGTATATTGTAAATACAATGCTTAATTTATTGATATGAAATTCCTGTTTATATTTCTATAAATGATCGTGCTTTGATACAAATAGTCCCACACTCAGCACTCCGTACCGTAGACAGCGTGAGGAATACCATATAAGACTTCTTGGCACTTTTATGCCATATGGATGCAATTATCGTTTAAATTCAGTGGGGAACTTATCGAGTCCTGGATGCAGTCAAACAAATGTAATGTCTTTGTTAACCAATCAAAGGAGACGCCAGCGTAGTCATGGCCATCTACATTACACTAGTCCGACGAAATACATCGTGAAGTTTGAAGATCTTATGGATACTTTAAAAAGACCATTATTCGATCGTTACTTAACCTATGACCAACACGTGTAGCCTGCAACTAAGCTCTACGATGAACGTGACGATTTAGATTTTCCAATTGTGAACTTTCCCTTTCTTGATAGTAACATCCATGTTTCTCCATCCTATGGTGTTTACATGTCGCAATTGATTCGTTATTCTAGGGCTTGCTCTGAATATCGAGATTTTTATTATAGATGCAAATTGCACACTAACAGAGATTCGAGTGATGCAGGTTGATGAAAATTTTATATGGGCAAGTTTTATGGTCGCCATCTTGGCGTAATTGAGAAATATTCAACATCCTCGTATGATATGAAGATAGACGTGTTTTAATATGATCATTAGTATGCCGACTAGTTGTTCTCGAGAATTATATCTCAGTTCTCATTTTGAGGCCATGACATGTACCTGGATTTTACCTGAACTTGCATGGCGAGTGTCGTCGATGAAGCAGAAGACTCTTACTCTTTCGGAACATATAGTTTTAATCTCTTGTACTTTAACAAGGGTCTCTTCTCTCTGATTTTTTACACATTGTTTTTCGTTTATTTTATATAATTATTTTTTTATACAAAGCAAGCAAGGTATGGCTACACTTCCAGAAAAACTCTTGTCGGATATAAAAAAAAATTCAATACGTCATAACATTTTTGATAAAGGAAATTTTAAATAATCTTGGCTTCAACTCCAAGTCATGCAATATGACCTCATTAGAGAAGGAAATGAACAATGTCCTTTAATAATAGCCAATAATTTGGACCTTAAAACAGCACATTTGAACATATTAGCAACATACTGTTACCAACATATGATTTATACACAATTTACCAACATATGATTTATACACAATTTACTCCACACGCTGTCACTCATACTAAGATGTGTTTTTCGTTCTGTAATTTTACCAATATCACTTTGTTCAAATGTATAGAATGTTTCACTGTATTAAAATTTTTATGAATAGTCTTGTTTTCCTTTCTAAACATCTAAAACGCAAAATCCTTTAAATTAGTACTAGTAGTATAGCCGTATTCCAAAGCTAGCTGTTATTATGACGTGATTGTATGTTCATTTTGTTTGTGTGGTGAAAATACTCTCGTGCCGTTATTTTCAAACGTTGATATGTTAAGGTGTGGATAATTAATATATTCGCGCAGATTTCCACTCTACGAATAATTCCACTTTTACGGTATGCATTATGCAGATCAGATTCTTTCCAACTTACGTTTGGGGATATGGTTTAACGAGTTCTTGGTACGCTAGACATCGCCCTAGGAAGATATCCTGTATCCCGGGGGTGGTTCCCGACGTTACCACGCAGGTTGCCAATGACACCAGACACAGAAGACCGGCGAGTTTTGATGTTAAACAATCCATATTTTTTCCTTCTTATAATAACTCACCTGTTGGCAGTAAGTTATCAACTTGTCGTTACAATTTGAGATATGAGGCAACGACTGGCCAAAGATCTTCCTTTATCTTGTTGATCGTTTGATATAGATACTACAGTATCAGTTAAATGTCACAATGTTTTGTTTACTTTTATACATCACACACGGTCAGTGTCATAATATACATGATCAACACTACAAATATTTACTAGTACTATTGTAATAAATAAGATTAATAATGAACCTGCTATATATGTTTGTCGATTCACAAAAACAAAAGCATTAAAAAAATAAGGGACCCATAGGGCCTGTATATCGCTCTCCTGAATAAAGCAAATTAATCAGACTGTCCAGATATTGGTCAAGGTCTCTTACATTCCCATGTATTTTATATCTCTATTTTATTGTTCACAGTGAAATGATAACCTGATAATTTTCAGAATTGAAAGCAAAAACACAAATAAGGTCATTTATCAAAGGATATCGGCGACATTTGAATATATCACTAACTCTTTCTGATGTCTGGTGAAATACATTGATCGAGTTGATAGAGATTAATGATAGGGGATGAATCCCACATTGATTTGTGCACAGTTGTATCTAGATAATCAAGGCAAAACCCTCTACAAAAAGATTTCTGTGACATGGACAGACTGTTAGACTAATCGTTGTAGCATATCTGTATACATTAAGGATTAAGACGATTTTGAATCCACTACCTAGGGATGCTACCAGTGAAATATGGTTGATATTCATGGCTTGGTTTTGGAGAAGAAGTCAATTAAACCAATATAGCTAAATTGTCCCATTTTGGCCTCATCCCTTTTTCTAGTAGTCCCTACCGAAAATTTGTTCCGGCCAAGTACAGTGATTCTGAATAATCTAAATAGATAATTGTTGACATATTCTGCATTGAATGACATCTATTGATATTAAACTTTACAAAAATATATACTTTTGGTAGATTTTAATATGTGATGGCGGATTGATATGGGGTCAAAAGTCAGAGGGTGTTCCCGTCCAATTTCACTGGTATGACATGTAAATCCGGTCGTCCGAAGCAGACGCCCGTAGCGATCTAAAATGCCATTTGAAGTATATGTCACGTATGTTCAATTATTTAGTTGTGTGAGTCCTAAACAAAGTTGTTTTCAAGGTCATAACTTTTGCGATATATTCGCTGTGATCGTATGGAAGTAAACAGCTTGCGAAAGAAACTTTATGATATAGGTTTATTTACAGTAAAAACATAACAGACAGAAAAGGTTTACAGTGCACTTGGATGCTAAATTTAGTAACGTATATTTCTGGGAGGGAGTCTCTGACTAATTTTAGACAGCATAACTTGTAAATAAAGTACAACATGAATTTGAAGACTATTAAAAGGGAGACAACTCCAACACAATTACAGCTATGATCAAGGACAGAAAACATTGATTTTATTTGCTCTTTTTTGAGTAACCGGTGCTTTTCTTACAATCTTTCACCATTAAACAATGTACAAAATGCATTTACTTTATACCTAGACTACTTGCAAAACAGCACAAATAAGGTCCAAACTACACTGCAAAAATTCAGCAGACTGCTTTCTTGAAGGAAATCATGAATTACCATAAGACTGTGATCTTTCATATCAATATATGACATTGTACTTTCTTTTCTAACATTTTCAGTAGCACTCAAGTGCAAAGAACTCCAGCAATAACTGCAATAGCTGTATTACAAATTACAATTGCCATATTCCAAGTTAATTAAGGGTTAAGGGAAGATTTGTTTGAAATTTGTTTTCAGGGAAAAAAAGACAATAGAATTGTATTTTTTTTTACACATGCTTATTAGCTGAGGCAACAATGATAAGACTATATTGTTTCTATACATGTAATGTAAGAGGCGGTAAAAATGCACAGCCAGACTAAGGTTCGAACCTGGGACCTTCTGAACTATAGACTGGGGTTTAAAAAAAATGTTATCTGGTGACCGACAATCGATCTAGTCCAATTCCGCTACCTCTCTTCCTCCTTTTCCGAACCTTCACCATCAAAGTTATAGCTGTTTACAATCCAGGTTTGGGTATCCTCTTGTCAAGCATATAAAAAATGCTTCAACAAGGATTGGTCACGGCCCCAAATGCAAAAGGAGTTGAAAAATGCACAGCCTTGTCAGACTGGGATTCAAATCCGGGATCTTCTGAACTCTAAACAGGCCCTCAAACATTTATTATCTGGTTGCACATGAACAGGTCTAGTTTCGCTACATATATAAAATTATATATATATAAGGTAATGGTGATATCATAATATTGAGAATTGGTCAGTAACAACTATATGATATATTAAAGGTAGCTGTATGTTTCTTTTGCGGCATTTTTTATGCGACTTCAATTGGACATGAAGCCATGGTTCCAATTTTATACAAGTATGGACATGCAACAGCAAATTTTTGACTTTTTTTTCCCATAATATGAGGACTGCCTGCATATAGGGCTAGTGAAGAACAACGGTATAAAGTTACTGTGACAGACCTTCATTTACCAGAACATTTGAAGTGTGAAGATAGTGGAATATGAAATAAAATATCGCTAACATTTTAAACAAAACAAAAAAAAAACAAACAAAAGTCTGAAATATGGTAACAAGACATCACTTAAGCGTTAACCAAGAACATAACAATCACACTTGACTTTTGATCTCCTAATCCTCTGGTACAAAGTTAATGTACTTGTTGAACCTATACTAACAAGATCAGACGGGATAATCTACCAGTTCTAGCTACTAAAACGTCATTTCTGAGATTGAGATGCACAGTATTTTCTTGGATGTGAAACGAATTCTTTGTCTATAAACATATAGCTCCTAAACGCCACCACTATGTGTAACATCTCTACATGTACAATGTCGCAGTTTTAACTTTTACTTTTTATTGTTTCTTCCAACCTAACATCTGGCCCCAGTTTCCTCAACATTCCTTAACTTGATCAAGGAAACTCCTTAAGTTCAAAAACTCCATAGCAAAGCATTTCAGAACTTGAAAAGTTAAGGGGAAATCTCAAGTTAAGAAACGTTTCTTAACTTCTGTAATGCTCTCCTATGGAAATTTTGAATTTCAGAAATTTCCTTACATTAAGGAACGTTGATTTAACCAGGGCCAGAAAGTAACGTATTATCTTGGTGAACCTCAGCATTTGACTTGTATTATACAAAGACATCTGATTCAGTGTGACCTTTCTGCTGTGGTGACCTTTCTGCTATGATGACCTTAGTGTGACCTTTCTGCTGTGATGACCTTACTGCTAGGATGACATTACAGTTTGACCTCAGATTTTGATTTTTGAGTGCCATTAAAGGTCATATATATATATATATATGGACATCTGTCAACAGATGTCACCTGTTTGGAGAATACACCTCTCAGATAAGAAGGTATGTTTTGGGAATACACCTCAGGCAGAGCCAACTCCTTTAAATGTGCAGCAGTAAGTTGAGAGGTCAAAGGATAGGAAGGGCAATATATTTGGGTTTTACAGTACATTTGTGAACACAAAACAATGTCAAGAACATTTGAAGTAGTGAATGTCAGGTGAAACTGACATGTATTTTATTGTGGTGATAGAGTGAACACCTTCTGGTAAACATACATGCACTGTATATAATTCTAATCAACAAAATGGCTGTGACATTCAGACAGGATCAGGCCATACATTTACATGATACATATTTCTGTATCCAGTAACAATTAGGTGTTTAATACCTATTTGTGATAACATATCACAATATTGATTTTGTGATCTGTGGTTTTATATCTTGTCAGAAAATTCACTCTACAATATTGGAAGCCCATTTCCTTTGCCCATTACAAAAAACCACAAAGCCATAGAAAACAGTGTAACTCAAGGGTATTAACGAATGATCATTTCATGCAAGAAGCAAATTTTGGATCAAAATTTGATTTTAATAGATGGTTGCATGGATGCATTAGTCTTTTCGCGATAAACTAATAAAATAAATTATCCAGAAAATTCAATGAAAGGAATCGTTAAAAAATACTGCTCAATTTTTGAAAGCACCAATGCAGTCAGGCTGACAAAGACCTCTCAAGCAAATATACATATTTTTGGTATTTTTATACTTTCTGTTTATATATAAACTTTGTTTTAATCTCTTAGGAAAGGAAGTCAGCAGAGTTTAAATAGACAACAACAGTGACTGTCTCTGAGAAACAAATGTTCCCATTCAGATTTTTCTTGGAAATATATTTCCCTTGCACATGGTTTCATTAGCGCATCCTAGTAGATTTTTGAAAACACCAGTGTATTCATTAGGTCCAATACGGTATTACAAAACACAAGAATTACATACCAATGTATGTTGCTTCATAAATGTCCTTATTGACTCTATAACCATCTAAGAGTATCAATTTAGCAAGTATCATTTGTAACATGCATAACCAATCAAATATGTTTATACATCATGTATATACCAGATGTCGCTTCATAAATATCACCCGTGACA
This sequence comes from Mimachlamys varia, assembly GCA_947623455.1. NCBI lineage: Eukaryota > Metazoa > Mollusca > Bivalvia > Pectinida > Pectinidae > Mimachlamys > Mimachlamys varia. The sequence continues at coordinate 14,528,252 of OX392541.1, forward strand.
ATGTTAAACTCAAAGGAGCATACACGACTTTCATTAACATGCAGGTAATTTCAAATATAAGTAAAACATTAATTCAAAAAAGTGTTATATGTGTTACAAAAATGTATTAAAACACCATATGTTGCTTCATCTTCCTTATGTTCATCTAATGGGCACCCTTGACACAGTTTATCTTGCATATCACAAGAATTCCAATAAAAGGGCAGGAAGTGTTTTGAGACATCAGATGCCGAGGCTGTTTAAAGCTTGATTTGTATAATGATGTACAATTGTATTAAATTATAATGAATGTGAATTTTGAAAAATTGTATGACATAGTTGAACATCTAAATGTGCTTTTGTATAACCAATGTCTTGGAAATGAATTTTTAATTTGAATTTTGATTCTGAAGAAAAAGTTTGAGTCAAATTTAAGTATCTTAGTTTACTTGCGTTAACATTATTATTGCATTGTTGCAACCCTTATTGTAATAAATTGCTTAATGTAATAATTATTACATTAAGGTTAACCTTATTGTAATAGTCAATAGATAAGATGAAATTATATATGCATTCATAGAATGATATCGTTTTTATTACATTAAGCACCATGATACATTTTGCGCAAGTATGGTTGCAACCCTTATTGTAATAATTATTACATTAAGGTTAACCTTATTGTAATAAATCTCATGTTTATTACAATAAGCGTCGCTTAATGTAATAATTTTTAATTTATTACAATAAGGTTAACCTTAATGTAATAAAAATTTTTCTCTCATATCTCGCCATGTTAGATAGGGTTTGCCCATGTAAGAATGCTATGTAAGAAAAATCTATCTTACATAGCATATCACACGACGTGACGTCACAATGGCTCAACAATGACGTGACGTCACGAATACGGTAAACTCTGATGCCGGAAAGAGAAAACGACGGCGTGATAAAATTAAAACCTTTCACAAAATTTTAACCATAAACACCAGGAAGAGGAGATTAATTTTTCTGCGCGAACTTTGTTTGCAAATATAGGGTATGCTTAAAAAGTTTTCGTCAAAAAAGCTCAAGGGAAAAGTTGAAATTTCAAAATGGTAGCCTGTTTAAACATATTTTCATGGTTTTTGAGCTTATTCGGGTAGTTGATATGAGAGAAAAAGACTCTTTCATTATGTGTGTATGTAGGATAGAGATATTCCACCCTTGGGATCACAAAATGTGGTAAAACCCTCGGCAAGCCTCGGGTTTCACCACATTTTGTGACCCCTCGGGTAGAATATCTCTATCTTACATACACGCATATGAAAGAGTCTTGTAGTATTTAATTTCAGTTTGGTGAATTTGCATTTTTTATATCAACTATATAATAAATATATACAATAGATATTGCTTTAAATATGCAAAAATCAAATTGGCTTACAGTGTTTGTTACTATTATTATTGAACAGTTTGCGTCCCAGTACGGACAGGTAGGTCATTATAATCTGGACAAATCAGCATACAATACGGACAGGTCAGCAAGTCGATCGCTACATCTCGGGGAAATGCATGAATAGAGGGTCACATGGTGTAAACGTCAGGTTTCAAAATGTTTGCGCCCATGGCCACACGGAAAAATTGATAATTGAAGGGTTGATAAAATCCAAGGACTTTCGAACTATGTCGTAATAACAGAATGGCTGTCAGACTCATGCATTCGAGGGAGTAGATTTCCGACGATTTCGGTAATTTCCCCGAGTTGTTGAGATTGGTGTCATCCTCGATATCCGGGGATTAAGCTCACCTACACTCTTTACACCCCTGGAACCTGTTATAGCAAAACTGAAGGCTCTGTGTATGTCACTTTGTTGATGAATCAAGAATACTAGTTAGACCCTTTGATATACATCAAAAGAATCTCGCGGTCACATAATGGTAAAAATGGATAGGCTTTGAAGTCGGCTAGCGGTCCTTTGTAATCTTTAGCATATCAACTGGTCAGTGTCTTACCCGGAACCAATCGAATTGCTGTTTTAATGCCTTCTGTTTTGCTATGACATATTCAAGGGGTGTAGAGAGGGTTGATGAGCGTACGCCATGGATATCAATGATACATCCAAGAATTTTTTTATTAAATTTTTACCAGTGAAATATCGAAAATCATCACTAGTGAAAAATATCACTTTTGCTGATTTGACCAATCAGAACGCTGCTTACAAATGACGTTTGGAAAAATCAAGGCTGCCACTGTAGATTTTGCTATAAAAGTGTAATAAACGGAATATCTAACATTATTTTTCAGTAAAGCCAAACATAGTTCACTCGTGTGGCTAATATTTTGATAATTTTTTGTAGTTGTATCTTAGGCTTCTGAAGGCTACCTCACACACCAATCTTTTATGTTTTGCTGCGCAAAATATTAGCCCCACTCACGAAATATTTTTGGTATTACTGAAGACACTGTTAGATATCCTCTATATATTCAAGTGTAATCGTACAATGCGTTAGGGAGGACCTTGCTCAGCTTATTTGCACCAACCAAAATCGTTAGAGAGAAAGGGAAAAATCATCCAACAATATATGTCGGAACAGACATGTAAAGCAAGCAAGCAACTTGCTTAGTGATTATGGTTGAGATATTACATCGGAAAAAAGGTGTTGTGAAATATGTTAATTTCAAGGATAGATCTCCTATAAAATCTCGATAGGTTGGCTTTGACTAAGCTTGTGACATAATGAAACAAAATTCGCATTGGAATTTATATGAGCTTAATCCATTTCTTACAAATGTGCATGCAGTTACTTCATAATAATTGTATCCAAATTCCGAACGGTAAATCTCTATGCAACATTTCTCCGAAGTTCGGGATGCTATCATATTTCTGTACGTGACAAAGATCAAAATCTGTTGGCAATCGTCCAATGCTTCATGTTTTCTTCCCTGGCGAACTATTGCGAAAGGGACTGAAGAAAAATGAAATTGCGATCATGGAATTTCAAGAACGAGTGACTTTAAACTGTGTTTATTTATGTATTTCCTAAGCAAACCTTTACCTTGTGGCACTGACATTGTTTCAACAGATCTTCATGAATTATTTGATGTTATATACGAATATCTGTTCTATTTACAAAAAAAGCCGTTAGTTTTTGGATGAATCAGTTTCATACCTTAAGGACCTATTCAGTAGTGAAAATGCTGTAATTTAATTGGTTTGTGCTTTACCTGTCAATACATCCGAAAATAATGATGCAGTTGCTATGCGAATTTTACTGCAGATACCTATCAGTATGATTATTTAATGAGAGTTATGCCCCTTGCCTGTTTCTTCTCAAGTTTTTTATAATGGTCTTTAGGTAATAATTTTAGGATGTTTAGATTACCCCGGTGACGTCACTCCGGCATATTTAACGCCCGATAGAAAGGGTTTTTTATGATATAGTTTCACCAATCCGTCCATACGACTTTTTATGTCATGGAGTTTTAATTAAGAGAAATCGTTAATCATAACCTACAAATGTTTGAGAGATATCAAAAATACAGATAATTGGAGGGGGTAGGGTGGGGTGGTGGTGGGGTTACAATTAAAGGACGCAAAATGGTGACTCTAATATTAAGCATCCTAATGTGAATAATAGCATGCCTACAAAAATATTTACTGATATTTCTAAAAGACCGAATTGTGTTTCATAACTGCCATGTGTCTTTTGATCACAAAACGTAGTGATTCATTCTTAAAATGGGGGCCTGGGAGCGGGGCCAAAGGGGTCACTATGGCTATATTGATATAAATTACTTCTTCTCTGAAAACGAGCAATGCATATCGCTCATATTTTCTTGGTAGCATGACTATTGGGCGGGGATTCAAAATTGTACAAATGATGGGGCTGACCCCACAGGGGCCTGAGGGGTGGGGTCAAAACGGGTCAAACTTCTTCTCTGAAACCGAGCATTTGCGCTGCAGTGTCACTTTATAAACCAAGTAAGTTCCATTTCGGTTCATAGGACTATAACCCGAAACGAGTATGAATATGAACGTGAGATGAAGGTTAAATAACAATGCATATCACGCCGAACTCTCGTTTTGACGAGAAACTATAGACAACTTTTGGCTTTATTTATACCATTTAAATCGCTTATTGGGTAAGATCGAAATAACAGAATTAAATATTGAAAAAGCGTCGTCATCATATCTCCTATAACTTGAAACATGCTTAATGAAATTCGGATTATAGTTATTTTGACGCTTCGGTATTCTCTATTATTTTTTCAGCGACGAAAATGTTTTTGTCAGATTCAAAAGTAACACATTAACACCAATAAACAACATTTTATTCAACATCACACAAATTGTAAATCAGAAAACAACAATTAAAGACAACAAGTTGAACTATACTTGTGGAGTTAATTTCTAAAGTTCATGAGCAGGACATTAATTACAGTGAAACTTCGCTTAACGACCACCTCAGAATTAAGATCACCTCTCTATTAAGATCACTTCATTTCTGTCCCGAAACGATTTTCTATATATCTTTGTATTTTAAGCTTCACTATTAAGAGCGCCTAACAATTAAGACCACCTCGATATTAAGACCAGTTTTGCAAAGTCCCAAACATCACTTTTACTCTAAGTTTAACCTCACTACTCAGACCAACGACCAAACGCAAAGTCACCTGGTGTGTATTCCACTGTGTGCACCTGTCAAGTATCAGATCAGTAACACTTACAACGATAATGGTGTAGCTCATTATCATATGGTTTGACCTTTCACCCTCATACAGATAATTAAAAAAACATATGTAGAAAATTCAACAAACAATAATACCAAATGAAAAACCTAGTGAAAAAGCAATAAATTTATTATGGTTATATTTGCTTACGTATATATGAGATTCAAAAGAAACTCATCCTGCTTTTTATTTGTGTATTTAACTTCTGCAAAGAACCATTAATATGTAATAGTCTGAACAAATTTCGGGAATTTCATATATGATGGGGGAATTATATAATAAGTATCTATTAGAGAGTCATTAGGAGACGGGCACAATACTACTGGGTATTTTTAGGAACCTTACGTACAGTTACAATATAAAGTAATATGATTAACACGTTAACACTATTGTATGGAATATGTTTCATAATCATCTGATTAATAACGATGAGAGCATATATATATACAATATACTTTATAACAATGTACGTAGTTCGAGAGTTCAGTACCTGTTTTTCTAACAGAACAGATATATTGTGTGTTTGTGATTCACCATGTTGCCGAGGAAAATAACACAACATGTTTTGACTACATCTTGCATTTCTGTTCTGGACATTCAACTTAAATCAACCTAGAAATCAAATGAAGCAGCTACTTTATTTTATCTACAATGAAAATAACAAAATAATATTTTAAATCGAACTATGAAAAGAATGAGGCGAAAGGGTCTGCATTCGATAGAATACTTTTTGACGTTACAATAGAAATTATTTCGGTTTTTTTCATGATTTACCTTTTAGTTTTGCTTGATTCTGTATATGTAAAATGATCAAAAAACGTTACGAACAAAGCTATATAGAAATATACTTATTCTCTGTTCATGTAATAGACATATAACCTAACTGACAACATTATATAAAAGTATGCTAATTTATATATATCTTTGTACATGTAACTAACAAATACATTTTAATAATCAATATTCATCCTTGTATATGTAATTTATAAAACTTAAAATGACTTTGTTATAAAATAGCACTAATTGATATCCAATTTTGTACATGTAACTATTTGGGTGGTCGGGTGGTGCAGTGGATAGCCTACTTGCCTTTCACCAAGGCGGCCGGGGTTCGATGCCGGATTAGATGTTATGTAAATGTACATGGCGAGCGCTGTCGATGAAAAAGAAGACATTTACATGCCCAGACCATACATTGGCGTCGTCTCTTGTGCTTTCGAAAGGTTTTCCGTTAAATGTTTCTTTTGCTCATATATTATCCCTATTTAAATAGATTTTGGGTTAAGATTATGGTTTTATTGACGCTTCAGTCTTCTTTTACTTTGTTTACCATATTTACTGTAAATTATAGTAAATAAATATATTGTGTAATTGAATAATTAAATATTACCATATTATAATAATATACATGCATATGTCAGTAATATCATGTTGGGGATAACTTTTCTGTAAACAAATATCTGTATAAATAACATTATTTAATTGACGTTTAATTCATGACCTATGGAAGGATTAAGATATTTCCGTCTGTCATATCACTTAAAAAATTCAATCACACAATATGTAAATGATTTTAACGGTTTAGAAAGCGACATATTTTAAAAATAACAAGAAATTGTAATGCGTGAAGAGTCCTAGGAGGACGAAACAGCTGTATGATGCAGTTTAATTAAATATTTCGGCATACTGTATCTATTACTAAATTTAAAAGGTGCAGCATAATTATGTGTGTTACGTCATCTTCCCTACAACTTTCAAAAGATACAGTAAATATAATAATGCGATCTTGCTATTGTTTTGACACTGACCTTCACCACCCCAGTCAAGGATGATAAGTCACGGAGTTAATGGCGATCGACATCAACGCTATCTATTATCGATCGAATTATTGGGAGACAGCTGAAAAAATCGTCTATAAAGAAAGAATACTGCCGCAAACCGAACCTAACTAATCAGAACTTAAAATCGATTAAACTAGGGACAAAGTATGAAAAGAACTATAATAAAACACAAACAATGAAGAATTTCAAGATGACAAAACCATTGGTTACGGAAGAGTAAGCGTCTTCTTCATCGACGACACTCCCCATGTAAATATAGATTACAATCACAACGACCTAACAAAACAATGATCATATTCAAAAACATTCACCTTCATTTCATACAAGGATACAGTATATTTCTCAAAGACCAAGGCGGTGACTATAGAACATGTTCAGAGTAAAAAAACACGAATGTGTTTCGAAACGTGACGTCTTTTAGAACCTGACGTAGGCATACAAATCAAACGGATCCGTCACGACGTAACTTTTAATCGGGTACGAGGGGCTGTAATTATATTTAAGAAATTACCATTGTGATAATTAGCACATATCGTACATGAACACACTATTAATACAAACATCTCGACCTAGGAAATAAAACAGTATTTTACAACAAAGAGCAGAAATGAAACTAGTAAGACGAGCGGGGAGCAAACCCGACACCTCTAGGTTATGGAGCCAGTACGTTACCACCAGGCCAAAAGGTCCGAACCAGTTGACCTGGTTTGTAATTTCCTGATATTGTTATTCAAGGTCGTGTCTCTACGTAACATCCCCTTCCTTAAAGCGATTTGATTCTCTATCAAATCACATCGAATAATTACAGACACTCACTGGCATTCCGGACGAACTCCCATTTTCTTACGAAACGTGACGCCTTATAGAACCTGACGTAGACATACAAATCAAACCGACTCTTCACAACGTAACGTTTCATGGGGTACCAGGGGCTATTATCATATTTAAGAAATTACCATTGTGATAATTAGTATATATCGTACATGAACACACCCAGACTTGGGCTACTATTTATACAGACATCCCGATCTGGGAAACAAACAGTATTTTACAACAAAGAGCAGAAATGAAACTATTAACACGAGCCGGATGCGAACCCGAGACCTCTAGGTTATAGAGCCAGGACGTTACCACCAAATTTTACACATAAAATATTCAAAAATAAATAAGCATTTTAATTCAAGTAGTTAATCCATTTTTAGGATTAGCTACATGTATTCCATGTGCGATATCAACAAGTCAAGGTATTTGCTTTCTATTACATATAGATGTATACAAAATAGTCGCAATAACACACTCTTTAATAAAAACAAGTTTCAGGTTCACAGTCATGAACATGTTATGGATATTCAGAGCAGATCAATAAAAACATAACTGTTTTTCCTTTGTCTTAAATTCATAACCTAATCACATATTTCATTTTGACGTAAAAGTAGAATAGTGTTTGGTGTTTCTATTGATTGATAAGGGATATGACATTACATAGCAAGTCTAGACAGATGATAGACAATTATCCGAATGTTCAGAGAAAGATATATTCCTTTCATATGAAGTTGTTTCTCGGTTATTAATGGAATTTTGACTAGGAAATGGACATTAACGATAATGGTATAAGCAGCATTTGTATCCACTTTTTACAGCATGTAACAAACAATGATTCGATTTCTGCAGCAAGCAAAACCACTGTCAGGCACAGTCGACAACGAATAGAAAGGTCAAAGGATCGATAATATAATTGAATTATTCGATCTCACTAACGATATGCCTTCATGACGTCATATGATTTTCTCGCAATGTACGTCACAGAAGAAATGCATTTCTTATAGAGAATTGATTTTCGAGTTTTGTGTATTTTCTCTTAAATATAAATTATGTGATACATAGAATCTACACTCGTGTCAATGTAATATATTATTTATTAAACTTGTTAAATACTTTTGAAATTATACAGAACTAGTTCAATCTTACTTCTAAATTCATAAATTAAAGGGATTTAGCACACCGGTCCCTTTCGCTTCTACATTAGTTTAGTAATTTTGGATTCCCACCTTTTGGCCCCTGGCATCACTGTCCTAAGAGGACAAAACAGTTGTATGATGCAGTATGATTCATTTATCGGAATAATGTGTCTATTACTAAATTAAAAAGGTGCAGTATCTGTCATCTTTAACTGTCAACTCAAACATGGTAGCTTGTCAACAATTTTGTTTTTCTGATAAGTCCCAAAATGAAAAAAGTACAGAGCTAAGGATCATGAGAAAACTGCATCTGAAATTAGAAAAAGATCCATTTTGTACTCCTCAAGCAATAGCGATAATCATTGTCAAAATCAAAGATAGCCGCCTGTTAACCATTTTGTTTCCGACCAGTCCCAAAATCAACAGGGTACAACAAGAGGGCCAAAGGGGAACCTACATCATATGAAGTTTGAGAAAGGTTCATCTTTTGCATCTAAAGAATTATCGATATTAAACGAAAATATTTTTGTCAAAATCCAAGATTGTCACCTGTCAACCATTTTTTCCCGATCAATCCTGAAATCTAAGAGGAACAATAAGAGACTAATGTGAACCTACATGTGCTTTCATCCAGTACTTCCTCAACTTAAGTTGACATGAATTTAACAATAAGCAGGGATCACTTTGGGGTGAGATTTAGGGATTTTAACCTATATATTTCATGAATATCTCATTAAAAATTCAAAATTGTATTACTTTGTATAATAAAATCTCATAGAAATTTTGCTAATCCTAAAAAATCACTCAAATTATCCAATATGTTTTAAGAGCCAGAATTATCCCTGCAATATGTCAAACACATTTGAAGTGACAAATATGGTTATTGCAAAAGAGGCAAGTAACGGAATAGGGGCATTGACATAAAGGTGTGGATCGTGTATGTGATATATACTCTATCTATACACAACTAGCTTTCTCCTTTCTAATGTTCTGTTCCATCTCCTGCCGCGTTGACCCTTTTATATGGTAACGTCAAATTTTACTGAATTTCTGCCTTACATACTTAGCAGACTTAATTAGGAAACAGATTTGGGTGGCCCGGTGGTGCAGTGAATAGCGCATTTGCTTTCACAAAGGTTCGACCAGACGCCTAAATGTATGGAGTCACCTGCCTAACTACATGAGGTTTCCTCGGGTTTATTAGTTATATAATTCACTGTTATAAGCATAGTTATATCCAATGGCGATTATATAGACATAAATGAAATCGTGAATGAGCACGGCACCGGAATAGAAGAAAGTACCACGGCACTAAAATAGAGGTATATATCACAGCATCCATAGTAAGGCATGTACCACGGGCTTTTAAAAGAAGACAGTATCACGCCATTTAAATAAATATATGCATCACGGCATTTAATTAGGGCTATGTTTCACGACGCTCAAATAGAGGAAAGTATAAAGGCACTAAAATAGAAGTATGTTTCAAGGCGCGCAAATAGAGGAAGGCATCACTATAAAAATCATGTTTCGATTCAAAAGAGTGGTTGATGTTCAAAACTTTCAAATATATATGCAATGGTTTTCTCTATGCGTTAAATGTATGTGTATGCTATGTAATGTAATAATCATGAGTTCGCCCTTGCAGATTTTCTATTGATGTTTTAAAACTTTGAAGAAACTTGAAATATGTAAATCACATCAAAATCTGTGCTTAAAGAAACATTTCATTTTAAAAGAACAATAGTGACAAACGTTATCAGAAATGTTGCCTACTTGTTAGTATCAATCTTTTGATAATAAATCTAAATAACATCTAAAAGGAAACAACACAAAACATTTAGTTGATAAAAAAGGCAGAATGAAAAAAAAATAAATCATTGCAAAAAAGTTATAAAGAAAATGAAATAAAAACAAATCTAACATCTAAAATAAGGACTGGAGATGGGTCAAAGTGTTCCGAAAAGATTTTTTTCTTTCTCGATAAAAAAAACCTCGACCAACAAACAAAACAAAAGAATGTTGTCTGCTCAGTGATTAAAACATAATCTTACATAATAATGATAATAATAATTAGCTCGTGTTTTGACCAATTTCTAAATGAAATACATTTTCTGAAGGCAAATGTTATTCTAAGAAAGAAAAATAAAGGTTTCAGTTGTGTAAATAAACCAGAAAGTACCTTAAAACGGCGTTTCCCGCTAAATTTGGTGCTCGTCTGCTCAATTTCGCAACCGCCATTCGACTAATTGTAGGAATATCAACATGGTACGACACGTGATTGCTCGTAAAAAATAGAACCGGAAGCGCAAATGTCAGGTAGCGTCGATTAACAAATATTGGCTGACGAGTCACAAGACTAGACAAGAAGAAGCTGAAAGAGATTATTGAAAGATCGGGAACAGATGCATCTGATAAACAAAAAGAAATACGACACCTCCAAAGAAGACGAAGAGCATGGTTTGACGAATGAAGTGTGGTTAAGTTGACAGTGCTTTCGGAAAACAAAAACTTACAGCTGATACATTTGTACGTATACGTTTTTCATTTACGTACAATGTAAGATTATGTTCGGTAAAGCTTGTAATAAATAAATGAATGTAATGAAATAATAAAAAAACCCCAATATAATCAAGTAATTTAAGAACCAAACGTGGTTTAGCGATGTTTTTGGTAAGTATTTTAAAATGACCATATCCTTGTTTTGTTTTCCTTATAATTTCATAAAGAAATTGTCAAAAACACCTTTGAAATAAATAAAACACCTAAAAAGACATCTAATATATGTATACCGAAAATTTATATTGTGTCAAGTTCATTGACGAAGTTAACTGAAAAGTAAAACGGCATAAGATATTTGGCTTATTTATATTATCTATATTATTTCGAATTTTCAAAATATCGAGTGAATTGACTGATCGGGCTTAACCTGATAACGCGAGCAAGATATCGATTCAGATTGCAGATCAATACTTATTTCAGTTTTTACTGAACTATTGGACGAGGTAACTGGCATCTCCGAAACACTGTACACTTGTTGCTTCGTTAAGGTTTTCGGTAAATAATTTCTAGAATTTCCTCGACAGCAACATATCTTGCCATACATCTGACGGAACGCAGAATTTGATGTCCCATATATGATGAAGTTGACCGAATTATTGAGAAAAGATGACGACAATCCGAAAAGCAACACAGACTGAAAATAAAAGTTTCCATTGAAGACAATGGTGCCGGAATTGTCACCTAACAGTATTATAGCCCCGATATCCTTTGGCAAGCATGTTATGACGTAGAATGTGCTCATCTTTACCAACATCCGGGTCAGTTTACGTTGCTTTGCTGTTCGTAGATCATTTGCGTTAGTAATTCGCCGTGAAGACATCGTGCTTTTCCGAAAAACAATAAAGATGACAATATTACAAACAAGATTGATTAGAAGTGTTGTCATTCCATATAAAACTTGAAAGAAATTTCCATACCACTCGAATACCGGCTTCTTTTCTTTAATAGCTTGTAGCGCCATCTGGTATGTTGACCATGATGATTTGTCTCCCTTTATCCCAATATGCATTAGTTCCGGAACGCTGGACAACGGCACCAGAAAAAACACTAAGAAAACTGTTATCAGAATTCTCTTTGTGGTGAAAATTATGTGAACTTTTAGTGGGGTGATCACGGCAACGCATCTTTCCAGAGCAATCACAACTTTTATGCATCTTGACATCCCGTCAAAATAAAAAATACCTCTGGTCAGGAACAATCCGTTAACAGTTAACTCAGGCAGGATATTATTGAAATGATGATTTCGATTTTGGATTAGAAGATAGAAGATTTGCATACATATACACATCAAATCTGCGACGGCCAAACTGATTAAAAGAAGGTGAGTTGGTGCCTTCCGCTTCTTTTTTACTAAAACATAAATTGTCACAGGGTTGCCGATCAGACCAATGATGATCACAACAGGTAAAAACACACTGTTCATGGTGATCATGAAAGTTTTCATTATCGCCGGGGAAAATGTTGGCCAGAAATCCACGCTATCTCCAATGGTCCCATTCGCGTTCGTCCAATTGAGAAATGTGTTCTCACAAGATTGGTTATGTAGGCCCAGTTGATTGGTATCTGTGCAGCTCCCGTTGGTAACATTCGTCATGTTGTTGGTAATGTTGGTTCGGATAACATTCGTCATGTTGTTGGTAATGTTGGTTCCAATAACATTCGTCATGTTCTTGGTAATGCTGGTTTGGAGCTTTCTCAATAGTCTCTGCCTTAAAAGAAGATGGCTGTATTGTTTAAAGTACTTTTTCCAGACACGTCTTTAAATGACAATTAGTCAAGAAGAGAAAAAGCTGAATACATGTTATTTAAATTATTAAGAGTAGTACTTTTAACTCGAACACAAAATTTTAAAGCAGTTTTCAATGAAGAAATTGTAAAAAGAAACGCAGACGAAGGCAAATAGATCGCTGTCAAATTAAATAATGAGCTGTACTGGAAACTGATCAAAGCTCTTCGATGCTTGTAACATGTGTCTCTGAGTCCTGTATCCTTCTCAAGTGTAAAGCGAACCACGCTCGTTAGTGACAGACACGGTGCTTATAACTGATCTGATACTTGGAAACATCATGCCTAAATACAAGCAGTCACTCTCCAGTAACAAGGCTGAAATATGTAGCAAGCTAACAAAGGTAATTATAACCATAAAGACCAGCCCACAATAGACCAGATTACTAGCCTCTATCATTCAGATATACGTATCCCTATGTGTTAATTTACCGTTGATCGAACCCCTTAAAGGGACTAAATGGATACAAATAACTGTCACAAACACTTATTAAACACATATAATACTTTAACATATATCATAAAACTTCCACTTTTTCTTAAATACACAAACTGAAATTACCAACGAATGCTGCTTATAATTACCTTTAAATATCCTCAAATAACTATTCGACCCGTTTTAATTCATATGATGTCTTTCGAAAACACGTACGGCCCTGTCCTGTCTCACCCTGCGCAAGTGCGTGATCCGAGCACGTGTGACCCGAACATGGCGGACGGTACCGGTACACAAAAGAGACGAGGGCCGATGTCCTCCTTAAACAGAGAGTTTCTGTCGTGTTTGTTATGATGTAATCGGGGTGCGGAAATTGTCACGTTTCCATTGAAGACAATGGTTCCGGAAGTGTCACCTAACAGTATTATAGCCCCGATGTCCTTTGGCAAGCATGTTATGACGTAGAATGTGCTCATCTTTAGCAACATCCGGGTCAGTGTACGTTGATTCACTGTTCGTACACCATTTGCGTTCGTTATTCGTCGTGAAGACATTGCACTTTTCCGAAAACCAATAAAGATGACAATATTACAAACAAGTTTGATAAGAAGTGTTGTTACTCCTTATAGAATTTGAAAGAAATTTCCATAACACTTAAATATCGGTGTGTTATCTTCTTAAGCGAGTAGCGCCATCTGGTATGTTGACCAAGATTTGCTCCCTTAATCCCAATAGGAATCAGTTCCGGAACGCTGGACAATTACACCAAGGAAAACACTTAAGAAAATTGTGATGAGAAATATCCTTGTGATGAAAATTATGTGAACTTTTAGAGAGACGAACACGACAACGCATCGCTCCAAAGCAATCACTACTTCTATCAATCTTGACATCCCGTCAGAGTAAAATATTATTTTTGAGAATACCGAAGCGTCAACATAATCATAATCCAAACTCAAATCGATTAAACCAGGGGCAAAATTTGAACAAAGGAAAGATTCACATGGAGACCCTTGTAAAAGTACAAGAGAATAAGACCAGGTGTTCCGGAAGAGTAAGCGTCTTCTGCTTCATCGACGACACCCGCCATGTAAATCTTTGTCACATTCAAGTAAATATCAAGGTCTCAAAATGAGAACCGAGTATCATTGTCAATCACATCAAGTTAACACACTAATGAGCATACTCAAAAACGTCCATCTTCATATCACTTAAAGATACAGAATATTTCTCAATGAGGCAAAGATGGCGACCATAAAACTTGCCCATAGTACTGATCAACCTGCATCTCTCGAATCCTTGTGTTGTTAGTTTGTTTGTCAGCAGTCGACATCGATCACGAAAATCCCGATATTTAGAGCAAGCCCTGGAATACCGAATCAACTGCGACATGAAAACACCATAGGTTGGAGAAGCAGGGATGTTACTATCAAGAAATGGAAAGTTAACGATCGGAAAATTGAAATCATCACGTTTATCGTATAGCTTAGTAGTAAGCTGTCCATGTTGGTCGTAGAAAAGTATGGCTCTGGTTATGAAGTTGCATGAACTGTTTACTCAGGCAGGCTATTCTGGAAATGATGATTTCGATTTTGGATTACAATGTAGATAGACGATTTGCATGCATATACACATCAAAAGGAGGTGAGTGGGTGCCTTCCACTTCTATTTTTTAAGCATAAATTGTTGCAGGATTGCCAATCAGACCAATGATGATCACAACAGATAACAGCACGCTGTTCATGGGGATCATGAACGTTTTCATTATCGACAGGGCAGATGTTGGCCAGAAACCCATGCTTTCACCAAAGGTTCCTTTCACATTAGTCCAGTTGAGAAATGTGTAATCATAAGACTGATTGTGTAAGCCTAGTTAATCGGTAACTGTGCAGCTTCCGTTGGTAACATTGGTGTTTACATGTCGCAGTTGATTCGATATTCTAGAGCTTAGTCTTGGTTTAGTGATTTTCGTGATCGATGTCGACTGCTGACAAACAAACTAACATCACACGGATTCGATAGATGCAGGTTGATCAGAACTATGAACAAGTTTAATGGTCTCCATCTTTGTCTCATTGAGAAATATTCTGTGTCTTTAAGTGATATGAAGATAGACGTTTTGAGTATGCTCATTTGAGGGTTTACTTGTTGTGATTAACAATGATACTCAGTTCTTGTTTTGAGAACATGATGTTTACTTAGATGTGACAAAATGTTACATGATTGTGTCGTCGATGAAGCAGAAGACGCTTACTCTTCCGGAACACCTGGTTTTATTCTCTTGTGCTTTTACGAGAGTCTCCGTGTAAATCTTTCTCTTGTTCCTATTTTGCCTCTAGTTTAATCGATTTTGAGTTCGAATTATACTTTTGTTAACGCTTTGGCTTTCCCTGTTCTTTTATTAACATTACTTTTAATATCTTTAGTGGTAAAGCATCTCAAAAGTGACTCACTTACGTCAGCAACCAATTTCCAAATGTTTATTTTTGTCTATAATCATTATCATGTACATGTATGTGGTAGATATAAGGTAAACATTACGTGAACAAACATTATGTTTACACATGGGCAGAAGTGCTAACGGGACACAGTTATTTCGTCCCCCCAGGACTCTTCAGTGATGCTAGGGGCCAAAAGGTGTTAATCCAAAATTTCTAAACTAATTTAGAAGCAGAAGGGTCAGGTGCGTAAACCCCTTTCATTAATGAGTTTAGAAGTAAAATTAAATTAGTTCTGTATGAAATATCTAAGGCCATCTATATCGTGGGCCAATGACGAGATACGATCGTTGGAAATAAAACACCACCGTTGAACGGCGAGGTGCGATCGGTGGTTATTCAGCTTAACTTTATCGTTGGGCCAATGCCGATAAGCGATCGTTGGTTACGCAGCTCAATTTTACCGTTTGGCCAACGTCGATGCGTCGTCATATCGCGCCGTTGGACCAATGATGTATTGCCATCTGTGTTCCGACACGGTTCCAGCTTGTCACATGCTGTCGGAACATTTCAAAATACGCTCATTTCTCTGGTAAGCGATGAATTGCCACACTAAATAGTATTGGTTTTGTAGAAGTTAAAGGTATAATTTGTAATACCTTCAGTTCATATTTTGTCCATGGCTTGATAGATTTGAAGTCCGGATTGTAGGCTAGCTGAAGCTTCAGTAATCTCTGAGTTTTTTTTCCGAATCTGGATTGGAATATTACACCCGAGGTTTTAGAATATTAGGGCATAGTTTGTTCTATTGGGAATATTATGCCAACAGTCTAATGGAAGATCTTTTTTATATTTGTATCGTCCTCCGCCTTTCATGGAAGAGAAAGCTCTCATAACGAGATATCGAAGACGTCCTTTCAGTTCCTTTAAATTATGGTAGTGTACACAGTGCAAAAATCAAATATTTTGATCGAAAAAAGCCAACTGTTTTAGGAGGGGATGTTCAAGATTGATCAGAAGATCTTTCGATTTTTTTCAAAATCCACGCCCAGTTAATTCAACTTATGGAGTACATAGTGTCACAATAAGAAAACCTAAACTCCTCTTCGCGCTATTTTGTTTCGCGTTATGTTTTCCTTTTTTTATAAATATCGGCAGTAGAAGGTATCAAACTTAAAATCTTACATTCTGTTGAATCAAAGTATAATTTACATTTATCTTTAGTGTGTCGATGTGAAAACAAAATTACGCATTCCGTTTTAC
The DNA here is from genome assembly GCA_947623455.1 of Mimachlamys varia. Taxonomy (NCBI): domain Eukaryota; kingdom Metazoa; phylum Mollusca; class Bivalvia; order Pectinida; family Pectinidae; genus Mimachlamys; species Mimachlamys varia. The sequence goes on from OX392541.1 coordinate 14,545,219, forward strand.
CATGTATCGACAATAAAAAGAACAAAAACAACTTTTATTTTAGGAAACATTAGACTAAACAACAGTTAATTTTTCAAAAAAACAAAAACAAAAACAAAAGAAATAAATTAAAACATAAAAAAAATTGCTTGTTTCCGGCAAACACCATGAAACCGCAGGAAAGCATCATTAAGCAAGATATTCATAAATGGATGTATGAATATTAGCAATGAGAATGATTGAACTGATTGTTGGTCATTTCCGTTGAATCTACAAACTCGGATTCGAACTCGGCTAAAACAGATCTAATGATTATGTGATCAAGCGGCGACAGCTTCTTGTGGCCGGTTAAAAGAAAATCAGAGAATATCTACGCGTCATCAAAAATATAATCTGAACTCCAAATCGATGAATCTAGGGCAGCATTTCAACAAAGAAAACATTAACACAGAGACTCTTGAAAAAGTGCAAGATAATAAGACCAGGTGTTACGGAAGAGTAAGCGTCTTCTGCTTCATCGACCACACTCACGATGTAAATCAGATTCACATACCCAAGTAAATAGAACGTCCTCAAAGTCAGAACTAAGGCATTATAATCAATTACAGCAAGTGGACATACATATTAACATAATTTCATAGCGATTATATTTCATAGATGTTATAAGTTTAATAACTTGTTTCATAATTGTTGTAAAATAAATAAAGTTTATATTTATTTATTTGGAATAGGTTGGAATAGGTATCCTCCCATGTTTTCCAACAAAACAAATATATGGTAGTGAGCTATCCTGGAACAAACTTTATCAAAAAAAAAAAAAAATCAGAGAATGCCAAAGTGTCATTAAAATCATAATCCGACCTCAAAATCGATTAAACTAGAGGCAAAATATGAAAAAGAAAGATTTAGATGGAAACTCTCGTAAAAGCACGAGAGAATAAGATCAGGTGTCCCAAGCGTTTCTGCTTCATCGACGACACCCGCCATGTGAATCTTGGTCACATCCATGAAAATATCAAGTTCTCAAAATGAGAACCGAGTCATCATTGCCAGCCACAACAAAGGAGAACACTAATATCAAACTCAAAAATGTCCATCTTCATATCACACAAAGATACAGAATGTTTCTCAATGAGACCAAGATGGCGACCATAAAACTTGCCCATAGTCTTCATCAACATGCACCTCTCGAATCCCTGTGCCATAAGTTTGTGAGGCAGCACATATGACATGTTAACACCATAGGATGGTAAAGCAGGGATGCTACTTTCAAGAAAGGGAAAGTTCTTGTTCAGGAAAACACAACAAAAGTTAAGATGAATTATACTGAAGATGATATTTTACGAATGACTGAATTCCTCGTTGACAATACTTTTGTCGAGTTTGGAGGAAAGATTTTCCAGCAGATTGTTGGCATTGTAGTGGCAACAACATGTGCCCCATTCTTAGCTGACTTGTTTTTGTTTTCATACGAGGCTGAATTTGAGGAAGAGCGCTTATCAGGACATTTAACACAAAAAAAACTTGCCAAATCTTTCAATTTCACTTTCAGATATATCGACGATGCTTACGATCGTATATATTCTTCTGAACTTGAAATTAAGTACACAACAAACTATCTACATCTGCTGCTTACCTCGGTCTCTACATCAAACTTTGACAACATGAACAATTTACTACCAAGGTATAAAATAAACGTGTAGATTTCAATTTTCCAACATTTAACTTTCATTTCTGGATAGTAACATTCCTGATTTTCCAACCTATGGTGTTAACAGGTCGCTGTTAATTCGTTATCCAAGGGCTTGCTCGAAATATTGAAACTTTAGTTATAGATGTCGACTGCTGACAAATAAACTTACTACACAGGGATTCGAGAGATGCATGTTGATAATAACTATGAGCAAGTTTTATGGTCGCCATCGTGCCTCATTGAGAAATATTTTGTATCTTTGTGTGATGTGAAGATGGACGTTTTTGAGTATGCTCCTTATTGTTCTTCCTTGTTGTGATTGATAATGATGACTCGGTTCTCGTTTCATCATTATCAATCACAATCAATGAACAAGACTTCCATGACGGGTGTCGTCGATGAAACAGAACACGCTTACTCTTCCAAGTCTTGCTTGGCCTTATCTCTTGTACTTTTACAAGGTCTCAATGTTAAAAAATCCTTTTATAATATTTTGCCCCTAGTTTATCGATTATAAAGAAATTAAAATGCGTATTATGGCATTAGAGCATTCGCCTTTAACACAAATCTTTAAATTCCAAGAAATATACCAGAGAGCAGTACGTTTCATTGAGGATGTTTTTGTTACTCCAATATCAAAACTGATTAGAAATTTAATTGATCATCTTAACATATTCATAGAATAAAAATAATGGCGTGTGAAGTTTTTTTTACCAATCATTACTAATAAAGCTCAATTTTTGAACAAAGAAAACTTTTTATTATTTTTTTTTTATTATGTTTTGTTTGTTTTGTTTTTGTTGCAAAACCCCAGTAATTTGTCTCGGTTTCTCTTGATGACACTAACAATGACGTACCAGAAATAGATCTAAGGACGGACGCGACTATGTCGGATATACCATTCCAATTAGACGCCATTACTGAAATACATAAATCACTACATATGAATAAAGCGGTGTTGAATGACGCATACAGCCATATCACATGTTAAAAAATACTACATAGAAAGTCTTTGTAGGAAATAATAAATCTTCTGTTAAAACTACAAATTAGGGTGTTCCTCAAGGCTCAGTATTAGGTCCTTTACTGTTTAATTTTTTTTGGGAAGTTTATAACAATCTGAACAGAATGTGATGTTGATGCACATCTTAATTTTTATAAGAATAACAACCAATCTCTATATTTAAATTTTAGTTTTTAGTCAATTTTTTTTTCTAAATTTGCAAGGTGCAGCATAAAAATGTATGTGTGCTGCGTCATCTTTATTGATAGGGGGTGGCAGACTCTGCTGGTGGATTTTTTAATTCCCCGAGGTTTGCTGGAGCCTCCTTAGCCACAGTTAATCTCATTTGAGTAGTGGCACGGTACATAATATACACATTTTCGTGGTACACGATTTGAAATTATACAGAACTACTTTTAAATTGTACTTTTAAATTCATGAATTAAAGGGGTTTTATGCACCTGACCATTGTAAGATCAACTATGCATGTTATAGGACAATAATCACGTTTGCTAAAATATTCAATGCTTAATCAAAACGCATGTCCTCCTGTTGGGTTTATAACTTTGATTAAGCATTGAATATTTTAACAAACCTGATTATTTAAGGATTAACCTTTGAGTTTGTTTAGTTTATTAGATCATAAATCCAATGGAGCACGAGGTAAATTGCGTAAACGCGAAGCGTTTACGTTAAATTTACCGACTGCTCCATTGGATTTATGATCTAATAAACTAAACAAAATCAAAGGCTAATCCTTATATTTACAGTATTTTCCTGTAAATGGTTCATAACTTTTCTGTTCAATTTAGTCCCATCTGCAGGCATATATTTCATTTCAAAACTTACAAACGTGAAAACAGTTCAATAAATGTAACAGCATGAAGTTTGCATAAGCCGTAGCTAGCCCCGCCCATGTCAATTGTTAATGACGTCATACAATTGTGATTCGAACGGAATAATTTGCATGTCTCCGCCCACATGTACTGTTGTTGACATCATAGAAACTGTGCACGTTCTCAAGTATAGTTACTGGAAAATAACTATAGTTTGCAGTACAATGGTTATCGAGTGAATATCAGTGTAGACTGTAAATATTGTCCGATAACATACACAGTGGATCTTACACGAGTGCCCATGTAATATTGAATTTATTCAATTCAATAATTTCATAGGTCACGAGCATTTAGGCTAGTGACATATTATTATTAACGAGTTTAATGAATTCCATATTATATTGATATGACACGAGTGAAAGATTCTATTTATCAGATAACTTATATTTAAGGGAAAATACACCGAAACTCTCCAATTCATTCTCTATTAGAAAGGCAAAGTTCTACATTGACTGTACGATTTTCACTACCGAGACAATCATATGACGTCATAAAGACGTCATTTGTTTATGACATCACAATAGTGTTATAACACGCGAGTAATACCATATTGAATTGATGACATGGTCGTATGACATGACTGAACGGGTCAGTTATGTGATAAATTGCTATAGATGATAAGTTTATAATAATAAGCCCGATGATGATTAATGCATGATTGTCACCAATGGAAATGAGTTTTATTTAAACGATAAATGTTTTAGCAAATGTTGTTACAGTCCTGTATCACACATTGCTTTTGATGACAAACTTAATTAAGCCTGGTAGGACTTTGTGTCTTTGGCTGAACATCTTTGATTGATAGGATTAGCGGAAACTTATGTTTTATTATTTTCCTTAATTTGCCCTATTTTTATTATATTTTAGACGAATTACCTCTCATAACGTCCTAGAGTATCGTATAACAATCTAATTACGGAAGACGGTTTCCGATCAGGCGGATTTTCAAAATTCCAGATGACAAGGTTTGATCTAGTATAATGATTGCTGTTGAGTGTCTAAGAACGGCAGGACAATATATATAGTAACATATATCCACCTCATCTGTCAATCATTCAAATTATAAAAGTGGGTGCTCATTCTGGTTCTAACGGCAGACTTAATCATTGTGACGATTATCATTCAGTGTGCTGTGGGCGGAGCGTACTGCTACTGACAAATTGATGTCTGATGTGTGGGCGAAGCGTACTGCTACTGACAAATCGATGTCTAGTGTGTGGGGGCGGAGCGTACTGCTACCGACAAATTGGTGTAGTGCATGGGGGCGTAAGTTGTTATCAGTTGTCATAACTTGTGCCTAATCCTTTGGCCTATTTTGGACAATAAAATATGTTTAAAGTCAAGTCATAAAAAAGCAAATATTATTACATTCCTTTAACACACATTGTTACTGCTGACAAACTTACATAAAAGCTTTATTTAGTTTTGTCATTAATAGCAATATGTCTTATACGACTGTAACAACATTTGCTAAAACAGTCATTGCTTAAATGAAAGCAAAGGGTCGCGTGACGTAACACGTGATTTACTAATGACGTCATGGATCAAGCTCTTGTCGATTCGCTTCGAGTAACGTGGAGAACGCCATTGTGTCAAACGCTCAAATGACTAACTTTTATGATTGGAGCCAATTATATTTAAATAATAGCCTGAGTTTCCTCTGGCCCTAACACCAGACTCAAGATCCTAGACATTTTGACAGATGTGTCGGGGCCAAAGGAAACTCGGGCTAGTTCCGCCAATGTCGTTTAATCAAGCTCGGTTCACATATTATAATCAGTTTACCTTCATAATGAACAAGTTGAGCTGAGGTCAGTTTAAACATTAATAACTGAAGACTTCCAAATCTAAATAGCGTTTATAGATAACAATTAGGCAAATATAACTTATGTATGTATATTGGTTCTCTCTTGGTTAAAGGCCCACTATACGTAACTTTCGACAAAACTTGAAGCGAAAACCAAGCCTAATAACTTTTTTTATATTTATAGATGTAGCTAAGATTACCTGACATCAGCAATATTCAAGATGAATTCTTATGCGGTTACCTGTACAGCAGTAGTTGAAACTCAGTATTTGTAAACACGCGTCCATTTTGAACTGTATTCTAACTTCGGCTGGTTGATAAAGTGGGCCACACCTAAATTACTTTCAGTTCTTTAGATTTTTCTGTCAAGAGTTTCTTGTTAGTTACCGCTCAGTTTTACATCGTTTTAGGCTTATATTTGCATGCGTATCAACTGAATTTTTTTCAGATTTTTTCATAATCACCAAAAAATTCCTGAAGTTACGTATATTGGGCCTTTAGGACTCAAACAACTAAATCAGCCTATCACGAAGTGTTTCATACGTTGGTATTCCCTACCGAAAATTTGTTCCGGCTAAGTACAGTGATTCTGGATAATCTAAATAGGTAATTGTTGACATATCCTGCATTGAATGAAATTTATAGATATTTAACTTTACAAAAATGTATACTTTTGGTAGATTTTGATATGTGATGGCGGATTGATATGGGGTCAAAAGTCAGAGGGTGTTCCCATCCCAGTTCACTGGTTTGACATGTAAATTTCCAGTTGTCCGAAGCAGACGCCTGTAACGAGCTAAAAGGCCACGAAACTCCTGATAAAATGTCATTTGAAGTCTTTGCCATGTATATATCTATGAATCCAGGTAGTTGTCACTAGTGTTGAACTTCAAATATCAAAGTTATTAGCTCTAAAGCTTAGTAATAACATAGAGTTAATTATTTATTTGTGTGAGTCCTTTAAAGGAAGCATGCGCGAAAATTTGGGATAAGCGTATATATACAAATGTATAATTAGCTAATGGGTGAATGTTCTAGGTTATAGAACGACGAAGAATGTAATACGTATATACTTACTAAAGGCAAAAGATTGGCAGACCGGCTTAAAACTGCATGAACTCTGGTTAAACCTCAGATCTAATTGAAGCTTTTAATACATCTGCCCATATAAAGTTAATTATCTTTACGCAGTGCTTTCGGACAAACAGGAAGTTAGTAGGAAAATTAGTGTATACTAGAAATCGAACCGTTTCGTGTAGAGCATTCACCCAGCATTTCAATATTTCTACATTTCCTTCATCTACTAATAACCATGTCTTGGACCAAGCGGTAATTTGCGTACCTTATAAACTTGGCTAAATTTAATCAATAAACTTCTCTCATCTGCAATATAATCAAATAAGCAATAGTTATTCAGATCGTAAAAGAAAAAAAAATAATACACGTTATGACATTTTAAACCTTTCTTGCTTTTTCAAAATAAAAAAAACACAATACCAAAGCGTCAACAAAACAATAATCCGAACTCAAACTCGATTAAACTAGATTCAAAACAGGAACAAATGAACGATTTACATGGTGACCCGTGTAAAAGTGCAAGAGAATAAGACCAGGTAATCTGGAAGAGTAAGCGTCTTTTGCTTCATCAACGACACCCGCCATGTAAATCTTGGTCACATCCAAGTAAGCATCAATCCTCAAAATGAGAACAGAGTCACCATTGCCAATCACAAGTAAGTACGCTAATCAGCAATCTCAAAAATCTTACCCCTTCGGACGTGAGTACAAGATGGCGCAGATTAGTGTGTACGTATCCACATAGCACGGAGTTTAAACGACCAATTGTTGTGGTTTGCGACTTCCAAGATACCAGCACTTTGCTCCAACTAGTGTTCACAGCTCTCAGCAGATACAGGTACCACCAGAACCAATTTGTGTCGCGTATTTCATTCATTTTTCATTTCTGAACATATGTGTCTATTTGCCTATATTGTATATATGTACGGACAGGTAAATTCGCGAGTATGTGCACGCGGTACGGCCGTCGATTCGTCACGGTCTAGGGCACACTATATATATGCCTTGTTGTGAACAAGTGTGAGTACGATGAGTGATCATGAGGACATATCAGACACACATACAGATAGTGCGGATACCTCAGCGGTATTACAGGAAACGCACACGATCCTCTATGGTGACACTAGTACTGTAGTAGGACTGAGCCTACGTCACACCTGATCCTGGTTCTGTTTGGGGTTCCGTGAAGTCATGACTCAACACATCAATAGCAATGAACGAATATATATTTATTACACTGAAGATACACAAGGGGAGAGAGAGAACAATATAAATACACTTTACAACACAGAGCCCTATCGCATATAAATCATACGTAACGGCGGCTACCGTAGGGACTTCTAGCTTTATACACAAACAGATGACAACAACGCACGGAACATCGGGTCAGCCTCAAAGGCTTTGCCCGTTTATATTACAACATAGAGACAGAGAACGAGACACCCACCTTACACGACAGACCAGTCTTGGAGGAAGAAAGAGAAAGAGAGAGAAAGGAGTGAGTCTTACCAGCTCGAGGAGCTTCTGTAAGAACTAGCGAGAGTTTGGAGGAAAGCATGTTTCATAGGGAGTGAAACCAATGAAAAGACGGAATAGCAACAGCCAATGAAATTAGAGGTTACAAAGTAAAGAGCGAAAGTGAAAGTACAGAATGAATGGTCCCTTCCGGTAGCCACAACACGCAGTAACAAAAGTAACAAGTTAATATATAACAATAACTTTCACACATTTCATTCACATTATAAACAATCTACACTTCAAACATATATTATATCAACCATACATAACCTACCACACATCCATACATAATTTACCACACATCCATGCAACACTATATGCTTCCATACAACTCCACAGCCGGGTTCCATTCACAAAATGTCTGAACTTCCACAGTACTATGAATACGGAAACAACCACAATCAGTAACGCGGACATTATTAACATGATGACGCGCATGGACAAGAGACTTCAACATATTGAAAACCAAGTGAAAAAAATTGATCAGGTACAACAAGCTTTTACGCTTTTGTCATCGCGCTTGCGAGAAGTCGAAGATAAGTTTGTCAGCTTGTCATATCAAACTCGTGAGCTTGAACATAGTACTGAAACTATTGGACAGTTGTTTGACACTATGAAGGTTACCACCGACAAAAATGAAAACGATATGCGTGCATTAAAGAAAGAAACAGAGCGTTCAAACTCTGACACGGTGATTCTTGAAATTTTAAAGACGAATTGTGAAAGAGACGAACTAAAAGCGATTGTTACCGATTTGCAATGTCGTTCGATGAAGGCAAATCTGGTGTTCACAGGACTTAGTGAGAACGTCGGAGAAGACACCGAGGCACTGGCTAGGTCATTCATTTACAACGAACTTGGTATTGAAGATGCTTTAGAGTTCGGCAATGTGCATCGTTTTGGAAAGAGGAAAAGGGGAAAGCCTCGTCCTATTGTGGCTCGGTTCCTTTACTAGAACCAACACAGCTTGGTATTGTCTACATATAGGCTGAACGGTTCGCGTTTCGGTGTGAACGAGCAGTTCCTTGCAGTAGTGGAAGAAGTTCGCAGAGACCTTTATCCGGTGGCAAAGAGACTGAGGAGGCTTAGACACAAGGTTAAATTTGTCAGGGACAAGATGTACGTCGATGGCGTTTTGTACACTGGAGATGAGAAAGAACCGGTTCATTCGGAGAGTAGACCAACACACTATAGCGGTATGCCACCGAAACGGCCGAGACAACCCTCAACACCTATGGATGACAGTCGTAATACTGCAGGTGCGAGTAGCTCATATGAGAACGTGTCAAAGACAAACCAGTTCAGTCAGCCGTTAACATCTCGTGATGGTAACCAGGACGTCGCGTCGGCTTGGGCCCTTCCTGATAACGGTAGAGAGCAGTGTGATTGCGGGAACGTCGACCTCATCTGGGGGGTCGGATTCTGAGGAGACTGTCGTCAAGTCGGGACTATAGGGATCGTCGGAGGTCAATCACCCTCTTCAAATTTGTAGCTGGAACGTACAGAGAGGCTTGTGTGTGTTTAAAGAGTAGAGTATACAGAAGTTTGAATTTCAGAATGCAATGTTTTGTAGTGGTATCTAGTACGTACAGTAATGTAATGTTGAAGTCAATTATGTTTAAAAGTCAAAGCATTTCAACTGGAGATCGACAATCTTACAAATTCTAAGCAAATGGTGTTTACCACTAAGTTCTGAAAATATCATAAAATTCTTCTAATTTCATTTCTCAGAATAAAGTACCCTGGTACATGCAATAATAATGTTAACGCAAGTAAACAAAGATACTTAAATTTGACTCAAACTTTTTCTTCAGAATCAAAATTCAAATTCAAAATTCATTTTCAAGACATTGGTTATACAAAAGCACATATAGATTTTCAAAATGTCATACAATTTTTCAAAATTAACATTTATTATAATTTAATACAATTGTACATCATTATACAAATCAAGCTTTAAACAGCCTCGGCATCTGATGTCTCAAAACATTTTCTGCCCTTTTATTGGAATTCTTGTGATATGAAAGATAAACTGTGTCAAGGGTGCCCATTAGATGAACATAAGGAAGATGAAGCAAAATATGGTGTTTTAATAATGTTTGTAACACATATAACACTTTTTTGAATAAATGTTTTAAAATAATTTGAAATTACATGCATGTTAATGAAAGTCGCGTATGATCCTTTGAGTGTAACATTGTCAAGGGTGATATTTATGAAGCGACATCTGATAAATACATGATGTATAAACATATTTGATTGGTTATGCATGTTAAAAATGATACTTGCTAAAGTGATACTCTTGGATGGTTATTGTCAATAAGGACATTTATGAAGCAACATACATTGGTATGTAATTCTTGTGTTTTATAATACCGTATTGGACCTAATGAATACACTGGTGTTTTAAAAAATCTACTAGGGTGCGCTAATGAAACCATGTGCAAGGGAAATATATTTCCAAGAAAAATCTGAATGGGAACATTTGTTTCTCAGAGACAGTCACTGTTGTTGTCTATTTAAACTCTGCGGACTTCCTTTCCTAAGAGATTAAGACAAAGTTTATATATAAACAGAAAGTATGAAAATACCAAAAATATGTATATTTGCTTAAGAGGTCTTGGTCAGCCTGACTACATTGGTGCTTTAAAAAATTGAGCAATATTTTGTAACGATTCCTTTCATTGAATTTTCTGGATAATTTATTTTATTAGTTTATCGCGAAAAGACTAATGCATCCATGCAACCATCTATTAAAATCAAATTTTGATCCAAAATTCGCTTCTTGCATGAAATGATACCCTTGTGTTACACTGTTTTCTATGGCTTTGTGGTTTTTTGTAATGGGCAAAGGAAATGGGCTTCCAATATTGTAGAGTGAATTTTCTGACAAGATATAAAACCACAGATCACAAAATCAATATTGTGATATGTTATCACAAATAGGTATTAAACACCTAATTGTTACTGGATACAGAATTATGTGTCATGTAAATGTATGGCCTGATCCTGCCTGAATGTCACAGCCATTTTGTTGATTAGAATTATATACAGTGCATGTATGTTTACCAGAAGGTGCTCACTCTATCACCACAATAAAATACATGTCAGTTTCACCTGACATTCACTACTTCAATGTTCTTGACATTGTTTTGTGTTCACAAATGTACTGTAAAACCCCAATATATTGCCCTTCCTGTCCTTTGACCTCTCAACTTAATGCTGCACATTTAAGGGAGTTGGCTCTGCCTGAGGAGTATTCCCAAAACAGACCTTCTTATCTGACAGGTGTATTCTCCAAACAGGTGTCATCTGTTGACAGGTGTCCATATATACATATTTGACCTTTAATGGCACTCAAAAATCAAAATCTGAGGTCATGATGAAAGGTCATCCTGGGTTTTACAGATCAGGTAAAAGGTCACAATCTAATGTCAGAGGTCATAATAGTAAAAAGGTTACACTGTAAGGTCATCATAGCAGAAAAGTCACACTGTAAGGTCATCCTAGCAGAAAGGTCACACGGTAAGGTCATCATAGCAGAAAGGTCACACTATAAGGTCATCATGGCAGAAAGGTCACACTGTAAGGTCATCCTAGCAAAAAGGTCACACTAAGGTCATCATAGCAGAAAGGCCATCACAGCAGAAAGGTCACATTGTAAGGTCATCATAGCAGAAAGGTCACACTAAGATCATCATAGCAGAAAGGTCACACAGTAAGGTCATCACAGCAGATAGGTCACGCTGAATCAGATATCGTTGTATAAGTCACATTCTGAGGTCATCATGGTTGAATTTCGTTACTTTCTTGCCCTGGTTTAATCAACGTTCCTTAATGTAAGGAAATTTCTGAAATGCAAAATTTTTATAGGAAAGCATTACAGAAGTTAAGAAAAGTTTCCTAACTTGAGATTTCCCTTTAACTTTTCAAGTCCTGAAATGCTTTGCTATGGAGTTTTTGAACTTAATGAGTTTCCTTAACCAAGTTAAATGAAACTGGGGCCAGATGTTAGGTTGGAAGAAACAATAAAAAGTAAAGTTAAAACTGCGACATTGTACATGAATAGAGGTTACACATGGTGGTGGCGTTTTGGAGCTACATGTTTATAGACAAAGCATTCGTTTCACATCCAAGAAAGTACTGTGTATTTCTAACTCAGAAATGACGTTTTAGTAGCTAGAACTGGTAGATTACCCTGTTTGGTCTTGTTAGTATAGGTTCAACAAGTACTTTAATTTTATACCAGAGGATTAGGAGATCAAAAGTCAAGTGCGATTGTAATGTTCTTGGTAAGCGCTTGTGTGGTGTCTTGTTAGGTTGGACAAGTCGTATATTGGATAAAGGTATTGCATTGAGAGATTATATGTATATATGTAAGTTTCAATGTGACCATATTTCAGACTTTTGTTTCTTTTTTTTTTGTTTTGTTTAAAATATTAGCGATATTTTATTTTATATTCCACCAAATTCACACTTCAAATGTTCTGGTAAATAAATGTCTGTCACAGTAACTTAAAAAAAACAGTCAAAAAAATTTCTATTAAAGTTTGCCGTTGCATGTCCATACTTGTATGATGTAGAACCATGGCTACATGTCCAATTGAAGTTGCATAACAAATTCCATAAAAAAACACACAGCTACCTTTAACATATCATATAGGTAGAAGTTGTTACTGACCAATTCTCAATATCATGATATCAGCATTACCTTATATATAATTTTATATATGTAGCGAAAATGGACTGTCTCGTTCATTTGCAACCAGATAATAAATGTTTGAGGGCCTGTTTAGAGTTCAGAAGATCCCGGATTTGAATTCCAGTCTGACAAGGCTGTGAATTTTTCAACTCCTTTTGCATTTGGTGCCATGATCAATCCTTGTTGAAGCATTTGTTATATGCTAGACAAGAGGTTACCCAAACCTGGATTGTAAACAGCTGTAACTTTGATGGTGGAGGGTCGGAAAAAAAGAAGGGAGGTAGCGACATTGGACTAGGTCGATTGTCGGTCACCAGATAAACATTTGTTTAAACCCTAGTCTATAGTTCAGAAGGTCCCAGGTTCGAACCTTGGTCTGGCTGTGCATTTTACCGCCTCTTACATTACATGTATAGAAACAATATAGTCTTATCATTGTTGCCTCAGCTAATAAGCATGTGTAAAAAAAATACAATTATATTGTCTTTTTTCCCTGAAAAGAAATTTCAAACAAATCTTCCCTTAATTAACTTTGTTCTTTGCACTTGAGTTCTACTGAAAATGTTATAAAAGAAAGTACAATCTCATTTATTGATATGAAAGATCACAGTCTTATGGTAATTCATGATTTCCTTCAAGAAAGCAGTCTGCTGAATTTTTGCTGTGAATGTAGTTTGGACCTTATTTGTGCTGTTTTGCAAGTAGTCTAGGTATAAATTAAATGCATTTTGTACATTGTTTAATGGTGAAAGATTGTAAGAAAAGCACCGGTTACTCAAAAAAGAGCAAAAAAAAAATCAATGTTTTCTGTCCTTGATCATAGCTGTAATTGTGTAGGAGTTGTCTCCCTTATAATAGTCTTCAATTTCATGTTGTACTTTATTTACAAGTTATGCTGTCTCAAATTAGTCAGAGACTCCCTCCCAGAAATATACGTTACTAAATTTAGCATCCAAGTGCACTGTAAACCTTTTCTGTCTGTTATGTTTTTTTCTGTAAATAAACCTATATAATAAAGTTTCTTTCGCAAGCTGTTTACTTCTATACGATCACAACGAATATATCGCAAAAGTTATGACCTTGAAAACAACTTTGTTTAGGACTCACACAACTAAATAATTTACTATATGTGATTACTTAGCTTTAGAGCTAATAACTTTAATATTTGAAGTTAAACACTAGTGACAACTGCCTGGATTCACAGATACATACGTGACATATACTTCAAATGGCATTTTAGATCGCTACGGGCGTCTGCTTCGGACGACCGGATTTACATGTCATACCAGTAGAATTGGACGGGAACACCCTCTGACTTTTTACCCCATATCAATCCGCCATCACATATTAAAATCTACCAAAAGTATATATTTTTGTAAAGTTTAATATCTATAGATGTCATTCAATGCAGAATATGTCAACAATTACATAAATGTATCTATTTAGATTATTCAGAATCACTGTACTTGGCCGGAACAAATTTTCGGTAGGGACTACTAGAAAAAGGGATGAGGCCACAATGGGACAATTTAGCTATATTGGTTTAATTGACTTCTTCTCAAAAACCAAGCCATGAATATATTTCACTGGTAGCATCCCTAGGTAGTGGATTCAATATCGGCTTAATCCTTAATGTATATTGATATGCTACAACGATTAGTCTAACAGTCTGTCCATGTCACAGAAATCTTTTTGTAGAGGGTTTTGCCTTGATTATCTAGATACAACTGTACACAAATCAATGTGGGATTCATCACCTATCATCAATCTCTATCAACTCGATCAATGTATTTCACCAGACATCAGAAAAAGTTAGTGATATATTCAAATGTCGCCGATATCCTTTGATAAATGACCTTATTTGTGTTTTTGCTTTCAATTCTGAAAATTATCAGGTTATTATTTCATTTTGAACAATAAAATAGAGATATAAAATACATGGGAATATAAGAGACCTTGACCAATATCTGGACAGTCTGATTAATTTGCTTTATTCAGGAGAGCGATATACAGGTCCTATGGGCCCCTTGTTTTTTTAATGCTTTTGTTTTTGTGAATCGACAAACATATATATCAGGTTCATTATTAATCTTATTTATTACAATAGTACTAGTAAATATTTGTAGTGTTGATCATGTATATTATGACACTGACCGTCTGTGATGTATAAAAGTAAACAAAACATTGTGACATTTAACTGATACTGTAGTATCTATATCAAACGATCAACAAGATAAAGGGAGATTTTTGGCCAGTCGTTGCCTCATATCTCAAATTGTAACGACAAGGTGATAACTTACTGCCAACAGGTGAGTTATTATTAGAAGGAAAAAGTATGGAGTGTTTTACATCAAAACTCGCCGGTCTTCTGTGTCTGTTGTCATTGGCAACCTGCGTGGTAACGTCGGGAACCATCCCCGGGATACAGGATATCTTCCTAGGGCGATGTCTAGCGTACCAAGAACTCGTTAAATAAAATAAGAGAATACCGAAGCGTCAACATAATCATAATCCAAACTCATTTAACCATATCCCCAAACGTAAGTTTGAAAGAATCAGATCTGCATAATGCATACCGTAAAAGTGGAATTATTCGTAGAGTGGAAATCTGCACGAATATATTAATTATCCACACCTTAACATATCAATGTTTGAAAATAACGGCACGAGAGTATTTTCACCACACAAACAAAATGAACATACAATCACGTCATAATAACAGCTAGCTTTGGAATACGGCTATACTACTAGTACTAATTTAAAAGATTTTGCGTTTTAGATGTTTAGAAAGGAAAACAAGAATATTCATAAAAAATTTAATACAGTGAAACATTCTATACATTTGAACAAAATGATATTGGTAAAATTACAGAACGAAAAACACATCTTAGTATCAGTGACAGAGTGTGGAGTAAATTGTGTATAAATCATATGTTGGTAAATTGTGTATAAATCATATGTTGGTAACCGTATGGTGCTTATATGTTCAAATGTGCTGTTTTAAGGTCCAAATTTTTGGCTATTATTAAAGGACATTGTTCATTTCCTTCTCTAATGAAGTCATATTGCAGGACTTGGAGTTGAAGCCAAGATTATTTAAAATTTCCTTTATCAAAAATGTTATGAGGTATTGAAATTTTTTTAATATCCGACAAGAGTTTTTCTGGAAGTGTAGCCATACCTTGCTTGCTTTGTATAAAAAATAATTATATAAAATAAACGAAAAACAATGTGTAAAAAATCAGAGAGAAGAGACCCTTGTTAACGTACAAGAGAATAAGACTATATGTTCCGAAAGAGTAAGAGTCTTCTGCTTCATCGACGACACTCGCCATGCAAGTTCAGGTAAAATCCAGGTACATGTCATGGCCTCAAAATGAGAACTGAGATATAATTCTCGAGAACGACTAGTCGGCATACTAATGATCATATCAAAAACGTCTATCTTCATATCAAACGAGGATGTAGAATATTTCTCAATTACGCCAAGATGGCGACCAAAAAACTTTCCCATATAAAATTTTCATCAACCTGCATCACTCGAATCCCTGTTCGTGTGCAATTTGCATCTATAACAAAATCTCGATATTCAGAGCAAGCCCTAGAATAACGAATCAATTGCGACATGTAAACACCATAGAATGGAGAAACATGGATGTTACTATCAAGAAAGGGAAAGTTCACAATTTGAAAATCTAAATCGTCACGTTCATCGTAGAGCTTAGTTGCAGGCTACACGTGTTGGTCATAGGTTAAGTAACGATCGAGTAATGGTCTTTTTAAAGTATCCATAAGAACTTCAAACTTCACGATGTATTTCGTCGGACTAGTGTAATGTCGATGGTCATGACTACGCTGGCGTCTCCTTTGATTGGTAAACAAAGACCTTACATTTGTTTGACTGCATCCAGGACTCGATAAGTTTCCCACTGAATTTAAACGATAATTGCATTCATATGGCATAAAAGTGCCAAGAAGTCTTATATGGTATTCCTCACGCTGTCTACGGTACGGAGTGCTGAGTGTGGGACTATTTGTATCAAAGCACGATCATTTATAGAAATATAAACAGGAATTTTATATCAATAAATTAAGCATTTTATTTACAATATACACGCTATCAGCAATCAGCTGTGGAATCAAATTGTTTTAAACCGTTTAATAGAGACATAAGTACAAGACGACTACCATTCCAGAACGGCTGATTCTATTCTATCTATGTTAGTTTTTTTTCAAGGGTCTGCGTGTAAATATTTCCTTAATTAATATTTTGTCCCTAGTTTAATCGATTTTGAGTTTAGCTTATTGTTTTGCTGATGCTTCGGTATTCTCTTTTTCTTTTACACAACCAATACTTTAAGAAAACGAAAGATGTGAGTTGTTTAAAATCATGGCTATGTTTTTTCCTATATGAAAGATTCCTCCCCGTAACTTCTCTTTGGATGCTTGGTCTAGCCCCAAGTGATCTTGGTAGTGAACTATCTTGGAGCATACTTTGTGAAAAAAACAACAAAAACTAAGATGAACTATACTGATAAAGATATAGTACAAATGATTGAATCCCTGGTTGACAATATCTTTGTTGAGTTCGGGGAACCACTGTTGGCATTCCAACTGGAACAAACTGTGTCCCCCTTTTGACAAATCATATACCCTGCCAACTCTTTCAATTTAACTTTTAGGTATATATCGATGATGTGTTTTCTATAAACGACATGAAGTTTGCTGACCACGTCGATCGTATATACCCTTCTGAACTTGAAATAAAGGACACAACAGACTCTTCTACATCAGCTGCTTACCTCGATCTCTACTTAAACTACGACCAACATGGACAGCTTACTTCTAAGCTATACAATAAACGTGATGATTTCAATTTTACGATCGCGAATTTTCCTTTTCTTGATAGTAACATCCCTAATTCTCCAACCTATGGTGTTTACATTTTGCAGTTGATTCGATATTCTAGAGCTTGCCCTAAATATCGGGATTTTTGTGATCGAAGTCGACTGCTGACAAACACACTAACAACACATGGATTCGAGAGATGCAGGTTGATTAGAACTATGGGCAAGTTTTATGGTCGCCATCTTTGTCTCATTGAGAAATATTCTGTATCTTTTAGTGATATGAAGATGAACGTTTTTGAGTATGCTCACTTGTGTGTGTGTGTTTACTATCGATTGAAAATGATTTTTCATTTTGAGAACTTTTATGTTTACATGGATGTTACAAAGATTTACATAGCGGGTGTCGTCGATGAAGCAGAAGACGCTTACTCTTCCGGAACACCTGGCCTTATTCTCTTGTACTTTTACAAGAGTCTCCATGTAAATTTTTCCTTGTTTCATATTTTGCCCCTTGTTTAATCGATTTCAAGTTTGCATTATAATTTTGTTAACGCTTCGGTATTCTCTTATTCATTTTGATCATAATGTATTAAGTTTCTGAAACACACCTTTTTATAGATTATTTTTTTATTTAAAAAAAAAAGAAGAGAATACCCATACATAACCATAATTCGAACTCCGAAATAAATTACGGGCAAAATATGAACAAAGGAAAGGTTTCACGGAGTACCTTGACACAAGTTTGTTAGAGAATAAGACCAGGTGTTCCGGAAGATTAGATTTTGTCTGCTTATTTTGTTATCACAGGGCTGTGGATTGTAAGTCTCTATGGGTGAAGTTTACAACATCTTTTGAGGGAAAAGATCCGTGTGAAGTGACGTCAAAAGACTACAGTAGTTTTATCGAAACTGCATTGTCGTCACTTCCGGAAGATAAGGTGAGGATGCGAAATTTGTTTACGATTCATATGATTTTACATTTAATATAGTGTTTGGTATTAATAGCTTAGCACAGTAAATTTTTAGGGTCACCTTGAAAAGTTTAAGTTCTGTCTCGATATTTCTTAAAACAACAACAAAAAAAAACATTCAATACAAATTTCATATTCTTTATTTTCTTTTGAAACAGAAAATAATTTGTTGAAATTTCTCATTTACTTTACTGCGTCAATATTTCAGAAAACAATACGTGTATTCAAGACTGTTCGAATTCAGTACAATACCGGTATCATGCTTCAGTTTTTGTAATTTAGTATCTATATTCGCTTAATTCAAAACAAAACAAAACATGTAAATCTGATTGCTTTAAGATCTCTAGAGTACCCATAATCTAAGAAAATTTCTTTATATTATGAAAAGAACTATGTTTTGGTAAAGTTTTATTATATCCTAGGCAATGTTTTGGTCAGGAACATATCGTGTTGCGCATGACTACGCTGAGTCAGGGAAACGCTTCATCACCTTGGAGGACACCTTGCTAGGTTACATAATGAATGGCTTGGTGTGGTGTGGACAGACAACATCACCTGGTATAAACTATGAGAGTTGTCCCCCTTATAATGGATGTCCCGAGGCTGCCAGCACAGCATTTTGGGGAAAGGCATCATCCCAGGTAAATGGACCATTGTATAAACAAAACCAAATATAGTTAGCATTAAGATAGCTCGATAAAAAATAAACAGTAAACAGAAATGCAATTCAGAGCCTGTCATTTGCTACCGTTATGAGACCATGAGATTCTTTTGATGTACAAAGGATTAAACTAGTCTTCTTGCTTCATTTACAGTGTGGCTTATAAATTTTAATTTGCTATGACAATTCCAGGGGTGTAGAGAGCGTAATTGAGTATCACTGCTGGATATCGAGGACGTATTAAGTCGTATTTGAAAACTAAAACGTGTTATCTCAGGGAGTTAAAAACGAAATGGTACGATCTTAACCCCGTTTGTTTGTCAGAAATAATAATGAGATACACTAAAATTGTTTTAGTTCCGACAATTAGGACACGGCATTTATTCCATTAAACACAACTGCAAGTCATTATCCACCTACCGACAGCATTTTATTACTTAAGACTTCATGGTTTATTAGAAGAAGTTTTTTTAAAACACATTTACCTCTATACAACATCTACTACCATAACTGGGCTGTGAACGATTCCTTTTTGATAAATATAAAAAAAAAAATAGAGAATACCAAAGCGTCAACAAAACCATAATCCGAACTCAAAATCGATGAAAATAGGGGCAAAATAGGAAAGATTTACATGGAGACTCTCGTAAAAGCACAAGAGAATAAGACCAGGTAGAGTAAGCGTATGAAACATATTATTATCATATTCATTTTGCACGAAGGGCTTATTGTATTTAATTTCATTTCGGTGAATTTTCATTTTTTTTATACCAACTATATAATAAATACAAACAATAGATATTGCTTTAAATATGCAAAAACCAAATTGGATATCAGTGGTTGTTACTATTATTATTGAACAGCCAAAGGATCGGTGACGATTTTATTAGATGGGTCAAATCCGGCCAGACCAGCTTTTAGTACGGACAGGTAGGTCATTCTAATCTAGACAAACCAGCATACAATATGTACAAGTCAGCAAGTCAATCGCTACATCTCGGGGAAATGCATGAAAAGATGGTCGCGTGGTGTAAACGTTCTGTTTCAAAATGGTTGCGCCCATTGCCACACGGAAGAATTGATAATTGAAGGTTTGATAAAATCCAAGGACTTTCGAACTATGTCGTAATCACAGAATGGCTGTCAGACGCATGCACTCGAGGGAGTAGTTTTCCGAAGATTTCGGAATTTTCCCCCGAGATGTTGCGATTGGTATCATCCTCGATATCTTGGGGTTAAGCTAACTTACACTCTCTACTCCACTGGAAAATGTAATAGCAAAACTGAAGGCTCTGTGTGTGTCACCTTGTTGATGGGTCAAGAATACTAGTTCGACCCTCTGATACACATCAAACGAATCTCGCGGTCACATAATGATAAAAATGGATAGGCTTTGAAGTCGGCTAGCGCTCCTTTGTAATCTTCAAAGGAAAGATGTTAGCATAGCAACTGGTCATTGTCTTTTAGTACATTCTTTTTTGCTATGACATATTCCAGGAGTGTAGAGAGGGTTGATGACCGTAAGCCCTGGATATCAAGGATATATCCATTGCGGGAAGAATTGTTATATTCAGGTGTAATCGAACAATGCGTTAGGGAGGACCATGCTTAGTTTATTTGCACCAACCAAATCGTTAGACAGAAAGGGGGAAAATCATCCAACAATAAATGTTAAAACAGACATGTAAAGCAAGCAAGCAAGCAAGCGACTTGTTTAGTGATTATGGTTAGTATCACTTACATCGGAAAGAAATGGTGTTATGAAATATGTTAATTTCAAGGATAGATCTCTTATGAAATCTCGATAGGTTGGCTTTGACTAAGCTTGTATCATAATGAAACAAAATTCGCATTGGAATTTATTTGAACTTAATCCATTTCTTACAAATGTGCATGCAGTTATTCCATAATAATTGTATCCAAATTTCGAACGGTAAATCGCTATGCAATATTTCTCCGAAGTTCGGGATGCTATCATATTTGTGTACGTGACAAAGCTCACGTAAAAGATGTACCATTCGGAGTTTGGATATACGATAAAACTGGATTGGCTGTAAACAATTTACTTTATTTCCCTGTTTATTGATATGTACATCCTCTCTCTGACATATGTGATGTAGACTTGTACAACCCCAACACTGTTGCATAATCTCGACTACAGGTAACTTTTTCACTTTGTTTTAATGTCGTTGCTGTTTGTTTTTATATCGTGACAAAGTACAAGGTAAAAGCACGTTATAGTTGGCAATAGAAATAATTTATTCGTGATCGTAAATTACACTGATAACACAAGTACATGTTCGTGGTATTACAACATCATCAAGCTGACCGTACTCCATAACACGTTGTGTCTCGGAATATCTGTTATAGTCAGGTGTCACTAGCTAAAAATGGTGTAAGACATGGACAATACAGATCATAACTTGCTGACCATGTATCTTTGGCCTGTACTGGTCCCATCTATACCCTTGCTGACCTCACTCGTCATTCCCAGGTATAGACTGTTAATATATATATATAAACTTTATTTATTTTACAAAAATTATGAAACAAGTTCCACAACTTATATTAATCACTCTTGTTGACCCGGTCTTAGCACGAGAGGGGTCTTATTGTGGGAGGAAACTGGAGTACCCAGAGAAAACCCACGTGGTCGGACAGGTGACCCCATATCTTTTCACGTCTGGTCGAGGAATCGAACACCGGCCGCCTTAGTGAAAGGCAAGTGCGCTATCCACTGCACCACCCGACTGTTAAAAAGACCTTCCCCAGGCTCTTCTCATCGTACAGACTGTTACTGACTCACTCCCTGGCTATCCCAGACATAGTTTTCGTCCCTATTGTAGTGTCATAGTGTTAGTGGTCAGCCTCACTGTCTTTACTCCCAGACTCAACCCGTCTGACTGTCCGGTACCTGATCCCCAGGCAATTAATTGTTCGGCCCTGTATCATGCACATTGTAAATGTAATCATTTATTGTAGTTAGATGCATTGTTTTAGTGTGGACAGTTCCCGCCAGTAGATTGGCTAATAAACATGTACATAGTGTACACAGTGGCGTTTGTTTTTTAGATCGGAAACAAAGATATAACTAGCTAAGTAAGGTGTTAGATATGGACACTACTGCTGGTCATATCATAGCTCGCTGACCAAGTATATTTGGCCTGTCCTGGTCCTATCTATACCCCTGCTGACCTCCCTTGTCATTCCCAGACTGTTAAAAGATCTACCCCAGGCTCTTCTCACCGTACAGACTGCTACTGACTTACTCCCTGGCTATCCCAGACACAGGTTTCGTCCCTATGTCCAAACTAACCTGTACATATACCTTCTATTTTGGATTTTGGATTCCCACCTTTTGGCCCCTAGCATCACTGATGAGTCCTAGGAGGACAAAACAGCTGTACGATGCAGTTTAATTCATTTTTCGGCATACTGTATCTATTTTATTGAATTTAAAAGGTGAAGCATATGTGTGTGTTACGTCATCTTCAACCTTTAGAAAGGGTTTATTAAATATGCCCCGAGACGCTTATTATATCAAGTTGCCTGAACATGAACATAATTATGCTACTAATTATAGTCATAAGTATTAGACAGGCTAACTACCGAAATATAATTACTCGGATGAACACGGCACCTCGACTAATCAACACTTCTCAGCTGTTAAGCGTGATCTATACATCTCAGTATCATATCAGCATGCCTTATTTGTCACAATATCCAATTAACTATATTTCTGTATTCCTGCAAACGTATGTCATGACATTCTCTAAGACACGCCTTCAGCTAGTCTTGTAATGAACATCAAATAATTAAACGAGTAATCTTATTTCATTCACATTATGGCGAGAACTGAACAATCGATATTGTCACTACAAACTCGATAGATGCAGAAACGCGGGGATGCTGATAATGATTCATCCATCTCATGCATTATCAGGTGATCGTTAGTATAAAGAATGTGTCGTATAGTACTAAACCAATCAGAGAATACGAAAGCATAAACAAAACCATAATCCTAACTCAAAATCGATCAAACAAGAAGCAAAATATGAACAAAGAAAAGATTTGCATGGAGACAGCGACCCATGGACGGGTGGCTGTTTAAACAACAAAATTAAAAAAAAAAAAATACAAAAAAAAAATACAAAAGCGTCAGCAACACCATAATCCGAACTCAAAATCGATTAAACTAGAGGCAAAATAAGAACAAAGGAAAGATTTACATGGAGACACTCGTTAAAGTACAAGAGTATAAGACCAGGGCCCAGTTGTTCAAAGGATGATTAGCTTAATCACTATTCAACGACCTTTTTTAAACTTCCAATATACTAGGTATAAAATCTTAAATATTTTGCATGTAAATTGACACAATTTAATATTTAATATCTGCGAAGTTGTAATTCAATGAAAAAATTAAAGCATATCAAAGCGTCAACAAAACAATAATCCAAAATCATAATCAATTAAACTAAATGCAAAATAGGAACAAAGGAAAGATTAACATGGAGACTCTCGTAAAAGCACAAGAGAATAAGACCAGGTGTTCCGGAAGAGTAAGCGTCTTCTGCTTCATCGACGACACCCGCCACGTAAATCTTAGTCACAACCAAGTAAGCATCAATCCTCAAAATGAGGACCCTTATATCAATGCAAACACAAATATCAATGGAAAGAACAGTTATTTTCCTACCAATCTTCGCCTGTATTAAAGCAAAAAGGGGTCGACGATTAGTGTCGCAACCCATTTTCTAAAAACAATATCACTAGTTGCCCATAAAATTTTGAAAATGGTAGCCGTCACGGAATCTCGTGAGAGCTTTTGCGAATTGTACATTTTGAATCACGTGACGTAAGAGAGTGGCCTTTTTTTACGAATTCTGTGATTTTATTACATACATATGAAGAACAATGTGTTCCTTTCATTGATATTTAATTCGAAATTATCAAAATAATGAATATTATGAAATATTTATTGCTTTATCAGTCACGCTAAAATTTCGTGATGAAAGAAAAAAAGATGATTAGCCTTATCAGTGATTAGTGTAAATTTAAATTATCCTGTAACTTTGAAATTAAAGCAAAGCTTTAATTACAACTTTGCATATATCAAATACCTCATATTGTCAATTTACATACACAATTGTGAGATTGAAACTTGTATATTGACAGAATTATTAAAGTTTGAAAGATGTCGTTAAATAGTGATTAAGCTAATCACCCTTTGAACAACTGGGCCCAGATGGTCAGATCCCTTCGGAATAAATATTAACACATAACTCAATAACTCAATACACATTTGACAGTAAACACTCCCCTAGCTATCTGTCGTAAATATCCATGATTAAGCGGATTTCCTTTTGCTAGGCCTTTGGAACATCGGTACGCCAGAAAACTACGAAACAGCTGTAAGATTTTTTATAAATAAATAAATAAGTAAATAAATAAAATATACAACATTTGATATAAATACAAATAAATAAATACATGTTGTAATTTGTTTGAACCCAGTGCTGATAACTTGATATTATATGAAGAGTTACAATTGTGTCCATGATTATTATTAAACCATTAATCAAAATTTTGTTGATGTTTACAGTTACTTCGCCAAGTTTGAGCTGCCGTCATTGTCACCGGACGAGGTTAAGATGGTGAACATTTATGTTGTACATGCTATCAACCAGCCATACAGGTAATATAGGATCGTATTCTCCCGATACCTTTCTCGTGGTAAAGTATGGATTATGTGACAAAAAAAGGTAGCTGAGTTTATGCTTGCGAAAACTTCAGAATAATTATTAATCTGTATTGAACTAGGAAAGTGATAGAATGTGGGAGGTAGTTTAATAATAAATAAGGGTTACAGGCCCAATATACGTAGCTTTCGTAAAAACCTGAAGCGAAAATCAAGCGTAATAACTTTTTATATTCATAGATTTAGTTAAGATTAACTGATATCAGCAATATTCAAGATGAATTCTTACGCGGTTACCGGTACAGCAGCAGTTGAAACACGGTATTTGTAAACACGCGTCCATTTTTAATTGTCTTCGTCCTTCGGTTTGTTGTTGAAGTGGGCCCCACCTGACTTCTTTTCAATTCTTTGAATTTTTTTTTGTCGAGAGTTTCAGGTTAGTTACCACTCAGGTTTACTTCGTTTTAGGCTTATTTTTGCATGATTATCAACTGGATTTTTTTTCAGAATTTTTCCGAATCACGAAAATTTCCTGAAGTTACATATATTGGGCCTATAAATACTGTATATTATAGTTTATAATATAGCACGTGTTACAGTATTTTTTTAATGTAATGAGATTCTGTACATGTTATTTACAGGTTACTTCCCTTGGGCTTGTTAATTTAACAACAGGGTTTTATTACGCCTCTAGTACAAGGTTACTTACTTTAGAGTTTTCTATATGAACACTACCAAACAATTATGCCGTAAATACAGTCGTTATCCTTCACTCATGTGTATATAATTTAACTTGTGGACAGCTTTATGTTATATATAGATCGTCTCAGTGGTCAGTAATTGGTCAGATAATTAGAGCCTATGATATCATTGTGCATTCAAATTATAGGGAGTATAAAAATAGGGGCGCGGTTTGGAAAGACAGATTTAACAGAGATTTTACAGAGTTTTCAAGTAGTGTTAGAGTACGGAGGATTACCGTAAAGGATGCAAATATTAACCACATGGAACTTATGTGTGGATGTTTATGAGAAAAATGGAATGCCTGTACCTTTTGGAATATATGTAACTTCACATCTCTATGAAATTAAAAGATGAAGCCACGCCCCTCGAACTGCTTTTTCCCTGTATCGCCACATGGTAAATTTACCCGTGGAATATTTCCATCATTTACCAATCAACACACAAAGTAAACAATGATTTTAACGCGGCCTCCCACAGTTTGCACTATTTAAGAAAAAGACAACAATGCTTAAATATCAATATTCAAATCTTTCCCCCCTTTAAGTGAGTTATTTACGTTAACCCTGAAGTAGGCCGTAGTTGATTTGGTTAGCTGCACGCTTCAAGACATAATATGAAAAAAGGCATAAGAACGCCCACAAGCGTATATTTTATATAACCCTGTCGAATTCAGTCCTATGAATGCCGTTGAGCGATTCTTGACGTCATCCTTATTATGACGTCGGGCGATGGCTGTTCTATTCATTCAAAGCATATCCGATATATACATTATTTGAGCTTATTGCTAAAAAATAAAAAAAACGTAATTGAAATGTTATACTCTAGGAGCTGGACCAGTGTTGTATGCATTTATATGCATAGGGGAAAACCATATTTATATGGTAGTGTAGGTTCTAGCCTTCACAAAAGAATGTTTTGGATTCTAGGTCGAAATCCTTATAGATTTCCCAGCATGACACAAATGTTTCCCGTTGGACGAGAAACCATACTGGTCATATCTCGGACATTTCTTGAGAGGTTTTTGTAAACCTTTTTTTTCATATAGTGGTATTTTAGACTGGGAAACACGTTTAAAAACATTAAAAAAAATCAATTTCTAATGTAAATCAAAGGATTCGAACCATATTTCCACACATTTACTCATCAATTAAATAGAACGAATACATATATTGAAATGTAATTTGGTATGTAGATTCAGCATGATACAATGCAGGTGAATTATTGATTTGGTGATGATTAACTAATTATTTCAAAAGTTACGCTCATTGAGTTGAGAATTTTTATTATTTAGGGCAAGACCAAACGTAGAACCTTGTCGAACTCCAGTCAAACATTTGCGATGATCCTACCATTGGATAAATTCCCATAAAACTTGCAGTATAATATTTCATGCGGCTAGGCTGAGTTTGGTTCCAACAACTGAATGTATGGAGTTTTGCATATATACTACCACCACTAGCTTTAATATATTCATGGTTGTCATTTGTCCATGTGTTTTGTTTAAAAAATTATTCTTACCCTTTTAAACTCAGATTTAGAAGTGACTATCGTGATGGAAGCGGTCAATCTTAATGTTTCGGTTGAGTTTGAAGAGTAGCTTTGCATTATTAGCAAAAAAGTACACCCAAGACAAGCTGGTGTGTACACAACATGGGTTCAATCAGTTAAACTCTTAAAGTGAGACACGAGTGTACTTTTTGTTAATAATACAAAGATACTCATCAAAGCTCAACCGTAACACTAATCGGAGCCCTAAGATTGACTGATTCCATCACGACAGTCACTTCTAAATCTGAGTTAAGAAAGGGGTTAACATAACCATAAAACACATTGGCAAACGACAATCATGAATTGTATTAAAACTAATGGTGGTAATATATATGCAAAACTCCCTACATTCTAACAACAGTTGTTGCAACCAAACTCAACCTGACGAAATTAAATATTACACCGAAAGTTTTATGGGAATTCCTCCGAGAGAAGAGAAAAAAAAAATCTTGCACATATTTGACTGGAGTTCGACAAGGTTCCATGTTGAGCCATGTCATAAATAATTAAAATTCTCAACTTAAATGAGCGTAACTTTTGAATATATTATTGGATCGTCATCAAATCAACACTTGACCTGCATTTTATCATGATGAATCAACATACCAAATTACATTTCAATATCTTTAATCAATCTATTCAATTGAAGAGTAAATGTGTGGAAAAATAGTTCGAATCCTTCATTGACATTTGAATCACTGGAAAGAGTCACCATATCTTATAGATATGCTATGGTTTTAAACGTGTCCCCCAGCCCAAAATACCACTACTTGAAAAAAAGTATGCAAAAATCCCCCAACGAAATGGCCGGAATATGACCAATATGGTTTCTCGCCAAACGGGAAACATTTTTGGTATGCTGGGAAAAAATCTTTAAGGATTTCGAGCGAAAACCCAAATATTTTTTAAGCCTAGAACCTACCCTACCATATAAAAATGGGTTTTCCTCTGTGCATATAAATGCACACAACTCTTGTCCAGCACCAGAAGTGTTAATTAACGAAATTAACAGATTCTAAAAATGGTGAATGTAAGTATTGAACTTCCTTCATTTGACATTCATAGCCATTGATAATGCCTACTGTACAAAGGCAAATCCTACACGAAGCGCTTGCACGCTTCATTGAATTTGATTTTGTCAAGTTACATTCATATTGCCTATGAATGCCAACTGAAATGAGTTCAATGCTTAATCGATTCCTTTGTTATCCAGGGAGACATGCAGTAACGGCACCCTGCCCACCCTTCAACAGGCTGTTAAGGATCACGGCTTGAAATACAGTTGCTTAGACAACCCGGGGTAAGGTAGAGGGACTGCTAGTAAACTAGTTACGACAGCATGTCTACAAATTGATATATTTAAATGGCATTTTGTTATAATTTTATATTTATTATTATTGAGATTTAATTATTATAGCATTAAATATGTTAATCAATTACTGTTCAACTCGTTGATGGTAGTTTTAGTTCACTTGCAACATGCCTATCTATCTGAAATATTGAGTTATCTCCCTTGGGGAAATCTTCACACCTCCATGGTTAGGCACAGGCCTGGTATGGAGGCAGTGGTAGATCGGTAAAATGTCAATAAGTTACCGTCGGCATTTTTGAGAAAACGAAAGTGCCGACGGTTCCCGATTGGGAAAATGTGTGTGTAGCTGGAATTCTGATCAAGATGCTAAAGAAAAAAGGGTGTTGCAAGTCTTCAAGGACTCTATGGTATAGATAAACTTTCAAGCAAAAGCAACTTTAATATTTGAAGTCCAACATTAGTGACTGTTTAGATTCACAGATACACACCCGACAAAGGTTTCAAGGGGCATCTTAAGGTGACTTTACTGGCATTTAAGCTTGTTATAGGCGTCTGCTTCTGACAACCCGAAGTTTGCATGTCAAACAGATGAAATGGAACGGGAACACCTCATGATTCTGACCCCATATGAATCCGCCATCACATATCAAAATCTAACATACCTGTTTTTTAAAGTCAAATATCTATATATTTTATTCAATGCAAAACATGTCAACAATTACCTATATAATTTCTCAGAAGCACTGTACGTTGAGGTTAAGTAGAGAATTAAAAAACACTAATGCTTCTTTTTCAGAGCTATACTTCATTTTCTGTGTGTTGATAGTCCAGGCAGCTTGATGTGTCGGATCGCACAACATGTTCGTCGGAATTATAGACAGTTATTTGGTTGACATTAAATTCAAAATATGTTGGCAATCGTCCAATCCTTCATGTTTTCTTCTCTTGCGAACTATTGCGAAAGGGAATGAACAAAAATAAAGTTGCGATCATGGAATTCCAAGAACGAGTGACTTTTAACTGTGTTTATTTATGTATTTCATAAGCAAACCTTTACCTTGTGCCACTGACATTGTTTCAACAGATCTTCATGAATTTTTTGATGTTATATACCAATATCTCCTATATTTACAAAAAAAGCTGTTAGTTTTTGGATTAATCAGTTTCATACCTTAAGGACCTAGTCAGCAATGCATATCGTTCATATTTTTTGGTAGCATGACTATTGAGCAGGGATTCAAACTTGTACAAATAGTGGGGCTGACCCCCCAAGGGCTTGAGGGGCGGGGCTAAAAGGGATAAGTTTGGTTATATTGATATAAACGACTTCTTCTCTGAAACCGAGTATTTGCACTGCAGTGTCACTTTATATAGCAAGTAAGTTCCATTTCGGTTCATAGGACTATAACCCGAAACGAGTATGAATATGAACGTGAAATGAAGGTTAAATAACAATGCATATCACGCCGAACTCTCGTTTTGACGAGAAACTATAGACAACTTTTTGGCTTTATTTATTCCATTTAAATCGCTTATTGGGTAAGATCTAAATAACAGAATTAAATATTGAAAAAGCGTCGTCATTACCAGGATAAGCTTTTAATCACTCACTGTCTGCCATGAAGAGGGTGTCCCTCTCCGTGATTTCCGGAATGTGCAGGCCTATCGTCCGAAATCAAGTATTGTCAACAATCTGACACCACGTACATACATGCATATATGTAGAAAGACGATTTGTATCTCATTTTCATATCTCCTATAACTTGAAACATGCTTAATGAAATTCGGATTATAGTTTTTTTGACGCTTCGGTATTCTCTTTTATTTTTTCAACGACGAAAATGTTTTATTGTCAGATTCAAAAGTAACACATTAACACCAATTCACAACATTTTATTCAACATACTACAAATTATAAATCAGAAAACAACAGTTACAGCTACTGTGTGTTTAACATTATAAAGTCTAAATATTTATTAAAAACATGCTAAAACGTTGATTTTAGAGAAATTAGTCTGCATTGTCACCCTTGGTATTCAGACCACTCCGCTATTGAGACCACTTTGGTGCGGTCCCTAATATGGTCTTAATGGAGAGGTTTCACTGTATTCTGGCTCAAAACTACGAGTTAAAATAAATGACTTACGTTGTAATATACTTACAATGATAATGGTGTAGCTCAGTATCATATGGTTTGACCTTTCACCCTCATACAGATAATTTAAAAAAATATATATGGTATTAGAAGATTCAACAAATAATAACATCAAATCAAAAAGGTAGTGAAAAAGCAATAAAAGTATTATTGTTATATTGTCTTACGTATATATGAGATTCAAGAGAAACTCATCATGCTTTTTATTTGTGAAATTTAACTTCTGCAAAGAACCATTAATATGTAATAGTCTGAACGTATTTCGGGAATTTTATAAATGATTGGAAAAAAAGATAAAAAATATTAATAATAATAAAATGCTTTTTTATATGGCAAATATAATTATTAGGTAACCCTTCAGGTAACGTCCAAATCTTACCTTTATTTATCATAATGTGCCGTGATACGGCGGCGTAATAGGGGCACTACAAAATTTAATTGATCTTGTACGGACAACTTATTATCTTGTACGTATTAAGTTGTACGTACAAGATATTAAGGTGTACGTACAGGATATTAAGTTGTACGTACAAGATAATAAGTTGTACGTACAAGATAATAAGTTGTACGTACAAGATAAATTATATTTTGTAGTAGCCCTATGACGCCGCAATGTCGCCATTCATTTACATTTTATATTACGTTTAGCGGTTCTTTATGCGTAGCTTTATAAATAGAAAAAGAACTATTCAACATCGTAGTAATGAATATACGCGAAGATAAGTATCCGCCTATAGTGTAGCTTAATTAACGGCGATTTTGTTGTTGACAACTCTTACATATGTTACATCTTTGTGTACATACGCTATGTTTGTTCATTTGTCAGATGGAGGTGTCACTCGGGGGACGTATCGTCATTGTTACCGAGAAACCACACCTGAACCTTTCAAAACAACCTCAGGTCTATTGGAGAGTCATTAGGAGACAGGCACAATGCTACTGAGTATTTTTAGGAACCTTACGTACAGTTACAATATAAAGTAATATGATTAACACGTTAACACTTTGGTATGGCAGATATTTCAGAATCATTTGAATAATAACGATGAGAGCATACAATGAACTTTATTACAATCTCAGTTACAACTTGTTTTTTAACAGACCAGATATATAGTGTTTTTGTGAATCATCATGTTGCCGAGGAAAATAAAACAACATGTTTTGACTACATCTTGCATTTCTGTTCTGGACATTCAACTTAAATCGACCTAGAAATCAAATGAAGCAGCTACTTTATTTTATCAACCATGAAAACAACAAACAAATATTGTAGATCGAACTATGAAAAGAATGAGGCGAAAGGGTCTGCATTCGATAGAATACTTTTTGACGTTACAATAGAAATTATTTCTGTTTTTTTCATGATTTACCTTTGTTTTGCTTGATTCTGTATATGTAAAATGATCAAAAGTCGTTACGAACAAAGCTATATAGAAATATACTTATTTTCTGTACATGTAATATACATATAACCTAACTGACAACATTATATAAAAGTAAGCTGTTTTATATATATCTTTGTACATGTTACTACCAAATACATTTTAATAATCAATATTTATCCTTGTTTATGTAATTTATAAAAACTTAAATGAAAACTTGATATAAAATAGCACTAATTGATATCCAACTTTCTACATGTAACTATTTGGGTGGTCGGGTGGTGCAGTGGATAGCGCCCTTGTCTTTAACCAAGGCGGCCGGGGTGCGATTCCCCGACTGGACGTGAACATGTATTGGGGTCACCTGCCCGACCACGTGGGTTTCCGGGTACTCTGGTTTCCTCCCACAAAAAGACCCCTCGCGCGATAATATCCGGGCCAACACGAGTGATTAATATAAGTTAGATAACTTGTTTCATAATTGTTGTAAAATAAATCTTTTATTTTACAATAGTTTATTTTAAAAAAACTAAAAAAAATATAGTAATTTATTGTAAATAACAACGCTTTATCACAAAGTTGTTTTGTTATCCTGTGAATACTCGTGTAATGTGTTTGTAACAAGTTACATAACCTAGTACGAATTTGATTGGCTGTCTGTTTAAACTGTTCTTATTGTGACGTCACGAATAAGACATTTGCATTACGTCATCGACTTCTGCACTAGAGTAAAAAAGATGGCGTATGAAAATTGATATTTTGCACGTATAAATACCACAAATATTGATAATGCGATGAAAAAGATCTTACTTTCGTTCACATTTCGTATGATATTTATGAAACTGTCACGATTTTGTTTTTTTTATTTAGCTCACAAGAGGCTTGCTAAATTGAATGAAAACATCGTAGACTTGTTTCAAATATCCCAATGGAAACTCATGTAAGTTCATGTATACATATATCTATATATACTATACGAATCAATGTACATTTCTACATGTAATACAATATATATTGTAACTAACAGCGCTATATCATACCATACTAATAAATATACATCTTTATACATTGTAGACAATTAACGTAAACGAGTACGTCTTGTTTTGACAAAAGAAATCAATATACATTGTTCTAAATCCATTCTGTTACTAAATCATACACTTCTGTTCTCACTTTGAGGACGTGACATTTGTTTAGATGTTATGTGAATGCACATGGCGAGCGCTGTCGATGAAAAAAAAAGACATTAACATTTCCAGAACATACATTGGCGTAGTCTCTTGTGCTTTTGAAAGGTTTTCCATTAAATGTTTCCTTTGCTCATATATTATCCCTAAAACCATATTTACTGTAAATTAATGTAAATAAATATATTGCGTAATTGAATTTCAGTTGGAGTTAATGGCGATCGACGTCAACGCCACCTATTACCGAAATTTCGAACTACTGGGGAGAAAACTGAAAAAAAAGTCGTCTATAAAGAAAGAATACTGCCGCGAACCGAATTAACCGAACCGAACTAATCAGAACTGAACAAAGATTAAACTAGGGATAAAATATGAACAAAAGAATTTTATTAAAACACAAAATTAAAAAATTTCAAGATGAATAAACAAGTGGTTACGGAAGAGCAAGCGTCTTCTTCATCGACGACACTCCCCATGTAAATATAGGTTACAATCACAACAACCTAACAAAACAATGATCATATTAAAAAAATTCACCTTCATTTCATACAAGGATACAAAATATGTCTCAATGAGACCAAAGCGGTGACTATAGAACATGTTCAAAGTAAAAAAAAAAACGACCGTGTTACGAAACGTGACGTCTTTTAGAACCTGACGCAGGCATACAACTCAAACAGATCCCTCACGACGTAACGTAACATTTCATCGGGTACCAGGGGCTGTAATTAAATTTAAGAAATTAGCATTGCGATGATTAGTACATATCGTACATGAACACACCCAGACTTGGGTAACTATTAATACAAAAATCCCGACTTGGGAAACAAACAGTATTTTACAACAAAGAGCAGAAATGAAACTAGTGAGACGAGCTGAGCGCGAACCCGAGAACCTCTAGGTTATGGAGCCAGGACGTTACCACCAGGCCAAAAGATCCGAACCATGCAATTGACCTGGTTTGTAATTTCCTTATATTGTTATTCAAGGTCGTGTCTCTACGTAACATCCCCTTCCTTAAAGATATTTGATCCTTTATCAAATCACATCGAATAATTACAGACACTCACTGGCATCCCGGACGAACCCCCATTTTGTTACGAAACGTGACGTCTTATAGAACCAGACGTAGACATACAAATCAAACTAACTCGCCACGACGTAACGTTTCATCGGGTACCAGGGGCTGTTATCATATTTAAGAAATTACCATTGTGATCATTAGCACATATCGTACATGAGCACACCCTGACTTGGGTTACTATTATTACAAACATCCCGACTTGGGAAATAAACGTTATTTTACAACAAAGAGCAGAAATGAAACTAGTGAGACGAGCTGAGCGCGAACCCGAGAACCTCTAGGTTATAGAGCCAGGACGCCAAGTTACCACCATATGTTACATATAACATATTGAAAAATAAATAAGCATTTCAAGTAGTTTATCCACATGTATTTTATGTCCGATATCGTCATGTCAACGTATTTACTCTCTTTTACACATAGATACATATAAACTAGTCGCAACAACACACTCATGGATAAAAAAAACTTTCAGATTAACAGTCGTCATTACCATTTGGTATACACGTTATGAGTAATCAGAGCAGATCAATAAAAGCATAACTGTTTTTCCTTTGTCTTAAAATTCATAACCTAATCACATATTTCCTTTTGACGTAAAAGTAGAATTGTGTTTGGTGTTTATATTGATTAATTAGAGATAGTATATTACATAGCAAGCCTAGGCAGAGGATAGACAATTATCCGAATGTTCAAAGAAAGATATATTCCTTTCATATGAAGTTGTTTCTCGGTTATTAATGGAATTTTGACAGGAAAATGGACATTAACGATAATGGTATTAGCAGCTTTTGTATCCACTTTTCACAGCATGTAACAAACAATGATTCGATTTCTGTAGCAAGCAAAACCACTGACATGCACAGTCGACAAGGAATAGAAAAGGCCAAAGGATCGATAATATTATTGAATTATCCGATCCCACTAACGATATGCTCCTTTGTCGCTCAGTATTATCAGATTTCCTTGTAATAATGAAACAACACACAATGGTCGTTCTGAAGTGACATTCCGTTGACATCATAATATATGCCCTGAAGATTCATATTCTTTAACAATGTGGATGATGGAGAGTTCACATTAAAAACAAAATCATACTCTTCCTTCTATATAGAGAAATACTTTTGATCGCTATCTTTTGCCTGTAAATTTGACGGATATACTGACAAAGTCAATAGAATATGAAAATAAAAAGGCCGTCTCTAGCATATGATGTATATGCTGACATATACAACAAAGGAATACATACATAGTCAAAATTGTGTTGATGTAGCATTAATACTTTCAGTGGAAATTCCTTAAACGCAAATACTTAATGTTAAACCTTAGTCTCGCTTTCGCGTCGAAAAAAAAACCAGAACCCTTTTTATCTGCATTTATTCTTTCTTTAACGATTCTGTCATTTTTCTTCTTTTCAATTCTTTCATTCTATTTGCTCTTAATTATTTAATTAATTTAATTAAGTTTGAGATTTCTTATTATCACATCACTGACCCGTCCAGTCATGTCATACGGTCCCCGCGGTTTTCTGGAGCTTCCATAGCCACAGTTATCTCATATGAGTAGTGAGTGACACGGTACATCATTTTGAAATTATACAGAACTAGTTTAATCTTACTTCTAAATTCATAAAATAAAGCGATTTAGCACACCTGTCCCTTCCGCTTCTAAATTAGTTTAGTAATTTTTTATTCCCACCTTTTGGCCCCTGGCATCACTGTCCTAAGAGGACGAAACAGTTGTATTATGCAGTATGATTAATTTTTCGGAATAATGTGTCTATTACTAAATTAAAAAGGTGCAGTATATGTCATCTTTTACTGTTAACTCAAAAATGGTAGCTTGTCAACAATTTTCTTTTTCTGATCAGTCCCAAAAAGAAAAAAAGAACTTAGGTCATGAGAAAACTGTATCTGAAATTTGAAAAAGATTAAGTTTGTACTCCTCAAGCAATAGCGATAATCATTGTCAAAATCCAAGATGGCCGCCTGTTAGCCATTTTGTTTCTGACCAGTGCCAAAATTAACATGGCACAACTACAACGCCAAAGAGAAACCTACATAATGAAGTTTGAGAGAGGTTCATCTTTTGCATCGAAAGAATTATCGATATGAAACGAAAATATTTTTGTCAAAATCCAAGATGGTCACATGTCAACCATTTTGTTTTCCCGATCAGTCCTGAAATCTAGGAGGAACAACAAGAGGAACAACAAGAGACTAGTGCTTCTTCAACTTAAGTTGACATGAATTTAACAACATGCAGGGATCACTTGGGACGAGATTTAGGGATGTTTACCCATATTTGTCCTGAAAATCTCATTAAAAATTCAAATTTGTAATACTTTATATAATAAAATCTTGCTAATCCCAAAAAATCCCTCAAATTTTCCCATAGGTTTTAAGAGCCAGAAATATCTCTGCAATATGTCAAACAACATTTAAAGTGACAAATATGGTTATTGCAATAGAGGCAATTAAAGGAAAAGTAGCACTGACGTAAATGTTTGAATCTTGTTTGTGATATATACTCTATACTTTACTAGTTTTCTCCTTTCTATAGTTCTGCCACGTTGGCCCTTTTATATGGTAACATCAAATCCTGCTGAATTTCTGCCTTACATACTTAGCAGACTTAATTAGGAAACATACTTGGGTGGTCCGGTGGTGTAGTGAATAGCGAATTTGCTTTCACAAAGGTTCGACCAGACGCCAAAAGTATGGAGTTACCTGCCTAAATACATGAGGTTCCCTCGGGTTTATCAGGATACAATTCACTGTTATAAGCTTGGTTATATGCAATGGCGTTTATACAGACATAAATGCAATCCTGAATGAGCACGGCACTGGAATAGAAGAAAGCATCACGGCACCAAAATAGAGGTATGTATCACGGCACCCATAGTAAGGCATGTACCACGGGATTTTAAAAGAAGATAGCATCACGCCATTTAAAAAAAAAGGGATGCATCACGACATTTAATTAGGGCTATGTTTCACGGCGGTCAAATAGAGGGAAAGTATAAAGGCACTTAAAAAGAAGTATGTTTCAAGGCGCGCAAATAGAGTAAGGCTTCACTATCAAAAACATATATCGATTCAAAAGAGTAGTTGATGTTCAAAACTTTCAAATATATTTGCAATGATTTTCTCTATGCGTTAAATTTATGTGTTTGCTATTGAATATAATAATCATGAGTTCGCCCTAACAAATTTTTTATTGATATTTTCAAACTTTGAAAAAACTTGAATTATGTAAATTACATGTTAATATGTGCTTAAAGAAACATTTTATTTTAAAAGAACTTTTTTACAATAGTGACAAACTTTATCAGTTATGTTTCTTACTTTGTAGTATCAATATTTTGATAATTAATGTAAATAACATCAAAAAGGGGGAAAAAAATCCAAAACATTTAGTTGATAAAACAGGCAGAATGAAAGAAAAAGTCAATGTATGCCGAAAAGATTTTTTCTTTCTCGATAAAAAAAACCCCACCAACAAACAAAACAAAAGAATGTTGTCTGCTCAATAATAATAAATAAATGAATGTAATGAAATAATAAAAAACCCAATATAATAAAGTAATTAAAGAATCAAGCGTGTTTTAGCGATATTTTTTGGTTAGTATTTTAAAATAACCATATCCTTGTTTTGTTTTTCTTATAATTTCATAAACAAATTGTTAAAAACACCTTTGAAATAAATAAAACATTTTAAAAGGCATCTAATATTTGGCTAATTTATACCGAAAATTTATATTGTGTCAAGTTCATTGACGAAGTTAACTGAAAAGTAAAACGGCATCAACTATTTGGCTAATTGATATCATTTATATTATGTCGTGATTTTCAAAATATCGAGTGTATTGACTGATCGGGCTTAACCTGATAACGAGAGCAAGATATCGATTCAGATTGCAGATCAATACTTATTTCAGTTTTTACTGAACTGTTGGACGAGGTACCTGACATCTCCGAAACACTGTACACTTGTTGCTTCGTTAAGATTTTCGGTAAATCATTTCCAGAATTTCCTCGACAGCAACATATGTTGCCATACATCTGACGGAACGCAGCATTTGATGTCCCATATATGATGAAGTTGACCGAATTATTGAGAAAAGATGACGACAATCCGAAAAGCAACACAGACTGAAAATAAAAGTTTCCATTGAAGACAATGGTGCCGGAAGTGTCACCTAACAGTATTATAGCCCCGATGTCCTTTGGCAAGCATGTTATGACGTAGAATGTGCTCATCTTTAGCAACATCCGGGTCAGTTTACGTTGATTCGCTGTTCGTAGATCATTTGCGTTAGTAATTCGCCTTGAAGACATTGTACTTTTCCGAAAACCAATAAAGATGACAATATTGCAAACAAGATTGATAAGAAGTGTTGTCATTCCATATAAAACTTGAAAGAAATTTCCATACCACTCAAATACCGGCTTGTTTTCTTTGATAGCTTGTAGCGCCATCTGGTATGTTGACCATGATGATTTGTCTCCCTTTATCCCAATATGCATCAGTTCCGGAACGCTGGACAACGGCACCAGAAAAAACACTAAGAAAACTGTTATCAGAATTCTCTTTGTGGTGAAAATTATGTGAACTTTTAGTGGGGTGATCACGGCAACGCATCTTTCCAGAACAATCACAACTTTTATGCATCTTGACATCCCGTCAAAATAAAAAATACCTCTGGTCAGGAAAAATCCGTTAACAGATAACTCAGGCAGGATATCATTGAAATGATGATTTCGATTTTGGATTAGAAGATACACGATTTGCATGGATATACACATCAAATCTGCGACGGCCAAACTGATTAAAAGAAGGTGAGTTGGTGCCTTCCGCTTCTTTTTTGCTAAAACATAAATTGTCGCAGGGTTGCCGATCAGACCAATGATGATCACAACGGGTAAAAACACACTGTTCATGGTGATCATGAACGTTTTCATTATAGCCGGGGAAAATGTTGGCCAGAATCCTACGCTATCTCCAAAGGTCCCATTCGCGTTCGTCCAATTGAGAAATGTTTTCTCACACGATTGATTATGTAGACCTAGTTGATCGGTATCTACGCAGCTCCCGTTGGTAACATTCGTCATGTTGTTGGTAATGCCGGTTCGGAGCTTTCTCAAATAGTCTCAGCCTTAAAAGAAGATGGCTATTTTTTTAAAGCACTTTTTTCAGGCACGTCTTTGAATGACAATTAGTCAAGAAAAGAAGTAGTTGACTTAATGTTATTTAAGTAATTAAGAGTAATACTTTGAAATCGAACATAAAATTTTAAAGCAGTTTTCAATTATGAAGTTGTAAAAAAAACGCAGACGAAGGCAAATAGATTACTGTCAAATTAAATAATGAGCTGTATTGGAAACTGATCAAAGCTCTTCGATGCTTGTAACATGTGTCTCTGAGTCCTGTATCCTTCTCAAGTGTAAAGCGAACCACGCTCGTTAGTGACAGATACGGTGCTTATAGCTGATCTGAGACTTGGAAACACCATGCATAAATACAAGCAGTCACTGTCCAGGAACAAGGCTGAAATATGTAGCAGGCTAACAAAGGTAATTACAAACATAAAGACCAGCCAGGTCGACCAATAGACAATAATAGACCAGGTTACTAGCCTCTATCGTTCAGATATACGTATCCCTATGTGTTAATTATCGTTGATCTAACTCCTTAAAGGGGCTAAATGGATACAAATAACTGTCACAAACTCTTATTAAACGCATATAATACTTTAACATATATCATAAAACTTCCACTTTTTCTTAAATACGCAAACTGATATTACCAACGAATGCTGCTTATAATTATGTTTTAATGTCGTCAAATAACTATTCGACCCGTTGTAATTCATATGATGTCTTTCGAAAACACGTACGGCCCTGTCCTGTTTCACCCTGCGCAAGTGAGTGATCCGAGCACGTGTGACCCAAACATGGCAGAGGGTACCGGTACACGAGCAAGACAAGGGCCGAAGTCCTCCTAACAGAGTGTGTCTGTCGTGTTTGTTATGATGTAATCGGGGTGCGGAAATTGTCACGTGGCGGACTGCATGACTCAATCACAAAGCTACGGGGTGAAACCGGCATGGCGTTGTTTACAATAATTAGACAAATAACACAATGTTTTGATCTTGTAAACAGACCCGTATACACCAAAGCTGGCGATATGAGCGTACGAATCGCCTAGTTATCAGTCTGTTTCATCATCTATCACAACGATTTTCCATTTGCTGGGTATGAAATATACGGTAAAAGTCCCTTTAACACTTCAATCATAATAATTTGTATTGCAGCTATAATATACTTAGGCAACACCTATTCTCTAATCGTTACAAAGATATTGAATCCTGGTAAATTCATCTGTGCGATATGTGTTCCTATTTCCAGTCATTTTTGACACTAATTACCTTATTCAGCTTAAAAAACACAAACGGTTAGCATTTGGGTTACATTTTCCCGAGTTGTTTGTGAAATATCAACGAGTCACTTCGTTTGATGATGATTTGTTTTATCTTTCAATTATCCTGACAATGGAAAAATATGGAAAGCCAACCTAACATTTATTCAAGGAGCAATTTCGATTCAGTGTTTCAGAAACAATATATGAGATATGTTATATAGCATATAATATATTTCATATAGTATATAAGATATCATATATACAAATATACGTTATGAGATGTTTTGTATAGAAATTAAATTAAATTCTGTATTAGATATCTTATTTGATATATAAGATGTTTCATATATAGTTTATGAGATATCACATTACATTTTTTATATGAGACATCTTATATAGTATATAAGATATCTCATATAATATTTAGGATATCTCATATAATATTTAGGATATCTTATATGTCATATGAGATATCTAATATGTTAATGATATATAACATATAAGATATCTTATATGATTATATCAGATATCTTATATAATTCGATTAAATACAGAATCGGCATTGTTCCTTGAATAAATGTTAAGTTGGCTTGCCATTGAAAAATCCAAGTTTTCTTAGTACGATAGATAAAGTAAGGATATGGATTTGTGTGCTGGTAATACATGAAGTTAAAGAAAGACGAGCGTATCAATTGCAAGTTGTTCTAGATCAAGTTCTCCTTGTACCTTTGATAAATATACTACGCTAGTTTCCGACGCAGTTCCGGCTTCTGTCTCGTGTTGTCGGAACATGTCAATATTCAATATACGTTGATATCTCTAGTAAGAGGCGGACAGCCTAACGAAATAGATTTGTTTGTTTTGTTATCAAACTCATGAATACCCTTTGTTCCTATATTATCTCTTGTTCAATCGATTTTGAGTTCCGATTATGGTTTTGATGACGTTTTGGTATTCTATGATTTGTTTTGTCCATATTTTCTTGTCCATGATTTGATAGATTTGGAGTTCGAATTGCAGTTTTGTTGAATCTTCGGTATTCTCTGATTTTTTTTCTCCGAATCTGGATAATATTTAATCCGAGGTTTCAGAACGGAGCAGTGTCTAACAGTATTATAGCCCCGATGTCCTTAAGCAAACATGTTATGACGTAGAACGTGCTCATCTTTACCAACATCCGGGTCAGTTTACGTTGATTCACTGTTCGTATACAGTTGCGTTCGTAATTCGCCGTGAAGACATTGTACTTTCCGAAAACCAATAAAGATGACAATCTTACAAACAAGAATGATAAGAAGTGTTGTCACTCCACATAGAATTTGAAAGAAATTTCCATAACACTTAAATATCGGTGTGTTATCTTCTATAGCGAGTAGCGCCATCTGGTATGTTGACAAAGATTTGCTCCCTTTATCCAATATGAATCAGTTCCGGAACGTTGGACAATGGCACCAAGGAAAACACTTAAGAAAATTGTGATCAGAAATCTCCTTGTGGTGAAAAGTATGTGAATTGTTAGAGGGGCGATCACGGCAACGCATCGCTCCAAAGCAATCACTACTTTTATCAATCTTGACATCCTGTCAGAGTAAAATATTGCTCTGGTTATGGAGAGTGCGTTAACCGTTTACTCAGGCAGAATATTCTGGAAATGATGATTTCGATTTTGGATTAGAAGATAGACGATTTGCATGCATATACACATCAAATTTGCGACGGCCAAACTGATTAAAATGAGTGGGTGCCTTTCGCTTCTTTTTTTTAAAATATAAATTGTCGCAGGATTGCCAATCAGACCAATGATGATCACATCAGATAACAACACACTGTTCATTGGGATCATGAACGTTTTCATTATCGACAGGGCAAATGTTGGTCAGAAACTTATGCTGTCACCCAAGGTTCCTTTCACATTAGTCCAGGTGAGAAATGTGTAATCACAAGACTGGTTGATCGGTAACTGTGCAGCTCCCGTTGGTAACGTATCGTGATTTTCGTTATCGATGTCGACTGCTGACAAACAAACTAACAACACAAGGATTCGAGAGATGCAGGTTGATCATAACTATGAGCAAGTTTAATGGTCCCCATCTTTGTCTCATTGAGAAATATTCTGTATCTTTAAGTGATATGAAGATCGACGTTTTGAGTATGCTCACTTGTGTGTTCACTTGTTGTGATTGACAATGGTACTCAGTTCTTGTTTTGAGAACATGATGTTTACTTGGATACGACAGTTCCCGGTTGTACTTGGATGTGACAAGGATATACCTGGCGGGTGCCGTCGATGAAGCAAAAGACGCTTACTCTTCCGGAACACCTGGTCTTATTCTCTTGTGCTTTTACGAGAGTCTCCGTGTAAATCTTTCTCTTGTTCCTATTTTGCCTCTAGATTAATCGATTTTGAGCTCATATTATAGATTTGTTGACGCTTTGTCTTTCTTTGGTTTTTTACTTTTAATATCTTTAGTGGTAAAGCTAAAGTAAAAAACAAAAAGAAAAAAGAACAATAACGATGAACCAATTTCCAAA
The DNA here is from genome assembly GCA_947623455.1 of Mimachlamys varia. Classification (NCBI taxonomy): domain Eukaryota; kingdom Metazoa; phylum Mollusca; class Bivalvia; order Pectinida; family Pectinidae; genus Mimachlamys; species Mimachlamys varia. Next base: position 14,588,440 of record OX392541.1, read on the forward strand.
TGTTTATTTTTGTCTATAATCATTATCATGTACATGTAAATAATATATATAAGGTAATTATTACGTGAACAAACATTACGTATGCACATGGGCAGAAGTGCTAACGGGACACGGGCTAAAAAGCAAATTTTTTAGAGTCGTCAGTGAAAATAGAATGTATGTCATATACTATGTTCAACTTCATAGTTTGCATGTGCTCATCCTACTGGTAGATCTCACTGTAGCTACAACAATAACTTAATGTTGCCTGCATCCATTCTCATGATATATCTCAGGCTTTCCCAACATTCAGAAAGAGGCTATGGCGGATATCAGCTAATTTCCGACCGTGGGCCAACGACGAGATACGAACGTTGGATATAAAGCTTAACTCCACCGTTGGGCCAACGGCGAGGTGCGATCGGTGGTTATGCAGCTTATCTTTACCGTTGGGCCAACGTCGATAAGCGAGCGTTGGTTATGCAGCTCAATTTTACCGTTGGGCCAACGTCGATACGTCGGCAGATCGCGCCGTTGGACCAATAATGTATTGCCATCTGGGTTCCGACACGGTTCCAGCTTGTCACATGCAATCGGAACATTTCAACATACGCTCATTTCTCTCCACACTTAATAGTAATGGTTTTGTTGAACTCAAAAGTATAATTTGCAATACCTGTAGTTCATATTTTGTCCATGATTTGATAGATTTGATGTTCGGATCGTAGGTTTGCTGAAGCTTCGGTAATCTCCAAATATCTATATCTATATATCTAAATTCACAGTCAGAAGTTTAAACACTTAATTTGTTTGTCCTTCTAAATTTTGCATAATACAGTACATTGTTTATTTCAGCATAATGGGAGTGGAACGACTGGTTCGTCTGTTGCCATTATACGACCGGATGGGGTGTTCGGCTGGGGGCCTTCGGCAGTATACTTCAGTGTGGTAGCACTTTAAATTGGCAAAAGATCCGGACTATCGCAAGAAGACTTACACGAACATAACGCATCTCCTAAATACACACGCTCTCAACACACACATACACACACACATCGCATATACCGGGATGCTGTCCTTAAATGATCTCGCCTGTTTATAGGACGTAAAAACCAAACCAAACAGCTGTAGTTGGAACTCAACACTCTTACTCCCCCGTAGCTTAGGCCACGGTTAATCTCTGAATTGATTATTTTCAATACTACGCTCTACTGCGGATCGTCCGTATATATATTACCCTAGACAGCATTGACCTGTTCCAGCGACTGATCTAGCGTGAGCGCACGAGGCGAACTTACATTTCTAGTAAGCTTCAAAGTAACACGCACACACGAAGAAATTACAATTAAAACCAATCATAAAATCACACAGATTTAACAAGTCAATTCACTTGGCTCAATTAGGAAGTTGCGATTGCGTAATTTCCGGTTATGGAAGCTTCCATTTTGGATCCACCGCGTTTAGAATGATGTCAAATTAATTGATCTCAATACAGAAACATGCGATCTCGTTTCTGTTTCTGTTTTAATATCAAACTATTTCTATGACATAAAGCAGATTTTCCGACCCTTTTCTTCTGTCACTCCAGATAAAACAAGCGTACGAAGTAATCTTTATTTTTGACGTCATCTGCGATAATTCCCGCGAAAATAATAAAGTTGCACGATGCGTAAACTTCTTTGTGAAACATTTTCTTTTACACAGTAAAATGAAAAAAATACAGTTATTTTTAATAAGATTTTTAATGAAATTATGTCGTAAAAATAACACCAACGTAAAAATAAATCATTCCTTTGGCAAGAACCAATGCGGTAACCTAAAATTCTCTTCGCGCTATCTTGTTTTTCGTTATATTTTTCTTCTTTTTTTTTATATATATAAATATCCGCGGTCAAAGGTATTAAACTAAAATTCCTGCTTTTATCTTGAATCAAAGTATAATTTACAATTATCTTCAATGTGTCGATGTGAAACAAACTTACGCATTCCGTTTTACCATATATCGACAATAATAAAAAAAAAAAAAAAACAACAACATAATAAGTGTCAACAATATCATAATCCGACATCAAAATCGATTAAGCTAGAGGCAAAATATGAAAAGGGAAGATTTACATGGAGACCCTTGTAAAAGTACAAGAGAATAAGACCTGGGCCCGTATTCATGAAACCGTTCTCATGCTCAAGCATGGTTTCTGTGCTCAAGCCCAATTTCTTGATCCGGTTATAAATAAATTATGAAATGATATTTTGAGAAAGATTTGGAAATGATCTAAAGATAGTTGAAGCCAAATACTGTTTCAATGTTTATATTTTACTTTTTGAGCGTTCGACACGATTTAAGTAATTACAAGAAAGCTGACTTGAGCACGAAATCCATGCTTGAGCATGAGAAAGGTTTCATGAATACAGGTCCATGTGTTCCTGAAGAGTAAGCGTCTTCTGCTTCATCGACGACACCCGCCATGTAAATCTTTGTCACATCTAAGTAAATATCAAGTTCAGGATGGCGACCATAAAACTTGGCCATAGTCTTCATCAACATGCACCTCTCCAATCCCTGTGCCATAAGTTTGTGAGGCAGCAGCTGCGACATGTTAACACCATAGGATGGAAAAGCAGGGATGTTACTATCAAGGAAAGGGAAAATTCTCGTTCGGAAAACCACAACAAAAGTTAAGATGAATTATACTGAATAGGATATAGTACGAATGACTGAATTCCTCATTGACAATAATTTTGTCGAGTTTGGAGGAGAGAATTTTAAGCAGATTGTTGGCATTGAAGTGGAAACAACATGTGCCCCACTCTTAGCTGACTTGTTTTTGTTTTCATACGGGGCTGAATTTATGGAAGAGCGCTAATCATGAAAATAAACACAAAAAAAACTTCTTTCAATTTCACTTTCAAATTAATATATGGACGATGTTTGCTGACCACGTCGATCGCATATATCCTTCTGAACTTGAAATTAAGGACACAACAGACTATCTACATCAGCTGCTTACCTCGATCTCTACATCAAACTATGACAACATGGACAGTCTACTACCAAGGTATACGATAAACGTGAAGATTTCAATTTTCCTTTATCTAACTTTCCATTTCTGGATAGTTGCATCCCTGATTTTCCAACCTATGGTGTTTACAGATCGCTGTTAATTCATTATCCAAGGGCTTGCTCTAAATATTGAAGTTTTCGTTATAGATGTCGACTACTGACAAACAAACTTTCTTCACTGGGATTCGAGAGATGCAGGTTGATAATAACTATGAGTAAGTTTTATGGTCGCCATTTTTTCTCATTGAAAAATACTTTGTATCTTTGTTTGATATGAAGATGGACGTTTTTGAGTACGCTCATTATTGTGCTTACTTATTGTGATTGACAATGATGACTCGGTTCTTATTTGAGGACTTGATGTTTAATTGGATGTGACCAAGGCTTCCATTAGGGGTGTCGTCGATGAAACAGAACACGCTTACTCTTTCGGGTCTTACTTGGTCTTATCTCCTTTACTTTTACAAGGTCGCAATGTTAATATTTCCTTTGTTCACATTCTGTCCCTTGTTCATCGATTTTGAGTTCGGATTATGCTTTTGTAGACGCTTCGGTATTCTCTGATGTTTTAAAAAAGAAATTAGCCCGATATCATGACAGTTTACTTCCAATCTGATTAAAATACAGATCCTTGTTCTCACTCCGTTTTACAAGGATCTGACAACATCCAATAAGAGGTCACGTCCAGATGACCTTTGTCGCCTCTTTACTAAACACTAAAATAATTTTCAAAAATTTTCAAATGATCTGTCATCTTGCAGCAAGCCATTTCGTCACATTATTTCACATGAAATGTTTGGTGACGAAATGACTTAACGGACATATGCGTTTATGCAAGCTTTGTCGCCTCAAAATTTCACTGCCAAGATTCTGCCAGTAGTGATTTGATTGGCTAATGCGTAAGGTCATCGGGACATGACCCCCTATGGGATTATCTCAGATCTTAACGCAGCAGAGAGGAGTTTACAGAACGGCGCGGAGATCAAGATATGATTTTAATCAGATTGGTTTACTTCAAAAACATTATCATGTGTTAACACTGGTTTATTGAAGAAATTAAAATGCGTATTATGGCATTAGAGTTTTATTAGGCGTCAATCTGATTAAAATACAGATCCTTGTTCTCACTCCGTTTTACAAGGATCTGACAACATCCAATAAGAGGTCACGTCCAGATGACCTTTGTCGTCTCTTTACTAAACAATAAATAATTTTCAATAATTTTCAAATGACCTGTCATCTTGCAGCAAGCCATTTCGTCACATTATTTCACATGACATTTTTGGTGACGAAATGACTGAACGGACACATGCGTTTATGCATGCTTTGTCGCCTCAACTTTTCACTGTCAAGATTCTGCCAGTAGTGATTTGATTGGCTAATGCGAAAGGTCATCGGGACATGACCCTCTATGGAATTATCTCAGATCTTAACACAGCAGAGAGGAGTTTACAGAACGGCGCGGAGATCAAGATATGATTTTAATCAGATTGATTAGGCGTTCGCCTTTAACACAAATCTTTAAATTCTAAGAAATATACCAGAGAGCAGTACGTTTCATTGATGATGTTGTTATTACTTCAATATCAAAACTTATCAGAAATTTTATTTATCATCTTAAGATATTCATAGAATAAAAATCGTGGCCGGTGAAATTTTTGTTCTAGCCATTACTAATATAGCTCCTTATAACATATGCAATTTTTTAACAAGGAAAAAAAAATTTTATCATCTTAACATATTCATAGAATAAAAATAATGGCGTGTGAAGTTTACCAATCATTACTAATAAAGCTCAATTTTTGAACAAAGAAAACTTTTTATTATTTTTTTTTATTATGTTTTGTTTGTTTTTTTTGTTGCAAAACCCCAGTAATTTGTCTCGGTTTCTCTTGATGACACTAACAATGACGTACCAGAAATAGATCTAAGGACGGACGCGACTATGTCGGATATACCATTCCAATTAGACGCCATTACTGAAATACATAAATCACTACATATGAATAATGCGGTGTTCAATGACGCATACAGCCATATCATATATTAAAAAAAATACTACCGGAGCTATAGCTTATACGTTATCCCTTACCGTCAGATCTTCATTGGAAACTGGTATCTTTCCGAAACATTGGAAATTAGCTTTAGTTATACCGTCTTGATAAGGGGTGAAAACAAATTGTCTTCTAATTACAATGCAATCTGATTAAAATCATATCTTGATCTCCGCGCCGTTCCGTAAACTCCTCTCTGCTGCATTAAGATCTGATATAATCCCATAGGGGGTTTCGTCCCGACGACCTTACGCATTAGCCAATCAAATCACTACTGGCAGAATCTTGACAGTGAAATTTTGAGGCGACAAAGCTTGCATAAACGCATGTGTCGACAGTTCTTATATGGGAATAGTTATTCTCCAATAAACGACAGTATGAAAACATGTCAATTCACTCAGCAGTACTGTTAACCAACTTATTTTTGCGTGTGATTAATTTTCGCGTATATCGCGGATGATTGCAAATTCGCGAAAATAAATTGCCGCGATATTGTTTAAACCAGAGGTATGCTAACTGTATGAGTACTGTACTGAACTGTACATAGGATTTACGACCGTATTCATCGCGAAAATTAAATTGCCGCGAAAAAGTCGTTTCAAGTGAAACACGAACTTAAGTTGCCGCGAAAATAAGTTGGTTTACGGTATATTTTTGATTGACAAAGATTCTGATATAGTTTACTTATTCTTTTTCTACCCCTCCCCCCCCCCCCTTCTCTCTCTTTTAGAAGTAACATGTATGCATACACTTTTTTCCGATACCGACGGTACTAGAGAAACGGATATTCAAAGATGAACTAGAAAGACCAGGAGAAAAAAAAACCACGGCATGGGATATGACGTATGATGAGGTTGATTTAAGTCAGGCTCTTCAAGTAAAGCAACACACACGGAAAAGAGAGAATGTTTAACGACTATATCCCGAAGATATAGACACGGGTATATTTTGAAAATATCCGTAATGTAAATATAAGCATAAACTGTTACCAGATGTAGTATACAGTCGATATGAATACAATTTTGGTGTCACCCAAATTGTATTCATATCGACTGTATACTACATCTGGTAACGGTTCAATGCTTAAGTAACCTACATTGGCTTACCAACACATTAAAAGATACGCCATACCTCACGGACTACGCATCCGGGTTCGATTTCCGGCCGACGCATATCTATTTTAATTATTATTTTTTTTCTTATTTTTCTTAGGAAGTTTATAACAATCTGAACAGAATGTGATGTTGTTGCACATCTTAATTTTCATAAGAATAACAACCAATCTCTATATTTAAATTTGACTTTTTAGTCAATTTTTTTTCTCAATTTGAAAGGTGCAGCATACAAATGTATGTTTGTTACGTCATCTTTAATGACTTGGGGTGGCAGACTCTTTTGGTTGATTGTTTAGTCCCCGAGGCTTGCTGGAGCCTCCATAGCCATAATTAATCTCATTTGAGTAGTGGCAAGGTACATAATATACACATTTCGTAGTACACGATTTTAAAGTATACAGAACTAGTTTAATTGTACTTCTAAATTAATAAATTAAAGGGGTTTTACGCACCTGACCCTTCTACTTCTACATTAGTTTAGCAATTTTGGATTCCCACCTTTTGGCCTCGAGCATCACTGAAGAATCCTAGGAGGACGAAACAGCTGTATGATGGAGTTTAATTCATTTTTTCGGCATACTGTATCGATAACTAAATTAAAGAGGTGTAGCATATGTGTGTCTTACGTCATTAGGGTAAATCAAAACAGAGAACAGCTACCAATCTGAAAGTGCAATAACCATATACAACTATGGCCCTTTGTGGAGGGATACATCCAGAATTGTCTCCCTCGGAAGGGCTATTTTTCCAAGGGCATCCAGACAATTCTGGATGTGTCCCGACACAGAGGGCCATAAATATTTTTTTTAAACCGTACAAAACTAAAAACAATTGTAAAGTTGCTTGGTAGTTTAATCAACATATAAATATTACCAGCAACAGCGTTGTCTATTGACCTGCCAAACCTTGCCATGTTTGTTATTGTTGCAGACGACAACATTCACTACCGGTCGCGTGCGACTACGGAATTGTGGGACTCACGAAGGGTTATTTCCCTCGTTCGTTATTTCCCCAGTGCTCCAATTTCGGTGAAATTCCTCATTTATACAATGGCATGTAATCACGTTTCATCCAATCAGGTCATTTTAAATTAAAGTTAGATATAATAATCATAATTGTGACGCCATAAGCATGATGACGTCTAAATGTCCAAATGTTGTTATTGGGAAATATCTATATTTGCATTGCAATTCAACTATATAAACTAAACAGGAGGACATGCGTTTTAATTAGGCGTTAAATATTTTAGAAAACGTGATTATGGTCCTATAACATACATTGCTATCGATGACAAGCTTATCAATTTGTCGGTAGCAGTACGCTCCGCCCCCACACACATCATACATCATTTTGTCAGTAGCAGTACGTACGCTCCGCCCCCACACATCAGACATCAATTTGTCGGTAGCAGTACGCTCCGCCCCCACACACATCATACATCATTTTGTCAGTAACAGTACGTTCCGGCCCCACACGCCAGACAGCAATTTGTCATTAGCAGTACGCTCCGGCCCCACACATCAGACATCAATTTGTCAGTAGCAGTACGTTCTGGCCACACACACCAAACATCAATTTGTCAGTAGTAATGCTCTCAAATCCCACACACTAGACATCAAGTTGTCAATAGAAGTACGCTCCGCCCCCACACATCATACATCAACTTGTTGGTAGCCGTACGCTCCGGCCCTTCACACCAGACATCAATTTGTCAATAGCAGTACGCTCCGGCCCTTCACACCAGACATCAATTTGTCAATAGCAGTACGCTCCGGCCCTTCACACCAGACATCAATTTGTCAATAGCAGTACGCTCCGCCCCAACACACAGAATAATTAGTGTCACAATGATTTAGTCTGGTGTTAGAACCAGAATGATTGACAGATGAGGGAACTATATGTTACCATATATATTGTCCTGCCGTTCTTAGACAGTCAACAACAATCATTATACTAAATCAAAGCTTGTCATCTGGAATTTTGAAAATCCGTTCGATCGGAAACCGTCTTCTGTAATTAAATTGTTATACGATACTCTAGGACGTTATGAAAGGTACGTTGTCTAAAATATAATAAAAATAGGGCAAATTAAGGAAAATAATAAAAATAAGTTTCCGCTAATCCTATCAATCAAAAATGTTCAGCCGAAGACACAAAGTCCTACCAGGCTTTATTAAGTTTGTCATTGTTTAAATAAAACACGTTTCCATTGGTGACAATCATACATTAATCATTATCGGGCTCTATGACATGTAATTATAAGCTTGTCATCGATAGCAATTTATCACTGACCCGTTCAGTCATGTCATACGACCATGGCTTAAATTAAATATGGTATTACCCACGTGTAATAACACTATTGTGAGGTCATAAACAAATGACGTCTTTATGATGTCATATGATTGTCTCGGTAGTGAAAATCGTACCGTCAATGTAGAAATGTGCCTTTCTAATAGAGAATGAATTGGAGAGTTTTGGTGTATTTTCTCTTAAATATAAGCTATGTGATCAATAGAATCTTACACGAGTGCCGATGTAATATAGAATATATTAACCTCGTAAAATACTTCAATATACTACTGACAAATTGATGTCTGGTGTGTGGGGCCGGAACGTAGAGCTACTGACAAATTGATGTCTGGTGTGTGGGGCCGGAACGTAGAGCTACTGACAAATTGATGTCTGGTGTGTGGGGCCCGAACGTAGAGCTACTGACAAATTGATGTCTGGTGTGTGGGGCCGGAACGTAGAGCTACTGACAAATTGATGTCTGGTGTGTGGGGCCGGAACGCAGAGCTACTGACAAATTGATGTCTGATGTGTGGGGCCAGAACGTAGAGCTACTGACAAATTGATACCTAGTGTGTGGGATCGGAACGTACTGCTACTGACAAATTGATGTCTGGTGTGTGGGGCCCGAACGTAGAGCTACTGACAAATTGATACCTAGTGTGTGGGATCGGAGCGTACTGCTACTGACAAATTGATGTCTGGTGTGTGGGGCGGAGCGTACTGCTACTGACAAAATGATGTTTGGTGTGTGTGGCCAGAACGTACTGCTACTGACAAATTGATGTTTGGTGTGTGTGGCCAGAACGTACTGCTACTGACAAATTGATGTCTGATGTGTGGGGGCGGAGCGTACTGCTACTGACAAATTGACGTCTGGTGTGCGGGGCGGAGCTAATTGCTACTGACAAATTGATGTCTGGTTTGTGGAGCCGGAGCGTACTGCTTCTGACAAATTGATGTCTTGTGTGTGGGGGCCGGAGCGTACTGCTACTGACAAATTGATGTCTGATGTGTGGGGCCGGAGCGTACTGCTACTGACAAATTGATGTCTGATGTGTGGGGCGGAGCGTAGTGCTACCGACAAATTGATGTCTGATGTGTGGGGCCGGAGCGTACTGCTACTGACAAATTGATGTCTGATGTGCTAGGCCGGAACGTACTGCTACTGACAAATTGACGTCTGATGTGTTGGGGGAGAGCGTACTGCTACTGACAAATGCATGTCTGATGTGCTAGGCCGAAACGTACTGCTACTGACAAATTGATGTCTGATGTGTTCGAGGAGAGCGTACTGCTACTGACAAATTGACGTCTAATGTGTGGGGCGGAGCGTACTGCTACTGACAAATTGACGTCAGATGTGTTGGGCTGGAGCGTTCTGCTACTGACAAATTGACGTCTGATGTGTGGGGGCGGAGCGTACTGCTACTGACAAATTGACGTCTGATGTGTGGGGGCGGAGCGTACTGCTACTGACAAATTGATGTCTGGTGTATGGGGGCGGAGCGTACTGCTACTGACAAATTGACGTCTGATGTGTTGGGCTGGAGCGTTCTGCTACTGACAAATTGCCGTCTGATGTGTGGGGGCGGAGCGTACTGCTACTGACAAATTGACGTCTGATGTGTGGGGGCGGAGCGTACTGCTACTGACAAATTGATGTCTGGTGTATGGGGGCGGAGCGTACTGCTACTGACAAATTGACGTCTGATGTGTTGGGCTGGAGCGTTCTGCTACTGACAAATTGATGTCTGATGTGTGGGGGCGGAGCGTACTGCTACTGACAAATTTACGTCGATGTGTGGGGGCGGAGCGTACTGTTACGGAGCGTAGAGCTACTGACAAATTGATGTCTGACTTTTGGGGGCGGAGCGTACTGCTACTGACAAATTGATAACTGATGTGTGGGGGCGGAGCGCACTGCTGCCGACAAATTGATGTCTGGTTTGAGGGGCCGTTGCGTACTGCTACTGACAAATTGATGTCTGACTTTTGGGGGCGGAGCGTACTGCTAATGACAAATTGATAACTGATGTGTGGATGAGGAGCGTATTGTTACCAACAAATTGATGTCTGATGTGTGGGGCCGGAGCGTACTGCTACTGACAAATTGATGTCTGATGTGTGGAGCCGGAGCGTATTGCTACTGACAAATTGATGTCTGGTTTGTGGAGCCGGAGCGTACTGCTACTGATAAATTGATGTCGTGTGTGGGGGCGGAGCGTACTTCAACTGACAGATTGATGTGTGATGTGTGAGGAACCAGAGCGTAGAGCTTCTGACAAACTGATATCTGGTGTGTGGGGCCGGAACGTACTGCTACTGACAAATTGATGTCTGGTTTGTGGAGCCGGAGCGTACTGCTACTGATAAATTGATGTCGTGTGTGGGGGCGGAGCGTACTTCAACTGACAGATTGATGTGTGATGTGTGAGGAACCAGAGCGTTGAGCTTCTGACAAACTGATATCTGGTGTGTGGGGCCGGGGAGAAGTAGAAGAAAAATTAATGATAAGGAGGAATTCTTCGACACTGGTTGGTGTTGGAGTTAGAATTTGAGCTTTAAGGCGCCGACAACAAAAATTGATTTTGAAACAATACCTACGTTGCATATACCGTTTAATGCAGACATGTTGCCCAAGACAGCACAAGAAGCGTTAGGAGAAATCTTGAAGGTCTTTTTTACGTATTCTAGGGCCAAATTTCAATTTACTGAATAAACACACTAATTTTCTTTTGCAATGATATCATTTTTTATTATCATGTTTTTTAAATGCTTTTTTTTAATAATTATATGTACGCACCTGTGTACCCTAGGGCCAATTTTTAAGTATAATGACAAAACACACTAATTTTCTTTTGCAATGATATCATTTTTTATTACAAATGTATTTTAATTAGTTTTTTTAATTATGTGTACGCACCTGCGTACCCGCGTATAGGAAGTGACTCCCCTGATTATTACCATTTACTGTTAATTTTGTTTCACCAGTAGAGTACATAGAGGATATTCAATGGTTTGCCGTTTAATATCGAATATATTTCACGAGTATGGCAGATTTTTTTATATTTTCACGAGTGCGTAGCACGAGTGAAAATATAAAAAAAATTCTGCCATACAAGTGAAATATATTTGATATTAAACGGTAAACCATTGAATTTTCTTTTTATTACATTTCGAAAGAGGACTAAGATACTTTCATTATTTTTTTCTTGGTCTACTTGCCTAATGCAAAGGAGCTAAGTCTACTGAACTGTTATCCGTCGAAATCACAACCGATCGGGTCCAGTACACAGCTGATTGGGATAAGCTGATCGGAAAAGTTTAACCATTCTCATCTTTCAATTCATTTCATATTTAATCCTGCAGCAGTTCCTATCAATATGTACTATTGATGCCATTTCTTCAAGACCATCTTTTCCCAAGAGACAAGTTCTAGCAGACGACAAAAATGGCGAGCCTCCAAGATCTGATCAAGGGGAACAACTCATACAAAAGTTTCGGTGTTACGTGAAAAAAATGACCCAGTTGAAAACTACCCACCGTTGAAAGCTACGACGGGTTACTTTTTCACGGGACGAATTACGGAAAAATCTAATGGGGTCATTTTTCTACAGATGGCCGTGTTATATTTATACTGTTAAATAACGACCCCGGGTAACTTTTGCAACGTAGAATATTGACTCTGGTGGTATTTTATACGCGGGTCGCTTTTTCACATTACACTGAAAAAGCCTTATATTTTCACTGCAAAATCTTATATTTTCACGGCAAAATCTTATATTTTCACTGCTCATCACTGCAGTGAAAATATAAGTTTTATCAGTTTGATAATTTTCTATATTTCACTGGCAAAAATGTAATAAATGTTGGTATTCTATGATGTGACTAAGCAGTGGAGCGAAATTACAATATTATTCTTGATCAATAGGCGCCATGTCCGCGGTTTTTTTTGTTGATTAGTCACTCCCCAACACGGTTTCTGGCGTATACCAGCAGTTTACGTTCACCCTACACGCTAGTTTCAGACGAAAATCGATATGTAGCCTACGCTTTTTTTATAGATGATTTTGATGTTTACATTCTTTATGTTATTTCATAAAAATAGAAACTGGTCCCAGCTGTCATATTTTTAATTAGGGTTGAAGCAAGATTCAACATATGATCCGAGGCTCTCATTAACGCTTGAACTTGAGACCTAGAGATTGATAAATGCTTAGAGGTGTTGCCGGAATTCTATTTAACTAGTGTGAAATGTCATGACAATTGGTTGAGAAATGAAGTCTGTGAAGTACTGACGCTGAAATTCAATTGAAAGTAAAAAATGACCTAGTTTTATACCACAGAAAGTCGAAACGTTATGCAATCTTAATTTTTATCGTTTTCAAAAACTGCACAGTAAATGGATAAGGTTTAACTGTTTCAAGTAAATTGATCTTTAATTAGGGATCTTTGCAAGAAAATAATTGCTTTTTTCTTGCTTTTTTTATCAACCTTGCATTAAGTATAGCCTAAGTTGTGCCATGAGAAATACCAGGGGTGGAGAAAGCGTACTTGAGCGTAACACCTGGATATCTATCGATGATGATTTCAGCGGTGTAATGAACGTAGATGAGCGTAACACAGGTATATCGATGATGATTTTAAGGGTGAAGAGAGCGTAGATGAGCGAAACCCCTGGATATCGAGGATGATTCCAGGGGTGTAGAGACGAAACTTCTGGATATTGAGGATGATTCTAGGGGGTTAGAGAGCATAGATGAGTGTAACCCCTGGATATCGAGGATGATTGTAGGGGTGTTGAGAGCGTAGGTGAGCGTAACATCTGGATATCGATGAAGACTTCAAAGGTGTAGAGGGCGTAGAGGTGAGCGTAACCCCTGGATATCGAGGATGATTCCAGGGGTGTAGAGAGTGTAGGTGAGCGTACCACCTGGATATCGAGGATAATTCCAGTGGTGTAGAGAGCGTAGGTGAGCGCAACCCATGGATATCGAGAATTATTCCAGGGATTTAGAGATCGTAGATGAAAGTAACCCCTGGATATCGAGGATGAACCCGGTATGGCCATGCATTTTCCCTCACCTGTTGAGTAATTAATACACAATCTAGGTTATACTTCTAACTTAATTGCTCATGAATATCTTTTTTTTTATGTCTTCTCTATTTGATACCTTGTTATGAAAACAGATCTGTTAAAAACGAACGTCGGTCTTTTTTCCCGTTTGATATGCTTCTTGAATGATAAAAACACCCTTTGTGTGATGACCTAATTTTGCTACTATCACGCCATGTCCCGTATCTGTGATCAATTCGATATTTTAGGCCAAAGTTCTTTTCAAGTGTGGACTGTGATTGATGTCTGTCATAGCATTGTTTCATACTAATTACATGTATGTGTTAAGAACAAGTAATTGATTTAAGTAAAATAATCACTTGCCTCTCAAGCGCGAATCCAGTGGGTTTTTTTTCAAACGAATTGACATATACCCTGCCATTCAAAAGTTTTGTTACAAACGTTGTGTACATATTAAGCCATTAGCCAACAAAAAATGAACACAACTGATGCAATTTTCTAAAGATAGTCCACTTATCAGTGACAATTGGCATTTTTTTTTTAAAGTTTTAAAGTCATGGAAGTTGCAGGGAGGGGCTATTTTTGAAAATGTTCAAAAATGAATAAAAAATGTTTTTCTTTCATTTGCACAATTAAATGGAATTAATACAATGGGATCCACTGTCAAAAAATAAGAAAGAAATATATCGTTGAACTGTATGTATTAAAAACGTGAAATTGCAAAAATATTTCATTTTGAAGATTTTAATTGTATCAAAAACCATACATGCATGTAGTTAAAAAATAATAAAACATTGTTAGGAGTTAATTATAGCATAAAAATATTAATTGTAATACATACTTCAAAATAGGGTTTTGCTCAATTTCAAAGCGTTTGCGGAAAAGATGAATCAGAACTTTGGATTGCAGTGTATATATCTTCACTGTAATAAAACAAAATCGTGTTTTCAAAAAAATAAATAAGGATTGTACCTCATTTTAGCTGCGTATACGGTAGTATGCCCGCAGTGGGCAACAAGCATATTCTATGGTGCGCGTTGGAACCAAACAATGGCCGTCAGTGAATACTTATTGTTCTAAAGCGTGAACGACGCCATATTTGAACAAATATCAATTCGCCGAGCCCTTTTTTCATTGCGTATACGCTTATTTATTCGCAGTCAGAGTTTACTAAGCACAAGAAGGGAGAGGTGTAAATATACTAAAATAAAACATTAACGTTCTGTCCAGTTTAAGCTGATAAAAATGGCAATCTGATTAAAATACAAATCCTTGTTTTCACTCCGTTTTATAAGGATCTGACAACATCCCATAAGAGGTCACGTTCAGATGACCTTTGTCGCCTCTTTACTTAACACTAAAATAATTTTCCAATGACCAGTCATCTTGCAGCAAGTCATTTCGACACATAATTCCACATAAACTGTTTGTTGACGAAATAACTACACGGACAAATGCGAATATGCAAGATTTGTCACCTCAACATTTCACTGTCAAAATTCTGACAGTAGTAATTTGATTGGCTAATGCAAATAATCATCGGGACATGACCCCCTATGGGATTTTCTCAGATCTTAACGCAGCAGAGAGAAGTTTACGGAACGGCGCGGAGATCAAGATATGATTTGAATCAGATTGATAAAAAGGACTACAGCTCAAACTATAGTCTAGTGTCCTTGTTATATATATATTTTAAATATAAAACAAGAGACCCATGGTGGTTGAAAAAAATGCCCCCAATTCAGGGACACGTAGTATGTTCAAATATAAATGTCCTCGATTGCAATCAAATTTGGTATGTAGATGTATTATGACCCTATAAACACAAATGTCTTATTGAGAGGCTACTAATGTGTTAAAATAAAATAATATAATATAAATATTCCTCCATTTCAGTCACATTTGATATATAAGTGTTTTATCACAATATGAACAAAACAACTTCATTGTGAGGCTACTAATGTGTTAAAATTTAAATTTTGCCTCGATTTCAAAAACCGAGTGACCGCTAAGGGGAAACGGAATCTAGTTGGTTGTTTTCAAAGGATCATAATGAACATCGAAATCGAGCAACATTTAAATTGAAACACGATAGCTTCCTCTCAATGGAAGTCACTTTGTCTAATCATGAAATGGAAGCTTCGGTTATAGACCATTTCATCTTTAAATACCATTTTATCCCAGCATATCTGAGTTTGAAGAAAATCTAACTAGTTTGCCCATTTCCCTGGGTCTCGCCCCTGAGCCCCATGGTCAACATTTTAAATATAAACTTTATTTATTTTACAACAATTATGAAACAAGTTATCCAACTGATATTAATCACTCTTGTTGGCCCGGATGTTAGCACGCACAGGGTGTTATTGTGGGAGGAAATTGGTGAGTACCCGTAGAAAACCCACGTGGTCGGGCAGGTGACCCTCTGATACCTTTTCACGTCCGGTCGGTGAATCGAACCCCGGCCGCCTTGGTGAAACGCAACTCGACCACCCACATTTTCATATCATCCAATTATCATCTTCTTAGATATCATTCCAACCAAGCTTGAAATATTTTTATCTGATTCCACCATATCTTGTTCTGAAAAATGAGATTGTTGAAATTTTAGCCAATTGGACCTACTTGTGCCAATCCCTCAACTCCGGGGTTGGGTCCGATTCAATGTTTTATATTTATATAATCAAACTGTCATCCCCTTTATGCAATTCCAACAAAACTTGAATTATTTCCAATTAAAATTGAACAAAATATACTTGTACCTAAAAGTATCATACTCCTAAATTAACTATAATAAACTATATACAATGTATACACTTGTAGCAAGCTTGTGTAAGCCGAAGGCAGAACTAACAATGTTTTGTGCGCGAACAACAACAAAGAGATGGGATCTCCTGGGAAATCTGAAGCGTGAAGATGCTGAAACCATAATTGACCGGCAAACATCCTCCTCACAAAATGAAAACGCATGGCATATATATGGATATTAACATTTGTGCTGTCACCCACTTTATGAACACAACCAGCAGAAATCATTTTCATACGAATATATTTACATGTGCTCTGCAATTTTCCATTGACACAACGCTAAGAGGCAGTTGCTGCCATACGCCTATAACACCCAGTGCCTCAGGCTATAACAGCACTTGCTATTGTGACGTAATCAATTTCATTGTTGTCTACACTTGTTTTGCTGTTCAAAATCGGTCCGAGGAAACTAAATAAAGCACAATAATTCTATCAAAATGTAAATGTAAGTAATGAACATCTTAGCAAACATTGTTACAGTCCTATAACTGCTTGTTACTGCTGACAAACTTACATTCAAGCTTTATTTAGTTTGTCATGAATAGCAATGTGTGTTATAGGACGTAACAACATTTGCTAAAACATTCATTGCTTAGATGAAAGCCAAGGTTCGCGTGACGTAACACGTGATTTACTGATGACGTCATGGATCAAGCTCTTGTCGATTCGCTTCGAGTAACGTGGAGAACGCTACTGTGTCAAACGCTCCAATGACTAACAATTATAATTTGAGCCAATTATATTCAAATTGGGCTGTTTCGCCATGGCCTGAGTGTCATCTGACCCTTACACCAGACTCAAGATCCTAGACATTTTGACAGATAGATGTCTGGTCTTGAACCAGATATGGTGTCAGGGCCAAAGGAAACTCGGGCTAACTCCGCCAATGTCGTTTAATCAAGCTCGGTTCACATATAATAATCAGTTAACCTTCAATATAACAAGTTGAGCTGAAGTCAATTTAAACATTAATAACTAAGGACTTCCAAATCTAAATAGCGTTTATAGATAAAAATTAAGCAAATATATCTAAATATATTATGATTAATATATTTCATATATTAAATATATGAAATACTACGCACTCGTGAAAATATAAAAAAATCTGCCATACTCGTGAAATATATTTGATATTAAACGGTAAACCATTGAATTTTCTTTTTATTACCTTTCGAAAGAGGACTAAGATACTTTCATTATTTTTTTCTTGGTCTACTTGCCTAAGTCTTACTGCAAAGGAGCTAAGTCTACTGTACCGTACTGTAATCCGTCGAAATCACAACCGATCGGGTCCAGTACACAGCTGATTGGGATAAGCTGATCGGAAAAGTTGAACCATTCTCATCTTTCAATTCATTTCATATTTAATCCTGCAGCAGTTCCTATCAATATGTACAATTGATGTCATTTCTTCAAAACCATCTTTCCTCAAGAGACAAGTTCTAGCAGACGACAACAATGGCGAGCCTCCAAGATCCGATCGAGGAGAACAACTCATACAAAAGTTTCGGTGTTACGTAAATAAAATGACCCAGTTGAAAACTACGGCGGGTCACTTTTTCGCGGGACGAATTACGGAAAAATCGAATGGGGTCATTTTTCTACAGATGGCCGTGTAAGATTTCTACTGTTAAATAACGACCCCGGGTAACTTTTGCAACGTAGAATAATGTCCCGGTAGGTATTTTATTGTCGGGTCACTTTTTCACGTTACACTGAAAAAGCCTTATATTTTCACTGCAAAATCTTATATTTTCACGGCAAAGTCTTATATTTTCACGGCAAAATCTTATATTTTCACTGCTCATCACTGCCGTGAAAATATAAGTTTTATCAGTTTGATAATTTTCTAGATTTCACTGGCAAAAATGTAATAATACAGATGTATGTATACTGGTTCTCTCTTGTTTAAAGGCCCAATATACGTAACTTTCGGCAAAACTTGAAGCGAAAATCAAGCCTAGTAACTTATTATATTTATAGATGTAGCTAAGATTAGCTGACATCAGCAATATTCAAGATGACTTCTTACGCGGTTACTCGGTATTTGTAAACACGCGTCCATTTTGAACTGTCTTCCAAGTTCGGCTTGTTGATGAAGTGGGCCACACCTGAATTACTTTCAGTTCTTTAGATTTTTCTGTCAAGAGTTTCTTGTTAGTTACCGTTCAGGTTTACTTCGTTTTTGGCTCATTTTTGCATGGTTATCAACTGGATTATTTTCAGAATTTTTCAGAATCACGAAAAAAAATCCAGAAGTTACGTATATTGGGCCTTTAAAGGAAGCATGCGCGGAATCTGGGATACGCGTATATATACAAATGTATAATTAGCTAATGGGTGAATGTTCTAGGTTATAGAACGACGAAGTATGTAATACGTATATACTTACTAAAGGCAAAAGATTGGCAGACCGGCTTAAAATTGCATGAACTCTGGTTAAACCTCAGATCTAATTGAAGCTTCAAATCCATCTGCCCATATAAAATTAATTATCTTTACGCAGTGCTTTCGGACAAACAGGAAGATGGTGGGAAAATTAGTTTAGAGCGGAATCTATACTAGAAATCGAACCGTATGGTGTAGAGCATTCACCTAGCATTTCAATATTTCTACATTTCCATCATCTCATAATTACCATGTCTTGGACCAAGCGGTAATTATCGTATGTAATTAACTTGGCTAAATTCTCTCACCTTTAATATTATCAAATAAGCAATAGTTATTCAGATCGTAGAAGAAACATAAAAATACACGTTATCACATTTCTAACATTTCTTGCTTTGTCAAAATAAAAAAATCTGAGAATACCAAAGCCTCAACAAAACAATAATCCGAACTTAAAATCGATTAAACTGGATGCAAAATAGGAACAAAGAAAAGATTTACATGGAGACCCTCGTAAAAGTACAAGATAATAAGACCATGTGTTCTGGAAGAGTAAGCGTCTTCTGCTTCATCAACGACACCCGCCACGTAAATCTTTGTCACATCCAAGTAAGCATCAATCGTCAAAATGAGAACCGAGTCATTATTGCCAATCACAAGTAAGTAGGCTAATAAGCAAACTCAAAAATCGTTCCCCATAGATTTCCTCTCACAATAAAACCCCCTCGCTCCAAAATAGAACGACCAAATACACACAGCACAGCAGCGGTAATGAACAAAGTCAAATGTCAATTCAATCGGATATTAATGAAACTGTAGATAGGGAATTTTAACCTCAAAAGACCAAAACTTGAAATTAACAGTCTAATAAATATATTGTCATCTGTTGTTTGAATAATTATTGTAAGGAGATGACTTCATAAAATATTATACCTTGTGCCCAATCTTTCTCTCCAGATTTTGGCTAATAAAATATGCTTAAAACCTGTGTAAAATGTCGATTTTAACGCAAAATATCAAATTTAGATGATTTAACCCAAACAGCAGACCCCACGAATAAATCCCTACACTTGAAAAAATTAGGGTAGGTGTTCAGTAAGTCAGCATCAGTAACCTTGCCAAGTTTACTCCAATCGGATACAAACGACATTATACAGAAAGTAGAATGTAACGCAAATATTGATGTCACCCCGCCGTTGTCAGAAAATTAATACACTGTACCTTGATTAACCGAAATAATGCCTTAGAGCGAGACAACAAAAGAATAGCATGCATTCACGCTTCACACAGCTCATTTGTTAACTATAAAATCCACCAGTAGATCTAGAGTCCTAGTTTTCAAATGTTCGCCATCCCCAACATGAGGAAACGCCATTGTTTTTGTCTCGTCATGGCCGCAGGCGTACTGATCTATATGATTGCGTAAATCGTATATTATGGTCTCTCATAACTCAATATTTAAAGGCCCAATATACGTCACTTTCAGCAAAACTTGATGTGAAAATCAAGCCTAATAAGTTTTTATACAGTTTATTTATGTTTAGATTAACTGATATCAACAATATTCAAGATAAATTCTTACGCGGTTACCGGTACAGCAGCAGTTGAAACTCGGTATTTGTAAAGGACTCACACAACTAAATAATTTACTATATGTTATTACTAAGCTTTAGAGCTAATGACTTTAATATTTGAAGTTCAACACTAGTGACAACTGCCTGGATTCACAGATACATACATGGCAAAGACTTCAAATGACATTTTATCGTTTCGTGGCATTTTAGCTCGCTACGGACGTCTGCTTCGGACAACTGGAAATTGACATATCAAACCATTGAAATGGGACGGGAACACCCTCTGACTTTTGACCCCATATCAATCCGCCATCACATATCAAAATCTACCAAAAGTATAAATTTATTTTGTAAAGTTAAATATCTATAGATTTCATTCAATGCAGAATATGTCAACAATTACCTATTTAGACTATTCAGAATCACTGTACTTAGCCGAAACAAATTTTCGGTAGGGACTACAAACGTATCAAACACTTCGTCATAGGCTGATTTAGTTGTGCGAGTCCTAAACACGCGTCCTTTTTGAACTGTCTTCTAACTTCGGCTTGTTGCTGAAATGGGCAACACCTGAATTATTTTCAATTCTTTGGATTTTTCTGTCAAGAGTTTCTTGTTAGTTACCGCCCAGGTTTACTTCGTTTTAAGCTTATTTTTGCATGGTTATCAACTGTTTTTTTCAGAATTTTTCAGAATCACGAAAAAAATTCCAGAAGTTACGTGTATTGGGCCTTTAAAGGAAGCATGCGCGGAAATCTAGGATAAGCGTATATATACAAATGTATAATTAGTTAATGGGTGAATGTTCTAGGTTATAGAACGACGAAGTATGTAATACGAATATACATGTAGTTACTAAAGGCAAAAGATTGGTAGACCGGCTAAGCTGAAAACTGCATGAACTCTGGTTAAACCTCAGTGTAGAACGGATTCTATACTAGAAATCGAACCGTATGGTGTAGAGCATTCACCTAGCATTTCAATATTTCTACATTTCCTTCGTCTCATAATTACCATGTCTTGGACCAAGCGGTAATTATCGTACGTAATTTACTTGACTAAATTCTCTCACCTGCAATATAATCAAATAAGTAATAGTTATTCAGATCGTAGAAGAAAAAAAATACACGTTATCACATTTCTAACAATTCTTGCTTTGTCAAAACAAAAAAATCCGAGAATACCAAAGCGCATGAACTCTGGATCTAATTGAAGCTTTAGATCCCTCTGTCCATATCAATTTGATTATCTTTACGCAGTGCTTTCGGACAAACAGGAAGATGGTGTGAAAACTAGTGTAGAACGGAATCTATACTAGAAATTGAACCGTATGGTGGAGAGCATTCACCTAGCATTTCAATATTTCTACACTTCCTTCGTCTCATAATTACCATGTCTTGGACCAAGCGGTAATTAGCGTACCTTATAAACTTGGCTAAATTCTCTCACCTGCAATATAATCAAATAAGCAATAGTTATTCAGGTCGTAGAAGAAACAAACAAATACACGTTATCACATTTCTAACATTTCTTGCTTTGTCAAGATAAAAAAATCCGAGAATACCAAAGCGTCAACAAAACAATAATCCGAACTTAAAATCGATTAAACTAGATGCAAAATAGGAGTAAAGGAAAGATTTACATGGATACCCTCGTAAAAGTACAAGATAATAAGACCATGTGTTCTGGAAGAGTAGGCGTCTTCTGCTTCATAAATGACACCCGCCATGTAAATCTTGGTCACATCCAAGTAAGCATCAATCCTCAAAATGAGAACCGAGTCATCATTGTCAATTACACGTACGAGGGGTGTTCCATAAATAATGTCATCTGTGCTTTATGTCGCGGAAATCGTGCAATTTATGCACAAAACCACCTCGTGTCGATTGAGTGATCACTGGCTTGTGACACAGGTAAATATCTCGTCCACACGTTCACTGGCCTCGGTACAGTGTACATCGTTTCATAGCCTATTCGTTAGACTAGACAAAAAATGACAGGAAAACGAGCTGAAAATGGTCTTGAAATTAGGGCCTATATAAAAGGTAGGTCATTACTCGGCATAAAGGCTGTAGATATTCACCGCGAGGTGTGTGACATTTATGGGGAGGGCCAAATGTCTCACAGGACTGTTTGTAGGTGGGTAGGTAAATTTAGTGCAGGGCAACAGCAACTGAAGGATGCTGCTCACCATAGTTCTTCCTGCAACAACTACGACCAAAGGTCGTAAGACAATTGGCTCGAATGACAAACTTGTCGTTAGCAAGAGTACATGCAATTTTGAAGAAACACCTAAAAGTTAGAAAGATAAATGCAAGATGGATACCCCATTTGTTATTGGTGAGCAAAAGAAGACGCGTGTAACAATGGCAAAAGGACTTCTCAAAATGTACCCAAAATATAGTAAAAAGGCTTTTGATAATATAGTCACTGGTGATGAGACCTGGGTGTATTATTTTGAACCAAAGCGGAAGGTTGCCAACGAATATGGACCACTAAAAATGCCAGACGCCTAAGTATTGCCAAACGAATACGAACGGTAAAGAAGGTTTTGTATGTTTTTTTTTCGCTTATAAGGGTCCAGCTATTCAAATCCCGGTGTCAAAAGGCAGAACGGTCACAGGCAAGTTCTATAAAAACGTTGTTCTGAAAAAGTTGAAGAACTGCTACAAAAGTCGCCGCCCCAAAACAGGACTTAAGTATGTCCGACTTTTGCATGATAATGCACCCGCTCACAAGTCACGTATTGTGACTGACTTTTTGGAGTCAGAGAAGGTTACCGTCCTTCCGCACCCTCCGTATTCGCCAGACTTGGCCCCCTGCGACTATTTTCTCTTTCCAAAACTTAAATATCATTTATTTGGAAGGAGATACAATTCGAGAAATGCCCTTGGATCTGCTGTCTATCAGTGTCTGATGGGTGTACCCATTGAAGAGTATGAAAAATGCTTCCAAAAATGGATTGACCGGCTAAAAAGGTGTGTTCTGGCTGGCGGAGAGTATTTTGAAGGGCAGAGCAAATTAAAATGAACAAAAGCACTTCCGCTATATGAGCACCGATGCAAGTGACATTATTTTTGGAACACCCCTCGTAAGTACGCTAATAAGCAAACTCAAAAGTCTTTCCTTTCGATTCCCCGTCCGGACGTGAAAAGGTAAATGGGGTCACCTGCCCGACTACGTGGGTTTTTCTGCGGGTTCTCCGGTTTCTTCCCACAATAAAACCCCCTCGCGCCAGAATAGAACGACCAAGTACACACAGTACAGCAGCGGTAATGAACAAAGTCAAGTGTAAATTCAATCGGATATCAGTGAAAGTGTAGAAAGTGGACTTTCACCTGAATTCTTGAAATTAAATTAAATTAAGATGTTTTTACCTAAAAAGACCAAAACCTGAAATTAACAGTTTCTTTGTCATCTGTTATTTGAATAATTGTTGTAAGGAAAAGACTTCATAAGTTGTTATAACCAGTGCCAAATCTTTCTTTCCAAATTTCGGTTAATACAATATGTTTAAAACCTGTGTAAAATGTGGATGTTAACGCAAAATATCAAATTTAGATGTTTTAACCCAAACAGCAGACCCCACGAATAAATCCCTACACTCGAAAAAATTGGGGTAGGTGTTCAGTAAGTCAGTATCAGTAACCTTGCCAAGCTTACTCCAACCGGATACAAATAACATTATACAGAAAGTAGAATGTAACGCAAATGTTAATGTCACCCCGCCGTTGTCAGAAAATGTATACACTGTACCTTGATTAGCCGAACTAATACCTTATCGTCGAGACAAAAAAAAAATAGCCTGCATTCACGCTTCACTCAGCTCATTTGTTATCGGGGCGTTTCAAGGTTCAATGTACTACGACACAAGACTTTCGCCATATATATCCCTAAATTAATTATGTATTTATCCAAATCCGCTCTAATCATCATCAACAACTTCTAAAATCCGTCAGTAGATCTAGAGCCATCATCGTCGGAAACCCACGGTACACTTCTCTGACGTTTGCATACCGTGGGCCAAAATCAATAGAAACTCCCGTTTTCATACTAAAATAGCAGCAAACCATATCGATAGTTTCATCCGTGACTAAATCCAGCCGGGGTATCCCGTTTAATTTGTAGCACTGCCTATCAACAAAACCTGTCGATTGTGTTATAATTGTGTCGATTTTGATTAAAATATAAGGTCCTACTATAAGGAGATTGACATCGGCGTCATGTCTACAGAAATATACTGGCCGTACGCGTGGTCAAGATAAAATTATCTAACAGAGTGTCACGAGAAACGACCATTCTGATTAGTCGAAATCTTCGAATAAACTTCTATTCGGGGAAACGAGAGTTTCTATTGATTCTGGCCCACGGAATGCAAACGTCAGAGAAGTGTACCGTGGGTTTCCGACGATTTAGAGCCATAGGTTTTCCAATGTTCAACATCTCCCACCTGTGGAAACGCCTTTTTTTTTCTCGTCATGGCTGCAGGCTGCAGGCTATATGATTGTATTTATCGTATATCATGGTCTCTCATAACTCAGTATTAATGCGTAGCTCTTTTTATACATGTATATATTATTTTAATTGATAACTGAATCGTTTCAATTGATTTTAATAATTATGTACGATATTTTTTTTTTACAAGAGGTGAGACAAAAAAAACAACAAATCCCAGAGGAATCTTGGCGCACACAATAGATCATTTATATTTGTTCTGAAATTGTTGGATCTTTTCTCTTCTATTCTTTTACCTGTATTAAATTTGAGTTCTATATAAAATTTGAGAACTCCTCTTAAGAAAAGAAAGTTATATGAATTGAAAGATGATAGCAGGGAGTTTGTTGTCCTTTTTCATCAGTTCCAAAAACAAATAGAACAACTAAGAAACAGCAGAACCTTATACATATGAAATAAGACATTTTCATTGTCAAAACCAAGATGGTCATCTGTCAGTCTTTTTTTCTGATCAGTCCCAAAACCAAACGGGCACTACCAAACACCAAGGGAAACATACATATGAAATTTAAGAAAGATCCCTATAGTATTTATTGGATAAAATAGTGATAAATTTTCAAAGTCAAAATCCAAGATGGCCGTCTGTCGGCCATATTGTTCCAAGGAGCTGTCCGATAATTGACTATGCACAACTAAGCACTAAGGGGAATCTACAAATCAAATTTGAGAATGATCCATCCAGTACTTCTCAAGAAATAGCTATAGCAAACTATAACTCACAAATCCAAGATGGCAGCCTGACTGGCCATATTGTGCATTGGACCTGTCCAAAAATGAACTATGCACAACTAGGCACTAAGGGAAACCTACCAATGAAATTCGAGAATGATCCATAAAGTACTTCTTAAGAAAAAGCGATTACAAGAATTGTTTTAGGACGGACGACAGACCACGTACGCAGTGCGATTTGATAAGCCCACCATCTGATGATGGTGGGCTAAATATTTGAAAATTGAATCTTGAACGGACTAGGTCGTGAAACCATTTGGATTACACACGGACTTCCATAGTTTAATTCGTAATCCGTGTATTACCGCAGTACTCGGCTGGAGTTGCAAGTTGTTCGTTACAAAATTGAATATGTTACCTGTATTGTCTGGTTTAAAGAAATACACCAACAAACAGTTCGCTACAATTTCCGTTTTATTTCGTGCTAGGATCGCTTGTTCAAGTATATATAATCATATGTAAGGAAAATATCAAAAAAAGACACGGACACAGGATTAACGCTATCATTACATCAAAGGGAGCTTTTAGCATATATATAATACATGACTATAAAAACGGGACAAAATTAAAGCATGTGGACACGATCATTCTATTGAAGTGCAGACAGATCAAATTACAATCTCAGATATCATACACTGATTTATCAAATGACCTACAAATAAATAGAACTACAAAATTAATATTCCTTTAAAAGCATGAGTAGAGGTTTACGTCCCCCCTCCCTCCTGGTCATGTATACTGATACCATTATCTTCGAATTACCCCACCGCGTCTAACTTACCTCATCTCCTCCTGGCCGAACTTTTCCATTACTAACTTGCCCACTGTCGCCCTAATTTCAAATCCCTAACTTACCATATCCCATCCTAACCTACAATATCCAGCCAACCTAAACATATCCCACCCTAACTAACCATATCCTACTCTAACTAACCATATCCCACTCCAACTAACCACATCCCACTCTAACTTACAATATCCCACCCTAACTAACCATATCCCACCCCAACTAAACATATCCAACCCTATCTAACAATATCCCAACCAAACTAATCATATCCCACCCTAAATAACAATATTCTACTCTAACTAACCATATCCTACTCTAACTAACCATATCCCACTCCAACTAACCATATCCCACTCTAACTTACAATATCCCACCCTAACTAACCATATCCTACTCTAACCATATCCCACCCCAACTAAACATATCCAACCCTATCTAACAATATCCCAACCAAACTAATCATATC
This sequence comes from Mimachlamys varia, assembly GCA_947623455.1. NCBI lineage: Eukaryota > Metazoa > Mollusca > Bivalvia > Pectinida > Pectinidae > Mimachlamys > Mimachlamys varia. The sequence continues at coordinate 14,615,285 of OX392541.1, forward strand.
CCACCCTAAATAACAATATTCTACTCTTATTAACCATACCCCAGCCTAACTATTCCCATCATAACCTAACTTACCAAATTCACCCTAATTATCCCACCTCACCCTAACTTACTATATCCCACCCTAACTTACTATATCCCACCCTAACTTACTATATCCCACCCTAACTTACTATATCCCACCCTAACTATCCCCATCTCACCCTAACTTACTATATCCCACCCTTATTTAACTCAGTTATGTAGAACAATGCAATAAAAAGTTTTGATAAAAAGACATTTTGAAAACTTTTAAGACAACTTCATGAAGACAAGTTAGAGCATTACCAGGCTTCAAAACACTATACCAGGATGATAAAAAAATTTTGTAAGTTAAATAAGATGACAAAAATCCACAATCAGTTTTTAGTTAAAAGATATATGCTTGAATTTTAAGTACATTTGAACTTCATTATCTTTAAGTCTGAGCCGGACTGCGGGAAAACTATTAGTTGATTGGGTTAAGTTTGTTTGCATGTGGAGTCTGAAGTTTGGCTAGACCTGATGAAATTCTTCACATTAATTGACTTATTAGCCTGAGTTTGCTCTGGCCTGCACACCATATCCCACACCAAACATTGACCTGTCTGGTGTTAGGGCCAGAGGAACCCACATGTACACCAGACATATATCTGTCAAAATGTCTAAGGCTGGTGTTAGGGCCAGAAGAACCCACACCAGATATCTATCTGTCAAAATGTCTAAGTCTGGTGTTAGGGCCAAAGGAACCCACACCAGACATCTATCTGTCAAAATGTCTCAGGCTGGTGTTGGGGCCAGAGGAACCCACACCAGACATTTACCTGTCAAATTGTCTAAGTCTGGTGTTAGGGCCAGAGGAATCCACACCTGAAATCTATCTGTCAAAATGTCTAGCTAAGTCTGGTGTTAGGGCCAGAGGAACCCACACCAGACATCTATCTGTCAAAATGTCTAAGTCTGGTGTTAGGGCCAGAGGAACCCACTCCAGACATCTACCTGGCAAAATGTCTAAGTCTGGTGTTAGGGCCAAAGGAACCCACACCAGACATCTATCTGTCAAAATGTCTAAGGCTGGTGTTAGGGCCAGAGGAACCCACACCAGACATTTACCTGTCAAATTGTCTAAGTCTGGTGTTAGGGCCAGAGGAATCCACACCAGACATATATCTGTCAAAATGTCTAGCTAAGTCTGGTGTTAGGGCCAGAGGAACCCACACCAGACATCTATCTGTCAAAATGTCTAAGTCTGGTGTTAGGGCCAAAGAAAACTCAGACTACCAGACATCTACCTGTCAAATTGTCAAGGGCTGGTGTTAGGGCCAGAGGAACCCACACCAGATATATATACCTGTCAAAATGTCTAAGTCTGGTGTTAGGGCCAGAGGAACCCACACCAGACATCTATCTGTCAAAATATCTAAGGCTTGTGTTAGGTCCAGAGGAACCCACACCAGACATCTATCTGTCAAAATGTCTAAGTCTGGTGTTAGGGCCAGAGGAACCCACACAAGACATCTATCTGTCAAAATATCTAAGGCTGGTGTTAGGTCCAGAGGAACCCACACCAGACATCTATCTGTCAAAATGTCTAAGTCTGGTGTTAGGGCCAGAGAAAACTCAGACTACCAGACATCTACCTGTCAAATTGTCAAGGGCTGGTGTTAGGGCCAGAGGAACCCACACCAGATATATATACCTGTCAAAATGTCTAAGTCTGGTGTTAGGGCCAGAGGAACCCACACCAGACATCTATCTGTCAAAATATCTAAGGCTGGTGTTAGGTCCAGAGGAACCCACACCAGAAATCTATCTGTCAAAATGTCTAAGTCTGGTGTTAGGGCCAGAGGAACCCACACCAGACATCTATCTGTCAAAATATCTAAGGCTGGTGTTAGGGCCAGAGGAACCCACTCCAGACATCTATCTGTCAAAATGTCTAAGTCTGGTGTCAAGGCCAGAGGAACCCACACCAGACATTTATCTGTCAAAATGTCAAAGTCTGGTGTTAGGGCCAGAAGAACCCACACCAGACATCTATCTGTCAAAATGTCTAAGTCTGGTGTCAAGGCCAGAGGAACCCACACCAGACATCTGTCTGTCAAAATGTCTAAGTCTGGTGTCAAGGCAAGAGGAACCCACTCCAGACATCTATCTGGCAAAATGTCTAGGTCTGGTGTCAGGGCCAGAGGAACCCACATCAGACATCTATCTGTCAAAATGTCTAAGGCTGGTGTTAGGTCCAGAGGAACCCACATCAGACATCTATCTGTCAAAATGTCTAAGTCTGGTGTTAGGGCTAGAGGAACCCACATCAGACATCTATCTGTCAAATTGTCTAAGGCTGGTGTCAAGGCCAGAGGAACCCACACCAGAAATCTATCTGTCAAAATGTCTAAGTCTGGTGTTAGGGCTAGAGGAACCCACATCAGACATCTATCTGTCAAAATGTCTAAGGCTGGTGTTAGGTCCAGAGGAACCCACATCAGACATCTATATGTCAAATTGTCTAAGTCTGGTGTTAGGTCCAGAGGAACCCACACCAGACATATACCTGTCAAAATGTCTAAGTCTGGTGTTAGGGCCAGAGGAACTAACACCAGACATCTATCTGTCAAAATATCTAAGGCTGGTGTTAGGTCCAGAGGAACCCACACCAGACATCTATCTGTCAAAATGTCTAAGGCTGGTGTTAGGTCCAGAGGAACCCACATCAGACATCTATCTGTCAAATTGTCTAAGGCTGGTGTTAGGGCCAGAGGAACCCACACCAGACATATACCTGTCAAAATGTCTAAGTCTGGTGTTAGGGCCTGAGGAACCCACACCAGACATCTATCTGTCAAATTGTCTAAGTCTTGTGTTGGGGCCAGAAGAAACTTGGGCAAACGAGTTATATCTTTTTTGAGATAAAGATTGATATATGTTATGTAATTTTTTTCGTAAACCTGCATTCTAACATTTACTGGTGACAGTAATAAAATTACAATTTATTAAGGGTCCTTTTAGTAGGCTATTGCTAAAAACACTGGGTGCCACAATGTTAAATTGAAGTATTTCCAGAATTTCTATGAGTCCCAATCATAACTTTAGGAGTTTATGTAGGACTCAGAACTCGCAAAAAGATTGAACACTGCTGGTGCCTGGGTAAGAAACATATGATTATACAAATTCCTTCGACAGGGGGTCCCCTTTATAAAATTTAAAGGTTTAACATATAACGGTATATATCTGAACTTCAAATATGGATGACTGGTTGGCACAGATAATAAAGAGCTTATCGGATAATGACAACTATCCTGTCAACTTAATTCTTATTTTAAAACATCAAGAAGGTGGATTTTGATTCAAATAAGAATTCTTACCTGACATTGCAGGTGATATAACAATTTGAGATATTTTCTTTAATATCGATCCTTCATATGTAACTGAGATAAGACTCTTTTCCAAACCTCCCACTGGAATCATTGAACAGTCCATTTATTAGACATTTCTATATAGTAATAATTATTTGAGATTCTTGTACATGGTTCACATATAATAATGAGTATTATTATTTCTGAAGTCCATATTTAGGTTAAAATGAAAAGTATTATGCATCTTCGATATTCAGCGGTCCCACTCACTATCACTCTCTACATCCCTAGAATATGTCGTACCAAATTTGAAGGCAGTCTTCAGCACCTTGTGGACAAGACAAGAAGACCATGTGGTGCAATCCTTTGATGTATATCAAAATAATGTTGCGGCCAGGTAACAGAGAAACTTTTCGGCTATTAACTCAACGATCGCTCCCCTGATATCATCAAAGAGCAAGTATTAGCCTAGTGATTGGTCAAATTTTTTTTAAAACTTTGACCAATCAAACTGCTAGCTGAGAGTCTTCGAATTTGCTATAACAAATTCCAAGGATGTAGATATAGGGAAAGTAAGCATTACTTTGCACTAGACCAACATTTTAATGGTTTTGTTTGTTTTATTTATTTTGTTTTAAGTCCTATTAACAGCCAGGGTCATTTAAAGATGTGGAGGAAAGCTGGAGTACCCAGGAATAACCACCGATCTACGGTCGGTGCCTGGCAACTACCCCACGTGGGTTTCGAACTTGCAAACCCAGAGATGGGGGTCTATTGGTAGAATGTCAGGACACCTTAACCACTAGGCCACCGTGGCCCCTAATGGTTTGGGTTTGAGGTAAAAATCTTTAACATGTACCATACCCTAAGATGTTTACTTGCAACCCTTGGGTCACTCCAGTTGAAATAGTGTAGGAGATACAACATGAACAAACTGTTTCAAAGATTTAAGCCACAAGGTCAAAATATAGGTCAGTGATGCTGACAAGCTACTTTTCGTATTTATTACATACATGTCCACTACAGGTAAAAGTAAAAAGTTAAAGTGTAAATGTATCTAAATATGTATATATTTTTATACATAAATAAAATTGCACATATATATATATACATAATATACAGGTATGCATTAATTTACATGTACCTTTCACATGTATATTTAAGGATTAAAGTTTCTTTCTGGTGGTTTTATCAAAGGATAAAGTTCAGTAGGATATCGATAGTTGGAAAGGAACGCGAAGCGTTCCATGAAACAACTATCGATATCCTACTGAACTTTATCCTTTGATAAAACCACCAGAAAGAAACTTTAATCCTTATATTTACTGTCCAGACCTTATATTCCCACGTGTCATTATTTCTTTCATCAGATATTATGATACTTACTGCGATGAAATCAAACAGTATCGTTTGGTTTCGGTAGACTGTTGAAACAGCCGCCTTATGAGGTGACGAACTCCCGCGAAATTTCAGTCAACAAGTAAACAAAAAAGTTCCAAAAGATTATATCTTTTTATTATTATTTTTTCACATAAGTTCATATATAAACAAACCATACTGTCTTTGTTACTGTTATTGTATTTCAAAAAAACCCATTAAATTGCTTCTTATTTATTTCTTAAATAAATTAACACATACTACGCGGCAGGATATTGATCGAGTCTGGAAAGTAGTGACGCGGCCTCGTGTTCAAATCGTAACAGAGTGTAGTACTGCGCGCTGCGCCAATAGGCGCGTGATCCACTGATTTTATCGGAAAATAAAGTTCAGTAGGCATTCGTAGAAATGTATAGGCAATATACTATCAATTCCAAACAGACTGTAAATATATGTATTTATTACATTTTAACAGTGAAATATCAGCTTGATAAAACTTATATCATCACTGCGTATATCACCACTAGTGATCGATGATATAAGAAATCTTATATCATCACTAGTGATGATATAGGTTTTGGTCCAATATCAATACTCAATATTGTGTACTATTTTTTCGTTATTCTAGAATCAAATCTTAGAAAGTTATGACATTTAAAACCTTCATAGTATTTATGAAATAAATAGATATCAAATGAATTTAATTAATCTGTTTTTGTATTTTTTATATATTTTGAACAAAAATTAGAACTTCATCCTATGGCGTATTAATATTCTATAAGCCTTAGACACTCCGTCCCGATCAGTTGTAACAACAAATATTAAAATGAAATCGGACTTTTGGGAATTTCGAAAATGTAATAAAAAGAAAGTTCAATGGTTTCCCAAAAAATATCAAATATATTTCACTGGTATGGCCAATTTTTAATATATTTTCACTTGTGCTAAATATAAAAAAATCGTCCATTCTCGTGAAATATATTTGATATTTAACGGGAAAGCATTGAATAGCCTCTATATATTTAATATATGATTACCACGACACAGTAAATAGAAAGGGATCTATACATACATTTATACAAGTCTAATATACAGAAAAATGGTACATACATGTACTTCTATATATACATTAAGGAAAATATATAAACCTGATCTTTATTTTTCACATCTTTGATGGTAAAATTTGAAAATAAAACTATGTTATGGAGTTGAAGGGAGCTATATATATACATGTACCTGGCCCCGGTTTCATCAATGTTCCTTAACTTAAGGAAATTCTTTAACTTAAAAATCTCCATAGGAAAGCATTACAGAATTTATGGAGAAAATTCTTAGTTAAGGGGCTTTCCTTAAATTTTGGAATGCTTTCCTATGGAGATTTTAAGTTAAGGAATTTCAATCATCAAAAAGAAAAAAAAACATCATCTTCAAATGAAAAAAAGGAAGACGCAATTCTTTTTTGTTATTTTGTTAAAATCAGATATACTTTTTAAGTTGAATCATCAAATAGAAAAAAAAGTCATCTTCAAATGAAAAAAAAGAAGACGCAATTCTTTTTTGTTATTTTGTTAAAATCAGATATACTTTTTTTTATAAGCGAATAACCATAAATGAAAAGAAAAAAAAATCAAGAATTTTTGCATCAGCATATTTGTGTATAGACATTTTATAATACAGCTACATTTTATTCATGTATATAGGCATTCATCTTTAATTTGTAAGAGTGAAAGTAAATGTTAAATTATATCAGGAAACAAAAAGTGCTGATGTGTGAGATTTCAGAGGTAAATGAAGAACATCAGATTCTGAACTTTCAAGACTTGTTCAAGTTTGAAGTTATTTGATTGTAGAATTGTCTCCCTTTCAAGGTATGCATGCAATATAATTACTTTAGTAGTTTTCTATACATGTGGCAACCTTGGTTTAAAAACCTCCAATGAGGGAGATCTCTCCTTCATTCCATATTTCTAATGAGGGAGAATTGAACATGTGTGAAAAAGCCATAGGACTGATACTGCCTTGCTTAATTAATCTTTCCGTTTGAATTAATGTCTCACAATTATTATAACTCTCCAAAAAAACCCTTTTTATTCAGACACCCATTTTTACAATTATTATATAGGAGATCATTTGACCACAGGATAGAGTCTGAGATTGTGAGTTTGGACTTGAAAGGCAGAATTTTGAAGGAGATTGTTAAATTTTGATCATAATACGGGAGTCTGTCTATAAACAAAGAAGTGTTAACAGCTATGGTTTTCTAAGTCTGTGAAGATTCCTGGAGTTATTCCCCTTCCTTAACAAGTTGATGTACTTTCTCTTAGAACTTCTATAGCAATATGTGTTAACAGCTATGGTTTTCTAAGTCTGTGCACGTGAAGATTGCTGGAGTTATTCCCCTTCCTTAACAAGTTGATGTACTTTCTCTTGGAACTTCTAAAGCAATATCCGATTCATGACTGAATTTCTCCTCCTTTATTTTATTTTCTGCAGTAGGTGTCTTAATATCGGATTCATAAGTAAATTCTTCGTTTTTACCCTCATTTTCTGTAGTAAATGACTCAATATCGGATTCATAAGTAAATTCTTCGTTTTTACCCTCATTTTCTGTAGTAAATGACTCAATATCAGATTCATATGTAAATTCTTCGTTTTTAACTTCAGTTTCTGTAGCAGATGTCTCTGTTTCTATTTCATCACTGAATTCATTTTTCTCCTCATTTTTAGTATATGCAGCGGCCATCTGATTTTCCGACACATCACTGAATTCATCATCTGATATTTCAATTTCTGTAGCCGATGTCTCATTCTCAATATCATCCTCCAATTCCTCATCGTTTTTTACCTCAGTTTCTTTCGCAGATGTCGGATTCTCAGATTCATCACTTAATTCCTCCTTTATATCGTTTTCTACAGCCGACGTCTGAATATTGCCTTCAGCATGGGAAATAATGTGTCTCTGCAAATGGCCTGACTGTCGAAATGTTTTCCCGCAAGTTTCACATTCATATGGCTTGGAGCCAGTATGTGTACGTACATGGGCATTTAAGTCACACGACTGCATGAATCGTTTTGGACAAAAGTCACATGCGTACGGACGACTGCCGGTATGAATCATCATGTGTTGCTTCAGATAAGCCGGATCCCGATATCCTTTCAGACAAACTTCACATTTGTATGGTTTTCCCTCGCTATGAGTTCGTATATGTTTGGCCAAATTTCCTCCGGAGCTAAATGTTTTTGGACAGATGTCACAACTAAATGGTTTGTCTCCTGTGTGTGTCCGCATGTGCCTTACAACATGGGCTGATTCGACGAAACCTTTTCCGCACACTTCACACTTATGCGGCTTGTGACCAGAGTGAGTATGCATGTGTTTTTGTAAAGTACTCGACTGTCCGAAAGCTTTGTCACATATCTGACATCTGTATGGCTTTTCCCCGGTGTGAACACGACAATGTTTCTTTAGGTCGTTTGAAACGCTGAAACCCTTTCCACACACCTTACACTTGTGAGGTTTGATGCCCGTGTGTATAGAAGAATGGGCCTTAAGCACGCCTAGTGTTGCAAACTTTTTTGGGCATTCATTGCACTGGTAGGGGCGATCACCGGTGTGAATACGAGTATGAATTTTCAGTTTTTCCGCTATTCGGAAGGCTTTACCACAAAAATCGCACTTGAACGGTTTATCACCGGTGTGGGACCGCATGTGGACCTTAAGATTACATGCCTGCGAGAAGGATCTACCACAGACACCGCAGACAAAAGGTTTTTCAACGGAATGTGTAAGCATGTGTCGTGACAAACTCTTCGGCCGAGGGAACTCCATCTCGCATTGGTCACATTTAAATGAAGGTTTTTCCGAATGGGTTTTAATGTGGATCTGGAGGCTGTTCGAGTGGCTAAAGTCACGATCACACATGTGGCATTTAAAAGGTCTTTCCCCAGTGTGAACTCGGTAGTGGACTTTCAGACTACTGTTATGGCCATATGACTTGTGACAAATGTCGCACTGGAATTTTCGTTTTCCCTTCTCGCGTCGGTGACTGACTTTGCCGAATATGTCGGCACCACTTACACCGTCCACACTCACAGGCAAGGGACCGTCTTCGTCGACCTGGGCGGGGCGTCCATTTAACAAGATTGATTGACAGAAGGCATTAAAATCTTCTCTTGACATTTGTGGATTAGTGGCTGCAAAGAAACAGGAAAATATTTACTTAATTATTACAAGTATTGATAAGCAGTTGTTCTTATGACACAAAATAAAAATGCATTTGAACTTTTAAAAATATGCTAGCATGTAAAATACTGCTATCACGATAATTTATTGAACTTTTTTTTCAATAATAAAAAAATTTTTACACTTTAGGGCAGCTATACAGTATCGCTTTTATTGACAAATAGTCTGGGTTTACAATTACTCTAGCTACTTTTCCGGGGCCAATTTTCAAGGAAGTTAAGATCATTCTACTATATACAAACATTTCAATAAGTTTGAAAAAATACCTGCCCTAATTTTGCAGATATGTACATTATTCGTCGTAATTAGCGCCCCTCCCCCTATAAGCGCCCCTCACCTTTCTTTTTTTTTTTTAGGTTCAGAAAAATGTTTTAATTCCCCAGCGGTTTTTTTGGAAGGATGCCACACCTTTCTTAGGTTTCTACGGAGATATTGAAATTACAAAATGTATATAAAAATGTCAGCGTCCCTTCTAGCCATGACACAACTAAATGATTCTTTATAACAGTAAGATAAACAGTAAAGCTCACTGTGCGTTTGTTTACAAGGAAAAAAAACAAATATTGGGATTGTATATTTACAAATTGTCCGAAATTGATCATCATAATGTCGCACATCATGAGTACTACCAATTCCGGTCACAAAACATCATATTTATTCATATTATAAAAACAACATTTTTCGTCAAGATCTAAGATGTCTGGTGTGGGGCCTAGCTGAGCGACGGCTTTATGAAAAAGGGGCCGCGGTGGCCGAGTTGTTAAGTTCTCTGACATTCTACCACTAGCCCTCCACCTGAGGGTTGCGAGTTTGAATCCCATGTGGGGCAGTTGCCAGGTACTGACTGTAGGTTGGTGGTTTTTATTTGGGTTCTCCAACTTGCAACCCAGATGTGGACGGCTAGTGATAGATTGTCGGGACACCTTAACCACTTAGCCATGGGCCCCTCTGTCACCAAAGACACAACTACTTACAAGTAGTTAAGTATAAATTATAACCTATGTTGGATTATCAGATTGTCAAACATTGACTTAGTACTCATGCATACAGGGCTTGATCATCCACAGACACCAAATTTAACAGGAATGAAAATATGTATGCGTGGCCAGACTCGAATTCAAACCCAGGACCCTCTGAATTCTAGACAGTTGCTTCTGTAGCAGATCTAGATCAGGTCTGTTGTAGGATACCAGATCTAGATAACTCAATTGGTTGAACGTCCGGCAAATGTTCGGAAGGTCCGGGTTTCGAACCCCAGTCTGGTCGTGTATTTTTCCTCTCCTGTTACACTACCAAGCATATTAAGCTTTCTGGTTGCTGATCAACACAATTATGTTACACTTCAATAATGATAAAGAAATGCAAAGCATCCTTAGCCAGTCCTTAGCTTCTACATGTACACCTACCCTTTGGAGGAAGAAGTGCAAATGTCTCCGGTGAATCCAGCACGTCATCAGACTCAAAATGTGAAGTTTGGTAAATGTTTGCAGACTGAGAAGTTCCTTGGGAACTGTGTGGTTCTACAAATGGTACGTTCTTACTGTAACCAGGGGGTGTTACTCCTAATTCTTCAGAAATTGATTTCTTTGTGATGTTTTGCACCGGAGAACCATGGATAGGCGGTTTTGCAAGCATCGATCTTATAATACTGTCAGAAGTATTAGCGTTTGAATTTGTAGACCTACTGTCTTGGAGTTGCCCTGTATATAAACCAGTTTCGTTTTGTGAGCTTGTCCTATCTGGTTGGCAAGGCATAACGTTAACTGGCTCCGTTTTTATATTTGTCGTTGGTTCGGTGGCACGAGATGAGAGCATATTTGCAAGTTGTGTTTTTTGTTTGGTTAGTAACTGTCGGAGAAAACCGTCATTCATACTTTCAATGTAATCGTTTCGATTTGAACTATTGTCATGTGCAGTTGACCTAGGAAAATCCGATGTAAACAAAGGATTCCCATTGTCTGCTAGTGATACAGATTTCTGGTTTTGTTGATATTCGTTAGCTAAACTAGTCAACAAGCCAGCTGCTGGTGTTGACAACATATTCCTTGGAAATCCTAACATATTTGGTAAAGCATTACTTCTTTCTTCGCGAACTTCACCCATGGTTACGTTAGGCCGACAGGCAGTTCCAAAACTATCAAAACCGACCCCATAACCGACTGGTTTCAGTCCCGTGTATAACGTTCCATCCTCGTTTTGTTCCTTCTTAGTGGAAGTTTTCATTGAAAGATCCATTTTCAATTACACATTGTTATTATTCTGCAACGTTTTAACTCGAACTAGTCCATGAATCAGGCATCACTTTGCACCATCCGAGTTAGCCTTGGGGATAGACGACGCCATGTTTGGGACATAATCGCGGTCACTAAAGCGCTTGGTTCAGACGTGAACATATATATTAACCGCATATTGTTACAAAAGATCAAAATGCGGCGAAACGGTTAACAGAAGGTATTAATGTCCAATTAGACATAATTTCTGTGCCATAAAGCACTTTGTTTATACACAAGTAGACATAATTCTGATAATAAGACTTTCCTTTTTTGGAGTGACCGAGAAATTGTAAAACCAAAACAATATAGGCGGCTTGCTGGTGACAAAATATCATATCCAAATATTATTATATGTGGTCGAGTTGTTTTACTGTAATGCTAACTTTAATTCTATATTGTATACATGTAAAATATTTGTTGTTGCATTTTCTTTCAAAAAATGAATAAAAAGTTTAAAATATTGCACATGATGATCACTACATGTATACAGTATGCTGTTATGAAGAATTTATCTCTTTAGTTCTGCAATCTGTTTTTCGGAGCTTATTTGAGTATTTAAAAAATGCCTCAGACAAAAATGATTAAAATGACCCATAAGGTACATTATGTAGATCAAATATGTCAAAAGTTATCTAAAATAATTATGGTAAGTCAGTTCTACTCTAGATAGTATACATATTGTCATAAATTGTTGATATATTGGTGCCAACAATCGATGAATTTAATTCTTCGAATTCTGATTGTTATAGAATATATAAAACTGATTGTAATTTTGAATTGACATATCTTGAAATTTTATATGATAATGAAAGAACCTCGCTATGTAAGTTTAGAACTATCAATCAAGAAATTATAGTGGAAACTGAAGATCATCATCATCATCATCATCATCAGTAGGCATTTATCATCATACAAGCATCATCCTCATAAATTCGGCATCATCAACATTGCCTTCATCCATATGTATTAATAACCATCATTAACATCATTCTTAAATAAGCACTCATCATTATCATTATCATAATCATCATCATATCATCATTATCGTCTATATACAAAAAAAGTAATCATCTAACAGTTGTCATTGCCATGCACCTTATAATTCTATGTACAGTGTATTGGAATAAAAAATATAGAAAATGTATTGTAATAATCAAGAAATTCAATGTGCGATGAATTCCATAACTTGCTACACTGTCCATTTTTGATTATTGAAGAAAGGCTATATTTAATTACATAATACATGAAATATATTTTGATTGTGTAAAATAATCTTACATAAATATTATTTTCCAACCTAAAGAAAATGTTAACAAAAAAACGCCAATATATAGATCAGTATTTTTATACAAAGCCAAATATTATGACGTTTTCAGAACTGATGAATTTTAACAATACAAAAATGTCTCATTATTTGTCCTCCATATACATTGCTTTTTTATTTGCTTATTTTCAAGGTTTTTTCACATTACAATAGTATGCATATTACAATTATACATATCATATTCCACTTTCACACACTTTCATAATACTCCATTCACTCTTTTTGTAAGTGGCATTTTATCTATTGTAATGCTATATAGAAAGGATAAAAAAATCAGATATAGAGAAACAGAACAAAAAATAATGAGAAGCAGAAAGAAAGAGAGAAAGAAAGAAGGAAAGAAACGAAAAAAAGAAAGAAAGAAAGAAAAAAGAAAGAAAGAAAACGAAAGAAAAACAGGTGAAATGTATGAGAAAAGGAAAATAAAAGTATGAAAAATAAAATGATATAAAAAGTTCAAATCTGGTATTTTAAAATAAAAATATGTAGATGTCAGTAGGTAATTAATCAAAATTGCATTTGTGTTAAATGTTGTAAATATGTGCTCTCTATATACCTTGCAAATTTGTAAAGGGAATTCAATAAATAAAGTCGAAAGGTGACGAGGGGAAAAGGGGGTCAGGATTATCACACCTTGGTCCAGATAATAAAAGGCTGTGGCTTTGGGGTAATTATTATCTGAACTTTATTTTATTAATTTAGAAGTAAAATTAAAATAGTTCTATATAATTTCAATTCGTGTACTACAATGTACGAAAATGTGTATATTATGTACCGTGCCACTACTCAAATGAGGTTCTGTGGCTATGGAGGCTCCAGCAAACCTTGGGGACTAAAAAATCCACCATATAAACTTTATTTATTTTACAAAAATTATGAAACAAGTTATCCAACTGATATTAATTACTCTTGTTGGCCCAAAATCGGAGTACCCGGAGAACCCACGTGGTCGGGCACGTGACCCAATACCTTTTCACGTCCGGTCGGGGAATCGAACCCCGGCCGCCTTGGTGAAAGGCAAGTGCGCTATCCACTGCACCACCCAAATCCACCAGCAGAGTCTGCCACCTCCTATCATGCAAGATGACGTGACACACACATTTGCTGCACCTTTAGTAATTGATACAGTATGCCGAAAAATGAATTAAACTGCATCAAGCAGCTATTTCGGCCCCATAGGACTCTTCAGTGATGAGAGTTATCTCTCTTGGACCGCTAACTTCACTGACAAACGAGAACATAGGGACCACATGGAGCACAGTACACACACACAGCACGATTTCTTCATACTGTCTGGTACTCGTCAACACTTGCATGAGACAGCCTGCATCATATGTAATATATAATATATACCCCACAGACACTAGTTTGTAGTTTGAATGGCTAATTTACACACCAGACTACGAATAAAACGACTCTTAACATAAACGATTCGAGAAACATTTAAAGGTCCAATATAACTTTCGGCAAAACTTGAAGCGAAAATCAAGCATATTAACTTACTATATTTATAGATTTAGTTAAGATTAACTGATATCGGCAATATCCAAGATGAATTCTTACGCGGTTACCGGTACAGCAGCAGTTGAAACTCGATATCTGTAAGCACGCGTCCATTTTGAACTGTTTTCTAACTTCGACCTTCGGTTTGTTGTTGAAATGGGCCACACCTGGATTTTATCAATTCTTTGTATTTTTCTGTCAACAGTTTCTTGTTAGTTACCGCTCAAGTATACTTTGTTTTAGACGTATTTTTGCATGGTTATCAACTGTTTTTTTTTCATTCATAATTTTTCAGAATTCCGAAAAAATTCCTGAAGTTACGTATATTGGGCATTTAAATATCATCAGTATTCCGAAACACAGAACAAATTTCATAAAAAATAACGCATGTAGCTGGTATCCATATTTGGAATGCAATTCGAAAAAAGTTCAAGATTATCAATATATTTTTACATTTTTAAACAGAAGCTTGAGAAACTTCTCCATACTTTAAAAAATAGTGTCCTAGTAAAAAAAATCATTTAATATTATGCTACAATAGAGTAAATATGTATATATAAACTTTATTTATTTTACAACAATTATGAAACAAATTATACAACTTATATAAATCACTCTTGTTGGCCCGGATGTTAGCATGCGAGGGGCATTATTGTGGGAGGAAAACGGTGTAACCGGAGAAAAACCCACGTGGTCGGGCACTGGTGACCCCATACCTTTTCATGTCCGGTACGGGAATCGAACCCCGGCCGCCTTGGTGAAAGTCAAGTGCGATACCCACTGCGCCACCCGACCACCCGTAAATATGTAAATACATTGTGGGCCAATCTCTAGCCACCATCATCAGATGGTGGGCTGTTTGAATTGCCCTTCTTCTGCGACTCGTAGTCCGTCGTTCGCCCTGAAACATTTCTAATAGGATAATCTATTGGGACGTCACATTCAAATGAAATGTAGGCGCAGATAAACGTCTCTGCTCCATGGTTCATTTCGAAAATATTACAGGCACAGTATCAAGAAGCAAAGTGTATAGGGGAGAAATATACCATACTGAGACGGATGGAAACAAAAATGACGTCACAATAAGTAAAAAAAGAGTTATCTGTGACGTCATATACTTGTTGCTAAGCTGCTTAGCGACCGGTAAAGGCGGAGATGATCAGTCTCTCCCCTGATTTTTAATATTTTATGTTAAATCTTTAATTACCACAATGGATATCAGGTTATTCTTGATATATGTGGTAATGTTTAGCGCAATGCACCAAGGTCCTGCTGCATATCGGGACCTTATGTGGTAAGTTTCTATTTTATTCAGATACTATTTGAATTTTTACTTTACGCGTGAATCACAACCCTAAAATTGAAGAAATGATACCTTACAAAGGTAAGAAGAATAAAAACGTTCCATTTTCTCTCGTTTTAGCATGGAGCCGGAGCCTGGATACACCAAGATGATTTTCCATCATTTCCAGTATTTCACTGCCTTTGACATTGGGAAAGAATGTCCAACATCTGCCGATCTGGCCTGGGTAATGATTCATATTTAGAGTTAATGTCTGGTCTATATACCATAAAGATGATGTTTTTAAATATTTCACCAACGATGTATTTTGATAAACTTCACCCTTTATTGTTCAGTTTCTGATATTGTGTCACTAGAATATTTTGATCCGACATATGTAAAAGATATGCATTAATCAGATTGCCTGACAAGCGTGAGCTGTACGGAATTTCCCTTTAGCTCAGCGATAGAACCAAGGGTCGCGGGTTCGAGCCCCAGCACGGCACTATCTTTATCATTTTTCCTCGTCCTATTATATATACTGTACACCTTACTGAATTGGTGCGTTAAAACACTGTAAACCATTTTACTAAAGCAGTTTACACGCTAAATAATAATACCTTTATTTGCTTTAGCGTATTGTAAATGAGGTATTCTGCACCCTTCTTTGTGTGCTTCTAACCCTGATGTTGGGTTATGTGCCGTCGATTGCAAGGAGCGCCAAAGCCAGATGGTCAACCATGGTTACGATGGACCGTGGTTGGAGGAATCGTAAGTAACTTTGACGATTGCAAAATCCCAAGTGTTGCATTATTTGTTAAAAATAAATAAAAATAATAATATCATTCAGTTATCTTGTTTCATGAACCACGAATTGCATCATTTACCAACAATGCATTGCATATCCGTGGTCTAATGTTAACATCAAGGGACATAACTCTTATAAACTAAACCATAGACTCCACGTATGCTTAAAATAGTTCTCCATATAATATCAGATTAAATTTTGAATTCACATACAGGTCCTTCTCGCTGCCGTCACTGCGGTACTGCCCCATGCCAAGTCAAAAGAAGTTCGTCACGGAGTTCTTCAAAATGCCAAAAGAGGGACAAAGCCAACTTCGCCAAACGGTCCAACGCCATGATGCTATTCAGTAATGCACTGGCTTTGTCAGTGGAACAGACCAAAGAGCTGTCACAGGACGAGCTATACTGGGAGAGGAAATCCTGCCAGTCTTTCAAGGAGAAACACATGATGCTGTTTCCCCAATGTATCCAGCGCCAGATCAACTACTGGTACCCTGTGCCTCGCATCGCTAGGTTAGTAGTTGTGTCATGAGATATATTTGTCAATTCATGATCACCAAGTTTAAAAGAAAATGTCATCTGATATGTGTTTTAGCTCATTCAACCCACAGGGACCTGAGAATTTGTTACAGCTAGTTTTGGACCTAAAATAGTGTGTTTAGAGTAATTTTACACATTTGGGGGGGGGGGGGGGGGGGGGTTAAGATCAATTTTCGATAAAAATGCCCCCTCAGTAGTCATAAAAGCTTTTATGACTACTGGGGGGCATTTTTATCGAAAATTGATCTTAACCCCCCAAATGTGTAAAATTACTCTAAACACCCTATTTTAGGTCCAAAACTAGCTGTAACAAATTCTCAGGTCCCTGTGATTCAACCCCAAAGTAGCATATGAATCTGACCAAATCAAAGGCTGGGCAAATCCATTTTAGATATACAGGGGTGGATGAGGTAGCATTTGTACTGGGGAACATGCTAACAGTTCTTTGCTATATATTTATTCAAAGTTTCTTATTGCAGATTAATTGCGCCAACAGCCGAGAAGAATACCGATAATGGTCGGTTAAGGAATGGAAGTGACGGAAGTGACGTCATCGGTTTTGTAGGAAAATGGCATATCTATAGATCTCATCTTCGATCTGTTGTGCTTTCGTTGAACTTGATCCCTATACTGATCATAGGTAGATAGTGTTCTGGTGTTTAGGAGTAATAAATTTTATGTATATCATGTTCGTGTCTATCATTCTTATCATTTTGTCTCCAAGACGACGTTTTTTTTTTAGTTTCTGTTACGTCTTTTCTTTAAATGTTCTCCTTATTCACCGTCCCGCCGTAAACTTGTCCACTTGTACAAATATGAAATGTTGCTGATGTAGTACACGTGTGCTGTATGATTTCCGTACATGATACAGATAAAGGGCCAGGGGTCTTTATGGCCTATACTTTTCTAGATAGTAGATAATATGGAAAATTGAAAGTAATAAGTTTTAGATGCTTTCACCATTATTAATCATAATCTGAGGAAACAACACACAAGCAACTTAAATGTTTTAGGCCAATTCAGGTGTGCATCCGGGTCTTATTGTCATTTACACATACGTCGTGTGTTCAACTGACTTGAGCTAGGTGATGGGGACATGTATGTTTATCTAACATTTCTGGTGTCACCATCACAGGGACCCGAGAATCAGGCCCCGGGATCATGAAACAATCTTAAGTCTAAAGTCTTAAGTTTGGACTTAGCCAACCACAATTAACATTACAAAAAGTACATGTAACTTTGTATCTGATTGGCTAAGCACAAACTTAAGATTGTTTCAGAATCTCGGGCCTGTTATAGCTAGTGTGGGGCCTAACTAAGGTGTTTATAGTAATTTTACACTTTTGGGGTGTTAACATAAGTTTTCGATTAAAAAAATCTCCTAAATTTTCATAAGTCTTATGACCAGTTAGGGGGGATTTTCATTGAAAAATGATCTAAATTCTCCCAAAGTGAAAAGGCTTAATTTAATGACCATTGAGGGAGGGAGGTTCATTTTTATCGAGAATTGATCTAATCCTCTAAAAGTAGAAAATTACTCTAAACACATTAGTTTAGGTCCAAAACTAGCTGTAACAAATTCTCAGGTCCCCGTGGTCAAAATCAGAGTTCTAATAATAACATCGAAACTGATCAATGCTTGAAGTAAAGGGAAAATGTACACTCAAATGTAGTTTGTATCACGACCGTTTGTGCAACAATGAGTTAAAAACCCTTGAAATGCTGACAATGGAAACGAAATTGGAAAATCATTAATTATTTCTAATTGTGTCGGAATCATCCTATACATCATTTGAGAGAGCAAAAACTGAATATTTGAAGAATCAAATTATTGTGGAAGTTAAACAAAATATAGACCAATTAATCCAAATGAAGCCGATAGCCGTATCATCATCGATTCATATTTGACCTTCCAACTAATTTTCTGAAATATCGGAAAAAGAAAACCATTCCTCACCAGACTCAATTAAGCCTTGGAGTATGGTTTAACATTCATAACGTACTAATTACCGCTGGGTGGTCGGGTGGTGCAGTGGATAGCGCACTTGCCTTTCACCAAGACGCCCGTGGTTCGATTCCCCGACCGGTTGTGAAAAGGTATGGGGGTCACCTGTCCGACCACGTGGGTTTTCTCCGGGTTCTCCAGTTTCCTCCCACATAAGACCCTCGCGCGCTAACATCCGGGCTAACACGAGTGGTTATTATAAGTTGGATAACTTTTTTTTCATAATGGAATATTTGTAACGCCATTAAATTGCTAGTGTATAAATGTGTCGAATTGCTTATGTCGCCGAAGCGACACCGGAAATGGATGAAAACATTTTTTTCAGTAGTTACATGTGAATTCAATTATACACCAATGCAAATTAATGATGTATTTCATCTTGTATTTTGTTTCAATTTCATGTTATGTAAACTGATCTAGGGTTTTTTGGGGTGGAAAATTTAAATGCTGTATTAGTCATGCAGTTACAAGTACTTCTAATGAGACATACTCATTAACATGTTTCAATATCTTGACTTTCATTTAAACTTTGCTCAAACAATTATCCTTATGCGGTGAGCGGCTTTGATGTCATGCTGACATAATTCTGGGTTTCTTTTGTAGTTTTCATTTAGCACCAGTTGGCTTCCATATAAACCATTTAAAACACCAACAGTAAATCAAATTTAAAGGCCCAATATACGTAGCGTCAGGAATTTTTTCGGAATTTTGAAAAATAACGAAAAAAAAATCCAGTTGATAACCATGCAAAAATAAGGCTGAAACGAAGTAAACATGAGCGGTAACTAACAAGAAACTCTTGACAGAAAAATCCAAAGAATTGAAAATAATTCAGGTGGGGCCCACTTCCACAACAAGCCGAAGTTACAGTAGAAGACAGTTAAAAATTGGACGCGTGTTTACAAATGCCGAGTTTCAACTGCTGCTATACCGGTAACCGCGTAAAAATTCGTCTTAAATATTGCTGATATCAGTTAATCTTAACTAAATCTATAAATATATTAAGTTATGAGGCTTGATTTTCGCTTCAAGTTTTGCAGACAGTTGCGTATATTGGGCCTTTAAAAACATCGCTTTACACTAACAGAGAGTAATGATTTCGATCGTAAAGCGTAACCTGTTATCGCCTGCTGTAGGTAGAGGCGTGCTTTTAAGTGGTACTTTAATAAAACACCGATAAGCTATGATTAGATATTCATCGATACGTGCAAAATACAAATTAAAAAAAACAAATGCCAAGACTTTATTGTTGACGTTGAAGACCATTAGCATAAGGATGTTGAAGCTATTCGGTAGGTAATTAAATCGTATGCCTGAATGGAATGCAAGTAATAACTTCTCCAAATAGCAAGGAGGTCCGGCCAGTAACATGTCTGTTCACTGTGGGCTGCGAAACGAGTTATGCACGACTTGATTCAAGCGTTGATTCAATGTTTTCGTCAGTGATGTTCTGATGCTGAATGATTTGAAAGTGAAAGTTTGATTGCATATACTTGTTAAAATGTGTGAGACACGGGTATAACTTCTGGCCTTTCATATCAAAGGTTAAAAAAAGAAACTCGATGTATTCCGAACAGCAAGAGACGTTTTCACCGGAAGTCATGAACCAGTTAATGACTGCTGTCTATTGTGGCATTTTACCAATCATATGCATTATAGGGACGTTCGGAAACGCTCTGACATTTACCGTGTTCTATCGAGAAAAGAAGAAGACTTCGACTACACACTTGCTACTTGGACTAGCCCTAGCAGACGAATTGTGTGTGTTTTGGCAAGTTTTATTTATTTTCATGCAGATACGTAACTTATATTTCAAAAAACAGCTGCCATATTTGAACTTAAATACTTTCTTTTTATCGCGTGTTGCTTTCTCTTTGGAATCAGTTTCAAAAACATTAACAGTTGTCATAGTAATGGAACGATGTCTTGCTGTTTTTCGGCCTTTTCACGTGCATACAATATGTTCTAAACGTGTCGGAATTTTTCTGACGACATCAGTGTATTTTGTCACTTTGGCATCGTGTTCAGTGGAACTCTTTCATATCCCTGTAACGGGCGATAACTCTTCAAATTCTACCTACCAGATGGCGTTGCTAACAACAAGTGACCATGACGCATTTTTTGGATGGTATGGTGTTGTATTGCATCTAGTTTACGGAATTCTGACCGTTCTTCTCATAATGGGATTAAATGTGGCAATTATGGCGGGAATTAGGAAAAACGTGAAAGTCAGGAGGAGAATCACGGATGTAAAAAATGCACATCGGTTGCAAAAGCAGCGGAAAATGACAAATATGCTGCTGAGAATGAGTATTACGTATGTTGTGTGTTGTTTGCCGAATGATGTGTGCTACGTCATCCTTATATGTGACAAATATCAAGTAATCGCTTACGAGGGGAATTTTTACTTCCAGGCGGGACTGCTCTTCACGTATTGTTTGGTTGTGTTTAATAACTCTGTGAATTTCATTGTGTACGCTCTTACAGCTGACTCGATGAGACGGAAATACATGAATACACTATTTTGTTGCCGTGGGCAACATGGTAAAAGAAATAACAACTCATCGGAGCTTGGTGCTGTTATTTCAACGCGCTTATAGTGAAATATATAATTGGGTGTTACATGCGTTTAAGATTGATGTATCGGGTAGATGTCTTCATGTTTTTTATTCATCTTTTGCGAAATGAAAACAATTCATGATAAATAATTATTTATTCATAATTTAATTTAATTTCATTTATTTAATCATAAGACTTTTCTAAATGCACAAAAATTCACCAATTGCCGTAATTTCCTACGTATTGCCCGCGGGCTATACGATTTGTTACACAAGAAGAGGCCTAGTGCCGATGCAGACTATCTGTGGATAAACAATATAAGCATACACATTGTCTACATCTACTTCCCGCGAGCTATATCCCGGCGCGGGCGATATGCAGGTAAGACTATTTTAAAGCTATTTTAAAAAGCTATTCTTATTTAATCATATGATTCAGTGTAATGACGTCATATCAGGACAGGTCCTGATTTGGTTTGGGTTTATCATATTTTATGTCCTCTTAATAATAGCCAGGACCATCTAAAGACGGCCTCCAGTGTATACGATGTGTGAGTGTGTGGAATGCTTGTGTATTTTGGAGACAGCGGTATGTTCGTGTAAGCCTTCTTGCGATAGTCCAGATCTCTTGCGGATTTTAAGTGCTTCCACACTGAAGTATATTGCCGAAGCCCCCCTCCCCCATCAGCAGAGCAGCCAACACGGTCACAAGGATGAACAGGTCCTGAGGGAAGAGCATAATGATACTGTACTGCTGCCCCATTGCTAAATTAGAAAGAGGCGACTAAATTTTGGATCTTATCTTTTGTTGTTTACTTTACAACTTTCTCGTTCCTAACATCTCCCTAGACACCGCACGACATTTAACCCTTTGTTTGGTGTCAGTCTAAGTGTGGAAGGCTTTTGGTTCTGGACATACAACAGTCTAAAATGGTATGTACTACTTTATGCTTTGTGATCATCAATTTGAGAGTGGAACGATCGGTTCAACTGTTGTCAGTACAATTTGAACGGATGGACTGTTCTGCTGAGGGCCTTCGGTAGTATATTTCAGTGAAATAACATTTTACATTGGCAAAAGATTCAGACTATCGCAAGAAGGCTTACACGAACATACCGTAGCCTCCAAAATACGCACCAACAAAAGACATATACACACATCGCATACATCGAGAAGAAGTTGTTTTTAAATGACCTAAGCTGTTAAAAGGACGTTAACAAACAACATTTTGACACAATACATACGTGAACCATTCGTGAATCATAGTAAAGGATAAATGTATTTGTATTTTTAAATACTGCAATCACGTGATAAAATACAAATACAATGCAATATACATTTCCTTTTTATTCATTTGCAAAATTGCACTTAAACTGATAACGGGAGTCAATTGAATCTATGAACTTGGCATGGTAAACAACACATTCTTATAAGTGGTTAAAATAAGATCGAATTCAACCACAATATCACGAATTCTTTAGGCGACAAAATGATATAAAATTAAAACGTATTAAGCATTATAAGGAAAGCAAGTAATACTACAGTGTTATTACTGATATGATTATTAGTATAACTCTTATGTCATTTTTGTCTCCTCTTGCCTTGACCTTGAACAGAACAAAACAAACATTTCATCTACTGTTTCATTTTAGAACGTTGTTTTATGGTTATCAAAAATATATTAAGTAATAATGATTAAAAAGGGTATTATTAAACTTTATAAAATCCACATTAAAAGAGAGCTTGTGTACACTCGTTAACACACCGGTGTATTCCTTTTTTATGAGAAATTATGATAAATTAATAAGTACTCATGCATGAAACCTGCTGCCATCGTAAGTTACTTTGTATCCATCTGTTCGGAAAGAGGGTGTTGGAGGGGGAAGGGTATGTCCTTAATAAGAAAATGTTGATATAGTTCTATTTATTCTGGCTAACAGTTTGTGATAAAATTATGTCGCTTCTCCTAGATCGAGTTGTTCCCCTTTAGCATCTGTTACTTCCAATATACTTGCTTAACCATTATCCTCAATGATTTTTCTATAAAGCTGTCATAAGAAAATTTCCACATTATGAACGACTGTTCAAAATTCTTTCGAGAGGTTTTTACCATGGAATGTATAAATACTAACTTGAATTTAAAATTCAAGTTGACACGGAGAATATCGAACAACAGTTGTCGCTCACTATAAAACGCAGACGTCCATTTCCGCTCGATACAGGACTGGCGAAAGTGTATCGCTATCTCAGACAGGCTTAACCTTATGATAAGGACACTGGTTTATCAGCCACCCATTCCATGGAATACACTTTTTTCATGGAAAGACAGGTTTGTTTCGAGAAAATATTAAAACTTCCACAACTTCCGGTTCATTTAATGACGTCACTTCCTGAATCGATTTCGATGCCATCACTTCTGTCATGATATTCAATCCTGAACATTTTCACCTACAAACAAAAATAAATAAAATATCAAGGTTTTGTTAAATGTGAAGAGCTAATACCTTATTAAAGATGAATTTTCTAAATTCTGAACACGAAAATTCATGAATGTAGACCAGCTTGTTTGTTACGTAATGATAGTGATAATGCAGGGTTCTTATACACCACTTATCACAACGTAGTTTGCATTTTCAGCTTGCGTGAAAGCGGTTCACAGATTATTTTCCGTGGTAATATGAAAGTTTGGCACCAAAGATGACGAAACACATACATATGCACACTATCTTTCCCAACTGCATGGACAGTATACAACCGGTGCTGCCATTTCGGCACTTACAACTAGCATTTTACAAGTTTAGCACTGCCCAACCACTAACTCATATATAGCTGAGTAGATTGAAAAAATTGGGTAAAACGTACGAAGATACAACACAGTACCGTGCGTTGACTCGAACTCGCAACCTTTCGGTCACGAGCCCGGCGGCCTACATGTACCACAAGATTGCCAATATATATAGAATGCTATCAAAATGCCATTTCTTTGTTTAATAACAGTACTTTTGTTTTTAGTTTTAAAAACAACATGGAACGGTGAAATAACGCTTTAACTGCGTTTTAGTTACAATAGTTTTAATAACCTTACTTTAAATTTTAGTAAATTTATTACGTTGGAAGTTTTCAAATAAACCACCGTCCACATTGACGACATACAGGATTTTAACTTGACATGAGAACAAGAAGGCTTTATCTGACAATTTGGTTCGCAAATACTCACCGTTTTTGATTTTGGGCGGTAGATTTCCCACAACATCATACATATGCCAACAACCACGCCACTATATACGATGGCAAATGGTATTGCAAAACTTTTCACTGTTCTTTCGCTGTCTTTAGCAATTTTTCTCTCAGTTGTATATTTATTAGCGTGTGCATAGGGAGATGTCATCTCTGAATATTTTCCACACGGGCCACTTAGCCATTTATTTCGTAATCTTCCTAACTCTCCAGTGGATTTCAAGGTTAGTATCGCCACATCAAGGTCATGACATATGTTTAGACCCGGTCTACAAGCGAACGAATGAGAAATATCGCCAAGCTCCTCGCCGACAACGAGCAGGTCACATGGCTCCTGACTTGTGACGTAGTACGCAAAATCAGATTCTATTATTAACGCCTGTGGTTTTGTTGTATTTCTACGCAGATGACGTGTTGCAGTTTCTATGCTACTGTATCTGGTATTTTTGTCCGATTTGAGATGGAATTCTATTGATTTTTCCAAAGATTGCACTGAAGTTTCAAAATATTTACAAGCGAAACTTTTGTCAAGACAGCTATAGTTTATATCCGGATGATTAAGAAGTCCTTCAAAAGTGACAAATGGAAGATACTGTTTCTCTCCGTCGGCAGAATGCACAAAGATACTTGTGAGCTGTGCAGTGTAAAACGTCACTGACGATACAACGAATACTTTAGAAGAAGCAGACAGAATCCATCCGGCTTTTGATGTATAGATCTTTCTCTCTGAAAGTATAGGAAGTATGTGGTTTTACATTTCAGAAATTACTTACAGTTTGTCTACACCAGACAGATTCACGGTGATCGTAATATGTATAAATATGATAAATTCCCATCAATCACATGAGAAGGAAGGAAGCTCATTTTCACAACAGTTGTCTATACCTATATGGAAATATCATTTTACTGAGACAGACGAATTTGATCTCATGCATTAAGTTACTTCAGACGACATTTTAAATATATTAATGTAACATTTAATCTTCCGTTCAGACAACTTTTGAGTGAGTGGCTATATATATATCTATAAAATGAACACTGTAGTTGTACTATACACATGAAAACGTTTGGCCAAAGCATTGTTTGTTAAGCTATTGATGGAGCTATTAAACCATGTCTTTAATCTTCACTTGGATTCTGAATTAACGATTAAAAACTGAATTGATCATCAATTCAAACCCATTGGATATACATACCGTCTGCAGCTGGGCAGTATTCATATTCATAATTCTTTTCGTTACTAAGTGGTTTCTCTTTCGGATTAAATCTAGAAGCAAAAGGAAAATGCATATCAGACCGAAGAGCATCATTTGCATCCACTGTAAGACACAATATCTCGACTGAAAGCTGTCATTTAGAAATTACACAGTACTAATAACTGACTTCAAAGCCAGCCAGTTTTACCATTACTTGACACATCCATTCTTGCAATGTACATTAATTGATCAAATTCTATCTCGTCTCATCGTCAAGGTGGTGCATGCGGAGCCTTCGTTTTCACTATATATCAAGGGGTGTTACCCCTGGAGTATTGCAAGTTTGATAGCGTTTTGAAATAGCCGTTGACAGGCTTCAATAAAACCTAACACTGAAGTACATTAAGTTGCCTTATTACGGACCGAATACCATTGTCTTACCAACTAAGATATTTAGTGTCCGTATCTTCCCATTCCCTGTGGGTAGGGCTTAAGAATTGCACCTCCCGCCCACATTGCATTATTCGTAAGAGGCGACTAAATAGGTAATGTCTTCTTCTCTACAAATTTCTTCCACCTTTCGCCGCTTATAGTATATACCGGTATATAACAGAAATAGAAGGTGGATCAATTGATTAAATGTGAAAGGAAACAGCTTTTTTCTTCCTAATGTCACCCTTGACACTGTCTTATTTTGGCCTTTAGTATAGCTTTCACCCCTGCGTGAAAGGCTTTTGTTTCGTGTCCCCTGGACAAGACATACCAAAAGTTGGTCTAAAAATATGGTAGTGCTACTGTCCGCTTGACATGCAGCATTATGGAATTGGAACGACTGGTTCACCCGTTATCAGTATAATGTGACCAGGTTGGGTGTTCTGCTTGAGGCCTTCGTCAGTATACCTCAGTGTGGTAGCGCGTTCAAGTCGGAAGCCCATACATTTGAAAAATACACTTACATCGCATACACCGAAAGACCGTCAATTGATACTGTACACGTACTTATTTTAGCGCGCTCAAATTTTAGCGAATACCGGAATGAGGGCAGATAAGGGCAATGAAAAATGGCGTACTTTCTGTATAAAGCAGTATACAGAAACTGTAAATTATACTAAAGCGGAATGCTTTTAGCGCGGAACTCACTTAAATAAGATAACATCTAAAATATCTACGTCTGCAGTAACACTAGTTGGTGATATGACGTAAGACAAAATTAAAACAAAACCAAACATGATCAACCATCGATTCTCCCAGAAGTTACGAGATCATAAAACCTGGAGTACTGAGGACGGGACTCATCGTGTATGCATCCATATTACGGCAGTTCTGCAAATAATTTATCATCATCATAGTAACATGACCTTAGTTATTGATAAGACCGGAACCACCGAGCTAAACACTGCTATAGTATACCTTTGGTTAAGAGACCGGAGTATATGTTAACAATGCTAAAGTATACCTTTGGTTAAGAGACCGGAGTATATGTTAACACTGCTACAATATACATTTGGTTAAGAGACCGGAGTATATGTTAACACTGCTACAGTATACCTTTGGTTAGGAGACCGGAGTATATGTTAACAATGCTAAAGTATACCTTTGGTTAAGAGACCGGAGTATATGTTAACACTGCTACAGTATACCTTTGGTTAACAGACCGGAGTATATGTTAACACTGCTACAGTATACCTTTGGTTAAGAGACCAGAGTATATGTTAACACTGCTACAGTTTACCTTTGGTTAAGAGACCGGAGTATATGTTAACACTGCTACAGTTTACCTTTGGTTAAGAGACCGGAGTATATGTTAACACTGCTACAGTTTACCTTTGGTTGAGAGACCGGAGGATATGTTAACACTGCTACAGTATACCTTTGGTTGAGAGACCGGAGTATATGTTAACACTGCTACAGTTAACCTTTGGTTAAGAGACCGGAGTATATGTAAACACTGCTACAGTATACCTTTGTTTAAGAGACCGGGGTATATGTTAACACTGCTACAGTATACATTTGGTTAAGAGACCGGAATATATGTTAACACTGCTACAGTATACCTTTGGTTAAGTGACCGGAGTATATGTTAACACAGCTACAGTATACCTTTGGTTAAGAGACCGGAGTATATGTTAACACAGCTACAGATTACCTTTGGTTAAGAGACCGGAGTATATGTTAACACTGCTACAGTATACCTTTGGTTAACAGACCGGAGTATATGTTAACACTGCTACAGTATACCTTTGGTTAAGAGACCAGAGTATATGTTAACACTGCTACAGTTTACCTTTGGTTAAGAGACCGGAGTATATGTTAACACTGCTACAGTTTACCTTTGGTTAAGAGACCGGAGTATATGTTAACACTGCTACAGTTTACCTTTGGTTGAGAGACCGGAGGATATGTTAACACTGCTACAGTATACCTTTGGTTGAGAGACCGGAGTATATGTTAACACTGCTACAGTTAACCTTTGGTTAAGAGACCGGAGTATATGTAAACACTGCTACAGTATACCTTTGTTTAAGAGACCGGGGTATATGTTAACACTGCTACAGTATACATTTGGTTAAGAGACCGGAATATATGTTAACACTGCTACAGTATACCTTTGGTTAAGTGACCGGAGTATATGTTAACACAGCTACAGTATACCTTTGGTTAAGAGACCGGAGTATATGTTAACACAGCTACAGATTACCTTTGGTTAAGAGACCGGAGTATATGTTAACACTGCTACAATATACCTTTGGTTGAGAGACCGGAGTATTTGTTAACACTGCTACCGTATACCTTTGGTTAAGAGACCGGAATATATGTTAACACTGCTACAGTATACCTTTGGTTGAGAGACCGGAGTATATGTTAACAATGCTACAGTATACCTTAGATTAAGAGACCGGATTATATATTAACACTGCTACAGTATACCTTTGGTTAAGAGACCGGAGTATATGTTAACACTGCTACAGTTTACCTTTGGTTGAGAGACCGGAGGATATGTTAACACTGCTACAGTATACCTTTGGTTGAGAGACCGGAGTATATGTTAACACTGCTACAGTTAACCTTTGGTTAAGAGACCGGAGTATATGTAAACACTGCTACAGTATACCTTTGTTTAAGAGACCGGGGTATATGTTAACACTGCTACAGTATACATTTGGTTAAGAGACCGGAATATATGTTAACACTGCTACAGTATACCTTTGGTTAAGTGACCGGAGTATATGTTAACACAGCTACAGTATACCTTTGGTTAAGAGACCGGAGTATATGTTAACACAGCTACAGATTACCTTTGGTTAAGAGACCGGAGTATATGTTAACACTGCTACAATATACCTTTGGTTGAGAGACCGGAGTATTTGTTAACACTGCTACCGTATACCTTTGGTTAAGAGACCGGAATATATGTTAACACTGCTACAGTATACCTTTGGTTGAGAGACCGGAGTATATGTTAACAATGCTACAGTATACCTTAGATTAAGAGACCGGATTATATATTAACACTGCTACAGTATACCTTTGGTTAAGAGACCGGAGTATATGTTAATACTGCTACAGTATACCTTTGGTTGAGAGACCGGAGTATATGTTAACACTGCTACAGTATACCTTTGGTTAAGTGACCGGAGTATATGTTAACACTGCTACAGTATACCTTTGGTTAAGAGACCGGAGTATATGTAACACTGCTACAGTATATCTTTGGTTAAGAGACCGGAGTGTATGTTAACACTGCTACAGTATATCTTTGGTTAAGAGACCGGAGTATATGTAACACTGCTACAGTATACCTTTGGTTAAGAGACCGGAGTATATGTTAACACTGCTACAGTATACCTTTGGTTAAGAGACCGGAGTATATGTAACACTGCTACAGTATTCCTTTGGTTAAGAGACCGAAGTATATGTTAACACTGCTACAGTATACCTTTGGTTAAGAGACCGGAGTATATGTAACACTGCTACAGTATACCTTTGGTTAAGAGACCGAAGTATATGTTAACACTGCTATAGTATACCTTTGGTTAAGAGACCGGAGTATATGTTAACACTGCTATAGTATACCTTTGGTTAAGTGACCGGAGTATATGTTAACACTGTTACAGTATATCTTTGGTTAAGAGACCGGAGTATATGTTAACACTGTTACAGTATACCTTTGGTTAAGAGACCGGAGTGTATGTTAACACTGCTACAGTATACCTTTGGTCAAGAGACCGGAGTATATGTTAACACTGCTACAGTATACCTTTGGTTAAGAGACCGGAGTATATGTTAATACTGATACAGTATACCTTTGGTTAAGAGACCGGAGTATATGTAACACTGCTATAGTATACCTTTGGTTAATATACTGGAGGATATGTAACACTGCGCCTGTGACGAGTACCAGAATCCAAACACCCACACTGAAAGGTCGAACAAATAAGTCCACATGGTCAGTGGTGGTTAGCGTGTTCTCCGGACGCTTGACCAATATCCTAAGACCTGTGTTTGAGAATGGCTGTGAGAAATCCACTATACGTGCGCGGTCAGCCGTGACGGTCAAAGGTCCGGCCGCTATGTCGGATTCCTGAGGAGTAAAACGGATAAAGCAATTTAAACTCAATTTGCATCTAGTGATTTCTGAAAATTAGTAATATAGATATATAATGTTACATTTGTTTACATCACATTCGCACTGCTAGGGTCACATTGTGTGACCTTGTTAGGAAAAGAGCAATCAGATAGATTGCATGGGTCATTTTAAAATACACAACAGCAATACTTCCAACAGTGCTACACAACACAATGAGTTGCTCTGGCATAGTTCGTAAAGCATTTACTAAATCAAATTATCTCCCTTGCAAACTTATTTGACCACCGTTAAGTTTCATACATTTCTTTGAAGCTCTCCAATCATGCCCGTCCAAGTTCCGTCATCTTTCCTCTCGCCGAACGTGCCGTCACCAACGTGATTAAGCGAGAACGTGACGTCAAGTATTTTCGACATCCGGTCAAGTAAATCTATTAATAATCCTTCGAAACTGTTTGGTCCCTCCGATGTACCCGGCCTCTGGAAAATGTACGGCATCTCCTGCAATATATAAACATACCAATATATTGTTTCTATGTAGATGCTATTGAAGTCCTGTTATAATTATCAGAATTTGTTTAGCTTGATTCCAATACATGTCAATCCAATAATTATTTTGAGGTGATTCCCTTTTCACCAAACATTTCTTTCAAGAGTCGTGCATTTTCTCGTTTTAACAAAAGCAAGTTTTTAAATAAGGATAATAAAAAACCCATGAAGAGTGTCTTACGTTGTTTTAGTGACTACGCCCTATAATAACGAATCAACTGCTAAATGTTAACACCATAAGTTGTAAACAACATAAAGAAGATTACGTCATAAGCCCGAGATCTCTCTTTGAGTATAAAATATTAACCTCGCTAACCATACTTTTGCGTTTCCCCCTTGCTGTTTAACTTGTTGTGATTGACAATGATACTCGTTTCTCATTTTGAGAACTTGATGTTTAGTGGGATGTGACAAAGATTTACATGGCGGGTGTCGACGATGAAGCAGAAGACGCTTACTCTTCCTGGTTTAATCGATTTTGAGTTTGGATTATGATTTTGTTAAAGCTTCGGTATTCTCTTATTTACTATTAAATACAAGGTGACTAGTAACACATATTTTTTTAACAGGCACTATACGTGATGCTTTGGAATCGTTAGTGTGTTTCCTGTAGACATAGCACGTATTGTGTCTAAATTAATTATTGTGAGATACCTTATAGAAAGAAAGCGGTTATATCTAATTTACACACGGGATCTGAAAGAAAACTCTTTGGCTGAATATTATGTAAACCTATCTATAATCTTAGGTGTTATAGAGACACGGAGAACGATAGAATATGTCAGATATTCGAGACAGTTCGCTAAGCTGTCAAGACCCAGACAGATATCATATTTATATATCGTACGAGATGAAAGGTAAGACAAGAAACAATCCTCACATAATTGATATGTATCTGTCTCGGCTTTAAGCCAAGGAATATTAGGTATTGATTTGATCAAAAGTAATAAAATTATAACATAGGTCATGGTCACTTGATTTCTAACTGGTCTATGTTGATGTCAAATACTTCATCAAAAAATTAAAACAAAACTTAATTAACCAACCCCAAATTAAATATATAAAATCTTCTTATCAGAAACTACAAAATGTAGAATTGTACTACATTATAACCTCGTGTTTGTTGTTATGTAAATTAAGTAAAGCACACCGGAGAACTCTGCTAGTTTTTTGCCAAAGATTAAACAAGACATGATTGTGTTGTAATAGAGCATTTATTCAAATGCCTAAATTGATAGCATTTAGCAAAATGCCAATAGCATTTAGCAAAATGCCAAAAACATTTTAATATAAAATAATCTTATAGGCAAAATAGGTGGGACTAGAAAGAAGATAATTGGCCGGCTATTGATAAATACAATGAAAAGTCCTCTTCTTTAAAAAAAAAAAAGGAGGAAGTGAGGGGTGGAGGTGGGCGTTGAGAAACTGTGGAGTGTAAAAATCAGCTGTTGTTGACAAAATGGATGATCGACGTCACGTGACCTCTTATTTTCGCTGGGTCACGTGACGCGACCAGGGGCCCCCAATTGGGGGTACCCAATGGGTTACCGAAGAGGACTTCTTAATTTAAAACTCGCCACCCCCAGCCGACACAGAGAATACATTGATTACACAACTACATAAATTCACAGATTAATAAAGTAATAAACAGAGGTTATAAATTACTTTATGTGAACATAAATACAATTATAACCTCGTGTTTGTTGTTATGTAAATTAAGTAAAGCACACCGGAGAACTCTGCTAGTTTTTTGCCAAAGATTAAACAAGACATGATTGTGTTGTAATAGAGCATTTATTCAAATGCCTAAATTGATAGCATTTAGCAAAATGCCAAAAACATTTTAATATAAAATAATCTTATAGGCAAAATAGGTGGGACTAGAAAGAAGATAATTGGCCACAAAACTAGATAGAGATGATGATCTCTAGCAAGTTGGCCCACCCAGAGAGCTCCGGAGTGCTGATAAGCAAATTGAAATATATGTTTCTTTGACAATCAAAGGTTAAGCTCGCAGGCTTGGGGAATAAAACACTATTATCAATACCTACTGATATGCTGCCTAAACAGTCATATCCCTCACATCTAGGTATATATATACAGTACATTTGTATGTGCTGGAAAACTTCTGTTACATGCTTGGCAAAATATATGTATTTTTTATACTGACAAAACACTGATATGCCGCCTCAGACAGTCATATCATGATATACAGACAATTGCACAGAAACGCATGAAAAAATACTACACATATTATACATGATGATATGCCGCCTCAGACAGTCACATCACATGTATAGAAAGGCAACAGCATGAAAAATTCCATAGTCATATCATACAGTATACAGGCAAAAGCAGGGAAGGCCTGTGCAAAGGGCAGATGCATGGAACAATACTACAACATGTAATATACATATTGATATGCCGCCTCAGGCAGTCATATCATATACAGGCAATTGCAAAGAAACACACAAATGAAAAAATACTACACATACTATACATAATGATATGCCGCCTCAGACAGTCACATCAGATGTATAGAAAGTCAAATGAAGAAGAAATTGTCAAATAAACAAGTTCATATACAAGAAATATTGTTGTACAACATATTGCTATGCCACCTCAGACAGTCATAGCGCATTATCACATGAATGTAGACTAGAAACATATTTGTCATTCACAACTATGAAAAATGCTGTTATAACATACATGTACAAATTGTAATGTGATATCTCAACTAAAATGATAATATTCTTGACCCAAGACAATTAACAGTTCAATATTGTACAAACTAGATGTTCACAACATATGGCATGCCGCCTAAGACAGTCATGCTTAATGGCAGGAAACTTGTGAATACACAAACACACAGTTTTCATGATATTGTGCTATATCTATTAATGTACATAGTCCAAGCTGACCGATTTGAAAATGGAACATCTATTATGCAATGTACATAGTGTACATATTGATATGCCGCCTCAGACAGTCATATCTTGCATTTGATTAATATATATATATACTAGTATGAGAGTACTGGGTGAGGCTTCTATGTAATGTTCCTGAATTAAGGGTATGCGCAAAGGCTTCCATGTTCAAATTTCATGGATGTAATTGCATTCCATCGAACACTGGAATACGAAAATATCTGTTTACAGCATCAGAATTCCATCTACCCATTAAGCGTATATGGGACTCTGGTATGTTGCATTGAAAAGCAGTAGTAGCTGCACCAATGCGAAAACTGTGTGATTTATAGGAATCAGTATCCAAACCTACAAAAGACAATGCATTATGTAGCTGTGCTGCATAAAAAGCTTGTGAAATTGGTTTCGCATTGCCAAACGAAAACAAGGGGCCCGGCAGGGCACCTCTTAAGGGCAAGAAGCGGGACAGGGATCTAACTGGACAAATGGCTTTGCAGATTTGTTTACTGATTTGCAAAGTAACTGGCCTTTGTGAAGAATGGTGTTTAAAATGCCTCAAGATCAACAAGATATGATCATTTCTACCATGTTTTGAAGTACCTATAGAAATATTTTCTCTTTGCAAAATGTTTTTATTCCTGACCTGACCTGACTTTGCAGTCATCTCTCCAATTCGCAAAAAGGCGAAAAAATGCAGACAAAACATGGCGTGCAACATGATACGATCAAACCGACATTGTGCTGTGTGATGTAATGCCTGTACTATTTGCTGGAGAATGTGCGGAGTAATAGGAAGGCGGATGTCAGGGGCACCTGACAAATTACGAACTCCCTTCAAAGCCTTTTTGACTACAAAATTCTGAGTTGGATCATGAACACCACGGATTTTGTGCATGTAAGAAAGACCTGCAATGTAGGTTGCGATAGTGTTTGCAGATTTCTGCTGCTGATAAAGCCATGATATATACAGAATAATATCAGACACTGAAACTGGCCAGTGAACATCAGCATTACCTTTAGCGACAGTGTAATATTTACAATATGACGACACTGCTGTCGAATAGGAAACCTGAGAATTGTCTGATATGGCTGCAGACAAAATTTCTGCTGCTGTATCCTTCAAAGATGAAGAAGATGCTGTGGAACTCTTGTAGGATGAGGATCCATGTAAGGAGCCAAGGCCTTGAACTTGAGAATCTGCAAGCGCGAAAGGAGATCAGGTAACACATTTTGTTTACCAGCAATATGTGTGGCTTGGAACAGGATATTGTACCTTAAACATGCTAATACTAGTCGCCTAACTAACTTCATGACGTTAGGATCCTTTGATGAAGTTTTATTAACTATAGCGACAACTGCTTCGTTGTCGGAATAGAAAAGAAATGACTTGTTAGCCAAACTGTGTCCCCAGATTTCGATAGCGACTACAATAGGAAATAGTTCCTTGACTGTAATATTGTTTGCAGACATACATGTATCACATGAATCCCACGTTCCGAAGAACCACTTAGAACCAAAGACTGCACCAAAACCAAGAGAACCTGATGCATCCGTAAATAATTTTAGTTTCTCTGAATCTAACCATCGGTCGTCCAAAAATATGGACTTCCCATTGAAAGATTCAATGAAGATACTCCAAGCCTGAAGATCTAGTCTAGCTTCTTTATTTAGACGGATATGGTGATGAGGTTTAATAACGCCTTTTGTCAAGTCCATCAAGCGGCGGAGAAAACATCTCCCAGGCAGAATAACCGAACATGCAAAATTAAGCAACCCAATGAGAGACTGAATTTCTTTCAGGGTAATGCGTTTACGCCTTTTGTTGTTCTCTAGCAACTGTTTAATTTTGTTTATTTTCTCCATAGGCAGCCGAGCTTCCATTTTAATGGAGTCTAACTCTATGCCGAGAAAAGTGAGAACTTCGCTAGGACCCTCGGTCTTTTCCTCCTTGATAGGTATCCCTAGAACTTCACAGAGATTGAGGAATTGTTTAAGACCTGCAGAGCACAATGTAGTGCCTTTCGGCCCTAGAATAAGGAAGTCATCTAGGACATGAACCATATGGCCTATGCTAAATGTGTTAGTCGCAATCCATTGAAGAGATGTGCTAAACGTTTCAAATATAGAACAGGATATGGAGCAACCCATTGGTAAACATCTATCAAAATAATACATGCCCTGAAAAGTCATCCCTAGAAGTTCATAGTCCAATGGGTGGACAGGTACTATGCGAAAGGCAGAAGCAATATCGGTTTTGGCCATAAGACAGCCTTTACCCAACTTTTTAATAATATGTATTGCATTTTCTACTGTGCTATAGGATACTGAACACAAATTATCAGGTATGAAGTCATTGATAGATGTTCCCTCTGGATAAGACAGGTGATGTATCAGTCTGAACTCATGGTCTTTTTTCGGAACTAATCCTATTGGTGAGCACACTGGTAACCCTATTTATCATATTAAGCTCGCCGAAATCGTAATTTTTCTTATAAACCACGATTATATCCCGACAAAATTATTATATCCCGATAATGACGAGTAATCTTTGACCATCGCAATTAAATTTTAAGTAAATTAGGAAATTTAGACCGTCGTTGTTTATATTGCGACAACCCTTTAGGAAATTACGACAACCCTTTAGGAAATTACGACATCGTCAATTAAATACAGCCTCAGGCAGTTATCCCAACTCACCTGTTAGGCAGATAATTGACAAGGGGCACAGCGGGTGACTTCACGGTTCAACGCACTGACAGCTCTTACCTCTGTACCTGTGGGCACTGAGCCAAGTTTTAGCTTGCATCCAGCGCCGGCTACCATATCGCTAGAGGGCAAGTAATTAGAGGCTCCATGCTGTGATGACCGCGGGACTGCATGACTGGTTAAATTTACCTGTGTTTGACCAGAAGCCACAAACAATGAATGTTTTTTTTTATCATTAGGCCTTGCCCCATCCCTAATCATGTTTTGTCTGTACCTGATCTGATCACAAATGATGTGAAGATTTTGACAGGCTTACACTCGGCCAACTAATTAGATAATGACCCCCTCCGGCCTCAACCCTTCCTGGTCAAAGTTTACCTGTATCAGGCCTGAAGATCTGGAGAGAATAACCCTGGGGCCGCTGATTGTTTAGTTGGGAACAGGTCATCACACCTTATATTTATGTTTAATTAAAGTGTCACCTATTTTAAACATATAAAATACATTAAACGTCTAAGTCTAAACAGACTTACGAGACACTATAAGCAATTAATAATTATTTCAATCATAAAATAGATAAATGAAATGTGTATAAAATCTTATCTAGCCAAACGTAGCACTGTCATATTTAGTATAAAGATTATAATACTACTTAAATAGCATACGTTATGGCTTGTATGTGCTTTCTTGAATATATAAATTTGTTAAATACTTGGTCGCTTGCGTATTTCCGTGTATAAAACTTGTACTGCCGGTTTAAATACGTGTATTTTGATAACTTTGTGATTTCCTTGTTGATGATCAACAAAAATATCTTTTTGAAAAAAAAACCGGCCGTTTAATACGTTATTTCTGTGTAAAACATGTCAATTGTCTAGTGGTAACGAGCTTATAATATACTTGTATGTGGACCGCTATTGGTGAGCAATAAAAATATAGGCTTGATTTTACTGGAGGTCGCGTGTATTGTGATAACATCACAACTTTAATACACTCTATTAATTTGAATTACCGTATTGAAGTAAATGTAAAATCGTTGATTCACTTGATCGTAAATTTGTCTGTTGTTTTTTCATCAACTAATTTACACATGCAAATACCCGAAAAACGGCCGTTAAATACCTGGTCGCTTGCATATTTCTGTGTATACAACTTGTCAACTGTCTGCCGGTTTATATACGAGTATGTTGATCACTATTGTGGTACAGTTGTATGTTTGATATTGATGATCAATAAAACAATTGCATTGGAATTATATCGATTTATTTTATTGAAGACCGCGTGTAACTTTTATTCACAATTTCCCTCCATATGTATTCTTTTTATTACCGTGACAGCCTAAAGGAAGTAAATAAAATAGTTGATTCACTTGATTGATTATGGGTTTGTTGTTTCTTTCCTTAATATACATATGCAAATATCCGAAAAACGGCCGGCACTTTTTTTTCTGAAATATGCTGATGAGCCGTGAACTAGTTCAATTACATGAAACGGCTTTACTTCCTACTTTATAATTATGTTGTATCTAAATGTCACATTCGCGGACCAAGCTAGAACTTATTAACACCCTATTTAGAATTTGTTGTTTTATTGACAATACGATCAACAATGGGCGCAGCGGGTGGCTTTACGCCTCGCCGCACATATAGCTCCTACCTGTGTCGCCCGTCTCTGTGGTAACTATGTTTAGCACAGCAGGAGGGGCTTCACCACTACCTGAACTGGAGCGCTATACTTACAAGCGTAACGGAATGATCAGACACATATTCGTCATTGTTATCATTATTTTATTACATGTGTCATTTTAATTAGTTATATATAATTAATCACATTAAACAGTAAGATCTCTTCACCCGCTGACCAAGAACGTGCTGAATAAATCTTAACGCCGTTGATGCATGGTTGAATTTATACTGACACGGGAACAAGGACTATGTTTATCATTATAACATAACTTGGCTATACACAGTAAATTTATGGGTGCATAGCCCTAGTATGATCGTAAGACATTAAAGAAGGCACTTAAAAATATGATACCAACAACCGTCTTCTTCAAGTACACATCTGTACATATTATGAAATTTAGAAATGAATTACATTAAAAACTTGATCGTTGATGTGTTTGTTTTTTTCCATAAACTGTGATGTAAATACACACCCACATATCAGTCATCTGCAGAAACAAAAAATTACCTGGTGTGTAGCGAGCCGTGAACAGCCTACGGCATGTCGACCATGTCAGGTGAACTACTAATTATCGATTTTTTGTTTACTGATAAGAGTATCGGCAGGTCACACGGTGTCGGTTTGCAGTCTTTTGTTCACAGATACGGGTGATCGCCCTTCCAAGGTGGCACATTGACGATAAATACACAAGTCACCGGATTATCTACCTATGCTGGGATATCGTAATTTTTGGTCTTTTGTTTACTAACTATGGTTTTGAAATGTGTCATTTCTGGCTGTTGCTCCTACATACATAACAAATTCCCATCAGTTATCTGCTACAAAAATAAAATTACCTGGTGTGTAGCGAGCCGTGAACAGCTTACGGCGTGTCGACCATGTCAGGTAGACTACTAATTATCGATCTTTTGTTTACTGATAAAATTAAACAAAATATAAAATAATTACAAAATTCTGCGGCAATATTTCAAAGTGAGCATGTTTGCTTTAAAACACACGTGTACTACAGGTCAACGCGGCTTTGCTACAAAGTCACGATGTATATTTTACTCACCTGTATGTGGATGGATCGCAGGACGACCTTTAGCCAGAAATGACACTTTCAAAACCAATAAAAGGCTGAATAAAACTTAGTACCGTTGATGCACGGATGAATTTATACTGACACGGGAACAAGGATTTTCGGATCTTATTTGTCATCCGCATGTTTATACTTGATATTACTACCGTCTCTGATAGACATGTCAAGTGTCTAATTTGTAGTAGCATTTGTGTTTGTGCTACAAAAAGTGCCGACCGTTTTCAGGTATTTGCGTGTATATAACAATTGATGAAAACACAAATGCTACTTGCTACAGGTAATTTTATTTTTGTAGCAGATGACTGATGGGAATTTGTTATGTATGTATGTAGGAGCAACAGCCAGAAATGACACATTTCAAAACCATAGTTAGTAAACAAAAGACCAAAAATTACGATATCCCAGCATAGGTAGATAATCCGGTGACTTGTGTATTTATCGTCAATGTGCCACCTTGGAAGGGCGATCACCCGTATCTGTGAACAAAAGACTGCAAACCGACACCGTGTGACCTGCCGATACTCTTATCAGTAAACAAAAAATCGATAATTAGTAGTTCACCTGACATGGACGACATGCCGTAGGCTGTTCACGGCTCGCTACACACCAGGTAATTTTTTGTTTCTGCAGATGACTGATATGTGGGTGTGTATTTACATCACAGTTTATGGAAAAAAACAAACACATCAACGATCAAGTTTTTAATGTAATTCATTTCTAAATTTCATAATATGTACATGAAGAAGACGGTTGTTGGTATCATATTTTTTAAGTGTCTTCTTTAATGTCTTACGATCATACTAGGGCTATGCACCCATACATTTACTGTGTATAGCCAAGTTATGTTATAATGATAAACATGTTTTCTGAAGTTGCCAATTTCTGACGACTTATCGGCATATTTCAGAAAAAGTGCCGGCCGTTTTCAGGTATTTGCGTGTATATAGCAATTGATGAAAACACGAATGCTATCAGAGATGGTAGTAAAATCAAGTATGAACATGCGGACGACAAATATGATCCGAAAGTCCTTGTTCCCGTGTCAGTATAAATTCATCCATGCATCAACGATATTACGATTTATTCAACACGTTCTTGGTCAGCGTGTGCAGGGATCTTACTGTTTAATGTGATTAATTATATATAACTAATTAAAATGACACATGTAATAAAATAATGATAACAATGACGAATATGTGTCTGATCTTTCCGTTACGCTTGTAAGTATAGCGCTCCAGTTCAGGTAGTGGTGAAGCCCCTCCTGCTGTGCTAAACATAGTTACCACAGAGACGGGCGACACAGGTAGGAGCTATATGTGCGGCGAGGCGTGAAGTCACCCGCTGCGCCCATTGTTGATCGTATTGTCAATAAAACAACAAATTCTAAATAGGGTGTTAATAAGTTCTAGCTTGGTCCGCGAATGTGACATTTAGATACAACATAATTATAAAGTAGGAAGTAAAGCCGTTTCATGTAATTGAACTAGTTCACGGCTCATCAGCATATTTCAGAAAAACAAGAGGCCCAATGGGCCTGCATCGCTCACCTGGTATCAATTTCAGACTTATATTATAGTGTAACCCTAAAGTCCCTTAAAATCTTTTAATGTAAGACATTTAGAAGAACATCTTAAGATTTAAACATATTTTACCTCTGTGACCTTATAAGACAACATCATTTTCATTTTCAAATTTTGTTTGGCTTCATCCCAGGACGCTACCAGCCAAATATCATGTCTCTAGGCAAATAAAGATCAAGGTCATTTCTTTTCACAAACTTTGTCAGGCTTCATCCAAGGAACCTTTCAGCCAAATATTATGCTTCTAGGGCTTTTGGTATTTCAGAAGAAGTCGTTTGAAGGTTTCAACAGATTTGACTATTATGACCTTGAATATAGGTCAATGTCATTTCTTTTCGTAGACTTTGTCGGGCGTCATCCAAGGAACCTTTCAGCCAAATATCATGCTTCTAGGGCTTTTGGTATTTCAGAAGAAGTCATTTAAAGGTTTTAACAGATTTGACCCCTGTGACCTTGAATATAGGTCAAGGTCATTTCTTTTCGCAAACTTTGTCAAGCTTCATCCAAGGAACCTTTCAGCCAAATATCATGCTTCTAGGGCTTTTGGTATTTCAGAAGAAGTCGTTTGAAGGTTTTAACAGATTTGACCCCTGTGACCTTGAATATAGGTCAAGGTCATTTCTTTTCGCAAACTTTGTCGGGCTTCATCCAAGAAAAATTTCAGCCAAATGTCATGCTTCTAGGGTTTTTGGTATTTCAGAAGAAGTCGTTTGAAGGTTTTAACAGATTTGACCCCTGTGACCTTGAATATAGGTCAAGGTCATTTCTTTTCGCAAACTTTGTCGGGCTTCATCCAAGAAACATTTCAGCCAAATGTCATGCGTCTAGGGTTTTTGGTATTTCAGAAGAAGTCGTTTGAAGGTTTTAACAGATTTGACCCCTGTGACCTTGAATATAGGTCAAGGTCATTTCTTTTCGCAAACTTTGTCGGGCTTTATCCAAGGAACCTTTCAGCCAAATATCATGCTTCTAGGGCTTTTGGTATTTCAGAAGAAGTCGTTTGAAGGTTTTAACAGATTTGACCCCTGTGACCTTGAATATAGGTCAAGGTCATTTCTTTTCGCAAACTTTGTCGGGCTTTATCCAAGGAACCTTTCAGCCAAATATCATGCTTCTAGGGCTTTTGGTATTTCAGAAGAAGTCGTTTGAAGGTTTTAACAGATTCGACCTCCGTGACCTTGAATATATGTCAAGGTCATTTCTTTTTGCAAACTTTGTCAGGCTTCATCCAAGGAACCTTTCAGCCAAATATAATGCTTCTAGGGCTTTTGGTATTTCAGAAGAAGTCGTTTGAAGGTTTCAACAGATTTGACTATTATGACCTTGAATATAGGTCAAGGTCATTTCTTTTCGTAGACTTTGTCGGGCGTCATCCAAGGAACCTTTCAGCCAAATATCATGCTTCTAGGGATTTTGGTATTTCAGAAAAAGTCATTTAAAGGTTTTAACAGATTTGACCCCTGTGACCTTGAATATAGGTCAAGGTCATTTCTTTTCGCAAACTTTGTCAAGCTTCATCCAAGGAACCTTTCAGCCAAATATCATGCTTCTAGGGCTTTTGGTATTTCAGAAGAAGTCGTTTGAAGGTTTTAACAGATTTGACCCCTGTGACCTTGAATATAGGTCAAGGTCATTTCTTTTCGCAAACTTTGTCGGGCTTCATCCAAGAAAAATTTCAGCCAAATGTCATGCTTCTAGGGTTTTTGGTATTTCAGAAGAAGTCGTTTGAAGGTTTTAACAGATTTGACCCCTGTGACCTTGAATATAGGTCAAGGTCATTTCTTTTCGCATACTTTGTCGGGCTTCATCCAAGGAACCTTTCAGCCAAATATAATGCTTCTAGGGCTTTTGGTATTTCAGAAGAAGTCGTTTGAAGGTTTTAACAGATTTGACCCCTGTGACCTTGAATATAGGTCAAGGTCATTTCTTTTCGCAAACTTTGTCGGGCTTTATCCAAGGAACCTTTCAGCCAAATATCATGCTTCTAGGGCTTTTGGTATTTCAGAAGAAGTCGTTTGAAGGTTTTAACTGATTCGACCCCCGTGACCTTGAATATATGTCAAGGTCATTTCTTTTTGCAAACTTTGTCAGGCTTCATCCAAGGAACCTTTCAGCCAAATATAATGCTTCTAGGGCTTTTGGTATTTCAGAAGAAGTCGTTTGAAGGTTTTAACTGATTTGACCCCTGTGACCTTTAATATAAGTCAAGGTCATTTCTTTTCGCAAACTTTGTCAAGCTTCATCCAAGGAACCTTTCAGCCAAATATCATGCTTCTAGGGCTTTTGGTATTTCAGAAGAAGTCGTTTAAAGGTTTTAACAGATTTGACCCCTGTGACCTTGAATATAGGTCAAGGTCATTTCTTTTCGCAAACTTTGCTGGTCTTTATCCAAAGAACCTTTCCGCCAAATATCATGCTTCTAGGGTTTTTGGTATTTCAGAAGAAGTCGTTTAAAGGTTTTAACAGATTTGACCCCTGTGACCTTGAATATAGGTCAAGGTCATTTCTTTTCGCAAACTTTGCCGGGCTTCATCCAAGGAACCTTTCAGCCAAATATCATGCTTCTAGGTCTTTTGGTATTTCAGAAGAAGTCGTTTGAAGGTTTTAACAGATTTGACCCTTGTGACCTTGAATATAGGTCAAGGTCATTTCTTTTCGCAAACTTTGTTGAGCTTCATCCAAGGAACCTTTCAGCCAAATGCCATGTTTCTAGGGCTTCTTGTATTTCAGAAGAAGTCGTTTAAAGGTTAAAATAGATTTAACCTCACTGTGACCTTGAATATTGGTCAAGGTCATTTCTTTTCGCAAACTTTATTTGGCTTCATCCAAGGAAGCTACTGGTCAAATATGAAGTCTCTATGCCTGACGGTATTTTAGAAGAAGTTGTTTGAAGGTTTCGACATTTTTGACCCCTGTGACCTTGAAATTAGGTCAAAGTGATTTTTTTTCGCAAACTTTGTTCAGCTCCTTCCAAGAAATCTACCAGCCAAATTTCATGTCACTGGGCCTTTCAGTATTTTAGAAGAAGTCGTTTAAAGGAAAAAGTTGACGGACGCAGGACGGACGGACGGACGACGGACGGACGGACAGACGGACGGACGGACGGACGGACGACGGACGCTGCACCATCACATAAGCTCACTTGGCCCTTCGGGCCAGGTGAGCTAAAAAGTGCCGGCCGTTTTTCGGATATTTGCATATGTATATTAAGGAAAGAAACAACAAACCCATAATCAATCAAGTGAATCAACTATTTTATTTACTTCCTTTAGGCTGTCACGGTAATAAAAAGAATACATATGGAGGGAAAACGTGTAGAAAAGTTACACGCGGTCTACAATAAAATAAATCGATATAATTCCAATGCAATTGTTTTATTGATCATCAATATCAAACATACAACTGTACCACAATAGTGATCAACATACTCGTATATAAACCGGCAGACAGTTGACAAGTTGTATACACAGAAATATGCAAGCGACCAGGTATTTAACGGCCGTTTTTCGGGTATTTGCATGTGTAAATTAGTTGATGAAAAAACAACAGACAAATTTACGATCAAGTGAATCAACGATTTTACATTTACTTCATTAGGGTAATTCAAATTAATAGAGTGTATTAAAGTTGTGATGTTATCACAATACACGCGACCTCCAGTAAAATCAAGCCTATATTTTTATTGCTCACCAATAGCGGTCCACATACAAGTATATTATAAGCTCGTTACCACTAGACAATTGACATGTTTTACACAGAAATAACGTATTAAACGGCCGGTTTTTTTTCAAAAAAA
Source organism: Mimachlamys varia (assembly GCA_947623455.1). Lineage (NCBI taxonomy): Eukaryota > Metazoa > Mollusca > Bivalvia > Pectinida > Pectinidae > Mimachlamys > Mimachlamys varia. Next base: position 14,659,914 of record OX392541.1, read on the forward strand.
TTTTGTTGATCATCAACAAGGAAATCACAAAGTTATCAAAATACACGTATTTAAACCGGCAGTACAAGTTTTATACACGGAAATACGCAAGCGACCAAGTATTTAACAAATTTATATATTCAAGAAAGCACATATAAGCCATAACGTATGCTATTTAAGTAGTATTATAATCTTTATACTAAATATGACAGTGCTACGTTTGGCTAGATAAGATTTTATACACATTTCATTTATCTATTTTATGATTGAAATAATTATTAATTGCTTATAGTGTCTCGTAAGTCTGTTTAGACTTAGACGTTTAATGTATTTTATATGTTTAAAATAGGTGACACTTTAATTAAACATAAATATAAGGTGTGATGACCTGTTCCCAACTAAACAATCAGCGGCCCCAGGGTTATTCTCTCCAGATCTTCAGGCCTGATACAGGTAAACTTTGACCAGGAAGGGTTGAGGCCGGAGGGGGTCATTATCTAATTAGTTGGCCGAGTGTAAGCCTGTCAAAATCTTCACATCATTTGTGATCAGATCAGGTACAGACAAAACATGATTAGGGAGGGGGCAAGGCCTAATTATAAAAAAAACCATTCATTGTTTGTGGCTTCTGGTCAAACACAGGTAAATTTAACCAGTCATGCAGTCCCGCGGTCATCACAGCATGGAGCCTCTAATTACTTGCCCTCTAGCGATATGGTAGCCGGCGCTGGATGCAAGCTAAAACTTGGCTCAGTGCCCACAGGTACAGAGGTAAGAGCTGTCAGTGCGTTGAACCGTGAAGTCACCCGCTGTGCCCCTTGTCAATTATCTGCCTAACAGGTGAGTTGGGATAACTGCCTAAGGCTGTATTTAATTGACGATGTCGTAATTTCCTAAAGGGTTGTCGTAATTTCCTAAAGGGTTGTCGCAATATAAACAACGACGGTCTAAATTTCCTAATTTACTTAAAATTTAATTGCGATGGTCAAAGATTACTCGTCATTATCGGGATATAATAATTTTGTCGGGATATAATTGTGGTTTATAAGAAAAATTACGATATCGGCGAGCTTAATATGATAAATAGGGTTACCAGTGGCACTGTAACTCTTGCATTGGTGGGTCCCGAAATGGACCAGCAATGCGACCCCGACAAAGTTCCTTTTTAAGTTTTTCCGCAACAATGTCTTTATTTTGTTTTGCAGACAAGAGATTGTTACAAACTCGAAATTTTCTAGGGCCCTCATACCCAATTCGAAATCCTTCTGAAAACCCTTGAATTAAATATGTTGCCAAAGACTGGTCATATGCTTGCAGAAATTGACTTAAAATTGGAACTCTAACTGGAGTTACTACACCAGAACTACTTCCGACTACCTGACTGGCTAGGGTTTGCGTTTTTGTTAGCTTGGGACTTGCATTTGTTATGGGAGTGGGGGCCCTTGCAGGCAAAACATACGTGTTTGTATGTGCAGCTTGCACCCCGGGGGCAATGGCCCTGTTTGTGGAAGGGATAGCAGTATCCCACTGGTACCTTTCCACCATTGGGCTTGCTTGATTGTCCCCTTGAGTTAAACCCACCATTGGGCTTGTACTTACGAAAGGGCTGGTTATAGTTCTCATTTGTACTAGTGTTATGGGCATAATTGGCCATCACCCAGTACTCTACTTGCAACTGTCCCCAAGGAATATTTGAAGACTCTCGATCTCTACGCACTCTCTCATCATATATTAACCATGCAAACCCATGGTTTTTGGCAGCCAAATCCCTAACTATTTCCCCATGCTTGATGACCTGGGGTATTCTACCAGGAAACTTTTCGGCATAAATTGCCAGAAAACGTAAAAATGCTGTAGTCCATTGGTTAATGTTTCGAATAGCTGGTCTGGATTTTGAACTTGAAATTTTAAACTGGGCTTTACCTGATTTCTGAATTTGTAAAGTCCCAGCATCTTTGTCAGACCAAGTGTTGGAGGACAACAAGTTTTCAAACTTGACAAATTTATCTTGCCAGATTTTTTGCTTAGTTTTTGAATCAATTTGGCTAGAGATGGAGCTAGAGATAAGGCTGCCACCATGTTCAGTAGAACTCTCCTCAGATGAAGAACTAGAATATGAATCAGAATCACTTGATTCAGATTCACTGCAAGTATCAGATCTAGAGTCAGTACCTGATTGCTGGCCATGTGCAGGCATTGGGGTCCTGGAGCGCCGCACTCGTTTATGAGGTCGTTTCTTTGGAGACGTGGACACGGACCTCTTTCTTTGGCGACCTCGAACAGTCTCCAGCCTTTCACTTGGCTCAACATGTACAGCTGTTGGTCGTTGATGGAGTCGGTTCTCCATATGCTGTACGACTTGTTCTGTCACCCTGGTTACAATGTCTTCCATGTTTGGCAAAGCTTCAGCCTGTTCTGCTGACCCAGCCGCTGCTGGGATGGGTCGAACCCTGGACCTTGAGGCAGCCTGTATGGCAGACCCCGCTGCTGTTGAGATGGGTGTTGTGGAACTATTTCCAGGGACAGCACTTTTTTCTGTTTGCTTGCCTCTTTTTTGTGGCCCTTTCTTCAACGTAGTGGTGATTGGGCTTGGGACAGGTTCCTTGGCCTGTGACAATTGTGGCCCAGTGGTACGTTTATGCTTGTACATCTATGGGAAACAATAGAAAGGGGTTAATACAAGCTTAAGTAGCAGTATGAGTCTGTACCCTCCACATCATGTAGGTATGTGATCAGCATCATGATATAACAAATGCAAGCATGACCATAATATAGTTATCATATACATATAATTGATCACGAGATCAACTTTAATCATTTGCGTGCGCATCATGATTATGGTAATTGTATTGCACAATTTATGACTATGTATATATAATGTCAATGATATTGTATATCAGATTGATACAAAATTGAGATGCAGTAGAAGATATTGTAAGGGCAGTATTTGTAATATTTAATGGTCATGTAAATGAATTTGTTAATCACAGAGATCAGCATTTAACATACCGTAGCCCTTGTCATATATTATATTAGTATCCCACACAGATACAAATAAGCATGTTCAATATAAGCAACCGAACAAACTACATATATATATATATGCAGTATACAATACTTATACAGATAACAATAAAACATACATGGTACTGTATATAATTCACTGTATATGGTACCCCACACAGATACATGTAACAGTATTTCACACAGATACTTGTGTACTCAACATCAACTGTAGTAGTATCCCACACAGATACCTATGTACCGTATACATCAGGTGTAAATAGTATCCCACACAGATACATATGTACCGTATACATCAGCTGTAAATAGTGTCCCACACAAATACATATGTACCGTATACATCAGCTGTAAATAGTATCCCACACAGATACATATATACCGTATACATCAGCTGTAAATAGTATCCCACACAGATACATATGTACCGTATACATCAGCTGTAAATAGTATCCCACACAGATACATGTCATATGTACCGTATACATCAGCTGTAAATAGTATCCAACACAGATACATATGTACCGTATACATCAGCTGTAAATAGTATCCCACACAGATACCTATATATGTACCACTGTACATCAATTGTCAACAGCTGATAATATAAGTATCCCGCACAGATACACAAAAGGGGCTATTAGCTATAGTATCCCACACAGATACCTACGTACTGTACATCAGCTGTAAACATTATTCCTCCGGATACACCAACAATAGTATATAATGCACACAATAATAACCTGTAAAGCTACCCATATCTATATATATATGTGTGTTCTGTACATCCACTTAGGCACTATAGCTAGTCTCCCGCACAGATACACTAATTACTATATGCATGTACCTACACTGTACACATAACAGTATCCCACACAGATACATGTGTGCAAAATTCACACCCTGGCATTAAATTTGCAGATCACTAGATGCATGCCAGTAGCCTTATCACTTTAATCGCACCCAGAATTTCAACATGCACTGATATCCTAAATATTTCAAGCATACATGTAGTATACAGTATGCATATTCTGAATTTACAGCACACTGTGAAAGCTAAAGCATAACCAGTATGTTTACATTTTGAAGGCATTCACCTCTAAATAAATCAACATTCCTTACAGATATTTAGTCCAGAATTACAGAACTTGGTCAAAACAGCATCCCACACAGATAACCATGACCAGGCAAGCGTGCGAATGTATAAATATAAGTAAAAAATTCACCTGATGGCAAAGCAAGCATATGTACATTTTATAAAGTGTGACTGCTCGATAAGCTGTCCGTATGTATATATATATATATATATAGTACAACCCACAAAAAGGAAATATATTAACAAATTTTGTTAATTAAGCTTAAAACAACCAGGTGGCTGAAATTGGATAGTAGAGTTTATGATGCACAGACCTAATATAAATGAACTGCATGTGGGCGACTGATAAAATTTATATATATACCCCAAAATGTACTGTTTACCTTGCCATACAGGTGTTCATTAAAGAATTGAAGTTGTAGTATATATACCTATACATATGTACAGTTGAGCATGGGTGCCCACCACAACAACCCACTTGCAATGACATTAGGTATATAAATGAATAAATATACAGCATATACTTAATATATGCAAAGTGAAACCAAAAGTATGACCTTATTTCTTGTTAATGTAACATACCAGCTCTCAGTCTCCTCACTGCAGATACCAGTAACGCCCTGATGTTGTTGAAATATTTTTTATTTCCCTGGTCATTTAGATGGACCCCATCTGTGTCAAACACTGCAGCTTGGTTCTCAGATGACCAAAACCTGTCATGCGGTGAAACACCACCCCATCCATATTTTTAACGTAGCTGTCCAGTCGCCTATTGAGTTCATCAACCCGCTCGTTAAACCAAACAGTGTCAACAGCATAACGGATGGGGCGCGAAGGGGGGAGTCGGTGTAATATTTGGCACACTATCACCTCTTTAACACCAAGTGAATATCTCAACGTGACTGTCAGATCAATAATACATTTAAAGATATCGTCCACTGAAGAATTCGCCTTGCACAGATCGTTTGAAGCTGTCTGTAAAACTACAATATCTGGGTCACTGCTTTGAACTATGGCGACCCCCCTCCGTCCTATTGTTTTCGTTCCAGCTCCCCCAAATCCCTCCAAGTTCACCACAATATCGTCGCGAGCCAAGTTAAAATTATCGTCGACTCTATCGTTACAAGGGTCCTGTATATATTGACGTAATCGCCTGACGAAAGAATGTCCTAGCATCAATGCAGATGCAGGCATCGTGAATCAAAACACCTATGTGGCGTCCACATGTAAAATACGAAACTTGTAAACAAAGGAGCTGATTTTGGCGCGCTGGGCTAACCATGCATCAAAATTCCAAAAAGACACTAATTGCGTCGTTACTTACGGCTTTCACACAGTTCGATCTCTTCTATGATAATGTGGAACCACTGTACGTTGTTCAAAACATCATATTCGCAATAATAAACAAATAGCGTTGAGAAACTGTGGAGTGTAAAAATCAGCTGTTGTTGACAAAATGGATGATCGACGTCACGTGACCTCTTATTTTCGCTGGGTCACGTGACGCGACCAGGGGCCCCCAATTGGGGGTACCCAATGGGTTACCGAAGAGGACTTCTTAATTTAAAACTCGCCACCCCCAGCCGACACAGAGAATACATTGATTACACAACTACATAAATTCACAGATTAATAAAGTAATAAACAGAGGTTATAAATTACTTTATGTGAACATAAATACAAATATTCAGTTCGTAAGAATTTCACTTTTTCACTATTCAGCATCGCAGTTTTCGAATTTCATTGAGTTGATGTGACGTCACGTCACTCGATTTGCTATTAAAGATAGATTTTTCTTAAATAGATTTCTTACATGGTTAATTTCAAAATGTGTTTCAGTGTTGTGCATTTTTTCTTCGGTTCGTTCGAGAATCTCTTATTGCTGATTCATGTAGCTATCTTTCCCCGATTATAGTCAGCGAATGTGTAAAACATGAATGTTCTCGGTATTTGTGGAGCCATTTTCAAATAACCCTAATTAACTGTCGCTGACATTACCCATGACACAAGCAAACATGATATAGCAAAATAAAAACGCCTAAACTATTTGTGTACCAACGCAATGAGGGAAATTATGAACACAATTAGGGAAATTATATAATTGAAATATCGATTGTACTATTTTTATCGACAATCATCATGCAAAATGGCTGTTGTAATGTATCTATGATTATTTCTATATAAAATCCCCCCAGCGGTTTGATGATTAATATTGAATTTCGTCATCCTACACATGTTGCTTTATGGATCGATGGCGGGCAGAACTAATTGTCGTCTGCTCTAATTAATCTCGTTTCCCCATGACATGCTATAATATGAATGCGTGGAAAAAGCTAACCGGTTACAAAGTTTGACCGTTTGGTGTTCCACATATTAAGTCTCGAAAAAATTCCCCATACGGAGCTAGCACTAATATCATGGAACGTATATTGTTTTGAAAAAATATCTCCCTGCCAAAGAGACTCGAGACATTCTCAAAGAGTTTCGGGCCATTGTGAACGAATTCAAAATTGGTAAATTCTTTCACAATGTTTCGAACCTCTTTGGGAATGTCTCGAAACTCTTTGGGGAGCCTTCTTTCAAGAGAATAGAATATGCAATTGTGTAGTGTTGGCGTCTGAGGCATTTTATTTTCGATACAACCATCGACCTTTACAAATTTTGCGAAAGAGGCACTGCATGGTATCTAATCTTTTTTGATATTTGTTGAAAGAAAGAAGACACATATTGAAACATGACAACACAATACTTGATTTTACCACATGTTGTGTAATACTAATTACGCTCACCTCTTTGACAGTCACTCTGTACACTTTCTTTCCCTGCAAATAGACATAATAGAATACATTGGTTATTATTCAGGAGATGTTCCTTGCGTTAAGTTGAAATGTGTACTGTAATGATATTCGGGACAGGCTGATTATATCCTTGGTGACACCATTTCAACGTAAACTGCAACATTCAAAGCTAACAATGAAAAGTTAAAAAAAAACTTTCAATAGAGATTACAAGTAGGAAACAAATAGTCCAGAGGGGTTGTACATATCTACACAAAATTATATCTCAATTTAGGTTTTTTTGCCATGACTCTCAGCTTTTATGCTCACTGTCCTTATGCGTTATGAGTTTCTTCTTCAAAATACATTTGTTTGGAAATAACAGCCGTGATATAATAAAAACTAATCGGAGAATACCAAAGCGTCAACAAAACCATCATTTGAACTCAAAACCGAATAAACGAGAGGCAGAATAGGAACAAAAGAAAAATTTACATGGAACCTCTCGTAAAAGCACAAGAGAATTAGACTGGGTATTCCGGAAGAGTAAGCGTCTTCTGCTTCATCGACGACACCCGTCATGTGAATCTTAGTCACATCCAAGTAAACATCAAGATTTCAAAACGGAAATTGAGTATCATTGTCAATTACAACAAGTAAACACACAAACAAGCATACTCATAAACGTCCATCTTCATATCGCTTAAATATACAGAATATTTCTCAATGAGACAAAGATGGCGAGCATTAAACTTGCTCATAGTTCTGATCAACCTGCATCTCTCGAACCTTGTGTTGTTAGTTTGTTTGTCAGCAGTCGACATCGATCACGAAAATAGGTTGGAGATATAGGGATGTTACTATCAAGAAATGGAAAGTTCACGATTGGAAAATTGAAATCATAACGTTTATCGTATAGCTTAGTAGTAAGGTGTCCACGTTAGTAGTAGTTTAAGTAGAGATCGAGTTAAGCAGCTGATGTGGTCAGCAAACTTGTTGCTGATATATCTGGGGGAATTAAAATTAAAAGATTTGGCTACCTGTCCTAATAAGCTCTTCCACAAATTCAGTCTCGTATAATCTTGAAAGTTAGTGTATATATTTTAAATTCATCGGTTTGCATCACGTTCTAACCCCCCCCCCCCCAATTTTTGTTACATCTAGGAAAACAGTATTTTATTTCATTTTGTTTATTTAATCTCTATTTGTTTCCACACTAATTCTTTAAGGTATATGATTTCTAATCAAAGCTACAGACATTTTCCTACCTTTAGTTACAGTTTCGGCATCGAAACGAGGATTATTTTAATACGGTTATATTACAGACCTCCTGGTATATTTTTAACATCCAGTTATATTTAAGACATCCGGTTATATTTTTAAAATCCGGTTATATTCTAGACATCCGGTTATACTACAGATATCCGGTTATATTTTTAACATCCGGTTATTTTTAGACTTCCGGTTATAGTACATATATCCGGTTATACTACAGATGAGGTATTTGTTTAATAAATAGTATTACTCCTGAAAGGATGCAGAACCTATTATGTTTTCAAAAATGAGAATCAACGTTTCAAATGGATGACATGAAAAGCAATTCATTGATTACAGTGGTGCCCTCCGCTTTTTGTTTGTAACATTCCCCTACCGCAAATATATTACCGAAATTGTTCCTGTTTTAGTTTTAATACTCATGTATTGCATTGTCAATTCCATATACAACACCATACAAAGAACGAAAATGACAGTATACGGGTTTTCAAAATGATAAGAGGGGCAGTTTTAACACTTTAACATATAATCAGTCCGTGCTGTGTTTATTGCCAGTACACATCATCGACAAATATTTTTATTTGCTCATGAAAAATGAATGAAATTAATTTCCTATCATTACATATTGGTTTTTATAGATAGTGACAGCATACAGTTATAAAAAACGCTTAACTATTAAACAATGTAAAGATCAATAACTCAGTTAGTGTTTCCGTCATCTGGCACCTAATGGTTTGCTTTTCACGCCATCGATTTGAAGTGTATAAATCCAGTTTCCTGTTTGCAAACAGATTTAACCTGCTTGAACAATGTAATAGTAGTAACAAAACTCTGTTACAAAACATGGCCAACTTCCTGCTCGTTATTACAAGAAACGGACTTTGATAATGCTGTTGTAGTTTGTGTTCCATTCTTTTGCAGAGTTCTAGTAATAAAGGATAGTTTCAAAAAACTACCAAAGCTAAAAAAGGTAATTTCTTACGGGTTTAAAACCGTTTTTAGATAAAAGTAGAACAAGAGCATGTAAAAATAGTTAAATTCCTAAAAAAAACCCAGCAAATTGTTGTATTTGTTTTTAACTGAACACATAACTAGGAAAGTTTTGAAATTATTTCAAATTGAAGACATAACTAAACCATTTTGGAATTATTTTAAATTGAAGACATAAATAAACCATTTTAGGATTATTTTAAATTGAAGACATAAATAAACCATTTTGGGATTATTTTAAATTGAAGACATAAATAAACCATTTTGGGATTATTTTAAATTGAAGACATGACTAAACCATTTTGGGATTATTTTAAATTGAAGACATAACTAAAACATTTTGAAATTGATTTTAATCTGAGCGTATAGCTAGAAACATTTTGGAATTGATTATAAACTGAGCACATACCTGGAAACATTTGGGAATTGTTTTTAAACGGAACACCTCACTGGAAGCATTTTGGGATTACTTCGGACTAAACAACATCAAAACGATATGTTTGTTTAAGAATTAAAATATCAAGAGAAAGCATGTCTGAATTAATAAAACAATACACAACAACGAAATAAACTGGTTCAGTTGGTTTAAGACTTAATCAAAACTAAACCTATAAAACAAAGTTGAATAATGGTTTAAACGGTGATATGACTTAAGATCATAAGATAAATACTATTATAATAATAAAAAATAGAATAAACAAACGTAACCAACCCTAAGAACGAAACGACTGCAAAGGAATCCCTCGTCAAATAATTACTGTGAAAGTCAATATTTCCGCGGGTGGAATGTTTCGCTTAGTCAGTCGCCAACCCGTTCACGATGTGTATAATTTTGCGCTGCAGTCATGCTGTTTTGCACTGTGTACCTATAGCCCTTATATACTGTACATATGTACTAATATAGAGTTCGAGTGGTGTTTAATATATTAGCGTGTGGATGTATTCGCGGAAATTATATGCCAGCAAAATTAGCGAAAGTTTCCACTTTTACAGTAATGGTACGGCTAATGGATCGTGTAACAGAAACCTGTTTGATGTTATCTTTGTTTTAATACGGAGAAAGTCTATACGGTATGCTTTTCTGTTGTGCTTTGATATCACGTGATATTTTAACATCTACTTCATTCCACGTGCGAATGTGACAACATGACACGTGAATTGTGTCATAAAATAAGACCATAATACCAGTATCGCAACATTTCATTATTCGCCATTTATCTTGTCGGTACAAAAACGGTTTTATGACTTGCTTCTTACCGTAACAGCATCCACGACATGTTATACGGGCGCGTCAACACAGACAGATATAAAACCAACATGGAACTTCCGTCAACTACGAAAAAATCTTCTCAAATTCAGCAAAAACAATGAAACTAAATCTAGCGCATTTCCTTTTCTAGCGAGAAACTGGTAATTTGTTCGGGCGTTGTAGAAATAAAACAGCGGAACATTTTATGCCATTACCTTGAAGCCATTACTAGGCGACAAGAGTTTTTTAATCAAGAGCTCTAGTGACAGTGACGTCATCAACTCGAGTTTCATAGATATGGTCTAATAAAGATTTATTTTCATGTCTTTGAGACATGGCCTGGTCCGATACTCGTGCGAAATTTACCTGATGAGACTTCATAAAAGATTAATGTACGCGAGACACAAAGAAATGATTGCACCAATCATACCTATTTTTTACATTCATTTGTGTGTGACGTACCATGTTAAATATGCAAATATGCCAATGTATGTTACAAACCAATGAATGTAAAAAAAATAAACAAAAACCAATACTTATATTTACAGTTTTTTAGTTTTTAGGTAATCAACATACAGTTGATACAGAAATATAATATAAGGGAAAACATGTTTCAACGTCGGAATAAATCCAGAGAAAGAAGAGCTACCAGCTGACAGGAAGCAGTGCAGTCCGATGTTACAATTATGACGTCATTAGCCTGATGATAAAGATATATACATGTTTTCTCCCCTTTTAGGTTTGAATTAAATGACCAAAAAACAGTTAAGACTAACTATAATGAATGCCAAAGGAAACCTTTTCGAAAGACGGTAGACGATTTCGAAATAAGTACAAACGATAACAAAATATTTTTTTTTTCATTATTAAAAATTCAAAAAATGCAGGAAAATAAACAAATCAAAAATAAAAATATCGGTCTAATTAACTCATGAAAAGCACACTCCCTCTTTACACAGACTGATGAGATAGTATGCATGCTAGTCAGCCTGAGTTCACACACCGCGACGTACCGGTGTTAGTTAAGAAAATATTAAACAAGGGCGTCACCACATTTAGAGCACTGATAATGTGGAAAACAGGTGACCCCGGGTTTAAATTGGGAACATGCTGACGGTAAATAAAACGAAATAATGTTATTAGAGAAAACATTCCATGATGGTTTTAATGTGTCGGTTTACATATAGTATTACACAGGTAGGTTTGGCCGTAGAAAGGTATACCTAAGGAGAGATATTGGATAGCATGTGAACGTATATTATCATGTTCGTATGTTGTTGATAACAAAACTGTAAAGGCGGTTCAAATATTACTAAGGATTCAAATGCGTTAAGTGGCGACGTCTTGCACCAAATTTAAAAACAACGCCCGATTCGTATATCTACATAAACTTCACGCAAAATATTTAAAAAAAATACTGAAATCAAAAGCGTAATAGTATATGCATTAGGATCGAAAAGGAATATCTGAAGATAACAAAAACATCTGATTTGCAAATTTTAGTCAACAACTCCATCAAGCTAACTAAGCTTTGGAATGACTAGACGTCGTATTTAGTAAAACACAACATCAAGACAGTTTTGTTAGCATTTATTAAGGTCATATGAACCTATAGTCAATCAATATTAACGTTGTGCTATGCGTGTGTGTGTGTTTATTTGTACTTTTCAGTAAGAAAAACACAATCTGAGCATCACGGATGATGAATTCTAGAAGGACAATTATAGATCTAATTAAGTGCTAACAATTTCTGGCATACTTTCTATATAGCCAAGGTTTTAAAATACTATCAACCGTTTGTACATCTTTCCTTTACCGACACATCAGAACCAGGATATTTCTACACGAAACATTTTCATTTATGCCCAGTCATACTAATGTGTAGTCGCAAAAGTAAATAGTTTTGTTAACCAGATCATGGCGGATTGTTATATTTCTAATTATATAGGGTTACAATAATTATCATAAATTAATTAGTAAAATAGTATGACTAGAGAACAAAACTTTCCAAAACATCAGGAGGTATACTAAATATGCCCAACAGTTATTTAATTGTTTTGAGCATCATCTCCAGATGACCGAGGAAAATGAGCGAGTACAGGACCCAGTTGTTCAGTCTATGATTAGCTTAATCAGCGATTAGTGCCAATTTTAATACTCCTATAACTTTATAATCAAACCATTTAATTTGTCACAACTTTCAAAGATATCAAATATGTAGTACGGTCAATTTACATGGGAAATTATAGGACTGCACCTTGTATATTGACAGAATTATTAAAGGTTGAAAAATGTCGTTAAATAGTGATTAAGCTAACTACCCTTTGAACAACTGTGTTCAACTGGATTTATTTTCAACATCCCTAGTGAATGAATTTTATAGTAATGCGTGATGGCGTTGTATCGTCAGTAAAGGCATTGTACAAGGACCATATAATACAGAAGGAAACTCTCTCCAGCTGTTTTTATCTGCCACTAGGATACCGTACTGTCTCTGACACCTATACATGTCAACTGTATGACTATCAGTGTGTGAGAGATGACACAAACTCATATCCTGTATAAACAGCGGACCATCAGTGTCACATCAAAAAGTATATACAGGCTGGGAGTTAAAACGGAAAAATCTTGGGTCAATTTCAACCAGTAAGAAAGTTTATATACAGTAATCCTCGATTTAATGTCCATCCGTTTATTGACAAGTAGTATACGTGTCCATTTAGTTTAATGTGTTTTTTTTCTCTTTGGTTTTTCGTAAGATATGAAGTCTACCAAAAATTGACACCAAACTATTCATAACGCAAATATTTCTATGGAGGAATTGTGGCAATATACCGCGGTTTACTGTATTTTGAAGTTTGTGGATTTTGATTTTGAAGTATACACTGTTAAAACTTTACATATGATGCCAAAGTGATATACATTTATACTGACACATATCAACATTATTTTTGTGTAAGAAAACGAACTACATGTTACACGTGTATTAAGTTGATACTTTCCACAAATATGAAAGAGTATTCATAGTAGTACAACTTGTATATATAAACAAACAATACATAGATACATACGACTCAACAGTACAATCCATATCTGGTGTAGTCAATAGTTTATATAACATTATTCAAAGTTTATGAACAGTAGAAATATCGCCTTTGTATAAGCGAAAAAAAAGTATATGATAAATACATAACAACTCATCAGTACAATCAACACCTGATGTATTTGATACTTAATGTTACAGTGAAACCTTAATAAAATATCACCTCAAAATTAAGACCACCTCACTACTAAACCATTTCATTCCAGTCCCCACAAAATCATCTATATATCTTTGTATTTCAGGCTTCACTATCAAGAACATCTCACTATTAAGACCACCTCACTATTAAGACCACCTCGCTATTAAGACTAGTTTGGTGCGGTCCCTAAGGTGGTCTTAATAGAAAGGTTTCACTGTATATTTACAGTAGAAATACTCTCTATGTATGACCACGATATACGTACACTATCATTAACAAAACAGTATAAAACTGAACAGGAAGTGTTTAATACATACACAACTCAACAGCACAATCAACATCTGATGCAGTCGACACTTTATGTAATACGAATTTAAGTATATTGATAGTAGAAATGCTCTCTATGCATTACCGAACATGATATACATCCAAAGTTATTTACTAAACAGTATAGAAACCATCATTTAAAGAATCTATATCAATATTCCATACATAGATACCACCAACCTGTTGCTGGGACATGGCGGAGACAAACAGACCACTCCATAACACAAGATGCAGTAGCAGACCCCAGCTTAGAATCACTCTAGGATCTCGCCACTGCGCCATCTTTAATTAATTACCGGCATCCTTTGTCACACTGTGTTGTTTTTGATACACTGAATGTTCAGCCGTGTTAATACAGCGTTACACTAATATGTAAATGAAGCAAAAATGATGGCTTTACGGAGGCAGCTGTCAATGCGGTAAGCGCAATATGTAAATTTATAATGTGTGGCGGAGGCGAGGTCAGCTATTCAAGAGGGAGTCGCTTTATGAGGTGATCTAGCAATAAAAACGGATTAACAAATTGAGAAGTTTGACCTTACTGCAAATGAAATGTAGATTTGTTTAAAAGTTATGTGCATATGTTATATACCTGGTTATATTGCAGTATGTGTTTAGACTGTAAATATATATATAAGCACTTAAGGAAATTTACAAGACAATGCTGTATAAGGCTTTCTAAGATGCATAAGTCGTGAAGAGTAAAGTTGATATTATTATTTTTTTTTAAATAGTGTTAAAAAGGTTGTTTACACACAGAAGAGAAGCTATTTTCATCAAGAAAGAAAGGGTCCATTCATTACCTGCTAAACGTTTTCAGTTTGATTACGTCATAACTTTTGAATAATGCGTTGCTCACAGTGAGACCGACTTTATTATGTAATACTGCAATTAACTGTTGATTCACGCGTGTGTAACACGTCTAATACATATTATAGAAAGTTCCTGGCTATTCACTAAAACTATTTTGCCTAACAGTTTTATCTTCTGTTTGCTTTTATCAAAAATATCTCCAGATAATGACCACAGAAAAGTTAGTTCATTAAAATAAAACCGGAGACGTTTTGTACATAGTGCTAAATACGGCCTCGGTCGCTCAGCTGGCGGAACATGCTTCTTTGGCTCAGTTGGTAGAGCTGTAGATTATCACGTCGATTAGTTACATGCCAGCCGTTCCTTGTGATAGAATAAAGGCCCTGCCACACCTAGCCGACTTCGCTCGCCGGAGCTATACCGGGGCATAAAATTGACACGGCGAGTAATCGGCACAGCTCAGTCGAAATATATCGTACCACTTAAAAATTCACAGTTGTCCGTAGCAATAACGACGTTGTACCGACAATCCTGTTGCGACATCGTGGTCCTATCGCTGTCATACCGTTTGTCTACCGATGTACCTTTTTAAAGCCCCGATGTTATACCGATGCGCCGACGTTGTTATATCGATGTGCTAGCGTTGAACTACCGATATACTACCGATAAATTGCCGATATGATACTAATGTGTCGTCGAAGCCTCAGCTCCGTCACCAAATTTGCCCCTCTTGGAGAAAGTTTACCATTCCGGCCGTAGGCGGTTGCCGTAAGGTAGAACTACAGTATCAAATTGTTAAGAACGGAAGTATAGCGTCGGGACATCGGCAGGAACACGGTACAGTATTGCGGCCACCGGAGAGCTACCGATCCATTACAGGACTCTACCGGTGATCTTCCGACATCAACGAAGCCTTGCCGGAGTTATGACGATGTAGCCCCGTTGCTTCCATGTGAAGCGCACTAGAAGACATTTTTGAGCATGTTAAAATTTCTACCGTCGCGTGCCGTTGCTAATTTTGTCGCTGGTGTTCTTAAGATGTACTATCGATGTACCACAGTTCGTGGAGATGTAATACAGTCGTGCTGCCGTACTGGTACCGATCTCCAAAAATCGACACATTTGTGCTCCGCTATCGCAAACATTCACATTTAAGATTCCGGAAGCGATAATTTGATTATAATATGATACAAAAGTTAACCAGAACATGACCTCTTTTGAGAATTTGTCAGATCCTATGTATGCGGAGAGTTATGGAGCGACAATGTATCTGCACTTCAATCAGATTGTCATCAGTCTGTATAAGGAAGGCCAATTATATGTTGGGTCCTTAAATGGGGTTGTCATTACAATTAGTAACTGCCTTTGACCCTCATACAGACTGATACAGGACCACATATAAATTGGCCAACATTGACTCTTCTTCCTCCTTTTCCATGAAGACATGAACATAATGCAGAATGCGGAAAAAGACATAAGAAGATGATTATTCAATTTTCCGACAAGAAAATGCAAGTGAAATTTCGTGACAGGAAAACGGAATCATTCAATATAATTAAAGAGGCTTTAATTCAGAGGTGTCTCCCTGGTCCGGTGTCATGAACGTTCCTTGAAGTAAATATCTCAATATTAAAACATTACAGAAATGAAGTTGACATGATGAATTTTCTTCAACTTCATCTTCTGTAATGGCCCAGGATCAAGTACAAACCGTCGTCATATGACCTTTGTCATACAGCTATCCTATCCGAGTAGTGGTCTTTGACTTACATTATGTCTTGACATTCCAAAGAAGTGGTCTATGACATTTTGTGTTTGACAGACCTCATTACGAGTACACTTAAACGGCATTTATTTCTCCAATCACAAGTACAATGTAGTGGTATTTGACTGACCTCATAACTAGTACACATCATCGACATATGACCTTTGATATTTTGTTTCCAAACACAGTTTGTGTTTGTCATACCGTTAGCCTATCACAACAAGTGGTATTTGATTGACCTCCTAAATAGTACACAAAGTCGTCATATGACCTTTGACATTTCATTATCCAATCAAAAGTAGTATTCTTTAATTGACCTCATAACTATTACACAACATCGTCATATGACCTTTGACTTTTCATTATCCAATCAAAAGTAGTATTCTTTGATTGACTTCCTAACTATTACACATAGTCGTCATATGACCTTTGACATTTTATTATCCAATCAAAAGTAGTAGTCTTTAATTGAGTTAATAACTATTACACAATGTCATCATTTGACTTTTGACATTTAATTTATCCCGTCACAAAAACATTATTGTAATAGTATTAGATTGACCTCATAACTAGTACACATCGTCATCATTTGACCTTTGACCTTTATTCTCAAACCACAAGTAGTCGTATTAGATTGACGTCATAACCAGTAACGTTCGTCGTCTTAAAAACGTTTTACATTTTGTTCTCCAAGCACAATTTTTATTTTACAAAACTCGTAACTAATAAGCGCATTCGTCACATGACCTTTGACTCTTTGCTCTTATAGTGGTTAAGGTGTTCCTACATTCTACAATTAGCCCTCCACCTTTGGGTTGGGAGTTCGAATCCCACGTGGGGCAGTTGCCAGGTAATGACCGTAGGTCGGTGGTTTTTCTCCGGTTACCCCGGCTTTCCTTCACCTCAAAAACCTGGCACGTCCTTTAATGACATTTGCTGTTAATAGGACGTAACACAAAATAAACCAAACCAAAACTCTTATATCACAATTTCTGAACTTTGACATAGGCTATTCATAATTAATTAACGTTGTCGTCATAATGATCTTTGACATTTCTTCTCGAATCACAAATAGTGGTCTTTGATTGACCTAAAAAAAAGTACACGTATTCGTCATTTGACCTTTGACATTTAGGTCTACCGTCACAAGTGTTGTTATTATAGAAACTGGTACATGGGTCGTTGAATGGCTGTGGCTGATACGGGGGACATGGTAAACAAACCACATATCCGAAAGACACTACAAAATGTGGCTGATACGGGGGAAATGGTAAACAAACCACATATCCGAACGACACGTCTGAATAATGATTCATGGGTCTGTAATAAGAAATGCAAGCTACGGGTTCACGTATCGTTTGACTAGGAATATAAATGTTACATTATGGGTCATATTCCTAATAACTATACCGTTGATAATCAGTCATTATAAGGCACGTGCTGGATGAAATCCTCTGGGGAGTCATTGACCATCAAATAAGCCGCTGACGAAGGTTAATGAATATTCATATCTCGAAGACATTAATGCGGCCATCATTTAATAGTTATGGCCGATATTCCGACATATTTTCTACATCAATTTTTATCATATAGCGAACGATTCAGCCGAACTGTTGCCTTGATGGTTTATCCAGTTTGTTTACAGACAGAATGATGGGTAATGCTGGAATTGGCAATGGCAATGGTCCATTATTCCATCACGTGACCTGATAATCAAGTCATTGGAGATTTACTACAATAGTTGAAAGGAAATCTCAGTAGCATTAGGAGACATCGATTTTATTGATTAACATCAAACTTGCACAAAATGTTTCTGATAAGAGATTTCGGTTTCTTTCATTATATTTATTTCAGCTTAATCTTCAGAATGTATGTTTTTGTTGTATACTTATGTGACAAGTTTTTTTTGTCTTTTGTAGTGTGAATTCAAAACGGTACGAATTATTTTCAACCAAAGCCCATTTCTTGTTTGCGACTGATTTGAACATCAGAGTTTGATAATTTAGCTCTAGTATTGAAGGTTAACCCTAGATAAATTTCGTGTTGCAGTGCGATTGACGGTAACAACGATGTTTATTTTGAAAGTCTGAGCCTTTAGAATAAAAAGATCGCAATAAACCTTTGTGCAAAAATGGTGTTGACAGCCTCTCTACTGTAAAACCTCTTACCCAGACAGCGAAAGACGGTACATAAAAAATTGCAGACTGTATTATCGATATGACGATAAACCAATTACCGAGCGTCAATAGTGTGAAACACAATGATAGTGTGGGACACAGCAAGTTCATTTCTACGTGAACCGCATACTTATCTGCGATATTGTAGAATACTTATCTGCGATATTGTAGAATACTTTCAGTTCAATACTGCGTGAACCACATATATTATATATGATATTGTAGAATGCACTTGATGTTTACTTGGATGTGACTAAGATTTACATGGCGGGTGTCGTCGATGAAGCAGAAGACGCTTACTCTTCCGGAACACCTGGTCTTATTATTTTGTACGTTTACATGGGTCTCCATGTTGATATTTCCCTTTTTCGTATTTTGCCCCTAGTTTAATCGATTTTGAGTTCGGATTATGGTTTTGTTGACGATTCGGTATTCTCTGTTTTGTTATATGTTGACACTTATCCTCCGAAACTGTGGATGTTTAGCTCTGCCTTTTGTTCAGTCCAAGTAAATTTGTTTAACGTGAAATATTTCTGTATCTCTTGTGCAGTTTTAACCGGAAGCGCGAATGCAGCCTAGGAGCTTTACGCTCTTGCCAAGTCAGCAATGTTGTCACATTACAAGTTTAAATGCATTCATTCCTTAGAGGCCCAATATACGTAACTTTCGGCAAAACTTGAAGAGAAAATCAAGCCTAATAACTTATTATATTTATAGATTTAGTTAAGATTAACTGATATCAGCAATATTCAATATGAATTCTTACGCGGTTACTGGAACAGCAGCAGTTGAAACACGGTATTTGTAAACACGCGTCCATTTTGAACTGTCTTCTACCTTCGGCTTGTAGTTGAAGTGGGCCCCACCTGTATTATTTTCAGTTCTTTTAATTTTTCTGTCAAGAGTTTCTTGTTAGTTACCGCTCAGAATTACTTTGTTTTAGGCTTATTTTTGCATGGTTATCAACTGGATCTTTTTTCATGATTTTTCAGAAACACGAAAAAATTCCTGAAGTTACGTATATTGGGCCTTTAAGTTTCCTAATGAACTATTCCAACCATTGAATTAGGAGAGATTAAATGTGTATTCGTGTTGAATAAGCTAACACTGCATTAACTTATACAAGTCTGCAAAATGCCATAACGATAGAAGTTAAAACCCTCCTAGAAAGCAATAATATATTTGATTGGAAGTTTCCGTTTAATTTTATCCCTATTTCATTGAAATTCAAGCATAAAATTCCTTTTATACTTACATGGGCTTCCGTTGTTAAATGTAAACTAAGTAATAAAGAAAAAAAAGGATCAAGACATTATTCGGAAATTGCATCAGTGGCGTCTCTGGTTTGGATATAATCCATAACATTCGTGTTGTTTAAATCGTATCCACTTTAACAAAGCCAAGGCTTTATATATATGTATATGCCATTCCTTAGAGCCATTTCGTTACGTTTTATTTTGGTGTATCGTAGACGCGTAAACGAATAGAACTAAACTTGTCGTTTAAGTGGCCTGTAATTGAAGGAAATAAATTTTTTTCATTTCCATTTGTGTTCTGAGAAAAGTGTTGTATCGAAACACAACTTTTATTGACGAAACTAATAGTCGTTCTCCCCACGCTTATGCAGATTGAAATCTCAACTGTGCAATTAGTGTTTTATGCATACAGTTGAGGCTTGTAGGTATATTTTTGTATACATGACGTCACTAGACATGTCGTAAACGTTGGCGGTACGATTTCCTTGTTAAGTCTTGATGTTGAAATAAAACAAATGTTAGCATTAAAAAAACGGTACTTATGTAGCGAATCTACACCGCGCAATTTTTTATCTCCTGTTACTTTGGCGCTTAACGAAATACGAGGGGTGTTCCAAAAATAATGTCACTTGCATCGGTGCTCATATAGCGGAAGTGCTTTTGTTCATTTTAATTTGCTCTGCCCTTCAAAATACTCTCCGCCAGCCAGAACACACCTTTTTAGCCGGTCAATCCATTTTTGGAAGCATTTTTCATACTCTTCAATGGGTACACCCATTAGACACTGACAAACAGCAGATCCAAGGGCATTTCTCGAATTGTATCTCCTTCCAGATAAATGATATTTAAGTTTTGGAAAGAGAAAATAGTCGCAGGGGGCCAAGTCAGGCGAATACGGAGGGTGCGGAAGGACGGTAACCTTCTCTGACTCCAAAACGTCAGTCACAATACGTGACTAGTGAACGGGTGCATTATCATGCAAAAGTCGGACATACTTAAGTCCTGTTTTGGGGCGGCGACTTTTGTAGTAGTTCTTCAACTTTCTCAGAACAACGTTTTTATAGAACTTGCCTGTGACCGTTCTGCCTTTTGGCACCGGGATTTGAATAGCTGGACCCTTATTAGTGAAAAAAATAGCATACAAAACCTTCTTTACCGTTCGTATTCGTTTGGCAATACTTGGGCGTCTGGCATTTTTAGTGGCCCATATTCGGTTGGCAACCTTCCGCTTTGGTTCAAAATAATACACCCAGGTCTCATCACCAGTGAATATATGATCAAAAGACTTTTTACTAAATTTTGGGTACATTTTGAGAAGTGTTTTTGCCATTGTTACACGCGTCTTCTTTTGCTCATCCGTTAACGAATGGGGTATCCATCTTGCATTTATCTTTCTAACTTTTTAGGTGTTTCTTCAAAATATTGCATGAACCCTTGCTAACGACAAGTTTGTCATTCGAGCCAATTGTCTTACGGTGAATCGAGCATCCGTTTGGATGATCTTTCGGATTTTTCTATGTTACCTTTAATCGTAGTTGTTGCAGGACGACCTGGGTGAGCAGCATCTTTCAGTTGCTGCTGTCCAGCACTAAATTTACCTACCCACCTACAAACAGTCCTGTGAGACATTTGGCCCTCCCCATAAATGTCACACACCTCGCGGTGAATATCTACAGCCTTTATGCCGAGTAATGACCTACCTTTTATATAGGCCCTAATTTCAAGAACATTTTCAGCTCGTTTTCCTGTCATTTTGTGTCTAGTCTAACGAATAGGCTATGAAACGATGTACACTGTACCGAGGCCAGTGAACGTGTGGACGAGATATTTACCTGTGTCACGAGCCAGTGATCACTCAATCGACACGAGGTGGTTTTGTGCATACATTGCACGATTTGCGCGAAATAAAGCACAGATGACATTATTTATGGAACACCCCTCGTATACCCACAGAAAGTAGTATAGAGTCTCGTATGTGTCTTCGGGGTCGAAGACTTTGTTAAATGTGGGAGGAATATATCAGATCCAGACCGGGTCGATCGTCGGCGACCAGATGGCTCAATTTGTTGAGCGTCTGTGTAGAGTTGGGAAGTCCCGGGTTCGAACCCTGGTCTGCAGTGAATTTTCCCTTTTTTGTTACACTTATTACACACGATACAGACATATATATGTATGTACTTATATATAAAACTGCATCTCTACTTTACGGAGACTTCAGATCTGAATCTTCTCACACGCTTAACACACTCCTTATCAATTCGTATCATTATCCCTCTCCATTTCTTCCTTCATGCACACATTCTATACATTTTCTCCTCGGGCACACTTTCTATACATTTTCTCCTCGTACACACATTCTTTACATTTTCTCTCGTGCGCACATTCTTTAATTTTCCCTCGTTCACACTTTCTATAATTTTTTCCTCGTGTACACTTTCTATAAATGTTTCTCCTCGTGCACACGTTCTTTACATTTTCCCCTCGTGCACACATTCTTTATATTTCCCCTCGTACACCCATTGTATACTTGTCCTCTTACATATCATGTAACGCTTCCCCTGTGCACACATTTTACACATTATCTCTCGAGCAAACATTTTTCAAATTTTCCTTTAAATTTTTCTCACATTCTATTTTTCCTCTCTAACACACATTCTATATATCTTTTTTCTTTTGCACACATTCTACATTATTTTGCCCTCGTGCACACATTTGATATTTTCAATTGTGCATACAAAATGTACTATCTCTATTCGGATATTTACTGAAATGTTAGAATCCATTTGCAGTTACATCTTAAATATTACTAAAAAAATTCATCGAATCACAGTAGCACATCTTTATTTATCACTTGAAAAAATAGCTTCATATTTGCAATGCCTACTTTCGTATACACAGTCATGTATACGTATCTTCCAGATTTTCTAAATCTTCTTTTTATGCATTCATTCGTGTGCGTTTGAGTGCTCAATATTCCTTTTTTAATGACGTCATAACTTTGAAATGGCTTATCACTTAGCGATAGTTCCTCCGTCCATAACTAAGGATGTCCCCGTCATACTGGCACCACCGTGGGAGCACAGAAACAATACCAGCTCAGCAATCTACAAAGTAAAAACAAAACATTCTCAGCATAAAGGGTTCCATGACCATGATAAATGTCAAACAGCTTGATATTTGTACAGTCGAACTCGTTATGTCGAAGTCGGCGGGACCTTGGGAAAACTTCGAGTTATCAGAGTATTCGAGTTAAGTTCGTTCGAATATTTTGTGTGTAGTCGGCAATAACATGTGTTCGATTGTCTAGTGTACGTTTAGCAGGGACCCCAACAAAATACCTCGAATTAAACGGTATATTCGATTTATAGGAGTTCGAGATAACGATGTCCTACTGTAGTTTCTTGGTGTCAATGACTTTCCTGTGTGACCATATCGTGTAGATCATGGTATATCATTATCATAACGCAACTCATGTACAGAAAGCCTTAATGCATGTAGAACAGGAATTCGACACAAGTGGATAGATATGTCGATATAACGAGAAAGAACACAAGTCATATAGGTCCAATGGAACTCAGGTTATCTTACAGAAACCTCTATTTGGATTTCAGTTCTATTCATAGTAACACCGACCTTGAACTTTGACCTTCAAGCATGATAAACCCAAGCAAGGACTTCAGTAAGGAAGCACAGTGTTAAAATTAATTCGACTTCAATAGGCCCAAATTAACTCAAGATATCACACGGAAATCTTCGTTCGGACGACGCAACCGACGACGCCGACTAGATGTCACCTTCTCGGAATACACATAAAAAAATATTCAAAAAACATTTATCATCTATAACTCCGATTTAAACAAATTAAAACTTTTGCAATTTCATTTTTTAATGAATCTCTGTACAACTGCCAAACACATTTTCATAGACTTTGAATATGTTTTCTGGCATTATGCCGTTGATAAAACCTTTCTTAAAATACCATACAGCCCGGTACTTTCATGATCCACAATGAAGATAAACTAACAAAATATCATTTAAAACAGTGAGCTGTGTGTGAAAACTAAGTGTGCTCCAATCCTTTGTTCAATGTAGTCGCTATCGCTGTTATTTTTGAGCTGCGTACATACTGCTACAATTTTAATCTAAGCGGAAGTTAAAGGGAGGTTACTCTGTCTAGGGAAATTACAAAGCAGTTGGATTACGTCACTATGCTATATATAGTGTCAAATAAATTTTACCTGAGAAACCTCCACTGGTTTTCCTGTCGGCTGGGAATCACAGAAAAGACGTTTCTGGAACAGCAAAGGTCACGTGATTAGAAAATTTGGCAATAATCGAAGTAATATAACCGACATAATGACTGATTAATGTTACATAGAGTTTTTTGTTGAATTTCACGATGTCGTTCGTGTTACTGGTATTTGATTTCTACTTAGCTTACTACATTTCTGTATTGCTTTGTGTTCAATTTCTGTTTTGCTATTGTGTAGCCTAGACGGTTAACTTTATTTGCTCTATCAGGAACAACTCGATAACTATTCGTTCATATTTGTGATACACCAAGCAGATTTGTTACTGGAACACTGTTCGTATTGGTACGTTACCTTGGCGTCATCTATAGATATATTCTGTTGCTTGGCGATGTTTTCGACTTGAGCCTGCACGACTGAAAATAGAAAGACCTTGAAGTTAGGCTCGAGATCGGTCGTATTCTCATCAGTATAAATCTATCAACATTAGCATGCTTAAGAAACTAGAAATTCGTCACATTTACTATTGATTGGGAACAAAGCGTACGTACTACCTGCATGTTAATACTGGAACTTCTTATATTAACACATACAAAATCCATTTAAAAACTTAATAGCAATAAAAATGCCATGATCATCAATCTGTACACTGAAACATTAATAAAATATTTTTATTCCGTTTTGTAACTCGTTTACAACCAAAATAATTATGTCAAGGTTTGTTTTCTGATTTTGTTTAGAAATGTAGCATGCGATTCAAAATGTATCTACATAAAAATGTTGTGTCATAACAAGCCGTTTTGTAAATATATTGTATCAATTATGTAAATATACCGGACCGCCTATCACTGCAACATCGCAACATCTTTTTAAGAGATGTCGAGTTGGCGTAGTGGTAGCAGCCGTATGTATTTGTGGCTTGGTGATTTGGTGACGATTATCGTGAGTTCAAGGCCAAGTCAGGGCACGAGTCAAAATTGATACAGTAGGACCTCGTTATCTCGAACTCGTATAACTCGAATACCCCGCTTAATTCGAAGTAGTTTTCGTCCTTGCCAAGTTTTGTACAGGCACAAGAACTCACGTAAGTTTTCCTTTGGTCCTGTCGACTTTGAGATAACGAGGTATCACTGTACTTAGTGTTGTTGATCCGAAGGTTACACTGTGAATTTTCTGTCGTAATTGTACCGCGTTTGATATCGTATCACCCATTGTACCGCGTTTAATATCGTATATCACCCATTATTCCGCGTTTGATATTGTATCACTCATTGTACCCATCACCCATTAATATTGTATATGTATAAGTTATTCACGAATCATTTGGTTTGGTAGCAAATCGTCTAGCAGGGTCGTTTATCATGAGCACAAGAAAGTTGTTCGCCATCGTTGTTGGTTGCAGGTGAGTACCGTCCATCCATCGTTTGACTGGGACACCAACCTTTGGTGTAGCCTCAGGACTAAGCAAGTTTTGTTTTAAAATTTCTTTTTTTAATGAGACAGGGTCTATTTCAAACCGGATGGACATACCAAAACTAACTTAAATGAAGTTTGGAAACACATGATACACAGTATCAATATTGACAAAAAACGGGGTTTGGAGGAACATTTTTGTCACAATGGTTTTTGTTTCGCGGAGGGATACACAGGGATCACTATGGGGTGAGATTTGGGGATATTTCCCCACATTTTCCTGAAAATCTAATTAAAATTCAAACTTATATTACTTTATATAGAAAAATCTCGTAGAAATTTTGCTGATCCCCTAAAATCCCTTCAATTCTCCCATAGGATTTTAAGTGTCTGAATTTTCCCTGGATACAATTAATAATTCCAACATCATCGGTTTCCATAGTTACACCATAGTACCGTCACTTCTAAATGTTTCCGCACAGACAATGTAGAACCCACCCCAGTAATTAGTCTTACTTATTTCACTGAAGAGTTCCACTTCTGAAAGTTCTGGCAACCCATTAAATGTAAATAAGTTTTGTCGATGTCAATTCTACAAAAACGTTTGATGTTTTTAGGTTACCTATTCAAACGTAAGGACAATTTCATTGCGTTGGATTGTTCACTTCCGGTATAATTTACGTGTACGTAAGCCTGTACGTAAGTGTAAAAGATTACGTACGGTTTCGTGAAACACCCTGTACCTAGTTACGTGCACGTAATTATTACGGGTACTCGTCGTGAAACGGCCCCCAGATCGTTAACCGATCAGAATGGGTTAAAGGACCAATTTACGTAACTTTCGGCAAAACTTGAAGCGAACATCAAGCCTGATAACTTATTATGTTTATAGATTTAGTTAAGATTAATTGATATCAGCAATATTCAAAATGAATTTCTACGCGGTTACCTGTACAAGCAGCAGTTGAAATTCGGTATTTGTAAACACGCTTCCATCCTGAACTATATTGGGCCTTTAATGGAATGTAAAAGTAGTAGAACGATGTTAAAACTCTATGCTACGACAAGCTCGGCATGGAAAGAAAAAGAAGAACTTTGGGGAGAGCTGGGTTAGAGTAAAAGGAATGTGTTTTGAGGTGACCGTCTGTTTTCGTAAGTACAATGTTTAGCCTCACTGCCGATATAGGGCTATATATACAAATACTTACAGGGCGTATCAACCCAGCCGGGACAGATTGCGTTACAGGTGATTCCATACGGAGCGGTTTCCAAGGATACGGCCTAAATAACATTCAACTATACGTTTATTTGTCAACTTTAATTACAAATATCAATCATTTCCAACACGAACAAGGCATTAAGTTACACATTGTTATCAATAATAAGATGATTATTTTTCCCGAACATTTTGTCTCTGTATGAGGTATCGATTTTGTGATATGGTTCGTAGTTAAACATCTTCATGACAAAGCTACTGTATATGAAAACATATGTCTAGTAATACATTCTACATATACAATATTGCAAAGATATGTTATTTTTTTTTGAAAATTCACTTATTTGAATATATTTTAAACAACCGATTTCTAACATAAATATACAACAATTGATCGAGGAATTCAAATAGTATTCATTCAACTTTGATTTCCAATGCTTTCGTCCACCGACACCGATGGGACCTAGGAGGACGAAACAGTTGTAGGGTGCAGTGTAATTAATTAAAACGATGTCTTATATATAACGTTTCGTTACTTCTCTGTGTAGACTTTAGGTGAGCGTTCGCCCTTAGGAGGAAGCCTATGGGTTCTCTCTATCCTGGTCTATTGGTAGTTTTTACTTCCTGTTTGACGCTCATGGGGTTCACTCGTTGTCAGTATAATGTGACCGTATGTACTGCCGGGACCTTCGACAGTATACTTCAGTGTGGTAGCACTTTAATTCGGCACCAGGTTCGGATTATCGCATCGAGGTTTACGTGAACATAGCACAGTCTCGGACTCCCAAATTCACATAATCTCAACACATACTAGCAGACTCATATCGCAAACACAAGCTTTCTTAAATTTCCTTACATTTAGCTGTTAATAGGACGTTAAACAAAATAAACCAAACCAAACATTCCCTTATATCTATAATATCATGCATGTTTTGTTCAAAAACATCTAGAAAGTGTAATTACGTGTTATATTGTTTTTATCAAAGTTATTGAAGTATTCACACTCGCAACTTTTATCAATCGACATATCACAAATATAGGCACAATGTGACTCAACATCTCGCGAGATGAGAACTCTGGGCAGACACCGATACATACCTTTGTCATACCCACCAGACCGTGTTTAGTAGCACAGTACGGGGACTTGTTAGCTGATGCTACCAGACCCATCCGGGACGAAACATTGATCAATCGACCCCAGCCTGTGAGCAGAAGAAATAAAGTTTAAGGATAAATAACGTATGTTTGTTTGTGTTTGTTAAATGTCCTAATAACAGCTAATGTTATTGAAGGACTACCAGGTTTCACAGGGACCTGAGAATTTGTTACCGCTATTGTTGGACTTAAACTAGGGTGTTAAGAGTAAATCTACAGGGGGTTGGTGTGAGTATATCAATTTTCGATAAAAATGCCCCCTCAACGGTCATAAAGCCTTCATGACCTTTGCGGGGGCATTTTATCGAAAATTGATCTACCCCCCCCCCTCCACAAGTGTAAAATTACCCTAAACACCACGGTTTACGTCCAAAACAAGATGTAACAATGCCAGGTTTTAATAGTAGTGAACAGCTGGAATTCCCAAAGAAAAAAAACATCCAACGGAAAATCTGGCAACTGCCGAACGGATTAAATAGATAAAGGCTTAAGTGGTGGAATAATGTCTGACACCTTAACCACTTCACCATCGACTCCCCCACCCCCACCCCTCTACCCCAATAATGACAGATTATTTGAGAAGTAGGTATATGTATCTAACTGTAAATTATTGAGCTGATTCTATATTTATAACAATACATATTAGTTTGTCTAGCATTTTAATTATTGGGTTTTCGTTAAGCGGAAATGTTCTTTGGAAATCGTACAATTTCATAGAACCTAGACGACTCTGACGGTACGCCAAATTCTTCCCAAATACTGGCCACAGAGACTGCATTTTAAATATGGCTGAGCAACATGGACGTCAAAAAGAAAAGATAATTTCTAATGGGAAATGCAGTTTAATGCCCAATATACGTAACTTTCGGCAAAACTTGAAGCGAAAATCAAGCCTAATAACTTATCATATTCATAGATTTGGTTAAGATTAGCCGATATCAGCAATATTCAAGATGAATTCTTACGCAGTTACCGGTACAGAAGTATTTGAAACTCGGTATTTGTAAACACGCGTCCATTTTAAACCGTCTTCTACCTTCGGTTTGTTGTTGAAGTTGGCAACACCTGAATTATTTTCAGTTTTTTGGATTTTTCTGTCAAGAGTTTCTTGTTAGTTACTGCTCAGGTTAACTTCGTTTAAGGCTTATTTTTGCATGGATATTAACTGGATTTTTTGTCAGAATTTTTCAGAATCACGAAAAAATTCCTGAAGTTACTTACGTATATTGGGCCTTTAATGCGAGATGCCCATGGGGCTTTTAGGTGGCTATCACCGATAATCTATTTCGGTGGTTGCGTTGCGACATACGTTGCGGCCATGTCTAAATGATATAATGTACAATTAAATGTCACAGATAGCAAGTTGATAGCCAGATGGTAGTGTTACAAAGACCATTTTTACAATCTATATTTAGCAAACTGGATATAATGATAAGAAACTTTGAGAATTTATACTAAAAGGGGGATAACTCCACTACATCTATTCGATAGTGTTATTCTCTATTTTATATATTTGATAATGCATTTCGGTGTAAAAAGGGCAAGAACTCTGTTTCATTTAGTACAGTTCTACTATGTTTACATGTATTTTATGATATGTTATAGGCTATGTAAAGGGACAGAATGCACTTTGCTTCCTTGTTCTTTGACATTTTGTCCAATTATTTTCCTGAAAGCCGACCTATCGCAGACATAGCGGCCATCCCATCATAATGTAAATATTAAAGGGCTTGTAAGCTAAACGTACCTTTCTGCTTCATTCTGGGAACAAAATGGCTGATAAGATAAAATGGCGCGGTAAGGTTGATAGAGACGACCTCATTCCACTTAGCTAAAGTACAGTCTTCTACTGGAGTGACATGCTGCATTCCTGCAATGTACAAAACACATTAAGATATTACCGGTATTTTTAATGGCTTCTCACTCATATAAACTTTTAATTCGTTATGAATATTACAAAATAATTAAAAAACGGAATAATTCGTTTAATACACCGCAAAAAAAATGGTGATCACAATCATATAGCTAAATGGCTAACAAAAGCAAGGTTCAAGATCATAAGCAGATGGCTAAATAGCAAACGAAAGCAAGGTTCAAGATCATAAGCAGATGGCTAAATAGCAAACGAAAGCAAGGTTCAAGATCATAAGCAGATGGCTAAATAGCAAACGAAAGCAAGGCTCAAGATCATAAGCAGATGGATAAATAGCAAACGAAAGCAAGGTTCAAGATCATAAGCAGATGGATAAATAGCAAACGAAAGCAAGCTAAATCACTTACGAAAGCAAGTATCAATCTTATTCAATGGCTAAATGGCTAAGGAAAGCAAGCTTCAAGCTTATTCAATGGCTAAATGGCTAACGAAAGCAAGCTTCAAGCTTATTCAATGGCTAAACGGCTAACGAAAGCAAGGATCGAGCTTTTCATCATATGGCTAAATGGCTAACGTAATGGTTGTGTACCTGCGTTGTTGACCAGTACGTCGACGCCTCCCGGACAAATACGGTCCACCTCCCGACACAGACTGACCATTCCGGCCTCTGTCTTCAGGTCAGACTGGACATACTGGACAGTTTGTAGTGCAGAACTAGACAGACACAAATGACACGGTGGTTAGAGCGGGGAAGGCTTAAATGATTGACATTACGACAAATGTATAATCGAGGTGTTTTCTCTTCTATGTATTTTGCTTAGTATGGTACATTAGAATAATAACTGCAGCGATTTTTAATTTTTGGGAGCTTAAGCGTTCTTTGTTATTTTTTCTTTGTTTTTGTATTTTGTTTTGTTTTTGTAATTTTTTCATATTGTGGTCAACCTATGCTCTGCGGCGTGAATTTGGTTCACTTTGTTACTTAAGTTTTCAGTTAAAACATATCTTGTGTTCTTTGATTGATGGAGGTTAATCATGCTATATAGATATGTCTATAGTAAAACGCAAATAGATATAAACAGCTACAATGTATGTGGCCTCGAAATTCGTGGAAGGAAACATAAAAAATAATGACAAAACAAATCATCGTGTGAACTGTAAAACAACCAATTATCGAAATAAAGGGCGTCATTAGGAAAATTTAGAAAAATTGGTAAAATGTTTTAGCTCCTCTTTTGGTTCTATAACTTTGCCATTGCACTGATTCC
The DNA here is from genome assembly GCA_947623455.1 of Mimachlamys varia. Classification (NCBI taxonomy): domain Eukaryota; kingdom Metazoa; phylum Mollusca; class Bivalvia; order Pectinida; family Pectinidae; genus Mimachlamys; species Mimachlamys varia. Next base: position 14,691,056 of record OX392541.1, read on the forward strand.
AAAGAAACTTTGTGTTATCGTAATTGACCAGGTCTTATGCATGATCTTATTATGAAAATCGTTAAGGAATTTTGATGAAAATTTAAATACATTGTACACTACAATATTTTTATTTTGGCCTTTAAAAAAAAGCAATTGTGCAAAGTTAAGAAAGCGAAATTCGATGATTTTTCCTTGACATCCTTTCGAACACTTAACAGTTTGGGGTATGTACCTCTTAACCTCGTTAATGACCTCCAAAGCCTCCTCCTTTGACCTTGACCCGCACATGATCACGTGATAGCCTTTCTGTGCCAGAGATGTGGCCACACCTAGGCCCATACCACTTGTGGAGCCCGTTACCATGGCAGTTCTTGTTTCCATGGCGATAGTTTTAATCTACAAACCGAGTCATGAAAAGAGTATCAAAAACATTACTCCGTACTTGTGCCGGTAGGTAGTCAGACTATGAATATATGACAGTAACGTTCTCGAGAAGCGAATGTTATAAAAATCTGTATTAGCTTTAAAAGATATGTCTTCTTTATTAAAAATATCATTTTGATGATATATATATAATACTATAAAAAATGTACCTACTCCTGCGTTTTTTGAAAAGTCTTAAATTAATCTCTCTACACTTCAGTTTATTTCACCATGACTTGTAGGAACTACCTCCTGAATTACTGCAGCCGTTTGGATGAATTGGTTTTCTCCTGTTCAAATTATTAGAAGGTCGGACTTAAGCAAGTCTACCACATTAAATACGTTAAAATGTCGGTGCAAAATACGACCAGTCTATAGATAACAGGAATAAGAAATGTTTGAACAATAACATGCATGCTGCCATCGTTACTAAGCTATTAAAAGCTAGATCATAGAATGGAGCAGAACTATCTTAAATTCACAACGATTTAGGCCTAAATACTTCAATGAAACATACTTACGTTTCACTTGCTCAGGTCCCTCAGTGGTTGAAGACGTGCAAAATATTCATATCAGCGCCCTTATCTGTTGACCGCGGATCTTCACCTAACAACAACTGGAGTCTGGTTATCTTACTGACATTGAGTTAGCTAGGCCTTGCGACAGTTTGTATCAAAACGATTTCGTTTCGTTTCTTCTTTCTGTTCCTTTTTTGTAGTTGCAGCAGATGCAAAACAAAACAAGGAATTTCAAACGTCGAAGTAACCATATTTTTGGTAAGTATCTAATATAGCACAAAAGTAAAAGACGGCACACTATGCATGGGATGTAAGTATTGTCCATTACGTACATTTGTACGTGACGTGAACTAAATTAGACGTCTAACGCAACGAGTAAAGCTTGATACGACGGGTGCACACTCTAGTGAATGTGGAGGGTGGGGATATAAAAATAGACTGCTATATTTTTTGTATCACTAGGGGGCTCAAATTTTCGGGATTACAAACAATAATATTGGCAGCATTAGCACTGGTCGCCCTATAGCCGTATATGAAAATTGCTTGGCATCAAAAGATCGACAAGGGGTAAGATTTTTAAATTGTCAAAAAGGGGCTTGCCGAGAAAATTGGTAGCTTGAGAATTTTACACCAAATGATTGGCATGCCCCTGTCTTATCTCCAAGGGAATTAATGGTTATTTTCCCATGCCTTGTATATATTATATAGATGATCTTACACTCATGTCAATGTAATTTATTAAACTCATTAAATAATTCTATATATTGTAGTAGGTCACTTGCCTCAAGGCCGTGACATATTTAATTATTCAACCAGTTTAATAAGGTCCATATTTCATTGACACGAGTGTAAGATTCTGTTTATCACATCGCTTCATCACTTATATTCACAAGAAATACACCAAAACTCTTGAATTCTTTCTCAAAAAATGGACAATTTTCTACTTTGAGGATGCGATTTTCATTACCGAGACCATCACATGACGTCAATTGTTATGACGTCACAATATTGCTATTACACGTGTAATACCATATTCTTGAAATGGCTCTATGATAGGACTGAACGGGTCAGTTATATGCTCAATTGACGTTATATCAATGCAGGACAAAGTTGGTGTGATATAATTGAATAACCGACGTGACGTCATAGTTTGTTGTTGCTGTTACGTCAAGACGTTGTTACCATGGTGCCATACAATTGTTGAGAACGTGCGAAGACCATGTGTGGTTTGTCTCGACCTTAGGTTGAGATAAGAAAAACTAACATAGGTAAAACTGTGGACATCCCTGTCCAGCTGTAAATGAAACTGACAGCATTTAAAGCTTGAAGCTTGACATTACTTGTACTGTTTACAATTACGCAACACATGAAAACACATTTATTTTTTATTTGCATTTCCATGGAATCGTCTGCATGCATGATATTTTCAATGTTGGTACCATACTTTGTTGGTGTTGGTTGGGAACATTTATTTGCTTGTTGGCGACCCCTAACTGATCATGAGACAGCAACACTAAAACGATAATCATATGTTCAGTTAGACACACACTACAAGTCACAGAGCTAAGTAAAGTGGTGACAGAGTCACCGAAAATAACAGTCACGTGGGGTTATAGAGTCACGTGATGTTACAGTGTCACCGAAAATCACAAAGTCACGTGGGGTTATAGAGTCACGTGATGTTACAGATCGCCGGAAGTTAACGTGGATTAAAAGAGACTACGAAATTAAGAACTGAAGGTAATCACAATACTACCCTTGTGCGGTTAGTGTTATGTGATGGTATAGTCTCGCGCAGTTAGAGAGTCTGAAGTAATTGCAGTCACGTGTGGTAACAGAGTCGCATTAAACATCAATTTACAACCTTGAAGTTTAGCAGCCATGATGAGTGATATAGCCTCTTGGAGTTAAGAGAGTCACATTGAGAACAGAGTCGCGTGTAAGTACAGACCGCAATGACATGGATGTGTAGATACCAAGCCACACGAAGAAACGGAGTCACATGAAATAATATGAGCAGTTTCAGTACACGCACTTACAGTACCACCTGCAATTAAAGCCAAAAGAAGTGTAGCACAATAGACCTATCTCAAAAGTGTTGTTATCTCCCTTGTTTCCCCTGTCATGGCAACAATGTTAAGTGTTTTTGAAACGAATTGGCAGGTAATTATGATGTCACAATGAGAATAATCTCATCCGATTGTCACATGGCTCCAAATAATCACAAAACCACTTCCTGCAAGTCCATATTTTTATCTATCATTGTGGCCTATATGTATCAAGGGGAATAAAAACACTTTTGGGAAAGGCCTATAGGCTCAAGAAGAAAGTACATAGCTATTGAATGTGATAACGGGAACTATCGATATCCAGGTATTACGTTCACTTAAGCTCCCTACGGCATTGGAAAATGTCATAGAGCGACTGAAGACTCTGTGTGCGCCACATTTACGATGAGGCCAGACGATCATTCCGACCGTTTTATATACATCAAAATAATCTCGCGTTCACATAACGGTCAAGTATCAGGCTTTGAAGTCAGTTAAGTGTCGATCTTTTGAAATTTTGTACATGTAATATTATAGGACAAGTATCAGCCTAGCGATTGGTGAGGGATTGTTTCACCTGAGACCAATAAAACTGCAATCGTTGTGCTTTCAATTTTGCCATGACATATTTCAGGGGTGAGGAGAGCCTTGATATCGGGTATGGATAGGTTTTTAAAAATGAAAGAGTCATGACGTAAGTAAAGCGATCGACAGATATGAAGAATATGATTACTAAAAAAAGTATTTCGATCATCACCTATAGTCCGGAACATGATAATGCCGTATAGACCACAATATACTTGTAGCTTAGGGCGGATAAAGTTTGTTAATAGAATATTTTCAATGCGATTTAATGAGACAGCTGATAGAAAAATCGACACTTGGTAAGGGAAGATAGAATGAGAGTGGTAAAAAGAACGACAGAGAACAAAATGAAAACGGCACATTACAATTTATGACGGCCTTTAGCGAACATGAGCTCAATTGCTACGCCGCTAATTCTGCCTGAATGTTGAATAACAAACCAAATGTTGACAAACCAAATATTGAAGGACAAACCAAATGATGACAGACAAACCAAATGTTGACGGGCAGACCAAATGTTGACAGACAAACCAAATGTTGACGGACAAACCAAATGTTGACGGACAAACCAAATGTTGACAAACAAACCAAATGTTGTCGGACAAACCAAATGTTGACGGACAAACCACATGTTGACAGACAAACCAAATGCTGAATAACAAACCAAATGTTGACAAACCAAATATTGACGAACAAACCAAATGATGACAGACAAACCAAATGTTGACGGGCAGACCAAATGTTGACAGACAAACCAAATGTTGACAGACAAACCAAATGTTGACAAACGAACCAAATGTTGACAGACGAACCAAATGTTGTCGGACAAACCAAATATTGACAGACAAACCAAATATTGAAAGACAAATCAAATGTTGTCGGACAAACCAAATGTTGACGGACAAACCACATGTTGACAGAACAAACCAAATGTTGACAATCAAACAAAATGTTGACAGACAAACAAAATGTTGTCGGACACACCAAAAGTTGACGGACAGACCAAATGTTGACGGACAAACCAAATTTTGAAAGACAATACCAAATATTGACAGGCAAACCAAATGTTGACGGACAAACCAAATGTTGACGGACAAACCACATGCTGACAGACAAACCAAATGTTAAATAACCAACCAAATGTTGACAGACAAAACAAATGTTGATAGACAAATCAAATGTTGACAAACAAACCAAATGTTGACGGACAAACCTAATGTTTACAGACAAACCAAATGTTGACAAACAAACCAAATCTTGACAAACAAACCAAATCTTGACAGACAAACCAAATGTTGACAGACAAACCAAATGTTGACGGACAAACCAAATGTTGACAGACCATACAAAATATTGACAGACAAACCAAATGTTGACGGACAAACCAAAATGTTGACGGGCACACCAATGAACGAGTTAGATGTCAAAACTACTGTGATGGTTGATTCGACAAAAATTATGCAATAGATAAGATGAAGTTATATATGCATTCATAGAATGATATCGTTGTTATTACATTAAGCACCATGACAAATTTTGCGCAAGTATGGTTGCAACCCTTATTGTAATAATTATTACATTAAGGTTAACCTTATTGTAATAAATCTCATGTTTATTACAATAAGCGTCGCTTAATGTAATAATGTTCTCATGTTTATTACAATAAGCGTCGCTTAATGTAATAATTTTTAATTATTACAATAAGGTTAACCTTAATGTAATAAATTATTACATTAAGCAATTTATTACAATAAGGGTTGCAACACACCTTCAAAGAACGACTCAGAACAACTTAGAACGACCTTCAGAGAACGACAAAGAACAGAAGAGAATGACTCGGGACAACTTAGATAGACCTTCAGAGAACGACAGAGAACAGGAGAGAACGCCTCAGGACAACTCAGAACGACCTTCAGAGAACGACAGAGACCAGGAGAGAACGGCTCAGGACAACTCAGAACGACCTTCAGAGAACGACAAAAACAGAGGAGAACGACTCACGGCAACTACAAAATGTAGGAAACGACCCAGAACAGATGAGAACGACTCAGAACAGAGGAGACCGGCTCAGGACAGTTTAGGGCCACCTTCAGAGAACGACAGAGAACAGAGGAGAACGATTCAGGACAGTTTAGGGAGACCTTCAGAGAACGGTAGAGAAAAAGTAATGACGAACTTCTGAGAACGGAAAAGAACAGAGGAAAACGGCCCAGGACAACTCAGATCGACCTTCAGAGAACGACAGAGAACAGAGGAGAACGACTCAGGACAACCTTCAGAGAACGGCAGAGAATAGAGGAGAACGATTCAGGACAGTTTAGGGAGATCATCGGAGAACGGTAGAAAATAAGTTATGACGAACTTCTGAGAACGGAAAAAACAGAGGAGAACGGCTCAGGACAACTCAGAACGACCTTCAGAGATTGACAGAGAACGGGGGAGAACGACTCAGGACAACTCAGAACGACCTTCAGAGAACGACAGAGTACGGGGGAGAACGACTCAGGACAACCCAGAACGACCTCCAAAGAACGACTCAGGACAACCCAGAACGACCTTCAGAGAACGACAGAGAACGGGGGAGAACGACTCAGGACAACTCAGAACGACCTTCAGAGAACGGTAGAGAATAAGTAAAGACGAACTTCTGAGAACGGAATAGAACAAAGGTCAACATCTCTGTGTTGCCGATTCATATCCGATTTATTTATATTGTTTTGGAAACTTTTTGTAGTTTAAGGTCTCTTGGAGAATTGTGGATTTTCGTTAGTGTTTCTCCTACTCATTTACGACAGAAGAGAACAAAAAAGATCTGACTTACTTTTATTCTACAGTATACATGTATATGTTGTATGTTATTGATGAAAAGGGCCATTTTGATTGGGTTCACTTTTAAAAAATAGTGATTTTCTCGATGCCTTCAGATTTTTAAAAGACCTTGAAATACACAGGCAACAATTATTTCAAGTCATGTCAAAATGAGGTCAATTCCAGAGCCCAGTTGTTCAATAGGTGACCAGCTTAATCAGTGATTAGTGCAAATTTTCATTCTCCTAACTAAGAAAAGAAAACCGTTGAATGAGGAATAACCTTCCAGATACCTAATGTCTATTTGTGTCGATTTACATGCAAAAGTGTTGGATTGTACTTTGCTTGTTTAAAGAATTATTAAAGGTTGAAAATGTCGTTAAATATTGATTAAGCTAAATATCTTTTTACAAACTAGGCCCAGGTCGAAATGCTCAGACCATATTGACAGGAAAAGAGGAAAAACATAAATCCATGTCAATTTTTGACCTAAAATTGACCTGAAAATTTCATCTAAATTCATATGAAGATTTTTTCAGGTCAATTTGATCTGGAATTGACCTTTAATTGACCTGAACTTGTATCATGCCAAATTGACCTCAATTTCAGGTCAACTTCAGGTCAAGTTTTATTCAGGTTTTTGTACCTAAAGATATTTTGCCTGAGCAGACTTGGCGTATTAAACTGCATCTTATGTGATATCTGTCTAGGAACTCCTACACAAGTGGAAGGTTTTCACTTATGTCGTCTGCTCAGCCACCATTGATGCCCACTTACATCACGTATGATCAATTTCAATTCTACTGTCGTCTGCTGATCCTGTCTCGTTAGTTCCACGCTAGTCATCCGTCTTTATTGACCAATGCGTTTGAGAGGTCGTTTAACTCTGTTCAAAAGTTGATCCTTTATCCGTCTTCTTAATCAAATTTGCCCTCCACTATTTTCTATTCGGAAACCCGTATACTACCGGAGGTCAATCGCAACATCTCGGGGACATTTCCGGTAATCTTCGGAAATCTACTCCCTCGAATTCATGTATAGATCTAGAGGATCACATGGTGTAAACGAATATGTTTCAAAATGTCTGCGCCCATAGTCACACCGAATTTTTGAACTATGTTGTGTTTCACGGCATGGCTTCCATGCGAATGCCTTCCAGGGAGTATATTTCTGAAGATTATCGGATATTTCCCCGAAATTTTGGGATTGACCGGACTCCAGTTGCTCGTATTTTGGTAATATGCCGTTAACACTATCGCATGATTGTATAAGATTAATGGATATTGATATCAATTACAAACAAAAATTGTTTTGAAAAATGTCATTTTGTATTTTTTTTCAAAAACGAAAATGCTTAAATAATGAGACGATCGAATTACAATCATCGGGAAAATGCTAAATTTGTACAATGTAGCGATTTTTTTTGATCTTTCTGTGGATAACATTCTAAGGAAGTACATTATTTTTTATCTATACAACACAATGCAATACAATACAATTCAGTTTATCTCGAATTGTGGCTCACAATGGAAGACATGGAAAAATAAAATAAATCAATTCTCATCAATCAAGGAATGGTGGGAAATTACTAAAACAAAAATAGCAGATATATGTATATCTGTAAGTAAAATAATTAATGTTAAAAATAAAAATATTGAACGTATCGAAAAGGAGCTGAAAAACACTGATGGCAATCCTGAGAAAATCAAACATTTAGAAAGCCAAATAAGCTTGTATTATGAAAACAAGGCAAATGCTGCTAAAGTAAGAAGTAGGATAAAATGGTTCGAAGAAGGTGAGAAATCTACTAATTATTTTCTAAGTCTTGAAAAAAGTAGAGCTTTAAACAAACAGTGGATGGCAATCAAATGTGACGACGGAAGTTATAAATATAATATAAAAGATATACTCAATGAACAAGTAAAGTTTTATAGCAATCTCTTTACTACTGAAGGAATAGATGTTGATGAAGCAAATAATTTACTTAAGAATGTAGATGTAACTATTACAAATGAGGTAAAAACTGATTTTGAAAAGATGCCTACCGAAAAAGAAATTTATTCATCTATAAGAAATTTGAAAGCTAATCGATCACCTGGTATGGATGGTATTCTTGCTGAGTTTTACCAAATTTACTGGAATCTGATAAAGGACCAATTCACAAAGGTTATAATGAACATATTCCTAACAAAAGAACTATGTCCATCTCAGTACAAGGGCCTGATTACCCTTCTGTACAAACAAGGGGAAAGGGAGGCCATTAGAAATTGGCGCCCAATTACACTCCTAAACACAGATTACAAAATTATAACCAAAATTCTTGCGGAACGGATTAAAACGGAACTACCAAACATTATTCATAGTGACCAGAAGGGATTTGTAAAGGGAAGAAATATAGAAGATGGTATCCGCTTAATCAAAGATATTATTGAGTACTCAAACGAAAAAAACAAAGGAGGAAGTATTATTTTCTTAGATCAGCAAAAGGCCTTTGACCGTGTAGAATGGGAATGGGTAGAAATGTGTCTCAAAAAGTTTGGGTTTGGTAATGAAATTATAGAATGGATTAAAATGACTTATAAACAATCATCAAGTCACATCATTACAAATGGTTTCATTTCAAAACCATTTAAGCTATCAAGATCTGTAAAACAAGGGTGCCCAATAGCACCATTGATTTACATCCTCCAAGCTGAGCCTATGGCATGTTCTATTAGGAAAAATAAAATGATAAAAGGAATTGAAATTCCATATAGTAAAAATGAAAAAATTGAAGCCAAAATTAACATGTTTGCTGATGACTCCCAATTATTTGCAGGGAATGAAAAATCTATTCCAATAATATTTAGAACTTTAAACCAATATAAAAAGGCATCTGGCGCCAAAATAAACAAAACAAAAACGAAAGGTATGTACATAGGAACATGGAAACAGAGACCTCCTAACTTTAATGAAATAACATGGGTAGACAGAATAAAAGCTCTTGGGATAATGCATGGTTATGGAATAAACATTGATGCCATTTGGGAAGATAAAATTAAAAAAATTGAATCAACCATACAATGTTGGAAAAACCGCAATCTTACACTTCAAGGGAAAATTCTAATAATAAAATCATTAATACTCTCCTCTATTAATTATGAAATATCACAGACAATTATACCACAGAAACATAAAATCACCATAAATAAAATAATTTACACATACTTATGGAACTCAAATGTAAATAAAGTAGCAAAAGAAACATGTTATAGAGGAAATAAGATTGGTGGACTAAATATGATTGATCTTGACTTACTGCAGACGTTAAAAGGTATTAAAAATATATATAAGATTATTCACTCAGAATTACAAAGTTGGAATGCATTGGGGAAATACTGGCTTCATAAATATGATTCTACTTTCTCTCAAAGTTTTTTTATGTGTAAATGTAATACTACAAAATCGCTTGAAATACAAAATATCCCACAGTTTTATCAGATCTCCCTCCACGGTTGGCAAACTATGCTAAAACACCGTTCGGCCAAAACCAAAACAGAAATACTTAACCAAAGGATATTTGGAAACACATATATCATCTTCAAAAAAAATCCAATCTTTTTTAAAAACTGGACGAAATCGAATATAATGAAAATAAAAGACATATGGAGTGAAGAAAGGAATGATTTCATTAACTCTCAAGAACTACTAGAGAAACTGCAATTAAAAGATAACTGGATATCAGAATTCTCCATTGTGAAGAAGGCGATATCTTCTAGTAAAAATTGGATACAAGAATTAAAATCAACTTGCCATGTCATTTCAGAAATAGAACCTATAATTATAACTGATGAGTTATACATTAAAACAAGTAAAAACGATGATATAATACATCCAAATAAATTAAAGAATACAGTACTTAAACAACTAGTATTGGAAAAGAATTATTATCCCAAATCACAAAATGGCTGGGATGCTGTATACCAAAATGAAATAGATTGGATTAATATCTGGACTTCTTTAACTGTATCTATTGCTGACAGGAAATGTAACAACTTTCAATGGAAGTGCTTGCACAACATAATCTCTACGGAGGCCAAATTATTGAAAATGAGACTGTCAAATGGTTTATGTAAACTTTGCAATTTATTCCAAGAAACTCAAATTCATCTTTTCTTTAGATGTAATAAGACAAGAGAGATCTGGCAGTCTGTTGACTCATTAATAAACAAAGTCTTGAAGGAAATATGTGAGTCAAATCAAATTTATAAAGTAACTGAGAAAGTTGTAATGTTAGGAAGCTATGATTTTAACCATGAATATAATGCAATAATTAATCTTTTTGTCTTTACTACAAAGTGGCACATATGGAAAGAAAAAAATAAGATAAAATATAATGATAACTATAATAAAGATAACTTCACACAACATGTTTTAAAGTGGTCAAAACAGGAACTTAGCTTCACAATCAATGCTATCCAAAGTATCCAAAAATACCAACAATTGGGAAAAAAATTACAAGTAATTTTCACAAACTGAAATTAAATTTACAATGAATTAAGTAGAAAGAAAGAGAAGATTATACAACCGGGAGAAATGAAAGTGTTCGCGTATTGTTAATAATTATACACATTTTAGCTTCATTATACTGAGAGCATCCTACTTAACTCTGATGGTGCTTATTGCACTTTCTGTATATTGCATTTACAGCGAATATTGAGAGTGGTTCGATATATTATTTGTGTAAAAATTTGAGTGTTCCAATATAAGGACGCTAATAGTAAAAAAAAATGTTTTTAAAAACAAATTGAACATATAGTATTCTTACATAAAATCAGGTATTAGCCTGGTTTTTTTTTATACATATCTTTAATTAAAAAAATAACCTATCTTGTGCAATGAACTGTTTATAATTATGGAATGAATATTAATGATGATTGTGTCATCAAGAATTTAGAAAATTACATGTGCTTTAAACGTTTTGATATTCTTAAAAGTGTAATAAAGAACATGCACTACGCTAAAAAAAAAAAAAAAAAATATTCAGGGTTTTATTAAATAAGTGAACATACTACTGTTAAAAAAAAAACATGAATATTGAGTGAATGATTGTTAACAAGTATTGATTGAATGAATGTAGTACAAACATTGACAATAAGAATGAATGTAATGAAAGAATGGATTTGATTGAGTGATTATTGAATTAATGAATGAATAAATGAATGATAATGAACGATGAGCGTATGAAAGAATGAATGAAAGAATGAGAGCCCTCTTGCATGAGGACATTTTTTGTAAGAATGCTGAACCCAGGGCCCCAACCCTGGCAGTATTAATGAAATTTTGTGGGGCATTAAAATGTTTGTCAAAAAAAAAAAAAAAAAAAATTGTGGCTCACAATGGGGCAATAAAGATTACAAATACATATAAACAAAAAATACATCAAAACAAAAAATACCGGAGCCAAAAATTAGAGGTAATGAACATGTTTACATACACATAGTAGATGTAATGTACATTATAATATACACAAGAGCCTCTGATATGACACAACGTTATTATTATGGTACTTATTGTATGATACATAATAACGTTTGCAAAATTGTTGAATAATGAATTTTGACAGTGCTTTTAAAATGATACTGTTTTCATTATTCATCAACAGAATAGAATTATTTGTCTGGTGGCTCTTGATCTACGGCCAAAAGATTTGGGCTTTTAATGTTATAAGTATGAACAATTCTTTTTTGTCATTGATATACTTCTCAAACACTATCAGGAAATGGATTTCATCCTTAGCACATTGCTGTCACATTTGGTACACTATCGCTGAGATCGGGAGACAGTTTGGTAACGGCCTGCTTCTATCATGAGTTTGTGAGCAGAAATATATGGAGTTTGCTAATATGTCTTCTGGAAAACTTATTGGGTATAAAACTTGTGTATGGCTTTAGTCAAAAACTACATTTCGACTTTAGATAACTACTTAAGTTACCAGCCTTTTGAGTTTCTTTTGTTTTGTGCCAATTTTCAATATAACATTTCCGCATACAATTCCTAAAGTACATTTTAAATGGATAACTGGAGGAAATGTTTCCAATCACATTTTCCTGTAACATATATTTGTCCTGTTACTTTTCCTCCTAGCGTTTCCTATTTTTAACTTGCAAATCAGCACCGACATCACAAAAGTTCAACAAAATGGCCCACTCTGTTTCTCCTGTGTACGACATGCATGCTTACAATAAATATAGAATATCGAAGCATCAACAGAAACCATAATCCGAACTCTCAATCAAATCATGTAGGAGCAAAATTTAAACAAAAGGGACAGATTTAAACGCGGACCGCTGCAGATGTACAAGAGAGTAAGACCAGGTGTTCCGGAAGAATAAGCGTTTTCTGCTTCATCAACGACAACCGCCATGTAAATCTAGGTCACATCCAACTAACATCAAGTCATCGAAATGAGAACCGAATCATCATTGTCAATCATAACAAGTAAGTACACTAATAAGCCTTCTCAAAAACGTTCATCTTTTATATCAAACCAAAATACAAAATATTTCTCAATGAGACAAAAACCAATGTACCTATGCTGAATTCTGTACAGGCCGTGAGTGTCCAACCAACTGAGAAGTTTGACATTTGTTGTTTGTTAACGTCAACAGAAAATATTACGGCATGATACTTGGTAAATTATATACCAAATAAGAGTGACAAACTTTATCTGTCGATAAAGACCACTCCCATCCTCGATATCCAGGGGTTACGATCACCTACGCTCTCTACACAATTGGAATATATGGCAAAACTGAAGCCGGTGTGTGCACCAATTTTGTCAGTTGCGACTCCTTTGTAATCCTCAAAGGACAGGCATGCAGGCTAGCGATTGGTCAGGATTTGTTTTACCTGAGCGTGCCTTCAGTGTTGTAATGACATATTCCAGGGGTGTAGAGAGCGTAGGTGGTCTTAACCCCAAGATATCGAGGATGGACTAATCCAAACGAAATATCCTGAACGGTAGTGTTTAAATCGCAGGTTCCCGAAACATGGCTGTGTCAGCGGGCCGATTGCGTTCCTGACCTTGTTCATATTATAGATGTTAGATAGAGGAATCTATTGCTTATTGTGAAGCTACCAAAGCAATCCTTTGTTACATGCACCATGGTAATCGTTAAATGTTTTCTACGAATATACACATGTGGAAATATAGAAAAATATATGCATCCATAGATATTCATAGCGAAAAAAATGATGAAAGTTATTGATCTTTGTCATTCTAAGTAGCAGGTTTTGGTATCGGACAATATGTTTAACGCTATCTGCGGAATTACGACATGTTGTTAAAATTGACCAAATCAATTTATAGTTACATGTATGTGGCGCAAGCAATGTAGGTGTTCAATGCAATTTAGAATAAAAACGAATTTACTGCAATCCCCAAGGTATATCCTTATGAATTGCATAAATAAAACAAACAAGTATTGAACCCCTCAAAGATCTGTTGTATATAACTATATAAAATACAAACTACGTACTTGATCGTGTATGCTTGTAGACGTACTCATGAATTTCACATGGAACTAGTGTCTAAAGACAAATTATTTAAAAACACTAATCGACATCTCATCTTAACGTGTATCAGGAACGTTGTGTGTAGGAGGGATGTTGTTCAATCTTCCTGTTTCAATGGGTAACTTGGAGTTTCTAGTTCTGAATTTACGTACAATGGGTTGCGTTTTTTTAAAAGTTTGATTTCTTAAGATACGTACATCAATCGAGAAAAAGCTAAAAAAATAATATATTGAAATAGAAAAATAAAAAAATAGAATATTTAATTAATTAATTGAAATGAGAAATTAAAAAAAAAACAAAAAACCAATAAAACCCAAAGCATCGGAGCTGAGAACAATATGGAAAAGCCAGAACTTAGGTATATAAAGCTGAGAAGCGTTTTAAGATTAATTGTTAATAAGAATTATTAATTATTAATTTATCTAGTATTCGTTTATTTATGGTTAAGTTAAGTATCAAAGCATCAAATATTAGTTGGTTGGAGAAGTATTTGACAGAGTAACGTACGGGGATGAATAGCGATGGGGTAGGTCATAGTGATCTGAACGTAAGTTCCAAAGTTTGTATCAAGTGTGATTAATATTACGACCTCTTTCATTGCACAAAGCTATAATTTGATTTTTGAGCTATTCCATCAAATACCTTCAAGAGTTGCTCCCCCTGAGAAATTATCCGAGTTGTGCCCCTTACTCGTATGTGTGTGTTATGTCATATCTCGAATATAGGTAGTTGTAGTACCCGTAAGCCAAGTCTCTTTTATTTACATTCACATGGCTTGACAACACTCGTAAACATGTACCATGTGTTTTATCAAAGATATTAGGATTTAAAACAAGAGATCCCAGAGGGATCTTTGCGCCCAACATAGGCAATCTTCATTTGTTCTTAAAGTGTTACATCTTTTCCTTTCTTTCCCTTCTCTAATCTAACATGTATTTAATCTAAGTTCTATGAAATTCGAGAATTCCTTGTAAGACGGGAGGAACCTACATATGAAGTTTGAGGAAGATTCATCCAGTACGTCTCAAGAAATAACGATAACAAGAATTGTATAAGGACGGCCGGACGGACCACGGACCACGGACGCATGGAGTGATGCCTTGTTAAAATTAAAATTCCTAAAGATAATAATGTGTATAATGAGGTTACACAACGAGTGTTTGTTGGATATGGAATTTATTTCATTCGAGTTAAAAGTTACAAAAGACACGAGCTACAAAAGGACGGACGGACCACGGACGGACCACGGACCACGCACGCAGGGAGTGATGATGTCGCGGTAAATCTGTACAATACTTGTCTCATTCTGCTTTTAAGCAGTAGGCACATCAACAAATCTTCCGCAAAACAAAATGGTCTCGGATCGATTGTCTTTGATGAGAAAGATGAAGGGGTGATCGGCATTGAAAACCAACGGTTCTTCCAAAAATAATAATAAACAACCCATCAACGCAACGGTGGCGGCGGCTGCTTCTGTTCCAGTTTCGGTGACGTCCACAAAAGTTTTGTGAAAGACGGCGGAAAGAAATGTGCTTCTGGAGGCGTCTAGACCGGACAAGTCAGCTTTCGACTCTTCGAAAACGTCAGTCATTCCCATTTGCTTGAAAATGTTCGACAGCTCAAAATCAGATTCGAGTTTGAACTTTGGCAAACTCACGTTTACTAATGTCGATGTTAGGTGGTTGATCAGACCATGAAGCTTTGATGGGGTCAGTGAATCTTCAAGGGCAGATAATCCATCTTCTTCATCAGGTAAAAGGATTATCATTGAGACAGCTTTCCCTTTGTAGGGTAGCTCCAACGCGCTGCACTTTAAATCTTCATCGTGCTTCATGCAAAAACGTTCTTTAGAGTGAAACATCATTTGTACTTCTTACGCTGACCAGTAAAGGTGTGAAATGCCATTTCTTTGGTACGCCATTGGTCAAACTGAACCATCCAATCCGCTTTAAAATACATTGCGTTTACTAACACCATCATAGTCAGTGGGTTCAAGGATCCTTCTGGCAGGAGATCATTTATTTTCTGTGCAGTCTTCTCGCTCACCCATTCGTTGATTTGATTTCTTGCAGTTTCCGGTTGGTCGTAGTTCATAGCTTTGATATCTGCCTGGTAATGCTTTCTACAGAGCTCATAGAATGATGAGATAATATCTGCTTGTTGGTTGGGATATAATCTGTTTGCGATCTTCAACATAACCTCGTTGTATCCAATCTCCGCCATCTGTAAGTAATCCTCAAAGGCCTCGTGGACGCGCTGACCTAGACTTTGCAGATTTAACGCCGGAACCATTTGGGCTGCCGTTTGTCCTCTGGCGCCGAGGAACACCATTGACATGGCAGCAGAGATAGAAAACGGCGAAAAGAATAAATTATCACTCCTAGAACCAGACAGCAGGCGTTTAAAGAGCTCCCAAGTAAACTCCATATTTGAGTCTTGGAAATCTTTCAGTAGGATATCGTTTCTAAATACTTTGGCGGGTGAAGAAGCCATGTTGAATTTAAGTTTGAAACTTGTTGTCCAGCTAAAGGGTGTTCTTTTCGTTCTGTTTTAGTTCAACGTCTCCTGCAATGAAATATTGAGAAAAAAATGAGTAATCTGGCTAAAACAGGAAGACAATAATAATATAATAATGTACAACATTCATATAGCAATCTATATAGTTTGTAATTCTTGATGATAATTTTAGTTGTTATACACATACAAACAAAGTCTAACAATCACCATCATTTACTCAGCTAAACTATAATACTGTCAAAGTGTATATGAATACATAAATGAATAAACAAAAGTCAGTAATTACATGTCGCCTATGTAAAGAACCTGACATGCAGACGTGAAAAGGTGCGTTTATATGTGTTTCTTGAATTTTGCAAGAAAGTATTCGTTTTTCTGATGGTAGATGGTAAGCTTTTTTTACAACGTCAGAGAACAAAGTTGGAAGTTAAAAGTATGCAGTAGACTATAACAGTTAAAACTAGCCGAAAAATGCCAGGTGTTCTAATAAATTCGGTAAGATTCCAATACTGAATAATATAGAATAAACAAGTTATATTCTGTACTGTGCAACTATTCGAATAAATGAAAACGTCGCATGCAGGTTACGGCAAACATTGGTCCAAAAGCAGTGTCTACTTGAATCTATCTACGATCCAAACGGATTATACAAAAGACACACGCGAGAATAGCATCTTTATAATTTAGAATAAAAAATGAATAAAACTGCACCATAAAACTATTGCATCCCTGGGTTTTGATCTCTATATTAAAGATTGAAAAAAAAAAGAAAAAAAATATTCCAAATATCCCAAATGCCAAAATCGTAAAAATTGTAATTTTTTCACATCCATTTTGTGCTTATTTTAATTGCTAAATATATCGAGTTGTTTTAATAAATGATTAATAACTGATGAGAAAATATACAAATCTGATGACAAAAGTCATGAATATTTCACAATAACTGTTTGACAGGTTTTAAAAAATCAGAGAAAACCAAAGCGTCAACAAAACTATATTCCGAATATAAACTCGAATAAACTAGATATGAACACAGGAAAGATTTACACGGAGATTTACACCAGATATTCTGGAAGAGTAAGCGTCTTCTGCGTTATCGACAACATCCGCCATGTAAATTTTGGTCATATCCAAGTAAAAATAAAGTCCTCAAAATGAGAACCGAGTCATCATTGTCAATCACAATAAGTAAACACACTAGTAAGCATACTCTAAAACATCCATCTCCATAACACACAAGATATAAAAAATATTTCTTAATTTAAATGCAACTGCAAAAGGATTTTTCTCCTACAAGACAAATTGCTTATCAAGACATTCTTTTGCAATTATTTATTTTTCAAAGATTTTACACGATAACGTTTTTTTGAAAACATGTCATATAATCACATAAATGTAAATTTTATTACTGAGGTCTTTTGTACATATTAATTATACAGATTCTAGTTTTGCGGTCATAAAATCAGTATTATCTTATAATTAAGAGCTCCTGGGATATTTCTTACAGAAACTGTTTTGTGGCAAACTCAAAATAGTATCAGTAAATGATTTTAATAGATATGACCAGTTGTCCAATAATAACTGCAAATCTTCTTGATTGAGATAAAACAGGCAACTAATACAACCAATCTGCAATATTATATAACCTCTCTTTTCCTGTCACAAACAAAGGATATATACATCAAAGGAACTTGACATTGTGTCAAAAATGGATATAACAATAATACATGATAAAAAAATACCCCTGTAATAAACAAAGAAAAATAATTTTCATATCATATATTTCTGGGTTGTTTTCATAACTGTTTTTTTTTTTACATAATATCAAGCTCCTGGGATGAACCTGTGCAAATAACTTAATAAATTAAAAGAAATAACAATGACAGTATTTGAGAATTTTAAAATTTAAATAAAAACATGTACAAAAGACTATCCGATTTTTGAATTACACATTGCCTTCCGTTCATAATTGACTCGCACCAACACACGCAAAAACTTATTTTGATGGTTATTGGTACGTTTCCTTAAAGTATTAACATGATATTTCAAGAAACCGAAATAAGTGTTCTTCATGACATACAATAACGACCGTTTTTTTGTACACAAACAGCGCTTTATCGAACGGAACGACAGCTAAAACAACATTTACATACATCGGCGTTACCATGGACGAGACACAGACATACTTCTATCGAGTTCAACTGCTTAAATAAACAGCGACTTGTATAAAATATTAGTGATAACGTCTATTAATAACGTAGCCAAGTGACACAAGTTTTAAAACCAGTTGTCATTTCTTATAAGCGGTAATAAAAAGGACTGTTTAACGAACTGGTTCCGTGCGTTACCCGTGTAAACTTTAACCACTTGACCTCTGATCCTGACGCTTTAAACCCCAATCCAAGATGGTGGACGGGTAACTGTCAAAACGTCTATAAATGAGGCCGGGTTTTAACATAAGAACTGAATAGGGAGGTGCACCAGTCCTATGTTTTCAAAGTGATTTGCGAGCAGTGGGACATAAATCCGTAAGGTGGGTTATAAACAGTCGTCAGCATTAGTTATAGATACGATAGAATGTTGATGATTATCTTACAACCTGAAACTAGATCAATTTCAAGAATGAAGTAACTTGACGTTTTAGATTTATCTCTTTATCGTATATTGAAACCAAAACATTTTAAAAAAAAATTAAAAAAATTTTTAAATCTTGTCACATACATAAAATACATAATAAAGCCGGTATATTAAGACGTAGAAAAACGATGGGAATGTGTTCATTTTCACTAATTACGACATAATGTACATTGTACTTACCTTTCACGGTCTAGGTGTAAGTATTTACGGAACAAGTGGTGGGCGTCTCGATGTCGGCGTGACGTCACAGCCACGTGATTGAACTTCACAACCGCTCCGCCATCTTTGTTTGGGGGTAAGCTGGGGGATTTTTTATTTCACCACAAGCCCGATATTAATTTCCGATTTGTTCACGAAAACTTATGTAATCATCGCATTATGTCATTTGGATACCAAGAGGAGTTACCGCCTGACGCTAAGGGAAGGTATATACAGAAATTACACATTATTGGTGAATATATTTGCCCCTACAAGGTCCCCGCTGACACCTGGATCAATGACCCGAAGCAATGGCCGCCATTAGAGTACAACGATGTTTACAATTATCCCATCAAATTTCCACGAGAGTATTCAGAATTTCTGCTTTTCATGTAACACTACAGATAAGCGGATTGATCATCCGTTAAGCCAAAAGAACGATCACAATATCTGTAATTCATTAGGTAGGCCTAGCTATAAGTGGCCTTACTGAATAGCAAACGCAGAATGAAAAAAATGGTAAAATCGAATTCTATTTTTGGCACGGTGACTCACCTTTACACAGGTGAAGCGATTTGTCACGTGGTCATTTGTTTGTATGCTAAGAACCAAAAGGCGTTCGGCAACACAGACCGGCTAACACAAATTGGTTATAAATATTTCTAGGCCTAATTTAATAATTATAATCATGCAGAATTTTCAATTGACTACAGTAGTGATTACTGTGATGTTTAATAATCTAATTCAACCACCTCTTAATTACAGGTATATATTCATCAGAGGCTATGGAAAACTACAGATCCTTTGATGCACACGTGTTCTTTCTGTCTGGGTGGGTGCAGACAGTTTTTCATAGGAAAACAAGCAGTGGACATGTCATTGCAAAGGCTGACGTTAAACCTTCCTGGAGAGTGACTGATGAGCCTCATCATCCTTGGGTTGCCTTGAAGAGAGATGGACCAGTCATCGCTGCCCACTGTGACTGTATGACGCCAATTTCAACTTGAAGAAAACACACAAATACTACGCACAGGTACAACTTCAGATGTATGTGTGTGATTGTGCCTACACTGACTTTGTGATTTGGAGTGCAATCGATTGTATCGTCATCCGTGTTCGAAGGGACATTGAATTTATTACAGCCATGATCAACAAACTTGAAAGCTTCTAGAAAGTGGTGGTCCTACCAGAAATATTAACAAGGAAGCTAGAAAGCAGCAGTGATCAATCACAACCTAACAGAACTGCCATCAGCCACATCCCCAGTGACAAAACATTTTGTTTGTGCAAAACAACAGATGACAATGCAGACATGGTGGGATGTGATAGATGAAACGACTGGTTCCATCCACATTGCCTGAACTTGAAGAAACTTCCTAAAACCAAAACATGGTACTGTCCAAAATGTCGACCAAAGAAGAAAAAACTTCAAAAAATTGTTAAAGTGTTTACATTTTAGCACAGTTTCAATCTGAAGTGTTCGTCTGAACTTACATTTTAGCACAGTTTCAATCTGAAGTGTTCGTCTGAACTTACATTTTAGCACAGTTTCAATCTGAAGTGTTCGTCTGAAATGACATTTTAGCACAGTTTCAATCTGAAGTGTTCATCTGAATTGACATTTTAGCACAGTTTCAATCTGAAGTGTTCGTCTGAATTGACATTTTAGCACAGTTTCAATCTGAAGTGTTCGTCTGAATTGACATTTTAGCACAGGTTCAATCTGAAGTGTTCGTCTGAATTGACATTTTAGCACAGTTTCAATCTGAAGTGTTCGTCTGAATTGACATTCTAGCACAGTTTCAATCTGAAGTGTTCGTCTGAATTGACATTTTAGCACAGTTTCAATCTGAAGTGTTCGTCTGAATTGACATTTTAGCACAGGTTCAATCTGAAGTGTTCGTCTGAATTGACATTTTAGCACAGTTTCAATCTGTAGTGTTTGCATTTTAGCAAAATTTGAATGAATCTGAAGTGTCTGAACAGAAGATGAATTTGCATGATTTGTTAATAACCAGACTAAAAAGATGCAATCATTATTATGCTATATGGATTCATTAATTAAATTTGTGTAATGCAGAAATGCATTTGATTCTGCAAGCTGCTGAAATTGACAGAAATAGTAGAGTTCTGTACAATTAAAAGGATTTAAAATTGATGCAGTTTAAATAAATCAAATTTATTATATTACAAGTATGAAATTATAGTACTTATTTATTTCAAAAGCATGAGCTAGTATGAGTGGTGAAAGTGAGAACAGAATATCAACGATGCGAGAGCCTGATAGTGTCAAGTGGTGCGAGAGTCTGATAGTGTCAAGTGGTGCGAGAGTCTGATAGTGTCAAGTGGTGCGAGAGTCTGATAGTGTCAAGTAATGCGAGAGTCCGATAGTGTCAAGTAATGCGAGAGTCTGATAATGTCAAGTGGTGCGAGAGTCTGATAGTGTCAAGTGATGCGAGAGTTTCGACCATTGATATTTGTCAGTGATGTTATTTATTGGAAAGAGTCTGGCTATGATCAGAATAAACTTTATTTATTTAATAATTTGTTTCTTTCTTTTTCTTTATCACATACCACAGACCGAGACTCTTGGTTTATATCCTGTCCTTAAAGTTGTTTCATTCATAATTCATACATGGGTCAAGTTGTTCAAAAATTACTCGTGGAGCAAAGTAATATTATTTTTTCATTCTAGAATACAACCATCGAACAATAGATAATATCAATATTCTGTAACCATAATGATAGTAAAAGATTTCACCTTGTATAAACTATGATATATATATAAACAATTCTTAAGACGTTGGAGGTTACAAAATGTTAATAAACATGCACAATTTCAGCTTTGATCTTTTGAACAACTTGGTCTTAATGAAATATGAAACGTACAGTAATATTAATTAATTCTTTTTATATGAATGAATTTGTGATAATGATCTGTCGCCATGTGAAAACCATTCCAAATTAGGCGTAACAATACAATGCATCTGAATATCAAATATAAGAGACTCGTCAATCTAGGTTTTCTATAAATTTTATTTATATTGGTGCCATTTGATTGTTTTCGAGATGATCATTGATGATAGCACAGCAAATCAGCTATTTCAGACTGCTACATAGTTTATGGTAGGATAACAATGGAGGTACATAGCAATTATCTAGTGTGAATATTACAATAACAAATTAAAATATAGAGCATTGCAAGAAACTTCAATCAATATTTTGATTGCATTCAATATATTATAAAGAAAACAATAGAGAACCATATATTTCATATGTTAATTGGTTTAATTTTGTATGAATGTCTTTGTATTAAAGACTTTTAAAAGCACCAACGTATTTTGGTCATTTGAATCGCTCAATAATACTATGAAAATATGAGAGAGATCTGATATATTGTAATGTTCTTACTCTTTGTAAACAATGCTCGGCCCCATATTGGTTAAAGCAGCACACACAGTTATCAATTTATCGCAACTTAATACAGGAAATTGGAATTTTTCATCTTTCAAACTTTGAATACAACGTACTGGCATTGTTCCTTTTAATATGGTAAACCTGTTTTTCATCAGTCCTTTTACTCGTTCAATGTGAATTCTCACAGATGAGATTTTTCGGGATAACTCAACTTCACAGGCAGACAATTGTTTCTTTCCTTTCGTGAATGCTGGATTTATGAGCTCTGCACTGCATTTTGCAGCAAAATCCTCGGATAGAGTGAATCCATGATCTGCTAAGATTTGATCCTGTGGTACTGATGATGTGGAATTTTTCTGCAAAATTAGTAGTTTGAGCAAATTATTTCTGGAGGACTGACAGAAGCTCACCATGGTCCAGTGAACACAGCTCTGGCCACTGTTAACCATATACAATAGTACTAGTGGAGAACATATGTAACCTTACCTGTACACCTGCATAGAAATTACACTGGACTGTATATTGTGTAATAGTAAGAGTGACATTAGTAATTCACTGAACTGAACCTAACTTGTGTGAATTATGGCGACTTCAACTAGGAGTTCAATCTCAGGCTACAGTAAAGGAAAGGGTGCTCAAGGTCCCTCTGGAAGACTTAGTGATGCCTCTAAGAGGATGTCTAATGAAGAGAAACTGGACAATATTTTTGAGATTGTGTCCACTTTGCAACATGACATAAACATGCAAATGAAGACTCTGCGTGAAGAAATCAAGGAAGAAAACAAAGAGTTATTGGAAAGACTTGAGGGGCGTATATTTGATTTAGAAGACGAGAACACTAAACTAACACAAACCGTTGAAGGACTAGAACAAAAAGTGAGAGACCTAGAAGGCAGACAAGATGAGATTAACAACAAGCAGAACGATTTAGAACAGCACGGAAGGAAGAATTCCATAAGAATTGTTGGTTTGGAAGACACAAATAAGAACGAGACAGCAGCAGAATGCGTGAGTAAAATCGTGGGCCTGATAAAATCCAAATTGAAAATAGACATTCGCGAATCAGACATTGACATTGCACATAGATTAGGTCGATATCAAACGACCAAACCGCGGAATGTGATTTGTAAATTTACTAAACGTACACAAAAGATAGAAGTGATCAAGTACCGGAGACAACTGAAAGGGACAAAATGGTTTATAACAGAGGACTTGACCCGGGTCAATCAACAAAGGTTGAAGGACGCGTTTCAGCTCAGTTCGGTTGAAAAGTCATGGAGCATGGACGGTAAACTAGTCGCGCTTCTGAAAAACGGCAAAAAAAGAAGAATTATGTATGACACCAAGTTGACTGATGAATTCTTGTTAGATGACAGGAACTTTCCACGTAATAGCATGATGTGAATCCTACATATTATGTGTCATAGTTGATCTGTATCTGGAAAATCAGGGACATTTTAACATGTACATGTATATCTTAATGAAGTTACAAAATAGATAAATGAATATAGGCTGAGTACATGTTGGATTTGACAGATATAGAGAGATGTACGTTTGAAGTTCTAAGGTAATGGATATAATATGGTAAAAGCATATATTTCAGCACGTATACTGTTATGTATATTTAAGTATAGAAGCGTGGATTATGATTATTGTTTTTTTCCATGGTTTGTGGTATATTGAGTAAATGGAAGAAAGTAACTTACTTGTTATGCTCTTAGAGTTTAAGATATAAGTCTTATTCAGTGTTTTCCATAAACAATATATATAATCTGAAAACAAGTGTACATGTGTACATGTACATTAGTGTGTGTGTGGGTTAAAATAGAAAATCACATATAGGTACGTCAACAGAGATTATCTTGAAAATAATATATTAAAACAGTTTCAGATGTTTTGTTAATTGTATATACAAGTGTATATAGTATAAGTGTACATAATATAATAGTTTTTACATGTTTGTTTCCTTTCTCGGATATAGTCAGTGATATGCACCAGTTTCATGGAGGCAGTCCATGTATATATAAATATGTATATTTATGAAGTTATAAAATTAGTCAAATATTGACTAATATGTGATATCACAAATTACATGTAATCACTGATATGTGTAGTATACAAAGTAAAATACATTATGTACCGTATGTATTTGGCATAATATAACTGTATATTCATTAAAAATAGGTTATAGCATAATGTATTGGGGTTATAGTGTTTGATGATCACAACTGTATACATGTATATTGTAATTAAACAGAGTACATATTGTAATGAGAATAATATATATATATATAAACACGTATATGTATGTAAAATGGAATACAAATGTATACAAATTGTACACTATTTTGTACTCACATATATTTTTGTATACATTGAAATTCAAGTAAATGAGTACAGGCAGATAGATTCAGATATAATGTGAAAGTCATGTAGAGATTAATTACTAACTCATCATGTAGTCTTAAGCTTGTTGATAGTTACAGTACAAACTATTGTGTAGTATAAGCTGTACATTACAAGTACACAAGGTGTTGAGTCTGTGTAGGAATGATAAACATAGATGAAATTAAAGGGTGTACTACATGTATAATACAATAGTTTGTACATATCACTATACTAATGAGAAAATAATAGGTAAATTAAAATATAGGAATTGTACACTGTAGAGTATTCATATATGTTTATGTATAGTTTGAAATTAAAGTAAATAAGTACAGACCGAGGAATGTTACAACTCAGATTATATGAATGTCTTATGTCATTTGATGATTATATATATACAAATATACATATTATACATATTATATATATTTAAGATAAAAGTGTTACATGTATAACTCAAACTTTCTCAGTTTAAGTATCAGCCACATTATTATTATTTTGAATTATTATTTCAAAATCAACATGGTAATTAAGGGATGTGTTTATATATATAGTCTATTAACACATTAATTTTAAACACTCAAATATATACATGTACATTATATATGTACTTTAATTTCACATACAATAGGTGATCATTAAGTGATATATGTATATTAAGTATATACATATTTAAAAAAAATTTGGGATATCGGGAAACTATACATGTAGTAGTGTAAATGATGGGTAACACCCTATATAAAAATAAACCGGTACTATGACTTAAAACGGAATCCGGATTAGACCGCGTTTTGGTTCCAATCAGGTTTTATTAGTAGCAAAGTATCAACTTCCGGTAATGTCCACTGTGTAATGTCTACTGTGTGGTAATGACCGGTGATATTATAAGAACGAGTCTCTAAGAACTTTTGTATGTATGATTATATGTTTACAGATAGCGCTACATTATGTCGTCAGACTCAGGTGGAAAAGAATATTGTTACAGGTAAACATATATGGTTGACAGTGGACCAGTTTGGCCACTTTAATGTATCTCTATATTTATATCGGGGAAAGGGGGTGGGGAAAAGGGGAATTTTCGTTGCTATTCGAAAAAAAGTTCACTATAGATAAAATTCTTGAACCAGTGCTGTGCTGTTATAAATATGTATTTTTTAAAGTTATAAGTCTGTGTGTTACCGAGAATAATGGATGATAATCTTAAAATCGGCTGTTGCAATTGTCGGGGTTTGTCATCTGATAAGATTAAACGTCGAGATTTTTTTACCATCTGCAGGAAAAAATATGACATAACGGTACTTATTGATACACATTCTTCTAAAGCAGTTGAAAATTTTTGGGCTACTGAATGGGGTTTTACGTCCAAATTCTGCTCTTTTACCAGTAATAGTAGAGGAGTTGCTATTCTTTTTAATAATACATTTGAGTTTGAGATTTTAAATGAAATTAAAGATGTAAATGGTAACTTTTTAATACTTGAAATTAAACTTTTTGATAGAAAGATAACTCTGTTAGCTCTCTATGGTCCAAACGAAGATAACCCTGCCTTTTTTGATAATATACAGAGAAAAATTGAAACTCTAGATAATAATCCCATTATAGCATGTGGTGATTGGAATGTGTCATTAAATTATGATCTGGATAACCTTAATTATAAACAAAATAATAATCCCAGAAGCCAAGCAAGAGTTCATGAAATAATGTCCACACTAGATATTTTAGATATATGGCGAGAAGAAAATCCTGAAATTAAACGATATACATGGAGGGGAAATTAGAACTTAAGTTAAAAGATCTTTATTTAGATGAAGGGGATAATGTCAATGAGGTCGAGGTCATTAGGGTAGAAGGTGAACTAAAGAAAATTAGGGAAGATAAAGTTAAGGGTATGATAATTAGAGCGAAAACTAGGTGGAAGGTGGAGGGAGAGAAAAGTACAAAATATTTTTGCAATTTGGAAAAAAGACATTTCACAGAAAGACTCATTCCAAAAATAATTAATGAGGATAATAGACAAATTTTAGAACTAGAAGACATTATGGAAGAGCAAGTGAAGTATTACAAAGAATTATACAGAAGTAGAGAATCCCATTTAGGGGAAATGCATAATCAGGCTTTTTTTAATGAAGATAATCCTTATAATTACAAATTAAGTGTTAATGAAGCAGAAAAAATGGAAGGTATTATTAATAGATTGGAATGTTTAAATGCACTCAAAAGTATGAAAAATTCAAAATCTCCTGGTATAGATGGATTTACAGTAGAATTCTATAAATTTTTTTGGAATGATATTTACAACCCCCTTATTAACTCTTTTAATGAATCTTTTGTAAAGGGATATCTGTCTATTTCCCAGCGACAAGGTAGTATAAACTGTATTCCAAAAGAAGGTAAATCTAAATTGTTTCTTAAAAATTGGCGCCCTATTTCTCTTTTAAATGTAGATTATAAAATTGTTTCAGCAAGTATAGCAAACAGAATAAAACCTTATTTAAATAAACTAATAAGTGATTCACAAAAAGGGTTTGTAAAAGGGAGATACATAGGAGAATGTACTAGATTTATTTTGGACATAATTGAAAAAACACACGAAAATAACATCCCAGGTTTACTTATTTTATTAGACTTTGAAAAAGCCTTTGACTCCCTAGAATGGCCATTTATTCAAAAAGCATTAGAATTTCAAGGTTTTGGACCTAATTTAAGAAAATGGATAAAATGTTTTTATAATAATTGTTCAAGCTGTATTTCTAATAATGGACACATGTCAAATTTTTTTAATATTGAAAGAGGAGTTAGACAGGGCGACCCTTTATCACCATATATTTTTATATTATCTATAGAACTTCTTAGTTCATCTTTAAAGTTTAATCCAAATATAAAAGGCATTAATATAGAAAATTCTGAATATATGCTGAGCCAATATGCGGATGACTCAACAGTATGTCTGGATGATGATGAAACTTCATTAGATAACACCTTAAGTACACTTGATCTTTTTTCAGAATGTTCTGGTTTACGAACAAACCTGGACAAAACTCACTTGATATGGATCGGGGTTAAACGGGGTTGTGGTGAGGAATATTTACAAGAACGAGGCCTTCATTGGAACCATATCGGGAAATTTAAACTACTTGGGATTTTGTTTGATCTGAATAAGGAAGACATCACCAAACATAATTTTGATGTAAAACTCACATCGGTTCAAAAACTTTTAAATGACTGGTCTTTTAGAAACTTGAGTTATTTGGGGAAAATTACTGTTATAAAAACTCTTGCACTACCAATATTTACTCATTTATTTTCAACACTCCCAGATCCTTCAGAGACATTTTTCAAAAATCTTCAAAAACTTTTTTTCAATTTTTTATGGTCAGGGAAAACAGATAAATTCAAAAGAAAAATAATGTTTAATACTTATGAGAATGGGGGGCTTGGAATGCCACATGTAAAATCATATTGCCAAGCTCAAAAAATAACGTGGATAAAGAAACTATTGAATCCAGAAAACTATTCGAGTTGGAAAATACTACTATCAAGTAAGTTGGAAAAGATGGGGGGGAGAAAAACTTTGGAACTTGAATAGTGAAGGACTATTGAAAACTTCTTATAAATTTAACACATTTTGGTGTAATGTAATTCAGATATGGGCCTCCTTGACACGTGTACCTCCCACAATCCCGAATGACCAATTATCTCAGCCACTGTGGTTAAACAATAAAATTCTTATTAATAATAAACATGTTATATACTATAAATGGATAGAGCAGAATGTATATTTCATAAATGATTTAGTAAATGAGAATGGTGAATTTCTATCTTTTGAAGATTTCCAACGGGAACATAATATTAATACTAATGTTATAACCTATCAAGGGCTACTCTCGTCCATTCCTAGAAACTGGAAACAAAATATTCTTAATAATGGTAGGAAATTGAATAATATTGAAAACAAACTAATTACTTCTCTTAAGTCTAATGAGAAAGTGGCAAAATACTTTTATAATCTTTTTATCAGTGAGCATCAGGAATCTCCAGATAAAGTTTTAGAAAAATGGAATGGAAAGTTAGGAACTACACTTACTTTAGAAGATTGGAAACTAATATGTAAGTCACCATTTTTATTGACTGATGATACAAACATAAGGACATTTCAATTTAAGTTACTTCATCGAATTATTTACACAAATTCTAGACTAATGAAAATGAAAATTGTTGAAAGTGAACTATGTAATTTTTGTTTGGCCAATAGAGAAACAATTGAGCACCTTTTTTGGGAATGTCCTTATGTTCGTGTCCTGTGGGAATTTTTAAACAATAGATTTATGACTAATTTAAATATACTGTTTGATATGAATTGCCCTTCAGTCCTTTTAGGTTGTAGCAATGACTCCCAATTCGATGATATAAATTTTTGTATTTTACTTGTGAAAAAGTATATTTATTCCTGCAGATGTAAAAATACTATCCCATCTATTGAAGGGATCAAATCCATTTTTATATATTACAAACATATTGAAAAACAGAGCTTAATATTTTATTCCCTAACAAAGGCAGGCCAAATAAGAGAAAGATGGGTTTCTATCAGCACAGCACTGGAACTGAATGAAAACAACTAAAATAGTTTGAATACACATTACATTGTATTAGCACAGTATAATAATACAATAAGGTAATTATTTAATTAGAATATATGTTAGAAATAAGTATTTTCCATGTTTTGTCTCTTGTATTGTAATATGTATGTGAATATGTGAACTTGAAAAATAAAAAAGTGAGAAAAAAAAAAAAAGATTTGATCACCAGGCAGATGATATTTTGAGTCAATGAAGTTTGAATCACGCACAATTTGTACGTCTGAAACACGACCTCCCCATGCTTTCGATATGAAATTTATTGCACCTAGTGGACTGCACGATATGAATACTTTCACCGTAGTATGTCTTTTATAACTGTTGTAACACTGAGCTCTTGCCAATAACCTATGTGGAGCCTCCATAAAAATTTCAAAGCAATCTATAATTGATGATAAACGGGGACATTTCTGCTTAAACACTGGATGAATTGTTTTGGAAATTGTTTCTCTATCTTGCCATTTCACTAAGAACCCAATTTTGGCATGGAGCAAGTCAATCCACTTCCAAAAGTAATCCAGAATTGTTGTTTTCGGAATCCCTTTCACATGTGCCATGAAATCAAATGACAAATTATGTTTTAGTTTGACCAGTGTCAAGAATAATTGTTCTCTCAGTGGTATGCTGTTGTCTGTCGATTTTGTAAATGCAGTCAGAAAAAGGAAAAGTTTCAAAAAAGCTCCCCAACTTATTCCAATCATGTATTTGCATGCATCATCGTTTCCCTCCACGCTACCCGATGACAAGGAAGAAGCACTTATAAGTTGCTCCAGCGATTTCACCTTTTCTAGGGCCTCATCTCGTTCATGTCTTAGGTTATCAATTTCAGTGAACAACATTTCCCTTTCAGATGGCTCCATCGGTCTTTGCATTGGTGTCGCAGGTACAGTCTCGTGTGTAAACTCATTATCACTCTCTGACGGTACTGATATTGATGAGGAAGCATCATTTCCTTCTTCAGCAGTATGATTTATGGGTGTAGTTGGAGGAACATGCTCAGTCTTTTTCGGTGTCTTTTCAGGTTGTTTGTTGGTGGTCTCGCATTGAGGAACTTCACTGGTCCTAACTAAAGCAATTTCAACGTGTGGAGCTGGGGTGTCTAAATTAAGACCTTGATATCGCACATAAAGCATACCATTTCCTGGATCCCAGAACCTTATATAAAACAAAAGCAAGCTCCATGCGACACGTAAACACCATAGGATAGGAAGTAGAGTCGTTTCAAAGGAAAAGTTCACGATCGGAAAATATTGAAATCGTCACGATTATCGTATAGCTTAATTATTAGTAAGCTTTCCATTTTGATAATAGTTACATGTAAGTAAAGTTCGAGGTCAGCAACTGTTGACGAATAGTATGTTTTCCTTTATTCCTTGTTCAGGAGAGTATATCGATTGTTTAAAGGAACAAGTACGTATCTCCAACATGGAGTGCTTAGAAGTAAAGGGTCTTATCTCAAATTAACCAATCTTTAGATTTTGATCAATAACAATTTGGAGTGATCTTTTCTGATAGAATTTGCACTACATATCAAATAAAACGGTCTAATTCTTTTTAAACGCACATGTTCTTTTAGAAAAGGTCACTCTAAATTGCAGTCAGTCAGAATCTAAAAATTGATAAATTTGAGATACGACCCTTTACTTCTAAGCACAACATGATGTAGATACGTCATTGTTCCTCTAAATAATCGATATCCTAGGTCTACATCCGACTAGTTAACTAAACTGATAACACATCGTGATATACCTGAATATGAACTTAAAAGATTAAGCAAGGTTTTTGGCTACCTGGCCTGTAATCTGTCCGACAAATACAGACTCATTGAAACCAAAAATATGTCTGCTAAGAGTGCGGCATAGTTTGTTCCATAGATATGACAAACCGTCTGCTGGAAAATATTCATTGATGCTTACTTGGATGTGACCAAGAATTACATGGCGGGTGTCGTCGATGAAGCAGAAGACGCTTACTCTTCCGGAACACCTGGTCATATTCTCTTGTGCTTTTACGAGAGTCTCCATGTAAATATTTCCTTTGTTCCTACTTTGCCCCTAATTTAATCGATTTTGAGTTCGGATTATGGTTTTGTTGACGCTTTGATATTCTCTTGATTTTCCCCTCCTCCATACTCAATAAAGATACTGTCAACAAGGAATTCATTATCTTTCATCATTGTTGTGTTTTTCACAAATTATGTTCGTATCGTCGTTCTTGAAAAACAAAGCTCTTCTAATGAGAGATCGCAAAAGTTTTTTTCCAGTTTGGTATGCTAGTATATTGGGTGGACAATCTTATGTTTTGAAGACGAAATATGTTTGTGATTTAAGGTGTAGTCAAAATTAATAAGAAGATCTTACATCCCAGTAATTTCACTATTACAGTATGCACATTGTCACAAAAAAGACGAGGTAGGTCAGCGTCTTTCTCATTAACCAGTGTCTTGAAAGATTCCTGGTTAGATAATAAACTAGAGAATACCGAAGCGTTAACAAAATCATAATCCGAACTCAAAATCGATTTAACAAGGGGGAAAATATGAACAGAGGAAAGATTTACATGGAGATCCTTGTATATTAAAGAATAATAGAGAATAAGACCAGGTGTTCCGGAATATAAAGCGTATTCTGCTTCATCGACGACACTCGCCATGTAAATCTGTGTTACTTCCAAGTAAACATCAAGTTCTCAAAATGAGAACCGAGTATCATTGTTAATCACAACAAGTAAACACACTAATGAGCATACTCAAAAACGTCCATCTTCATGTCATCATAAACAAAGACAGTATTGTATCTTACATTTGTATGGAAGGTATAAAATTCAAAGTCATTTCTCGTATTTAAAAACTATTTTTGTTTTTAGTTTATAAAGATTATTTATAATAAAAAGTAATAACTTTCACTGTACCGTGTAATTTACATACAAGTAAACATCAAGTTCTCAAAATGAGAACCTAGTACCTTTGTCAATCACAACAAATAAACACACTAATGAGCATACTCAAAAACGTCCATCTTCATGTTTTCATAAACAAAGACAGTATTGTACCTTACATTTGTATGGAAGGTATAAAATTCAAAGTCATTTCTCGTATTTAAAAACTAGTTTTGTTTTTAGTTTATAAAGATTATTTATAATAAAAAGTAATAACTTTCACTGTACCGTGTAATTTACATACAAGTAAACATCAAGTTCTCAAAATGAGAACCTAGTACCTTTGTCAATCACAACAAGTAAACACACTAATGAGCATACTCAAAAACGTCCATCTTCATGTTTTCATAAACAAAGACAGTATTGTATCTTACATTTGTATGGAAGGTATAAAATTCAAAGTCATTTCTCGTATTTAAAAACTAGTTTTGTTTTTAGTTTATAAAGATTATTTATAATAAAAAGGATAATAACTTTCACTGTACCGTGTAATTTACATACAAGTAAACATCAAGTTCTCAAAATGAGAACCTAATACCTTTGTCAATCACAACAAGTAAACACACTAATGAGCATACTCAAAAACGTCCATCTTCATTTTTCATAAACAAAGACAGTATTGTATCTTACATTTGTATGGAAGGTATAAAATTCAAAGTCATTTCTCGTATTTAAAAACTAGTTTTGTTTTTAGTTTATAAATATTATTTATAATAAAAAGTAATCACTTTCACTGTACCGTGTAATTTTTATAGCAGCAATTTTTGGGCCATTACAAGGGGGATAACTCCGACAGGTATAATTCATGGACAGATGATCACATGGAGATGACGGATAGTGTTGCGGCACTGATTTGTAGTCTTTCAAGTTGTTATATGGTTAAAACCACATGGATTACAGATTCTGTAGCAACTATTTGTTGACCTAAACTAAGGTGTTCAGAGAAATTCGAAGTTTTATATTAGTATCACTATTTTGGATTATGACATTTTACCGACGGTCGTTCTAAATCCCTTATAAAATGTTCAAACAATCTGAATGTTTTTGGTCGAAATGTAACTGTAAGGGATTTTTAGGGCCATGCTGTAAAAGTTGTCGTAATCCTAACCTCCCCCTCCCCTTTTTTAATCAAACAATATTTTAACACAAATATCTAGTTTTTCTAAGTCGTTGCATTGTTGTTTAGCTTTATTTTGTTAATATGCGGTCATCATTCGTGTTACAGTGTAAGATCCGACTACTTAATTTTCTAATATCGGAATGTTAGCTATATGAAAATATTTTCTAGAGGCCTCTCCACTCAAAAATGTTCTATAACTTTCATATATATACTTATACAGGTATGTATACCTCGCATTATAATACATGGTTTGTATTACATGCCAATAATACTTTGATGATTTTAAGTCAACTGATTTGATTATTTGTTTTTGTTTTTTGTATCCCCCCCCCCCTTTTTGTGTGTGTGTGTGTGTGTGTGTGTGGGGGGGGGGGGGGTCCATAACTTTCATATATATAATAATATACTTATACAGGTAGCAGAATCATGTCCTTTTGATATAGACTTAAAATAATTATATTCTTTGTAACTGCTTCGCTTACATGTTCACTAAAGACAGCATCCTCCTAAATTGAAAAGAAAAACTTCAATATTTACATTTCCAGTGTTGTCATAAGAGAGCTTACTTTTAAAGAGTTGATACATTCGTTCTTATATTCTATTATTTGGATGAAGTGAATTGGTAAACTTGTTGTTTACAATACCGTTTTAAAGAGCATGTAATTTTCTAAATCTCGACATGGATATTTGACGAATATGAAGGCTGTTTTCAAACTGATAATTATGTCCCCCAAACGAAGTGGGGGGACATATTGTTTTTGCTCGGTTTCTTATTATTATTATTATTATTCTTGTTTCTTCCACTTTCTTCCGCCGCGGAGGTTTCCGACCGTTTTCTCAAAAACTACTGGACGGATCTTCACGAAACTTCACACACATACTCATTAGGGGCGGGGTGTGTGAAAACGGGTTGTTTTTTCGCGACCGGAAGTCCAAGATGGCCGCCAGAGCTAATTTCCGGTTTTCAAAATTCAGTCTCCGATTTCAGTAAAAATTGGTACATGGGTGTTTTAAGGGATGCTGAATAACATGGTAACATTTTCGTAAAGTTTGGTTGCCACCGAAACGAAAATGGAGGCCTCTGATTGGTCGAAATTTATATATTGTCCGATTTCAATGAAATTTAATATATATGTGTAGTATTACACCAACAAGATTGTCGTCACATCCGTTTCATGATTCGTCAACATGGCCGCTATTTCCTGGTTTCTGATTGGTCGAAATTTATATATTGTCCGATTTCAATATATATAATGAATTCTACAATTGATATATGGGGTGTCAGCTATATTTCCATTGTGAGTTCATTGGGCTCATCAGTTCCGACCAAAGGGGTAGTTTTGGGGACATCTGTAATGGTACCTTATTACAATTAGCACTTGTTATATTTGGATGTTGTTTGTTATTCATTTGTATACGAATTTTAGCACGATAAAGCCATTACCTATTGGCGTGGTGAGCTGTTTTATTAATATTATTTGAATTATGTTGGCTGCGATATCCGACATCTTGCAAAATGTGATATATGATTTAAAATGCATGTGTATTGTAATCCTATATGCTGTTGCATACGAAATGAAATAAAATTGAAATTGAAATTGTGTTCCTCAATTGTAAGGCATAATGTTATAAGTTGCTATTCTAACATAAAATAGACCGCAATACCTGGGCAGGACTATATGTTGAACTGCATAAAAAAGAAGATTAAAATTATTTAGTGAATTTTGAATTATTTTATTCGTGAAACAAATAAAAGATATACATGTAGTTGGAAGTTATTGAAACAAAATATGGAATTGGTAAAGTATGGAATCAGTTGTGATAAAAATCCAATATGATATTGCTGTCAATACTAGAGCATTAAATAAATCGGAATCATAATTTTGATATCGTTATATTAATAATATTGTACAATTATGAAGTAAACCTGAGCGGCAAATAGCATGAAACTATTGACAGAAAAATCCAAAGTATTGAAAATAATTCAAGTGTGGCCCACTTCAACAACAATCCGACGTTAGAAGACAGTTAAAAATGGAATCGGTAACCGCGTAAGATTTTTTCTTAAATATTGCTGATATCAGTTAATCTTAACTAAAGATAAAAAAACTTATTAGGCTTGATTTTCGCTTCAAGTTTTGCCGAAAGTTACGTATATATTGGGCTTTTAATAAAACCTTGTAGTAAGTTGTACGATTGTCAGCAATTGAAATATACGTTAAAGGACCATAACAACATTTCCTAAAACATCATGTGACAGCATCAGTTGTCCGTATATACACTGTTACGGTATCTGACCATACTATTTTTAGACTCCATCTAAATATAGGGAGACACCACAGCTGCATCTTAATACATGAGTATAAGTTCTTGACCTTTTGGTAACCTCCCCTAAAGGTAAAATATATCGTCTATAACTGTCCTTGTCTAAGTCTATACACAAGACTTCTAAAGATAGCATCCTTGTTCTCTAAATAGGATAAGACCAAAACAATGTATGTTTCTGGTTACATGTTTGAATAAAATGGGTTGGAGAGGGCTCTCATAGGCTGTGCCTGTTGCCCAATCCCTTTGACAATTTAACATCTACATTGTATATGTCAATAAAACCTGTTGAAATGAAATGAAAATAAATTGGATTTTTTGTTTGTTTTTAATTGTTAAATGGTATTATGTTTTATTTCATACTCTACAATCTACAATGCCACTCCACACCTTTCGGTAGCTATTAGGTTGTCCAGATTAAGGTCAAACTCCAAGAACAGGAAGAAAGCACATTTTATGGAGTTGCTGTAAACTTGGCCAGGCTCTTAATCTTAATTACTTAGATACAAGATGATGATAAAATAGCTGTGGTCGGCAATATAATCTAGGGTCAGTCGAGGGTCGGAATACCTAAAACAAACATTTTGTTTTTGTTTTTTGTTGTTGTTTTTTTTTGGGGGGGGGGGGGGGGGGTCAATATAAAAACCGATCGCTCTTTTTTATATACACTGTCACTGGTCCTAACTAGATTACACCGTACAATCAAGTGCATGTATGTTTATATAACCACGCCTTGCCTTAATACGATACAAAGGTAATTAATCTCCTGCAGCGTATATGGTATATGTGTTTGTGCAAGGACGTTCTCACATGCATATAGGTCCACAGTTTGTCGAACTAACAAACTAATTCTTTTTGTTTTAAAACCAAATTTCATGAATCAACGAATTCCCATAGTATGTTCCTCTTAAAAGAAACTATAACCGCTAATGAAGTTATTTCAACCCGTCGAATTAACAGGAACGTGTGTATACTTGGATAAATTCCATTACCACATATATCTACAATGTAATACTGGGACCACGTACTGGCTGAGGCATCTGTCTGACTCCGTTCGCTAGCCCTCCACTACTAGGTCTTGAGTCTAAGTCCAGCGAGGGCAGATTCCAACCACTGGCCGCAAGTCGGTTGTTTTTTCTTCTTGTACCCCGGCTTTTGCTTCATCACCAATATACTGTCTTCCTAATTTGCTCGTCTGCAGTGATCATAAAACCATAAAACCAGCAGCATAGTTTTTTTCACATCCATAATTTCTATTTCGATCTTTTTTCTTGGAACATATCCAATACTGGGGTATATTATTTCGATTTTCATTTCTTTGCTATATTAGCATAAATATGTATATTAGACTTGTATATTGCTTTAATCGTCTCAGTAGCAACACCTGTGTGATATACAGGTGTTAAATGTGATCATGATGTAATGTATATTTTACTTTATAATTCTAGTATCTGTGATATACTACTATAATAATGATGGGTTTTTATGTTTTAATTCAATGTTTTTGGTTGTCTGTTTTTTTAGCGTATTCTAAATTTCGCGATTTATGAACAAAATCACAGGTTTCATATTTAGCGTATTTTATTTTTAGCGGTAATTCAGCTACCTCATTAAACTTTAGCGTATGTATCATGTATTTATTGAAAACCCTCAGGTATTGCATCAAATGGTATCGCGAAGGATACAGTAGCACGACAATATGTCGTTGTAGGGCCACTAAAGTTAAACCAGGTCGTGTTCTGAGGTGATCATACCGTTTTACCAACCATTTTGCACCTAATGGTTTCATCTAATACTGTATCTTCATACTGTATAATGAAATCAATTTTAAGGGATATTTTATTTTTTGCGATGGTGGGTTGTCGCGAACATAGTGAAAATAAGACACTCGCTAAAAAACCCGATATAGTAGTATGTTCAGCTTTTGTTGACTTTCTCTGTTGTTGGGTTTTTTTTTGTCATGTCTTTGGCTGTTTTTACAGATTTGTTTTGCCGCAAAAGTGGTGCCACGGTGCTTATGCCTCTTTGTTTATATATGCTACTTTAAATAAAATTTGAATTTTTATTTTTTTGTATTTCGTATCTAATGATTTTGGTCACAGTGATGTCCAGTCTGGACAAGATACACTGTAATACTAAAACTTGATTGCCTAATGTCTCTCTCTCTCTCTCTTTGTGCTTTTGTTTATATATATATATGTTATGTCTTTGTGTTTTCCTCATCTTCTTTGGTTTTGTTCATATTTTTGTCCCCCTTTCCTTCCTTCTTAAAATTTTCTTTTCTGCTTTCTTCCTTTCTGTAAATACAATGTAGGTGATATTTGGAAAATTCACCTAAAACCTGAATGATTGTATAAAATTTAAAGTAAGTGAGTGTGTGTGATATTTTCTACAAATGAATGTGATACATTATTTGAAAATATTGTACTTTGCATTGTATGAAAATTTCTGAAAATAAAACAAATACAAAAAAAAAAATTCGTATCTGGCACGTACTCCATTGACCATACTTCCAACAGGAAACGTTTTGCTTTTCCAAATTTCGAAATACCTTATCCAATATCAACTCACTCCCTGTATACAGGGGGGAAGCATACGCCTTGTGTGTCCCACTGAATATTAAAGGCCCAATATACATAACTTTCGGCAAAACTTGAAGCGAAAATCAAATCTAATAACTTATCATATTTATAGATTTAGTTCAGATGAACTGATATCAGCAATATTCAAAATGAATTCTTACGCGGTTACCGGTACAGCAGCAATTGAAACTCGGTATTTGTAAACACGCGTCCATTTTGAACTGTCTTCTAACTTTGACTTGTTGTTGAAGTGGGCAACACCTGAATTATTTTTTTTATTTTTCTGTCAAGAGTTTCTTGTTAGTTACCGCTCATATTTACTTCGTTTTAGAATTATTTTTGCATGGTTATCAACTGGATTTTTTTCATATTTTTTTCAGAATCTCGAAAAATTTCCTGAAGTTGCGTATATTGGGCCTTAAACAAAAAGAGATTGTGGGTCCTTATGTGTCTTTGGTTCCCTGCTTGACGCTCAGCATTATGGGAGTGGAACGACTGATTCGCCCGTTGTCAGTAATGTGACCGGATGCGGTGTTCTGCTGGGGACCTTCGGCAGTAAACTTCAGTGTGGTAGCACTTTAAACCGGCAAAATATCCGGGCTATCGCAATAAGGCTTACACGAACATATCGCGGCCTCCAAAATACACACGCTCTCAACACACACACACACATCGCAGACACCGGGAGGCCGTCCTTAAATAACCCTGGCTGTTAATAGGATCAACCAACCAATCTTTGGCTTAAGTGACAATGCATGCCCTTGAAGAAAACCAAAAATACTATCCCACTTTATCCCCATTTTGAGGACGTTTATTTTTTTATCAAAAACTGATCGCCCCCCACCCCGGGTATAAAAGTGTGCTATTACATCTAATTCATACCCAAAGCTAGCCGCAACAAATCCACAGGCCCCTGAGGGATACAATATGTTTTTGATATGAGACAAAAGACCTTTGCAACAAGTATTGCAAAAATATCATCTTGACCTATCCAAACGCCAGGTTAGTACACCTCGCAATGAAAAACCTCGTTTTGATGGATTCGTGTACTGTAGAACCACACAGGTATAGCTATATATTAATAACAGAAGGTTAACGAAATGTAAATGACCCTGTACAGTTTTTTGACCGCAGCCTCGTCTGGTACACACGAACCTTACAATTAGTACAGGTAGTTTTGGATCTAAACTAAGATGTTGAGAGTAATGTTACACTGGTACTGTTCGGGCTTAGAGCCAATTTTCGATGAAATGCCCCCCCCCCCCCCGCCCTCATCATCATCATCGACTTCTGTAACTGCTGGACTCGTATATTCGCACTGGATTAAAAACTACGCAAACCTTAACAGCCCGAACAGCGACCTGCGACCTTCATTAAAGTAAAAGGCTTTATGGCCATTTCGTCGAGGAGTTTTGTCGAAAATTGATCTAAACCCACCAAAAGTGTTAAATTACTTTAAACAACGTAGTTTTGGTCCAAAACTAGCTGTTACAAATGCTCAGGTCCCTGTGCTACAAAAAGTGTCAGTTTGGGGTTACAGAGTAATTCTACACTGGGATTCTACAAGGGACATATAGGCTTTATGACCATTGAGGGAGCATTTTTATCGAAAATTGATCTAAACCCCCAAAAAGCGTAAAATTACTCTAAACACCCTAGTTTAGGTCAAAAACTAGATGTAACGAATTCTCAGGTCCCTGTGGGTTGGGGTATATTACGTTATGACCCCCCCCCCCCCCCCCCCGCCCCCTCCCCCCGCTCTCAACATGGTGCAATGCTTTCCATAAATGATCTGAACAGTGAACATCCCATTTTAATCATGAAAGGTAATTAACAGGTCACATATCACAGGTCCTTGTGGCTCTACGAACTACCAATGGCGATGGATGTGGCGCAGAATGTACATGTTTATTCAACCTTCATACATCAGAAAACTTTTATTTCATTTTTGGACTGAGCGATGCGAAACTTATTCAGTTTTAAGGTTGTAAAATATAGGTTTTCTGATTAAAGTATCAGATGTTTCATTCTAAAAATGATCACCTATCGACAAGAACTTGGGGTTCGGGCGTCGAGTGCACATGCACATCCCATACATAAAATGTCTACATATGTATATGTCTTTTTGAATGATTATAAAAAAAACACACATGTCAAGCTCAATTCTTTTGAACTTTTTACTCTTACGTTTCTTTTCGTTTTATCATGTATTCCGTAATTTGCATTTTATACGTAGACGGAAACGAAATTATGAATGAATGCATGACTCAGTATTGTAATTAATTCAGGTCCACATGTACATGCTATAGCACATACACATGTAGCGTACATATATGGTAATTGCAGTCAGGTATAAATAATGTGTAAGTGGGGGTGACGAATAGTGGTTTATTTAATATAAGGATACGATGACTGAAAGCGATTCGACCAATTAGCATCCACGATACCCAGAGGTTACGCTCATCTACGCTCTCTCATACATGTGTAGGTGAGCGTAACCCCTAGATATCGGGGACGGTCGATTCAATGCAGGATTAATTAGGAGGGGAACATTTGTCCGAAAAATTAAAACCTGATGCTATAATACACAAATGGGGGTGTGATTCACTAGCGAATCCAGAAGGGATGGGGTGGGGGGTCTTGGGGGTCAGGACCCCCCCCCCCCCCTTTTCGATGTAGGAATTTTTTCATATACTTAAAAATGGAGGTTTTTCCGTTGTATCATTGAAAAAGCGTCAGCTGGACCCCCTCCTTTCGAAAATCTTCCATACGCGCCTGTGATATTTTGATAGATCATCTACCCTCCAACAAAACTTAAACGTTTGCGGATATATATGTTCAGTGTATGATTACAGGGACGTATATGTCTTTGATAATATTACTGCAATTATATATATATGCTTGTATGTGGAGAAAAACTCGCCGTCTACATGTAGTACGTATACGTATATGTATGCGAAAAAACCCTATTGTTTTCGGTATGAACGTAATATTCCTTTAAAAATGGTAAACTTCCATGTTTAAAAGCATTACATATGTACAAAATGTATTTATAATATTATAAACATATATGCTTGGTATATATGCTGTGGAAAGCGAATTGAATGGTTTTTTTTCTAAAAATTACATGTATACTTATTCATGTACTAATATATACTATAGTAACGATTAATGAATAAATTAAAGACATGGAAAGTTAATTCGATTCTGAGTCCCACTATATAATGTTGATTGTGCAACATGTTATAAACAATTATAATTCCTATTGATTCATTTGAAAATTGTAGTTAATGAATTAAGGTATATATATATATACGTCCCTGCATGCGCAGATGTACACTTACGTACATGTACGCATACCCTAAAGAAGTGCTACTGTGTAAATATTTCGTCACACCTGGCTTCCGTTGTCCTTTTTTACTTATCAAGATCAATACAATGACTGACATTCTTCAAATAGCACTCAAAATCGTCTGTACAGGTAAGTCGAACGAATTAGCCAATCAGATCCCAGTATCCTAAACATGTGATATCGTCGACGACACACAAACCTATTCGGCCCGTAATGTATAATTTGTTTTGGTTGACTGCACAGCGGAGAGACATATATGTATATACACACTATAAGGAAGATGGCGATTGTCCAGGTGAGCTAACTCACGGAACGGAAGTTTCTTCTGACATTTGTGTTCGATCTTGAAGATTTAAACATTGGGATTTTTCTGTGAGGTCGGAATGGTGAATTAATAATGACGCTTCAATATATTGCCGATCTTTCAAAAGGACAGGTGTGTTTCGGTGAAGGTAGGATTGGTTTGTTTCTAAAATGAGGTCACCGGTATATATGTGTATAGACTTTATTATATAGGCTAATCAAACTACCTATGGAATATTTACCGAATTACTCTCATTGAAACCTACATTTTAAAAGTGTCAGGTTATGAAACGGTAATTCTTCATATAAGTGAACCTTATAAGTAATGACAATCTTTGAATAAATATTTAAACCTTTTCAAACGGCTCTCAAAACATTTTTTATGTTATGCAGGTAGATTTACCAGCTATCCTGAATGACATATCATATAAGATATAGCTATTTATAGTTTTGTGGTACGTCACATCAGCTACCACGATGAGTTTATTCTCTTGGAAGCGGAATTTGTCAATAAGTGAAAAGGAACCGACTTATAAAGTCCGTTACCTTGGAAACGTTCAGACAGCCATGATGAAAGGGGACGGATGTGTTGACAAACCGGCTGCAGTAATATGGAATAATTATCTCCGGAGTTCGAACCCCGGACTTGAAATGAAATTGACCGTTACAAGTTGTGGTTTAAAAGCTTTCACAAAGGAGCAAGGACTCACGGAATATAGAGCTCATAGGATATCATATTGTATCGCTCATCCGAAGTACCCTCGTGTGTTTATATGGGTTTACCGTCACGAGGGGAAAAAGATGAAAATGGAGTTACGATGCCATGCCGTTTTGTGTAAAACTGAAGCTAAAGCCAAGGCTTTGGCAGTGCATCTTCATGATAAATTAAGCTTTGCTCTAAAAGAATTTATGCGTGAGAAAACGCGACGTCAGAATTCTCGTCTTACCCTTCAACGAACAAACTCTCTGCCCCAATCTGGTCAGGTGCTTCCGAAACGAACACAGTTTTTGAGTACAGGTCAGCATTTTAAACCACCGATTTCAAAATCGAACACTGCACCGCGACTTGGTTCAATCGTAGAAACCCATGAAACCATCGAGGAATCGAGCTTCGAATGTGTAGAGGAGGAAGAGGAGTCGACGATAACCGACGAATCATTAGATGAGGAGGAAGCGCTAAAACACGCACTAAGTGACCCTACTCTAGATTCCCCAGCACTTCATGAAGCAAAAATGGAGGTGATATGTCAAAGGATAATTGATTTGGAAATCGGTAATGACATTGACGAGCTGAAACAAGATGATGAAGTGAAATTCTGCATCTCAAACGGTGATTCGGACGATGAATCTTCTGAATCTGGATTCCATGAGGAACAAACGGAGCCTGATCAGGACCAGGAAGAAGTGACCTTGAACTGTGAAGGGTTCAAGGACACTATTGAAGGCAACATGGGTGACCTTGACCTCTTGGATGATAATGTGTGTGACAATCCAGTGGGAGATTATGTTGAAGAGAAGACCGTTGTGACATCTTTATGATGGCGAGCTGTTGACAGGTAAGGCTTAGTCTCATTAATATACGTA
Organism: Mimachlamys varia; assembly: GCA_947623455.1. NCBI lineage: Eukaryota > Metazoa > Mollusca > Bivalvia > Pectinida > Pectinidae > Mimachlamys > Mimachlamys varia. The sequence continues at coordinate 14,734,968 of OX392541.1, forward strand.
CCTATATATATTGTCCATTGTCTCTCTCTACGTATAATTACACTTCTGGCAATATAGACCACAGTATGTATATATATCAGACCATGTGTATACAGATTATTCATGAAACAGAACAAATTATGACAGTTTAAATAGCAGGTAATGTATTTCCTGGTAAAACTGGCCTAAATTTATAATTTTTCCGGAATTTACCCCTGTTAGATTTTTCTCCTGTTTTCATGAATTCATGTTTATCATAAATGACATCTCCTTATATTACTCAAGAGGGAGTATTCATTGGATTTGAATTTTACCCTCATGAGTCAAGTATGTGTTTGTTATTTTTCAGATAATTAATATTTATAATCAAATTAAAATATTGCATTATTTTGTAATGAAGCATAAACATTACATGAAATCACCGAAAAGGATTTTTTTCTTCATCAAACCATAATTGTGTTTTAATCTAAATATTAAGACAATTAAGTTGAATTAACATTAAATTTAAAAAAAAAATCTGGACTTGAAGTTATATATATGGTCACTGGTTTTAAATGTTTGGCTGTCATGCATCCATTGCGAGGAGTTATACAGTGGCTGTGAGTGTCAGTTTCGATGTTTGTGGCCCTTACAATAATAATTTGAGTTCATTGTCAGGTCAGTTTGATACAGTTCCATATATATATAAAGAAGCAAAACACACAATTCAAAAACCATCAAATCATGGGAAATTTATGGAAAATATCCTGTGGAAAATTGAATTTGATTTTTAATTTTTAATCTAAACAATGTTCATTATGCTATCTTCAGCTATTAATAAGGCATATATACCACAATATTTACCATCATGCTGTCTGTGGTATTACCACTATATGTATATCATATCCGAATTCATTTGGCATTCATACAGGCTATGAATGCCATGGATGGATTATTGACGGTGACTTATATTATGACTTCATAACTGTTATGTTGGATTCTACGTACTGACCCTGCCGAACACCGGCTGTCCTATTCATATTCCTGGAAAGAAGTCTAGGAAGTTGATTTCTTCATTCTTTATCAGTGATTGTGATCCTATAGCTATTGCCTAAGCATATATATGACAACATTTGTGGTATTTATAAATTTTCTTAGAAACTACAATGAATTGAATTGGTAAGGAGATACTGGTTGATGGTTTATAATATATTTACTGTATGTATGTACTCTATATGTATAAATAGTTGTGTTTCACCTCCAGGCCGAACCACATAGGTATTACTCAATACATACCCTGAGGGTCAGACTTGACAAATATCACTAGTACAGGTAAAGTCGCTACGCTTTAGCTAACATTTTATGCTTGAGAAAGGACTAAAACAAGTACCTATTATTATCTGCATTGTACCTGTACAGGTACACATTCCTTTTGACACCTGGTGATAGTACAGACAAGGATGGAATGGGGGGGGGGAGAAGGTGGGGGAGGGGGAAGAGAAGGTTGGGGGGGGGGGGAGGTTGAGGAGAAGGGGGGGTGGCTTGGACCTCCAGGAGATTTCTTTTATGATGTTTATGCATGGTATGCTAAAACATTTAACCATGAAACATAGATCTACATTGACTTTTTTATGTTTAAGGTAGAAGGACTGAGTGAAATTGTGAAATTACCATGTTCAACCCTAATAATGCAGCTGCCCCTCCATAGCGCATCCCAACTTTTTCCGGCAAAGATGATGGGTGCTTAAATTATAGAAATATAAAAACCAATAAAAAAGTTACCTCAATGATCTACCAGTAGAATGTAAATCAATTGTACATTTTCTCAATTCAAAGATTTCAAAGGCACCCTGGCCCATTTAGTGTTTTTAGTAAGTGTGCAATTGTGCTTATTAGGTTGAATGTGAAAACTGTCCTGAATCTAGGTTGAATATGAAAACTGTCCTGAATCTTGACCATCATTTGATACATTTTCTATAATATATTCATGATTTAGTTAAGTGAGGTATTTTTGGAAAGGTGAAACTTTTCACCTTTAGCTTGAGGTCATATGTACCATGTACATGTATAAATTAACCGGTGGTCAGTTTTTGAAGATGTGTATATATACTGCATATAAAATTAAGTATCTTTTCTTAACAGCATTAACTCATGTATTCTCCCCTGAAATATCATTATGAACTATTTCTGTCTTTGAAATGGAAGGTCTCAAAATGTGTTTTTAGGGGTGGATGAATTAATTAAGATGTACAGCCACCCCGGATAGGCTAGTATTTCTGAATGTCTAAACTCAGATTGATATAATCAGTTTCTCTTGTGTAAATCCTGAATCTGGGTTTGTTTATTTATTACCACCACAAGAAAATTGATCAACTTTTCATCATAGAACCTGATGAACAACAAATTCAAAGATATATGTTAAAGAGAAGTGGGAAAATGCGCAGGCAGACCAGGGGTTTGAACCTGCACAAATCGTCCGAACCGTCAGAACCCTATAGATGGATCATGCTGCAACCAGTTAAGCTATTTAAAATTTGGTTGCCTACGATTGACACAACTTGTCATATATCCACTACATTCCTCCCTCCTTTAAATTAACCAAGTCTTTAACGCCCAAAACACAGGAGACTCTTATAATACCACCTTCCATGAGCTTTTTTCATTGGATGCCAAATTTCAAATGTAACAAGATAGGAAATTAATGCATCAAAGCCAGACTGGGTTTTGAATCTGGGACCTCCCAAAATCTAGATGGATCGATGCTCTACCAATTGAGCAAATTGGTTGCTGACAATTGACCTGGTCTAGTTTGCTACATTTTTGACCTTTGGCTTTGAAGTCTTTGCCTCTGAACACTTAGACTATTTACAACCCAGGTTCTGGTATCTCTTAAAGTCAAACAATTAGAATATGCTTTAGCTTGAAACTAGAGGTTTAATGGTTACAGGCCCAGGTTTTTAAGGAAAGTTCCATAGATAAGGATTTTCTCCTTAAATTCTGTAATGCTTTCCTATGGATAATTTTAAGTAAAGGAATTTTCTTAAGTTAAGGAACGTTGATGAAACTGGGGCCAGGTATCACTGTATTAAGAGAAGAAAAATGCACCACCAGATAGGGGTTCAAACCAGGGTCCTTCTGAACTCTTAGATGAATGCGCATGCTCAGCCAATATTGATCAAGCTACTGGTTGTCGACGATTTTCCTTTGAGCTGCCTTGTGTTTGAGCTGTTTAAAATTCATTGAATTTTTCTCACATATTATACTTCATATTAAAATCTACTTCATATCCTTCCTGAAATATGCCCACACAGGTGCATAAGCTCATTCTCCCCTGAAATTTCAAAATGAACTATTCCAACCTTTGAATTGGAAGAGTCCAAATGTGTCTTCAGGGGTCAGAGTGCGCATTGCGTTGAATGTTAAGATATGTAAATTTTTTTCAAAAAAGGTTGATTTGAATTGTATCGGAACATTTCTATCTGTTTCAATCAATCCGAGACATTGAGTATCTAATTTATGACTGTTCCAAGACTAAAGGAGTACATATATATATATATGTCATTTTCCCAGTGTTATACGTCTTATACACACGTGTTGGCAGGCGGCCATGCATGATATTGCAGTGCAAATTGTCTGCTTGCCGATACCGCCAACAATCACACATTTGATCAAAGTCTGCTAAAAATTGGCTACATGTTCAGCCTTGAGATTTTATTATGATTTTTGGTGTGGCAAGACAGGACATTTAATCAAACGAAGTAGGATTCATGAAATTTTTAACATTACCTTATGAAGCAATGTGTCTTGAATTGCTCATGAAAATGGCAAAATAAATGAAGCTTGGTTTGTGAAAGATGGTATACCTGTACATACATGTGTATTGTTGTGAAATATTAAATACATTACTTTGGATGGTTAAGAAATGTTCCATGTAGGTACATAAATGAACATGTAAAGCTGTACTTTAATTGTCCTGTAAGAATCTTGTGAAGCAATTCTGACGACTCTGCAGATCGACACTGCAGACACTGAAATATATCACATATATTACGAAACTGACGTACTACAGACTGATGTGTCCTATAAAATGTAATAATTAGAGATATCAAATTATAGACTTAACAGTTACAGGTAATATCTATGCTAATTAGACGCACAGACAGGTATGACGTCAGTCAGTGTTAATATCCACGTAATGTACAGTACATGTCGGTGCATTTTAGTTAATTTGCATTTTCGCTTCATTTGAATATTTTTGTACAGTATTAATGAAAACATTTTGATAATACCATCATAAAACAATTTTGCATATTACAATCTTAAGTCTATTTGAATATGGAGGATTTTGTTTAATTTGAATTATGTATAGATGAAACGAAATTCTGGATTTGTTTTTTTAAGCCGAAGGGTGATGAATAGGCAGAATAGCCAAAGTAAAAATTTTGAGTTCTAATTAATTGCATAATCTATTCAGAGATAATCTGTCAGCATTTTACATTACGGTGTAATTGTCTCTGGAAAGTCATCGGTCTCGATATGTTCAGTGAGTCATGAAAACCTGTGATTCATTGGATCAACGATACGATAGGTGTTGTGTGTAACACATCAATGAACTGCGGTTCGACTTCTACTCACGGTTGAGATATTTATATACATGCACTTATAAGCACTGTTTCGTCATCTCAGGCACATTGAAGATAAGTTTTGATGGTCTGTACATGGGAAATAAAGTTCCTTGTGGTTTGTGTTTTTCTTAGTTGAAGGAAATACATGCCATATTCATGTCCAGCTAGTTCGAAGACATTTGTAACTTCAAGTCCCTGATTTAAACTTAAAACGCTATTAACTTTTTTGCCTCTAATAACAAAATTCAAGATCAACCTCTCATAATTCCCCGAAAAAACACTATTATGGCGAAATGCAGACCTTTTCTTTCAGGATGCAATGTTTTCATTTCAATCATATTTTTGTAGATTGATATCCTGAAATTGGTTGAAAAAAAGTATAAATGCTCGATACATTATATTCATAACAACTATTGTTTGTCACAATTACAGTTGTAAACCCAATTTTTACGAAATTTGAAATGATGTACGTAAAAATGACCAGGAAAACAATTTCAAATTATGCACTATATAGTACATCTGTAATGCAGAAGTATATCTTATATTAGTTGTTGGCAAAATTGGGACTTGAAAAAAGCTCATCATTTTTTTCAAAAAAGATTCCTGTGCTTTAAGCTTGGCTAATGACTGTTAACTAGAAAAACATTTCTTAAATATTTTGGTGATGTACATGGTGATATGTGTATCGTATGATAAATTCCTTTGTTATCTACAATGTATATACACTGTATAACTAGGTGCGCTAGCTAGCTTTTCAAAGGATGGGACGTCATCTTTCTCGGGTGTCAATAGGGATGGCCTAGCACAAGTCACTGAATACTTTGTAAGATATGTATCCAATGAGCCCAAGCTGTGTTTAGGAGAGTTTAGGAGGTGATATGGGGGAGGGTCAAGGTTTTCGGGGAGGGGGGGGGGTTGAATGGGTGGCGGTTGGAGGGGTAGAGGGGTTTGAGGGGTAGGAAGGGGTAGAGGTTGGAGTTTGATCGATCGGACAATTTAAGGAACAACCTCAGGTATTTCTAGATTGTTTAGAATTACTGATAAAATTTTTGTGCAGATTAGCATTCTAAGTTTAGTATTTGTGTTATGTTAATAGTGTTCGAGTATTGTCTGAATTTAAAGATTCGATCATCAAATGCCACGTCCCTTCAGTTTATGCTCAAGGCTGATTAGAGGTTCATGCAGAAACATATACATGAAGCCTTAATTAAGTCCTAACTCCCACAAATTGTGATAGTTTTACTACGTATTTGTTATCTGTCTTGGATAATTCGAAAAATTCCCTCTGGGAGTCCTACATAATGGTTCCTATACATGTATGTCTGTCTAGTCTTATCAAGTCACATATAAAGAAATACACATACATACAGATATACCCTGAGGTATACTTGTTGACATCACCATAAGATTGTATAGGTATATACGTATCTCTTGGATAATTTGAATACCCTCGGGTACATATATTTGTATCTATAATATGCGTATGTATATTCTTATCATGTCACACCTTGCGACAGGGAGATACACAAATACCCTGTGGTATTGCTGATGACATCATCAGGGTGTTGTTTGTACGTACATGTCTGTGACAAACAGAAAACCCTCGGGTACATATATATTGGTACATTGTAACCTACGTGTGTATTTTTCTATGTCACATCTTTAATAACGGAGGGTACACAAAAACCTCTGATGACATCATCAGAGTGTTGTTTATACGTATGTTTGTGAATTAGAAAACCCTTGGGTATAATTTGTATATATGGTACATTGTAACCTACGTGTGTATTCTTCTAGTACGTCACATCTTATATCGGAGGGTACACAAAAACCTCTGATGTCATCATCAGATTGCTGTTTATACGTTTATATCTGCCACAAGTTGAAAACCAGGTTTTTTTCTGATGGTGTTTTGGGACCGTTAATGGACCCCATGCATTCCCAATTGAAATTATTTCATATTTAAGCCAAATTCCCAAAGTTTGCAGTTTACTCCTTAAAAAAATCTTTCCCGATTCACCAATTTTCTTCCCAAAATAGGACAGAAAGGCCCCATCCCAAACAGGTGAGAAAAAACCCTGAAAAGCGTTGGGTACATTAGTTCCTTAATTAATTTAGAGGCAGGTTTGCAAGCATTCAATAATTTGTACTAATTAATTAAGGTGCTGATTTTCCTAATGAGAATTCTTACAAGGTTTACCTTGCAGACTCTAATATACTATCATCAATATAAGTGAAGGGTCTTATTTTGAAGCTGCCTGGTTTGGATTATGAAAGCTCGAAAGGTTATCATAACATTTATCATTGTGCTAGTATTATTATCTTTTCTACCTTAGGCATAAACAACTAGACATACGTACCTTCACATACATATGTATTGTCATACAGACGAAAGGGAATACTTTCAAGGCCGTTGAATCGTGTTGAGAATTCACCGTTCACTGGTTTTCTATAGGATTATATATATATATATATATATCTTACATACCCGATTGAACGATTAAGTCGGTGAGCTGTTTGCGTACAATCTGTTTAAAGTCTCCCAGATCAGGAGGACGATTGAATAAGTATTGAGAAATCGTAGCTGTTTATTCTCAGAATCTGAGCTGTATTCTTTATTAACTCATCCAGCCCTAAAATTTTATCATGGACTCTTCCAACCTTTGAATTAGAAGAGTTCAAATGTGTTTTCAGGGGTGATTGAGTTAGGTTTGAGCTATATGTACGATTATTTCATGTTTAATAATAGTAGAAGTTTGACCATATACATCTAGCTAGCCGTGTGTCTGTTTACTCAGAAATATGATCTAAATGATGTTTTTGTCAAATATCACTATAAGACTATAAAATTACAATGTCACAAGAATCTTGGCATATTATATATGAGCAACTATCTTTCTGAAAGATATTTTTGCAATGGCTTTGTAGTGGCTTTTAATTCAAAACTTTGTTGTTGAAATGAAAAATAAACTTGAAATTAATAGTATTTAATTCGGTCATGATGCACAGAAGGCGTGGTGAAATTTTAAGAAATAATTTAAATATTATCTTAACATTATTCAGAATATGTTTTTTTTTTAAATTGCACGTTCCAGAATCTATCACAAACAGCATGAATAAAAGTTGTAACCACAAGCAAACTTCTGACGTCACATGGGATGACAAATAAGTCATTGCACGCGTAGTTTGCACGCATAACTTGCGCAATAAAATCACATCATATATTAATTAATAACAATTAGGTTTTAATCAAGAGAGAATTTGACAGATACTTATGTTAGACAATGTAATTCAACACACATATCTAGTAATTAAATTGTGGTAGATTTTCGATACATCATTTTCAAAAGTCTTTTTGTCTCCCATAATTTCCAGTAACAGTCTAGAGTATAGTCGAACAGCTCTTTCAACTGTTATGCATGTCGATGTGTGATTTAGATACAGTGGACTCCACTTAATATCACTCCTGTTTAATATCACATTCCTCTTTATATCATGTTTTTCTCTCTATATCATCTAAGTAATTTTATCTGGTTAATATCTTGTATTTTGAGGCAAATTCCTCTTAATATCATGTTTTTTTAATCAATCACATAAAATATCCAGAAAATGATGTCATTTCTATTGATTTCAGATACGACTTGTACGTAAATGTTGCATAGAAAATAAAAAAATATCCCCAAAAGTGCATTTTCAGTAACATCGTATAATCTGACAGCTCTTATGCCAAAACATTTATATATACATGTAAATGCGATTCCAATCATCTTTCAGATCAAATCAATACGGCTGTGTTACATCTTCCTGGGAGGTAGTTTTTCTGATTGTCAATAATCTAGGCATCCCTTTCATGAAGAAAATTATTTATGTTTAACCTTTTCCCTTTCAAATCATTTGCTTTCAAACAGCATAGTAAAGGCTTGCAATTGAGTTTTCTTTATATTAGGTCCTATATTAGTAAATTTACTGTACTAAACAAATGATAATGATGTCCTTAATTTTTTCTCCAGAATATAATGGCCACCATTCAGGATTGTAACCCTTGAGATAGAATTCCCCTACTTTGGGATATGAACTTGAGAAAAACAATCTGTTATATTTTTTTTTAAAAAGAGGAAACAGCAAAATTTAAACAGTCTCTTGTAAAAGTTTAATAATAATTTAAAACATATAACTTATACTGATACATATATGCAATAATATTAAAATTAAAGATCAAAGACAGTTGTGGAACATTCCAGAATGTCAACTCCATTGTAAGGTAAGTGAATGTACGTAATATGAAGTACAAACTTTCAAAGCAAATTAATGACAACATTAATCTTGTCATTAAGACTGGTGTTTTAAAAATTTAGACCAGTGATTGCATTCAGAAATATCCCATCTGTCTCGGAAAAGTAGTTTTTTAAAGAAAAAATCCCTTGAGAGACAATTTCATCGTGACCACAACAATGGGGATTATTGAGAAACACTTGCAGTGCATCATAAGAAAGATGTTATTTAACTTAGACACAGGAATATATTGCATTTTTGTTCGCAAGTGTTCTAAGTGATTCATATTTAATGAATATTCATGAGATGAAACAGACATCTTGTTGAAGAGGTGATTAAGTGTAGACGTCAATCAAGCATTGTACCAGTACATTTTAAATCAGAGAAGTTTAATTTCTAAAATAACTGATTTTATTTGAAATTTTTCACTGAACAAACGTAACATGATAATTTATGGTTTCCGGATGTAAAGCTTCTAGAACTTTCCGCCACAATATTTACATCAGTGACAGATGATGTAGTTTTTACAAATAATCCATGATCATGATCAGGCCGCACGGAAATGTGTTTTTATTAACTCATTCATTCACCCCTGGAGTTTTATAATGAACTATTCCAACTTTACGAATTGGAGGAGCTAATTATGTGTCTGCAGGGGTGAATGAGCTGATGGTGATATTTACTAATTACTTGTTTACCCCTGCATATTGTTGGGGGTGGGGGTTGGGAGGGAGGGAGGGCAGGGAGGGGCGGGAGATTGGGGTTGGGTTAGGGAGTGGGGGCAGGGGGGGGGGTCCATGTTAGAGGAAACCCATATGATGGAGCAGCTAACTGACCCCATATACCTTTTCTAAACCTATTACATAACTCCGGAATCAAACTTATAATGTTAAAGTTAACTTCATTATATTAGTCACTCTTGTTGGCCCAGACAGATGTTAGCGCAATAATGGAGGATGTGAGAAGAAACCAAAGTACTCAGAGAAAACCCATGTCGGCTTGCACGCAGCTAGCTAGCTATAGGTGACCCTACTATAATGTTTTACATCTGATCAGGGACTCAAACCCAAGCCACTTGGTGAAAGGTATTAGGGCCCTTATATTATCCACTGGGTCACCTGATTACCCAGTCAGTCTTCCTAATCCACCTTAGTGCAAAAGGCATGCGCTATCCGCTGCACAACCTCCGATAACCCCCAAAAGAACATTATCATGCTGTATATACACTGTACATGTATTCTCAAACTAGTACATATCTGTAGGCAATGTTGACAAAAGGTTGTTTAAATTGATGTTTAAACCTCATCAGTGCTGTTTAAAATATTTATACAGGATGTGACGGAAGCTGGGAGTTTTACATCAAACAAGGACAGTTATTTGTAGTAGAACCCGATATTTTTACAATGCCAGGGAACTCCGACACGTCTGGATCGTGATAAAGGTCACCTTCAATTCACCTTAAATGATGAATAGGTCTACTGTCTAATATAAAAAAAATTGTTATCAAAGTTATACTAAATAGTTTTAAACAATTTTTCAGGGAGGCATATTGAAGGATACTTTATAATAGTCAAGTACATTTGTACAGCCTTCTTGTCAGTCACTGCAAGTTTAATTATACTTTTCTTCTGATTGGGTTTTAATAGGCAGACTAAATGACTTAATAATAATAGCTTTATATGAAACAGTTCATATGAAATCCTGTCTCAAATATCGAGAATGAGGGTCACATGTTCACATAGTTTAGTTCAGTGGTCTGTTTCCATGGTGTCCGTAACAGTGAAGTTGAAACAGTTTTCGAGAGCAAAATTAAGGAATGTAGTTTTTGAATATTTAATGTAAAGGAGAAAAAATACTTCTAATTAAGGTAACTCTGTATTGTATTATGGAAGTAAATCTTTCAGGAAGTGGGTCTGAAACTCAATCTTTTCCTGCATGCAAATTGCCGCAGCTATTATATATCATATGTAGAAGCCAGTATGGATTGGAAACTTTACCTTGCGTAATTGAACGTACCAGTATATTAATTGCGAATTTTACCTCTGTTCCTCGAGTGTGTTATATATCGTACATGTAGCAGCTGTGTTGATCAGCGAAACTTAACGTCTGATCAACTCAGGTCGCAATTATTTTTATTTCTTTCCGTCTAATGCAGAATAATATCGTTTTCTTTCTGTCCTAAATAGTTTTTGTAAATTCATTTTAAAATTGAGCTTAAAGATCCCTGGGCAGATGATAATTAATATTTTTATTTCATTTTCAAAATTAAAAAGAATTTCACAGTATCATGCAAAATGTTGGTAGATAATGTACGTAGCATATTGTATTACGTCAATACATTATATATATATATTGTCACACCTTGTACAATAAAATACACACTGATAGTGGGTATTGTGTTTGAAAGTCAACAGATGATTGAGTGTGAGAATTATTATTTTGAGGTCAATTTTATCTTTGATATATCACCTAAGTTATCAGGTATAAGCGTACAAATTAACAATTTTTACAACCCCGTAATTATCTCCCTTTAGGACTCGGGCGATCCCTGAATTAAATTCCTACTCAATCTGAATAATGATTGGAGCATTTAAATACTTCATTGAGGTGTTGTCCGAAGCATAAGTAAACATGTGATTTATTATGATAGAGGGTAAATAGAAAATGAAGTAATTAGAACGACAAGGTAACAGGGATCGTTTAAAATGATAATGACGGGAGAAATGGAGCATGGAGTATACATATCAGCGATCTAATAGATATACAGGGTTGTGATAGTTAGTACCTGTTAGCTTTGTATTATGTTTAATGTAGTGTATATAGACATAGATTATGGCTCAATAGGTTTAGATAATAATTTCCTGATAACAAAATATGTCAACAATTGTACATGACGTATTACGTACACATTAAAGATATCATATATTTGTTTTGGGCTTTTGTTTCTGTGTCACATTTAAAGCAGTATATTGCTCCGAAAATTTGGTGTCATATATTGTCTGATCTGCATGAATTTACAGTATGTTAAATTCCTTGCCCTGTATAAAGTTTTTGAGTATTTTATATCCTATATGCATGTACCCAAGACCAAAAGTGGGGGGTGGGCCTATTACCAGACATCCCTGTAATGCAAATTTAAGGGACAGGTCAAAAGGAAGAGGTGGGCCTATTACCAGACATCCCCCTAATGCAAATAGGGAAGGTAAAAAATAAAGGGTGGGCCTATTACCAGACATCCCCCTAATGCATGGGGGGGGGGGGATGTCAAAATGTGGCGTGTGGGGGCTTATTAACAAATGAGGGCTCAATGCCGGTGAAATATGGTATGTTTGCACAGCATCCACTGTATATATGTTTCTTGGAATTCTACTGTTAAAATTATACTTCTTTAACCCATATAGGCCTTTCCCAAAAGTGTTGTTAATTAATATATATTCCCCTTGATAGGCCAAAATGGTGGATACAAGAAGAACTTCCGGGAAGTGTTTTTGTGATGATTTGGCACCATGTGACAATCGGATGATGTCATTTCCATTGTGACGTCATACGTACATGGCGCAAATTTGTTTCAAGAACACTTCCCAATGTAGTGATGATATTATGGGAAACAATGGAGATAACAACACTTTTGAGATAGGCCTATAATGTACATTGAAGTGATAGTTACCTTATGAATATCATTTTTGATGATTGATACAGTCTACAGTCAAGTCTATACTTATGTGGACCTCTTTAGGAGACCACCTGTATAAGGAGGTACTGTACATTGTCCGAAGTCCCTGGTGAAACTTTTTGTCACATATACATGTAACAGTTGACAGTCATGATGCATGTTGACAGTTGTACACATACAGTGTAAAAGTTGACAATTTTGACGGTTGCATGCATGACACATATTAAAGTTGACAATGTTGACGGTTGCATGCATGACACGTATACAAGTTAACAGTCTTAAAGTATGATCAGTGTTAATTTGTCACATACAAAAGTTGACATTCAAAGTTGACATTTATTCTCATATAAAAATTGACAAACAACGTTGATGATTGGTTGCATTTATTGATGTATCTAGCTCTGTACGTGTTTGTGTAGCATATGTTAATTGTGCTAAGGCATGGGGAACCAAAAAACGTGCTCATAATGCCCCCCCCCCCCCCATGAATAATTTAGGGAGATATTTATTAATATACATTTTAAAATCTAAAATCGTGATGTTGAACTTTTAGATTTATCTCAAAACTTGAATTCCCCGAGTTTTACCTGGAAGCTTAAATTTTAAGTACAAATAAACAATCAGGAAGTACTATTTGTGGCAGAAATATATTCCCTGATTTATTACACTAATTACAGTACCAGACAACAGGTGATGGATTATAACAAAGTACCGTTAAAATCACCTATTGTACGTGTCATCGACACAATTATGTCACAGGTATTTTAGGTAATGGACGATCTCATCACTTGTACACCTGGTGTAGATCAATTTATCAGCCAATCAACAGTCTGTAAATTATAAGAGATTAATCAGTGATATATTTAAACGAAGTTTGAAATCAAGGTCAATTTGGACTATAATTAACTTGTAATAAGTTGTTGTATCTGATTTTTGATGGCTTTATGACAGATTTATGACGATTGAATGATGATATATGGAAAAGCTTATATATATAAGGAAACTGATTCAGCTAATATTGTCCATGTACATATATATTTATTGATGTGACCCTGTTTAAGCTTATCGTCAGCTTTAAAAGCGATTTAGATTTTAATTAATGAGTGTACAAAGTGCACCAAAATTTTCCATTCTCTTGCAGGTGGCATATATATATATATTAATTAGAGATCAAGATTCAAATTAAAAGTATAAAAGTCAGTTCATCAGTGACATGTCATACTTAAACATCAAAATTGAAAAGAAGATTAAAGCAATAAGTCGATTCCCACATTCACTGTGCTCTTAGTTCTCCTTCTACCATAAGAGGTTTGGTACCATTTAGAGCTTAACTGGTCTGTATATACATATATAGTAGCTGGTAAAAACAAATATCTGACCCTGCATGGATACCAGGTACTTTTATGAAAAACTTACAAAAATTAGGGCAATAGGACATTTAGAAATGCAATACAGGACAATATCAAATAACCTATATATATATCAGGTTTTTTTAGCGAGTGTCTAATTTTAGCTATTTTCGCAACAACACTCTATCATGTAAAATGAAATATCGCTAAAATTAGTTTCATTATACAGTATGGGGATACAATACAAGATAAAAATTACCATTTGGTGCAAAATGGTTGGTAAAACAGTATAATCACCTCAAATCACGACCTAATGTAACTTTAGTGGCCTTATACAATGGCATATTGCCGTGCTACTACGTACTGTATACTTTGCGATAACATTTTATGAAATACCCGAGGATTTTCAATAGATATATGTTATATGTATGAATATATATGCTAAAATTAATTATTGTAGCTGGATCACAGCTAAAAATGAAATAAGCTAAATATAAAACCTGTGATTTTGTACAGAAAACGTGAAATTTAGCATTTGCTAAAAAAACTCAGATATACAGTATATATATATTGTAAACAACAGCCTGCTTGGTGATGATTACATGTAATGTGAAGATGTTTGGACTTTCCTGGCCTGTTTTAACTCCAACTGATGACTGCATGACACACAATGTACATTTTTGTTCATCCCCTCTTCTTTCCATCACACATCCCTGTTGTTCCTCCTTACTCAGTTTGCTGCTTGTGCCCTTTTCTTCTTTCTATTTCTTCCTGCACCTACGTTTCTCAATGCTGGTCTTTTGTCTTCCACCTTCTCTTGCTCTCCCTAAAACTTATTCTGAATCATGTTCATCCAAATTCTGCCCCTAATTTTCTTTAATTTCGACAGTATGTTTCGTTGGTTCAAAGATCAAATCCTCTGCATGTCAATTTTTAAGGTTATCCCCAATCTCAGCTTCCCACTCATTTCCGTTTCCTATACAATTTACCTATAACTAGCTGCATGTCTCTGTTATCCCTATTTCTACCTACATTCTCCCATTATCTGTATCTGTTACCTCTTGGGAACCCCTTATGATGGGGTCTGTTAACCCTACCATAAAACTGTCTCCTACATCTTGATCATGATCCTTCCCCCAAGCCCTCCCTTTCTCCATCCCTCCATATTCTATATATCTCTTACCTAGCTCCCCCTCCATTTCATATACAAATGTGTATATACATGTTATTGCTGCATGTAACCCTTTCCCTACCCATATTCTTCTTCCTGCCCCCTCCTCCTCCTCCTCCCACTGACCCTGCTTTTCCCCCTCCCTAGTCCAGCTGCCTCTTCCTATTGGTCCTGCCTGTCCCCTAGGCCTCCCCCCCCCCCCCCCCCCCGATTCTGGTCCTGCCCCCCTTCTTCTCTGGCCATAGCCTTCTCCCTTTTGGCCTCTCTTCCTCTCTGGCCCTGCATGCAGCTCCCCCCTAGTCCGGCCTTCCCTCATTCGTCCTGCCTTCTTCTCTGGCCCTGCATGCAGCTTCTGCCCCCCCCCCCCTAGTCCTGCCTCCCCTCATTGGTCCTGCCTGTCCCCTCCCCCTTCTGGCCCTGCCTTCTTCCCCTTCCCTCTCTCCATGGCCATCATCCTTCTCCTCTCTGGCCTTGCTCCCTCCTCTGGCCCTGCCTCCTTTCCAACTTTCCCCTTCCCCTCTGGCCCTATAGCTTCCCCCTCCCCCACCCATCTTGTAAAGACACACATTTCTGTAGGGTAAGACCACACTGGGGTCTCTGTAATGTAATATCTATCAAGGTGTCCTTTATCAGGTTCACGTGTTTGTTTAACAGATACCAGGGTGTCCTGTGAGGACAAACAATTATCTTATCATCAATAATTTATCAACAGTCTAATAGGGAAATCTCTTTAGATGTGAAAAGAAAGAGTACTTGTAAGCATAGTACATGCAAGCCCATGTGTATTGACCTGGGCAACATAATTATTTTAATAAATGTGCATTTGAGATTTGCTGTTGTCAAACTTATTATGATGATCAAGGCCAAACTATAAACATGCCTTTTAAAAGATATTTTCTTGTTTTGTTTTGTTGTCATTATGAATCCCACATAAGACTTATATTTTGGTAGTACACTACATTATAAATTATGAATTATGAATTAATTGTGTACATTCACATTGTATTAGAATTGCAATCAGGACATTTTATCCAGTTTAATGTTTGTTGGTATCAAGGTTAATTACTTTAGTGGTTTTTGAGGTGGAGGAAAGCCAGAATACCCCCCAAAAAAACCACCGACCTACAGTTTTAGTACCTGGCATTTTTACTGCCCCACATGGGTTTCAAACTCGAAACCCAGAGGTAGAGGACTAGTGGTAGAATG
The DNA here is from genome assembly GCA_947623455.1 of Mimachlamys varia. Lineage (NCBI taxonomy): Eukaryota > Metazoa > Mollusca > Bivalvia > Pectinida > Pectinidae > Mimachlamys > Mimachlamys varia. Next base: position 14,751,222 of record OX392541.1, read on the forward strand.
CTTGGACACCTTAACCACTCGGCCACCACAGCCCCTTAAAAGATTCTTAATTTCCATGTCACTGGCATATTATTCACTGCGTAGTTATGACATCAACATCAAATTTTATAATGATTATAAAACCATCCTGATTATGACAGCTGAAGAGGAACAAGACCAATATTGTTGGTACATGGTGACTGGCATATTTCAGTGACAAAATTAATTACATAAATTTAATGTGTTAATTAATTAAGGAAGTGCTTATTGAATTTTTTTCTTCATTTTTATTGATGATGTATGTATAAGACTTGTAATTTATTATATGTATTAATTAAGTCATACATCTCTTAAATTATCAAAACCTATTTCTATTACAGAAGAAGCAATTTTGGCTGTAATTTTATCACAGAAATACGGTAATAACGGCCTACATATATTAATCATGGCAGAATAGGACCGAATAAATAGTTGCCCGGTTTTACGATGTACTTTGTATATAAATTTTTTGGTTCACTGTCACATTCTTTCTCTATAAAAAGAAGTAGAGCTTAAATTTCCTAGGTGACGAAGCAAGAAATTACTTGTCCTGCCTCTACAAACGTAATAATTGTCATCATATAGCAAGCATACAAATTCATCAAGGTGTCAAAGTGGACACAAAATATAAATATTGTTGTTTCTTTTTCATTATTGTGTAAATAAACATGAAGACATATGATTATAGAATTTTGTGTATGTGTAATCACAGGCCATATCATGTTAGCTCAATTTTATCGTAATACATATGTAATACGTCTTAATATATTAGTTGCCTATAGTAGCCCATTTATACTCCTGATTAAAAAATTGACAGTTGTAATAAGTCACGGTACAATTACTCGTCAAGGTTTTCCCTTGAAGATTCCCCCCATTAACCACTGAATTAATTTATTGTGACCGTGTCAGGATCATTTGTTATGATATCCGCTTGTAGGAAGTTATATGTTTTAGAAATTAAATACAGTCGCAGGGGGTCACCCCATCTGAGGGGAGGTGGTAGTTTCCCCTTATTCCCATTCCCGATATCCATTCAGATCGATCGAGGTTTAAAAGACCTCAAAGTTTGGGGAAGTACCTTTTAAATCTACGTTTAGGTCTATATACAACTCATTGCAAGTTTATAGGGAAGCAAGTATTAAAGAACACTCAAAAGATTTAAATGTTAAAAAGCCCCTCTTCTTAATTAAACTTTTGAACTTCTTCCTGATGCTGACATGAGTAATTATAATGAAATAATAAGGTAGCTTACCACTATTTTCTACACACCTTTATATTGACTCATCATATTCCCCAGGTCTCCAATGTAAACATTTTGTATAAATAATGTCTGCAAACTCTAGCAAGCTTAACAAAGCAAAGGTGAATTTTAATCAGGGGCTTATTCATGAATGAATATTTAGAAAATAAAACTTGATATCAGAATTTAAAAAGATCTTTTACTGAGGGGATATCATGCAAGCAATTGGTATCGTTTTTATATATTCAAAATTAATTGATATGCAGATTTGCTTGTATTTGAAATCTAATTTATCAAGCGTATCATTATGAACACATGTAGATCCAATCTATAGGTTAAATTCTTGTATGTCAACAAGCAATTGATGTTTGTATTCACAAGATTTAAAGGATCGTCAGACGTTGTCGGACATGATTTTTGAGCCGTAAGTTGTTGCTAACAAGGAAGTAGACTTCACGAGGCCTCACCTTGATGAGCCAGTTACACACACAAAGGCTTCAAATATCTTTTTTTGTCGCTTACATTTTAAACTGCCTCAGTGATAAGATCGAGTAGAACAAGTTTTCTCTCATATCTCGCCATGTTGGATAGAGTTTGTCCATGTAAGAAAGCTTATAATGTATAAGAAATGTCTGTATCTTACATAGCATGTCACGCCATGTGACACACAATGGCTCAACATGATGACGTGACGTCACAAATACGGTAAACTCTGATGCCGAAAAGAGGAAAACGACGATGTGATGAAATTAAAACCTTTGTATATTTATAATCATTTTGTCTGATTCATTTTTGTCTAAAAAGCTATAGACAAGGAAAAAGTTGAAATTTTTGAAATGGTAGCCAGTCAAAACATATTTTCATGGTTTTTGAGCCTATTGAGGTATAGTTGAAATAAGAGAAAAATTTTGACTGAAAGTCGGAGATCATATGGGTTTAACTCATTGACCCCTGTAATTTCATAATGAACTATTCCAAACATTCAATTGGAAGAGTTCAAAAATGTCTGCAGGGATGAATAAAAGCAAAATAATCAGGGGTTCACATAGATATAACACTCCCCCCCACCCCCCCCCCCCCCACCCCAAAAATTAAAGCGATCAAATGTGACCTTTGACCTTTAATTGACATTGACGTGACTAATGACCTCCAATATTTAAGGTGTAGAACTTGATAGTGTGATATGTATATGGTGTGAATATATGAACCAAATCTGTCCAGATAAAGTTCTAAATTAAACCTGATAAGATTTTGGTGGTCATCCATCAAGGTTAAAGGTCAGAGGTCACCATTGACACTTTGGGTACAAAACAAAAGTTGTGTACAAGATATCTCATGAACCCCTCCACAGATTTCTGGACAGATTTGATTCATATTCACACCATAGCACATCACAAGGTGAAGGTCTACACCAGTTTAGATTTTGGTGGACACCAGTCAAGGTTAAAAGGTCAAAGGTCAAAGGTCACACTTGGCCACTTTGTGGAGGTCACGGCTTATACCTGATGTAAGCCCCTGCAGACTTTGATTTTATTAATTTACAACAGTTGTGAAACGAAATATTTTAATTTGTTGATCTTGATGTACATGTAAGTTGGCCTACTAGGGGACTCTTATGTTGAGGAATGTCCACCATATCTTAATTTTCACGTCTGATTAAGGGGAACCGGCCAACTAGGGGACTCTTATGTTAAGGGATGACCACCATATCTTAATTTTCACGTCTGATTTAGGGGAACCGGCCAACTAGGGGACTCTTATGTTAAGGGATGACCACCATATCTTAACTTTCACGTCTGATTAGGGTGATTTGTTTTATCAGATTTGGGCACCCCGGTGGATATATACTGTACTAATATACCACGGATTGACCTCAGTTTGACAGGGTATTTGAATTAGCCTTGTAAAATGCTGGTAACCTTGATGTCCATTAGCATACCTGTAGAACCGTCCGGTAGGAATTAGGCCGACTGTGGGACAGGTGTAAATGTCTGGTCAGATGAACATTCCACGGGTCAGTGGTGGTCAGGTCAAGTCGTCTGGCCGGAATACACATAGCCTTCAGGGACGACTGCACCATTATCATACTAAAATCTTGGCTTAGGTATATGTGTATATATATACCATATTCACTGTATTTAGCACCCTTCCCCCTATAAGCGCCTGGCCTCCTCCCTTCTACCGAGATGTTAAGATTATATATTAGCACCCCTTTTAATCGTGACTCAACTTAATGATTCTATCTAACAGTAAGGTATGCCCCCCGCCCCGTCCTGTCCCATCGCGGCCCGTCCCGTTCCATTCCGTCCCGTCCCATGGTAATGTACTATCCAGCTTATTTAAATAACTTCTGATCCGATTGTCATCAAACTTGGCATACAAATTGTACATAATAAGCACGAAGAACTAATTTCATATTGGGGCGGGGGGTATTTATATGTCTCACAGACATTCCTTAGGTTACAAGGAAAAACACATAGATATTGGGATTATGTTTATAAAGAGGTTTGATTCATGCAACCCTTAAGACAGTCATTTGAAACTCTTCCAATTCAAACTTTGGAATAGTTCATAATGTAATATCAAGTGTGAATTTGTGCTTAAGGGAAATTACCAATAATTTCTGGACTAACAGGGATTTACATGAAGTTGCTATATATTCGTAAACTGGAATAAGTGATTGATTGAAGTATACAGATATGAAATTTTGAATTTTCATATCGCAATTGGTTTTGGTTATGGAATTATGGCATTTTAACAAATTAGAGAGATATTAAAAGTAAAATAAGTATAAATATATATAATCTCCACCAGCACTAAATTCAACAAATAAATATATGACAAGTTTTAAAATTCTCATACACTGTTCATACATAAGCATAATTATTATAACAAAATACATTTCGGCTATATTTCCGAATAATAAAATACAATTTTATTGTAACTGGTCCTGGTTTCATCAACATTCCTTAACTTAAGGAAACTCCTTAACTTAAAAATCTCCATAGGAAAGCATTACAGAATTCAAGGAAAGTTCCTTAACTGAAGATTTTCCCCTTAAATTCTGTAATGCTTTCCTATGGGGATTTTTAAGTTAAGGAACATTGATGAAACCGGGGCCTGCATGATGTATAGTCACAGCCAGTCTGCTGCCAAAGCCTCGAAAACTCTATCATAAGAAGAAAGCTAATTTTAGATTGCCCAAAAGGTGTAATGAGTATTACAGGTGTATTTGAATAAAATGAATACATTTTGGAGTGATTTAATGCACAAAAAGGGACATATAAATTGAGCAATGCATTTTGGATCACTCAATGTATATACTCTTAGTTTAGGATGCGAAAGGGGGAAAATCTCAATCAATCCCTCATTGGACGTTTTCAGAGGTTAATTTTTGACAACTACATGTATAATATGACTTAATTACAAGAAATATTGGCTTCTGGAATGTCATAATTACATGAAATATTGGCTTTTGGAATGTCATAATTACAAGAAATATTGGCTTGTGGAATGTCAAAATTACAAGAAATATTGGCGTCTGGAATGTCTTAATTACAAGAAATGTTGGCTTCTGGAATGTCATGAAAGTCTCCTTCTTCTATTAGTGTCCATGTATCTGTAAATCATGAATATTCATTAGATCCATAATTGGCCCTTAAGGTGTGTAACAGCCTGTCTGATTATGTATTGATAGGCCCTGAGGAATCAATGAATATTTCATAAGGGTTAGAAAATCTTAGGTAACTTTCTTGAGGAGATAACTTTACATTAAAGGACTTGATACAAGTGTCCCGTGCAGACACAATGATTACACAAGAGAGCTAAGAAATACACCCCAGGTATAAAATGCTAGGGCACCATGACTGGATAAAATCTGCTTCAGACAGTATATTTAACCTTTTCACCCCAGGAGACACAGTTAAGCTCTTCCAATTCAAATGTTAGAATAGCTCATTATGAAACTTCAGGGGTGAATGTATTATATTTATAAGCTTCAGCTGTAACCTGGGTAACAATTACATATATCAGCTAGTGGTCCGTAAGTTAAGATACAGGTGTATATAAAAAGACCTTTAAATTATATCTTGAGCTGTAGCTTTCATTGCAAATTTAAATGTCTTCACAGATGTAGAAAATAAGAATAGGAAAGTGTTGATTTATATCTGAATTGGCTGTGTCAGCAATAATGATGTCACTCAAAAACTGTGCACTGAACACCCCTAAAATCACATTTAAACCTTCAGCTGCAATCAATGAATGCTCCTTTAACATTATCTGAAAATTTATTTGAAGACAAAAACGAAATATTTTGTCAAAATTACTGTACAGCATATTGTAATGGAACTAAATTAATTTATTAATTGCTGAGAAACATATAACAACTAGTCTGATAGATTAAGAACCTCAAATACCTATTGGCATATTTGTTTTGTGGTAAATTGCCTCATCATGATATTGCAATGTCATCGCGGAGTTGCTCAACCTGTTGGAAGTTAGAATTTCAAATGTTGTACACTGTGACCTGAGTATGTCGGAGCTACAGGTAGTCCAAATATCACTTTTCATTTGATCTGGCTGGGATTTTTTTGTAGTCTGTATTTCTATGTTACATATACAGTTACATGTCAAAAGTCTTTCAATTTTTTTTATTCTGCTATATATTCTTTGTATTTCAAACTTTTTTTCATTGAATTTTCCTGACTTCATTTATGGATAGATTTTGACAATATTTTGTCATTTGGTACAAAAATGTTCAAGGTTTCCCCTCATAATATTTATTTAATTTTCCGTTGTGTATTTATGAAGCAATACAGAATTGTCTACACTGCTAATTTCTGTTTGACACCATTTCTGTATATAACGTTCGCTAACAAAATGACGTCAAAACGGCTTCCGAAAATTGGATGTTGTAAATAAATTATGATTTCTCTAGTCATAAATAAACAAAAACAGTGAAAATATTATGAAATGAAAAAGGAAACCATTCTTTATAAGTACACAAAATTTCATTAAAATTGATCCATAGACAAAGTAGGGAAAATGCATTGAAAAAAGTTGGAAATACAAAGAATATATAGCAAAATAAAAAGAATTGAAAGACTTTTGGCACATCACTGTATGCACAATATTAAACCTGATAAAGTATATTATTCTGTGGAATAGCCCTAAATCCTGAATTATGAGTGCTACCATGGGTAAAAAATGGTCTAATTAAGATATAAGCCATGTACTCCTTTCTCTGAGTCGCTTGTTGGATACAAAACAAAATCAGGGGAGATAACTGTACAATGAATTAAAAGTATTACAAGATTCTTTAACTCATTTCCCCTAAAGAAACAATTTGGACTCAACCAATTCAAAGAATAGAAGGGTTAATGATGAAATTTCAGGGTGGAGTTTGAAAGAAAGACAGTTTATGCATCAAGTTCTGTATATAGACACACTACTGTAAGGTCAAAAGGTCGGGAGACAGTTATGATCAGTATCTAAACTCTGGGTACTTTTAATGGCAGTATAAACATGAAGTAGCACAGTCTTTACGACCGAGAAGTTAAGTAAACAAGACATTTAAACCAGTGAATTATGTGGATTTTATGGACTGATACAGCATTGTTAGAATATTACAGGTATGTAAATTATACAGATTTGCAAATTAAATGAAAGTTTTATTGTACAGGTTTTTTTTCCTCGTGCAGGTAGTTTTACCTTTTCTTTCTTTTCTTTTATGTTGCTGAAAATATTTTGATATTTGTTTTATTTAATTTTTTTCGATGACACACGATACGCAACATCATCTTGTACCGTTTGAGAAGGTATGAGGTCTTTTACAATTGGTATAAACAAGACTTTTTGTCTCTCATTTGGGTATGTGCATATGATTTTGTACAAATGTATAATTGCTGGGATACAAATGTAAATTTGTGGGAAAATTAATGTGGTTTACTTGCCAAACTAATGATGTCACAATAGTACGGACATAAATACTTATATGCAAAGGGGAGACAACTCTTGTTTACGAAAATATGGAAATGATGAAAAAGAAAACAATATGAGACTATTTTAGGATGAAATACCAATAGAGAATAAAGCTATAAACACATTTATTTTCTATATGCATATAACATGTGTTTTGGAGATAATTATTTTGTTAAATTTATGTGATTCGTTTATAAGTCTTGACACATTATATGGGCATTGTATCCTGTATGCTAGATCTTGACCATAAATCGATCATGTTGATAATTTTTGGCCTCAGTGTTAGATATATGTGTGCACTGTACATTTGTTTATCACAAGTCTTTTAACAAATAAGATTGTTTACATGTTTACTTCCGTGAGAATAACATGTGGAACTGACTTAATGTTACTTCATTGTAAACATGTTGAATTGTAATCATTGTTAAAATATTTGTTTACCGAGTTCTGTTGAAAGAATTTCCATTATTGAAGTTTATGAAAAACAGTCTGTATAGCTTTTTAAGCTGCCTTTGTCGGAGATGACGGCCAGATTTAAGCTAACAAGAACTAGTTTTTTACCCACAGCTAAAGAAGTTTGGGGTTTCACAATCCCAGGTATAGTGAACAATCTACCCATTTGTCAATTCTGTCTTTGAAAGTGCAACTATGCAATCTTTCAATAGTTGTTGGACACTTCTCAACTTCTCACAGTTAAGTTAATTTACATAAGTTGTTTGTGTGTAACCATTTTTTGTTACAATGCTGCATTATAAGTGTCAAGTCCATATCATATGAAAATGAACATGGAGAAAGGAATTCACAAATAAATGTTTTTGATGAGTTATTGCCCTTGAATTTTAATTACTGATGAACAAACTTATAAGTGCAACTTCTCCATAATTGTTCAATACTAAGTAAAATCACATTGAGTTGAACCTGTGTTGAGATTTAGAGACAACCTATGTTAAGAGACAATCTATGTTAAGAAACAACCTACATGTATGTTAAGAGACCACCTGTGTTAAGAGACCGACTGTGTTAAGAGATCACCTGTGTTAAGAAACCACCTGTGTTAAGAGACCACCTAAGTTAAGAGACATATGTTAAGAAACAACCTACATGTTTGTTAAGAGACCATGCATGTCGACACAGGTTTTAAGAGATGTTGGTTGTTCCCCCCCCCCCCCTCCCCCCGTCACCTTCCTTCCTCTCTGTACTGGGGAGCCAAAATAAACATATGATATCATTGATCGCAAACTTGAATTGCATTCACAATCTCAAACAACTAGAGTTAGAAAAACCTTAGCCTCATGCAGTGTATTCATGATCAGCTTCTGCTGTGTTGGTAATATTGGTAAATGATTGAAACCATGCTGACAGTCATGATATCGTCAACAACAGATCAGAAAACTTGCTGACGCAGTATAAAACAGTTGATAGATGTGGGTCGATACGTGGAGTTGATTATATTTATTTTCACTCCAGGGCAGGCACAGTAATAATGACTTGCCTATTGTGCTTCAAGGGAAACGTATTGATGTAGTCTTGTGACAAAGTTCACATCTATATATCCCTGACGGCTTCAAGCCAGTACAAGAATAATTATACTTTTGCAAAAATCTATATTTATTTATATACGCAAGTGATTTCTTGGTGTAACAGTCAGTGGGAGTACAGAAGTTAAGTTAATGTAATGGACTGACATTGAATTCACTGCCTTAAGCTTAATCCAAATGTACAGCTAGCTGCATATAATACTGCAAAAAAAAAAAAAAATCAATGCCATACAAACTAGTGGGAGTAAAATATTTCTGTCATTGCAGTCTTAATATATATTGGCAAATTGGATAATATATTAAATAAACATTGAACAAAGTACAAAAACCCTGTTTTGTCCTTTCATCATATTAAATCTATCGGCTTTCATTCATTACCGTAATTTCTCGCGTAATGTGCACACTCGCGTATAGTACGCAGGTACTTTTTGGGGTACACAAATTGAAAAAAAATCTTGGAAAAAGAAATTAAAAAATAATCTTGAAAAAACGTCAAGCTGGAATGGTATTAAAATTGGTGTAAATGTTTTAAATTTTGAATGTACCTTGCATTTCGAGTAAGTTTTTTGTTCACTGGCTTGTGAGTATGTATTTTTTTACATTGAACAATATTGTTCTGTTTAACCTTTTCACCCCTGAAACTCTACAATGAACTGTTCCAACCTCTTAATTGGAAGAGGTCATGTGAGTCTTCAGGGGTGAATGAGTTGATTTAAGAAAATGCCTTGTTTTAATTGTCATTTAAAAAACGATGTTCCTTGGAACCAATATTCTATGTATGTGGATATTTATTTCTTGCTATTTTAGGCACCCCTGCTGTTTGAATTAACCTTTTGTTTTTGGACGAAAATAAGAAGTTGTTTTTTTGTACTTGTGTTGTTATTTTGGACAATTTTTGCAGTTGTAGCTTTGGGTGATCAAATGCTAATTGAAGATTTTTGTAGCCTAAATATTTCTATTGTTTAAAAAAAAAGACTTTTTTATTAGAAATTTAAACAGAAATTATTCAATATTCTTATTGTTTTTCCTGTTTCCATATTCTTGACATTCAACATTTTTGCAATTGCCCATGCATACCTGAAAAAAGTTCATTTCACCTGGCATTAATTACAGGCCTATTATTACATTTATTATATATTCCTATGGAAATTTAGTGTAAAAAGGTGAGTATTTTGTATTGAGTTGTTTGTCACCTCTGAATAATAAATATCAGGTTATCCTAATCTCTTACATTGTATGTCAATGTCAGTACATATAATACCACTTAAAAGCCATGCTATCAGCATTGTACATTAATTTTACATATGTAAAATGACATTAAACAATTCACACCCTTTTAATGACCATTATTTAACAAAAGTCTATTTGTGTATCAGTAAATATAAAATCTATTACAAATTTGCATATCACTGAATATTCATATTGCATGAATATATATTTCGTAGATTTCAATGGGATGTTAGTACAGCTTCCAGTTTTTTCCCTCTAGGGATGAAAAATATATTACCGTAGGAGCTAGTATAAATAATGATTTACGTCTCAAGTGTGTTGGTCTGACCTTTCATACAAATGTCTAGAATATTCTATTTTGATGTGAAGTACGTATTATCTTATGCCTGCAATTAAAGCATGCATAATAAAATGCATTCATTTGTCTGAATATATATACCATTTATAATTCCTTCTTAGTAATATTGAATAAGGTGTTACATTTTCAAGGACAGCTTGGGAATATAACTTAACAAGGGAACATTGATCATATCAGAAACTTCGAAACTTGGACTTTGGACTTTGAACTTGTTTGTTTTGTTTCTAAAAGTCTTTGAAATACTGTGAACCTGGCCATTTTCACCCTTTAATTAATTAAGCTGTCATCCTTTACAATCAAGTTGAATTCCTCATGAAAGCTAAGGTAACAGTGTGAGAACAGGGATTTTAATTGTTACGGGTGCATGAATATTGAACTGTGTATTTAAGGTTTCCAAATCAAGGGTTGGAATACTGTTTATTATGAAATTCCAGGGATGCATGAATGAGTTTATGGATGGGGGCGGTCACATGACCAAGTTTGAATGTATGGTGAAAAACAACATAGTTTAAGGTGAATTTAATACATTTGGGAGTTAGTTGAACTATTTTTCGAAAATACAAATGGAGGCATGTCGAGTCTCTCCCAAACTACATTATAAATGAACTCTCAAAACCTCTGAATTGGGAGAGTTTACCTGTGTCTTTCAGGAGATAATGAGTGAAATTTGTGAGACTTAAGTTATAGATGTCAATCATATATATCCAACTACGTATATTTAGACAGCATAACTATAGTGCTTTCTCATACACTTAAAGTCACTTGAGTGTCGCAATATTTATCACTGGTGACCATATAAATGGCACTGTCATATTTCAATCAATCAATAAAATTGTCAAATCATATTTCATTTCATTGTTAAGAAACCTGTTCCTGTTGCAAGCCTACGAATGTAGTCAAATCATGGCAAAATGCCAATCTCTCTGTTGAAGTGTAATTTAACACCAGTGTGAAACTCGTCACTCAAAAACAAGCGGAAAGAATTAATAGAAAATGATGATAGGAATCCACAATTTATGTATTGATAGAATTGACTGAGAAAACAATCTTTTTCATATTTGAGATAAAATGATCATTGTCTGTATTAGGTCAGGGTTGTGGTGTGTCTTTTTTAATATAGGTCAAGTTGTGGTGTATATGAAAAAATAGGTCAGATAATGATGTGTATGAAAAAATAGGTCAGTTCATGGTGTGTATGTGAAATATAGGTCAGGCCATGATGTGTCAGTTAATATAGGTCAGGTCATGGTGTGTATGTGAAATATAGGTCAGACCATGATGTGTCAGTAAATATAGGTCAGGTCATGGTGTGTATGTGAAATATAGGTCAGACCATGATGTGTCAGTTAATATAGGTCAGGTCATGGTGTGTATGTGAAATATAGGTCAGGCCATGATGTGTCAGTTAATATATGTCAGGTCATGGTGTGTATGTGAAATATAGGTCAGGCCATGATGTGTCAGTAAATATAGGTCAGGTCATGGTGTGTATGTGAAATATAGGTCAGGCCATGATGTGTCAGTAAATATAGGTCAGGTCATGGTGTGTATGTGAAATATAGGTCAGGCCATGATGTGTCCGTTAATATAGGTCAGGTCATGGTGTGTATGTGAAATATAGGTCAGGCCATGATGTGTCAGTTAATATAGGTCAGGTCATGGTGTGTATGTGAAATATAGGTCAGATCATGGTGTGTATGTGTAATATAGGTCAGGTCATGGTGTGTATGTGAAATATAGGTCAGGCCATGATGTGTCAGTTAATATAGGTCAGGTCATGGTGTGTATGTGAAATATAGGTCAGGCCATGATGTGTCAGTTAATATAGGTCAGGTCATGGTGTGTCAGTTAATATAGGTCAGGTCATGTAATGTCTTTGTAAATATTGGTCAGGTTGATTTAGACCATGGTTGGTAAAGTTTTCTTTAATTTGTCAGATTATAAAGCGTGTTTTCAAAAAGTTGGATCATAACAAATTATCAACAGGCCACCAAGTTACCTGATAAGCTGAATGGTACAAGCAGAGTATTTGTATAATGAATTACTTTATTCATAAAAGGCCATAGCAGATTGGATTCTACCTTGAAAACTAAAACAAAATTCATGTACATGCAGCCTGTAGTTCAGAAACTCCCATGAATTATAAAATTAATCTTACTTGAAAAACAGAATTTAAACAACAAATTGAGGTGTTTATGTAGAACGTTTAACATAATCTAAGCCACTGTAATTTATCATTTCTGATTTTTTACAATTTGTGACGTCATTATGGGCTTAATAAACACAAAAGTGACAACATCAACAATAAAATGAAGGAAATATGGCCATGTTTCAATTTTTACCTGCTAATAGAGAAGGAAGTGTTTCCTTAATGATGAAATAGGTCATAATATACAATTTCATTTTGTAACTTGAAAGAACTGAGTTTGTCAATTTGAAGAGGGCTTAAATAGGCTGTGCCTGCCGCCCGATACCATTTGTCTTTTGACGATAACATTTATTGAAATTGTGAAATTTGTTAATTTATTGTTTATGTTAAAGATCTATAAAGTTTGTTTGGCATCCTGTTCTGAACCACATGTATAAGCACAATTATAACAGGCATGACTGGAAAGGTTAGCTCGCCAGTTTGGCAGTATTTCTCCCTCATATACCTAGCTGGACATTAAATAGTGTGTTATTGGGTAATTTTTCGAAATCTACAGCATCATAGAAAAAAAATGTCAAAACAATTTAGATATCATGTAAAGGTAACTCATTCAACCCTAAAATTTCATAATGAACTATTCCAACCTTTGATTTGGAAGAGTTCAAATGTGTCTAAAAGGGAGAATGAGTTAAAACAGCTGTTCAAGTGATTTTATTAAATGGGCAAAAACAAAAATGTACTCTATACTATAAATGAAATCTTCAATCAAAAAGATAAAATAGTTGGTCCATGTGTTGCATAAAATTCGTTGTCACAACATGTACAGTTTCACATGAAATTTGGGAATGTGCCAAGAATTGAGATAAAATAAGGATAACAAATTATATGATGATGATTAATTAAGTGTGTTAAAACTATATAAGACCTGATCAGTAGGGGATTGACCTTATACACAAGGGGTAAACAGGACTTCATCAGGAATTCATCCGCTTATTTATACCTATTTCCTATCTATATTGGTGCATATATGTACAAAATAACAATAGTTAAGCTGGTGCTGCACGCAAACAAATATATATAACCAAACTCAGATAAGATATAATTCATCTTATTATTTTTATTCAAGGTCAAAGGCCCGAGCATGATAAAATGAATGTCATGTTTTGCAATCTGATTAGCTTGGCCGTTGATCACCATCTGTAAAACATGACCTTTATGTACAGTAGCTTACGAAAATTATGAAACAAGTTTTTCCACTTATATTAATCACTCTTGTTGGCCTGGATGCTCAAGGGGTCTTATTGTGGAAGGAAACTGGAGTACCCAGAGATAACCCATGTGGTCGGGCAGGTGACCCGATACGTTTTCATGTCCGGTTGGGGGATTACCAAACCCCAGCTGCCTTGGTGAAAGGCAGGTGTACTATCCACTGCACCACCTGGTCACAAAAATCACCAGGACCCAGTTGTTCAAAGGGTGATTAGCTTATAATTAATTACTTATAATATAACAACATTTTTCAAACTTTAATAATTCTGTCAATGTACAAGGTAAAATCTTATAATTTCGCAAGTAAGTTGACACTATTAGACATTTGATATCTTCAAAGTTATAAATTAATCTATGGTATCATTTCAGAGTTACAGAAAAATTAAAATTTATGCTAATTACTGATTAAGCTAATCACCTTTTGAACAACTGGGCCCAGGCTGGCGTACACTTATGAAACTTATTGCTTAGAGATCATTCTAACATTTCGTACAGAAGATTTCTTACATTCTTATAGTACTGTGTGAACATGATGGCTGCATATGCCAAATCTATAAATGCCACATCAATGTTGTTGGAAGCTAAGCAATTCCTTATAGTGTTATACTTATCACTGGTTGAAAGATTAAACTTCACATCTACAAGCCCTGCTGTTCTTTGATTTGACATTGAATTTAGCTAGGTTTGTTTGAAGTTAATGATTAGTTATACCTTATGCTTATCAGATATAGAAAGACTGAGAACTACGCATTGAAAAGTCAATGTCAAATACAGGAATATATTGATTAACTCACTCACCCCTGAATATGCATTAGAACTCTTCCATTTCAAAGGTTGGAATAGTTCATTATAACATATCAGGGCTGAATGATTAGATGAGTTTTGCATTAAGTCCACCATCTGATGCAGAAGGGGCTGCACTGGCCGAGAGGTTAAGGTGTCCAGACATTCTACCACTAGCCCTTCACCTCTGAGTTGCGGTGGCCGAAAGGTTAAGATGTCCCGACATTCTACCACTAGCCCTTCGTCTTTGAGTTAGGGTGGCCGAGTGGTTAAGGTGTCCCGACATTCTACCACTAGCCCTCCACCTCTGAGTTGCGGTGGGCGAGTGGTTAAGGTGACCCGATACTGTACCGCTAGCCCTTCGCCTTTGAGTTAGGGTGGCCGAGTGGTTAAGGTGTTCTGACAATCTACCACTAGCCCTCCACCTCTGAGTTGTGGTGGCCAAGTGGTTCAGGTGACCCGACACTCTACCATTAGCAGGGGTTTCATTATCATTTAAGATAGAAGGTACCATTGAAATTTCAGGAGGTACTTTTCACTGGGCCGTAGGCCCAGCCGGAGGCCGTAGGCCTCCGAACCGAGGGCCGCAGGCCTGAGCCAGGGGGAGAGCACGAGAGGGGGGCCGGAGCCCCCCTCTTGTAAGGGGGGTACGGGGGGTTTCCCCCGGAAATTTTTTGTTTTTGTAGACGCAAGGAGGTGGCATTTGAGCATTTCTGAGTGGTAAATTATCAGCTCAATGCATCAGATATATTTCAGAAAAAGTATTAAAAAAACAATATTTACTACTTTTTCTTTTAGTTTTTTGTATCTGACAGAAACTTAAAAACAGAATTCAAAAGTACAAAAAGGAACAGACATCATTTTCTTGTGTTTTTTTTCCCAGTTAAATGCAAGATTAAAAGAACAATATAAAAAATTAAATCAATGTTTGTTGTGTCTAATTTCAAACTTCATATTTGTCTTCAAAATTGTCATCATCAGTGACAGATAAATAAAGAAGTTTTGATATTTCAGTTCATTTATCAGAAGTCATCACATTCATTCTCATCATCTGATACATCGGATGTGGGTCGAAGAAAGAATGCTTTGGCTACAGCACGAAACTCTTGTCGAACGGCATCCATCAAGTCTCCACTAAAGTCAGTTTGGCACCCGCTATCAACTGATTCCACCTGAAACCTCAAACCATCCTCTCCCACTTCCAACTGTGAATTTCCTACTGGTCTTTTGGATAGAAAAATATTTGAAAAGTTTACTTGAGTACAATACTGTATTTCAAATTACCTTGGTGGATCCTCCAAAACTTAATAGACTAAGCAGGGTTGAAGGTAGCCTGCCTGTCTGTACAACATGTGAATAAGATCATCAACCAACGCTATAACTAACCAACAAGTGTTAAAAATTGAAAATAATGCATACCTGTCAACTTATATCTTTTTGCACTGGAATGATTTAGTAAAGACTCAAATTATAAAGTAAGGTAATTTGTCTTCTTAAAGACATTTCAATCACAGTTTTGGTTGACTAGTGAATGTAAAATTTGAATATCCCAATTAAAAACAAAAAATGATCAATTGAAGTAATTCTGAAATTAAGTGAGACTCTACAAAATTAAAATATGTTGACAGATATGTTTGACATTTTTAAAACAACAAGTTAAAACGAAGATTAATTTTCAACACCATTTATTAGATTCTTACTTGTCAATACTACTGCATGGGAATTCACATATTTTTTTTGTTGTGAGAAATTAATTCTTATGATATTTGTGAAATGATACAAAATCATAATAAATGAAAGCCTTGCACTTGATCTTGATTTACAATGACTTAAATCCACCGGCACTAGGCCTAATCACGAGTGATCTTTCGTATATACTTTATATAGTATAGGGCATTATGATACAGATGTTCGTATATGGCTCGCTTTAACTGCCGCTCTGACTTATACATAAATGTATATGTATATAGACAAATTAGACATTGGGTTATTGAACTATTTGTCGATTAAACACATCAGTTAAATCTAGAAAGCATGCGTGTCCGATGTGTCTTGTTTCAATAAAGGCACCTTTTCTGACGAATGTTGCTACGAAATAAAACTATGAACTGTAACAGCAAAACAAAAGCGTCAATTACGCTAAAAGAATCGAATGTTGAGCTCTAATCACCTGCATCTCTGACCGAGGACGCAGTAGGCCTAAAGAAGTCAAAAATCTTTTTTTTCTTCGTGTTTGGCTCCATTTCTCTCGAGCGATCCGTGTCAATTTGGTGTTTATTTCGATCGCGTTAATTTCAAGCGCACTATTGATCTTGAGCATACGAAATGAAAGTAGAAACGAAAGCAGGACTGTGTGTGTTCCGATCGCTGTTCCGATCTGCTCTTGTCGATTGGTAAACGGATTATCTTTGTTTTGTTGATTTTATTAAATCATATGTATTGTTGAACTTCTCTGCCGATTTTAGCCGGTACCAAGCCCAATTTCAGCCGGTAAAAAGTACCGGGTACCGGCCGATTTTGAAACCCCTGCATTAGCCCTTCACCTTTGAGTTAGGGTGGCCGAGTGGTTAAGTTGTTCCGACATTCTACCACTTAGCCCTCCATCTCTGGGTTAGTTGCCATGCAGGGACCGTAGGATGGTGGGTTTTCTGCGGGTATTCCGGCTTTCCTCCACCTCCAAACCTGGCACGTCCTCAATGACCCTGGCTGTTAATAGTGTATGTAGGACATTAAACAGAATAATAAACCAAACTGATGCAGAATTGTCGGAGAGAAAGGAGAAGAGTATAGGACTTCACAACCTCTAATAATTTGTTGAGGAGGCCAAGGGGTCAACCTCCTGTATATCATTTCAAAACGGGTTTATGACTGAGATCCTGGTACAGTATTCTACCGATTTTGCAGCAGACACGTGCACTAGAAGTCTTATTGAAGTGATGATAGGGTGGGGTTTGTATCTGTTGTAAGTCGTACTTAAGCCCCATCAGCTAGCAACGCCCAGACATACTAATATCGCCGCTTAAGGCGATTTATACCGGGAGATACCTGGAAATGATGGACAACATCTAATATCCTTGCTTGTCTGAGTGATTTTGCTGTAATCATTGCTGTAAATACATTTTCACACCACCCAATATAAATTAATGAATTACCCTTATGATGGATCCTGCACAATATAAAATTACAAGTGTGTACAATTGTTAATGCAGGTCTAAACAGATGTATCAAATTTGACTGCAGAACTGCTAGAAATAAACTCAGGGAAGTTTTCTTTACAAATCTTAGTCCAGTAATGGCTACATCAACTTTGGAATTTTAACTGGAAAAAAAATCAAGAAATGCCTTTTCAGTGGGAAATTTTCATACATTTGACTCAAGAATTGCATTACTGAGAA
The DNA here is from genome assembly GCA_947623455.1 of Mimachlamys varia. Classification (NCBI taxonomy): domain Eukaryota; kingdom Metazoa; phylum Mollusca; class Bivalvia; order Pectinida; family Pectinidae; genus Mimachlamys; species Mimachlamys varia. The sequence continues at coordinate 14,769,181 of OX392541.1, forward strand.
ATTATTCCACTGTTTTGGTTTTGCCATTTTTACACCTTTACCAAATACCAAATGAGGTCTATTTAATCGTGATATTTGATCTGGGTACATGAGTTCTATGAAAATTACATATGACGGTTTAAATGCAGACATGAATGGATAAAATTTGTATCATTGAAAGGAGAATTTTAGTTTTTGGGAAAGTTAACAAATAAACAATTGATATATACTGTATAATGTGTTTGTACAGATATCTGAAGGTATGTATATACTCTTAATAAGCCTCATATAATTAGGTCAGGGCTGCAGATGTGATGTTGCATATTCTAATGAAGTGGTAACCGAGATATGGACTGCAATTAAAATCAAACCATGATAATATTAGACGGCCGATATAAGATAAGAAATTAAGAAAAGGAATTTTTGTAAATGAATATGTCAACAGATGAGGTACAGCGTATGACTTTATATCATGTTGCATTTGTCAGACAAAAACATGATATTAACTGGAATGTGAAATTAAGAGAAACATGTTTTTCTACTAAATCTAGTGCATTTCCAATCTCCATAACTAATAGAAAGTTATTCAATGCACATATGAAACGTTTTAATATATAGATAACACTATTTCAATTAAAAACCATTTTTTGCGTTACTTTTTATTTTCTCATGCAATATTTTGCACAAGTTGTATCTGAAATCAATGGAAATGACATCATTTTCTGGATATTTTATGTAATTGGTTAAAAAAACATGATATTAAGAGGAATTTGCCTCAAAATACATGATATTAACCAAATAAAATTACATAGATTATATAGAGGGGAAAATGGTGCTTGGGAAAAACATGATATTAAGAGGAATGTGATATTAACAGGAGTGATATTAAGTGAAATCCACTGTATTATGAAAACCTTGAGTGTTATATTTAACTTATGAGATTTATATGAAGTTCTTTATCATAATTGAAAAAAAATCTAAAAAAATAGAATTAAAACAGGTATTATCTCAAGAATAGAGAAGCTTATAATTGCGACTAATACAGACACATTTTTACAGATGTCGGACAATCTTCCGGTGTTCACACTTGGATATTACACATGAAATATTTATTGTCGCCAAAACATGACATATTTCACCTGTTGATTAAGTAAAAGTGACTTTTAAGTGACCTTTTGGTGACCTTGACACCTACAGTTTTTTTACCTAAGAAGGAAGCTGTATTAGCGACGCTTATAAGTTTTCCAAGGATATTTAATTAAGATTAAACGCGGGTCAAGATCCGTTTCCTTGTGGTCAGAGGCTGTGAAATTAATGTTGTTTTGGTTATTACACAGAAATAAGATCAAAGCAGCTGGTTTCGGCACTCGTTTGCTCAAAGTATGATCAGCTTAATGAGATTATTTCTAAATGTTGAATTGAAAACTGAATTACCAATTTAAAATGATCACTAGCAAAATTAACAAAAAATTATTGAAAATTATAGAATATGTTTAAATATATTCAGAATGATCATCAAAAAATCCTTGATTTTAAAACTCACTGAGGTTTTGATTTAAAGCTTGCAGAATTGAACAACTGCAAATTAAAGCAAGAGTTTTTATGAATGACACAAGGATTTCCTGTGAGGTAGTGTATGACTCGTTTTAATAAGAGCATGTATGTCATCTAGTCCTGATGATGTAATATCCTATATCATCTTTTATACCAGGAAAAAACTCACTGGAGTGCAACCAGTGCTTGATATTATTTCAGTCACCCCAAAAATTTCATAATGAACTGTTCCAACCTTTGAATGGGAAGAGTTCAAATGTGTCTTCAGGGGTGAATGAGTTGAAGCTTTTCTACAGAAAAAAATGTACTCCTCTACAATAACATTTGGGGTTGAATAATAGGGTACTCTTTCCCCTTGAAAAGTTGGCCATAATTCCCTGCTAGTGGTCATATTATTTCCAATTGAAAATGCAAAAAAAAAAAAAAAAATAAAAATTAAGGGTGATTTATGAAAAAAAAAATTAAGCATTTTACTGCTTGAAAAAAATCCTAATTACATAGACCTTGCATTAAAAGAAAAAATTCTAGGAAATTCTCTTGAGTTTTAAGGAACTCGTTACCATCACTGTATGTATACATAATCGTACCTATTTGAGATTAAAACAAAAATCAGAGTTTAAGACCTGGATTTGAGCCCAGGATCTCAGATTGTTATACAGTGTCGCCAAAACCACCCTGCTGGCTATAATGTGGTCATACAATTATCAAATATTTATTATAGCACCTTATCTAGCTAGAATAAACCAGATTTAATGCTCTTCAACTTTGAACAATTCGCAGGATCTGCCCTTTCAGACACTAATTAATAGTACTATGCTACTTGGATAACATCTCTATGTGTATGCCTGCATGTATGCTGGAGATGTATTGTGTTCTGTTTGTATGTGGACCTTGCTTCCAATGGCATCTTTGAAAGTGCACCTACAGCTAAACTGGAATGCTATAGCAATGATACCACAACTCAAACCAAGACAATGCTATACTTATACTCCATCTTGGTTGTTAGACTTTAGCGGGCAGGATAACAAAAAAACATTAGATAACCCTGGCTGTCTGCAAGGAATTAAGGCCAAAGTGTGAGCAACTCAGCTCAACCCTTATATAAAGTGTCTTTACCCAAATGCCAGCTTTGGTCATATCACAAAACGAAACTGATGATTACTGTATATATGGAAAACAAGATAGGGTTTCTCATGAATATTAAATATTTAATCGATTATGCTGTAACCTAAATTGTGTACTTTGTTGCTAAATACATAGACCAATATTGATACAACTATCCTCTGAATGACGAAGAGAAAATGTCACAGGGCATGCAGGCTTAGCTAGAGCTATGAATGGCTTCAATCTCTAAACTTCTATCATGACCAAGATTAATGCAGCAATATCTATTTAATCACCGGGAGATGATCCATTATATTGACTACGGGATGTAGTGAGGACAGGGTTGGCACAGGCAATAGATGGCTTGACTTTCTAAAATGTATTCTTGGCCAAAACATATACAGCCATCGTTTCAATGACCAGGAGATCATGAATTATAATCATTTTGGGATGTTGCAGGGCAGGTTTGGCATCAGCTAAAGATTGCTTGATTTTCTAAACGTCTTCCGTTACCTTTATTAATGCAGCTATCCGTTGAATAATTAAAAGACCATTATTATCCACTTTGTGATGCTGCAAGGCAGGTTTTGCAAAAACGTATTGGTGGCGTGACTTTCTAAACTAAATTTTGCCATGACCAATAATAATGCTGCCTTTTTCCTATGACCAGGCGACAATAACTTATATCCAGTACGGATGTAGTGAAGACAGGTTTGACAAAAGCTATAGGTGGCTTGACATTTTGAACTCTATGACCAATATTACAATGCAGTCATCATTTGAATGACCAGGAGTCCATGGTTTATATCCACTAGCTAGCTATACATGTACAGTGATTGACTTTCGAAACTTCATTCTTCCTTGACCAATATCAATGCAAGCTTTCTTTGAATGACCAGAAGACCAGTAGTTATATTCAATAGGGTTGTATTGAGGACAGGTTTGACAAAAGCTATAGATGGCTTGCCTTTTTGAACCCTCCCATGACCAATAGCATAATGCAGCCATCCTTTGAAAGACCAATATGCAATGGTTTATATCCACTAGGTAGACAGAATATGCTGAAGTTATGCATGCACATTGATTGACTTTCTAAACTATATTCTTCCATGCCTTTGTACGTTGATTGACTTTCTAAACTATATTCTTCCATGACCAATATCAATGCAAACTTTCTGTGACAAAAACTATAGATGACTTGCCTTTTTGAACTTCCCCGTGACCAATATCAATGTAACCTTTCTTTGAATGACCAGGAGGCAATGGTTTATACCACTAGGTAGCCTTGCTTGACAGGTTATGCTTAAACAATGCATATAGGTTGATTAGCTTTCTTAACTTCATCCACGACCAGGGTAATACACTAGAGGGTGTCGCTAGACAGGTTTTGTAATACTTCATCCATGACCAGACTTATCCACTAGAGGGTGTCGCGGGGCAGGTTTTGTAAAAGCAATAGGTGGACTGAAGGTGGACAGGAGGAAGATTTATGAGCTATGATCTGTCTACACAAAACTATATACACAGCCTTGACAGGCCCGATTTCTCAGTAGGTCATGGTGGCTAAATCGGTATGTTTTATGTGTCGTAGAAGGACAGACCCCAATGTGTAGTGGTGCAGAAATTAGGGGAATTATAAAAAGTAACTGACAGCTTTCATCAGACGGTGCTCAGCGACTACAGCAAATTTATCATATGTCGTTGTTTATTACAGCTGTCCCTATACACAGTACAAGTCAAATATTATCTGGACACTGTTTAATATGTATACCTGTGTAAACAAGATTTTGATTCAATGGCGATAATTACATAAAAAACAACCCCAAACATTTGAACCTTAAAATTCTAAAAACTCAACACTGTAGAAAATTGAAAAACAAATTAGGTTAAAAGCTCTGAATGAAACAAAAAAAAGTTTTAGGGGATCTGATGCCAAAATATTAATGCATTAAACATGTAGCATTGGGGTACTAATTTTTAAATATTTCAATAAAAACATGTGATAAAACATTAAATATTGCATTCACTGTGAGTAATACTTTGTCTTTTTCTTGCAGGTCGGGTCCTTTGTGACAGACAACAACGATAGTATGAAGAACAGTTTAAAAGCAAATACTGACCAATGAATGCAATTGTTACGTTGTCCTGACCTCTGGAAGAGCACATAACATTGGAGTGACCATGACACAGACTTTGTAGTCAGAAATGACACGCATCATATTACTAGAGCTAGAAACTATTTAAATGTGCTGTTAACATTGTACCTTACCGAACTTGGTCATGTGGTCAGGAAAAGATGTGCTACATAGAACTGACCACAGAAATTGGTCATGTGGTCAGGAAAAGATGTGCTACATAGAACTGACCACAAAATTGGTAATGTGGTAAGGAAAGGACGTGCTACTTAGAACTGACCACAGACAGGATGCAGTCATGTGATCAGGTAAAAAATGTGCTACTTAAAACTGACCACAGAAAGAAAGTACTGCCTAGATAAAAATGACGACATGAAGGAATGTGCTACCTAGAACTGACCACAGGAAGGTATGCACTTCATAGAGGTGACCACGGGGAATATATGCACCACCTGACACTGACCAGAGGAAGGGGTTTTATTTCTAACACTGACCATACTGAGGTATACAATGTGGACAAATTACAACAAGGATGTGTTCAATAAACCACAAAAGAATGTGTCCAATACAAGTGCAAAACGCTTTCTTGGAATCTCGATCCAATAATCTGCATAACTAAGTTTCGTAAAATCGTGTATATAATTATGAAAGTGCCAGTTAACATTTTTCTATTAATCCGGATATTATCTGGATTAAAATGTTCAACAAGGTTTTAAAAAGCCCAATATGTGATTTCGGAGATGATTATGATGGCGTTTCGTTCAATGGGGTGACAGACATGAAATGCATTTCTTTGTGAACTTCCTTTTGCGATTTCACTATTGCTCTTAAAAGACCTTGAAAGAACATGCACATGTATGTGATATTTTTCTATGACAGGTTTTTCGTGTTGAAATGTTTGATATTACCATGTATATAGTACTATGACCAATACAAGTGGATGTTTTTATTTACTTTGACTTCGAGGCGCTACTTATTTGGAAGTCTGCAGAAGTTATGTGATATTTTGTCTGTGAATTTTGAGTTATATGACCATGTTTTGGCATGTCCATTCATGCATGCTTGTGCGTGATGTTTGCACTTTTGCAGTGATAAGATAACAGAACCATCACTTATATCAATTGAATATGAATTTATGATAGCCATATTGAAAATGTTTTAATAGTTATTTTATTGATTTTATGTGATTGAGGCTACGGATCTCGGCAAATAATAACAAAAAATGTTACATCCGGTTTGACCAGGTATCAAGGATTCAACCAATAAAATCCTTTTTATAACCATGTAGATTTATTGAAACTGGTGTGCACCAATTAAAATATTTGTTGCTTGGTTACATCAATGAACATTTACTGAAACCCGTGCACCAGTTGAAGTCTTTGTAATGTCCACGAATACTTACTGTAAAATTTGTGCACCAATGAAAATCTTGGTTACATCCATGGAACCTGAAACATTATGGACTTATGAATGTCGAGGAAAATGTCAGAGATCCAAAGACTCAATTTTAAGGAGGGCACATACGTAACTCATTCACCCCTGAAGACATATTTGAACTCTTTCAATTCACAAGTTGGAACAACTTATTAAGAAATTTCAGGGGTGAATGAATTAATATATGATATGTAAACAGCTCACATACATCATATACTGATCATTAATTTGTTTGTACATTATGTTTTCCTTACTATTACATTTGTATATTTCTGGGTTATATTTATTAAATGGGAATTGAATGATCATAAGTTTCATGATAAATTTGCTAATTAGTTTTATGATGAATATGTTAATTATAAAAGAACATATCACTGTTTAACATATCACTATTGTACTGAAAATATCATTCATTTACACACATTTTTGATGTATTTAAGCACTAAATGTTGCGGTTTAGTACATCCTTGATATCCAGGGGTTACGCTCACCTATGTTCCTACACCCCTGGAACATGTCATGGCAAACATGAAGGCACGCTCGGGTAAAAACAAACTGTGACCATTCTCTATGCTGATGCCTGTCTTTTGAAGGAGTCGCAACCAACTTCAAAGCCTGTCAATTTTTGCCATTATGTGACCACGAGGTTCTTTTGATGTACATCAAAGGGTCGAACTAGTCTTCTTCCCCCATTAACAAAGTGGCGCACACAGAGCCTTCAGTTTTGCCATGACATATTTTAGGGGTATACAGAACGTACATTGTAGGTGAGCGTAAATCCCTGGATATCAAGGATGTCTTTCGTATTGAACGAGAACTTTTCTACATTGAAGTAATTATTTTTGATTAAGGCTATTGAAACATTAAGATGAAGCTCTTTTAGTTTTGGATTTGTTCATTTACGGTAATCAACAGTATCCTACTTAAACCAGCCTTGTTGCTTAAGAAGCCCATCGACCACCAGTTTTAACTACTTTCCTCGCTCTATCCATCTGATATATTGATGCTATATTTATCATGATACTACCCTTCCTTTTATTTCTTTTCGCGTTTTACATTTTAAATATTTGAGTTTTGTGGGCAGAATTATTAAGTCAGAACTTCATACACTGTTTCTTCAATGAAAGAACTATTCTAAGAATAACTTTTCATTTCTAGAGGTCAAGGGTAAAGCTGTGTCATTGTTTCTATAAATACGTGTGTGAATTGTAATTTTACACGATATTAAACTAAAGCGCCAGATCAATCAGTCCACCTTCATGCACTAGTTTAATGTGCTGTGACTTAGAATCTCATTTGAGGTTAATCAGAAAGTTAAAAGTCACGGTTTCAATGAATAGAATATTCAGCATCACAGAGACCTTGGTTTCAAAATCCTTTGATGTCGAAATAACATTTTGACTTTGCACTACATTCGTCTCCTAATAATCACCCTTGTCACATTTCTTCGAGCTTATTGATAGTCACGTGCAGATTGCAAGCAAAATGATCCTTGAGTTTGATATATGAAATCTATTATAAACTGGACATTAGCATTGAACGTTGGTCTTTGCCAAATGAGCTGATACTTCCCAATACATTCAAACTACCCTTAACTCTCTGCTGTCATATTCAGACAGCTATACATAATTACGATTAATGCTTAGTTCCTCAACTTTTATCAAATTTCCAGTTATATGGGCTTATTGCCATATACATGTATATGTGTCAGAATACTGTTAATATTAAAGACAAAAAGCAAAAAAATAACCGAGAGTTGATAAAAACATACTTATTTCATAGATGTTCACTGCAGGTAAATCCTGACCTGATAGCCAGAAAAAAAACATCAAAAAGATTCACAACTACTTTAATCTGTTATTATTAAGTACGGACATTTTCTCATATGTTATATCTTATTTCTTGTGAATGATGGTGATTCAAGTCATTCAACCCTGAAGAAACATTTGAATCGATATTTTTTTTCAATTCAAAGGTCGGAATAGTCTATTTTGAAATATCAGGAGTGAATAGGGGACTGTTTGATGCTAACTTGAGCTTTGGAAGATTTTATAACTTACAATGTATTGTCAGTATAAGTTGTTTTTTTAGATCAGAATTATTTCAGCCTGCCATGACAGCTTGTTTTATTTACACATTCAAAACAAAAACATCACAATGAAGTATTCCAATGTTAATATTCGAAGATTGAAAATGTGTGTTTAGGATTGAATGAATTTAGAGCTATTATTAGTGTTTCATTATTGATAATTTTTGATCATATTCAGAAAATATTATATATCATTTTCGGTAATATCAGTTTTGCATTTCATCAAATCATTTGTTGTTTCATATCCACATAATTTGCCAAAACTGAGATAAATATATACGTAGATATATACTTTATTTTATATTATAAAAATGTATTGAACTTTTTATTTGGGTGGAAATGTGTAAAGATGCATTGTTAAACGTAAAAACAATAGAACAAACCAAACCAACTAAAGTGAACCCCATTCAAGTGAAATAGTAAATGCTGTATGTTGTAATATTATCCCGCTGAACAAATTAGTTTTACTTCAATATAAGTTAAAACATGCATGCTGCGACTCTTCTTGCTCCGAGTTGTCAAAATGAATGATTATGCCCAAACCAATTTACCATTGAAATGTCTTAAAGGCCCAAATATCTCTCTCAGAGGTGAATGAATTGATATGCCAGATATCTGTTATCATGGATTTCAGAAGTTTGATAAAAATTTTTTTTCTTTTTTTTTTTGCTTTCCAAAACATTTTTTGACTCACGAGATTGAAAGAACTTGTCCATTTCCCATGTGTTTTATCCACCCATATAGCATGGAAAAGTGTTATTTGCGATTTAAAAATGCAGTGGAGTATTAGGTAAGCTGAAATATACATTGCCTGCAGGGTTAATAATTTGAATTGGTCTTAAGTTTTTAACATACCTCTAGACTTGTCAAAAGTAATTATCAGCAATTGAACTGAAACTGAAAATACATTGACATGTAATAATTTAAGAATTAGCATAACTATTTTATCAAATTAACAGAAAACCTCCCATTTTTGTCTTTTTATTTTAAAGACTTATTAGCAATACATTCTTTATACAGACTTGGACGTTAATTATTTCTTTTCATTTTATGAATGATTCTATATTCAATTTAATGTCATTTAGTTTGACTGCGTAACTGCATACTATATTTAGCATCTGGTATATTGTCCACAGCTCCATGACACTGTAAACACGGAAATCTGCTTGAAAATGTCCCATGTCCTCTCAAGTGTGGTATCATTGACGTATATAGCATCTCTATACTTGAAAATAAACTCGCGAAAACTGCCATCGATCGTTATAGGTGCATTTATGTAGATGCTGTGTTGATTGATTCCTGAAGCTTGTTGTTTGAATCACAACAGAACAGGCGTTTACAAATCACCTGGTGGACGATCCAGTTTGTTTCGATGCGCTTGCGCACTTAACGACGTATTATTTCATCAAATATAGCTTCGATGAATAACCAAAATAAACAAATCCCCTCATTTAGCATCTGACTGACACAGTATTTTTTATTCATTTTTTATATGATGAGTTTATTTACAGTCTACGTATTCGTTACCATAGCAACCCACAAATCGATATACAGTTTCATTTTGGACCAATATACATTAATTGAAGTTTTCTTTTTTTATTTGATATTTTTGTTATTTATGGTTTGACGTCAACACTACAGTAAAACAGTAAGTAACGAAAGACGAGGGTCTATAAAGCATATATATTCTATCCACGACAGTTCCGTTCATTGGAGTTAATAGATGTACTATAATAAATTAGAGAATACCAAAGCGTTAACAAAATCATAATCCGAACTCAAAATCGATAAACCAAAAGCAAATTATGAACAAAGGAAAGATTTACCTGGAGACCCTTGTAAAAGTACAAGAGAATAAGACCAGGTGTTCTAGAAGAGTAAGCGTCTTCTGCTTCATCGACGGCGCCAGCCATGTAATTCTTTGTCAAATCCAAGTAAACATCAAGTTCCCAAAATGAGAATCGATATCAAGTATCATTGCCAATCACAACAAGTAAACACACTAATGAGCATACTTAAAAACGTCCTACTTCATATCACTTAAAGATACAGAATATTTCTCGATGAGACAAAGATGGCGACCATTAAAGTTGCCCATATTTCTAATCAACTTGCATCTCTCGAATCGTAATAGAGATAGAAATGCAACAAACAAAATGGTACTAAAAATACAAACTTTTGCAATAATTCTGTATAAACATAGAGAATATCATATAAGTAAAATATTGACTAAAACATCTAACAACATGTTAGATGAAAAGTATATAATGTATATAATGTTCTATAAAAGATTTTTTATTTTAAATTTGCCCAGTGCATTTTTGTGATAACGCAAAGTTCTAAATATACTGCATAGAAAAATATTTTGTTGTAAGAGATATTTGTTTACTTTTCTGCTCAATATGATGCTTAATTGGGATTCTATTGGGTATTATTGTAAATTAACCATGTATTATTTAATTTACCGAGCTATAACCTGTCGGCATGATCTCCCTACATATTACGTATTTTAATATTCATATTCTCAAATAGTAAACCGCTGTATCAACCAACTAAGAGAATACTTAAATGTGTAAAGTATAGTTATAATGTATAAATACAAGTGTACACATATCCTATACTAAAGACTGATACCATTTATGTTTACAGCAGATTTGTACACATGACAGGTACAAGAGCTTACCTTATCCTCGGAATATTTACATAAGTGCCACGATAAGAACCCTCCAAATAAAACCGCAAATTAGTCTATACGAGTCAATTTATAACCTGTTCGTTACAAGCCCGAAATAGTAGCAAATCTGATACACGTTAGTTTTAAATAGAAATTTAGGATAAAATTGACTTTGTCTGGGAATGTTTATATAACTAAATTAATTATTCAGTACTTGGCTGGTTCTTTGTATTTTGGCCAACACAATAAGAAAGCGAATGTATTTCAGGACTCATTTTGGCATATCTGTTTAATTTTTTTATACATGTAGGTAACCTTGGATACGTGTTGAACAATCTTACTCTATAATGAGTTTGTTTTACACGTTTTTGTTTCGCTTTTCAAAGTATCGATATGTACTTTTAAAAGATGTACAATGTATTTATTTTATTGTGAAAAATGTAACTTCTAAAAGTTTGACGTAAGTTAAGACTAAGTATATCATCAATCATGCTCGATTTTCCTCGGTTATGGTTGAATGAAATGATTCAATTTTTGTCACAAGCTGTATTCAGTATGTTGTCACAATCTCATGTTATTTTGCATCCCTGAAGACACATTTGAACTCTTCCAATTCAATGGTTAGAATGGTTCACTGTGAAATTTCAGGGATGCATCTGTTAACTTAATTTACGTATATGTACATGTAAATATATATCTTGAAGTATAAAAATATATATCATATTTTCATATTCAATATTTTGAAATATCAGCCATCTTGTGCAATATTCCCCTTTCTTATAATCTGCCAATGAAATGGTCTGTTATATGTTTCATTTGATATCTATTGACTAATCAAATGGTGTTATATATTATGTCATGTATATATTGACCAATTAATTGTTACGTTATATTTGCGTTAAATTTATTGTTGATTTATCTACCTTAATATTATAATAATGAGGCATATATATGTTCACTACACAGGAATGTGGAATTAGGAAAGATCACGTATATACAGGTTTATTTCATAGTATAATCTATTCCCTTCTTTCAAACAGTATCAATTTAATTTGGAATTCAAACTTTAATAAGTAGATTTTTCAGCCACACAAAAATACTAACGAAAAAACTTTAAACGTACTCATTTAAGTGCACAGCGCATTGGTCAATTGGTTTCTCCACCTAATTTGCATTTAGTGGCTATTTATAGAAATATTGACTTACTTACATTATTTGTAATATGTCACTATTTCAGAATCATCAATAAGTGATATCGTACGAAAGCATAGCAGTCAAAAGTCTAAAAACTCTAAAATAAATTATCTGCTAAGGCAAACGAGGAGTGCTTGAAAAAAGTTTGTAATTTTCTTGCTGTATCCCATTCACGTATATTAAATTTAACATTTTTGTTACCGAAAATTTATATTCCAATTTCGATATTTGCATTCCAAAATGATTTTTTTGTATCAGTTCTCGATTGTTTTTAGTCATTGTCTTAAATTTGTAAGCATGAGGGTAAAATCTTTTAACTTGAATGTACAAACATATGGTAACGTTTTGACAAAAAAGATTTTATAGATCTCTTGAGGAGCCTGTCTTCATATAGCAACCGTTCATTTCTACAGCTGATGGTTATCCTATCCAGTTTTAGAAAATAGAACTTGAAATATGATTATTATATAGTGTCGATTTCGTGTGAAACAGCGAGTAGTCCACTCTACAAAAGTTTATTTTGACAAAAAAAACCCCCATAAAACACCTATTGATAAAGTATGTACATGATATATGTTAATATTATGGCAGGGTTTCTTGTGTTTTATTTGAAATTGAAATCACTCATAAGGAACTTGTTCATTTGGATAAGTTTTTTTTCTATTCATAGTGATACGGTACATAATATACATATTCTCGTGGTACACGATTTGAAATTATACAAAACCAGTTCAAATTTACTTCTAAATTCATAACTTAAAGGGTTTTTACGCACCTGACCCTTCTGCTTCTACATTAGTTTAGACATTTTGGATTCCCATCTTTTGGCCCCTAGTATCACTGACGAGTCACAGAAGAACGAAAACGCAGCTGTATGATGCAGTTTAATTTTTTTTCGGCATCCTGTATCTTTTACTAAATTTAAAAGAGGCATCATGTTTGTGTTACGTCATCATTGTTCATTTGTTTTATCTATGATAGAAACCTGTCAAAATATGTATGACGTTTTCAGTGAAACAGATGCGAAGCATTGTTTATCTGGATTTTTCATGAGTCAAGTTGCGTCATATTTTAATCATCATCGGGCGAAAAATCTTCATCGTTCTATATTTATTTCAAAACAATCTAGCAATGGCAGCGATATTGATAAAATAGTGTACGTTTATCGTTAAGGAACTTCTCCTTTCGCAGTTTATATTTAAACATTTAGAACAACCCAAGACAATTTCCAAATAAGAAAAACGCGTGTACATGACTCGAAACCAAACATTTGATGACGTTCCGTTAGTAATGGTAATATGATGTACTGTCTTAATTTACTCGGATACAAACCAAGATTACTTTACGCGTGTAAGCTGTAGTTATACAACTGTAGAATTCTTCTATGTGCAAGAAATGACTTGTTGCATGATTTATAAATATTGGTTCTATTTCTATTTTGTATATACTCATTGCAACTGTTTGAAAGTTTTCCTAATACAATAAATTATAATGTTTTTATCATTCTGAACATTTAAGTGTTTTTTAAAATGCTGTATTTGATGACAAACCAACGGACGTCTCAACCATATACGAATCTCCAAAATCGTTCACATGTTCAAAGAGTTACGATACAGGGGAGATAACCCTGGATGCAGTGCTATAACACTAGTTTTATCTATTTCTCGAAACAATGTTGGTGGTGTTGTGTGTTCATCCTCGTGAGCCAAGGCTTACTTTCCGGTGCGATTTGGTCTAACTACTAAGATCAAATCGTATCGGACCGCAAATCTTTCCTAGCGAGGACGGTAAATGTTCATCAGTTTCAAAGTGTGTAATCTATTACCAAACATTTTTTAATACTAGAAGAAAACCAGATTTTAGCTCACTGTGCGGTTCGTTGGATGTAGAAATGAGAGTGATTGTCTCATTCTATGATGTTTTGTTATTTCTGTGAATATGTTCATCACATTATATACACTGTTTACATATTTACATATTAAAAAATGACATAACCCGCATCACGTGTTTCAATGTGTTATATCTTCTGACCTTATAAATAACAACGAACGGAGTTTGTGCAAGTTTCAAGTACTAAATTAAAGGGAAATGATCGATGTCGACTGCTGACAAACAAACGATTCGAGAGATGCAGGTTGATCAGAACTATGGGCAAGTTTTATGGTCGCCATCTTTGTCTCATTGAGAAATATTCTGTATCTTTAACTAATATGAAGATGGACGTTCTTGAGTATGCTCATTAGTGTGTTTACTTGTTGTGATTGACAATGATACTCGGTTCTCATTTTGAGAACTTGATGTTTACTTGGATGTCACAAAGATTTACATGGCGGTTGTCGTCGATAAAGCAGAAGACGCTCACTCTTCCGGAACACCTGGTCATATTCTCTTGTACTTTTGCAAGGGTCTCCATGTTAATCTTTCTTTTGTTCATATTTTGCCAATGGTTTAATCGATTTTGAGTTCGGATTATGATTTTGTTAACGCTTCGGTATTCTCTTATTTATTTTGAGTAGTCACCCTTACCTGATTTACTTTGCCTTGGTATTCTTAAGATGATTATCCAATGATTACTTCCAGGTGAATATATACTACGTGACCTTCTTTCCTGGTTTACAACAGGAGATATTTAAATTGACGTTTTTGTTTTTGCTAGAAGGATCCAATTATATGTACATTGAGGGTGTCGTCGATGAAGCAGAATGAGCTTACGCTTTCGGAAAACCCGGTCTTGTTCTCTTGTGCTTTTACGAGAGTCTCCATGTAAATCTATCCTTTGTTCCCATCTTGGCTCTAGTTTAATCGATTTTGTATTCGGATTATGGTTTTGGTTGACACTTTGGTATTCTCTGTTTTTTCCTCTATGTATACACGGGGTATTGTATTTACGTAAGGTCTGCAATAAAATGGGGGGAAAAACTAGTGTCAATACAACAAGATAACACGAACAGGACACCCAAGTGTCTACACAGATGAAGTTCGAACTAAAAATTATAAAATTATGGCACGATTTCGTTAGAAAAAAAAACAAAACAAAACTTGCAACGACAAAGAGTCCAGGGCCCGTATTCATGAAACCGTTCTCATGCTCAAGCTTGGATTCTGTGCTCAAGTCAGCTTTCTAGAAACTCACCTGAATCATGTCAAAAAGTCAAAATATCATTGTAAATGCGGAAAGCAGCTTTCGACTTAATGTCTCTTCAACTTGTTTTCAAAACTTTGACAAAAGTAGATTTTTTGAATAAATTATAGTCGGAATAATAAATAAGGTCTGAGCACAAAATCCATGCTTGAGCATGAGAATGGTTTCATGAATACGGGCCCAGGTGTTTCGGAAGAGTTAGCGTCATCTGCGTGATCAATGGAATTTTCCATAAAAATATAGGTCAAACCATAAGCGTATGTTATCTAGAAAAGATTACTTTTCAATGACGGAGCCGATGTTTGCGTGAAGATATGAATGCCCCGAGTGTTATTCCAGCAGTCCATGTACGGTTGATTGGTTGTATGCAAGCTGTTAAAACATGAAAATGATAAAAACAGACCAACCATGAAATCAAAAAACCTGAGTGATGACGTGACATGCATTTCAATAGGTTTACCATAAGAAAGATTCAAATATCATAGGTGATGATAAATAGAGGATAGTTAATAGTGCATGTCTTCAGTAATACCAAATATATTTCACGAGTGAGGCTAATATTTTGATATTTTTCACGAGTGCGCAGTAGGAATGACAAATATCAAAATATTAGCCACCAGAGTGAAATATGTTTGGTATTACTGAAGGTACTGTTAGGTATTCTGTTTATTACATTTTTATAGCAAGATCTTCAGTGGCAGCTTTTGATTTTCCCTAATGTCGTTTATAAGTAGCGTTCTGATTGGTCAAATCAGAAAAAGGTGATATTATTCAATATTGAAAATATCATATTTCTCACTAGTGAAAATATCACTTTTATAGAATGACTACTTTTCGATATTTCACTGGTTAAAATGTAATTAAGCTTTATATGCGGTTCTAGCAATATTTCAGAAAGATCGGGGCATTGGATACAAAAACAGTGTTTGAAGTATAGCAGTGGTAAATATCAAACAGCATAAGTATTCAATACCAAGAACCTATCAAAGATAACGAAACTTTTATGTGTACTCAAGTCAAATATCCACCTCATTCATAGTAATCTCCAATCCGACTTAAGATTATGTATTGATATTGGAAGTTGCAAGACTTAGTGCAATTACATTAGTACTTCATTAGGATGATTAGATTTTCAACACTTGGTATGTTAGATTTTAAATCAAACGTGTAAATGCAGTCATATATTATTGACCAATATCTACAACCGCGATATTTACGAAATCCCTCTGGACGTGTACTTGCATCAACTAGTTATGGTTGTATACAAATATTGTACTAGGTGTAATTTACTTGGTTTTCATTTCAGTGAAGTACATTGTAGCTCTTTTAAGTCGTTATTAGTTTTGGGCTATTGCATATTGATAAATACATCATCATATACACTGCAGCGGGTAGCAATTTACACGTTCGCGCATGCTAATTGGCCGCTAATTTGAAGACAAATCTTGTGTGAAAGGTTATGATATTTTAATGAAATGTAAGATTTAAACGTCGTGAAACGAAATTGATAGCAGAATTATCGACGATGCGAGAATAGTAAATACCTTTACATCAGGCATATATTATCTAACTAAAGTTCCAAGAAATAACAAACCATCTTTTATGGTAGAATAGATTTCAGTTGATTTGGTCCGTATATACTAGTATGCATGCAATATTATTTTGTAAACATGCCACATTTGTTTGTGTGTTATTCAATCCCATCCACCACAGGCACAATACAGTAGACTGCGATTCTTTAAACTCACGACCAGGCTAAACATGTAGCATTTAGAAAAAGAAAAAAACAGAGAATTCCAAAAACAAAACCATAATCCGAACTCAAAATCGATTAAACTAGAGGCAAAATATGAACAAAAGAAAGATTTACATGGAGACTCTCGTAAAAATACAAGAGAATTAGACCAGATGTTCTGGAAGAGTAAGCGTCTTATGCTTCATCGACGACACCCGCCATGTAAATCTTTGTCACATCCAAGTTAACATCACGTTCTCAAAACGAGAACTGAGGATCAATGTCAATCTCAAAATATAAACACACTAATGAGCATACTCAAAAACGACCGTCTTCATATCACTTAAAGATACAGAATATTTCTCAATGAGACAAAGAGTCAATGTTGTTATTATTAACAATATATCAATCATAGTCGAGTTAGTAATTATCAGTCATGTTTTCCTTTGTGGTAATATTACAGCCTTGATGCATGATATTGAAGCTGGATATGTTTTTTGAGCTTTCCATTTTCTTATAGACACATCCATATCTCCTACCTACATAGTACATCGATATTACGTGTAGCAGTTGATTCGTCACTCTTTTAATTCTTTATGCGGAATACTGACGTACAAATTAACAAACAGCACATGGTTTCCAAAGATTCTGGTTGATGAAGACTGTGCATTATTGTTCAAGTCGACATCAGTATATCACAGGTAAAATAAATTAGAGAATACCGAAGCGTTAACAAAATCATGATCCAAACTCAAAATCGATTAAACCAGGGGCAAAATATGAACAAAGATGGAGACTCTTGTAAAAGTACAAGAGAATAAGACCAGGTGTTCTGGAAAAGTAAGCGTCTTCTGCTTCATCGACGACACCCGCAATGTAAATCTTTGTCACATCCATGTAAACATCAAGTTCTCAAAATGAGAACCGAGTAAAACCAAGTTTTTATTTTGTGATACACAGCTTGGTTAGTGTTTGTTTCCATAAAAACAGATAATACCAAAGCGTCAACAAAAACAATATTCCGAACTCAAAATCAATTAAACTGGGGTTGAACTATGAACAAACTAAATATTTAAATGGAGACCATTTAAAAAGTTAAAAAGAATAAGACCATGTGCTCTAGAAAAGTGAGCGTCTTTTGCTTCATCGACGTAAATATGTTTTTCTTCCCCAAGTAAATGTCATTTTCCAAAAATGAGAACTTAGGCATTTTTAATTACAACAGGTTTGCATACTAATGAACATATATTACAAGAGGCGTAGAGGGCCTTGTCAAAGGTGTTTTACGTATTGTCACGTCCCAGATGAGGACGCGGTGTTCTTTGGATTATATTTAGATCTACATGGCGGATGATATCGGTAAAACAGAAGACACAATTTAACTCATCATGGTCAACTGACCTCTTTTAGCACTGCTTTTAGATCCATGCACATTTTCTTATCAATTTGAAATTCGGTTGATGAAATCGAAAATATTGTTGTTTTTATAGCTGAAGAAAATATCAGTAAGATTTTTTGCATAAATATGCTAATCAGATGCATACATATTCTTTGGTAACAGTTTATTGCACCAGGTTTTATGAAGTAAGTCATGTCTATTTACATGCTTCTGTAACAGGAGAGGGAAAATACACGACCAGACTGGGGTTCGAATCCGGGACCTTCCTAACTCTAGACGGACGTCAACCAATTGAGCTATCTTGTCCCTGACGATCCGCCCGGTCTACATCCGCTATATTTGTTTCCTCAGTTCGTGCTATTGCTTTTTGTAATTGTGGTGTATTGAAAATCCGGTGCATTGTATTTGCTCCGTTAACTTTCTATGTGGACTAGATGGTTTTTATTCAAAAAACATTTTCAAAAGAAAATAATAATGGTAAAAAGAATGACATCGTTTCGAGTAGGTTACATGTTTTGTTAATAAACAATGGAAATTGTCAGTTACTACTTTGAAAAGAAAGCCACCCCATGTTATAAAATTTTAATGACGTTCTTATTTGACCCCCTCAAGCGAACAGATCGCTTATCATGAAAAAAAAAATAAATAAAAAAAAGCCTTCGCAGTTCTCAAAATTGTTATCTATTTCGAAATAAAGGCTTTGTTTACACGAAGATGACAAATGTCGATGTGAGGTCATAGATGCACTTTTCCAAGTTATTTCAAAATTTAATTTTACTTCTAAATTGTTAAAGTTTAACGTTCCTGACCCTTCTGTTTCTACATTAGTTTAGGAAATTTTGGATTCCTACCTTTTGGCCCCTAGCATCATTGAAGACGAAATAATAAATTCATAAAGTTTTACGTACCTGATCCTTCTGTTTCTACATTAGGTAAGAAATTTTGGATTCCCATCTTATGACCCCTAGCATCAGTCAAGAGTTTTAGGAGGACGAAATAGCTATATGACATTTGCATATATAAGGTCCATTCTAAATCCAGAACAATATCAAATACAGTGTAATATATTTTGAAACAAATATATACGCATTAATTTTGAACTCATCTCCTGGCACTTTGGCAATTGGTTCCACGGTTATTTAAGAGAACAGTCATACATGCAGTATTGTTTTATAAGAGTAAGACAGTTCGGGATCATCGCAAGGAGGATAACACGAACAAATCACAATCTCCCAAACACACACACCAAATGTACATGTAGTACGAAAGGCTGTAAGGGAGGTTACTCCGATAAAGGCATTTGACTAATATGATTTGTTTATTTAGTCTCACAGACATATATATACATGTACGATAATAATTTTGATTAGAACATTTCAACAAAACCAGTTCAAATGAATGTGACAAATTATATTAATATCAAAGTTTCCCCCCAGTATTTGTCAACTCGTTGCATTAAATTGGTTTGGAACATGTCATAATGAGGTTAGTAAATGTTTCATTACATGTAATTGTTCGGCTTTCTGAGGTTTAGTTATTTTTAAAACTTTCCGAATCCCGTGTTTAATATTCCACGATAGTATGCAAACATCTTTTCATCATATCTACAAATATTGTTTTTCCACCCTTATTAAGATTAAACAAAATTAAACGTGCTTTTAATTTTGCTGAAATACATATCGAGTAACGAGTAACTAGGCGAATTTGCGTTGTCTGATGTTTTAAGGATTTTACCCAAAACAATCTAGCTTGAGGATATAGGCTAAATGAAATTCTTCGAACATATGTCCATGGTTCATTATTGTATAACCAACACGGAGGAATTTATAGAGGTATGCTTTTCTCTATTATTTTTCTAATTATCATATTCCGCTGTGTTATCTATAGGTGGTTATTTTCTGGCCACATGAGCCCGTGTCAAATATCACAATATCACAATGCATATATCTTCTTAATTAGTTTCCAAAACATTCTTCTCCACAGCATAAGCTCGATTGGGCTACTCCGTAGCTCATTAAGCTAATAAATTTATCTCACTCTTACAAATACATGCTGCTCTGACCACTCGTGCATATCCCAACCTCCGCCGTCTCCCTATCCTACTCTGACTCTACCTTTCAACGGTGACACACTGACAAGCCATACATATCCCAGCACCAGCCGTCTCCCTATCTTACTTTGACTGTACCTTTCAACGGTGACACACGGACCAGCCATCCATATCCCAACCTCCGCCGTCCTCTCTCTCCTACTCTGACTGTACCTTTCCACGGTGACACACGGACCAGCCATACATATCCCAGCCTTCGCCGTCCTCTCTATCCTATTCTGACTGTACCTTTCAACGGTGACACACGGACCAGCCATCCATATCCCAACCTTTGTCGTCCTCTCTATCCTACTCTGACTCTACCTTTCAACGGTGACACACGGACCAGCCATACATATCCCAACCTCTGTCGTCCTCTCTATCCTACTCTGACTCTACCTTTCAAGGATGACACACGGACCAGCCATACATATCCCAACCTCCGCCGTCTCCCTATCCTACTCTGACTCTACCTTTCAAGGATGACACACGGACCAGCCATCCATATCCCAACCTCAGCCGTCTCCCTATCTTACTCTGATTTAACCTTTCAACGGTGACACACGGACCAGCCATACATATCCCAACCTCCGCCGTCTCCCTATCCTACTCTGACTCTACCTTTCGACGGTGACACACGGACCAGCCATACATATCCCAACCTCCGCCGTCTTCCTATCCTACTCTGACTGTACCTTTCAACGGTGACACACGGACCAGCCATACATATCCCGACCTCAGCCGTCTCCCTATCCTACTCTGACTCTACCTTTCGACGGTGACACACGGACCAGCCATACATATCCCGACCTCAGCCGTCTCCCTATCCTAATCTGACTCTACCTTTCGACGGTGACACACGGACCAGCCATACATATCCCAACCTCCGCCGTCTTCCTATCCTACTCTGACTCTACCTTTCGACGGTGACACACGGACCAGCCATACATATCCCAACCTCCGCCGTCTTCCTATCCTACTCTGACTGTACCTTTCAACGGTGACACACGGACCAGCCATACATATCCCGACCTCAGCCGTCTCCCTATCCTACTCTGACTCTACCTTTCGACGGTGACACACGGACCAGCCATACATATCCCGACCTCAGCCGTCTCCCTATCCTAATCTGACTCCACCTTTCCACGGTGACACGCGGACTAGCCATACATTTCATAACCTCCGCCGTCTCCCTATCCTACTCTGACTCCACCTTTCAAGGATGACACACGGACCAGCCATACATATCCCAGCCTCCGTAGTCTGTCTACCTCCCGAGGGTCACACATCTTACCGTCGGGAGAAAGATCCACTCACTAGCTACTCTGGATGTTCCTGGTAAGTATTATATTATGTAAGTCTTAAATAAGATAATTCTAAACAGTGTAATCATTAATTATATTTCATCATCGTATATATACAGTATAAAGTCTTTTAATAGGTCTTTTTTCATATTAATGCGCATTCATGCGCTACATATTAATGCACAATTAGACAAAGAGATATGTTTGATTATAATTTTTCATTTCATTAAAAGTGATTGTATGTGAGCAAATTACATTTACAAAATGTAGAATAATGTGCAAATCCAAAACATACGCTAAATAATAAATGCACAATAATACAAAACAAATTCTTGCAGAAACTGTTTTGCAGTGTACAATTGCTTTTTATTTTGTTCTCAACGATCAAATGTTACTTAAATGTATACTTATAACTGTAAGCAAAGTTCAATGACAGAAAATCAATTTAATATCTACAGCAAAGCGAATACTATTATGTCAGTCCAGGTGGATAAATATTCCCCATAAGTAAAGCCACATCTGCTCAAGTGGCTGTTATACGATGGCCGATAACGGCCAGGCACTTTTCATTGCCTTTATGTTTAAAAGTGTACCATGGTACATTTTTGTTGGATACACTTTTATGTTCAAAAGTATAACATGGTACACTTTTGGATGGTACACTTTTGGATGGTACACTTTTGGATGGTACACTTTTCATCACTTTTATGTTTAAAAGTGTGACATGATACTCTCTTGTGGGGTACACTTTTCATCACTTTTATATGCAAAAGTGTACCATGGTACACTTTTGTGGGGTACACTTTTTAAAATAAAAGCGATCAAATTTGTACCTTTTTAACACCAGCAGACGATAGCGGCCGGACAGTTTTAAACACATTGGTTTTAAAAAGTGTACTACATGGTACAATTTTAGCGGTACACTTTTATTCAGTTTTACAGTCAAATGTGTAACACGGTACACTTTTAGATGACCAAAAGCGGCCTTAATGACATTTCGTGTAAAGGAATGTTAGAAAGCGAAAACACATGGTCTTTTTAATCATTTAACGTGGGTACCCAAAAGGGGAAACAACATTAATTTATATAAACGTAATTGTAATCAACACGTGATTAAGATTGTCTTACAGTTGGATATTATAACAGAAACCACATTGTTAATTTGGAACCCTTCATCTCGGCAGTCACTGAACATAATATTGGCCTGTTCCTGCAAAATTAACTTACCAGAAGAAAGTTCAAGTAAAACATATTTTTTGGACTCCGATACCTCGACCACACTATACCTGTACTAACGTGTGATAGAGTTTGAGAGCAGAGGTCAAGTATTTTTTACGAAATATTTAAATAAATCTTTAGGTTATGCTGTATTTCATTTTTGTTATGCTTTTGGTTATTATCAATATTTCAAGATAATCTATATAAAATTATTAAAAAGCCCAAGTAGTAGTCTAGTATTTTGGCTGATTAAAGAAATATAACTACATCAAGATAAACTTACGAATATGATAATATATTTCTATTCTGGCCTTTTTTTACAATATTATTCGACCCTCCCTTGTTTCGATATTATTGATATTGATACGTTGGGAATAGTTGTGTTACAAACCACCTGTCACGTGCCACTGGTGAAATTTAATTGATAAAAACAACAGACATGTTTCCCCGCCGCCATTTATGTCAAGAGTAATTAATTACCAGCGGCTCCAATGATAAACTTCAAAAGACATTGTGTAAGCAGTGGCCGTTTTCGGCTGTAAATGAGGGACAAATGATACCTAAATGTGTACCATACAAATATGTACCATGTTACACTTAGCGGTACACTTTTACACAAGTGTACCACACAAAAGTGTACCATGTTACACTTTTAAACATAAAAGCAATGAAAAATGTCTGGCCGCTATCGGCCATCGTACTGTTACGACTGCGTACAAACTAACAAAGAGGCCTGCCACTGTATATAGGTCACAAACCAGGTCAGCGACCTCGCCTCATAACCAACTTGTACTCACACGCGTGGTATAACATCTTGGGAAATGGATCTGTTGAGCTACCAAACCAACATTGCCAACATCATCTCAGGGGGGTATGTTACCTCCTCCATCACGATTGGAAAGGAACTGGGATTATTTGACGCTCTAACCAACCTGACATCACCTGTGTCGAGTCAACAACTGGCCGATCTGTGTCACCTGAAGGAAAGGTATATTACTAGACGTAAGCTGAAGTACGGTCTGTCGCGTTCACCTTTATTCAAATATATTCATATCGGGCGTTTGTATTTATTTGAGTTTTTCATTTTAATTCATCATCATTTATGTGGAACGGATACGGTTGACTGCCCGACACATCAGCAATGTTTCACCTGTAGTATTGGGTATCAATTATTTTGAACGATAGATCTACCTGCATTCCCCAAATTAATATTGACTCTAGTTTTATCTAAAGGATGAAGGAGGTCAACACGATAAGTCGTCGTGGTTCAAATATAATGTCAGTATATCGTTCTATCGATGCTGATTTTCCGTTACATAGTTTGGTCTGTAATATAGGACGAACTGTTTTTCCTGTGTGTCTGATTTGCTTTATTCATTTTAACCACAGGTACTTGTTACAATACATAGTCCTGGCCTTGCGGTGGTCAACTATGTTACAAATACATATAGACGACCCTCCGCAAGACCGGGATGATTCATTGTAACATGTGCCTGTGATTTCAAGACATTATTCGTCGAAAAATACCAGTCTATAGCACGGCGCAGAATTATGATCTCAAAATAGATTAAACTAGGGGCAAAATATGAACAAAGGAAAGGTTTACATGGAGACCCTCGTAAAAGTACAAGATAATAAGACCAGGTGTTTCGGAAGAGTAAGCGTCTTTCACTTCATCGACGACACCCGCTATGTAAATCTTGGGTCACATCCAAGTAAACATCAAGCTCTCGAAACGAGAATCGAGTCATTGCAAATCACAACAAGTAAGCATACTAATGAGCATGCTCAAAAACGTCCATCTCCGTATCACACGAAGATAAAAAATGTTTTATTTCGAGATAAAGATGGCGACCATAAAACTTGCTCATAGTTCTGATCAATTTGTGGAATATTGCGCATGGAAATAACAACTGTTTCATAATTGATTCGTTGCAAACCTATAAAAGTCACAGGTAACTGTATGTTTTACATTTATACCAGGGAAATATCAGAAAATATCAACTTATATCATCACTCATTATATCATCACTAGTTTTTTTTTTAAATTTTTACTATATTTTGAAAAAAAAATAGAATTTCATCAGACTGTTGGGAATTTCGAAAATGTAATAAGAAAATTCAATGGTTTCTCTATAAATATCAAATATATTTCGCTCGTATGGCAGATTTTGAAAATATTTTCACTCGTGCTACGCACTCGTGGAAATATAAAAAAAAAATTGCCATACTCGTGAAAGATATTTGATATTTATAGAGAAACCATTGAATAGCCTCCATATGTTTTTTATTAAGCAAAAGCCGAATGTTTCGCTAACAAAAAGATCATTCGGAATTTTCACATGCTGTACATTTTTATCCCAGTCATAGAAACATAAATTGTATGTAATGTTTTATAAATGCTTTTGTTTGTTGAATTTATATGAAATTGAAAAAACATGAAACTTTATCACGTTTTCCTTTATGCATTGCATTATTATGGAAACAGAAAACTGACACAATTTACATGTCGTGAATTCATTCATAGCACTGCATGACGTACTTATTATTCATCGACACTTACCTGTTTTTTGTTATTATATATAATTACCTTCAATAATATTGACAATTGTTTTTTTTTTAATTTTACCATTTGCCCTAGTAGTATTGAAATGGGATACTTAGAATACTATATTTTGATATTACAGGTAACATTTTTATAACATTGACATTTTTATATCAAATGCCATTAATCCCCAATATCCCAGCTGTTACACATAGTCAGCTACATATGTAGATATATTTCTCCATGACATGCCTATCGATCCATTTGAATATGAACTTAAGAAAAAGACATTCGAATATTTAGTAGTTGTAAAACCTTCGGCTATCAATCGATTTCATTATGTATAATCTGTATTTATTTAAACAAAGCTTGTCATCACCAATATCAATAATAATTAAGTTATTGTAGTATGGTTTTGTGTGATATGAAGATGGACGTTTTTGAGTTTGCTTGTTAGTGTGTATACTTGTTGGGATTTCAATGATGACTCGGTTCTCATTTTGAGGATTGATGCTTACTTGGATGTGACCAAGATTTTCATGGCGGGTGTCGTCGATGAAGCAGAAGACGCTTACTCTTCCGGAACACCTGGTCTTATTCTCTTGTGCTTTTACGAAAGTCTCCATGTAAATATTTCCTTTGTTCCTATTTTGCTCCTAGTTTAATCGATTTTGAGTTCGGATTATGGTTTTGATGACGCTTTGATATTCTCTGATTGTTAATGTCTACCATATATAATGATATTTTCACCCTGATAATGTCGAGCGCGAAACTTGTTATCTCAAACGTTTGATTCGAGCGTTCGATTTACCATGTCCTAAATGTACCACCGTAGATATTATAATTAGTGTAATAATCACTTTATTTAATGTTCTAGGTACGTTAGGGAGTGGCTTGGCTGTATGGTAGCCAGTAAAATCGTTTCCCTAGATGACCATGACAACTATTTCATCCCAGACGACTGCAAGCCTGGGGTCAAGGCGATAAACTTTGCATTTCTTTATCCCTACGTAAATGTCATGTCAAAAAGAGCCATAGAATGTTTTAGAAAGGACGGTCCGACAGGTAAGCCAAGTATACCGACACCTTGGGTACTAATCATCTTACATAAACTACAATAATTAATTTTCCATTGTTTGTATGCAGAATGCGGCTTTCTGATTGGTTGAGATTTTCTTTTCCCACCTCTATTTAAAAAAATCCGAAAATGGCGCGAAAAACGTGACGTCACAATGCGGCAATTGACGTTGCGTATTGATTTGTAAAAAAAGAATCCGCTATTAGATCAGTCAAATTGTACATAAACATGTTTTAAATTTAAGTTTCAAAAATTAATTATAAGCATTGATGTTAGTTATGTTTTAGTTTCACAGGGTTATGAAAACAAATTGCTTGCAAACTTTAGAAGAATCCGCTACACAGATTTATACAGTTTGCAAACAAAATTGTTTTTATGCCCCAATGAAACTTAAAGAAATTGTCACCAATGCTTAAATGAACCCTTGCATAGCCCTATACACCCCTGGACCATGTCATAGTAAACATGAAGGCACTGTGTGCGCAACATGGTTAATTTGGTAAGAAAACCAGTTTGATTCTAAGGTGTACATAACAAAATCTTGCAGTCACGTAACGGTAAAATTGACAAACTTTGTTATTTTGTCTATGTTTTTTGAAACTTTAAATAACTTGTATCAACCAGCGATTGGTCAGATTTTCTTACTTGAGACCAATCAAATGCCTTTCTTCGTGCCTTCAGTTTTGCTATGACATATTCCAGGGATGTAGAAAGCGTTGGTAAGCGTAACCCCCACGATATCAAGGTCCCGGATTATTACGCGTTTTTAAAATAGCAAATATGTCCCTACAATTATTTATTAAGTCATATTTCTGTTCACAGTTGTTCCATAACTCGGTAGATTTTCTTTATTTGACCGGAACCTTTTGTATATTATTTTATCTGTGAATGTCAATATAGTGGCGTTTATAAACGTTTTCATATTAACAGAAATTGCTTATAAAATATTTATATTTGCACTGCACAGCGACTAGATGAATAGACCGGGCCCAAAGTATGTTATTTAAGGATTAACTTTTAATTTTGTTTAGTTTATGAGATCATAAATCCAATGGAGCACGAGAAAAATTGCTTTGCGTTTACGTTACATTTACCGACGGCTCCATTGCATTTATGATCTCACAAATTTAACAAAATCAAAGGTTTATTCGCATATTAACAGTATTTTTCTGTAAATGATTAAAAACTATTCTGTTCAATATAGCCCCATCTGCGGACAAAGTTTTATTTTCAAAATTTACAAACGTAAAAACGGTTCAATAAATGAAAGAGCATGAACTTTGCATAAGCCGTGGTTAACTACGCCTATGTCCGTTGTTGATGACGTCAGACAATTGTGACTCGAACTGGATAATTTTCATAGCTCCGCTCACATGTATTGGTGTTGACATATGAATTTGGCACCTTCTCAAGAATAGTTGTTGGAAAATGACAATGGTTTGCAAGACAATGGTTATCCAGTGAATATCAGTGTAGAATTTAAATATTTCTCATTAACATACAAACGGACATTGTGACATAGTCATGTTTTTCACGTCATAGTTGTAGCATGAAAATTGCAATGCTACACTGACAACTGGTTGTTGTCCTCTGTCTGGATTTACCATGACGCTGAAGCATGTTAATACTATACATATATGTACGAGGGGTGTTCCAAAAATAATGTCACTTGCATCGGTGCACATATAGCGGAAGTGCTTTTGTTCATTTTGATTTGCTCTGCCCTTCAAAATACTCTCCGCCAGCCAGAACACACCTTTTTAGCCGGTCAATCCATTTTTGGTAGCATTTTTCATACTCTTCAATGGGTACACCCATCAGACACTGATAAACAGCAGATCCAAGGGCATTTCTCGAATTGCATCTCCTTCCAGATAAATGATATTTAAGTTTTGGAAAGAGAAAATAGTCGCAGGGGGCCAAGTCTGGCGAATACGGAGGGTGCGGAAGGACGGTAACCTTCTCTAACTACAAAAAGTCAGTCACAATACGTGCCTTGTGAGCGGGTGCATTATCATGCAAAAGTCGGACATACTTAAGTCCTGTTTTGGGGCGGCGACTTTGTAGTAGTTCTTCAACTTTCTCAGAACAACGTTTTTATAGAACTTGCCTGTGACCGTTCTGCCTTTTGGCACCGGGATTTGAATAGCTGGACCCTTATTAGTGAAACAAATAGCATACAAAACCTTCTTTACCGTTCGTATTCGTTTGGCAATACTTGGGCGTCTGGCATTTTTAGTGGCCCATATTCGGTTGGCAACCCTCCGCTTTGGTTCAAAATAATACACCCAGGTCTCATCATCAGTGACTATATTATCAAAAGCCTTTTTACATATTTTGGGTACATTTTGAGAAGCTTTTTTGCCATTGTTACACGCGTTTTCTTTTGCTCATCCGTTAACAAATGGGGTATCCATCTGGCATTTATCTTTCTAACTTTTAGGTGTTTCTTCAAAATTGCACGAACTCTTGCTAACGACAAGTTTGCCATTCGAACCAATTGTCTTACGGTGAATCGAGCATCAGTTTAGAGGATATTTCGGATGTTTTCTATGTTACCTTTGGTCGTAGTTGTTGCAGGACGACCTGGGTGAGCAGCATCTTTCAGTTGCTGCTGCAAAGCACTAAATTTACCTACTCACCTACAAACAGTCCTGTGAGACATTTGGCCCTCCCCATAAATGTCACACACCTCGCGGTGAATATCTACAGCCTTTATGCCGAGTAATGACCTACCTTTTATATAGGCCCTGATTTCTAGAACATTTGCACCTAGTTTTCCGTGATTTTGTGTCTAGTCTAACGAATAGGCTATGAAACGATGTACACTGTACCGAGGCCAGTGAACGTGTGGACGAGATATTTACCTGTGTCACGAGCCAGGGATCACTCAATCGACACGAGGTGGTTTTGTGCATAAATTGACGATTTCCGCGAAATAAAGCACAGATGACATTATTTATGGACACCCCTCGTATGTGCATTAACTGTGAAATATAACTATAACTATGCATTGTTTGTAATGTTTTTGGCATTCATTTGTGTTTAACATACAGTGGTATACCTATATATTAAGTATTCATTAGCACGCATCATATACTATATAAAGGTAACCCAATGTATGTTAAACACCCATGAATATGAAAATGACAATCAATCCTTAAATTAATTAATGATAATATTAATGAAAATAGAAAGATGATAATTATAGTAACACTGATAATAGTGAACTAATTTTCGATAAGGCTGTGGTACAAATATTCCTGATGTTTTTTCGAATTTGACTGATGATCATTCTACACTGTAGGGTATGGATACGATGATATGCCAGCAGAACTAGCTGACGTCATAGATAGCAGACTGGAAGGAGGGAATGCTTTAAACATTATTGAGGCTATGCATGAGCAGGTTTCAACAATAAGAGGTAATGCTTGATTTTTTTCAAAATATTGAGTCTATCTGCATCATAGGAAACAAAAAGAGGATACCGAAGCGTAAACATAATCATAATCCGAACTTTAAATCGATTAAACTGGGGGCAAAATATTAAGAAAATGAAATGTTTACATGGATACCCTTGTTAAAGTACAACAACATAAGACTAAGTGTTTCATAAGAGTAAGCGTCTTATGCTACATCGATGACGCCCGCCATGTGTATCCAATGTGGTCACATCCAATAAACATGAAGTCCTCAAAGTGCGAACCAAGTCACTATTCTCAATCACAACAAGACGGCTGACGAATGTGGATACTCAAAAACGTCCATCTTCATTCCACACAAAGGTACAAAATATTTCTTAATGGGACAAAGAGGGATCCGAAGATGACCAGTAAGGAGGGCGATGATCCATGGACAGAACTGAGACTAAATAGGTAAATTGTTGGTAGCAGTCACAGCAGAAGGTTTTATCATGTGTTAAGGTAACGGGTACAATTGCAACAATTACGAAAACAAAACGTTTACGACTTGGTTTCCTTTTAACAGCAATGGTCATTTAAGGACGTGTCAGGTTTGAGTTGTTGATGAAAGCCGGAATACACGGAGAAATACCACCGACCTACGGCCAGTAACTGATCACGACAGCCCGCGCACCAAATGTGAAAGGCTAGAAGTAGCAGCATATCAGATACCTTAACCACGTGGCCATCTCTGTCCCCGAGTTTAACTCAGAGCTAGATGTAACTCTGGTTTTATGGTCGCCATCTTGATATCATCGAGACATATTCTGTTTCTTTGTGTGATATGAAGATGGACGTTTTTGAGTTTGCTTGTTAGTGTGTTTACAATGACAATGATGACTCGGTTCTCATTTTGAGGATTGATGCTTACTTGGATGTGACCAAGATTTACATGGCGGGTGTCGTCGATGAAGCAGGAGACGCTTACTCTTCCGGAACACATGGTCTTATTCTCTTGTGCTTTTACGAAAGTCTCCATGTAAATATTTCCTTTGTTCCTATTTTGCCCATAGTTTAATCGATTTTGAGTTCGGATTATGGTTTTGTTGACGCTTTGGTATTCTCTGATTTTTTTTCTTAAATAGGATATCTAGCTCGCCTGTTCGAAGAACAGGGAGAGCTATTGCAATACCCCCGGCGTCAGCGTGCAAATAGTTAAGAAGAATGGTTGAGTCCGTTGGGAAATGATTATAAGTCCTACATCAACCAAACTTACATGCTTGGTGTGTCTAAGGATACATAGCACATGCTAACCTTCGGATGCTGGATTTAACCTAAAATGTGTGTACAGGCGAGCATATTGGGTGGCTTCGACACCATCTCTGGTTTTTCTACTATCAATGAAAAGTATGCTTTACAACATATAGATCCCTAGTTCTATTCTGGTGTTTCTTAACTCTATTTCTAAGTTCTCCATGTAAAATATGTCCTTTGTTCCTATTTTGCCTCTAGTTTAATCGATTTTGAGTTCGGATTATGGGTTTGGTGGTGCTATGGTATTCTCTCCTTTACATTAAGTAGTTTGCTGACGAGCTTTTCGTCTACCTGTGTCTTTTCATATGATTTTCGTCTCGCTCCCATTGGTCGATGGTGGGGTTGGAGAAAGGGATTTGGGATTGTGGTGGAAAGGGCTGGGAGTCGCCTATGCTATATTTTTGTTTTTATTGTTTTTGATAAGTAATTTGGACGGCGGCTCATTGTTCCAAATTATTGTTGAATTTGATTATATGTGTTGCGAGCCACTTCACATTAGGATATCTGATAGGACGTCACGAAAATAGGCATTGGGCGAGTCTACCACATCCAAAGTCGATCAGGCTGTTCTGTTGTGTTTTGTTTTAGCTCTATATTCTGGACTTCTATATGATCATCTTTACCTCATTCTACTATCTTTGCCGAAGTTATTTTGCGCCTACATTTGAACAATACACAAAGGGATTATTTTTATCGTTCATCTTGCAAACTCGTAATACTCACCTTCTTCCCCATCGAGTATGTACAAGTACTACACGACATTATGCATATCCTTGTAGGTAAATAGAAATTAGAACATAACAAGTTAAAGCAAATCATAAGACGAACGGGGCAATTCATTTCCTGGCCATGCGGAATGTTGCCTCCGTACAAGTATTTTGGCTTCAGCCAATACTGGGACCTTCCAGTCTTTGGGATATTCATGTCCTGTGTATGGTCAAACCAGCAATACATGCCCTCTGGAGCCTCTCGTTTAAATCTAAGAAGTATTATAATTTTGATTATTTTTAAACAGTGTCTAAGAGTTCCCGGTTTGATACCTTTTCAGACTAGTCCCGGGGCTTGGGGTCCGCAGTTCAGACTACTATCGGGGTCCACGGTTTGCTACCTTTTCAGACTACTCTCTAGGGGTACACGGTTTAACACCGCTAGGGTTACTCTCTGGGGTTTCCCAGTTTCATACCTTCTCAGACTACTTTCTAGAGGTCAACGATTAGATAACTACTCATTTTGCGTGCGGGTTGAACCTTTTCTGGAAGAGAAAAGGTCCAACCAAAAACCTGAATTGTGTATGTATAGCTATTAAAAATTAAAAGAATCATGATGCGTCAGTGTTGTCTGGTGGGAACATAGGACGAACCATATTTGGTACACTGCATCCTTTGCAAATCTATCTGTATCAATATTTGTGTTAAAATCATAATTGATACTTGTGTTTTGCCATTTTTCTTTATTTATTAAATGAAACATGTTTGATATTAAAACTATTTAAATCAATGCGATTTGGTACTAGCTGATTCTAATGCGATACTGGTAAATCACAATTAACAGCTTATTAACAGCTATGATTCAATTGCAGAATCCTCCTCTTTGACAACCATACTTGATCTAGGATCAGGAACTGGGATTTTGACTCTTACACTGGGAAAGCGTTTTCCTGACGCCACCGTCTACGGTATCGACTTCAATGGCGATGCTATTGACAAAGCCAAAGCAAAAGCGAAAAACATTCCTAATTTGAAGTTTCTTAAAGCAAGTGCTTCATCATTACCCACCGATTGGACAAAAACATTTGATTGGATAATTATGCATGACGTACTTCACGATCTTCCTCACCCAGTAGATTGCATGCGCGAGGTTTTGCGAGTATTAAAGGATGACGGCGTGGTTTCCATTGCGGATCCAGACGTGCACAGTTGCCATAGAGATAACATTGGCGACGTGAATCATGCGGCTGTAGGGTATAGTATCAGCTCGATCATTTGCCTTCCAAGTAGTATGTCGACAGAGGGCGCTGCAGGGAACGGTATTGGTTGGGGAACCGAGAAAAGGGAAGCATTTGTAACCGAGGCAGGTTTTTGTGTTAAGAACAAATGTAAAGTAAGCATGACCTGCAATTTTACCTGTGTCAAAGCCAAATAAATGTAAGATATATTCAAATTGTTCAGTGGTTTTTAGCAGCCCTTTAAGCCGATTCTTTGCGTTTTACGTCAATATAACAGTGTGGATATTCCAGTGGCGTAGTGAACGCGCACGTGACAGCCGGTGTTTGGTTCTCCGACAGGTTGTAAACAGAATGTACATGTAAGGAGTCACCTGCCAGACCACATATACTTGTTTTAAAATATAAAGTTTGTATATGTTACCTCAATTCATTAAAGTAAATTAATGACAAAGTATTTTTATGTATGTATGTATAATTGAATAAATACAGAAACATTCATTAACGGCCATCATCAAATCAAATTACATCTTTGTATTAAACGGCAAAAACGTACGTCTCTTTTTCCTCTTGTTCCCGGATTGTTTAGATTGTCATATCTGTCTTTTGGCATCGGATCTGTAGTTGCGATATCCTTTGATGAGGATTACTCCTGGAAATAAAATAATAGATATGCGATTAATTGTCGATGGATTACACTTCGTTACAAAACAGAAGGAGAATCCATGGGTGATAGAGCTTGGTAACGCTAAAACAAAGTACAACGAGATTAAATTCATCTTCAGACAAACTTCAATCCATTAGAAGTTTGAACACAAATACCACGCAAACATGCAGTATATGACGTCTAACTGTTTGTGTTGTCTGTTTAAAAAAGGCTTCTATTGACAATTGGCAATATTGAATAATTCGATTCGAACAGAAAAATTGGCATGGTTCCTTGCTACATCAGCAGCTTTGCCTTCGTAAAGTTATGTTTCTTTCATCAAGTTGTTAAACGGAGTATAAACAGATTCATCATTGAGAAGAAATTTGATGAAATAGGTCGGTGTTCTACGCTTTCTACATTTCGTCGATAAGACAAAAGATGAGCATCCTTCTGAAGGGCCTCGTTTTGTACTCATAACTGTTCAATGATGTCCGAACAACTGTATTGTACTTCTCTCGTCGTCTGTGATCTGAAAGTAAGACGTTTTCACATCGCAGTATTTAGGTTTTTAATTTATTTGTTTCTGTTTTTCTTTATTTGTTTTGTTTTTTTCAAAATGGGCAACTTATGTTAAATCAAATTTTCATACAAAGTCATTAATTGCCTCAATATTCCTGCTCTAAAACTTATAGATGTTTTTGTTTTTATTTCTTACATATTTTAAATAGAAGTTTGTATTTAAGTAAATTAAGGAAACAAATTTGGATAATGCCACAAAAATAACGTTAGGTATTAACCTTCACGTGTACTGCCTTCCGATAACGTCTAAATCATATTGTCCGTGTAAGTCTCGAAACGCACGTGCAGCAGGTGAACCTAACCACGTCATAGCATGTGGTATGACACGATAAATATGTCCATGGAATTTTATTGAGAAATGTTCTTTTTATTGAAAATGTACTTTCTGAGAAAATAAAATTTTAGGGATGCACAGTTTCTTTTTTCCGTAAGTACGTAATTGTATAATCAGACAAAGTAAGATAATTTATCATTATAATATTATATTTGAAAAGTAAATGTTCCTAGTGTCGTAGGTTATATGATATATAGCATTGCCATGTGTTTAAACGCGATTTTAAAGGCCCAATATACGTAACTTCCGGGAAAATTTTGTGATTGTGAAAAATTCTGAAAAAAAATCAAGTTGATAACCATGCAAAAATAAGCCTATACGAAGTAAACCTGAGCGGTAAATAACAAGAAACTCTTGGCAAAAAAATGCAAAGAATTGAAAATAACTCAGGTGGGGCCCACTTCAACAACAAACCGATGGTAGAAAACGGTTCAAAATGAACGCGTGTTTACACATAGCGGGTTTCAGCTGCTGCTGTACCGGTAAACGCGAAATAATTAATCTTGAATACTACTGATATCAGTGAATCTTAACTAAATCTATAAATATAATAAGTTATTAGGCTTGATTTTCGCTTCAAGTTTTGCCTAAAGTTACGTATATTGGGCCTTAAAGAAAAGGAGATGTCTATTTAAAACGCATTCATGCAGAAACTGTTGTTCAATGTACAATCGGTTTTTATTTTGTTCTTGACGATCACATCTCCATGATATGAGAAAATCAACCAATCTCAATACATATTTGAATATTTTCACCGCAGCGATTACGATAATGACTTTCCAGGTTGTAAAACATTTCTTACACATACACATACAAATACACATTTTTATCTTGCTGTTACGGCTGCATATAAAGTTGCATGGTGACTGCGTACACTATATGCGTCACAAACTAGGTCAGCGACCTCGCCGCATAACCAACTTGTACTCACACGCGTGGTATAACAATGGATCTGTTGAGCTACCAAACCAACATTGCCAACATCATATCAGGAGGGTATGTCACCTCCTCCATCACGATTGGCAAGGAACTTGGATTATTTGACGCCCTTACCAACCTGACATCACCTGTGTCGAGTCAACAACTGGCCGATCTGTGTCACCTGAAGGAAAGGTATATTACTAGACGTAAGCTGAAGTACGGCCCGTCGCGTTCACCTTTATTTACATATATTCATATCGAGCGTTAATATTTATTTTTAAATCTTCATTTTGAGTCATCGTTTATGTGGAACGGGTCAAGTTGACTTGCCCCGAAACATCAGCTCTGTTTTACCTGCAATACTGGGTATCAAATATTTTAAACGATAGTTCTACCAACACTCCCCCAATTTATATTGATCCTAGTTTTATATAAAGGTTGAAAGAGGTCAATACGATAAGTCGGCGTGGTTCAAATAAAATTTCAGTATATTTTTTCTATTACAGACCTGGTTTGGTCTGTAATAGTGGAAACTTTTTTTTTCATATGTGTATGGTTTGTTTTATTCATTTTAACCACAGTCACTTGTAATAATCAATAACCCTGGCCTTGCGGGGGGTCGACTACGTTACAAATACATATAGACGACCATCCGCAAGACCGCGATTTTCAATTGTAACAAGTGCCTGTGACTTCAATACATATTTGTCGGTTAATACAAGTCTATATCATGGGGTAGAATATTTTATTTCAGATATATGTTTTTGATAATCAGACAAATGGATAGAGCAACATGCGTTGCCTTTAGCAGCGTTTTTCTCGAGGGCGCAGAATGTGCTTTAAGCTTACAACAAATTAATTTGTCAATGCGAAAGTAATGGATTTTTTAGACCCCGAGGTTTGCTGGAGCCTCCATAGCCACAGTTAATCTCATTTGAGTAGTGGCACGGTACATATTATACACATTTTCGTAGTACACGATTTGAAATTATACAGAACTAGTTTAATCTTATTTCTAAATTCATAAATTAAAGGGGTTTTACGCACCTGACCCTTCTGCTTCTACATTAGTTTAGACATTTTGGATTCCCACCTTTTGGCCCCTAGCATCACTGAAGAGTCCTAGGAGGACGTAACAGCTGTATGGTGCAGTTTAATCCATTTTTTCGGCATACTGTATATATTACTAAATTTAAACGGTGCAGCATGTGTGTGTATTACATCATTTTTACAAACATAGAATATTGCACATCTAAATGTCAACTGCTTCATAATAGTTTCGTTACAAACCTATAACATTACAGGTTATGCTTAATATATACATATATTTGATTATGTAAATGCCCTTTTATGTTGGTTTACAAAAACATCACTCGGATGGAGAAATTGCTTTTTAGCATGTAGTTCATTCCATTCTTATGTCAGTCTTAGAAATGTAGTTTTATTTTTACAAATTTTGT
This sequence comes from Mimachlamys varia, assembly GCA_947623455.1. NCBI lineage: Eukaryota > Metazoa > Mollusca > Bivalvia > Pectinida > Pectinidae > Mimachlamys > Mimachlamys varia. The sequence goes on from OX392541.1 coordinate 14,806,454, forward strand.
TTTGTTTAGCTTATCTCTAATTGTTTATAAATAAATGGAGCTTATATGACCAATTTTAATTTTGTATCGTGTTGTACATTTAATGCATTGCATTAGTATGAATAATAAATAAAACATACAAAATGACCCAATTTAGATGTCGTTAATCCATTTACATACAGCATGACGTACTAATTATTTATCGACACTTAACCTTGCTTTTTGTTACTGTATTTCATTAATTTCAGTAATATTCAAGGATTGAATGTCTATTTTGTTGCTTGCAACGGCTGATGAAGTCAAGTGAACCTCGCGCAAATGAAGTGAACTGCGAAGCAGTTCATGTACCATTTGCACAAGGTTCACTTGACTTCATCAGCCGATGCAAGCAACAAAATAAACATTCAATCCATATATTTACGTGAACTATTTTAAATATTCTGCCATTCGCGTGTACTTTAAGCTGCCGATGTCACACGGTGCTTCATGTTTTGTTACATTGTTGCACACTTATCACCATGTATGTACATACGCGGAACAGCTGATAGCTAGCTTCATTTATCACAAGGCATCAGAAAAAATGTTGTCCAGAGACAAGATTCTTATTTGTTTAATTTTATATCTGCTTTAATCATACCTCTCAAACTTTTATTTTCATGAAAAATTGATTGAAATACCTTTCCAGTATAACATTGATTACAAGAGTGTTTTTTAGAGCTGTTTGCATCGCGCTGCAGTAAACTTAACAAAGTCGTGATTTGGTCACAGTTGAAGCGAGTCGAATAAAGTTGTTGGAAGTCTGATTTCGGTTAGGCCTAAGCATATTGAAAACGTTTCATTAACAGTGGAATTAGGCAGAGCTTATTGACGAAAGTATGATGAGTGCTATTGGTAACATACATTGTATCATCAACTGGATAAGTGATTTGATCACCCTAATCTAAACTTCTCAGAAGTTTAAAAATATTCTAGACACCGTAGTTTAGGTTAACAAAACTACGCTGTAAGAGTAACACATTATCGGGCCCCTATGAGCAAAGTAGGCCAATTAGGTCCTACAGTAGTTTATCTAGCTTCTTAGTTTCGTGAACAGATTTCATCTGTCGATTAATATAGTCTAACGTGTGTAACTTCTTAAAAAAGAACGGATTTCTGTGACCAATCACAAACGTTTTATCTTAGTATCGGGCATGAAATAAAATCACGTTTGACTGACGGGCAGATGAAGTTATTAGGCCTAGCATTTCGCACGATCATCGAGAACCTATGAAGTATTCAGGACCCATATATTATATCACGCTTTCGGAAATGTCAGTATTTTGTCAGATCAAGTAGTATTAAAGCTATTTAGTTGCGATATGATACTGGCATAACTCTTACGCATGTAAAACCGCTGTTTTACGTGTGTAGTACACCCGTATTGTAGGCCTTCCCAACGTTAACGATACACTTTTGTAAACAAATACGTGTATTACTTCGCCAGGAACAAAAAAGCACGTGCCCCTCCTTCTTCATCGGGAAATGAAGTGTGTAGGATTTACTACTTTCGTTGAGACGGACCGGAGTGAAAATGTAAATATCGACAAATGGTTGCTTGTTTTTTTTTCAATTTTCTACAGTACAATTTCAAAGGTTGGATATTAAGAATGCTATATTTTTAATATTACAGTTTATATTTTTATACAATTTTATATGAAATGCCACGTCTTCCTACTATCCTAGTTGTTACGTATAGTCTGTGATATATATTTCCATGTGACATGCATATCGATCGATGTGAATAATACATGTATGTTTATGAAACGACATTTGAATCTTCAGTATTTTCAAAAAATCGGCTACCGATAGAATTCATCAAGTATTACTGTAAAGAAAAACTCGTCATCGATTTAATTTAGAATCATTGCACCTATTTGGTAAAAGGGTTATTTTGTAGGTGTTTTACTACATCCGTAAGAAATATAACAAATGCCGTTTAACAGACGACACGAACAATAAGTTAGAGAGTATTGTTCTGAAATGCTGTGAAATATATGGTTACAAAATATATGATAACAACCTTCGTGAATAAGTGCACTTTCGCAAAAAAATTATGAACAAATGTTTGTATGAATGCATAGAAAAATGTATATATTTATATATTGATAATTAAGGTGGTACATGAATGATATATGAATAATATTTTTTATCCTATTTTCTACACGATTTGTTATCTCGAGCTCTCGACCTATTATCTAGAGCAATAATTAAAACATAATCTTCATTAATAATAATAATTAGCTCGTGTTTGGACCAATTTCTAAATGAAATACATTTTCTGAAAGCAAATGTTATTCTAAGAAGGAAAATCAAGGTCACAGCTGTGTCAATTAACCGGAAAGTACCTTAAAACGTCATTTTTCGCTAAATTTGGTGCTCGTCTGCTCAATTTCGCCCCCGCCATTCGACTAATTATAGGAATCTCAACATGGTACGACATGAAACATTTTCTATATTGTTTTAACCTTAACAGATTAGACTATCAAAGAATAACATATTTATTTAATATCAAGATTTATTACTTAGCACATCAGTACCATAGTTATATTTCAATTATCGTTTTCCATGTGTAAAAAAACATTTCTTATGTTTTCTTGCGAATCGGTACGGAACCAGGAGCAGGAAAGTGATCACATGATTCGAAAAAAATCACGTAATTGCTCGTATAAAAATAGAACCGGACGCACAAATGTCAGGTAGCCGCGGTAAACAAATATTGGATGACGAAAACAGAGTCACAAGACTAGACAAGAAGGAAGCTGAAAGAGACTGTTGAAAGATCGGAACAGATGCATTTAAACAATAAAGTGAAAAACGACACCATCAAGGAAGAAGAAAAGCATGACAGACGAAGTGTGGTTGAGTTGACAGTGTTTTCGGAAAACAAAAAAGTACAGCTGATACGTATACGTTCCCCATTCACGTACACTGTAAGATTATGTTCGGTAAAGCTTGTATACATATGATAATACTAATTCATTTACCTAATTTACCAGGTACGTTCGGGAATGGCTTGGCTGTATGGTAGCCAGTAAAATCGTTTCCCTAGATGACTCTGACAACTATTTCATCCCAGATGACTGCAAGCCTGGGGTCAAAGGGGTAAACTTTGCTTTCGTTTATCCCTTAGTAAATGTGATGACAAAAAAAGCCATCGAATGTTTTCGAAAGGACGGTCCTGCAGGTAAGCCAAGTACACTTACACGTTTGGTAAGAACCATATAACATAAATTACAAAAGATACATCCTTGATATCAAGGAATTATGCTAACCTCGGCTTTCTATAACCTTGGAATATGTCATAGCAAAAATTGCAGGTTCTGTGTCCGCCACGTTAATGAGACTGGTAGACAAATCGACCCTTTCATGATTACCAATAGAATCTCGGAGCAATGTAAGGATGAAAATAGACCGGCTTTATAGGCGGTTGTCATTCCTTTGAAATCTTCAAAGGACATGTATCAGGCTAGCGATTGGACAGGGTTTTATTTTACCTGAGACCAATGAAATTGCACTGTGCGCGCCGTCAGTTTTGCCATAACATATTCCAGGGGTGAAGAGGACGTAGGAGTGCGTAGTCTTTGGACATCTAGGATGCGAGAATTGTAGTCCAAATAAGGTCTTTCAGATTACTTATATATATATATTATAGGATATATACAAACAGGTTTTATATAGTTTAAGTCATATTTCTGTTTACATATATTCCAGATGAAGTTTCTTATGAAATATATTTGACTGGAACTTTTAATTAATGAACATAAACATAGTATACGTTTTCACGGTAATAAAATTTGTTCAAACAACAATAATGATTATTATAAATTGATATTTTTTTTACACTTTCTGATTGGCTAAGATATGGTCACGTGATTCCCGTTTAAAAGTCATATTGCCCTGCTGTTAAAGTATTCAGGGAGTATTTAATATTGTATTGTTATAATATTGTTTGAGGATTTGATTAAATGTCGTTGAAAAAACGTTCTCCTGTAGTCTGAGTTCAAATAAAAGATATCATTTTATAATAAAACTATTATAGCCTTTTGATTTCGGTCGATACATGGTTTTATCGACCTGAGAAAGTATCAACCTCGGATGTCGTCGTCGGTCGATATTTTTTCTACGGTCGAAAAAAACATGTATCGACCTCCTCAAAAGGCTATAATTGTATATTATCACAATTAGAAAAGTCATAAAATCAGTTCATTTTGTTAAACTACCATGATTAGATTAATAACATCAATTACAGGATCATTTTCACAATTTTATTGAAAGTATCAGAGAGGTACAGATGCGCTATTCTATTCTTATTTTTTTTTAATTATTTAGATAATAATTATAATAAGCAGTGTCACAAGTTTTCCGGATATGTTTGACTTCATTGTTTTCACTGGTGAGCATTCAACATTGTAGGGTACGGATACGACGAAATGCCTGCAGAACTAGCTGACATCATGGATAGAAGACTTGAAGGGGAAAATTCAACAAACATTATTGACGCTATGCTTGAGCATGTTTCAACAATAAGAGGTAATTCTTTTTTGCAATATTAAGTTTATCTTCATCATATGGATTCGAAGAAATGCTGGTTGAGAGAGGGATATGATGAATGGACAGAACTGAGATTAAATAGGTTGATTGTTGATAACAATCAAAACAGAACTTATAAAATATTGTAGGATGAAAAGACATTAACATTGTTAGCGACCACAAAAAGATGAGCTTTCGTTTGTTTATTTCGCTTTTCACCATCTTAGATTTGGCGGTTATCAACAAGGTATGATCTGAGTTGATGACGGGACATTTTCAAGGTACTTTACATTATTACAGTTATACGACACACTTATTTAAAATATGAAGACAAATACATTCTTCAATGAAATAAGTGATCAAACAAAGTTATTGACGAGATTTCAAATGTTATTGAAATATTTACATACATGTATTTATATAAAGGACTATACTTTGTAACATCGGATAGTCTAGACTTGCTACATGTAGTGTCAAAAGCATATACACTTAGTATTGTCAACTTGTTATGTTGTTTTGCGTTCCGAGATAGATTTTTTACACTAAAAATATAATAAACAGAACTCCTAACAGTATCTTCAGTAATACAAAAACTATTTAACTCGTGTGGCTAATATTTTGATATTTTTCATTGTGCTGCACACTTGTGAAAACAAAAATCTTAATTTTAGTCCCACTTTTGAAATATATTTCGCATTACTGAAAACACTGTTAGACATCCCCTTTGTACACATTATAAGCTGTGCTATGATGCAGCTACCAGCAGTAAAACAGTAGAATACACTGATTGGAAACCTGGCTGCAGAAGTTGATCCTGTTATTTTTCATTTTTTATTTTTAATTGTAAGATGGGAAGTCAGTTATCATTGTAAGTGGTAACGAACAAATCAAAAATCAAAGTAATGAGAGTATCGTTAGATAATATGTATCACTGTATCAATTTTACAAATAAGATTGAACTTAGGTACTATGTTACCGCAAGTTACGATATTCAATTCTGCCACAATACCCTGTGTAATTACACTCTCAGACCATTGTATAAACGGTCTGACTGTTGGATAAATATATGTTATATACCACTAGTGGAATATGACCTTCCGGTCTTTTGATTGGTTGAGCAGTTGAACTTTGACAGGAAATCACGTGGTTCAATGCAGTGTGCTGATTGTTGACGTCGTCTTCAATTGTTGACGTGTTCACAGTTTGGCGTGAATATATACGAGATGATGTGTTTTCACGCAAATATCATCCGCGGTTCACAAAAAAACAACACTGCTACTGTGACGTAATAGCATTGTGGTAGAAACAAGTCACACGACTCGTGGTTATTGAATATGAAATTTATTTCACTCTCGTTAATTATTTTTGAAAAGTTACAAAAGACACTCACTAAAGCTCGTGTCTTTTGTAACTTTTAAAAATAATTAACTCGGGTGAAATAAATTCCATATCCAATAACCACTCGTTGTGTAACCTCTATAAATATATCCGAATGTTATACTGTCATACAACGTAGTTTACTATTAAATGAAAGTCTGAAGTCGCCTGATGTAAACATCTACTGAACAAACATGTTAAAAAAACAAACGGAAAACTTCGGCTTTTGTCAAAATATCGGTATTAGTAGTTTATAAAGAATACAGAACTTCAATTGCATACAATATCTGGCGATATTAGAAAATAAGTAAATAAACTTCATTTAACTGCCTCTTTAACATTTTAGTTGAAGATCAAGAGTGTTTTTTTTTACATTTGTCATTTTGCAACGCAACGGGTACATTTGCAAAAGTTAAAATATAAATGGTTAATACTTGGTGTGTTTTGTTCGTAGTGTTTTGCGTCCTATTAGCAGCTACAGTCATTTAAGGACATAAGTGGTTTCAGTGGTTGAGGAAACCCCGTGTTCTAGGAGAAATGATAACTACCGACGGTCTGTACCTGTCTACGGTACCACATACAGGCCACGAACCAGCGATCCAAAGATTGCTGGCTAGTGGTTGCAGTATGCTTTCGTCATTTTGCTACCATGGCCCATAGTTTAATTCAAAGGTTTTCTGGTCGTCTTTCTAATCATCTTTCCCCCATCCTTTTCCCGATGTCGACAATTACATATGACGCATACGCTTTTGACAATACGCAGACGGATCTTTTGCATGCAGGTTAGATCTTTTCCACATGAGAAAAAAGGTCCAACCCGGACCATAAACATGTCAAAATGAAAAGAACCACGGACCAACGGGTGGGCCTGTGTCTTCCGATGGGAAAACATAGGACAAAGCATAGTTGATATGCTACATCCTTTGCAAATCTTTCTGTGTGATAGACATTTTTAAAAAAATTATTTTGTTTTGCTATTTTACACTATTCACGCGATGTAAGAAATTAACAGAGCCATGTAACAGATTAATTTAAGTAACCTGTCAAAATAAATGCGTTTTTGTAAGTGTTGATTCTAATGCGATAAAATTTACAATTAACAGTTTTAATTTCAGGATCCTTCACCTTGACAGCCATACTTGATCTAGGATCAGGTTATGGAACGCTGACTCGTTCACTGGGCAAACGTTTTCCTGACACCACAGTCTACGGTGCCGACTTCAATGGTGACGCCATTGACAAAGCCAAAGCAAAAACGGAAAACCTTCCAAATGTAACGTTTCTCAAAGCAAGTGCTTCATCGTTACCCAGCGATTGGACAAAAACATTCGATTGGATAATTATGAATGACGTACTTCACGATCTTCCTCATCCAGTAGAATGCATGCGCGAGGTGTCCCGAGTATTAAAAGATGACGGCGTAGTTTCCATTGCGGATCCAGATGTGCACAGTTGCCATAGAGATAACATCGGCGACCTGAATCTTGCCGCGGTAAAGTATTGTCTCAGCTCGATGGTTTGTCTTCCAAGTAGTCTGTCAACAGAGGGCGCTGCAGGGAACGGTATTGGTTGGGGAACAGAGAAAAGAGAAGCATTTGTTACCGAGGCAGGTTTTTGTGTTAAGAATAAGCGTAAAATTGGCATGACCTGCAATTTTACCTGTGTCAAAGCTGAATAAAAGTGAAATATATTAAAACTGTTCAGTGGTTTTTAGTATCCCTTAAAGCAGTGGATAGCGCATTTGCCTTTCACTAATATGGCCGGGGTTTGGCTCTCAGATCGGTTAGGAAAATGAGGTATAGAGTCATCTGCTCGACCAATAACACTATTGTGACGTCATAAACATATATCTACATTTGCACTGCAACCCACTATTTGAACATTACCAGCAAAATGCTTTTTATAAAACTATGACAGCAATGGTTCTCGAGACGTAGCACGTAATTTCATTATGACGTCATAGATCAAGCTTTTTCAACGAGAGTCTTGTCGCGCCGCTTCGAATAACATGGAGAACGCCCTTGCGTCAAACGCTCAAATGACTAATTATTATCATTGGCGCCAATTTACTTCAAACTGGACTATTCCACCCATGTCGTTTAAATGACGACACATATACAAACGCAGGTAATAAACTATTAATTGGAAAAAAATATCAATAAGGTTAAGCAATTGTTGTATAGTAAAAATGTAAATATATGGATTGAAAGTCATTTTTATAACTTTCATAGTGCTATGAAAAGTCAGCAGTTACATCCATATTCAGCATGAAGCCCTAGCGGGCTTCATTCAATATGGATGTAACGGCTGACCTTTCATAGCACTATGAAATCTAAAAAAATGACTTTCAATCCTTATTTGTTGTAAAATATGAAATTTATATAATTCATGACTGATATTGACACAACTCAACTAATGACACAACTATTCTTCGTGTATGTATAATTTAATAAATATAGAAACTCATTAACGGCCAGCATCAAATATATCATGTTTGTATCAAACAGCAAATATATTCGTCTCATTTTCCTCTTGTTCTCGGATTATCAGAATTTTGTTTTGCTGTCTTTTTGTAAACGTTCTGTAGTTACGGCGTTCTTGCAGGAGGAAAACGCCTGGAAATAAAGATATTATATTAATATTTGATGAATAAAACATTGCTATGCCAAAACGAAAGGACAATCGGGAGATACATAAAAAGTAAATAAACCTGCATTAAATATTCATTTTGGTTTTTTGGGTTTTTCTTTATCAGTCTTTCTTTTAGTGGAAAAAGATTGAAAAAAAATATTTGATTGGAAAACACGAGGCAAATATATATATGCTTAACTAGAAGAGGATTGCCATACATAATTAAAGACTTACCCTTGAACTTAAAAGGCAAACAGTTTCCCGACAAGTATGCTAATCTTACTCCTTTTGCCGTTGTCATAGGAAGATAAGTTGAGAGCAAAGCATGAAGTTGCTTGTCTATCACAGGAACACAGAGCCTGCTGACACCGGGATACGTCATCTAGAAACGACATTTAACGAACAGTTTAGGACAGATGGATGAAAAGACACGCACAAACAGTAAGCATACATTTGTACAGACAGACATAGATGGACTGATGCACAAATAACATTATCAGTGGGTGACGCTGAGGCAGATCCAGCAGCTGATTATGATCAAGGAGCAGTATTTCAGAAGCTACCGCATATGACCGTAAGTATTGGAGGAGGAGGAAAACTGCATCATCATCATCATCATCATCATCATCATCATCATCAACACATAAGTAAAAACCAACGTTGCTATATGGAAGGTACAAATCATTATAATTATCGTCGTCGTTGTCGTCGTCATATCTAGCCAATAAAGTTAAGAAAGCCAAGAAAAAAACCGTCGTTGATGGTTAAATATTATCATCGTTATCATTTTAATTTTATAATTATTTTAACACTCCAAACGGCATGTGATACAACGTATTAAAGAAAATAAAATCAAACCATTGAATATGTAAAAGACAAACGTTAACATGAAAATGTGTAAAAGTGGCGATGGTCAGGATTTCGTGTAACTTACTACACTGTAAGTGACCGTCGGTCAGTGTCCAATTGTAGAATGTTGTATAGGTAGTCACTATTTCGTGTTACTTACTACAATGTAAGTGACCATCGGTCAGTGTCCAGTTGTAGAATGTTGTATAGGTAGTCACTATTTCGTGTTACTTACTACAATGTAAGTGACCATCGGTCAGTGTCCAGTTGTAGAATGTTGTATAGGTAGTCACTATTTCGTGTTACTTACTACACTGTAAGTGACCATCGGTCAGTGTCCAGTTGTAGAATGTTATATAGGTAGTCACTATTTCGTGTTACTTACTACACTGTAAGTGACCATCGGTCAGTGTCCAGTTGTAGAATGTAGTATAGGTAGTTACTATTTCTCCTTTAGACGATTTACACGCTTTTTTTGCTATCTTGTCATAACAAAGATCATGTGTCTTACAGCATCTGAAAATATAGGATATGACGTCATTACGTTAGTTTCGTAATTTTTAAAGAACGTTAACGGGTTCCATGACTGGTTATCAAGGATGATCATTAGGGTGGTGATTTTCTTCGAAAATTATACAGAGAAGCGAAATCCGAATTCAAAGTGTTTCTTTTTTTTTGACGTCTATTAAACAATATATTCGCTTACCACATTCGTTGTTAACGTCTTAAGCGACATCGAAGTACTTGGGCCTAAGCGACCCTTTTACACGGTGATTGTTACAGAACTTACAGTTTCGTCATACATGAAACACATTCAATTGGTGCAGAGTATGGAATAAAGCAATCACTGGAATGAGTTTTGATGATAAATATCAAAACTTATTTTTCTGTCGACTACTCCCGACCCCCCCCCCCCCTTGGTACAATGTATCACCACCCAACCCCCCCTCCCTTGGTATCACCCCTACCGGTCAATTTCGTCGACTGGTTCCCCTGACCCTCCGACTCCACACCAGTTGCCGTAGCCGTTGAAGTCCAGTCCAGCTTTACCCGTCACTGTTCGTATCATCTCACTCAGCTGAGGGAGACTTCGGCGCCATCTTGTTGTTGTCCCTCCTGGAAACGTGTCCAGATTTTATAACATGTATTTCACGAACAAACGAGAATGAAAGAAATTATAAAATCTCATCTTTTCTGAGGGAGGACGAAACAAAGTAAACTAAAGATGACTACGTTTTCTTGGGCCAGAATACGAAACGATGAGATGGTATTAATCACAGGCACATGTGGCCAGGAGAATAACCATCTAAATGTACAGTACAGTATAGATAATATTTAGCGAAATATGAATAATTAAAATAAAATATAAAAAACAAAATTTTCCAATTTTCTTTTAATGTTATTAATCATCTAAAACCATAATAAAAATATTTGCCAAATTTTAGCTTGATATGTCAAGCGGTTAAATTTCACACAAAAAATCGATTATCAGACATTGTCTGTTTTCAGTATTCAGTTTTTCAGTATGATTAATAACATTAAAAGAAAATTGGAAAATTTTGTTTTCATATTCTATTTTAATTAAATGTATTCGTATTTCCCTAAATATTACCTATACTTTACTGTACATTTAGATGGTTATTCTCCTGGCCACATGTGTCTGTGGTATTAATAGGCCATCGTTGTTACGATTGTGTCTACAAACACGCTTGTATGCTGTTCGTATTGCAAGAGTTTGAAGGCATCCTTTTCAACTTTTATTGCATAATGCATGCACACATAACAGCTTTCGTACGTGATAAACCTCTTTATCCGATTGGCCCTTTTTCAAAAATAAAAAATAAATAAATGCCTAAACTCAGATGCCGACGGTATTATGCATGCTTTGTTTTCATCAATTTGTCGGATATCTATGAACAGAAGAGCTGAAAATTGAATTCGTATTACTTTAATTGTGGCTAAGAACAAAGCAAGAAGCAAGCCTTAGTGTGAGAAGATTTGATCTGAGTTGTGAGGACGTTCGGATCTCAAGCCCAAAACAAAAAGAAAGCTACAATGTGAGAAGATTCACACTGACTTGTGAGGATGCATGAATCTCAAGTCCAACACAAGTAGTAAGCCTCAATGTGAGAAAGTTCACTCTGAGTTATGAGGACGCTTGGTTTTCAAACCTTATACAAGTAGTAAGCCTCAATGTGAGAAAGTTCACTCTGAGTTATGAGGACGCTTGGATCTCAAGCCATATACAAGTAGTAAGCCTCAATGTGAGAAAGTTCACTCTGAGTTATGAGGACGCTTGGTTTTCAAACCTTATACAAGTAGTAAGCCTCAATGTGAGAAAGTTCACTCTGAGTTATGAGGACGCTTGAATCCCAAGCCCAAAACAAGTAGCAAGTTTCAATGTGACAAGATTCATACTGAGTCGTGAGGACGCTTGAATATATTTGTTCTTACCTGACACGACGGTGACCAGGCATATCACTCCTATAACGGCAAGGCGGACTGTCCAGGCCTGAAATAGTGATAACATATCTTTTAAACACACCACATCTGAATGATTAATTACATCAAATCAAATAGAAAACACTTCTTCAAAAGATATTACCTGGTATGTTTATCACATTTTGCATCCTCGATACCCAGGGGCTACGCTCAAATACGCTCTCTACACCCCTGGAATATGTCGTGGCAAAACTGAAGATTAGAAAAAAGCCGCAATCGACTTCCGTACTGTCACGATAGCAGTGGTCATTGTCATTATGTTGTTTGCTTTTATTACGCTTAACGCCCTATTTGTGTACAGCTAAGGTCATCTAGGACAGCCTCCCGGTCCCAGGATCATGAAAGAATATTCAGTCTAAATTTGTCTTAAGTTTTGACTTAGCCAATCACGATTAACGTTACAAAAAGTAACGTCATACGTGATTTGTTAAGCAAACATTTAAGTCTAGGATTGTTTCATGATCTCGGGGCCCGGTGTATGTGATGTGAATGTGTTTTGAGAGCCTGGATATTTGGGAGGGCGCGGTTTGTTCGTGTGAGCCGCCTTGCGATAGTGCAGAATTGATGCCGACTTCACTGAAGAACGTGACATACACACACTATACCCGATCCAGTCACAAACTGATAATTGGTAAACGTTACCATTCTAAGCTTGCTAATAAAATAATTTCAGTTCGGTCTTCTCGTTAACATACGTACATATTTTTGTAGTTGCCGTAGGAATTGTACCCGTTGCCCCCATTGCATGATCGTAGAAGGCGGCTAAACTTGAGATCTTATCTTTTCCATTCTTTCAAAACAACTTTCTCATTTCTAATTTCTCCCTTGACACAACCCTCACTTTTGGCCTTTATTTGAGCGTTCGCCCCTTTGAGGAATGCTATGGGTTCTGTCCACAGGCCGAGACATACGAAAGTCTCTAACAATGGTAGTTATTACTTCCTGCTTGACGCTCAGCATAATGCGAGTGGAACGACTTATTCGCCCATTGTCAGTATGATGTGACCGGGTGGGGGTGTTCTTTTGGAGGCCTCCGGCAGTTTACTTCAGTGTGGTAGCACTTTAAATCAGCATAAGATCCGGATTATTGTAAGAATGCTTACACGAGCATATCGCAGCCTCCAAAATACACACGCTCTCAGCTCACACACAAACATCGCATATAACGGGAGGCCATCTTGAAATATTTACCATTGAATGGCATTGCCACTATATATCCCTACCAAATTCAGTTGGCATTCATCAGGCCATGAATGCCAATGACCGATTGTTGACGTCATCATTATTATGACGTCATAATTGTTACGTTAGATACCATTGACCGTCCCCGGGCGATGGCTGTTCTTTTCATTGAACAAGCATATGCGACAAATACATTTATTGAGCTAAATGCTGAGAAATAAAATGTGCTATTGATTGTTATATAACATGAGCAGATTCTAAAAATTGATAAATATAAGTAATAAATGGTCAAAGGCAAATCCGACATTTGCCTTTGACCATTTGGCATTCATTTAGCCTATGAATGCGAACTGAAAGCAGTTCAATGCTTAAATGAACCTGGCTGTAAAAAGGACGCAAAAAACCAATCAACCAAACTAAACGAAATGTCTGTCCTGTTGACAGAAGAGGGCGATGGCTTACACACAAATGGGGGGGGGGGGGGGGGGGGAGGAGGCGCCACAGTGTCTGAGATACCTGCTTAGCTGGTACCACCGGTATACTCGCCGAAAGGACGAATCGAGTAGCACCATAGTGTCAGGTGATGCGAATGATGCGTGATGAAAAAGGTTCACGTGATGAAATCATCATGTGACGATACAGTGTCACGTGAAATTATAATAATATGATCAACTCGCGTGTTGAAAGATTGTAACATGAAAAATGGGGTGTAACACGATAATAATTTAAGTGCCGATTGTTTGTAGTCTAACGTGTTTATAGTGCCACCTAGTGATGATAAAATGTAATCTGATGATACAGTATACAGTATAGTTAAATAATAATATGTTACGTGATCATAGAGTCATGTGATCAAATCACGTGATATTACAATGTCACGTGATAACATAGCGGAAACAAGATCCTTAAGAAATACAGTACAGTACATGTATGTATAAACTAATATTAATTTTGAATTTAATTGTAAACATATACAATCATAAATACTACCTAAATATGAAAAGTATTGTTATTACTTCTTAAGTAAATTCCATCAGTTTGTAGATTAGTAGCAAATTTCTTAACTTTCCATATCTTAACACTACAGCAAATGAGCCCACGGCAGCGTGTTACAGGTATATACAGTGTATATGTAAATCTTGAACACGATAGATGGTATATAATATATTCTGTAAATAACTTCATGGGAAAATATTGAGACATAAAAAATAATTTCAAAGTAGAAAAACAAAATTCGTACTCACCATTTATGTAATATGATACATTTCCTGCAACAGTTTAACTTTCAATATACACACCACTAAAACATGTCAAAAGAGAGTTTCTTGTGACGTCACGGGTACGTGTACACATGTACTTCCGGGGGTTCCGGGTCTGCCCTTGTGTGATCGCGGCGATGGATGGCGCCTCCAGCCGCTGTCAGTGCCCACAGGCACTGAGCATGCGCCGTTATCAGACAGTTAAACTAATTTATCACGTTCTATCATGAATTTGTACGTTTGACGCCGCCACGAACTCCAACATAGTATTTTATTACCAACTGACTGAACGTTTAAGTAAATGGGAGGTTAATCTGGAGAACATACTTAACAGTTCTTCCAGTAAAGGACAAGAAAAATATGACATGATGACAAAAGTTCGTGTTAACTTACAATAAACTAGATTGTATTCCCTTAATGATCCCTTAATTGTCACAGAATATTATTTCGGAGATTCGTCTTTCCCTCAAAATCGTTCTTTGATCGATAATAATGTATTAAACAATATCTGAAATGTAATTATAACCATTGAACGTCTGTCAGATTGTATTTATTGTCAATATGAATGCAGTTTGGGTGCAAGGTAAATAAACAAGACGTCCTGTCATTCAACTAACCTTGCGCCAAGATTGCATACATAGTCTTTTAATAACTTTTAATAAGGAAACTGTCATATTTGGTATGCATAACTATAAAAGTATTTACTATACAACTGATAACCTTATTCTATTACTAATGATGCGATATATCTATAGATCGAGATGCCTGCAGCAAACATTATCAATTCATACTTTAAAAACATTATTAAAGACCACTACAGAATTCAAAAATATATTTCTATAGGCAAAGGTGTAGAAACTCATGTAAGAATGGAATGTGTAAGAAATGGAATAAATTATTAGAAATCACATCCAACCCCTGACTAACAAACATGTACATGTTACATACATTTTACCTGTTAGTTCATCCCTTGTTTAATGAAATATTGGAAGGTAAGTCCCAATCCCTATCGCTTAACTTTAATAATTAAAAATGTATTACTATACGTTATGTACTTGTTAATGGACACTTGCGCACGCAACATCTTTATCACCTGGTGTTGTCTTCTCAACTCCCCCCCCCCTCTCTCTCTCTCTCTCCTAAAGCATTAAAAATGAGAATGAGTATATCATAAAATGTATTATGTTTTTATTTGATAATTAGACCAGGATGTAGTGTTTGTATACTCACAATTTCCTGAAAATCTTAAGATCCAAGTTTGTCCTTTATGTATTCATTTTTGTCCTAAGATACACATAGGTTAAAGACAAACTGTAATGCTCAATATCTAGAAGGTTTTTATGCAACAAATCCAAAATGTATCTATTCTGTATTTAAAAATCATATGGCTGAAATGTGAATTATACAAACATTATATAAACTATACAGACATTATTTTAATTATGTTGCAAGAATAAGCGAGTGAGTCTTGAAACTGTTAATATTAACTGTTTTGTGATGCTAAAAATTAAAAAAAAATTAAATTAAAAAAAAAGAAGAAGATTGCATTCATATTGCAAATAAATACAGTCTGACAGGCGTTCAATAGTTTATTATATCATACACGTTATTGTTTACATATTAAAAGTATACCCTCTGTCTCCTCCTGTTCTTATGTGCTAGTGAGTATATCATGACGGTAAAAATATAATGATACTGATACTGTTGCAATGACGACGACGACGACGACGACGACGATGATGATGATGATGATGATGATGATGCCATTAAATCGGTGTGTTAAGACATCATGACGATTTATTGTGATGATAGGGTGTGTGTTTGTAGATGAATGGTGTGTGTTCATGCAAGTATCTCTGAAAATACTTGAAAAAAAATACAATTACGGTCTGCTTCTAGGCACTCAAAAACACAACTGGTAACGATTCCGGGAGCGCAGAAATGCTAGTGGTCACTTGAATTGGTTCCTATAGGGTTGTAACTATGCGCATTATATTTGCTTATGGTGTTTAAATTTAAAAGCCTATCAATTAAACAGATATTTGCGGTATTTATTTGGAGTTGTTTCCCTTGTGTCAAAATTCAAAGTAACGAACTCGAAAAAATGACAATATTAGTATATAGAAGAAAGAAAAAAGATAAATGCTCAAAAAAAAATATCAGTACCGCATTATAATATCAACTGCAAAAGACTTGCCATTGTAACAAAAAGCCTTAACAAAAAGATAATAATAATTCGAGGTTCGTTTATACCGCTGCTGCCATTTTGGCGCTCACAGCTAGCATTCTGAAATTTCTAGCACTTCTCAACCACGTACGAATTTACATCTGAGTAGACTGGAACACGCAGAGTAAAGTTTCATGCTCAAGGATACAACACAAGTGCCGTGACCGGGACTCGAACTCGCAACTCTTCGATCACGGGCCCGGCGTCCTACCACTAGACCACCGTGCTTCCAAAACAAGAAACAAGAAATATATATTTTCAACAAATATGACAGCAAACATAATCTTTGGATATAAATTTTAATTTACAACCTCGTGAAATAGATTATACCATCCTATATTAATTCACTCCTGCTTGCCCGAACTGAAGAACACAGGTCCTAAGGTTAGGTCGGAGGAAACTAGGGTACCCGGAGAAAACTCGATCTCGTGGTAGGGAATGTAATTCAGTGCATTTTTGCGTCCAGTTAAGGGATCGTACCCCAGCCGTCTTGGTGAAACTGGAGTGCACAACTCATTGAGCCAAGATCAACATAATGGCTTTGTACGTTACGTTGATGTTATGCAATGTCAAGGAATAGGATCCGAAAACTGGAGGTTACCGTCAGTATTAAAGAAGTCCAGGCATGCGTGGTGACCTGGTTCCGGACATTCTAGGAACGCATGTGTCGGATATGGTTCTAAGCTTGTGAGCTTACCAAGACTACGCCAGTGCTGCGCATGTCTAAACACCTCTGACCCGTACCTATTTCTGGCCCAAAGCCCTGGATTATGGGCAGTTTGAGCCCACATGCCATTTATATTTACTCTTGTTCTAACAATGCGTCCGTTTTCGCTATCGATAGCGGTACGGTATTTACTAAGTGACATTGAACTTGAAGGTTTACCCCAGATCTCCACCTTCCAAAAGCTGGTGTTACTATCTAGCTGGAAGCTTGCTGACAGCAAAGTGTTGTTATAATCGTATTGGGGAACTATCTGCACGTGGCACTTATGACCCGGAAGTGAAAACTGAGGAAGGATCTGTTTTACGACACTGTAATTAGACAGGTGATAATTTAAATCTGCGTCTATGTCCCAAGGTAAAATCGATTTTAGTTTTACGGCTCCTAGCAGTGTCCCTGACCTAACCTCATACACTATATCATGTGACTCGCAAAGCGACACCACGTGAGTCAGCATTGAAACTATATCAGATACACAGCATGGATGTTGTAGCCTGCTTGTCTTGAACGCGCATGCTTGCCTCGTTTTCAAATCACATTGGAATATTATTTCCGGTCCGGGGACAAATTTCAATTTATATAACTCCCATTTCTTTGCAAAACTTTCCCACGACTTTGATGTGACTTGCGTTAGTTTTGGTGTGACATGAAACATTGAATCGGAACACACAATTATCGCCTCCTGGCCAAGGCGTAAAAATAGATCGTGGAAAAGGCCGTCGCCTGTTATTTTGCTATCGAAGGATTCTTCTTGAAGAGTTTTGGTGCGGATTACGAACGGTCCGTCCGCGTAATCGCATATTACACACTCCTGTACGGATTCGTCGTATCCTTCGTGATAAACTGCCGTGTAGTTCCTCATTCCGCTCTGGAAACAGCCGAGTTTCCACTTACCGTCTAGGGAATCGCGTGTCGCCCCTCCTGCCGCCTGAAATCCAAGCATCTCCATCACACGGATTAAACGGTCAATGCGCATGTTTTTATCGAATATATGCACGTCTCGTGCAACCAATACATACTCAGTCTGTACGCTTTCTAAAAGATAGTTCCATATTTGACCTTCAGATTTCTCCGTCGTGTAAGTTACCTGCGTAACAAGTGCATTGTCTGGTTTTGTGTCTGACCCGTGTCCCCCGGTCGCCTTCATACCTACGGCGGTTTTTACACCGGGGATTACCCTTTGAACGTCCGTTATAATATTTTTCACAGACGTTGAATAATTTTTAGGCAACACTAAAACTGTAATAAGTTCAGAAAGAGGTCTACCATGTTCGCAAGGGACCGTCTCAAAACCTTTCTCATAACGATCGGAACCATATTTAGTCCCTCGGTACTCCTCTGGACAAACTGTACGCGGAACACTGACATCCCTTGCTGTTATGTTTTCGTGACTAAGCCCTAATTGATGCAACAAAGTCTTCATTTCACCGGTGGCTTTTCTTAGGGCAGATATTGTCTTTAAACTTTTAGCATGTATGGAAGCTCGATGTAGATTCTGAGTTATTTTCAGTAAACTCTTAACAAGAGCTGCCGGTTTGATATTTTTTGTACTTCCCTTCCAACTGTTCGAAGACTTAACTTGAAAATCTTTTCTTGCTGTAAGTGCGTGTTTTGAAGACATTTTTTCTGTATGTTTCGAATTATCTACCACGAGAGGAACCGATAACTGTACAGTAATTATGGCAGTTGTGATGAGCAGGAGGGTAGAGAAACCAGCCATTAGATGCCATAGAGAACAAGGTCGGGAGATTTTAGCATCACTGAAAAAAAAATAATTAAAGGTGAATAAAGGTCGTTATATAAAGTTTTTTCTTTCTTTTTCTTTGTAAAAGAGAGTTACCTCCCATATTGGTTGGTATTTTCCTATTGAAAAATCTTGGGCAAAGGAATATGTATGGTTTTGACTGTTTTTGGCCCCCAAATCTGTCAAATTTTAAATTTCAGTATTGAACTCTCAAATCATTTTGTTTCAAATATAGACTATTTCCCAAATGTTACTGAAATAATATTTATGAATTGTTTGTGTTATGGTTGTCAAGGTAACCCTCCTGAATATGCATAAATTATGATAAAAAAACTATCCTAAAATGGGCAAAAATTGGTCAATTTTATCTAGTTTATGCATATTTGAGATGGTTGCTATGACAACCAGAGTTGTAACAACACATGATTATTGTTTCAGTTTTATCAGGGATGTATTCCATATTTGAAATACATTGATTTAAGAGTTTCCTAATTTCATGATTTGGGGGCCAAAAACGGCCCAAACCATACATAGTCCTTTCCGGTAATATTCGAAAACCTACGAACTCCCTTAAATGCATGCATAACGGCATTGATCGGCGTTTTAAGTTTATTTAATTCCGTAATAGGACAATGGTCGTAGGCTGACTTATTTTCCAACTTCAGTCGAAATTGCAATATTCTTAATATTTCACACTATTTATTTGAACCCGGACATGAAGTGGTCGTTTCACCCAAACTAGACTGAGTACTATATATTTCAACGTCAGGCAATTTTTTGAATTTCTGAAACCAAAATTCATCATTTTTTCAAGTCTTGGGAATTTTAAAAACACGTTTTCCACGTATATTTCTATAGCCAAAATAATTTCCATGAAAATCTATCTGAAAATTTGAAGTCCGGAGACACCTAATATCATAATAACGTTCCTTTTCTGTTGTAATACACACTTTTAAGAGTTATCTCCCATCGAATGATCTTGGTACATTGTACACTAAGCAATGCTAAAGGTACATGTACATGTAAACAACTACATGCATTTAACACTTATCACTACATCAACATTGCCGCTTGTATACATTTTCATACAGATACGTGGTACGTATTAATATCATTTAGATCACAATTTAAAATAGTAACTGATATTATTTTGTTTGACTATCAAATGCTCGTGAACATGCCAATACAATTGAGATCACACTTTACTAAGACTACAATATTTTACAATTATTTTTTGAAGAGTGAGATAAAATTGTGTCTGTTTTGACAGAAGCATTAAATCACAGACTCTCGTCCATACAAAGATTAGGTTTTTTTTATTTCATATTGTCAAGAGTTGTTTCCCTTTATTCTAATGTCATAATATATTAAATATAAATACATGTGGATACATTTTGTATCTGTAAGGTAGAAGCAGCTCTGTCCCATGAATTTTTAAAAATGCAAATTGTGATAAGATATTTTATGCAGTGATTATCCATGTGTATAATGTATACCTATACTACTAGCTAAAACGAGATGTACGAGTTTCTGGGCATGCGTGACGGGTACGATGCATGTTATGAACATACAATACACAGGCAAAATTTAAAAAAAAATAAAGAAAAGAAAAGAGAAAAATACCCCAAACAAACAAACAAAACAACAGTACCATATCGAATGCATTGCTTTTCTGTATAAAGGCCAATGAACAAATAACTAGCATGAAATACAATATACCTGGGAAAGAACTAACGCAAACTCGTAACAAAACCATGATATCGGTAACAACAAAACAAAATTTAAAAAAAAAAGAGTAGAATCCTTTAACGACATTTTTGTGAAATCTTATGCCAGCAATTATCACATTTTTTTTTACATGTAAACAATAAAATCTGATATTTACCTGAGTGTCATTTCTGTACCGGCGATTGTGGTAGACAGGGTCGTGTACTAAAGCGCCGTGTATTTTATCTTGTCCTGCGATCGACCGTACCATGGGTAACATGCTATATATATATATGTTCTGCCTATTGTTGTTTAACTCGACAATCACCCGACCATACTTTGCTTAATTATACATAAATACAGTGTAGTGTGAAAGACAAACCAAGACAGGATACCGACCTATGATTTATTCTTGATTATTGAAGCAAAGGACGAAAATGTCCTGGTACAAAAAAGTTTATGACACATTACAATCATTAAGAGGTATATTAAAGGCCCAATATACGTAACTTTCGGCAAAACTTGGAGCGAAAATCAAGCCTCATAACTTTATATTATTATAGATTTTGTTAAGATAAACAGATATCACCAATATTCAAGATGAATTCTTACGCGGTTACCGGTACAGCAGCAGTTGAAACTCGGTTTTTGTAAACACGCACTTCGGCTTGTTGTTAAAGTGGGCCCCACCTGAATTATTTTCAACTCTTTGGATTTTTCTGTCAAGAGTTTCTTGTTAGTTACCGCTGTGGTTTAGTTTGTTTTAGGCTTATTTTTGTATTTTTGTATCAACTGGATTTCTTTTCAGAATTTTTCAGTATATTTTTACGTATATTGGGCCTTTAAGGGGGTGGGTGCAAATATGAGCGTGAAATATGTAAAAGAATGCATATTAACATATTCAACATCTTATATTCAGTAAAGTATTTCTTAAGATCAAATCTTCTGTCTTCTTCTTCTTTTCTTCTTCTTCTTCTTTTTATAATCTGGGCGATTCCATCGATAACGATGATTATATCGCCCGGTCCTTTTGGGGTAAATAGAGGGACGTGAGAATGGCTCGTTACAGCGATTTTTTTGTGCAAAATAAGATATAAAAAAAAGGGGGGGGGGGAGGGGGTAACAATTGTGTGGTGTTCAGTGCATGAGGGCTTCAAGGCACTTCGCATGAGGTGAACAATGTGTGCCTAGTCGTGTTGTAATTTAAGGCATTAGAATATGTCTGGATTAAAACATATATTTTACAATGATAGAATTTCGTAAAGTGTAACGTGGGCCAAATAGACATTAACTTGTGCTTATAAAGTGCGTTACGTAGATACAAATTTGATCTACTTGCCTCATTATTTGCAAGTTTATTTATCAGTTGAAAAATGTATGCTTGTTGACATAAAGTTAAAAATGTAGACATATTAAAAGGTTATTACCATATTTCCTGAAAGTAGTCTCCCTTTAATGTACATAGTAAATGTACATGCCTTGGAAACCGGATATGGATTCCATAGGGCGGTGAATTGAAATACAGACGTTTAAGTACTGAAATTGTATCTGATCGTATGTGAAATTGTAATGTGTGAAATTGTGAAATATGTGAATAAGTTTTTTTTTTTACACTAGGAGCTCGGAATCAAAAAAGAGATTATTATTCAACAAAAAACAATAAATGTCTAAAAAATTATTAATTCTGAGTTATTTTTGTAAGGATGACAAACCATATCACTGGCTTGGTTCTCCATTGACTTTAGTGTGTAATTGTTTTCTGTGAGATCTTTTCGTTGGGCCGGAATTAACATATAACCCCCGACCCCATTGGCCTGTAGTTACTACACTTGCAGTAAAAAATTTTAGGACACATTGGAAATGTTTAAATGTTAACGCTAATCTTGATACCTTATCCTCATTGTCTATTTAATCCGTTGATCAATAGTACGTTGTATTACATCGCTAGCGCCGTCTAGCGACAAAAAAAATAACAGGGGTCGATAATCCAGTAATCGGAAAATACAATTGTACAATTCACATTATAAGAAATTGAGTTTTCATGATTTATTCTTTCCATAAAGATTGAGAAGCTAATATTTTTAGCACATTGGTCGTGTGTTTAAAATGACGCAAATGATTGTTCAATATGACAAATACATTTTACGTTATTTTACATTTAAATGTCTGAAAAGATTGTTCTTATAACGGTAGCTTTTACCTCATCCTGGATAACCAGGTGTTACGCTCAACTACGCTCTCTAGAGCGTAGGTGATCGTAAACCCTGGATAGGGAGGATGCTGTTACCCAATATCATACAAATCATGTTTTCGGATTGGGCGGATTGGTCGAGTGGTTAACACTCCGGCCTTCCATGCAGGCGGCCGGGGTACGATCCCCGTAATTGTCATATGCATGGAACATTCAGAGAAAATGTTTTTCCCCTGCCCACACAACTCCAACAAGCCAGTTGGAGTACAAAATGGTCTGGGATGGATGTTGCAGTATCTGTGATGTAGCATTCAAGTGTGGTAGCACTATAAAAGATGCCGTTGGAAACACGGTCCCACTACAAACAGAACACAATTCCACGCATACGTGTACATACACACACACACATATGGATATATTATCCAGGTGGTAAAGGACAAGTAGTTAGCGCCCGATAAAGCAGCTCCTGCGAACTCCTCAGAATTGTATATGATAGAACTGCATGTGTTAATTGTATTGATTGTATAAGAATTGTATATCTATGTACTGTAAAGCGCTTTAGAGTGGCTTATGTTAGCTAGATAGGGCGCTTTATCAAATATTTTATATTATTATTATTATTATAAATCATACAGCGGTTTTACTCGTTGAGCCATTGTTTACGTTAACAATGTCAAGACACAGACAATTGCCGCGATTAAAGGCCCAATATACGTAACTTTCGACAAACCTTGAAGCGAAAATCAAGCCTAATAACTTTTTACATTTACAGATTTAGTTAAAATTAACTGATATCCGCAACATTCAAGATGAATTCTTACGCGGTTACCGGTACAGCAGCGGTTGAAACCCGGTATTTGTAAACACGGGTCCATGTTGAACTGTCTTCGAACTTCTACTTATTGTTATAGTTACCGCTCAGGTTTACTTCGTTTTAGGCTTATTTTTGCATGGTTATCAACTGGATTTTTTTTCAGAATTTTTCACAATCACGGAAAATTTCCTGAAGTTACGTATATTGGGCCTTTAAACGTATCACCGTGCGTCAGCAAGTGAACAAGACACTGACAATTGCCGCGATTAAATCAGTATCCATTGTTAATTAACGTTTGTAACGGACTATTGATATCTCTAAGACTGACATGATATTGACCTCTTGTTTGGCCTGTACCACGTGATTGTATCGGTATCGGATTTTCTTACAAGTGTATTCAGTTCTTATCTGATCAAAATTAAAACCCTTCACTAATTTGGTAAGCGAACTACAATCCAACATTGGATATATATATATATTTTTTCATTCAATGTCTACGTTAGAGTTAGGCTGATTAGCTACTTAAACACCGTATAAATGATTATATAGAATCGGTCGATATCAACCGTGTTAAAGGTTTATAGATATAAGTCAGTGAAGTTATAATTAAGACCCGATTTGTTACCGTATTGTGCAGGTTAATTGATAGACGAACAGTGTTGGTTTTTTCAAAGTCATAACAGTGAATGTGAATATCACAGGGATCTGAAAACTTGTTACAGCTACAGTCGTTTTGGACCTTAACTAAGGTGTTTAGAGTAATTTTACACTTTAGGGTGTGTGGGAGGGGTGGGGGGGGGATAAAAATGTCCCCTCAATGGTCATAAGGGCTAATTTGTCTCAGGTCAAATTTTGTTTGTTTATGTTTTACTAACTTTACCCAATTTTTTATCAAAATGCATTTAGAGATATATCAGTACCAGCTTTGTTAATTAAAGGACGAGTAAGTTTTGATAGTTGGGGAAAGCCGGAGTAGCCAAAGAAAACCATCGGCCATTACTTAAGGCAGCCTCGTCAAGGCTTAGAAACCTCGACCCAATGTTTGAATTCAAAGCAAGATAACATTTATTATTGCGAAAGTGCGTATATTGTATACAATACCTTTTTGAGATAGCTGTGTGTAAACATGTATTGAGAACATGTGTACCAAGAAAGCTGTGGCCTTTGCGGAGGGTTGTTACCTTGGCGAGCTTAACGTTTTGTTGGTTGACTAGTCTTGAGGTAAAAAACAACTAAAGGATTATGTTGAATGGGAGCTGACAATGCCAAGTCGTCCCAACAGGACTGTTGGTTGCATGCAATGTTTTTTTTTCTCCACGTGAACTAACCATCTATTCCTGGTTCGAATACATGTTTGGCTTTATTTATGACGAGATGGGCGACAAGTTAAATTTAGATTATTGTTTTGTTGTCGGCTGGTGCAGTGAATTGCACACTTTGCCGTGGATTGCCTTTCACTAAGGCGGCCGAGGTTCGATTCCCAGACCAGACGTGAAACGGTATGGAGTCGCCTGCCCGACCACGTGGGTTTTCTCCGTGTACTCCAGTTTCCTCCAACACCAAAACTCTTTACGCGCTAACATCTGGGCCAACAATAGTGATTAATATAAGTTATATAACTATGTTTCATAATTTTGTAAAATAAATAAAGTCTTTATTTAAAACATAGCAACATTACTACATTGTATATGCATCCTTCAAACAAGGATCTATTTGCCCTATTGTGATCGTCTGTTGTTTGTAACTCTGTCCGTCAGAACTTTTTGTATATGTAAAATACATATTAAAGGCCCAATATACGTAACTTCAGGAAATTTTTAGTCATTCTGAAAAATTATGAAAATAAATCCAGCTGATAACCATGCAAAAAATAAGCCTAAAACGATGTAAACCTGTGCGGTAACTAACAAGAAACTCTTGACAGAAAAATCCGAAGAATGGAAAAATATTCAAGTGTGGCCCAACTTCAACAACAAACCAAAGGTAGAAGACAGCTCAGAACGGACGCGTGTTTACAAATAACGAGTTTCAACTGCTGCTGTACCGGTAACCGCGTCAGAATTCATCTTGAATATTGCTGATATCATTTAATCTTAACTAAATCTATAAATATTACAAGGTATAAGCCTTGATTTTCGTTTGAAGTTTTGCAGAAAGTTACGTTTATTGGGCCTTTAAATAAAAACACTTTGTTTGTTTTTTTGTAACAATTGGCAAACAAGTTATTTCATACAATATATACAATCACTCTTATTGATCCTGATGTAATTATAAGTGCGCGATTGTCTTATAGTAGGAGGAAACTGGAGTACCCGGAGAAAACCCAAGTGGTCAGGGAATCCAACCCCAACCGTCTTAGTAATGTACACCCTTTTGACTCCAGTGCAGAAGTCGATGACGTCATGTAAATGTCTTAGTCGTGACGTCATAATAAGAACTTACAGCCAATCAAATTAGTACTAGGTTATGTAATTTATTACATATGCAAGCATATTACACGAGTAAATTCACGGGATAACAGAACAACTATGTAATAAAGCGTTGTTATTTACAATAAGTGACTATAGTTTTTTAAAATATTTTTTAATATAAACTATTCTGATATAAAATATTTATTTTACAACAATTATGGAACTAGTTATCCAACTTATATAAATCATTCGTTTTGGCCCGGATATAAGCGCGAGGGAGGAAACCAGAGTCCCCGGAGAAAACCCAAGTGGTCGGGCAGGTGACTCCATTCCGTTTCACGTCCAATCGGGGAATCGAACCCCAACCGTCTTAGTACTGTACATGTAAAAGCCAAGTGAAGTGGGCTATCAACTTCAATATCCGATTACCAATTTTCATTTTTTTTCTGGACATATTTTGGAATATGAAAGACTGAATCGTCAATGCCCAATAAGGGCTTAGATCAATTTAAACGTCAGTATCAAGTTTACTATTACTAAAGATAGAGACCGTAGGAGCACGATCCTTTACTCGGAATCCAAAAACGTTATTTCTTTATTCCTTATTAACCTAACAATGATATAGTTTGAATTGAAATCCACGAAGTTGTTTATATGGCACTTATCAGAACTTGAATGCTATATCTTTACCTGTTAATGTACTTTAACATGCATTGTTCCTTACCAAGGTCATTTTAGTACATATCAGCGTCAAAATATTGTCTTTAATGTCTGATGACGTTTCAGTCGTCTGCACATGAACAATGTATTTTGAAGTATTGAGTGATAAGATTCCAACCCCTTTATATTCACTCTACTCCTGTTGTGTCTCCATTATGTATTACCGTGTTAACTAGTGTTCCAAAAAATAACCTTAACAACGAGTAAATCCTATCCATTATACTTCCCTTTATTCGTCACTTCCGGTTACATACATCTTTCAGATTATAATAAAATATATAGGAATTTGAAACATGTGAAACAATCCTTTGGATGAATTAGTCGTATTCCCTTACTGCTACATAGCGAATATACAATGAACTGTTTTTCCTATAAAACTTGGTTTAGAGGGAAAAAGTAGAGAATACCGAAGGGTTAATAAAATCATAATCTGAAATTAAAATCGATCTAACAAGGGGCAAAATATGTCCAAAGGAAAGATTTACATGGAGACCCTTGTAAAACTACAAGAGAACAAAACCATGTGTTCCAGAAGAGGAAGCGTTTTCTGCTTCCTCAACGGCACCCGCAATGTAAATATTGGTCACATCCAATTAAACACCAATCCTCAAAATGAGAACCGAGTCATTGTGAATCACATCAAGTAAGTATACTAATGAGCATACTCGAAAATGTACATCTTCATATCACACAAAGATACAGAATATTTTCGATGAGACAAAATTTGCCAATAGTTCTGATCAACCTGCCTCTCTCGAATCCCTGTGTTGTTAGCTTCTTTCTCAGCAGTCGACATCGATCAGAGCATAAAGGGGGTTCTAGAACGTAATGTATGAATTCTAGAACGTAATGTATGAATTCTTGAACGTAAGGTATGATTCTAGAACGTAATGTATGAATTCTAGAACGTAATGTATGATTCTAGAACGTAATGTATGATTCTAGAACGTGATGTATGATTCTAGAACGTGATGTATGATTCTAGAACGTAAGGTATGATTCTACAGCGTAATGTATGATTCTAGAACGTAATGTATGATTCTAGAACGTAATGTATGATTCTAGAACGTAATGTATGATTCTAGAACGTGATGTATGATTCTAGAACGTGATGTATGATTCTAGAACGTAAGGTATGATTCTACAGCGTAATGTATGATTCTAGAACGTAATGTATGATTCTAGAACGTGATGTATGATTCTAGAACGTAATGTATGAATTCTAGAACGTGATCTATGATTCTAGAACGTGATCTATGATTCTAGAACGTGATGTATGATTCTAGAACGTAATGTATGATTCTAGAACGTAATGTATGATTCTAGAACGTGATGTATGATTCTAGAACGTAATGTATGATTCTAGAACGTGATGTATAATTCTAGAACGTTATGTATGATTCTAGAACGTAATGTATGATTCTAGAACGTAATGTATGAATTCTAGAACGTAATGTATGATTCTAGAACGTGATGTATGATTCTAGAGCGTAATGTATGATTCTAGAACGTGATGTATGATTCTAGAACGTAATGTATGATTCTAGAACGTGATGCATGATTCTAGAACGTGATGTATGATTCTAGAACGTAATGTATGATTCTAGAACGTAATGTTTGATTCTAGAACGTAATGTATGATTTCTAGAACGTAATGTATAATTCTAGAACGTGATGTATGATTCTAGAACGTGATGTATGATTCTAGAACGTGATGTATGATTCTAGAACGTAATGTATGAATTCTAGAACGTAATGTATGATTCTAGAACGTGATGTATGATTCTAGAACGTAATGAATGATTCTAGAACGTAATGTATGATTCTAGAACATATTGAATGATTCTATAACGTAATGTATGATTCTAGAACGTGATGTATGATTCTAGAACGTGATGTATGATTCTAGAACGTAATGAATGAATTCTAGAACGTAATGTATGATTCTAGAACGTGATGTATGATTCTAGAACGTGATGTATGATTCTAGAACGTGATGTATGATTCTAGAGCGTAATGTAAGATTCTAGAACGTAATGTATGATTCTTGAACGTGATGTATGATTCTAGAACGTAATGTATGAATTCTAGAACGTGATGTATGATTCTAGAACGTGATGTATGATTCTAGAACGTAATGTATGAATTCTAGAACGTAATGTATGATTCTAGAACGTAATGAATGATTCTAGAACGTAATGTATGAATTCTAGAACGTAATGTATGAATTCTAGAACGTAATGTATGATTCTAGAATGTAATGTATGATTCTAGAACGTGATGTATGATTCTAGAACGTAATGAATGATTCTAGAACGTAATGTATGATTCTAGAACGTAATGTCTGATTCTAGAACGTGATGTATGATTCTAGAACGTGATGTATGATTCTAGAACGTAATGTATGATTCTAGAACGTAATTTATGATTCTAGAACGTAATGTATGATTTCTAGAACGTAATGTATGATTCTAGAACGTAATGTATGATTCTAGATGTGATGTATGATTCTAGAACGTGATGTATGATTCTAGAACGTAATGTATGATTCTAGAACGTGATGTATGATTCTAGAACGTGATGTATGATTCTAGAACGTAATGTATGATTCTACAGCGTAATGTATGATTCAAGAACGTAAAGTATGATTTCTAGAACGTAATGTATGATTCTAGAACGTGATGTATGATTCTAGAACGTGATGTATGATTCTAGAACGTAATGTATGATTCTAGAACGTAATGTATGTTTCTAGAACGTGATGTATGATTCTAGAACGTAATATATGAATTCTAGAACGTAATGTATGATTCTAGAACGTAATGTATGACTCTAGAACGTAATGTTTGATTCTAGAACGTGATGTATGATTCTAGAACGTGATGTATGATTCTTTAACGTAATATGGATTCAAGAAAGATTTTCAAGGTCTTGCGACTGGTTTTGCAACAATAGACATCGACTTAATTAATGTTGATTAATATTTCAAAAGCATCTCAAAATGGTGATTTTTATTTTTTTTTTGTGGTATAAGGACAGTACTCGAACACATAAGTATAGATGAAAGACTGGACTCCCCAAATCGTACATTAATTTCATAGCGTAATTATTATACATAAATACTACCTGCTCCTTACCTGTACACATAATTGAAATAAATACATATTCATTTATACAAATTGAGCAATTTGCATGTCACGTGAACACGACTGTGGAACGATCTATGACAATATGTAAAAGTTTTAATAGTATGTGTTCATTTAAAAATGCCTTAGCATGCGCAACAATAGGCATTGCGCTTTTTTTCTTTTTACATATCACATGTATTATAGCTGAATGCATAAGCATGGTCGCTTACCCAGATAAATGATTTCCGGGGCCTGATTTCCATCCGGCATACAAGACAACGTATAAGAAATTGCTGTGTTCACAGTGAATAAGGGTATGAAAAACTAAATAAAAGAATAAAATGTATGTATTCCTTTAGGATAATTATTTATTTAGTAGGATGCATTTTGAAACTTTTTGTACCGTAATTGACAGATTAATGCTCATTTGATTGACGGTGGGATATGCATGTATGTTATTAGCAATATTTTAACTACATTTTACTATTATATCGAGGTATATAATTATGGCCATGTTTTTGCTTTCTAAAAGGATTTCAGCTATGGTACACGTTTCAAATCCTTTTGTGCAATTGCGATTTTTTTAACAAAATATCGTTATAGCAGTTTTTCTTAAACTATTATTTTTATTTCTCACAGGAGCCACCCGCGATATCCAGGCGATTACGTATATTAATAATAATTTCAATTCGAGGTTTTAATATATCGCTTTATCACGACTTTTGAGGCCGCCTCAAAGCGGTTCTCGAATTAATATCTGTGGTTATAGGGCCTTAGCAACCAGCCAAATGTATTCTCAACTCCCCGAGGAGCACACAACCGATGCCGCCATTTTAGTGCTCACAGCTAACATTCTACAATTTCTAGCACTGCCCAACCACGTCCTCATTTACAGCTGAGTAGACTGGAACAAGCAGAGTAAAATATCTGGCTCAAGGATACAGCACAAGTACCGTGACCGGGACTCGAAATCGCAGCCCTTCGATCACGAGCCCGGCGTCCTACCACTAGACAGCCGTGCTTCATGATAAAAGATTATCATAAAAATGATATGATATCAATTTAATACGGTAAATGCATACATGCTCAGTAGCCTCTCCCTTCGGAGATATAACACCTTGGGCTTTCCATGACAACGTATCTTTCCTTTGAGAACGCATACGAGCGGTAACAATCGTCGAACTCCTTATTGAGTTTGACTGCTAGCACAGCTTGACACTGCCCAACAGACAATACTTTTCGGTCAGATTTGCACACAAAGTTGATATTCTTACGGAAACATAAAGTCTGTTCAACACAAGTAAAATAATCCTGCAATATTTTGTCCAACTTTCGAGTTATGTCTCCTACGATCATCCAACTGGTATCTAAAGTCGGCTTCGATGTATAATATATCGGATTCTCACCTAAAGTCTTAAAATGATCTTCTGTTAGACCGAAATCATCGTCTACAAGCCCCTTTCCAACAGCTATCTGGAGACCGTTCTTAGTTGTCTTGGTAAATAAATCTGTGAAGGCTAGCGACAAGTTGAGTCTTGTGGAGCTGTCGATCCACATGAAAAATGGGTATAGGTTATATACTTTTTTCATTATCATAGTTTCTGTAAAACCAGGCTCCACCTCAGTCGATTGTAAAATATGCGTTAATTCAGGAATTTTCATTACGTCACATTCACAGGGCCTGCATATTCCATCCAGATCCAAAAGCTGATTCAACGAGAGACCTAAGTCAATATACACGACTTGCAATCCCCAGTATCTCTTGTTTTGGACCCTATACAGGTTTTGTAGAAATATTTTTGATGTCTCGTACGTTTCGAAGTCTCCCCCGGTAACGAAAACTGGAACGTTTTTCGTGGTACCAATGATTCTATGGAATCGTCGCCATCCACAGCCTAGCGGAATACTCATGATATACAGCATCACCATGACAACCATGGCAGAGCACAGAAGCACGATATTTCTCCATTTCACTTGTGTTGGCGTCATGTTGACTGTGCCTGAAACACAAAAACGGGGGTAAGTTATTGGCATAACTATGGTAATAAATCGAAATCATAACAGATAAACTGAGAAGAAAATATGAAATGTGTCCATGCAGACCATTAAAATGCCTGACCTGATATATATATCGACAAAATGTATATTTGTTGTTATAATTCTTGCGATACATTTTGTTTGTTTTGAATTGATTTTGTTTTATTTTGAACTTCCCTCCAGGTTAGGTATGCATGCATATGTGTATTAGTGCCGGAGACAGGTTATGTTGGTGTGTTGGAGACAGGGTATGTGTGTATATTAGTGCCAGAGACAGGTTATGTTGGTGTCTTTGTGTTGGAGACAGGGTATGTTGGTGTATTTGTGCCAGAGACAGGGTATGTGATTGTCTTTGTGCCAGAGACAGGGTATGTTGGTGTATTTGTGTCTGAGACAGGGTTTGTCGGTGTATTTGTGCCAGAGACAGGGTATTTTGGTGTATTTGTGCCGGAGACAGGGTATGTTGGCGCCTTTGTGTCTGAGACAGGGTTTGTTGGTGTATGTGTGCCGGAGACAGGGTATGTTGGAGTATTTGTGCCAGAAACAGGTTATGTTGGGGTCTTTGTGTCGGAGACAGGGTATGTTGGAGTATTTGTGCCAGAGACAGGGTTTGTTGGTGTTTGTGTGCCAGAGACAGGGTATGTTGGTGTTTGTGCCGGAGACAGGGTATGTTGGTGTCTTTGTGTTGGAGACAGGGTATGTTGGTGACTTTGTGTTGGAGATAGGGTATGTTGGTGTATGTGTACCGGAGACAGGGTATGTTGGAGTATGTGTACAGGAGACAGGTTGTGTTGGGTATGTGTACCGGAGACAGGGTATGTTGGTGTTTGTGTGTTGGAGACAGGGTTTGTTGGGGCATGTGTGCCGGAGACAGGGTATGTTGGTGTGTATGTGTGCCGGAGACAGGGTATGTTGGTGTTTATGTGTCGTAGACAGGTTATGGTGTTGTATATGTGTGATGGAGACAGGGTATGTTGGTATATGTGTGCCGGAGACAGGGTATGTTTGGTATATGTGTGCCGGAGACAGGTTATGTTGGTATATGTGTGCCGGAGACAGGGTATGTTGGAGTACTTGCCTCCTTTAGACAGCGCGGATCTAATGCCGATTTTAGACTACTACTTTACTAAAATGCCACGCCGAAGTCACCCAGCGAAGCATTCCGCTCGGTCACATTATACAAACAAAGAGTGAAGCAAGTGCAACATACCCTAAATACGAAACTCTAAGCAGAGAATAAGGACTTTATTATGTCGCGGCCTGGGGACAAAAATGTAACTTATTAATGGTTCTTAACTGGCTGTACTTCTGCAACAGGAAAAATGCATGACAAGAATAGGGTTCGAACCTGGGACCTTCTGCACTCTGGGTGGACGCTCAACCGATTGAACTACAATGTTTTGCCGACGATTCGCCAAATCAAGTTCCGCTATATTTCTACATCTTTTGTCCAAGTCTTCGCCCCCGAAAACATCACACAATTTACAAACTATGTTTAACTGATCCCTTGCTAAGACTATGCCTAATACTTTCATCATAGGTTGGCAAGCTCGCCAATTTTCATACAGAAAAAGAGAAAATGTAGCAACCAGACCAGGACTCAAACTCTAGATATTTCGGACTGTAAAGAGACGCTCGACCGATTGAACTAGTCAATTTCCGCAACATCCCCCCCACCCCCTCTCTTTGTCTAAGTCCCCATCCCCGAAGACACAATTATTTAAAATCTTGATTCGGGTAACTCATTGCTTAGGCTAGTCGTACTTCCAATGCTTTAAACAAGGGTTGTCAAGCTCGTCAACTTTGTTACAGAAAATACACCGTCAGATCGGGGTTCGAACCCTGGCCTTCCAAACTCTAGACGGACGCTCAACCAATTGAGCTATCCGTTCGCTAGCTGACGATCGACCAATATTTTGTTTGTTTGCTTGTTTGTTTAAGTGGTTTTATATCCGATTCACTAGAGATTAGTTCGTTTATCCACCAAAAGGGAGATCAACCCCGTCCAGTTCCACTTTTGTTATATAGTGGACCCTCAATAATCCGAACACTTTTGTTCCCAACCAAAACATCCGGATTATGAGTTTTCCGGACTGTGGAGTTTTGGACTGGTAAGTACAAATAGCGTTACGGAAATATGTTCTCGTTCATTTCTGGCCGGATTGTGAGATTTCCGGACTATCGGCGTCCGGATTATCGCGGGTCGACTGTATTAGCAAGAAGACTATGAAGGATTGTACCTTATTTTGACTGTGTATACGGTAGAACATAGTATATGGTGCGCGTTAGCCCATATTCAAGGTCACAGGGGTCAAATCAGTTAAAACTTTCTAGTAACTTCATCTCATAAACCAAAAGGCCTAGAATCTTGACATTTGGCCGAAAGGCTTCATTTGCGCGCAAAATGAAGTTTTCCTGCAAAGCTCTGTCATTAAGACCATAGCAATATACTCTAATTCTTAAATAATGTTTAAATGCTATACGAAGAAAAAAAATCGAGGAAGGTTGCTTCGATAGTAACTACGATAGCTTTAGTTGTACATCGATATATTGGCAAATTTGATTACAAGCGAAAATACGCGGCGACAAGCAACACTTTTCTTCTTTTCATCTCATATGAATTCCTAATGAAATAATATTACTAGCATTTCCAACGTAAATGAACTTATTCACTTACAACGATTGTTATGAATCCACATTAACACACTGATCTGGTAGTAACGCGGTTGGACGTTGCAACAAGGAAACCAACCATTTTTTTAATTACCCAACGAACAATTTCGAACGTGCATTGATGGAAAAAGAAGTCTACCGCCATTATTATTATACAATGATAGCCTTTTGATGAGGTAATTATATGGTTTTGTCGACCGGAGAAAAATATCGACTGAGGACGAATATTATGATATAAGATATGGTCCGACTTTCCGCAATTCTCATTGACTAAAATATGGTCACGAGAAGGCCAATATTTATGGTTCGACTTTTAGAAACACAGAATCAATATTCCGTTTATGACGTCATAATCATTCTGACGTCATAGTGCCAAACCACTGTAGTTTCCATGCGTTATAAAGATAGATATAATTCAATTGCAGTCTTTTGCAAACACATTTTCATATCTAATATAAAAATAAAGGACTTTTGATTTGGTCAATATGGTGCTATACTAATATAACCTGGTAGAATATATAATATTGACCTTGGGCTTCGCCCTCTGTTGATATTTTTATTCTACCTGGTTGGTATATTATCATATTGACCTCAACAAAGGTCAATAATCAATAATAATTAGACGTAGTGGCACATGCTTCAAGATGTTGAAGAAACCATACAACGGCTGTCATTCGATAGTTATCGTTCTGAAGCGTAAACGGCGCCATATTTGAAACATAATTTAATCCGCTGAGACTTTTACATTGGGTATACGTTAATTTATACGTCATCAG
The DNA here is from genome assembly GCA_947623455.1 of Mimachlamys varia. NCBI lineage: Eukaryota > Metazoa > Mollusca > Bivalvia > Pectinida > Pectinidae > Mimachlamys > Mimachlamys varia. The sequence goes on from OX392541.1 coordinate 14,841,954, forward strand.
AATTTACTAAGCTGAAGAAAGGAGAGGTGTAAATATTGTATTATACAGTAAATGGTATTTGTTGTGAAATATTGGGGTTTGGTATAAACCACAAAACACACGCAAAATGATTATGCTAATGAGCCTTGTTATTGTTGGAACACTATTGTGACGTGGATATATAAATGACGTCACAATATTTTTTCATAACGTAATTTAAAAAAATAGTAAAGTCGGGTATTAATTTGACACGAAATTGAAAAAAAAATCGTTTAATAGAATTAATATCGCAGTCATGAACACTCTCGTGTTACAAGTAGATCATCTGCATATTCATAGTTCTGAACTGTTTGTACATATAGGCCTATTGACCAGTGGACTTATATATAAGTAGTGAAATGTTTAACTGTATGAACAGGTATTGACAAGTATCTTAATCGCGAAGTTCGGTTATATTTAATTTGTAAATAAACAAATATATCTCAAAAGTGAGTATACAGTACATGGAAAATGCAAACAGACTACCTATTTTGTTAGTACTTTAAATATTAATGGTGCTAAACCGTATGTACACATACTGATGAGTAGTTTGAAAAATAATGGTGGTTCTGAACTATATATACATATATTTAAGGACTAGGTACAGCCATATTGGTTGTTACCTGGTTGAAAATGGTAATATTGAAATTTGAATGTTTCCTTCCAATATTTGGCATAAGCTTATTCCGATTTTGTTTAATATTGATATAAAATGCAGTTCAGTACCCAAAATTTAAAAAAAAAAAACTGTACTTAGGGAAAAAAAATCAGTAAATAATATCCAAATGGGAGAACACAAATATATTCATATAGTTATTTGAAACATTTAAAAATATAATACACTGTTACTGCAATCTTCATAGAATGATAACCCATTGTAAAAATTTCGATGTTAGACTATAAAGCAGAGTATCAGGTAAAAGCAGTGTCCTGTATTTCGTGGAGGCAATATAGGGGGATTATTTTTTATTAAAATGGGCCATTTGTCATTTAAATGTTAGTTTCGTGTCAAATAAATGTATGGAATTAAAATAATAACACCGACATAACGTAATATACATTTACGATACGGTTACCTAATTACTAATTAAGTTGGAGAAATGAATTTTGATATCCATGTGCCTCACCTGCCACACATGTTTACAAAGGCAACAATTTACGCTAGCGATGTTTGACAGGTGCGAAGTCGAGAACAAATCGGTACAATCAGTGAGTTAATATTATCCGATCCACGCGGAAGTGTATAATATATACGATTTCCATCAGAATTTATACACAAGTTAAACTTGACAATTCTTTCAAAATCATTAAATTACCTGAAAAACACCACCGGAAGTGCCGAGGACATCTTTTCACGTGCTGTACATTCGCCCAAAGAAAGAAAACTTGCAATCGCTAAAAACAATTGATCGTGATAGGAATGGGCAGTTTTTGCTTTGTGACGATATACCAAGTAACATTTATCTTTACTGCATGCTTGAATCCAATTTAGTTGTTAATTTTGTCGATGTTTTAGCTTGCCTCTAAGTCAGGCGTAAGAATATCTAAAAAACTAAATAGTTCAAATTGGAGGGTAGAGGAGTATATTTCGCTACATGCAACGGGAAGATGTTTGATTTAAGAGATCTGACATAATGTCATAACTCGTCATACCGCAGACGGTATTTTTGTTTTGTTTTGGCTATGCAGCGTGCCACATAAATTTTTCGATCGGCAATGGAAATTTCAGAAATTTGATCCGGATGCGATCGGTGTTCAGAATGTGTGTAAGTTGCCTTTCTTGTGAAAAGTACGTTCTCTTATTCTGTGGTTTTCAATTGAAAGAGTGATTTATTAAAAAATCGAAGGCTTGTCTATCATTCTGCGTATATTAAAGAAACAAAAATTGATATTCATTTTTTTATTATCTTTCGCAGTATTCTGCAAACGTGCACGCGTTTTTAGGGATATAACACAAAATATTAGAAAAACCAACAAACATACCAAAATATGGTTGAAATGATTGATTCCCAATCACAAAATGTATTTTGTGGTCTATATTGCAGTATTTAGTAAAATTAGAAGTTTTGGTAAAAACACCTCCGCCATATTAAATGGTCCTGTACCTAGTCCTTAAGACCTTAAGAGAAGTTTAAATGATAATGGTGGTTCAAAACTGTAAGTATACATATTGACGAGTACTAATAATAATTGTGGTTCTAAACTGTAAGTACACATATTGACGAGTACTAATAATAATGGTGGTTCTAAACTGTAAGTATACATATTGACGAGTACTGATAATAATAGTGGTTCTAAACTGTAAGTACACATATTGACAAGTACTAATAATAATGGTGGTTCTAAACTGTAAGTACACATATTGACGAGTACTGATAATAATGGTGGTTCTAAACTGTAAGTACACATATTGAAAAGTACTAATAATAATGGTGGTTCTAAACTGTAAGTACACACATTGACGAGTACTGATAATAATGGTGGTTCTAAACTGTAAGTTCACATATTGACCAGTACTAATAATAATGGTGGTTCTAAACTGTAAGTTCACATATTGACCAGTACTGATAATAATGGTGGTTCTAAACTGTAAGTACACATATTGACCAGTACTGATAATAATGGTGGTTCTAAACTGTAAGTATACATATTGACCAGTACTGATAATAATGGTGGTTCTAAACTGTAAGTACACACATTGACGAGTACTAATAATAATGGTGGTTCTAAACTGTAAGTACACATATTGACGAGTACTGATAATAATGGTGGTTCTAAACTGTAAGTACACATATTGAAAAGTACTAATAATAATGGTGGTTCTAAACTGTAAGTACACACATTGACGAGTACTAATAATAATGGTGGTTCTGAACTGTACGTATACATATTGACGAGTACTGATAATAATGGTGGTTCTAAATTGTAAGTATACATATTGACGAGTACTAATAATAATGGTAGTTCTAAACTGTAAGTACACATATTGACGAGTACTAATAATAATGGTGGTTCTAAACTGTAAGTACACATATTGACGAGTACTGATAATAATGGTGGTTCTAAACTGTAAGTACACATATTGAAAAGTACTAATAATAATGGTGGTTCTAAACTGTAAGTACACATATTGACGAGTACTGATAATAATGGTGGTTCTAAACTGTAAGTACACATATTGACGAGTAATAATAATAATGGTGGTTCTTAACTGTAAGTATACATATTGACGAGTACTAATAATAATGGTGGTTCTAAACTGTAAGTATACATATTGACGAGTACTAATAGTAATGGTGGTTCTAAACTGTAAGTACACATATTGACAAGTACTTATAATATTGGTGGTTCTAAACTGTAAGTACACATATTGACAAGTACTAATAATAATGGTGGTTCTAAACTGTAAGTACACATATCGACGAGTACTGATAATATTGGTGGTTCTAAACTGTAAGTACACACATTGACGAGTAATGATAATATTGGTGGTTCTAAACTGTAAGTATACATATTGACGAGTACTAATAATAATGGTGGTTCTGAACTGTAAGTACACATATTGACGAGTACTGATAATAATGGTGGTTCTAAACTGTAAGTATACATATTGACGAGTACTAATAATAATGGTTGTTCTAAACTGTAAGTATACATATTGACGAGTACTAATAATAATGGTGGTTCTGAACTGTAAGTACACATATTGACGAGTACTAATAATAATGGTGGTTCTAAACTGTAAGTATACATATTGACGAGTACTAATAATAATGGTTGTTCTAAACTGTAAGTATACATATTGACGAGTACTAATAATAATGGTTGTTCTAAACTGTAAGTATACATATTGACGAGTACTAATAATAATGGTAGTTCTAAACTGTAAGTATACATATTGACGAGTACTAATAATAATGGTTGTTCTAAACTGTAAGTATACATATTGACGAGTACTAATAATAATGGTAGTTCTAAACTGTAAGTATACATATTGACGAGTACTAATAATAATGGTTGTTCTAAACTGTAAGTATACATATTGACGAGTACTGATAATAATGGTAGTTCTAAACTGTAAGTATACATATTGACGAGTACTGATAATAATGGTAGTTCTAAACTGTAAGTATACATATTGACGAGTACTGATAATAATGGTGGTTCTAAACTGTAAGCACACATATTGACGAGTACTGATTATAATGGTGGTTCTAAACTGTAAGTATACATATTGACAAGTACTGATAATAATGGTGGTTCTAAACTGTAAGTATACACATTGACGAGTACTAATAATAATGGTGGTTCTAAACTGTAAGTATACACATTGACGAGTACTGATAATAATGGTGGTTCTAAACTGTAAGTATACATATTGACGAGTACTGATAATAATGGTGGTTCTAAACTGTAAGTACACATATTGACGAGTACTGATAATAATGGTGGTTCTAAACTGTAAGTACACATATTGACGAGTACTGATAATAATGGTGGTTCTAAACTGTAAGTACACATATTGACGAGTACTAATAATAATGGTGGTTCTTAACTATCTTAACACACATTTACGAGTAGTTTGAATAATAATTGTGATTCTCAACAATCTAAACAAACCTTGACCAGCCGTTTGAATATGTATTGACCGGTAAGCCATAAAGTAAATTTCACCTGTATTTGTGTTAAGATCAACCAACACACAGCTAGCGTGTAGTGTGAGCCGTACCGTATAAACAGAGTACATGTACCTGCTATACGTGTAGAAATGATTATGCAAAAGCCCCAGACGTTCCGATCGAAAACAAGTGTCAAATTACAAAATGATTCAATACTTCTTAGCGAGATAGCATCCAAACTGGCAGTCTATTACTTGTAAACAATCATTAAATCCTTTATCATATATCTGTGTTCAGTTATGAGTGTATTATAATGGTGAAAAAAAACAAGGGAAGCACCACCGTTTATTACGAACCACGCGAAATGACATGGTAATATGTCTATCAATATGTGTGCACGAATTGTCAATCTGTGTGCAATTTTGAGTAATCTGTGCAAACGAATTGTCAATATATGTGTGCACGTTTTAGCAATTTGTGCTCACAAATTGTCAATTTGTGCACATGTTTTAGTTATCTGTGCGCACGGATTGTCAAATGTGTGTACATGTTTTAGTAATCTGTGTACACGGTTTATCAATCTGTGCATACGTTTTAGCAATCAGTGCGCATCTTTTAGTAATCTGTGAGCACGAATTGTCAATCTGTGCACGCATATTACTAAAACATGCACACATATTGCCAATTCGGGCGCACATATTGCAAAAAACGTGCGGACAGGTTAACAATCCGTGCTCAGCGATAACTCAAACTACACAGATTGACAAATCGTGTGGACAGATTACTATATATACGTGCGCATAAATTGACAATCCATGCGCAATGATTATAAAAATGTGCGCACAGATTGACAAATCGTGTGGACAGATTACTATATATACGTGCGCATAAATTGACAATCCATGCGCAATGATTATAAAAATGTGCGCACAGATTGACAAATCGTGCGCACAGATTACTATATATGCGTGCGCATAAATTTGCAATCCATGCGCAATGATTATAAAAATGTGCGCACAGATTGACAAATCGTGTGGACAGATTACTATATATACGTGCGCATAAATTGACAATCCATGCGCAATGATTATAAAAATGTGCGCACAGATTGACAAATCGTGTGGACAGATTACTAAAACGTGCACACAGAGTACTATTACCATGTCCTTTCGGGGTCTCCATAACTTATAGTACTTAGTATCGTTTTCTGTCGATTGTTCAGTAAATAAAAACCTTTTTGTTGGTTCCGATGACACACGCCAATCAATTACAACCCCAAGCACTGTAAAGCAGTGAGACAATACATGTCTGATGCCATAGGGCGATAATGTCATGCTAGTATGACGTCATGATTACATGTGTTCTTTGTTATTACACACATTTTTAGAATATCATCTGTCAGGTAATCAATTAATGATATTTCAGGTACACACTTTTGGATAATATTACTTGTCTGTTCTGTAGACAATGATGTCTAGTAATTGATTCATGATATCGCGATTCATTTTTTAATGAGCCTACTTTAACAAAGATTTAATCCAAGTAAAATCATGGTTTAAAATCTTGATTTAAATCATAATAATTTAATCTTGTTTGAAACAAGCATTTTCATTGTTTTAAAAAATCATGTTATCAGCTCATAACGTAAAAATCGACGTCGCTGTTTATAACGTCGCTTTTGATTGGCTGATGCAGCAGCGTAATGATTTGTAAGAGAAAAGAGTCCATCAATAAAGAGAATTTTCGCAGGGCACAGATTAAATTATAAGTATTAACTTGAATCTATTTTTTATGTGATAGGGATATAACACAAAAACCGGAGTGTACTCTCATCATAAACCGCTTCGTACACTCCTGTTTTTGTGTGTTACAGTTTACCCCCATAACATAAAAAAGAGATTGAAGTTAATCCTTAAAGAAATTCTTTAATGGGCCTACTTGAGCAATAAGTTGTTATCCCTGTTATAGAATTGGTCTATTACATAACCTTTCTCATCAGATCGCTCAGCTTCGCTTCCCTCGATAAACAATCGTCTTTATCCGTTTTGTACAACTTTCCTAATCGACCTGTTTCAAGGAGGATTAAATGTGGTATATATATCAAACAAATTATCTAATTGGCTACTTTTGAGGATTAGTTATATTATGGTATTTCCGTCATAAATATCTAATCGGCCGGATTAGTGTCAAGGTATTTCTATGAAAAAAAATGAATAAATGCATTAATTAAGAGGATATATTTCCATTTAATCCTTTGAAATCTACCGTTAATGCAATCCAGAACATTGAAATAAACGCTAGTTTACGTTACTGTTCTATCTAAAGTCGATTAGAATACAATGAACAGCGGTTACTAATATAACAAAAATAACATATATATGTTTTTACCTTGTTAGGAAGTTAAAATGCTATAAACTGTAGAATTGTCCCAATAATATGGTTTATTATATATTGGTCTTTTGGTTAACAGGTATCAGCGGAGTTATAAATTGTAGAATTGGCACGGTAATATGGTTTATTATATATTGGTCTTTTGGTCAACAGGTATTAGCAGAGTTATACATTGTAGAATTGGCACGATAATATGGTTTAATATTAGTCTTTTGGTTAACAGGTATCCGCGGAGTTATAAATTGTAGAATTGGCACAATACCATGGTTTATTATATATTGGTCTTTTGGTCAACAGGTATCAGCGGAGTTATAAATTGTAGAATTGGCACGTTAATATGGTTTAATATTGGTTTTTTGGTTAACAGGTATCAGCGGAGTTATAAATTGTAGAATTAGCACGATAATATGGTTTATTTTGGTCTTTTGACTAACAGGTATCAGCGGAGTTATACATTGTAGAATTAGCACGATAATACAGTTTAATATTGGTCTTTTGGTTAACAGGTATCAGCGGAGTTATATATTGTAGAATTAGCATGTTAATATGGTTTAATATTGGTCTTTTGGTCAACAGGTATCAGCGGAGTTATAAATTGTAGAATTAGCACGGTAATATGGTTTAATATTGCATTTTGGTCTTTTGGTCAACAGGTATCAGCGGAGTTATATATTGTAGAATTAGCATGTTAATATGGTTTAATATTGGTCTTTTGGTCAACAGGTATCAGCGGAGTTATAAATTGTAGAATTAGCACTGTAATATGGTTTAATATTGGTCTTTTTGGTTAACAGGTACAGTTGTATCAGCGGAGTTATAAATTGTAGAATTGGCACGGTAATATGGTTTAATATTGGTCTTTTAGTTAACAGGTATCAGCGGAGTTATAAATTGTAGAATTGGCACGGGAGGAGTGGGCGGAAGTCCCCTGCTCATGGTCCAGTGGCGAAGCCGGTGGGGAGGGGTATGAAGCAGACGAAATATTGTCAAACGTTCTTTTTTTTTTTGCATGCGCATGCACGGAAGCTATAGCTTCTCCACTGGTGGTCTTATTGGTTGACGCTTTTATGCTCTGATTTTTTTTTTTTAATTTTATCTTTATACCAACCGACACATATGGAAACAAACTATTTTTTTTTTACATTATATTGAACTATATGTACTGGTCACGCCTCAAGCCCAAATTGTATATGCCTTAACATTTCAACACGGGAGACTTTTCCATGGCATTGGGCCCCGGGCTATAATGTTACTCCTCTATCAATCAATGATCTCTCATGAAAACATTGCAACAGCGGTGCACAATATCTGTTAAATGCTAGTTAACAATAAGGAGTATCTGCTTAATTTGCTGACACACGCAAACTATACTAAAGAGTAAGATAAAATTGAGGATATTGTGTAAACGTTGTATCAGAAAGGATTTAGTTTCTTCTTATCAACCTAAAACGTCATTTAAAACCTTTCAGTAAATGCTAGGATTATGACATCATAGAAAATTTAAATAATTTGCAAGGAACCATGTACTATTAAAGTGTCAGGCTGGTAAATAACATGTAGTTACGTAATATTGTAAATAACCTCCCTGCACTATTTAAACGCACGTATAGACAAGTTATGTTTGATCTGCTATGCCTTTCTTTGCATGAAGCACTGATCTCTTTTGCAGATTCCGCCCAAAATCTGGGCGCAACAAATAGACTTGAAACCAAATTTTAGTAACTGACAGTGCATGACAACGATGTTTTCTCAAGGTTCATGAAATATAGTTCCCATACTTAGACACAAATATGTAGTTTATCACAAAATAGAACATACAAAACATACATTCGTTTTTTTTAACAGAGCTTACTGGGTTGATACAAATAGCAGAGGGGAATATCAAATGGAACGAAATGAAACGTAATCTACTCTATCAACTTTGTGATCGTTTGTAAGTTTTAATTACATATTGTATGACGTCAACGCCACAGAAAACGTCATATAAACTCGCCTAAATTGATAAGTCTCATGTGAAACGGAGATCCATATACCCGATAAATTGCAAAACACAAGTAAAAAATATAGAATCTGAGCGAAGTATTATACCTATACTTTGCTAATATATATCATGATGTTTAGTGTTTTGCCGATTCTGTGTTGTTATAATAAAATCAATTTGAGTTTTTTTTTTAATATATGTCGTCTCAAAGCTGATCATCCAAATCATCATCCATGGCAATAGGCAATGGCCTTTACTTTCGTAGCCGGTGCTGCCATTACAGCAGGCGCTCACAGTTACATATAGCAATCAAAAGTTACAGCTGCGTAGACTGGTACAAGCGGCGTAAATTACAGTTACGTGCCAAAAGTCTTACATTTTTTTCTCATTTTGCTATATTTTTTACATTTCCAATGGATAATTTTTAATGAAATTTTGTGTATTTTTGAGAATTTTTTCCTGTTTCATCTCATGATGTTTTCACTTTTTTCCATCATGTTTAACCAGAAAAATCATAATTTATCTACAATGTCCAATTCTGGGGACGCCATTTGACACATGTTACGTTATATACAGAAATGGCGTCACACGGAAATTAGCAGTGCAGATAATTCTGTATAGCTCCATAGATCGCAGCGGAAAATTAAATAATTATGATGAGAGGAACCTTTGAATATTTCTGTATCAAATTGCCAAAACAATTGTCAAAATCCATCCATAAACGAAGTCAGGAAAAGTTATTGAAAAAAAATCGGAAATACAACGAAAATATTGCGAAATAAAAAAATAAGACTTTTGGCACGTAACTGTATGTTATTTAAGGACATGACTTGAATCCGTAGCCTTTCAATCACTGGCAAGGCCTCTACCAATAGACAACCCTCGTGTATAAGATTATTTAATGCTCTTGAAAATTTTGGTATTCAACAAGTCCCTCATCTTGATACTCTGCTATATATGGGGTGACGAGGATCTGCCATTCTACTCAAATGTTAATATTGTAAATGCAGTTTTAACTTTCATTAAATTAACTAAGAGGTTTGAAAACAATTAATGGATAATCTCTGCAACTGCATATTTCCCCTTTTGTCTTTCTCCCTGCTTTCCTTTTCCCTGTTTTTCCTTTTCTTTCCACTTTTTATCGTATTTAATATCTGAATATTAATGATCGTATATCTAAATGTTGTCATCATGTGTTGTCTTATTGTATATTATACTGTTGGGAGAGGGTCTAGTAAGTTGTGAGAACCTGTGCATCATCCCTTTGATTATCATGATCAATAAAATGTTTTCTTTGAATGCCAGACTTACTCCAATGCTCGTTAAGCTTACTACTGTTTGGAAATGAGAATATGGCTTTGGATTTAAATTGTGACGTAATTCATCAAGTGCAAAATTTCATTAGATCCAGCGGAAGATTTTAATATGTTTATTTTGATATTGACTTTATAACAAATGCTTTATATGTGATTAACAAATTAGTCTCTTACAAATGTATTGAAACTAACAGTCTATATTGTCGTCTGCTGTTTTGCCAAAATGTTGTAAGGAGATAGCTTCATAAGTTGCTATAACTTGTGCCAAATCCTTTTCTCTAAACTTTGGTTAAAAAAATATGTTTAAAGTCAATAAAATATGTTTGAATGAATGAACCTTCGTGTATGCAACACGATACTTGTTCTCTGATTATGAAAAGGCGAGTGTCGTATTATGGCTTGCGGAGTTGAGCACTATAATAGAATACCGTCCCAGTTACATGTATATAATATACCATCAATGATATCTAAAAACTGAAGGGGGCCGAGCTCCTTAACGAAATTCTTGATCCGGTTTGGTAAGGGATTATTAAAGAAACTAGAAAATACCAGGCGTATCTATTTGAATGGAAAGCTTTAAGTATTGAATGACAGTATCGGTTTTATCAACTAAATAGTGTTGACTATATCGATGTTTCAATGAGGACTAATATAGCTCACAAAGGCACAAGCCGGTTTTACGTGCGAGCGTAAATAACAACTGTAATGTACATGTAGTGTCAACAATACGTGTTTGGGTATACGGTGTCGACTAAAGATAGACTCAATGTAATTAGCTTTGAGATCAAACATTTTGGCCTCTTTTATTTATAACCGGTAAATTTAAAAATAACCCATGAAGTTTATTTAGCAGACAATTTTGGAAAGTTATAATTTCTTTCTCACGGCTCCCATAAAGATTAATATTGAAAAATATTTAAAAAACAATTTTTTGACGCAAATTAAAATGTATAATTCTTAACATAAAGATATACTTACAGTTGAATTAAGCATATGTTATTGTCAAACGATGACAAAAGAATAGGAGACAAGTTCTAATAACTGGAATCAATACACACAAAAAAACAACATCACAAACAGATACATTGCGGAACATGATCCACACAATATTTGTGACTATACATTAAATATTGTAACTTGGTAGATGTGCATGTTTGAATTACTTTTGTCAAAGGAAGTATATAAGATAAAATGATTCATATAGAAAGTAGGGAAGAGCTATATACTGAGTACACAGTTCCTGGGCCCTCTGTAGAGTTTCTTTATATATAGGCCTATTGTTTACATTGTACAAAATATACTGTACTTACGTCATCCAATATTTATATGCAATCCATTATAGTATATCCAGTCCAGTTGAAATATGATACATTTACTACAGTATAATTTCCATAACGTGGCTTTGGTCAGTCGTAGTTATACGTACTCGTGTGTAAACTTACTCAGGACGAATACGTTCACACACAAACTCACACACACTCGCATACACACAACTATACATAAGTACGCTTTGATTTTTAACCGCTGCTAATCCTCGCCGTCGATTGGACATACTTAAGATTTAAATACCAGCAACGGATTATATCATCGAAACTACAGATTGCAAAGTAAATATAGTCGCACTTTGTCCGTGTTTCTGGCTTGTCCGCCTTCTTATTAGATTATAAGTTTCCTTTCAGCGTTTCGTTTGTACATGTACTAAGAATAGTTAGTTCCGAACAATCCAATGGCATCTGGAGGCGTATTACCTATTCAACTATACTAGTATACTAAATATACATGTATGTACATTACCGTGCCATACGAGTATGGAAACATACTTTATTTTGCTATATATTCTCTGTATTTCCAACCCTTTTCAATAAATTTTCTTTCTGACTTTGTTTATTGGTGAATTTTAACAATATTTAGTCATTTTGTACAAAAATATTCATAGTTCTTCTCATAATATCCGTTTAATTATTCCGTTATTTATTTATGGAGCAACGCAGAATTATCAACACTGATACTTTCCGTATGCCGCCATTTTCCTATAGAACGTTACCAAAATGACGTCAACATAGCGTCCCAAAAATAAATTTTGTATATAAATTATGAATTATTTGGTCATACATAACGGAAAACAGTGCAAATATTATGTAGGAATCTCCATTTTCTCTATTAGCATACAAAATTTCATAAAAAAATGATTCATAAATATGTCGAGAAAATTATCTGAAAAAAGTTGATATTGCACAGAATACATAGCAAAATAAACAATTTTTCACCATACTTATGATATAGTGTATAAGCTACGTATAGCACGACAGTATATACGAAGAACTTTGGTCAGGTTTCGAAAGGGATCCACTTCTTTATCAAGACAGGTTTTTTTTACATAACTATTACAACATATCTCTTTTAAAGAGTGCAGCTTGTAATTGTGGTCATTCTTGTGAGAATGTATTTCATTATTTTTTGGAATGTCACAACTTTGCAAATGAAAGACGTATTTTATTTCAAAATTTAAATAATTTGGATGCTACAAAAAGTTTAGAAATAATTTTGTTTGGCAACTCAGAATTTTCCGTGGACCTTAACATAAACAATTTTAGAAATGTGCACAACAGTTTTATTAAATCCAACAAGAATTTTTTTAGATCAATTTTGATTTAAACTATGCACTTATGTTAACTAATTATTTTAATGCCATGTAAAATGCATATTAGGAGAAGGCGTTGATATAAGTTGTAATAACTTGTGCCTAATCCCCTGTCAACTTCTGGCAATAAATATGTTAAAACTTAACTAATGAGAAATAAACAGTCCCTACGATAAATAATAAAACAGAAATATTTAACGAACAATGATATTTATTATAAAATATTTCCAGTCTACACTGACATTCACTCGATAACCATTGTCCTGCAAACAAAAATTATTTTCCAATAACTATACTTAAGAACGTGCTAAAAAACAATGCATGTGGGCAGAGCTATGCAAATTACCCAGTTCGTGTCACAACTGTATGACGTCATCAACAAAAGACATGGGCGGAGTTAACTACGGCTTATGTAAACTTGTTGCTGTTACATTTATGAACCGTTTTCACGTTTGTAAGTTTTTAAATGAAAATTATGCCCGCAGATTGGGCAATATTTAACAGAATGTAATTGAAGAATTAATTTTTGATTTTGTTTAGTTTATGAATTCATAAATCCAATTGAGCAGTCGGTAAATTAACGTAAACGCAAAACGCAATTTACCTCGTGCTCCACTGGATACTGTATAGACAGGTTTTTTCTCATATGTCATATGTTAAGATATAATAGCTGTCGAGCATAAGAAAGGGATTTAGGGATTTTCTTTCTCTCATTTCTGTGTGTATGTAGGATTAAGATATTCATTCACACCCTTGGGGGTCGAGACAAAGGGATCTCAACCCGAGAGGTAGAATTATTAAGTTGCCAAAAACGAGTCTTGTCGAGTATTTGGCAGCTTAAGTTTTTGATAAATATTTGTCAATTTCGTCTTTTTCTTTTGGTAAAAATGTATTTTTCTTTTCAAAAATTATTAATGAAAATAACATATACTTGAAGTAATACATATTTCAAAAAAAAAAAAAAGACAGAAAAAAACAAAAACAAAGCACACTTTCCCATGTATGTTTAGTTGTTACATACGTATCAGTGGTACGGGCTTCCTTAAGGTTTTTGAAAAATAAATTCTCCCTTAGGGATTTAAGTGAAGCTAAGACTTTTGTTCACTGTAGATTAAGAGACGTCGGGGCTGTTAAAACCACACAAAGCTTCTTTCCGCTAGTGACGTATATGTGATATGTGAGACACTTACGTCTCTGTTGTCGCGAACGAGAAAAAAATACCCAATAATCGAAAACGAACACCGTCAGGTATAGAAATGCATACGGCATGAATGGTTATATCACACAGTAAATGAACAACCTATTCGGACGAATTCTAACTAAGCTAAGAATCGACCTGTCACACAGTATATTTATTCTATAATACTTTTATCTCCCAGCGTTACAATTCATTCCCACTAAGTCAACATCTTAAAGGCCCAATATACGTAACTGTCGGCAAAACTTGAACCGAAAATGAAGCCTAATGATTTATTATATTCATATATTTAGTTAAGATTAACTGATATCAGCAATATGCAAGATGAATTCTTACGCGGTCAGGGGCGTAGCTGCCATGTAAGCACATAAGCCCGTGCTTGCACATCATTTTCCAAAGTATGTGTATTAAAGTCGAGAAATTTCATTTTTAAAACTCGACTGATATTGTAACTCATTTTTTTCGATTCGTCATATTAACAGACCAGGCTGCAGGAAGTTTGTTAGCTATAAAAACTTAAACCGACTTTTTTTATAATCATGTCATATTAGATTTTAGTATAATGTAAGAATAATAAAAGAAGGGTAATTTTTACTTAATTTTCGGGCAGTTCAAACAAAATATCACCAATTATACAATTACAACGAGCCAGGCCAAACATCCTTAAGTTAAACATCTCCATAGGAAAGCATTACAAAATGAAAGGGGAATTCATTTGACTTATATTTTCATGTTACTTCTCTAATGCTTTTCTATGGAGAGTTTTAAGTTAAGGAATTTCCTTTCGTTGAGGAACTTTCGTGAAACTAGGCCTGTTGGAATTGTACAAAACTATGCTCAAGAAAACAAGCAAGAGTTCTTACACCCTAAGTTGTATTAATCGCATATTAACATATGCTTACTTACGGAAGCCGGTTAGTGCCACAAGAAGTAAACTTTTATGTCGTAATTACGACTTAGTTATCTCGTAATTACGACTTAGTATGTCGAAATTACGACTTAGTTATCTCGTAATTACGACTTAGTATGTCGTAATTACGACTTAGCTATCTCGTAATAACGACTTAGTATGTCGTAATTACGACTTAGTTATCTCGTAATTACGACTTAGTTATCCCGTAATTATGACTTATGGAATATCTTATGTGCAGCAAATAAGCCTTTAAGGCTTTATATGGGCTATCCCAAGGAATTCAAGTCAAAATCTATAATTACCATCTGTAAAATTTTATATTCAAAAATTTTTATGTATTACATTTTTCCTTTTACTTGAATAAATATTATTATTATTATTGTTTCTGTATAATGCTATGTTTTCATGGGAACGGTTGTCTTGGAGTATTTGCTGTTGTTAATTTAAGGTAATTTAGTTTATTATACCCATTCAATTCAGTTAGTGGCTGTCCCAGGTACGTAGATAGCACCTTGGTCATTGAGAGCGTCTACGATATTGAGCATTGCTACACATAAGATATTCCATAAGTCGAAATTACGAGATAACTATGTCGTAATTACGACATACTAAGTCGTAATTACGAGATAACTATGTCGTAATTACGAGATAACGAAGTCGTAATTACGAGATAACTAAGTCGTAATTACGAGATAACTATGTCGTAATTACGAGATAACTAAGTCGTAATTACGAGATAACTAAGTCGTAATTACGAGATAACTAAGTCGTAATTACGACATACTAAGTCGTAATTACGAGATAGCTAAGTCGTAATTACGACATAAAAAGTTTACTTCATGTGGCACTAACCGGCTTCCGTACTTACTAGCAGAGACGTATGTAAATGGTTTTAACCCACCACCATGATAGTGGTGGGCTATTCATATAGCCCTGCGTCAGTGGTCGGTCCGTCGTCCGTCCGTCTTTAAACAATTCTTGTTATCACTATTTCAGAAGTATTGCATGGGTCTTTCTCAAACTGCATATGTAGGTTTCCATTGATGCCTAGTTATGCCCTTTTGATTTTGGAACTGATTGGACAAAAGCTGAAAGGCGGCCATTTTGGATTTGACATGAAAGTTTGTCATCGCTATTTCTTGATAGTACTTTATGGATTATACTCAAATTCCATATGTAGGTTCCACTTATGTCTCGTTGTGCACTGTACATTTTTTTGGCTGATCTGAAATACAATATGGCCGACAGACAGCCATCTTGGATTTTACATTGATAGTTTGTGATTGCTATTCCTTAAAAGTTTTGGTTTGATCCTTCTCAATTTCATATGCAGGTTCCCCGTGGTCTAAAGTTGTGCGTTGTCTAGTTTGTGGAGGTGATTCATAAAAAAATCTGGTTTCAGACGGCTATCTTGGATTTTGACAGTGATAGTTTGTGATCGCCATGTCTTGAGAAAGGTTCTGTTTGGTCCCTAGTCGTGCATGGTCTTATTTTTAGACTGCTCCAGGGGTAAATATGGCCGCCTGTCGGCCATCTTCTATGTTGACAATGGAAGTACATTATGGTTATTTTTTTAAGAAATGCAAAATGGACCTTTCTTAAATATTTGGAATTTGAATTTGATCAGAAAAACAAAACTCCTGGCAAGAAACCTTCTTATATCTTTTTGCAAGAAATATTCAAAGAACTAAGATTAAATACATAAATGAAAAAAAAGGGAAAAGATCCAACTTTCTAAGAATTAATGAAAAATCACCAATGATGGCCGCCAAGATCCCTCTGGGATCTCTTGTATTTCTCTGTTATTACTAACTGACGAGTAAATGACCTAAGAAAGGTATAGCTAATGATTTTGTTTCCATACATCATGGAAGTAAGACATTAAAACTGTATTTCATTTCCGCATTTATGATTTGTATAATGATAGGCCAGACGATGATTATTCAAACAAGTCCAACACACTGGCACGATTTGAAGTCGAAATGTGGTTTTTCCCCAGAAGACCCCCCTCCCTATAATGTAAACCTCGCAGTGCTTGCACATCAAAATACCCCCAGCTACGCCCCTGGCGGTTACCGGTACAGCAGCAGTTGAAACTCGATATCTGTTAACACGCGTCCATTTTGAACTGTCTTCTAACTTCGGTTTGTTGTTGAAGTGGGCCCCACCTGAATTATTTTCAATTCTTTGGATTTTTCTGCCAATAGTTTCTTGGTAGTTACCGCTCAGGTTTACTTCGTTTTAGTCTTATTTTTGCATGGTTATCAACTGGATTTTTTTTAAGAATTTTTCAGAATCACGTAAATTTTCCTATAGTTACGTGTATTGGGCCTTTAAAAGTGTATGCCTAGGTCACACATTCACGGATCATCTCGCCCATCTGTTCCGCTACGGATTAAATCTCACGGATGATCCCGGAAATGCCGATTTATGTAGTCCGATACGGATCCGATACGGTTTGACTACGGGTTTTGATGCATTAACCAAGGATAATGTAGGAAAGGTGGCGTTTGGCGACATGAGTGATACAGATTGTTACGATACGCCACGGTTTACTCCGGTTATTATACGGATTGTTACGGTACGCCACGGTTTACTCCGGATATGATACGGATTGTTACGGTATACGTACGGCACGGTTTTATACGGAACACGTGTCAGGGCGATTGCAATGCGGATAAACAGCAGTGTATTACGGTATAGGTAAGGGTTAATACGAATAATCGAAAACGAACACCGTCAGGTACAGAAATGCATACGGCATGAATGGTTATCCGACACAGTAAAGGAACAACCTATTTGGACGAATTCTAACTAAGCTAAGAATCGACCTGTCACACAGTATATTTATTCTATAATACTTTTATCTCCCAGCGTTACAATTCATTCCCACTAAGTCAACATCTTAAAGGCCCAATATACGTAACTGTCGGCAAAACTTGAACCGAAAATGAAGCCTAATGATTTATTATATTCATATATTTAGTTAAGATTAACTGATATCAGCAATATGCAAGATGAATTCTTACGCGGTCAGGGGCGTAGCTGCCATGTAAGCACATAAGCCCGTGCTTGCACATCATTTTCCAAAGTATGTGTATTAAAGTCGAGAAATTTCATTTTTAAAACTCGACTGATATTGTAACTCATTTTTTTCGATTCGTCATATTAACAGACCAGGCTGCAGGAAGTTTGTTAGCTATAAAAACTTAAACCGACTTTTTTTATAATCATGTCATATTAGATTTTAGTATAATGTAAGAATAATAAAAGAAGGGTAATTTTTTACTTAATTTTCGGGCAGTTCAAACAAAATATCACCAATTATACAACTAGTCCGACTAGTGAAAAATATCATTTTTCTCACAAGTGAAAAATATCATATTTCTCACTAGTGAAAAATATCGCTTTTATAGAATGAACATTTTTCGATATTTCACTGGTAAAAATGTAATAAATAATTACATTGCCAGATATGGAAGCAATCTATCAGGTATAAGATGCACCACCGAGTTTTTTCGCAAGTTTTTTTTACCTTCAGCTATTTGTCTTTGGGTAATATTCCTGAGGGGATCCGTTTTAATCCTTCATTGCCTAACCTCAAAGCCTATCTCCAGCGAAACACTAAAGGACGCCCCCCAACCCATTGCCTCTCTTAATATTATAAGGTAGACTTACCTAAAATATATCATATCAGATTACGTGTCGATCAAAAAGAAATCTTGTTGATAATGCCCTATGTCCACGTGAAAATTTTGTAAAAAAAACAATGAACATTTTTTTTATCGTTTGGTATAAATCACAATGTTTCACGTCAAAGGTATTTGACTCGTTTTGCCTTACAAATTAAGTGTTGACTGATTAGCATATGGTGATGTATCTTTAACGTATAACAAAAAAATCAAATGCTACGCACAATTTTACCAACCAACAAGGATTAACCTTTGATTTAGTTTAGTTTATGAGTTTATGAGATCATTAATCCCATGGAGCACGAGGTAATTCGCGTTTACGTTAAATTTACCGACTGCTCCATTGGATTTATGATCTCATAATTTAACTTAAGAAAATCAAAGACTAATTCTTATATTAACAGTATTTTTCTGTAAATGGGTCATAACTTTTCTGTTTAATTTAGCCCCATCTACGGACATATATTTCATTTTAAAACTTGCAAACGTGAAAACGGTTCAATAAATGTAACAACATCAAGTTTGCACAAGCCGTAGTTAGTTCCGCCAATGTGAATTGTTAATGTCGTCATACATTTGTGATTCGAAACCGGGTAAAACTACATCGGTGTCTCTCTTTACCTTACATCATGTTCTTTCAAAATAGATTATTGTGTACATTTTCAAACTATCACTACAAAGTTCTATTTGTAGTTCTAACTAAGATTTTTATGTACAATAGCACTTGTTTCCTGATCATAAGGGTATTAATATATTATGTAATTTGTACATGTCATTTGTCATGAACAAACTATTGTTTAAACTAATGAAATAATGCCGCTCCGCAACAAATTCGTAATGAACCGTATTGTATCCTTAGCAAATACGTAGTGTAACTAGTATTAGTATTAAGTACGGATTAATAGGGACAAAGACGGCCCAGTACGTTCTAATACGGTTTAGTAAGGATATACTACAGTTTTTTGATCCGTGATCAAATTTTGAACATGTTCAAAAATTGTCAAGGATATACAAGTACTACAACGTATGACTACGGCTCCACAATACGGAAAATTACGGACTAATGCAGATTGCTACGAATGATGCCGGATCGTGTCCGTAGCTAATCCGCCGTCAAATCCGTGAATGTATGACTTAGGCCACAGTTGCTTGAGTTTCTGTCAGTATATCAAAAAAATGTTTATATATATAGAGGCGCGGCTCATTATAGAATTTAATGGGAGACTCATTTCACACAAATATATTTATTATTTACTGACATACAGAAATTCAAGCGATTGTACCTAGGCATTATAAATGATAACATTACGGTAAAAGGGAGATAACCTTTCTTAAGCGACCATCGGCCTCAAACCTGGAGAGCAAGCATTTATTTGGAGATCAAGACATTGTTTTAGCATACCTAGTAGTTTATATATATATACGTCACAATGTAGGCACAATGCAAGCATAGTTGTACAAACAACGTCACATTGTAACCATGGATTTGTAAGCATGTTCAAGAGGGGGGGGGGGGGGGGGGGGTCAAAATAAATTAATTAAAAATAAATAGTGTTATCAAGATTGAAATATTTTATTTCTCGTCTCGCCCCTTTTATTGGAATTACAGATTAAAATCAGATAAAAATGCATGCATAAACATGATCCACTTATTGAATATTTACTTTTGAGAGACTATTTATCATTGACAAATAAGCAGGCAACCATTATAAAAGGGTACAATTTCTAATGAAAATATACAATGCCGGTACATTTTGTTGCATCATCTCATATTTACAGTGTACAACCATACAATACACACATATTACATTGTAGTAAATACTGTTACAGTATTACCCCTATAAACATATTAACAAAAAGCATACCTGATTAAGATTGGCCATTTATGGTTTAAAGTGATACGTAAAATATTTATATAAACTTGAAAAAGTTGAATTCCAAATATTAATAAGTTGTTGTTTTTAATTTCTTTGTTTGATGTTCTTAATTTATGTCATATAATGTTTATTTTATTTTCTACTTGTTTGTCGAAATACCTAGGAGCTTATGTTCCCGTTTCCATATTCGATTACAAATAGAGATTCTTGTATCTTGTATTGTCTATGTAGCTATATAACATATATAGTTTGAATTTATTTACATTGCTACAATTCACATATTTCTAACGCATATGATACCATCTACAAATTTAAATTGTATATTGTGTATGATTTTGTACATATATAAAACTCATCTACTAGTATATACTCTTAGCGCCCTTTGTAAGTATTTCTGAGCAGGTTTTGGCTGTAATTCTGTCAGCTTCACAATGTACATATGTACTATTGATACTAAGAATCACAATAAGCTCATTTGAAACGGTAACACTATCACTATTACTAATTACACTCTCTGTTCTTTTATATCATCGTCGGAAACCCGCGATACACTTGTGTGTATCTGAAGTTTTGTATATGGGCGTGCAAGGGTATTGCAGATATCGATTGTGTTATTCGAATTCTTGTATATATTTTTATTTTGTACTGATGAACCATACGGTTCAAGGTTATAAAGAACTGAACTGAACTTCTCTGACAATATGCAAGCGTCAGAGAAGTGTACCGTTGATTTCCGTCGATGCTGTACATGTTATACCAGTATCATTTAATCAAAACATACCACTCTAAGGATTCAATCACATTATTATCACAATGAAAACAGGTTCTATCTCTTTTAGGTACTTTCACATAATGGCCATTTACTATAAATCTAGGAGCAATACCACATCTTAATTAGTCAAAGCACTGCTAAGATTCACAGGGACCTGATACTTTGTTACAGCTAGTTTTGGACCTTAACTAAGGTGTTTAGAGTAAGTTTACACCTTTGAGAGATTTAGATCATTTTCGATAAAATGCCCCCCTCCCCTCAATTGTCATACAGGCTAGCCTAATGTAAAACCAAACACATTACAAAAAGATGTAGTTTAGGTCCAAACCTAGCTTTAACAAATTATCAGGTCCCTGTGCTATGATTGTCACTTTCTTTAAAAATCAACAGGGGTTCGTTCGAATCCTTACTACAAAATTCGTAAAATATTATCTAAATCGAACTCATTTGTTTTCATTTAATTTGTATACAAGGCACTACCCCAAGGTGCAAAAGCATAATTTACCAGGCTTTAAATATAAACTTTGTTTATTTTACAACAATTTTGAACCAAGTTATCCAACTTATATTAAACACTCTTGTAGGCCCGTGTGCGAGGGGTCTTATTATGAGAAGGAAACCGGAATACCCGAAGAAAATCCATCGTGGTCGGGCAGGTGGCCCCATTCCTTTTCATGTTCGGTCGGGGTATCGAACCCCGGCCGGCTTTGTGAAAGACAAGCGTGCTATCCACTGCAAAACCCGACCTCCAAGCTATTAAAATATACTAATTTATAAATATGATGACATTAGTTTTCAATTTGAAAAATAAATAAATAAATAAAAAATGAAAAGCATCTTGACTTAAACTCTGCAGCCCTGAAACTGGAAGTAATCCGAGATATCACTCAAAATCCCCGAAGACATGAAGTGGCTAGAGCTGTTACATCTTGATGTTACATTGTACGTACGCACAAAAGGACGGATGGACAGATATGTTTTTATATAATCCCCCATTATCCAACTCATAAAACAAAACCGCTGTATTTTGTGCTTTCGGGTAATCAATTGAAACGTACCGAGTTTCACTCGTCAAACAGCCATAAGCGGAAAGTCACTGAGGATGTCATTGCAACAGAGGTACAAATGGTACGTGCATATATACTCGTTTAATTTATATTCACAAATGAAAATGGCTTAACACTTACATGCTAATTGAAAGGTTAGCTTGGTGATATCAGGTAATGCTTTAGATCATAAATATTCAAAAGAGCACTCAACAGATAGACATATTTTAATAATTAACATATAGGTGGAGCCGGATTCCATCAATTTTATCTATCCCCCAGGAAATGAGTTTCCTTTCATTTTTATCCCCGACACAGCATCGTGGTCATGGATACGGCTATGTCATCTCGTCAGGCTGTCTGGTATTGTCCAGAGGGAAAAAAATCCGCCAGTCACGTCTTTTTGCTTGTTCATCTTCATCCTCGATATTTCCGGGGTTACGGTCACCTACGCTCTCTACACCCCTGGAATATGTCATGGGAACACAGGCACTTATGCATGGTCATTTACTTACTAACGAGTTTACGCCGGTACACGCACCGAATTACATCGGTGTTAAGACCGGCTTATCCATGGCCAGGAGAATAACCATATATATATATAGATAATCGAGCTTATCAACGTCTGATAATCGATTGTTTTGGTGAAATTTAACCGACTGACGTATCAAGCTGAAATTTGGCTGTTATTAGGGTATTAGAAAATTAATAACATAAAAAGAAAATTTGAATTTTTTTTTTAATTATTCATATTTCGCTATATCATCATAAAGATGGTAATTTTCCTGGCCCCAAGTGCCTGTGATGGCGAAGGCTCTGTGTGCCATCTTGTTGATGAGGCAGGGAGACTGGTTCTATTCTTAGATGTACATCAAAAGAATCTCGTGGTCAAATAACGGTAAAAATTTACAAGCTTTGAAGTCGGTTTCGGCTCCTTTGCAATCTTCAAAAGACAGACATACAGCCTAGCAATTGGTCAGGTTATTTTACGTCCTCGAGGGAATTTGACTGGTTCGGGTAGACAAACCTCCATATCACCCTACCATGGGGGCCATACATGTATAATAGCTTGGTGACCTTCATTTTGACCTTTGACCGTTATTTAAAATTCGATACAATGAACCCGGTCTATATCTGCTACATTATATATCTCACCTGCAATATTTAAAGGCGGTCTGCGTCTTTAGAAATTGGAGTGACACCTAAAGCTAGATCACCATGACTTTCATTTAACATTTGAACTTTAACAAATGTACAAAAAAAACCCAAAAAACAAAAACAAGAAATACAGCTATTAAGGAGCACATCTTCTACTGTGACAGTGTTTCGTCTGCAATTATCAAAGCCTATATGCTAGAATATCTTCTGAAAACGGCTTTTCGCTTAATAAAATAGGTTACTGCAACCAAATGCAACAGCTATTGTCAGTGGTAACATTTGTCGAGAGCATACCTTTTTCATTATTGTACTGCAATCATCAAAGTTCATATGCTAAATATACGTATGCCTTCGGCAAGAGATTTTTTTTTTCACCAATGATAGTGTCATGCGATCTGAGTTCTTTTTATATTTCTGGTGAATTATTCGCAATTATTAAGGTTCTCCAAGACAACAAGGAATACATGCAGTTCATAATGTTTTGGTGGACTTTACCAATGCGTAATCAATCAAAACAGTGGGTATTAAAAGTTATTTATAACCGGCGCAATTCATAAAAAAGATGCTTACAATTGTACAAACTATACTCTTTCATACACACGCTAAAAGTAACTCTGATCATCGAATGTTACGTATTGACCAACTTCTAAAATGCTGGAAAATCCATTATTGTTTTTCTTTTTCTATATTTGCTCAAGTTTTACACGATCTGAAATGTTGTTGAAATGTTAACTTCAAATGTCAATGCTCATTTATTTTCAAATTATCATGTACGATGACGTCAAATCACCTTGTACGTATTAAGTATTGCCCAATGTCATTGTGGTTCAAGACGGTCGACACAGCTGCATGATGCAGTTTTTTTCGGCATACCACATGTGTATGTGTGTTACGTCATCATTTAGTCGATCAACGTCAACAAAGTTGAAGCTAAGCATTACATGATAACAAATAACAATAATGCAATCCCTAGAGCTATGTCCCTTGGCTTAGGGGAGTTTAGTCATAACTGTCTCCCCGGCGTTATTACAATATACGCGTACACACTCATCACCTTTATCATCCTCAATAACCAGGGGTTACGATCACTTACGCTCTCTATCCACCTGGAATATGTCATGGCAAAACTGAAGGCACACTCAAGTAAAAACAAAAACAAAAAAACCTGACCAGTCGCTAGGCTGCATGCCTGTCATTTGAAGGTTACAAAGGAGCCACAACATACTTTTAAGCCTATCAATTTTTCCGTTATGTGACGATAAGAATCTTTTGGTGTTCATGAAATGGTCCACCAATTTTCTTGTCTCATCAGTAAGGTGACATACACGGAGCGTTAAGTTTTGCCATGACATCTTCCAGGGTAGTAGAGAGCGTAGGTGAGTGTAACCTCTAGATATCGAGGATACACATATATGCAAACCAGCAGTATATACACTGTTCAGTAATTTATATCTTAACATAATAACAGTAATAAATATCCCAGTTAGGCGGACCAGTGGCTTCTGGATAGGTCCCTAGTGTGTCGTCTATGTTCAAGTTGTTTTCATTATCAAAAAAGGTGTGTCCCTGATTTGACGTCATTCCTTCAACACTTTGACAACTGGTTCCCGAATACGCAAAAAGTACAAATGGAGTATCCGTCGCCATGGCCATCGAAGAAGTTTTGGAACCATCAGACCTACAAGAAAAACGAATTCCAAGGTTTATTAGATACGGATGTGATGCTCTTTCAAAAAATGTAACCCCATAGTTTGCGGAACCTACTGTAAACCAACTTATTTTCGCATGCGATTAATTGTCGCGTATTTCACGGTTGAGTAAAATCGCCGCGAAAATTAATCGTCGCGAAATAGTTTCAATCAGAGGCGTGCCATATGTAGGAGTGCTGTAATGTACTGTACATAAGATTTATGACCGTATTTATCGCGAAATAAAATTGCCGCGAAATAGGCGTTTCATATGGAAACGCGAAATTAAGTCGCCGCGAAAATAAGTTGTTTTACAGTATTTACAGATATTTCGCTGCGGAAGGGAACATTTTATCTACTTAAATACAATGCAACGACGTTAAAATTCAATTAAAAAACAAAACAACAGATATAAATCATACTATTGACTCTCGTTATTTCGACTTTAAGATTAATTTTAATAAGAAGTATTTAGTTGGTTCCGATTACACTAAAATCAATTTCACTTCACTTGACTGATCGGATAACTCGAAGTTTGCCAATGGTCGCGTCGAATTCGAGACAAAGTTTAGTTTAGAAATACCTGCAGCAGAAATACAGTTCCGTGTCTTGGGAATCGACTTTCATTTTCGGGAGGGCCCCAGACTTGGGTCTAACTGTACTATCAGTGTCCTCCTCGTCGAAATACATATATCCAGAAGAAAACCCTAAAAAAACATGTAGAGAAAAAATAACCTGATAGAGTGAAAGTAAATATAATAATAAAACTGTGAAAAACAATAATACATAAAACTCCTCCGCAACACATGTTCTTATTCTCTTGTGTTTTTTTTACGAGAGTCTCCATGTAAATCTTTCTTTTGTTCCTATTTTGCCACTAGAAAGATTTTGGTAAACGTTTCCGTATCAATATTCGGTATCTTTGCGTGATATGAAGATGGACGTTTTTGAGCTTGCTTGTTAGTGTGTTTACTTGTTGTGATGACAATGATGACTCGGTTCTCATTTTGAGGATTGATGCTTCCTTGAAAGTGACAAAGATTTGCATGGCGGGTGTCGTCGATGAAGTAGAAGACGCTTACTCTTCCGGAACACCTGGTCTTATTCTCTTGTGCTTTTAAGAGAGTCTCCATGTAAATCTTCATTTGTTCCTATTTTGCCTCTAGTTTAATCGATTTTGAGTTCGGATTATTGCTTTATTGCCGCTTTGGCATTCTCTTATATTTTTTTCCTTTATAAAGACGTACCTTTAACCACAAAGTATTTTGTTTGCTTATTTGTGCTTTTAATTGAGTATTGTACGAAAATGTGGATTTATAAAGTTACTATAATTGTTTGAACGTTAAGTAGGCTTTGACCCCTAGCATCACTGAAGAGTCCTAGAAGGACGAAACAGCTGTATGGTGCAGTTTAATTAATTTTTCGGCGTACTGTATCTATTACTAAATTTAAGAGGTGCAGCATACATATATATGTATGTGTGTGTTACGTGATCTTTATGATAGGGGGTGGCAGACTATGCTGGTGGAGGTTTGCTGGAGCCTCCATAGCCACAGTTAATCTCATTTGAGTAGTGTCACGGTACTTGATATACATATTTTCGTAGTACACGATTTTAAATTATACAGAACTTGTTTAATTTTACTTCAAAATTCATAAATTAAAGGGGTTTTACCGACCTGACCCTTTCTGCTTCTACATTTGTTTAGAAATTTTGGATTCCTACCTTTTGGTCCCCTAGCATCACTGTAGAGTCCTAGGAGGACGAAACAGCTGTATGCAGTTTAATCATTTTATCGGCATACTGTATCTATTACTATTTCAGAGGTGCAGCATATGTGTGCGTTACGTCATATTTGTTGAGGCAGAAAGTACAATTCACTTTTTAATACATAAAATTTGTTCATTTTACAACAATTATGAAACATGAAACAAGTAATCCTACTTATATAAATCGTCCAAGTTGGCCCGAATATTAGCTCGCGAGAGGTCTTATTGTGGGAGGAAACCGGAGTACCCGGAGAAAACCAACGTTGTCGGGCATGTACCATATCTTTCCCCGTCCAGTCGGGGAAATCGAACCCTTACTGCCTTGGCAGGTGCGCTATCTACTGCACACCAACCACCCTTTCAATTGAGCATTGAAGTCTCTTGATATGGTCATAACGGTCGATATAAATGCCAGAGCTAACCTGCTTTGCAGGAAAACTTCATATTGCGCGATATCGAACTACAGCTATTTTGACGGCGAACCGTCAACAAGTGTCTAGTGATTTGGAGGTCCCTTGATAAAATCGGAATGGTAAAAAATTGGAATGGAACAAAATTTAGTAAATTGAGAAAAAATGGTTGAAAATCTAGCATCTTTTGAAAAACAGATTTTCACCGACCAGTTCCCCGTTGATAAACAAATAATCTTAAAACTTGTCGCAGTTTTTTTGCAAGTGATTCTGTGTTGCCCTTGTGCTTTGCAATACACCGACAGTATGCCTTTCAAGTGACACGCTTATCTAAAACCTGGTCGAATCGAGTGAAAACAATCTCGGAAACGACGTTAAGTTTTCATATATGACAAGCACCCCTTGCATCCAAGGGCGATTTACTAAACAAATACAATTCGTTTCTTACCTGTTGGACAGGTGTCACCGTACTGCATTATACAATACGAGCCAGCCGGCCATACCGAGGGACCCGTATTGGCGTTAGCGTCTGTCTTCGTACAAAAGTGCCACACTACGTAACCACCGGAAGCAGAACCTGTTGATTAAAACATACGATAACAGTGTTTCTAACATTCCAGATACAGATGTTACACAACGAGTGGTTGTTGGATATGGAATGTACATGTATTTCACTCTCGTTAATTATTTTGTAAAAGTTACAAAAGACACGACTTTAGCGAAAAAAATATAAAAAAAAAAATGAACGACTGTTGAATAAATTCCATATCCAATAACCACGAGTCGTGTGGCCTCTTTCTACCACAATGATATTAAGTCGCAGTGGCAGTGTTGTTTTCTGTGAACCGTGGATGATATTTGCGACAAAACACATCATCTCGTATATATTCCCGCCAAATAGTTACGACACCAACAATCGATGATGACGTCAACAATCAGCACGTTGCATTGACCCACGTGATTTCCGAGCAACGTTCAACTTATCAAACAATCAAAAGTCCGGAAGGTCATATTCCACTAGTGATATAGAGCATATCTTTATCCAACAGTCATCACGTTTATAGAACAGTCTGTGTGTTGTGGTAGAAATCTTTATAATCTTTTTTGTCTATGTCTTTTAACATTATTACTTACAGCCCTATCAAGACCCATTTATTCATGTCGGGTTAAAGAGTATTGAAAAGCGAGAAATATAATGTTAAATTATTTTAATATGTGGTTGAGTAACTGGAAGCGAGCTGTTTTTTTGTTTGCAGGTGGTATACTAAAATAAACATTGAATACCAAAGCGTCAACAAAAACGATAATCTGAACACTACAGAAGACAAAATATGAACAAAGAAAATATATACTTGGTGCCACTTGAAAAAATACAAGAGAATAAAGCAATGTGTTACGAAAACCTGAGCGTTTTCCGCCAAATAAATCCTTATCACATCCAAGTAAATGTCAGTAACTTAGATTAAGAACTTTCGCATCATTTGCAATCACAACAAGTAGGCATTAAATGAGCATATTCATATCGTGAAAGGATACAAAATATTTCTTAATAAGACCAAGATGGCGACAATAAAACTTGCACATAGTCTTCATCAACTTGCATTTCTCGAATCCCCGTGTTGTAAGTTTGTTCGTCTGCAGCTGACATCTATCCCAAATATCTTGATATCTAGAGCAAGTCTTTAAAAAATCAACCGTGCAAACAAGTTCGGTTGGTGTAGTAGGGAAGTTACTGTCGATAAAAGGAATCTTCACGATCGGAAATTACATCTCATAGTTCCTAAATGATGCACCTTTTTTCAAGACGTGCTTTTAGTTTGGTATGTTTTATAATTAGTTACATAGTTTGACCTGACTGGAAAAATATCGCGTCTAAAAAACTTGTATCAGGTGAGGCGATGAACTTGATTTATAATTTGAACCGTTTGTTTTGCGGGTGTCAATATAGAAATGCCGTAACATTTCCGCCAACTTCACCTCATCAAATAGTTCAAACGGAGTATCCTTGGCCTTTTCGCTTAAATAACTTTCAATATTCTAGCTGTGTTCTCTCTGCATCGCAAAGTTTTGTCATAATTTACTTTCTGGCGTTGCTTTGCAAATTAATCTAACGTTTTGTGGCCGAAGCGTTTAAGAGCAGCCATAATTGTTACGTAATTTAGCGACTCGATACGGGATCGTCAAGGACGTCATGTGACGCTGTTTTATCCAATTGGATAGTAAGATTTTTGCCATCAGCGGGATAAGTTGGTGTACAAGGTGGAAAAGCAAATGTTTTGATAGCTGAAACATTTTTGAGAAGGGGGTTTATACGGTTAAATATTTTAATTATTTGACGGAAACGAAGAAATAATTAATTTAAAGTCAACTCTCACAAATATTGACAGAATTTGTCAGTTTTCCAACTCATTCAAAGTTTTATTGAAATACAGCAATAGCTCAAATTGTTCATTGATGAATAAACAGATGGGAATTCTAATATCTAATATCAATCTCGTTTTGAGAACTTGATGTTTACTTGAATGTGACAAAGATGTGCATGGCGGGTTCGTCGATGAAGCAGAAGACGTTTACGAGAGTCTTTGTGTAAATCTTTCTTTTGTTTCTATTTTGCCTCTAGTTTAATCGATTTTGAGTTCGGATAATTGTTTTGTTGACGCTTTGGTATTCTTTGACTTTATATTGGAAAGATATAGGTATGACACTTAACATTACAGACATGTCCTGCATTCCTACTCTCTACGATCGTGGAGGCATCATAAAGAACAAATTCGTTAATATGGGCACTTTCTAACTGAAAAGGATCAATTAAACAACAAAGCAAGTTTGTGATTATCACAATATCATTTTGGTAATGAATTTATCACAAATAACGTTCTGTCAAGTCATACAGCCAAGTCATACAATGTGCATTTGGTAACGGCTCCAGGCCCTGGTTTCATTAACGTTCCTTAACTTAAGGAAACTCCTTAACTTAAAAACCTCCATAGGAAAGCATTACAGAATTTAAGGAATGATCCTTAACTTAAGATTAAGAAATTCTGTAATGCTTTTCTTTGGAAATTTTTAAGTTAAGGAGTTTCCTGAAGTTAAGGAACCGAGGTCTGACATATTAATTTATTGAACTGGTTTAATCCATTTCATATTACATTGACACTCATGTACGATCCTCTATATATTACTCTTCCAGGAATTTTAGAAAAACGTTATCGATATAATGAATGTAATATAATAAACGAATACCTACCTGCAAGGTCACTATTAGAGTTAGAATTCGAACCAGTACTTTCAGTGTGGAAGGTTTTCTGACCGACTAGAAAACCCGATGGACATCCCGTCGTAGGTTGAAGCAATGAATATGTGCCATAAGGCCAACCTAAATTAAACAATACAATTGCGCAGTGTTATTGAAATCATATCAACAGTTTGATGAAAAACATATCTGCAAATCTGTATAAGTCAAGATTTCATTTGATATTGACCAATCAAAATAGTATATTCCATTGACCAATCAAAATAGTATATTCCATTGACCAATCAAGATGGTATATTAAATTTACGAATCAAAATAGCATAGTCATTGACTACGGATATCCTTTCATCTACAGTTGAAGACATTAGAAAGACTGATATAATAAATGATTGAAATATGTATATGAAACCGTGTATTATTTTTGATAATATGACATATGCAATTGAGATGATTAAACACAGAAATGTGTTTTAAATGTGTATTGGATGTATTCGAATATTTGAATTTACACGTATTTTCCCATACAAACAGTTTTTGATTTTGTCAAAACAAGCGGGAATCAAGATTGGTCTATACTATTGTTAAAATGGAAAACGAGATCATATGAAATACTTTTAATATATAGAGACGTATTTGGTCCTTTCAAATGAATATTCATTACAGTACACTCTATACGCTGAACCATGTTACTATTCAATAGAGAGCAATCCATGCTACGCTCAACTTCGATTTCGAAGACAATGGAATGAAATCTCGGGGAAATCTAAGGAAACTTTGGACCATAAAACCATGACAAAGAAAAGACCTATGATAACGAACTCGTACATCTAGACATATTCACCGAAAGTAACCTTTCTTTATATTCTGTCATGACAGTTAAATCATTATGAAGCATATGAATAGCGGTACATGTACATTATGAAGGGCGAAAATAGTAATCGATGATTGCGAGTGTTTCCTGTTCAAATGGGTAAATATCTGATTACACAGACTGGGTTGTACGTTAAGGGCAGGTATTTATTAAATAGTTTGGATGATCAATCCTAATTTCCTGGGTTGACAAATCAATAAAATTCTTGGTTTTCGTTGTGATTTGGATTAGAATTTCAGCGAAACTAAACGCTGGATAATCAGTTCAATATTCAAACTAGCACAATGGCACAAAGGATTTGGGTGAGTTGGAAGGAGTTGATATCAGTACAAATCCATGCATGAGCATGAACACCTTTCAAGAATACGTGTCCCTTTTCACTGTTCATTATACGCAGGATTTATTTTCTTCGAGGAAGAAGATATTGGTTTTGATTTTGAACATATGCTAGTGGTTTGGTTTGGCTTAGTTGATTTTGCTTACGTCCTGTTTGTGTTAAGTGTGTGTGTATTTGGGAGTCTCGGTGACTTGGTGTTAGCCTTCTTGTGATAGTTCGAAATTTGCGCCACACTGAAGTATACTGCCGAAAGCCCCTAACACAACACACCCGGTCACATTATACTGACAATGGGCTAACTAGTCGTTCCACTCCCATAATGCTGAGTGTCAAGCAGGGAGTAATAACTGCCATTGTTAGATACTCTATTTTGTCTTGGTCTGGGGACATATGTTATTGGATGATACAGCAGGGTATCTAAAAAATGGTTTTGTATATGAACTACGAAAATCATAAGTAATAAAAATAACAGAAATTCTGTTGATGCTGAAAGAAACAATATACAATAAGTTAAATTTACTAATGGAATAAAACTGTTTGTTTGAACCTT
The DNA here is from genome assembly GCA_947623455.1 of Mimachlamys varia. Classification (NCBI taxonomy): domain Eukaryota; kingdom Metazoa; phylum Mollusca; class Bivalvia; order Pectinida; family Pectinidae; genus Mimachlamys; species Mimachlamys varia. The sequence continues at coordinate 14,874,455 of OX392541.1, forward strand.
CGGATAAAGCATGTTCTTTGTGTTGTGTATAATGTTAAAAATGCAGATTCGAATAATGTGTGTGTGTGATTTAACATACCAAGAACGTTAGTTGTGTTTATACTGATACCTACGAAAGTACGGCTAATGCAAACTGTGTTACTTAAAACACTAAGTTTGATTGGGAATGGCAGACTCTGCTGGTGGATTTGATAGTCCCCGAGGTTTGCTGGAGCCTCCATAGCCACAGTTTATCTCATTTGAGTAGAGTCTCCATGTATATCTTTCCATTTGCCATATTTTGCCCCTTATTTAATCAATTTTGAGTTCGGATTATAGTTTTGTTGACGCTTCGATATTCTCTATCTTCACAGTTAATCTCATTTGAGTAGTGGCAAGGTACATAATTTACACATTTTCGTAGAACATGATTTGAAATTATACAGAGTTAGTTTAAAGGGGTTTTACGCACCTGCCCATTCTGCTTTTACATTTATTTAGACATTTTGGATTCCCACGTTTTGGCCCCTTGCATCACTGAAGAGTCATTAAGAGGACGAAACAGCTTTATGATGCAGTTTATTTTCATTTTTTGAAAGGTGCAGCATATGTGTGTGTTACGTCATCTATATGTAATCCAACAAAAGATTTAGTTAAAAAAAAGTAAATTGACAAACAACACTTTGTTCGCCATGTAAAGCAAGCAATAAGATATTCCGAGGAGGACGAAACAGCTGTATGATGCAGTTTCATTCATTTTTTTGGCATACTGTATCTATTACTGAATTTAAAAGGTGCAGCGTATAGGTGTGTTACGTAATCTTTGGTGTGTTTCGTTCAACATATCCCAGGAGGACGAAACAGCTGTATGATGCAGTTTCATTCATTTTGTCGGCATACTGTATCTATTACTAAATTTAGGAGGTGCAGCATATGTGTGTGTTACGTCATCTTTGGTTTGTTCGCTCAACGTCAATAAACAGCTATGGCCTTTAAAGACAAACAACCATATGGGTAACAGGTGTTAATGCAAGATACGACGCTTTTTCTGCTCCTATAATTAAAGGACTCACACAACTAAATAAGTGTTTCATACGTTTGTAGTCCCTACCGAAAATTTGTTCCGGCTAAGTACAGTGATTCTGAATAATCTAAATAGGTAATTGTTGACATTTTCTGCTTTGAATAAAATCTATAGATATTTAACTTTACAAAAATGTATCCTTTTGGTAGATTTTGATATGTGATGGCGGATTGATATGGGGTCAAAAGTCAGAGGGTGTTGCCGTCCCATTTCACTGGTTTGATATGTAAATTTCGAGTTGACCGAAGCAGACGTCCGTAGCGAGCTAACATGCCACGAAACTTCTGATAAAATGTCATTTGACGTCTTTGCCATGTATGTATCTGTGAATCAAGGCAGTTGTCACTAGTGTTGAACTTCAAATATTAAAGTTATGTAACAAAGTAGGCATGTTGATATGATATATGACGGTAGCGGTACCATCTGGAAGTATTAATTAGCCTAGAGGCTGTGATTTGTAATTAAAGTAAGCTAGTGGTTAATTAGGTCTCTGTCTATTACATCAGTAAACCGGGGCAGGGTGCTGCACTATTGGTCAGATGATTAACACCAGCTGGACATTAATTATTAATGCAGACGGCACTACTTTGCACACGAAGGGGGTTAGTAATTATAAGTATGAGCTAGTATTGGATAGAGTCAGTCTGTACTGGGAAACGACCATGAGTAGGTCTTGTACAGTCTGTACCATGAGAAGACTCTGGGGTAGGTCTTAGATAGTCTACACCTGTGATGGCTATAGAGTACTTAGGTCTTTGACAGTCTACTCGAGAGGCTGCCAGGAGGGCTACAGGCTAGTGCTAGTAAAGATGTAGAAGACTTACAAGTTGACAATTGACTTAGAAAGACTGAGACACAACTCTGAAGTACTTTCAAGTTTAATGATGTTATAATACCATGAACACGTACTTGTGATGTCGGTGTAATTTACGATCACGAATAAACTGTCTATTATCCAACATTATGTGTCGTTGCTGAATTGTGTCACAGTTATTAGCTCTAAAGCTTAGTAATAACATATAGTAAACTATTTAGTTGTGTGAGTCCTATAAAACAGATATATTTACCAGTACACATGTATGTCGGGGCGGTCCATGATCCGCTAGATTGACAGGTGATGGACGGCGATCCTCCAGCTGTAAAGCCTGTGTTGCATGTGAATGTTATAACAGTACCTACTGTCTTCTGATTGGACGAAGGGGACGCATTCGCCACGGATGGTGGACTGGGGCACTCTGAAATATTATGGAGATGTGATCAGCTTGTTGTACTTACATTGTAAGTGAAATATCATAAATATAATGCAATGATAGCACTGCATCAGATTAGAGCATTTTAACATATACACTGCCATCCAAAAGTTTAATACAAACGTTTTGTATATATTAAGCCATTAGCCAACGAAGAATGAACACAACTGATGCAATTTCCTAAAGACAGTCTACTTATCAGTGACAATTGGCATTTTATTAAAAAATATACCTAATTCCTGGAAGTTGCAGGGAGGGTCAAGGGAGGGGTCTATTTTTGATAATGTTCAAAAATGAATAAAAGTTGTTTTTCTTTCATTTGCAGAATTAAATGGACTTAACAAAATGATCCGCGGTCAAAAATGTAAAAAAGAAATATATTGTTGAACTGAATGAACTGTATGAACTGTATGTATTAAAAACATGAAATTGTAAAAGAATTGCATTTTGAGGATTTTAATTGTATTAAAAACCATACATACATGTAGTTGAAAAATTAAAAAACGTCGTAAGCAGTTAATTATAACAGAAAAACATAAATAGTAATACATACTTCAAAATAGGGTTTTGTTCAATTTCAAAGCGTTTGCAGAAAAAGATGTAAAAGAACTTTTGGATGGCAGTGTATATTAGACAAGAGGACTACAACCTCACGAATATATGTAAACATAAATTGTATTTACCCCTACTTGTATTCCAGTTAAAAATGCCATTCTATCTAATGCAAACAAAAATATGTTTTTTATAATAAAACTAGTAGAGTCCTTTGATTTCGGTCAAAATATGATTTTATTAAGCTCCCTCCTCGGTCAATATTTCATGTTAGGTCGAAAAAAGGTATCGACCACATCAAAAGGCTATAATTGTATAATGTTACTTTCCTTACCACATGTAAACGCTGCTGTTGTCCATTGACCATTATTCTGACAAGTCACATACGCGTTTGCGTCGGGAGATGATAAACTCCCACATAAATAGAATCTCTTGCTTCCCACTGTTTTATTCCCAGCAAGCACTGTACCGGAAATGACAGCTGGTGGTTCACCACAATCTGTAAATGTGTTGTAAATTATATCAGTTACATATATGAAATTTTGATTATAAAACTCCATAAATACTTAATTCGTTAGAGGGGTTTACTGTAATAAGCTTTTCTGTCCGTCCGTTCGTCTGTGAAAAAGTTCGAACTCTACTTAATTACGTAATCCATTAAACCAAGTTGCAGAGAAATATTAGGAACCATGTGTAGATGTGTGTGCATGTATTCTTTAAAAGGATTGTTGGTTGCGATGGTACATGTAACCAGGCTACTATACACAGAATTCCGTGTAAAACCCCTTAACTTGAGAAACTACACAGGGATGTTAGAAAGTAGGTGAAGATATGCATGCATATAGTTTTAATCAGTAAATGTAGTTTCCACGACAGCCAGGCCACTATACGCAGTAAAATTTAAATGGCTGTGACACTTAATTCTTTGAATTTTAATGATTTGTCAAATGCTGTAAATTATCAATGTTATGATCCAATTATATATTCTAAAGAAATGACCCATTCAAGTGTATTTTGGTAATTTCGGGATTTCAATGAGGATTTTCTTCCCTGGATAAAACATAAAAAAAACTGTTATTATGATAATAACTGCAGTCAAGTTGATTTTGGTCTCAATAAGTATTGCTAGAATTATGGACTATCGCTTATAAGTATACTATACGTGGTTTCCAGTTGTTTGTAGTACATAATTATACATTTATTTTAATGAACTTCTTTTGATTATGCTTATATACTATAACACAATTTCCCTAAAATTCATTTGAAGTATAGAATATTCTTTTTAAATAATATGCCACAGAATTCGTCCTAGCCCATGGAATAAGTACTGTACCTAAAATATTAGTAGATTGTGCAGGAAAAGACATATTCAAGGAAGAAAGACAGATTTTGAATCTTTTATACTCTAATGTTGTAGAGTGAGACTAAACTTGGGATCTTATCTTTTCCATTCTGTCTAAACAACTTTCTCCTTCCTAATGTCTCCCTTGACACAACCTCACTTTTGACCTTAAGTAGAGCTTTCGCTCCTGTGAGGAAGACTATGGGTCCTGCCCCAGGCCGACACATACCAGAGTTTCTTACAATTGTAGTTACTACTCCCTGCTTGAGCTTGACATTCTGCATTATGGGAGTGGAACGACTGGTTCGCCGTTGTCAGTATAATGTGACCGGGTGTTCTGTTTGGATCCTTTGGCAGTATACCGCAGTGTTGTAGGACTTTAAATCGGCAAAAGATCCGGACTATCGGAAGAAGGCTTACACGAACATGCAGCAGCCTCCCAATACACACGCTCTCACCACCCACACCCCACATCGCATACAGAGGGAGACTGTCCTTAGATGACTCTGGCTGTTGATAGGACGTTTCAACAACCAACCAACCAACCAGCTCTAACATAGGATATTTTACAGCACTAAGAGCAAGAATTGTTTTTCATATATTACAAAAACTCTCTACAGTCATCCTTATTCACAATTACTTTCTACACATATCTACAATTATCCTTATCTACAATTACTCTCTACAAATCTCTACATTTATCCTTATTCACAATTACTTTCTACAAATCTCTACAATTATCTTATCTACAATTACTCTCTACAAATCTCTACATTTATCCTTATTCACAATTACTTTCTACAAGTATCTACAATTATCTTATCTACAATTACTCTCTACAAATCTCTACATTTATCCTTATTTACAATTACTTTCTACAAATATCTACAATTATTTTATCTACAATTACTATTTACAAATCTCTACATTTATCCTTATTCACAATTACTTTCTACAAATATCTACAATTATCTTATCTACAATTACTCTCTACACATCTCTACAATTATCCTTGTCATCAGTTGTTTTCTACAAATCACTACAATTTTCCTTGTATACAATTACTCTCTACAAATCTCTACAATTCTCCTTGTCGTACTAACCCATCTACTTATGATAGAAAGCGGCACTGGCTTTTAGTTAACCATATGCTTACATTTTCACCTGTAACATTCAACAGTTCGAATAAACAGTTGTAGTTGTTACCTAAATGTTCTCATAATGCAGATATTTTGCTAAAAACATACGTTTCGTATTGGTGATTTTTGATGTTTCGCCTCTTTATGATGTTTGTAATGCAATACATATTTAACAATAACAAATACATATGTTTACCAGTGCACGTGTATGACACGGCAGTCCATGATCCGCTAGGTTGACAGGTGATGGACGGCGTTCCCGCAGCTACGTAGCCTGTATCACAAGTGAAGTTAAGAACGGTTCCTACTGTCTTCTGATTGGACGAAGGGGACGCATTCGTCACGGATGGTGGACTGGGACACTCTGAAATAAGATCGGGATGCGATCAGCATGTGATGTATGTCCTTAAACATCATTAATGTAATGCCATAACCTTTTTGTTATCATATGACGACACCAAATATGGATATAGTTGAAAGAATAGATGGTATATTTTGATTACTTCTAATTCTTACTGGCATTTCTTCTGTTGTCATGACAACTAATAATGCTGATACAGGATACCCCTGCCTATTCCATGCAAAAAAAACCCCAAAAAACAAAAACAAAAAACAACAAAAAACAAAAAGCAAAAACAAAAACACAAAAACAAAAATCAATATCCAAACATTTTGTCCTATATTTACATAAGAAAATGCTTCTATGAAAGACATACAATTTTACCAGTTATGGAAGGACAAAATGTAGGCCGTATCCCTATACAGTTTTCATGAAACTATTATAATGCTGAACTCAGAAGTAAGATTCAACTTCGATGGTTTGTACTCGAGATTGATTCATAATTAAATCCTAATTTAGCCATGATATGCAAAAACTAAGTTAAAACATGAAGCCAAATATCATATACATCCTAGTCTTTTTGGACAGGTGACACCATGTGATTGAGAGAAATGGCTACTACACGGAAGTAATTTCTAAGCATGAAAATGGTTTAATGAGAAAGAGCCATCAGATGTAGACCCTCCTTTGATGAAATGGTTTTGCAATAATCATCAAAACAAGACGTATCATAGATAAAGGTGGTTCATTCTCGGTCGTAATTTTGTCCAAGGTTAATAAAACAAAGGATTCACCTCCTCAAAAGGCAATAATTGTACGATGTAACTTTCCTTACCACATGTAAACGCCGGAGTTGTCCATTGACCATTATTCTGACAAGTCACATACGCGTTTGCGTCGGGAGATAATACGTTTCCACATAAATAGAATCTCGTGCTTCCTATTGTTTTGTTCCCCGCAAGCACTGTACCAGAAGTGACCATTGGTGGGTCCCCACAATCTGTAAATATGTTGCACGTGAAATGATGAAAGATATGTTTTTACAAGAAACTGTTATCATAGTTATACCTTCGGATGCTAGATTGTAACAGTAGTTATAACCAGTTGCAAAAAACCAAAAGCTGAAAATCATTAAAACATTAAGGGTAGCACCGGGAGTATGTATGATCCTTTTTAATTGGGTGGCTTTAAAAAAAACAAATCAGAGAATACCAAAGCATCAGCAATGAATGTCACCTTTCTTCTGTTTTATTTTTAGAAGATCCCTTTTCAAAAGCATACCCCCTTTCATCGTTGTTGGGTATATACATGTCAATCAATAGAACAGACATTCAAGGACAGCCTCTCTCCCAGTCTATGTGGGGAGAGTGTAAGTGTCGAGTGCGTGTGTATCATAATACAAACTCAAAATCGATTAAACCAGGGACAAAATATGAACAAAGGAAAGATTCACATGGGGACTATTGCAAAAGTACAAGAGAATAAGACCAGGTTCCGGAAGAGTAAACGTCTTCTGCTTCATCGACGACACCCGTCAGATAAATCTTTGTCACATCAAAGTAAACATCAAGTTCTCAAAATGAGAACCGAGTATCATTGTCAATCACAAAAGTAAACACACTAATGAGCATACTCAAAAACGTCCATCTTTATATCATAAGATATCTTCAAGATACAGAATATTTCTCAATGAGACAAAGATGGCGACCATAAAACTTGCCCATGGTTGCATCCCAGAAGTATTCCATATTTTGAGATGTTGAAACAACGGCTGTCATTGTCTTATTAAGTTCTCGTTTTGATTTTTACATGGATGTGACAAAGATTTACATGGCGGATGTCGTCAATGAAGCAGAAGACGCTTCGTACGTAAATCTTTCTTTTGTTCCTGTTTTGCCTCTAGTTAAATCGATTTTGAGTTCGGATTATTGTTATCGCGCTAAAGCCATTATTGAAACAAATATCAATCCACTGGATTTTTGTTCATTGCATATACGCTGATTTATACGCAATCTGAGTTTGTAATATACATCTTGCTGTAACAGTTTTTCTTATTGATACGGAGATCATTAATGTTTAACTGTAACAATCTCTGGTAGTGTAACCTAAAGGGAACCTTTATATATATTGTTATTGTGTTGCCATGTCATCGGTTCAGTTTCGAGAAGAAAAATAATCCTGACATATGATTTGGACAAAATTCTCATGGTGAGTTTTGTCGATGAAAATAAATAATTCTTTCACTTCTGGAACACGAAGGGCTATCTACTTTTATTGTCAATGGTTTCCGTGTAATTGTTTTTCTATTTGCATATACTTTGTCCTAATTTATGGACTGAGAATTCAAATAACAGTATTGACACTTCGGAATCATCCTGGTATTTTTTCACTGTAGATTACGTCAAACGAATTATTTCTAATTTCACGGATCCTGCAGACGCACAATGGTGAACGTGATGACACAAAAGCGCATACCTAATTTGAGGCCAACACTATCTATCACAAAACATGTCCGTTGATATTGATTTCAAAGTTTTAATTAATGAGTATGAAAGAGATTTAAACAGTTGCCTGCAACTATTAACAATTCATAGCTGATCCATCACATGTCCGTTGCTATTGATTTCGAAGTTTTAATAAATGAGTATGAAAGAAATTTAAACAGTTGCCTGCAAATATTAACAATTCATTTGACGGCTACTTATTGCAGGTATCAAACTGAAAATAAGGCCATCATATCGTTCGATATTAATTCATAGGTCTTCATAGACCAGCTTTATATTTACGAGAGCAGGACAATTTTACCTTTCGTTTTATTGATTGGTCTAATCCAGAAATTGTCATCGGAAGTAAATAGCTATCAAAACGAGTACAGCGAGTGTAATTTGATATCGTCTTTCGATACTTTTCGGGTAATTCGGAAGGCGATCGGCACTTTCCCACTTGAAAGCGGATTCATACAGCGTTTCGATCATGCTACAGTCAATACACAGCAATGCTTATGCAAAATATCATCATCATCAGCATCATCATCATCATCATCATCATCATCATCATCTTCATATCATCATCATCATCATCATCATCATCATATTTGCGCATTGATGAGCATGGTTATCGCAAAAATCATTTTTATCTTTTAGCTTAAAACATTAGAGATTCCGGTATCATTGACAATTTCTGTAATTATACATGAAAACTTTCTCACCGACATGATCATCGTCTTAGTCATAAATATTCCTCTCATATCTCGCCATGTTGGATAGAGTTGCCCATGTAAGAAAGCTATGTAAGAATATAAGACTCTTTCATGACCAGAGGGTGGAATTTCCCTATCTTACACCTTTGGTCATGAAAGAGTATTTTGCTCTCATTTCAACTACCTGAATAAGCTCAAAAACCATGAAAATACTTTTTACTGGCCACCATTTTGAAAAAACCAAATTTTTCCTTGAATTTTTTTGACGAAAACAGATGATACAGCGAGATCGAACATACCCCATATTTGCAAACGTAGTTTGCGCAGAAAAAATAATTTCAGCTTTCTAATGTACACGGTTGAAATATCGTGAAAGGTTTTAATTACATCACGTCGCCATTTTTCTTTTTTTGGCATCAGATTTTACCGAACTCGTGACGTCACGACATTGTTGCGCCATTGTGATGTCACGCGGTTGCTGTATTGCATGGGTAGGTGTGTAATACAACCACAGCGATCATATATGTATTGCCCTAGACAGGCCAGTATTACACACCTAGAAATGAGAGAAAAATCTATCTTACATTGCATATCACGCGAAGTGACGTCACAATGGCTCAATAATGACGTGACGTCACGAGTACGGGAGTACGAAAACGACGGCGTGATGAAATTAAACCCTTTCACAAAATTTTAACCATAAACAACGGAAAGGTGAGATTAATATTCCTATGCAAACTTCGTTTGCAAATATACGAAAAGCTTAATTTCACTGTCAAATTCGTTTTCGTCAAAAAAGCTCATGGAAATAGTTGAAATTTTCAAAATGGTAACCAGTCAAAACGTATTTTAAAGGCCCAATAAACGTAACTTCAGGAAATTTTTCGTGATTTTGAAAAAATTCTGAAAAAAATCATTTGATAACCATGCAAAAATAAGCCTTAAATGAAGTAAACCTGAGCGATAACTAACAAGACACTCTTGACAGAATAATCCAAAGAATTGAAAATAACTCAGGTGGGGCCCACTTCAACAACAAGCCGTAGTTAGAAGAGTTCAAAATGGACGCATGTTTACAAATACCGAGGTTCAACTGCTGCTGTACCGGTAACCACGTAAGAATTTATCTTGAATATTGCTGATATCAGTTTATCTTAACTAAATCTATAAATACAAAAAAGTTATTAGACTTTACTTTCGCTTCAAGTTTTGCCGAAAGTTACATATATTGTGCCTTTAATGGTTTTTGAGCTTATTCGGATAGTAGGTAAAGCCTCGGGTTCTACCAAATTTGGAAACTCCTCGGGTGGAATTACCCTATCTTACATCCCTGATCATGAAAAAGTCTTATAATTATGTTTTGGAAGATTGATATTTCTGACGAAACTCTAAATACAAAATATGAAGGAAAAATGCAAAAAAATACCCCCCCCCCCCAACAACAATTCACAATCAGTAATAGAGTATCATATTTTTGAAATGTGAAAACACATGATTAAAACCTATGTCCTCCAGTCACCAAACTGTCGCTCTTGACAACTGAACCACCCAGTAGAACATAGCATTGGGGTCGTGCTAGTTAATTAAGCATTAAACGCTCGTTATTCATTTTGTCAGCAATCCTTTTCCGTGTTGTAGGACCATAACATGGAACACAATGCTGTAAAATGCCTATATTTACATTTTCCATTGATTTTGATAATACAATGATTTTTATTAAGTTTTATATTTATATTCTACATATGTTCTCAAAATTTAAGGTACATGTAGATTTCTAATAAAGTGAACGGCCAACATCCAGTATCGACCAGCTATCTCCAACGCTATGACTATGACGTCACAATTGTAATGACGTCATAATAACCACTCCAATGTTACGGTATCATAACACGTAATTGGCCTCGGTAATGTTATATAGTGGCAATGCAGAGCAAATGTAAATATTATACTTTAACGAAATTAAGGAGTGGTAACTAAGATGATCGAAAGTTTAGCATGTAACTCGTTCTCTATAGATACAGATGACAAACACGTTCTATATTTCAAGAGATGTTTGATCCACATACATCAATATACATGAAAAGAATACAATTTGTATAAAATGCTATTCAAGCTAGTTATACATAGTTTTGAAGATAATCATTTATGTCGTGAACAGAGAGTCATTGAAAGGAGAACAAACGAAAGCATTGTATGCGAGGTTCGATTCCAAAGTGTACAGGGTGATGGATCATCCCTCTAATAATGGTTTCGTTAATTTAACTAACTTGGAGATAGCTCCTTTATGGCCCCTTTTATTTAATTTAAACTTGAAAAGGTGTTGAAAAAGGGGAATGAAACAGTTAGCATTGATCCCTTTCTTTGATTAGCCATAATAATGCCCATACAGAGTATTGTCAAAGATGAATGATTGTAAAAAAAGTGGGAGGAGTGGAGAGGAGGATTGAAAAGGTTGATATTGATCGAAGCTTAAGAGAAGCTCAAGAATATATTCCAGCATTTAAATCACATCGATATGCATTTTATTTTATCTTTTATCTTGTCTGCACTTATTGTGCATCAATCGAAAAAAAATACAAAATTAAAAAGAAATTAAGATTATCATTATTTCCCCTTGATTCGTTAAAAGCTCTTCAAATAAGTCTTCATGATTATTGTGTAATTAGCAGTTATGACAGCTACTTATTTGGTTAGATTTTGAAACAGGTAAAAACTTATAATGACCCAGCGTCCTTGCTTAATTGCAGCACTCAAACGCAACTTCAGGTGGCTTTTTTATCTTGCCACACATTGAACGCAGTGAAAGCAGTTTTATATTCATATCAAAGTTGCAAACTCCTAACCAGTCAGGTGCATAAAACCTTTTTAATTAATGAATTTAGAAGTAAAATTAAGCTAGTTCTGTATAATTGTAAATCGTGTACTTTCAAAACAAAAAAATTCAAAACTAGACCATTTATTATACAGGATTGTATTATTTACTAAATGTATGTCTAAAACAAATCAGAGAATACCGAAGCGCCAACAAAACCATAATCCGAACTTAAATTTGGTAAAACTAGAGGCAAAATAGAAACAAAGGACAGATTTACATGGAGACCCTCGTAAAAATACAAGATAATAATACCAGGTGTTTCGGAAGAGTAAGCGTCTTTTGCTTCATCGACGACACCTGCCATGTTAATCTTGACTACCTCCAAGAAATATCAAGCCCTCAAAGTGAGAACCGAGTCATCATTCTTAATCACAACAAGTAAGTACACTAATAAGAATGTTAAACATACGTCCACCTTCATGTCATAAAAGGATGCACAGAAAATACTTAATTTATGAGACGGTTTTGGATTGTTGTTTCATTGAAAAAATCATACATGAAAAACATACAATCAGTGAAACGAATTCTTTATAAGCGTTTTTTAAAACCTCCTCGGTATTTTTTCAAAACTTACTGTATAACAACCTCTTTTCGCTTGCGATTAATAATCGCGTATTTCGCGGGTGATTTAAATTCGCAAAAAGTAATCGACGCGAGAAATATAGTTTCAATCAGAGGTATACCAACTGTAGGAGTACGGTATTGTATTGTACATAGGATTTATGACCATTTTTACCGCGAAATTAAAACGCCTCGAAATAGTCGTTTAATATGAAAACGTGAAATTAAATCGCCGCGAAAATAATTTGGTTTACAGTATGCCCTGAAACGATTAAAGGGTTGCAAGGAGATGGGGCATTTCTATCCCCCATTCATTCGACACCTTTCATAAACATACATTTAGACTGACTATCACGTAGTAGAATACCTGATCCTAAAGACATTTTTGCTTCGGTATAAATTTAAAGTTTTCGTCGTCCCGAAGGGGCTCAAATTTATCATGTAAACGACTATTATCCCATTTGCCCCTGAATTTTCACGATGAAATTTTCCAACCTTTAACCAACGCGTTTTCATGCAAGAGAAGAATGAGGTGATACATTGCATACAATATATAGCAAATAGATTGGAAGGACGCTGATTTTATCATCAAAAATATCCAGGGGTTACGCTCACCTACGCTCTGGAATAAGTCATGGCAAAGCTGAAGGCACGTTCAGGTAAACAAATATAAGAATTGCACCTAAATGTATGTCTCAGTTTCCCGTTTTTTCGATAACGTTTGAGTCCAAACAGGAACACTAGTATGACAAATACATACAGCAAGATGAATTTAATTACATATCAATAACAATATGAATACTTGATGTAATCATGCATTATCAAAATTCCAATGTTTTTGGCCAAAACAGCAGAAACTGTAAATAAATTTCCTCCAAATTTCAGTAAGGTGTTCAGTATTATGACATCAATAACACAATACAAAAGTGGACTTAAAATTCATATTCTCTAACTACTCTAAGTTCAATTGAATCCGATATTAATAACACAATACAAAAGTAGACTTAAATTCATATTCTCAAAATTCCTATGTTTTTGTCCCCAAATACCAAAACCTGTAACACATTTTTTTTTTAACTAAGGTAAGGTACTAAGTATGATAGGTTGAGTTATGTGATCAACTTTCAATTAAATTTGACCATTTTAACACTGAAAAGTGATAATGTTGACGCCGCCGCCGCCGCCGCCGCCGCCGCCGCCGCCAGAAAAGCAACACCTAAGTCCCGCTTTCCGCGACAATCGTAGAAGGCGAGACAAAACTGGCCAGTCGCTAGGCTTATGCCTGTCTTTTGAAGATTACAAAAGAACTTTAATCGACTTCAAAGCTTGATAAATTCTTCCGTTACATGTACATCAATTATCACCACGAGATCCTTATTAAATCTGTACATAAAATGGTCAAACTGTTCTTAAGTAAGTTTGCGCACAAGAGCCTTCAGTTTCGCATGACGTAGTCCAGGGGTGTAGAGAGCGTAGATGAGCGTTACCCTAGGACATCAAGAATGTAAATTAATCGACAAAGGAAAAAAGCTTGCATTGGTAAAGGTCTTCCATTATTATATATTCTGTATCAACAATATGACGTACCTAACAATTTTAGTTTGAGTTATTCATTTTCCCATGACTCACCTTTACACTCGAAATTCAAACCTTTCCACTGTCCATCGGTACCACACGTACTAGCTCCGGACCCAAACGGGAGATATCCGGTTTCACACGTGTACGTTAATGAGGCTCCGACAAGGCGTGAGTTATCCGGGGCCGTGGCATGAGCAACAGGTGGCGGAAGTGGACAATCTTAAAACCACAAAATAGAAAGATAGTTAAAAAAACATAATGATATATCAAAACATCCCCTTTTATTGTCCGATATCCAAAAACTGCATATTTCAGCCGATATCAAGTAACTTACAAATATTTTCATTAATAAATGCTTTTTTTGCCAAATTACACGCAGGATTGTACACAAAAAAACATGTATAACGTACAGTGTTGAATGTAGAACAATGACAAACATAATTATATGGTTCATGGTTTATCGGGATATTTCATACACAAACCTCAAACTTTTCTAGCCCTAATTTATACTTAAGTACAATTGTAAACTATTTAAGTAAGTAAGTAAGTTGCTTAGTTTCCATTGCATAAAAATTCAAAGCATAACGCTTAGTCGTTCTTTGTTAAGCAGATCGCAAACTTCTTACAATGCTCAATGCCAATGATGTTTCCATTCCCCGTACTTTCTGTTTAGTGTTTACAAACAAAGAAACGTGGATAAAAAACATGTGCTCGGCCCTCTTCGTCATTCAATTCAATAAAAATTAGTCCAATAAACATCAGATCCAGGAGATGCGTCATATACGACGAATGTATCTACCTCAAAAAACCTCGTGGATGAAAACAAATTATTTAAAAAGATCTTAGTTTCGGTCTAAAATTACAACGCAGACGAAACGAAGGATGTGGAGAATGTCAATGTTTCAAGTAACATCAGCCATTTTATATAGGCCTTTTCATAAGGAGCCGTCCATTGTAGAATGTAATGGAGTTAATTCATTACATTTTATAATGGGCGGCTCCTTATGTATATAAGTACACTATATACTGACAGTAACTCAAGCAACTGTGTTCATGTCGAAGATAATATTCTTTTGCTTTTTTTCTCCAAAACTTTACAAGTGCATTCCTGTCTTGATTAATCTACCAAGGGAAAAGACAGTTCACACGTGCTGTTATTGAAAAAGGTTATTATCGAGTCTTCACTTAATGCATTACAACCGAACCTCTTTATCCCAAACTCATGAAATCCGTTATCCCATTTATTTCGAAGTATTTTGTCAGTCAACACCAGACTTTACACTAAGTATTCAAACTCACCTAACTCAAATACTGTACTGTGCGTTTTCGTAATAATCGACTGTTTCGTGGTATATAAGGTCACCAATCCTATGTACAATACAATACTGTACTCCTACAGTTCATATACCTTTCATTAAAACTATATTTTGCAGCGATTACTTTTCGCGAATTTTAATTAACCGCGAAATACGCGAAAAGTAATCGCACGCGAATATAAGATGGTCTACAGTAGTCAAATAACTCGTTTTTTCTTTGCTGTCCCGCCGATTTCGAAATAACGAAGTTCGACTTTATGGCCAAAGAAATGGCATCAATTTCTTCATACATTGCATCTGCCATTGATAATGGCGCGGTGCACTTGGTTCACTATTACAGCTCATTTAATGATAGGAAAGTGGGGGAGAAAAATAATTAATTTCCACTGTATAAAAGTCAGTAGGGAAATCGCAACCCTTGGGATAAAATGAATGAAGTTTAGCACTTAGCAAAGCATCGTGCTTAAATTCGCAATTTTTACCCTCGGGTATAGACTTCTCAGTCTCCATTACACATATATTATAAACCATATGCTACTCTTAAACAGTAATTTTTTCGCGAAGTTAGAATACAGAAGTGGAAATGATGACTTTGCATTCCTTTAAACTAGTTTTGAATATGCTCATAAGTGTGCTTTGTTATGTGATTGGGAATGATGACGCGGTTTTCACTTTGAGGACTTGACATTTACTTGGATGTTACCAAGAAATAAATGGCGCGTATCGTCGATGAAGCAGAAGATGCTGACTCCTCCGGAACAATTTCATTCTCCTGTAGTTTTTTTCTAGGGTCTTTCTGTAAATCTTTCCTTCATTCATATTTTTCCCGTATAGTATTTGATTTTGAGTTTGGATTATGGTTTTGTTGACACTTCGGTATTGTATCCGAGATAGCACCAGCATATCTTGGAATTTTGGTTTGCTAAAGCTCTAGGCGAGAATTGTTGAATTTTAATTGATTATTTTATAATACGTTCATCGGGAAATGTACTAAATCAATTTTCAATATATAAAATAATAATCTTTCAAGTTGATGACATTAATTAATCCACGCATATTTTATTTAAGCTTCATCGACGAATGTAAAAAAAATAATGATATGGCTCAATGACTTCTCGACAGATAAGATAATAATCTTCCATGTGGGCATTTAAATCATGATTAATAAACCATGCACGCGTTATCACAAGCATGTGTTTAGTTTTTGGTTAGGTGTAGCTATATACGAGAACTGACAAAATCGTATATTAATATATTTTGTTAAACGTTCATCGGCGAATGAAAAAAAAAATGGCTTAATCACTTCTCGACAGATAAAAAAGTAACCTTTCATATGGATATTTATATCCTAATTAATTAATCAAGTCCGCGCAATTGCATGTAAATAATGAGTTTGTGTTTAGGCAATGATAAAGGCGAGAACTATCCGAATCTTAATTGATCTGTTTTATCACACGTTCATCGGCGAAAGTAAAAAAGAAAAAAATATGGTTTAATCATTTCCTGATATTTGAAATAATATATATTCTAACCAATTAACATTAAACATTAATCAACGTTAATGTCACGGTCGATGTGGTTTCGTGATGTTGGGATTAAATAAATATTCACATTTCTATGCCATTAAACAAAAAGGCAATTACACGATCGAAAGAACAATTGATATAATGCGCTCATATTCAGTTGCAGTTTTAATTAGAGAAATATGAGAGTGCGTGTTTAAAACATGACAATTTAGTTCTTACCGAAGGCAAAACGCCCGAGATCTTCAATGTTGGTACTTTAAGTAAGTTCTTATTCATTTTAAATTATATTATGACTATAACTCCACAGCAACGGTGCTTAGAATCTATAGATGACTATGCATTTTAGTTTGTAAAAGCTACATAATTTATGAGGGTGCGTTTTTAAAACATGACAATTTAGTCCTTACCTAAGGCAAAGCGCCCGAGAACTTCACTATTGGTTCATCAGGTAAGTTCTAATTAATTTTAAATTATATTATTACTACAACTCTGCAACAACGGTGCTTAGAATCTAAAGATGACTATGCATTTTAGTGTGTGAGAGCTACATAATACCGATACAAGATCAATGGTTTCGACTTCATTCTCGATATCTAGCGGTTACTGTCACTTATGCTGTGTAGACAGTGTAGGTGATTGTAACCATGGATACGGCGGATACTATAGTTACAAGGACTCACACAACTAAATAATTTACTATATGTTATTACTAAGCTTTCGAGCTAATAACTTTAATATTTGAAGTTCAACACTTGTGACAACTACCTAAATGCACAGATACATACATGACAAAGGCTTTAAAGGGCATTTTATGAGGAGTTTACTGGCATTTTAGCTCGCTACAGGCGTCTGCTTCGGATAATCGGAAATTTCCGTGTCAAACCAGTGAAATGGGACGGGAACACCCTCTGACTTTTGACCCCATATCAATCAGTCATCACATATCAAAATCTACCAAAAGTATATATTTTTGTGAAGTTAGATATCTATAGATTCCATTCAATGCAGAATAGGTCAACAATTACCTATTTAAAATATATCTTTATCTGTTCATGAAAGCCTATTTAGAAGCAGACTGAGAGACGTATAAAGCAATATATAGTTTATTTACAATACCAGTTATATACGTCTCTGATTAGCAGGAATCGCAGAAACTTCTACATTATTCATTACAATAAAAGTTTTCTATGTTCAACGTACGTGTGCCTGCTGGGAAACACTTCGTGATAACCTGATTTAGTTGTCTATACAGCCACTGTGCTGGAAACCGTATAGTAACGATGTATCTAGTTTGTTAGTGAGTAAATATAATGATATGAGGTAAAGGTTACTATAGCTAAAGTTCTACAATCATTGTGCTTGGAAAATTTTGATGACTAAGTAGTTAATTTAGCTAAATCGATCGAGACTATAATGATATGACGTCACCAGTTACTTTGGCTAAGGATATAGGTGTGATTCACAACTATTTAGGGTCGGGTAAGCCTAAACATCCCTATTATTATTTCAGGCCTAAAACTATTCAACACTGTATTTTGAAATATCCTGATGATGCTCAGTAAGCTAGATCGAGGTACAAAATGTATCATGTAATGATATCACAGGTTTTGTTTCCGTTGCGTTGAATAGTTTGTTAGGGTGACAAAATATTGATTTGAGGTGAACGGTAAATATGGCTATATCTTTACCAACACTTTGCTTGACATCTCTACGCCCCTAGCATCACTAAAGAGTCCGAGAGGACGAAACAGCTGTATGATGCAGTTTAATTCATTTTTTCGGCATGCTGTATCTATTACTAAATTTGAAAAGTGCAGCACATGTGTATGTTACGTCATATGTAATCCAACAACAGATTTAGTTCTAAAAGTAAATTGATGTTGTGCTCGATGTCAAACAAGCAATAAGATATTGGTTATTCACAATAATTCTGAAAACAAAACTCAAGTATAAAGAATATGTTAAAACATCAAACTACAGAACTAATCCTGGTAATATATACTATCTGAATTAGTAAATGTCCTGTATAGTTACTTATCTCCGCGAGAGTTTTAATTTCGCTAAATTTGCAAATAATATTACTATAAACTATAATATTCCAAATTTAAAACCATGTGAAAATGTTTAGATGATTGCCATAACAATTACTTTGTGATCCGCGAAATTAACCCAGTGAATAAGTTTCAAACAGATAGTTTTCATCCGAGAAATTTACTAAACACCATGCAACATAATTATCCTAATGGTGTTGCGTTCACAGATAAAAGTGAATAATTTATATACCAATAAAGAATATATTACTTGTACAGAAGATTAGGTATTACTTATTCATAGAAAGCAAGGGTTAATACCACAGCATCAATATTTCACGATAACAGTATCGCTCAGTTAAAAGCTTGCGTCCAATTTTCAAAAGGCGAACTCGGTAACCTATGTAGGTAAACAGTATATTTTTTTCTGTGGATCAATTTGTTACACGAGTGATAACTATCAAGATTCATATAACAGCTTTATGATTGTTGTCTATTTGCGGGCAGCACAGTTTAATATAGAATATTATAACATAGAGTTAGGCCCAGGATGGAAAGGCGATGAAGTTGAAAGTGCATTTGATTTTTACCAATGCGACCGGGGTTTGATTGCTCAATTGGACGTTGCAAGATATTTGGGCACTTGTCCGATCACTGCTTACTATGGTTTAAATTTTGTCCAACAATAAACCGCCATCCTATACTAGACCCGGGCAAACAAGAGTGATTAATATAAGTCAGTAAATTGCTTCATATTTTTTGTAAAAAAAAAAAACAACAAACAATAAAGTTTTTATTTATTTCATTTAACAGATTGGCCAGCCAGGATAATTTACATTGTAAACATTTTCTTCAAATTGGAAAGTATGATTTATGTAAAGATGATTTTACACAACCAAAAGATGTTTTTATGTGACGTTTCAATGACTAGTACGATATGTACCCTATCACCTTCTTCAGCCTAATGACAAACAAAGCGTATGCATACAACAAGTGTAAAGTGTGTACGAGTTGGTAAATGACAAATCGGTCTTTAAGACTACGCTGTTCGGCGTATGTATGTAACAGGAGAGGAAAAAACTACGGCCAGACCGGGGTTCGAACCCGGGAACTTCCGAACTCTAGACGGACGCTCGAAAAATTGAGCTATCTGGTCGCCGATAATCCACCCGGTCTAGATCCGCTACATTCCTCCTTCCTTTAACAAAGTCTTTGACCCCGAAGACATCACTATTTACAACCCAGGTCCGGGTATCCCCTTGCTAAGTATGCAACAATGTTTTGTCACAGGCACACAATATAACAGGAGAGGAATAATGCACGGCCAGTCCGAGGTTCGAACCCGGGACCGACCAAACTCTAGACGGACGCTTACCTTATCGAGCTATCTGGCCACCTGTTGTATGCATACGCTTTGTTTGTCATTAGTCTGATAAAGGTTCAGGGTACATATCGTACTAGTCATCGAAACGTCACATAAAAACATATTTTGGTTGTGTACAATAATCTTTACATAAACCGACAAGAACATGTTACGTAATTAGAATCATTATTTCTACATTACTTATAACGAACACAGGTTACTTTCTAAAAGCATTATAGTAACATATACACCAGTCATTATTGGTTTCTGCTGCTAAGCAATGTTCGTTGGAGAGGCTGAAAGTGGTATATTTGTAAATATCATATTAATTACAGTATGTAGTTGCATATAAGTATTTATAGATTTGGAAACAATGAGATAAAGTAGTAAATGTAATATAATGTGATTTTACTAGCTGTTATGAACGACTTCGGTAACAAAAGAACGTTTTGGTTAACAAAAGGCGGGGGCTGAAAGTATGAACACTGTTAATTAATCGAAATGTTTCGGTCTATTTAGCACTGCCATATGTAATAGGGACACACTCTTTGTTGATTATATACCTCCCTTGTGGGCACTATACACATGCAAAAGCTAATCATAACTAAATAGCAGCACTAGATATTATCAAGCTTCATCCTCCGAAACCAACATCATGGTAAACAATTTGTATAACCGATTGTTTAATAATACAGATATAGTTTCATGGTAAAATTTGTTATTTGTTGATGCAATACAATGATAAACTACGGTAAACAATTGTTCAGTCGACATTGGCGTTTTTACTATTGAATTGTAGAGTGTCAATTTTGAGGATTGGTGCTTATTTGGATGTGACATGGCGGGTGTCGTCGATGAAGCAAAAGACGCTTACTCTTCCGGAACACCTGGTGTTATTCTCTTTTACGAGAGTATCCATGTAAATTTTTCCTTTGTTCCTATTTTGCCTCTAGTTTAATCGATTCTGAGTTCGGATTATTGTTTTGTTGACGCTTTGGTAATCTCTGATTTTTTATGACTACCACACTGGACTTATTCCAAATCTAGCCCTTCCCTCCAATACTGCCATTATTGCATAATACATAATAGACTATTTAGATAAACTTTTCATTCCGATATAATAAATATCGTTTCCAAACGGAAAAGCGATATTAAATCAAAATGAGGGAAAATAAGCATATCTAACACAGACCAGGCGTTACGCTCGCCTACGCTCTCTACACTCCTAGAATATGTCATGGCAATTGAAGGCATGCTCGGATAAAAAAAAAACCTGACCAATCCCTCGGCTGATCCTCGTTCTTTTGTAGATTAAAAAGAAGTTGCAAATGACTTCAATGCTTTTTACGGGTATGTGACCACGGGATTCGTTTCATGTTCATCATAGGGTCGAACTAGTCTTCTTGCCTCATCAACAAGGTGGCACACAGGGAGCTTTCATTTTCGCCATGACATATTCCAGGTGTGTCGAGGGCATAGGTGAGCGTAACCCCTTGGTATCAATGATGACAAGAGCAACAACAAATGATGTACAAATAATCTGCAGAACAGAAGTCGCAACATAATGTTTCCATTAGAACTGAAACTTTCCATAATTACTTTCAACTTGGTTGAAATATCCCCCTCTCTGATGCTTTTTTTTTAAAGTTTTTTGTCCAAGATAAGATTTGTAGATTCAAATATCTTATGCGTTTATGACACATAAATAATGCTTTCACATAACTACAGTGTGTGCTTTCAATATTAACCAGTAGGACCGATTTAGAATAATATTTAATATGCAATTTATTTCCCCAGTAGATAAATATATGGTTTCGCTGTAGAAATAACACACGGTAGGTGGGGTAAGAGTGACATGGATGCAATACATGGTGAAAACTAAGATGAAATCCCCCATATTCCTGCAGTTATTCTAGCAGTTGCTAAAATAACCAACTCACTAAATATAACTAAAATCTGACAATATTTTAATTTCGGCAAAACTGAGACCAGGAAAAGACGGCAATACAGGGAATACCAAACCGTCAACAAAACCATAATCCGAACTCAAAATCGATTAAACTAGGGGCAAAAATAAGAACAAAGGAAATATTTACATGAAGACTCTTGTAAAAGTACAAGAGAATAAGACCAGGTGTTCCGGAAGAGTAAGCGTCTTCTGCTTCATCGACGACACCCGCCATGTAAATCTTTGTCACATCGAAGTAAACATCAAGTTCTCAAAATGAGAACCAAGTATCATTGTCAATCACAACAAGTAAACACACTAATATGAGCATACTCAAAAACGCCCATCTTCATATCACGTAAAGATATAGAAGGATACAGTAGCACAACAATATGCCACTAAAGTTATATCAGGTCGCGCTTTGAGATAATATCCTACAGTTTTACCAATCATTTTTCACCTACCGGTTTCATCTTGTACTGCATCTTTATACTGTATAATGAAACCAATTTTAGCGATATTTAATTTTTCGCGATGGTGTATTGTCGCAGACATAGCGAAAATAAGACACTCGCTAAAAAAACTGATATACGGTATACAGATCTAAACGAATGTCAATAGGAAAATATACTGTAGTAACTATATGTTTTCGATGGGAAAGGTTCGCAAAAGGCCCGGCTTAAATAACCGGTTGAGTGTACCAATGGCAGCAATGTATGGCATAGCTATGGCTGTTCAAATTGCAATTGTTTCAATTTGCAGTACACTGACAGACCAGAAAGGAAAACAGAAACTGTAATTAAAGGCCCAATACACATAACTTCAGGAAATGTTTTCAGGATTCAGAAAAATTATGCAAACAAATCCAGTTCATAACCATGCAAAAATAAGTCTAAAACAAAGTAAACCTGAGCGGTAACTAACAAGAAATTATCGACAGAAAAATCAAAAGAATTGAAAATAATTCAGGTGTGGTCCACTTCAACAACAAACCAAAGTTAGGAGACAGTTCAAAATGGACGCGTGTTTACAAATACCGAGTTTCAATTGCTGCTGTACCGGTAACCGCGTAAAAATTTATATGGAATTTTGCTGATATCAGTTAATCTTAACAAAATCTATAAATATAATAAGTTATTATTGATTTTCGCTTCAAGTTTTGCCGAAAGTTTCGTATACTGGGCCTTTAAAAGATGAGTATACAAACCATTTTTGTTTTGTTTATTGTAAACATGTGACAGAATAGTTCTCGTTCAAAGTAAGTAATAGGTAACTAACTGTTGCATTTTGTATTGACTTAGCTAGAATAAATACTCGCACCTCAGATGAATTCCAACAAAGTATTGGATAATCCTGTGTATATATTGTGGTTGGTTCGACCTCTTGGCTGTGGTATATTGTACCTATTTTGGAATGCCGTCCATATCGTTTTAGCAGTCGTCATCTCCCAAAATGCTATATTGTTTTATGATTTTATTCACAACCGCCATTTATTTGCAATTCAACGCAAAAACCGATCCAGTGTGTACTTAAGATTTGGACTGCTTTCAGTTGGCCTTCATAGGCAATATGAATGTCAACAGGACTAAGGTAAATTCAATGAAGCGTTAACTCTTCGTGTTGGATTTGCTTTGTTCTAATTGTGATTCATATTGCATCTGAATGCCAAATAAAAACAAATCAGTACTTTAATTACATTTTTTGGAATTTGTTCGACTCATAAATTTTTTATTATACTTTCTGAATTCTGTAGTTACGAAGTAGCAATGTCATGCAATGGTAAATATACTTTTAGAGTCATAGTGTTAGATGAAACAAATAACCCTATGTTATAGCCACGTATGAGCCATAATGGCATGACTTTTTTTGTGTAACAAATGCAATTCATATGAGCCAACTGTTTTCTCGTGAAACAAGCATGTCCTAGAACGTTTTGCCAAAATTAACAAACACCTTTAAGTTAGCATATTTGATGACAAAAACAATGTCCGTATTTAACCATGAAACATAATATCTGATCAATAAACTTCTGTTGCCCGAAGTAGTAATTAATATGCTTGTAAAATTATCATTCGATATGCTATATCGATATCCCTTAATAGAAAAGCAATAATGTGCGTAAACAAGCATTTCGTTAAGCATCATTGCTATGTATATTTTAACGGTGACTTGGTGGTGAACATTTCAAAATACAACGTATGTATTGCAAAATGCACCCATTTATTGTTGTGATAAAGTCCCCCGTGATATGTGGGCGACGCGGACGCACGTTGCAAAACAGTTATCACAACAGTTATCACCAGCTTATTCTTCAAAGGTTGAACAGTTAAGTGTATCCTGTTTCATTGTTAGTTCATCATGAAAAAGATATGAGTTGTCAGACTAGAATATGTAAACGGACAACCTGCACTTTTGTTTCCCACTGATCGTTATGTTAAAAATCAATAAATCATTTTCAATTATATGACAAAAATATTTATATATATAAATCAGAATAAAAAATGGAAAATAATGCCGGAAGCCAAACGATGGACGAAACACGCATGATTATTTAACGAAATCAATCAGTGAACTAAATTATTTAACGCATTCATGATGTTGACATTTGCTATCTCAAATCTGAAATGGAAGCGACGTAAGCATGGCCCGACACCAGAGGTTAATAAATTATGAATCTGTCAATTTATAGTTAAAAAACACATGAGATGTATTACAGTACATCGTGTGTCGTATATAATGCCGATTTTAGTACATGTGTGCTAATGCTGTGCCATGGTCCGCTTTCCTCAGCGTTGGTGTTATGAAGATGGACGTTTTTGAGTATGCTCATTAGTGTTTTTACTTGCTGTGATTGACAATGATAATCGATTTTCATTTTGAGAACTTGATGTTTACTTGGATGTGACAAAGATTTACATGGCGGGTATCGCCGATGAAGCAGAAGACGCTCACTCTTCCGGAACACCTGGTCTTATTATCTTGTATTTTTACAAGAGTCTCCATGTAAATATTTCCTTTGTTCATATTTTGCCCCTGGTTTAATTGATTTTGAGTTCGGATTATGATTTTGTTAACGCTTCGTTATTCCCTTATTTATTTTCTAAACGATGTGAAATGCATTCTTTTATGGATTGAGCTTGCTTACGTCTGTTTGTAAGCCCCATTTTCCTAGGTATACTTCATGTGGTGTCAAAAGTACATCAGAACCATGTCTACATTTATTAATTATTTATGTAATGTATGAGACATAATGTTTTCTAAAACTGGAATTAGAAGCGGGTGATCAGTTAAAACATATCACATAATTATACAGAAAGGTAAAAGGAAGATAACAGGGATTGAATTATTTACAAGTAGTCTAAAAGAACCACTGAAGTTTCACGCATTGTCGTTCCATTATGATAAAAGTGAATATTACCAAAGTTTAAGCATATTCTTAACTCCAACGTACATGTATACATTTTAATTCAACATTTAATCTCATTTGAGTAGTGGCACGGTACATACTATACACATTTTCGTAATACACGATTGGAAATTATACAGAAATATTTCAATTTTGCTTCTAAATTCATACATCAAAGGGGTTTTACGCACCTCACCCTTCTGCTTCTACATTAATTTAGAAATTTTGGATTCCTACCTTTTGGCCCCTAGCATCACCGAAGATTCCTTGAAGGAAGACACAGCTATATGATGCAGTTTAAATGACTGTTTTTCGGCATACTATATATATTACTTAATTTAAAAGGTGCAGCATATGTGTGTGTTAAGTCATCTTTTACTCATAATGATACAGCTGTTTTTTATAACTCAAAATGAAACACTAGGATTTGGATATTCAATTGTTTTTAAGGCATGACGTAAAAAACAAAATCAAAAACAAAAGAATCACAGAATTCTGAAACGCCAACAAAATCATGATCTGAACTAAAAATCGATTAAACTAGAGGCAAAGTATGAACAAAGGTAAGATTTACACGGAGACCATTAAAAGATACACAAGAATAAGACCAGATGTTCTAGAAGGGTAAGCATAGTCTGCTTCATCGGCGACATCCGTCATGTGCAAAGCGACCCCTTTATATCATACAAGGATGCAGAATATCTTTCAATGAGAACCAATTTGGCGACCATAAAACTTGCTCATAGTCTTCATAAACCTTCATCTGTGTCAAAAGATGTTTTGTCAGCAGCCGACATTTATCACATATTCTTGATATGTAGAGTAAAATGAACATACTTGTACATTGAAAATGTTCTTTACCAAAATGCCTTACTTATCCCCCCCCCCCCCCCCCCCCCCCGGGTGATAGGTGTTAAATGTTAAAAGGTTAGTGGAATATTGTGTTAAGCTATTATTTATACGCCCCTCTCCGCAGATTTCCCGTAGGAGTTACAAACGACTCCTGTAATGACGGAATAGTACTTATTTACATCGGTTTATTGATTGCAATATGCATATTGTCAAACAAACAACCAAGGTGTATCTTTGAAGAAAGTATAGTGTCCATCATAGGCAACTCATATTATGCCAAAATATGTTTTTTGAAATGATTTTTATATAAATTCGAGAAATTAAATTGCATGTAATATTGCAGTGAACTTTTTCTGACCTACACATGAAATGTAAACATTTTAGTATAGAGTTTGGGACTTTAAAGCGTATGCTTAAAGATATTTCTGATATAAGGAGTAAATAACATTTTCGTGAATTTTTTTTTTATTTCACCTGGTATCATTGATCGTTTAACATCAATATCGCATATATTCATGATATTTTATTCATTATCATTGATATGAGCCGAACAGCTGGGTAATACATACATGTATTCACGGTCGACATTCAGTCGATAACCCTTGTCCTGCAAATTAGAGTTATTTTACAAAACCTATACTTTGAGAACGTGCCAAATTTCTATGAGATCGACAACAATACATGTAGGCGGAGTTATGCCAATTATCCAGTTCGAGTCAAAATTTATGACGTCATCAATAATGGATATGGGCGATGCTAACCACGGCTTATGCAAACGTCATGCTGTTTCATTTATTGAATCGTTTTCACATTTGTATGTTTTGAAATGAAATATATGTCCGCAGATTGGGCTATATTGAACAGAAATGTTATTATCCATTTACAAACAAAAACTGTTAATAAGAATTAACTTTTAATTATAAATGAATTTATGCGAATACCTCGTGCTCCGTTAGATTTATGATCTCATAACTAAACAAAATAAAAGATTAATCCTTAAACAACATTTTTAAGAAACATTCAAAGCTATTCTCTTCTATCACGCCTGACTAACAGGCTCTTTAATCGTTTCATGGCGCTGTGGTTCCTATGAATATGCGCATAGCGCACAATGCTTTCGACCAATTAAAATACATACGAATGACCGCAGCTTATACTGCCAAATCATTACATTTTTCTTACAGAAAAGAAAAATCGCGCCAACACCAAATATTTAATTCGGTAAAAGAACAGTAGCTAAGTCAATGCTCTCTTTATATTGCATTTGCAATTTACAAGTTTTTTCAGAGGAGAGATGCCTTTTATCACATTGACATATAAAACATTGATGTATGACAAAAAATGGAAATTGTTTTTCAGGCATGACTGTGTCGTTGATATAACAATATCGGAAAACCCATTTTGCGTATTGCGTACCTGTGGAATTTAATTAAAAAAACTGTTTAACTGCACAGGAATTTGATGATATTTATGGAGATTAAACAAGGAATCGATCTCTGGACTTTGGGTTGTTATTTTGGTTTGTTTCTAACAGACCGAGTTTTTAAATGGTCTACGGCATTGTCATTGCTATACGTCGCCATGACAATGTCATATAACGAAATCAATAAGAGAGCAGTTCTCGGGCACTGTTACATGCGTGCGTAAACAGAGTTGTTTCCCCCTGTTGCTGCCTTTGATTTTTTTCGCCCGGAAGTAGCCCCCCGGTGGGGAAACCGGAAACACTTCACACAACTACGTTACGTCACATACTTACGTTACGTCACACTCGGCATTCAGCGGTTAATTCCGAAATGTTGAAAGTAACCGGAATATTTTTTTTTTAATTGCTTACTTTAAATAATGGCGATTTACTACAGCTACGCTCTTTTAAGGCTCTGCCTTTGTCATATTTAGGGAGATAAATGTGTTTTAAAAAACGACCATTTTTGTCAATTCTGCAAACATTCATACATATCTGATCACAAATCTGAAAGATACTGAAAGAAATTGTCCTGCGATCAGCCAAAACAGCATTTTACACATAAATCACATGTTTTGCTCATTTTGGTATCTTTGACCGAGCATAGCACAAAAACGAGTTCACTACCATATATTTCTTTTTGCATTTTCTGCTATGCAATGAACTCCCTTTTCCAAAAGTGCATATTAGAAAAAAAGTTAGTCGTCAAAAAATTTCGACTTTTCACAAGAGAAGATCCTTAAATTTGAATAAATACGTACACTTGATGGCGACAGTGTGGCTTCCACTAGTCAATTTTACACACACTGAGTATTCCGACAAAGTCTCACCGGAGCATGATCCGATCAAATGCTGCAATATTAAGGAAGCATAAAATGATAATGGTATCGTGATATCAATATGATATTGCTTGAAATATGTATCAACATGTAATATATTAAATGAATCAAACGAATAAAGGCTATAAGCGTGACTAATAATGTTCAACATTGACATAATAGCGAATAGATAATAAGATGTTATCAATGTGTCATAAAATGTTGGAATGAAATTGAAATGTGATCCTACTACCATAATACTCCATAGTGAAATATTATTGTTAAAATATACATTTACGCGTGGAAAAATATTGCAAAGTATTGCATGTAATTACACAATACATTTCCCCTGAGTAATTCATTGTTTAGTAATAATGCCATAAGGAGTCTATGATGCAACAACTCCTCAACCGGGAACCATACTCTGTCTCAGTGTCTGGGAATGACTCAGTACACGTATTGTGCTATTCTACATTACCAAATATAAGATAACCTGCAACCCCGACTTGACAAATCGTTTCATAATCTTTACCAGGGCCGAGTTGCTCAAAAGATGATTAGCTTAACAGTGATTAGTGCAATTTTTAATTATCCTGTAAGTTTAAAATAAAACCATTGATTCAATTACAATTTTGCAGATATCAAAAGCCTCATATTATATATATCCAGAGTTATGCAAGTTTGAAAAAAAGTCGTTAAATAGTGATTAAGCTAATCACCCTTTGAACAACTGGGCCCAGTTGTTCAAAGAATGATTAGCTTAATCACTATTTAACGACATTTTTCAAACTTTAATAATTCTGTCCATATACAAGGTAAAATCTTCAAAGTTTGCATTTCAATGGACACTATTTAATATTTGCTATCTGCAAATTTGTAACAAAATCTATGGTTTCATTTTAAAGTTACATGATAATTAAAATTTGCACTAATCACTTATTAAGCTAATCATCTTTTGAACAACTGGGCCCAGGGCCCTGATCGTTAACAATTCTCTAGATACTAGTATCCGCCCTGTTTTCTCTACCTACAGTGTGTGGATGCTCGAACTGATGTTTGTGCTATAACGTCGGATTTAACAGAAGCAGGTTTACAAGCCTAAAGACATTTGCATTGCAAATGCTATCGTTTGAGCGGAAGAGCTCAACATTACTACATATGTGGTACCTTGAACCTTTGTGTCGAGTAAAACTTCATTCCATTTGTTACAATAGTAGTCTAGTATGAGTAGGAAGCACTAGAAGTAGTAATTTAGTATTTTATTAACTTTTGTGGTGACGGTGGTGGGATGTAGCAATAAGCCACAGTAAATAACTGTTGCCAGCTACCCTTCCTCTTTTTGTCATTGTTGTGTTTAAATATTGAAATAGGTCAATGTAAAACAGTTTCTGGTCTCTTTCGTTGTATTTTGTGAGGGTAAATAAGTTTGACTTGTAAAATAAGTAATTTCGCTAACGAGAACATGTCGTCAAATTATTTTAATATAGATTAATATAAGTATAATTATATTTTGATAATGCTTCCTTATTATTTGACTGGAAAGACAATCTCAATTATAATGTCTTTTTTGTGTTAAGAAATTGCTAAAATAAGTTTTTTTCTTGTGAAATTCATGCGAATTTTTTCTTGTGAAATTCACTTTTTTAACACATTTCAACGTGAATCTCACGGGAAAGTCACGTGAAGACATATAGCCTGTGTAAGACAAGTGTATGGATACTTGAGCCGCATCATGCTGAAAACTCAATTGATTATATTATGCCGAATTCACACAAATTGAGCCTCAAATAAAATCTTCTTTGAGCAAAAATCCTTATTTTAGCTCCCTAGATCTTTGTCGAATTGAAAAATTGTTAGACCTAAGTTTGGAATGGACACTCAATGTTTATCAAGCTCATTAGTGAGTTTTGCTACGTATTCCTATCAAAGAAACACAGAAAGATAATCAATTATTAAAAAGCATTTCCATCGCACAAGGTTTTTGTTATATTGTCAATTGCATGTCTAAAATTTAAATACAACATTCAATAAGAGAGGAAAATGAAATTGTCTTAACTAGTTTTGAATTAAGGGACAGGTGCG
Organism: Mimachlamys varia; assembly: GCA_947623455.1. Classification (NCBI taxonomy): domain Eukaryota; kingdom Metazoa; phylum Mollusca; class Bivalvia; order Pectinida; family Pectinidae; genus Mimachlamys; species Mimachlamys varia. The sequence goes on from OX392541.1 coordinate 14,905,157, forward strand.
TAAACTTTTTAATTGAGATTGAAAACAAAGTGGTGGAGTAATAGTTAATTTGAAATGAAAAAATAAAAGATATACGTTTATTAAGATAACGTATAATTATATTTTAACAAAAACTTTGTTGTCGTTTTTGTCTTTACTTGATGTTTTTGATTAATATGAACTAATGGGTGTCTCGATATTTAATATTTTCTTAATCTTAAAAACAGGTAGATTTTTATATTGAGGTACCGAGAAGCTCTATTGCTTCGAACACTTAAACAAGTTTGCTGTACTTCATTTATTGATTAAAAAGAATTTATTGAAATTTAGTGAACTTAAATGTGTCACAACAGCCTTTATGCATATATTAAGTTTTCATAGATAATTAAAAACACACTTACAGAAACGAAGGATAGGTCCGATATATATGACCATCCAGTCGAATCGTTCCCTACCCTTGCTCCTTGCTCCACCAACTCACATTTAAGAGTCTCTGAATGGAAATTAATGGCTTCACATCGCCCCTCTAAGGCACAGATAAGTCCACACTTATTAATTCCCTCTGTGAATTTCACATCGTAAGCCATCATCCTTGTATTTTCATCGCCGGATCTTCCCATACAGTCCGCATATACCATTGTCGGCAATAGCAAAGCGAGGAGAGTTCTTGAAAAAGAAATACATGAAATAAACATTCAAATTCCTTTTGTAGAGACAATGCTTTTATTTATCTTTTTTGGTCTCTGTTATGATGTATAAAAGGGTAATCTATATAGCATATCAATAAATATTTCACAAACATAAAAATCACTTTTTTTCGGGCAAATTGAACAAAAGTATGTATTATGGCGAAACATGTACCTTACCTTTGAATTGTACTTTGCAAAAGGTGTTTGTTAATTTTGCCAAAACATGCGAAACAAATGTATGTTCAAGGGCGGAACATACACAAAACAACAAAGTCGTTGTACTCCCAAGTGTCTACAGCACACGATAGGGACATTTGTTTGACTGGATATGACTTTATGACAAAGTGTACACACTGATTATATTTTGACCTTGAAATGCAAATAGTTATACACTAAGACGACGACCAAGTAAATGGACACTTATCAGATTGGGAGCATCATATGACTGAGGTATACACTAAGAGTTGGTGCAAGTGCACCAATGAGTCCTGAATCGAGACCGTTTTGACGTCGGACTATGATTCGGAAAGATTTTTGTTTATATTAGTTATAAATTATTTGTTTTTCGTTAGAGAGGAAACAGACCTAAAAGACTCTTTTTTTTAAATGTTTGCTGTATATATTATTTATATGCTTCATATAAAACAAAACGATAAAAAAATGAAAATGCATATCAGGTGCGTTTACCATAAGATGAATCATACCAATTTTCCCCATGCCGTTCATTGCAATAAAGTTCTTTCAAATAATTTCACTTATCCCAGATATCTCAGTGTACAATAAAATATCAATACAACACTGAGCAGACTGCACAATTTGCCTATTATTTCGTTTCATTTCAAATATAGTGCTTGATAAAATATTCATCAGTCAACGGTCGAGAAACTCTATAATGTAAATTATTTTGAAATATCAAACGCAAAATATCAAAATAAGTCTTCTTTATTATTGTTTACATATATGTATTGTTTTCTTTTAATAATGAATTATTCATAAAAACATTACTCTTAGTCATGGATGTATCAAAGAAATCCTACATGCGATCTGCAAAACATTGCGCGAGCACTCTAGTCATAAAGTTTGTGCAATAATAAACTGTTTTATAGCTGAAAGTTCATTCAAAATGCCATCATAAGTTATTCATACTTCGAGAACAATTTTGAGGGAACGGTTTCAAAAATAATGAAAAACATGTTTAGATAATGTACACTATTTATCCATAGACGATATTCCTCAAAACAACTAACAATATAATCACCGTCCACATAGTATTATGTTACACTTATGACGTCATATTTTAAGTTGCTAAGTGATTCCGGCTTTTCATTCACTGCGGAATGACAAAAGAATTTCGATAAATGAAGAAATTAAGGATTGCCAACATAATTTATTTTTGTTTCATTATAAAATTTTGTAGGATATTAAAGGTTCATTACTTGTTTTTCAAAACTCAGTATCGTACCGAAATGTCCTGATTTGGCCATCCATTTCAATATCTAATGTAGGAAGTTCAATCTAGTCCTAAAACAGCTTCATAAAGCATCTTGTCTGTATAACGTTATTATGGTATGTACATAAAGAACGTTCGTCATGAATAATCACGTTGTTTCAGATAATAAAATTTAACACTATACATTATGTGAGTAAACATTGTAACGTGCAGGCGGTCACCCATCCAGCTACTGACCACGCTCATCATTGCTTAACTATCTTGATCGGGCCACGGATCATACCGCATGACTGGAAAAGCTAGCTCGTCAGTTAGGCAGTAGTTCCCCCTCATATACCTAGCTGGACATTTCATTATTCCCCCTCCGAGAATGGAATCCATAGGTTCTTCACTGTGTATCAATGCACCTTGCTAAACCCCCGGGAACTGGCCTGACATGATTACAGAGAATCCGACCGCTGCCACCAAATTTAACGTGCAGGCGGTCACCCATCCAACTACTGACCACGCTTATCATTGCTTAACTATCTTGAGCGAGCCACGGGTCTGCCGCATGACTGGAAAAGCTAGCTCACCAGTTATGCAACATTAACAACAATCAAAAAGCAAACTTATTTTAATACACGAGAGAAACACACAAATGAATGACATCATTATGGTATTCCCGCATCATAACGTTGCAGGAGGAAACTAACTGGTGAATGGCATCGTCAATATTTTCTTTTACTCATCAAAACATGAAGCTTGGGGATGGAGGAAGTTGGGCTTGTGATTCTTCTATGGGTAAATGTCGGATATTCTTGCAACCGATAGAATTTAACGTCAAATGATACACAAAAGCTTAAACCAATAAAAAAAAAAAACTTACAAGTAAGACACTTTTAAAGAAATTATATCGTACACTTAACATGGAGACAATAAGTAACTAAAAGTTAAACTGCTGCACCAATACCATCATTTCATGAATTTATAAATTTCTTTATTTTATTTTCTACTGCCTTGTTATTCAATATCCAACATTTTGCTGTAATATTGCCACGTCGGTCAGGTACAGAAGGCAATGGGTTTTGTCCATTGGCAGGGGCATACATGTACTGTTGTCAGTATAATATGACATGGCGAGATGTTGTGCTGGTTGATTCAACCGTTGGCAGTAAAATGTGACATGGCCGGATGCTGTGCTGAATAATTCACCCGTTGTCGGTATAATGTGACATGGCGTCATTGAAGCAGACGACGCTTACTCTTCCGGAGCACCTGAACTTCTCTTGTACTTTTACAACAGTCTTCATATAAATCTTTCCTTTGTTCATGTTCAAATTTATTTGTGATTTATGGTATCTAGCGATGTACGAATAACTGAAATATCATTTTTTAAATCATAAATAAAACTGTCAGAGTGATTCTTCTATTAACGCCATAGTAATGTATCGGGGTGTCATTGGTTACGTATTTGCAAACGTCGCTACACTTTTTTTCCTAAAATAAAACTCCTTTATGATAATATTTTTATCATAAAAATGATTAAATATGTTTTTTAACCAGCATCTGCACGTCAGTCAACGAAATACTAAAATTACAAAAAAAAAAAATCAAAATCAGAGAACACCAGCGTCAACTAAACCATAATCCGAACTCAAAATCGATTAAACTAGGGGGAAAATAGAACAAAGGAAAGATTTACGTGGAGACTCTCGTAAAAGCATTAGGTGTTCCGGAAGAGTAAGCGTATTCTGCTTCATCGACGAGACCCGCCATGTACATGTAACTCTTGGTCACATCCAAGTAAGCATCAATCCTCAAAATGAGAACCGAGTCATCGTTGTCATCACAACAAAATAACATATCTCTAACACGCTTAATTCGTCTTTTACATGTTTCATCCGTGACAATATATTTAACCATGTGGAAAGGTGAAAAATATAAGATGAGTGTTTGGCTTTATATGATATATGATAAGGTATGGGGTCACCTGCCTGATAACGTTGGTTTCTATGTGTACGCAAAAAGATCACCACCCCGCACGCTTACATCCCTAACACTACTTTTTGAACTCTAATGAATGTAAGTCATAAGTTAGACCAAAAAACATTAGATTGAGTTTTTAATTTAAAAAACAGTTCAAAACATGACAAAACTGCAGAATTAAAAAAAAATGTTAAGCGTACATCACTCTTGAATAGTTACAAATAAATGTACTGTATAGAATTTTGAATTTTGATGCAAAAAGTTGAAACCTAATCTTGGTAAAATTTGAACTTGATATAAAATACTTATACATTTATTAATTTTTTTATTGATATTATACTCTTGAACATCATATAAATGTAAATAACAAACAAAACGGGTATGGACTGCATACTTTTGGATTTATGGACTTAGAAGTCTAGAAAAAAAAATCAGAAGTGTCAACAAAACCATAATCCGAACTCAAACTCGATTAAACAAGGGGTAAAATAGTAACAATGGAAAGATTTACTTGACCTGGAGACTCTCGTAAAAGCAAAAGAGAATAAGACCAGGTGTTCCGGAAGAGTTAGCGTCTTCTGGTTCATCGACGAGACTCACCATGTAAATCTTGGTCACATCTAAGTAAGCATCAATCCTCAAAATGAGAACCGAGTCATCGTTGTCATCACAACAAGTAAACACACTAACAAGTAAACTCAAAAACGTCCACCTTCATATCAAACAAATATACAGATTATTTATACGGAAACGTATACCAAGATATTTCTGTTTTTTTGAGGGGTGGACGCCGACACCGTGCGAACAGCGGGTGTACAGCAATATATGGTAGTTCCTGGGTATTCGTAAGTGGTCAGATAAGGACATTTTAGAGCACGATAGCGACATCCAATGGAAACAAGAATTTGAAAAATAAATGATTCGTATTTTACAAAAAAAAAAAAAGCAACGAAAAAAATATTAAAAATTGGTTGAATGCTAACGTTAATTTTTACTATTGTTTGCCTCTGAATGAAAAGTTTCTTTGTTGTATACTTAACGTCCGGTTTAGCGGCCTTCAATATAGAAATGCAAGCACCAAATCTAAAACAATCGACTTGCGAGAAGACCGCTGTTAAAAGAGCCGTATTACAAACACACATATCACTCTATGAAGCTAAGCAGTGTGTGTCATCAGAAGAAGACCTTTGATGTGGTATTATCACACTCCATTGTGGCAAGATTACCTTAATTATATTGTTAAGACCAGTGGTGTCTTGTGACAAACTTGAGGCATTGCGAAACGAAGATAAAAGTTTTCTCAGCAGAACTTGTTGAATGCATACACAAAGAAACAATATTCTTAAAAAATCACTAATTGCGACGCAATAAAACCTATTATATTCATTAAGGACATAATGGTTGGGACATTTGGAAATCAAACAAAATGTATGTTGATTAGAATATTTAAGTCAAGTTATATATGGATATGAATACTTATTATTATTAAGTGTTATATTAGCTTGCTAAACGTCGTTTACTTTCAGTGTAAATGTTCTATGAACAGTTCCCGAAAATTGTTTCACAAAGTGCTAAAATACTTACCTCATGCTTAAAATCTCCATCTTGCATTGCCACATTTTACATACACGATTCACCGTTTGTATTTACCTCCTTCACACTGTGTCCCACACAACATTGTGAGGCGGTGCTGTCTGCATGCATTACAAATTCAGCGATGATCCAATTCAGATAGCACTATACGCGCCATTTATTGCGGTAAACAGGTTTTGTGTATAATAGCAAACTCGCTCGGCAGCTGAATCGGCATTGAGACGCGGCGAGTCACCAGCGCAAAACGTGATACACATGTATTTAAGATAGATAAACTTCAGCATCAGTAACTAACAGTTGGTCTGGCACGACTGGCTTAAAAACCATTAATTTTACATATATTTTTATTGGTCGATGGTTATTCAACATTTTCCATGGCATATAAACCCTGCCATTACACACACACGTGATGCTGTTTTCCTTGTTGTTCTGCATCATTTGTAGCGCCAGGTGAATTTTCATTGAATGGATGTTTGAAATATCACATCACATGACGGTTTTGTCTAGAGGGCATTACGCTTGACCTAACCCACAATGGTAAAAGCGGTTTGACCTTTTTGTGGACACTGCCTGATGTCAAGTGGCGAATTACTTTGGTAAGTGTGTAGGTTCTGGAATTAAAACACAATATTGAAAACGATATCAATTGATAATAGAGGGAACATTGCATATTATCAAAGAGATACGTGTAAAAGCAAATTTAAGGTTACGATTGGTTAATCTGGAAGGATGAAATTCGCCTGCTCCATCGACAATACGTGCCTTGTATATCTAGGACAAAAACAAGCAATGTCAAGTTCTCAAAGTGAGAATAATGGTAATAACAATGGCAACACAGGCACAGTTTTAATGATAATCAGTTATGTCGATATCCATTTTGCATAAAGGAACATAAAAGTAACCAATGTATCCTGATGACGACCATCAAAAGTCAATGTTCATGATGTATTTTTGAGGACAAATTAGCATCGATTTACATTAGTCACAATAATGGACATCTCCGGGAAATCTCCAATATGAAAGTAAAACAATTTCAAATTCCCCTCTGTAATAACTATTTTTGTTTACTGAATTATTTGTGTACTCCTTTGATTAGCCGCTCCTCACAAAATCAGAGAATACCACATCGTAAACAAAACAATAATCCGAAATTAAAATCGAGTACACTTCAGGCAAAATATGGACAAAGGAAATATAAACATGGAAAAGTATTAGAGAATAAGAACAGGTGTTCTGGACACGGCAGATCCAAATAAATGACATGGCCTCAAAGTGAAAACTGAGGAGTAATTTTCAATCACAACAAGCGGGCACACTAATGAGCATATTCAAATAGACAATCTTCAGATCATACAAAGAGTATTTCTCAGTGAAACCAAGATGCCGACCATAAAACTTGCTTATAGTCTTTATCAACCGTATCTCTAAAATCCCTGTGCCGTAAGTTTGTTTGTCAGCAACTTAAATTTATCACGAAAATCTCGATATTCAGAAATCCTAGAATTTACGAATCACCTACAACATAGGATGGAGAAGCATGGATGTAACTATCAAGAAAGGAATTTGATGATCGAAAAATCGAAATCGTCACGTTTAGCAGTAAGTTGACCGTGTTGCTAGTAGCCCGCCAAACATTATTGATTGCCATTGCCTTTTAAAACTTCAGGATTGTGCACTGGTTCTAACACTTATGTAAAGTTCTTTCCATTTGACAATTACATGTATCTTACAAAAATTCAAAAACGCAGCTATACAGTTAAATTACTCTATTACGATGTTGATGTGCTTACACTCAAACATTTGGTTCATGTTTGGTTTGGTTTATTTTGTTTAACGTCCTATTGACAGCCAGGGTCATTCAAGGTTTTGGAGGTGGAGGAAACCCGGAGTACCCGGAGAAAAACCACCGACCTACGGTCAGTATCTGGCAACTGCCATACGTAGGGTTCGACCTCGCAACCCAGAGGTGGAGGGCTAGTGGTAGAATGTCGGAACACCTGAACCACTCGGCCACCGCGACCCCAACTCTCGAACGTGCACATATCCATCCTATCATTCATAAACAAAAGACACTTATTCATATATTTGTGATTATTTTTTTTACTTTTTCTTGCATTATCATTATAGTCCTCTTTCTGTTTCGATACGTATCCAAATGTCAGATTTATGTGACTAGATGGGTAAGCTTTTATGCTACTACCTGTGACACATATCGGTGAATTAACCCTTTTTTGTAGTATTCGATTTTCTCCACCGCTTTTCGCCACTGGAATATAATCAGAGAATACCGAAGTGTCAACAAACCATAACTTAACTCACAATCGAATAAAATATGAACAAAACACGAGCAAAGAAAGATTAATACGGAGACCTTTTCTTTAAAAAAAAGTAGAAGAAATAAGACCAGGTGTTCCGGAAGAGTAAGCGTCTTCTGCCCCATCGACAATGCCCGTCATGTAAATTTAGGTCACATCCAAGTAATTGTCACAAGAACTAGGACATTATTAGTTCTCTCCAGCGGTCCTGGGGACGCTAAACCCTCAATTGATACACAAACAACATGATTAGCTTTTCTGTTATGATAATTATTGGAAAATGCTACTATTAACCACGTCTTAACGTTAATAGTGTGTGTTGTAAATTTAATGTAACGAATATTAAAACTGACTGATCTGTCAGGGTTTCACGCTTTACTGATCAATGTAATCTGTTGTTTAACGGGTTACATGATATTGAACACAACAAATAATTAGTTTTTTGTTTTTATGTACACCTATAAGCATACAACATGAATTATAAGCAATAAATAAGTGGAGGGCAAAGGCATTTTAATTACCATGTTCATTTAAAAAAATAACTTTTGGCGTCATTTTTGACGCATGAACCAGGCATTACGCGGTCACTGATCCAACTACTGACCACGCTCACCATTGCTTAATTAGCAATTCCCCAGTGTATACATTTACAATGTACTACCTGACTAGAGAAGCGAGCATGCCTTTAAGGCAGTAATTTCCCCTCATATACCTAGCTGGACATTACAGTATTCCCCCTCCGGAAAATCCTAAGGTCCTTTTCTATGTATCAATGTACCCTCCCAAAACACCGACAACTGGCCTTACATGATGGTCAAAACCCTGCCATTAAATGTATCGTGCAGGCGGTCACCCATCCAACTACTAACCGCGATCACTGTTGCTTACATGTAGCTCGAGTGGGTCCCTGGGTTATACCGCATGACTGGAAAAGCTAGCTTGCCAGTTGAGAAGTATTTCCTTCTCGTATACCTAGCAGGACATTACAGTGTCTTCTCGGAGAGAGTAAGAAAAAGAAAGGAGGAATTCAGCAGAATTGGATATAGTATACTGCTGGTAACCAGAAAACTCAGTTTGTATAGCATTGGATGTGACAAAGATTTACATGGCGGGTGTCGTCGATGAAGCAGAAGACGCTTACTCTTCCGGAACACTTGGTTTTATTCTCTTGTACTTTTGAAAGGATCTCCATGTGAATCTTTCCTTTGTTCATAATTTGCCCCTGGTTTAATCGATTTTGAGTTTGGATTATGATTTTGTTAACGCTTCGGTATTCTCTTATTTATTTCCGTATACTAGAAGTTCAACTTATTCATCAGTGGTGATCGAGTTGAATGTGATCGGACGGGATGCTTTGTATGGGGCCTTCAAAATAGAATGGTATTTAATTGAGAAAGCACTAAGAAGTCGTCATCAGATCAGCATTATTTCAAGGAAAGAAGTACACCAACATACCCTGTCCCCGGCACACGCACACACAACAAAGATGAAGGTATGCATTTAAGTGATTTTAGCTGTCAATAGAGGACGGTACATATAATTAAACCAATCCGCATCACGATGACCCTCACTGTCCAATATACAACCCTTAACAAACGATAGCAGCTGAAGTATTATAAAGGGATCAACAATTTATCTAACTGATGATTTAACGTATAATTGTCATCTTAAGTATAATTGTTTTACGAGAAGTACAAATGTAAAACAATGCAAAGGTATGATATTAATGACAAACAGAAACACATGATGTCAATAGATTTGTTATGAGAAGTTCAAATGTACACTTCCAAGGTATGGTATTATTGACAATCAGAAACAATTTTTTAATCAATAGATTTTTTATGGGTACAAATATACTACATCAAGGTGTGATATCATTGACAAACAGAAACAAATGATGTCAATAAACTTGTTATGAGAAGTTCAAATGTTCATTTCCAAGGTATTATTGACAAACTGAAACAAATTATATTAATATATTTTTTAGAGGAGTACAAATGTACAACAATATCAAAGTATGATATTATTGACAAACAGAAACACATACTATCTTCATTGTTATGAGGTGTACAAATGTACCATATCGAGTTATGATATGATTGACAAACAGAGACAAATATAATTAAAGGCCCAATATACGTAACTTTCCGCAAAAACTTGAACCGAAAATCAAGCCTAATAACTTTTCATATCTATAGATTTAGTTAGGATTAACTGATATCAGCAATATTCAAGATGAATTCTGACGCTGTTACCGGTACAGCAGCAGTTGAAACACGGTATTTGTCAACACGCGTCCATTTCTAACTGTCTTCTATCGTCGGTTTGTTGTTGAAGTGGGCCCCACCTGAACTTTTTTCAATTCTTTTGTCAAGATTTTCTTGTTAGTTACCACTCAGGTTTACTTCGTTTTAGACTTATTTGTGCATGGTAATCAACTGGATTTTTTTTTCATAATTTTTCAGAATCTCGGAAAATTTCCTGAAGTTGCATATATTGGGCCTTTAATAGATTTTGTATGAGGCGTACAAATGGTACCACAACAGGATATGATATTATTGACAAAAAACCCAAATTACAGCCATGTTTTAATTTACATTATCTCTTTCAGACGACTCTTTTCATTGCATGAAACATATCATTAGGTTCACAGAGGAAGTCATTTGAAGTGCCACAAATACATGCAATTACGATATATATCTGTAATATATAATTGCGAGTGCAAGGTGATAACAATACAGTAATAATAACAAATTTACAGAGACGATGCTTTGATGTTCTTGAAATCAAATATTTAATTTACACCTTTTTTCATGTAGGATGCTTAGAAAACCGTTTTTGTTTAAAGCGCTATTATCAGTCGGCGTTTAATATCACATCTTTTTAAAAAAAATTGTGCGTCTTCGAAATAGCTCAAATTATCACTGAGTGTCAGTGAAGATATGGGCCATTTAACGTTGAGGCAATATCTATATAACGTCAATATCTGCAGGTAACGTAGTTTGTTTTATTGTATTTGTTATCATGAACATTGTTTGAATGTAACGTCCTAAAAAGGACCATATTGAATTATTGTAACATTTATCAGTTTGGTATTTTATGAAAGTGCTGAACACGGTATTTAAGAATATCAGCTAGATTCGATTTATGGGCGCAAGAGGCCCATACAAAGTTGAACTGTTCCGTATTGGCAACATGCCAAAACCCTTTTTCATATCCTTGCAAAGCGCCAACCCACCTTTGTTTCCTAATTATCAGGGTAGAAATACGATTTTGTAATTTGTATATATCATTCGTCATGAATAAAAAAACTCTTTTTCTGTCAAAATATACTCCTAAACTACTTCCTGGATTTGAAATAAATTGATTTGATCTGGGGGTATTTCTGCCATACTATCACGTACTACATCAATGCTACCAACAGTATCTCCTGAGTCCGTTCCCACACCTCTTCGCTGTTGGACAGACCACTCTTAAGTAAAAAAGTTCTTTAAGTCTTTAAGGAAATGTATGTTTTATGTTTAAGGATCGATATCATAAGAAAGACTTCGTCAAATTATCAATATGCCAAAAAAATGTTTTTATCTTGAATACTGGTGTTTTTTTTTCATTTGTTCGAATTACGTACGTTTTCACATGAAAATTTGAAGGACTTGATACACTTACGCCCAACGCTTTCCGAAAGGTATTTTGCTTATAGTTAGTTTTGGGAAGAATATATTTACATTTGCGCTGCAACCGACTATATGAACATTACCAGCAAAAATGATTTTCATAAAAGTATGAACGCAGTGGTTCTCGTGACTTAGCACGTGGCTAACTGATGACGTCATATATCAAGCTAAATCAGTGAGTCTTGTCGCTTCGCTTCGAATAACATGGAGAATGCCCCTACGTCGAACGCGCAAATGACTAATTATTATCATTTGCGCAACGTTGATTCAAACTGAGCTGTTCCGCCAATATCGTTTAAATGACGCCGCATATACAAACGTAAGTAATAAAGTAGTTTTAAGAAAAACTACATTTGTATAAATGCAATTAAGCATTTGTTCTATAGTAAAAATGTAAATATATGAATTGAAAGTATTTTTTGTAACTTTCATAGTGCTATGAAAGGTCAGCGGTTACATCCATATTTAGCACAAAGCCTTAGCGGACTTCATTCAATATGGATGTAACGGCTGACCTTCATAGCACTATGAAAGTTAAAAAAATGACTTTCAATCCCTATGATCATAACGAAATGGACGATTTCTGTCAAGAGACATGTAACAATGTGTCAACATTTTCTGAATATTAATTGATTATTTAATATATGTCCATGTCAATGTTGGAATAAAAGACAAACGCAAGTGTTAGGAAATAAAGTATTTAATTTGATTAACGAGTAAGATCATTGCACACAATACATATCAAGACAAATCATCAACATGTTACGCGTTTGTGTTTATTGTAAATAATGGCCTCTTTAATTCTGTAAGGTATTTTGCATTTTGTATTTTGATTCTGATGGTATTGCATGCGATTTAAAAACAAAAACGTATAAACTGATAAATTCCTTGTTTTTTTCTCCGTTTTTGTTAAATTTAAACTACAGCATAAATATTGATGGAGACAAAATGTTACTAGAATAAATGTTTTTTTTCACAAAATCGCAATTTCATAAAATTACCTAATGGACGGATAAAATATAGATCATATTCCATTCTTAATAGAGAATGCATTTGTAGAAAAAAAAACATTAATAAAGTTATAAAGTAGTATAACGAAGCCTTGCATACTTAATGATTACTTATTTAATTTGTGGATACACTTTATGTACATAACAAGTTGACGACAATTTTACTTGAGCATTATATTTTGATTTTCATTAAAACATTACAAAATATAGAAATATTTATTAATAGTTTCATTAAATGTCATACCTGCATCATAGATACAGAATATAGCAAAGAACGTATTTCATGATCACATGTATATACAGAATATAGCAAAGAACGTATTTCATGATCACATGTATATACCCAAGCAAGCTCAATATAAGTCCTACACCCATACAAATTACATTGTATACTATCGTTTTACACATCCAGGCAATATGATCTAATGACCCAACAACCTGGTATGGTGTTTTGCAAGGAAAACAGCGCTGAAGTACCTTCCAGAGATTCGTGTATATGCAATCCTTGATAACCCAGGTGTTACGATCACCTACGATCTCTACAGACCTTGAATGTCATAAGACCACGGGCTTGCTCAGGTAAAAAAACGCTGACCATTCGCTTGGCTGATGCCTGTCTTTGGAATAGTACAAGTGGCGCATATGAAGCCTTCAGTTTTGCCATGATATATCCAAGGTGTTTATATATTGGTTTGTTTTAAGTTACTGATTTTTGCACACCTGGAGTGAGACAACAGCCTTGCAGTTGATGGGAATTAAATATCCTGTATGTATAAAAATTTGATACGTAAATCATTGTACATTTTTGAATTGAATAATTCCGCATTTAATTTGATAAATATATTGTTAAACTTTATATTATGACTCAATTTTTAGCTTATCAATGTATATAATAATTAAATCAAGAATTTTATTTGTTCTAGGATGATCCAGCCACATAACCTAAAAACGACGAAAACATTTTTCCCTGATACATTATTATTTTGGAATAATCCGTATCTAATTTCATACAATACATTGATGATTAAATGCATTAAATCGAAAGGTCCGATTTCTATAGTGGCCCTACCAGATAACAAGCACTAGTAAAAAAGGTTTTTTTATTTCTAGCATGAACACCTGCCCGCAGGAACACTTTGTTTACATTTAAAACGACAACGTGATATAACAAGAGAGGACGGAATGATATGTTATTCTGATATACATATAAACAAAAACAAAAAGTGCAGAATGTCATTTCTCACCAAAACTTTCCATACAGAAAATAAAACTTATTTATTTTGCAACATATCCAACATATGTTATATTGGCCCGTATGTTAGTGCCTCATATCCATATGTTATGAATGCACAATTAAAGACTACATTTGTTAAAATTTAAATCAGGTGAGAAATCGTTATGTTAATGTCATAAAACTTAAAATTACATTTTATATCATGAAGTTAGGCCAAAATCAATTACATCTTTAGTGCATTTCCATTTAAACTTCACATCATATCGTTCCTACATAAAATAGAAAATCACAGTAATAATTTAAATACATTTTTTTTGGAATAATTCCTCAATTTTGGCTTATTTTTGGAAACCATCAATTTTCGGTTGGAAAACTTAAAATATCCATTAGTTCTTGTTTTTGCAATCATGTTTGTATTAAGGGGTGTCTCAACTTAAAGAGCTATAAATATAATCTATATACTAATGAAGGTTAAATTCCCATAGCTGATTGCATATGATAAATGGCCATGAACCTTTGTATATGTATAGTTACCAATAAACGAGGAAATCAAACTTAAAATCAAAATTTTCCAAAAAAAAAAATGCATGACAAAAATAAAAAAAATTATGATGAGGATCAAATTCCAAATTTAACTTGAAAACAGGCCTATAGCAAGATTAAGGCCTGTTGTCCACTCTCGTTTACATTTTACTATTCTATTGATTAAACAGTTAATTGGTATTGAACTTGAATGACATTTGCTTTATTAAGATATGACTGATAACAGTATTAAGGTTTCTGCTCATTCATATTTACATATAAAATTGTAATCATACATAACATTTTTGTTTGCAAAATATATTATTGTCTGCAAAATACACATATCACAATCTTTGTAAGGCTACATTCGTTCCCCAATATACAATTTTATCAATTGCAACTAACCATCCTAAAGTTAAAATGAAGTAACACACACATATGCTGCACCTCTTAAATTTAGTAATAGATACAGTATGCAGAAAAAATTGAATTAAACTGCATCATACAGCTGTTTCATCCTACTATGACTCTTCAGTGATGCTAGGGGCCAAAAGGTAGGGATCCAAAATTTCTAAATTAATGTAGAAGCAGAAGGGTCAGGTGCGTAAAACCCCTTTAATTTATGAATTTAGAAGTAAATTTAACTTAAGTTCTGTATAATTTACAATCGTGTACTACGAAAATGTGTATATTATGTACCGCGCCACTACTCAAATGAGATTCACTGTGGCTATGGAGGCTCCAGCAAACCTCTGGGACTAAAAAATCCACCAGCAGAGTCTGCCACCCCTACCGTAAAGATGACGTAACACACATATGTTGCACCTCTTAAATTTAGTAACAGATACACATCCTGGGTATTCCCCACACCCCTAACCCAGTATGATATATACCTAAGCTCAGGTACGACATAAAAACATTAACAGATGGACTAGAACACAAAAATTGTGATTCTTAAAAGACATTAAATATAATCAGATAAAGAGTTATCAACAATTTGGTAGTCATGACATCATTCGTAAAGGAAGATATCATATTTATTTGACATTGATGAAAGAAATATTCATTTAGATAAATAGCCACCTAAAAAAAAACTCTCTTAGATGTGGTTTTGCCTACATATGTATGTAAACTGAATTTGTTTACCTTTGCATCTGTAATAATCATTGCAATGTATATCTCCCATAAAGAGTATCGACATATTTGCATATGAAAATTTCATGCTGATTTGGTTGATGTGAAATAAGTTTATTTTGGTAAATCTACTCTTTTAGTTAGTGTCAATTATTAATATTTTAGACCTTCAACAAACTTTTAATGCAATGGACGGCTTTTTAATATTTAGTCATTAAAATTAACCAAGAAACACCTTAACCAAGAGTAAAATAGTCTTCATTGATTGGATATTATTATTTGTGATATTCCTATTGGATAACACAAGCTTTAGAGGTGTTTTCTCCGAGGTTCTCATTTCTACTATTGTTCACTGTTCCACCAGACGCAATGCTTCCGTTTCCGCCACCTAACATGGCTTCCAGCTCTTCAATCTGGTGCACACATGAAAATAGAAATAAACAATACACCAATATTGATCTTTGAACATAAATCATATGAAATGTAAATATTTTGATTAATAGGTGGAACATAAAAAATCATTTGTGTTTTGATATAAAATGTAGGATACTTGAACAGACGAATCGAATCCAGATTGAACTTTACTAGCATTTAATACGTTTACGCCATCTTGATAACTACCCATAATCCCTAGCGGTGAGATAACTCTAGATCAACTGAATATAGCACAGATGTACATAGGTTGTGGAGTTATCTCCCTTTGACTAGATGATGTTACTACACTACATCTCCTCTTTTCCTAGAAGTTACATAATATCATTTTGAAAGGACACTATTAACTTTCATTTAACGTATATACTTAGACATTATGATAAACTGGTAATAAAAGTTCAAAATAGTAAGTCTTTTAACACTTGCTAATTAACACAGCAATAGAAAACATTATTGAATTTCAACTCAATTTTGAACAGTTAAAGTTCTCTTTGCGCGAACGATGCTTAACTCAACACTAATCGCGAACACTTGAACAAGAGAAAGTACTTATTAACTCATGATAAAGTCACCAAATTTCTTTGGTAAGTGCTTTTCTCTCACAGGCCTCTGTACCGCTTTATTTACAGTTTCTGCTTCAGCCTCAACTACCGGATTGGAATCATCCACTTTAGTCTCCTCAATCGAACCATCTTTGTCACAAGCACGAGACAAATTCTCAGAATCACTCTGTTCCTGAGCCATTTCCATTGGTGTATTGTAACGTTTTACAAACGTACTGTTTCGTTTGTACTGCACTCCTGCATCTGACTCAACGACACAGCTGTTACCGCGTTTATCGATAAGTGTGTACGGCACATTCTGATACTGAGTGTCAACCTTGCTTTGCTTCGAATCGCGTTTCAACAGTACCGTATCACCAACCACTAGATCAGACCTTCTAGCACCGCGTTTCGCGTCCACATAGAATTTGTTCTTGTATTTCATTTCAGTGTCTCGATCGCGCACACCTTCCTCCAATGTTTTCCTTCCCATTTCCTCTATTTGCGGCAATTTAGTCCGTAGCTTTCGTCCAAACATCAGTTCTGCAGGCGAGACACCGGTAACTTTGTGTGGAGTACTCCTGTAGGCAAGTAAGTATGTACGGATCTCTCGTCTCCAATCTTTTGATTCAGAATGAGCAATCTTTATCCGTTTCAGCAGTGACCTATTCTGTCGCTCCACTTCGCCATTTGCCGCTGGGTGTAATGGTGTGACACGTCTGTGTTCTATGCCATTCCCACTCAAATACTCCTTGAACTTTCCTGACCTGAACTGAGGACCGTTATCTGACGTCACTGAACATGGCAAACCATGCCGACAAAACATGTTCTCGAGAATATCTGTCACTTTCTCCGTTGATGTGTCCTTTGTTACCTCTATTTCAAAGTACCGACTATAATAATCGACAACAACGAGAATGTAATGTCCTGACGGGAGTGGTCCCATGAAGTCGATCGCAACATCCTGCCATGGTCCAGTTGGTAATGGTGTAGGTGTGATTTCTTCTGGGTGCATTTTACCATCTACAATCTGACATCCATGACATGATTTCACGTACTTTTCAACATCACTGTCCATGTGAGGCCACCAAACTTTCGTTCGGAGCTGCTGTTTGGTACCTACTACTCCTAAATGTCCTTGATGGGCTAACTGAATGCATTTCAACCGTAAGTTCTGTGGTATCACAAGCCTCGTTCCTCTCAAGACCAAGTACCCTAGTTGACAAATCTCATCACGGACTGGATAATAATGAGTACACGACTTATCCCATCGACAAGCACGCAAACAGTCTCTGACAGCACTAAGCTCCTCGTCAAGTTTTGAAACTTCCTCGACCTCTCTTGTAGACAAGGCAGCTGGAGTTGCCTCCCTTGCCACGAAATGCACATAGTCTACTGTATCAGACTCAACTCTGCTTTGTACAGATCTGCTTTCCGCATGTGTAGTTACTAGTCTCGACAACGCGTCAGCAACATTTTTCTTGCCAGGTATATATGTGATTGTGAAGTTATACGGCATCAAGCGCATTATCCATCGCTCAATCCGAGCACTAGGTTTTGACCTAGGTCCATACAACGCCTCGAGTGGCTTATGGTCTGTTACCAGTTCAAATTTTATTCCATACAGGTACAGTCGGAACTTTTCCAGGGCCCAGACTACTGCAAGTGCCTCTTTCTCCGTAGTGGAGTACTTCCGTTCCACGTCTGACAATGCTTTGCTGGCATAACTTATAACCTTTGGGTTATTTCCCTCGTACTGGACAAGTACGGCCCCGAGTCCCACATTACTAGCATCAGTCACCACCTGTGTTTTAGCATCGAGTCTAAAATGTCCCAGTGTGTCTGCCTGAGCTAAACTTTCCTTCAACTTCTCGAAGCTGTCCTGTTGTTCCTTTTCCCATGTGAACGTAACTCCAGTCTTTGTCAGTTTCCTCAAAGGTTCCGATATTGTTGCCAAGTGGGGAATGTATCGGCCACTAAAGTTTACAAGCCCTAAGAAGCTCCTAATTTCTGTTGCTGATGAAGGTGCCTTCGCTTCAACAATAGCCTTGACCCGTTCTGATGTAGGTCCTATACCGTTCCTTGAAAGCATGTGCCCCATGAACGTTATCTTATCTAGTCCTATCTGACATTTCCCCTTGTTGAGCGTAAGACCTCTCTCCTTTATCCTATCCAGTGCTTTCATAAGCCTCATGTCATGTTCTTCTTTTGTCCTTCCGTGTATGACAATATCGTCCGATATGTTCTGAACACCTTCACAAGCATGGAGAACTTGTGAAATAACCTGCTGGTATTTCTCTGGAGCTGAGTTTATTCCAAACATCAAGCGTTTGTACCTGTATAGACCAGTGTGAGTGACGAATGTTGTGACGTCCCTCGACTCTTCATCTAACTCTATTTGGTGATATCCGTACTTTAGGTCCAATTTACTAAACAGCTCACTACCGTTCATGTTATACATGATTTCATCTACAGTCGGAATTGGATGTCTCTCTCGTAGGATAGATTTGTTGGCTTGTCTCATATCGACGCATAAACGAATGTCTCCATCAGGCTTTGGTACGACGATTACTGGACTGACCCATGATGAGGGTTTGTTGACCTTCTCGATTATGTCCTTTGCTTCCAACTCCGCTATCTTATCACTGACCTTTTGACGTAGGCTGTAAGGCACTCTATACATGCGCTGTGCTACTGGCTGCACGGTTTTGTCAATGTGTAAGGTTAATTGATAGTCTTTCAACTTCCCTATTCCTTCAAAAATATCTGTTTCTGACACAGCATTGACAACGGTTCCAACTCTGAGAATCCCCAGTTTGACAGCAGTATGTTTTCCTAATAATGCCGGTCCATGTCCGTCCATCACATAAATGTCACTTTCTATCTGTTTCGAAGTATCCGGGACACTTATCTTGGTTGAAAACTTTCCAATAAGCTTCAGTGGTTCTTTTGCACCGTACGCGAATAATTTCTTATCCGTTCTCTGTGATGTGCACCGAATGTGGTTCCTTTTCAAATTTTCCCACATCTCACTGTCAATGATGTTAACAGTTGCACCACTGTCTATTACAAACTCAACTTCCTGTTCATCTAACACAACTTTAAAACATTCTGATGACCTTGACCCTTGTGTGACCTTGAATGCATATTCATCCTCACTTCCTGTGTCACTTCCTGTTCCTGGTGCTACTGCATGGACTTTCCCCTTTTTCCCATACTTGTGTGACTTCTTATAATTACTGCTTGTACTGCTATAACTCCTTGGGTTGTCTCCCTTTTCTTTGGTTTTACAGCACTTATAGAAATGTCCAATCTGACCACATTTCTTGCATTTCTTTCCCTTTGCTGGACACTGTGGATCTCTACCGAAATGTCCGACTAAACCACATCTATAACAGGTTCCTTTACTTTGACCATGATTACTGCCTCCTGGTTTACTGTGTACGCTGTGAACCGATGCACTACTCGTAGCATTGCTAGCACCCTGTGGATTTTCTATTCTCCTGGCCTGACTTTCAGAAGTTTCTAACGCTTGGGCAATTGTACGCACCTGATCCAACGTAAGATCTTCCCCCTTTTCAAGTAATCGAGTCCTGAGTTTGTGAGATTTACATTTTTCGATGATTTGGTCTCTAATCTCTTCGTCAACTTTGTCAAATTTACATAGTTGGGCCTGTTGTTTCAATCTTACGATAAACTGTTCAATGTTCTCATCATCTTGACATAATTTACGGAAACAGTATCGTTCATATGGTATATTCACCTGACCTTTGAAGTGAGTGTCCAAAACATTGACTGCTCTAGCATAGACGTCATCGCCAGTTCCCTCCGGGAGAGTAAAGAATATATCCTGAACTTCAGGTCCTGCACAGTGTAACAATAAGGCTTTCTTCTGATCGTGATCTTTCACACCTTTTCCTACAGCGAACAGTTCAAAACTGCGCATCCATCTTTCCCACGTTTGCCGTAGTTTATTTGGGTCACCACGTGGTTCGAACGAACTCAAGCCATTTAGTTGAATTATCTTTGACATGATCACTTTTCTCACTTGACTTACTTCGTAAACTCATTTAAGACAGTTCTTACAGGTTTTTGCGGTTTGTCATCCTCGTCGCCAGTTGTAGGATACTTGAACAGACGAATCGAATCCAGATTGAACTTTACTAGCATTTAATACGTTTACGCCATCTTGATAACTACCCATAATCCCTAGCGGTGAGATAACTCTAGATCAACTGAATATAGCACAGATGTACATAGGTTGTGGAGTTATCTCCCTTTGACTAGATGATGTTACTACACTACATAAAATATACTTGAAACGTTCAATAAAATATAATCAGAAAATAACGTTAACATGATGCTTTGTCAGAAAAATGTGAAATATTTATTTATTTTGCATTACAACATGTATGTCTAGTTATGTTAAATACTCTTATGCCTCTAGAGAAGAAGCCACTTAAACCAATATAGTCTTTAACACTCTCCGTCCAATCAAATGTTAACATGCAGTTGACGACATGTAAATAACTACAAGATGATAATAAACTATTTTTTAAAAATGTAGATAGAAAGATATGAAAATTATAATATGGTTATTAATTTATGTGTTATGTAAACGTGCATAATTATTTTTTTAAATGTAGATAGAAAAGATATGAAATTATAATATGGTTTATATGTTATGTAAACGATATGCAAATGATTATGAGTAAATGATAATTATGCCAAAGATAATATGTAAATGGTAATATGCAAATGAGAATGATCAGTATAGAACTTACCGTTATGGTGGTTTGTCCATTCTTGCGTTTTGCAGCAATCTGGTTTTGGATGCTTCCCTAAAATTCAAAAGTTTTCACCGTGTGAGATATACCTCTGTATTCATATTAACTTCTTGAATGAAAACATTGTCACTATGAATTCTATGTAGTTATAGGTATATAATTACATTTGCTCTGCATTGCCACTATATAACACTTACCAAGGCCAGTTCCGTGTTATGAGAGCATAACACTGGAGTGGTCATTATGACGTCATTACGATTGTGATGTCATAATCGTAATGTTTGAAATAGCCAGCCGATACTGGCTGTTCGCTGTTCCTTTTATTAGAAATCTACCTTTTATTTTTAGAACAAATGTAGAATATAAATATAAATTTATAATCAAAACCAATGAAAAAATGTAAAAATAAGCATTAAACACGCGTTATTCATTTTGTCTGCAATCCTGTTCCTTGTTATAGGACCATAACACGGAACAGAATGATGTTTAATGCTTAAATAATTTTTACCATGAGATATGGAGATAAAAATCATTTTACTGCGTGCAACGGTGACAATAATTTTACCAATTTGCCCTCTGCTGCATTAGTACGCATCTTGTAACTGTCCAACTCCGCGGCCATCTTAGGATCCTGTTTAACTACCGGCGCCGGAGCAGGTGCTGGTGCGGGCTTATTCTTGTTATCACTGGATGATGTCTTGTTCTCTGTTTTCTATAATGACAAAGATATAATAAAAACACTACTTACAATAAATCTATGGATTAAAGTATCATCTGTACAACTTTGTGAAATTCTCAAACATATGAGAATACTCATAAATCACTCATGATTCATATATGTTTCACAGTTCTAGAGAAGAAGCTTCTTAAAGCAATAATTGTTAAATCAGTATGCAATGGTTCCCCTTTGTCTCTGATTGACAAGGGGTTCAGTATCTTTTTCCAATTCTTTAAAACTTATCCTTGAAAGGTAACAACTCCTCTGTAGTTTTATATACAAAGCTAATGACAGATACTTTGTTATGACATAGGTTCATCTGGTATTTCTCCAGGTACGGCAAGCTTCAAATAATTCATCCTATACTTAATATACCCCCCACACCAAAAAAAAAAAAAAATCCACACATTTTTGGCAAACGGTCACTACCAATGAAAAACTTACTTTCTGGGCAGTGTTATTGACAGTCGGTTTAGCAGCGGGTTTAGCAGCACCCTTTGAAATTGTTCCTGCTTGTGAGTCACCTTTCTGTCTTCCCCACACCTCAATCACAATGGAACCATCTTTCAAATAGGTAATGTACTGAAAGGTAAGCAATCAATTAGTGCATACATTGTATTTTGTAAACTCTTCCTAAATGAATAGGTCAATGCGAATATTGTGCCGGTTTGTCGATCGCCAGGTTTGTGCTCACCGTCAGCATGTTAAAATCCGCCAAAAGGACATACTTGTAAAACACCAGAATGACTTTCGTCCTGTGATTATTAAACTTTAATATCCTGTCTCTGGTATGGTTTACTTACCTGTTCCGTAACTGGTGTCTGCTTGAATTTCTTTTCGAAGTTGAACAACGGATTCATAGTTTCCATCTCGCTTGTCTCAGTGTACTTGTCATCCGTGTAGTACTTGAACTTACAGCGACTCTGTCAACATAAAGTTTTTGTTTGGTTTTTGTTTTGTGTGTTTTTATCTTGATAACAGTAATGGTCTTTTGCTAGGTCTTGGTAGTAGAGTTGGTGGTGACCAGAATATGGAAAAAATGAGAGAATACCAAAGCGCCAACAAAACCATAATCTGAACTAAAAATCCATTAAACTATGAGCACAATATAAACAAAAGAAAAATTACACATGGAGACCCTTCTAAAAGTATAAGCAAATGAGACCAGGTGTTCTTGAAGAGTAAGCGTTTTCTGCTTCATCAATGCATGCAGTGACAAACACCCGCCATGTAAATCTTGGTCACATCAAGGTAAACATTTAAACGTCAAAGTGAGAACCGAGTCATCTTTCTCAATCACAAGTAAGCACACTAATAAGCATACTCAGAAACCTCCATCTTCATATCACACAAAAGATTCAAAATATTTCTCAATGAGACAAAAAGTGTGACCATAAAACTTGCTCATATAGTTCTGATTAAACTTAGAGCTTAGGTGTGGTATAATCGTAGATGGTAAGATGCATTAACCCAAAAACATCACCAAATAAATACACTCTACATTGAGTTCCTCTATCAAGATCAATTATTTTTGCTAATGTGGGAAAATAAGAAACCACTGAAATGAAAATGATATATAAAGGGAGGTAATAATACTTATGAAACTTTGAAGAAAGCCAGATGGATATGTCGGCAGACACCATGAGTTGATAAAAGACATCAGCTGATCCATTGCAGGACTCAAATAACACTTTCTACATGTGCAACCAAACTAACTGTTGAAAGCCCCGGCAGAACACCTGGTCACATTATATATACAGACGCTGGTGAACCATTATCGGTCAGGAAGCAGGACCGGGCAAAGCGTTTTGCACAGGGGTGAATGCTCAACTAAAGGCCAAGTGAGTCGGTGTCAGGGGATATGGATATATTAATTAGGAAGGAAATAATTGTTTAAAAAGAAACGGACAGATAAGATCCCAAATTAGTCGCCTCTAACGATCATACAATTCGAGCAGCAGGTACAATTCCTGCACCCTGTTTTTTTTTAAAGGGAAGTCATGCCGTCCGTCCAGAAGGTTTAACATAGAAGGTACAAGCTGTTCCACGTTCTCCGCGTCCAGGCAATACCCGAACTTCACGAGGTGGTACAGCAGGCATAACACCATTAAAGCCATCTTACATCTCACTTTTATCAGCTTGTAAAGATACGACGTAAAATAATATTGACAGCATTGTTAATTTTTTTTTGTTTTGTTTGTATTCTAAAAATGTAACTTCAAGATCAACACAGTATTTTGACGTTTTTTAAAAGCTCAACTGTTAACACTTGTTGACATGTTGCATATCTACTCTATACAAAATTGTGTAGAGAGGTACATATATAGTACCCAAAAATCATGTTTATTTTATTTAACTCGAAAGTCAACAAACTTTATAAGACACCATTTTTTCAAATTGTATAACGGCAAAAGTTTACCAGAAAACTATTTATTGAGAATTGAAGACATGAGGTTTACAAAGTGTCTTTTACAATAAGAAAAAATTGATTTTACAAGATGTAACAATAACATGATGATCACCATGGTTAATTCCCTTTCTGAATACATTTATATATTTAAATATTATGTCCAGAAAAGTGTTTGTTTCTCTAGAGAATATAGTTTTCCTGTTTCAATAGGGTAATCAATTATCATGAATATAAAGATGATATCACGCTCGCCCGTTGTCAGTATAATGTGACCGAGCGGGATGTTCTGCTGGGGGCCTTCGGCAGTATACTTCAGTGTGATAGCACTTTAAATTGGCAAAAGATCCGGACTATCGCAATCAGGCTTACACGAACATGCCTGGCCTCCCATTATACACATGTTTTCAACATAGGCACTCACATCGCATATACCCACAGGCTGTCCTTAAATGACCCTGGCTGTTAATTGGTAAAAACAATCAACCACCCAACCAGCCAACTTTAAAGCATTGCAACACCGTGTCATAATTAGAAGATTGACTAATGAAATCATGTCCATATAAATGTACTACCCACTTATTAGAGGGCTAGTGGGCGCAACCAAAAATGCTAACCATAAACATATAGCGTGTTCCATTTAGCAGAACGTTCTGGTTGTGCCAACTCGAAACTGGTCTGCTAAATGGAACAGAACGTGCCGAATTCCGTTCCTGCGGGTGAAAATCTAATAATCGAAAATGAAAAAGCAACAACTTTTCCGGAAATAACCAAAACGGTTCCGTCATAAAATCCGCAAAACAATGCGAGTAATCCCTTTTATTTATACATTTTACACACTATGATGCCACTTGTAGATGGTAGTGATATTTTTACTGGTGAAATGTTGTTAAACTGGTTATATAGTTAGGTCTATTTACAATTCATTGAACATTTGAAACGAAAACCTTTCACTGGCCGCCATATTGGATCCAACTTGGTACCCTAAAATGAGACGTTCCAGACGAACCGGTTCGTTACTGCGGAACGTCATGTACCATTTAGCGGAACGTCTGGTTCGTTCCGGAACAACCGGAACGTTCCGCGAAATGGAACACGCTAATACAGTAGGTTTGTCCAATGAATTGGGAATGATGAGACCTACATTTGTAGGAGAGAAAAAAAATAAATAAAAGAAAATAAAAAAATGATTACCTTTGCTATGTTTGCTGGCAGTCCTACGCATTTCTTAATTGTAAGAGTGAAGTAAAACTCTTTGCCAATCATGTCACTTGGTTCATCAATGAAATAATCCTCGTCTAGATCATTGTAATCCTTAGTACATGGCTTTGCAATTACACTCATATGACCTACAAATCAAAGACAGTCTTCAGCAATAACAAAAACATATTTGGTTTGTTAAGGATTAATTGGTTCAAGAGGATTAGTAAATTATTTTTTCTTGAGGGCAGTTTTTTTTATAAGGGATGTACACCTCTGAGAAGTCAAAATTTCCCTATATTAGACTTTTTTCCTCACAAAATCTGTTTATAACATGATATAAAACACAAAAAAAACAAGATTTGAAAGTGATTGAAACCTCAGGGGTATAAATTCTTAAAATCATAAATTAGATACCACAAATTAGCATAATTA
The DNA here is from genome assembly GCA_947623455.1 of Mimachlamys varia. Lineage (NCBI taxonomy): Eukaryota > Metazoa > Mollusca > Bivalvia > Pectinida > Pectinidae > Mimachlamys > Mimachlamys varia. The sequence continues at coordinate 14,931,246 of OX392541.1, forward strand.
TTGTTAGGTCATTGGGCCAATTTCAAAGATGAAAGTTTCAATATTTGGCGGAAAACGAACTCTTCTAGATTTTTCATAGGAAATACCATGGGGAAAACTGCTTTTTAAAACCCGAACAAAAATTGGGGAGATATCAATTTAATTTTGAAATAATGTGTCAGATGGTTATTAAAGATCAATATACTTCGGTAATAATAACAAATAAGGGTCACTTGGTAATATTTTTTACATTTGTCGTAAAGGGAAAAGGCAGAGAAGTTCCCAAAATGATAGGTACTGTCTTAACAGGCAGACCCAATTAATTCCCTAAAATAATTTTGTAGGTTCGGATATATATTCTGAATGAAAGAAAAAAATTCAAACAAAGGCTGCAGAGGGTTTGTGATTGCATTCACAATTTATGGAAAAGGTGTTAACCTCTGAAACCTCCAATGGGGGAGATCTCCCTCTTTCCACATTTCCAATGAGAGAGAAAGTGCCTGAAATGCGACAGAAACTGCATTGCTCAATTTGTCTTTCCCTTATTATGTATAAAAATAACTTCAAAAAGTATTCGTTTGATCCAGATACACCTATTATGGTCATGACACATATCCTGCGCAGTAACTAGGATCTCATTTGACCAAAAGATGTAGATTTTGAGTTATTGTGGATTTGAGGGAGATGTCGAGGGAGATTGGTAAATTTTGGTCAAAATGAGGGAGTCTCCCTCCTAATGATGGAGGGTTGACATGTATGTTATGGACTATATGCACAGATCAATAGATTGATAGGGTTAACAAAGCAAAAATTTTACATGTTGTGAATAGAAAATTATGAAAGAAACAATGTACTGAGTCAGATCTGAAAAATAACACACAAAATACACTAACTGATAAAGGATCAAGCAAAGCAGAAAAATGACCCAAAAAATGCTCTCTTCTGTGGTATTATAAGACTCTTTCATGAAAAGGGGTGTAAGATAGGAAAATTCCACCCAAGGGTTTTCCGAGGGTTTTGCCAAATTTGAAATCCTGAGGGTGGAATTTCCCTATCTTACACCTTAGGTCATGAAAGAGTATTTTTCTCTCATTTCAACTACCTGAATAAGTTCAAAAACCATGAAAATACTTTTGATTGGCCACCTTTTTTGAAAATATGATATTTTCTTTTGAGCTTTTTTGACGAAAACAAATGATACAGCAAGATTAAGCATACTCCATATTAGCAAACATGCGCAGAAAAAATGATCTCAGCTTTTTAATGTACACGGTTAAAATATCGTGGAAGGTTTTAATTTCATCACGTCACTATTTTTCTCTTTTTGGCATAAGATTTTACCGAACTCGTGACGTCACGTAATTGTTGCGCTATTGTGACATCACGACGTGGCTTTGTGCATGGGTAATTGTGTAATACAACCACCGCGATCATAAGTGTATTGCCCCGGACAGACCAGTATTACACACCTAGAAATGAGAAAATTTTTAGAAAGATCAAGCTCTTACCCACATCTGCCCCCTTGTAATCTGTAATATTCAGGGTATCCTCAGTAGCGTCCATAGCATGTGCCAGGGGCATGAGATGGAGATGGGCGGTTCCAATTAATATTTCCTGATCAGCTGGCTCCCAAAACGGATCTTCTTCCTGTGGTACAAAAAATAGTCTGGGTGTAAATCATACTGTTTTAACACCTGGTCTTGTTCTCTTGTAATTCAACAAGGGTCTCCATGTAAATATTTCCTTTGTTGTTCATATTTTGCCCCTGGTTTAATTCTGAGTTTGGATTATGACTTTGTTAATGCTTTGGTAATATTCTCTAATTTATTTTGAAATGAAAAGTTCTCCAGTGAATCATTTTGGCCAAGGTGATCGATAAGTTCAATTTGAGGCCATGACATTTACTCCCTGAACTAGATTTACATGGCGGGTGTCGTCGATGAAGCAGAAAACGCTTACTCCTCTGGAACACCTGGGCCCGTATTCATGAAACTGTTCTCATGCTCAAGCATGGATTCTGTGCTCAAGCCTGCTTTCTTGAAACTCACCTGAATCATGTCGAATACAAAGTAGTCAAAAAGTCATTGTAAATGTTCAAAAAATCTTTCGACTTTATGTCTCTTCAACTTTTTACCAAAACTTTGACAAGATTCGATTGTTTGAATAATGTATAACCATAACAAGAAATAAGACTTGAGCACAGAATCCATGCTTGAGCATGAGTACAGTTTCATGAATATGGGCCCTGGTCTTATATTTGTACTTTTACATGGATCTCCTCGAGATCTTTCCTTTGTTCTTATATTTTCCCCCTAGTTTAATCCTTTTTGAGTTTGGATTATGGTTTTGTTGACGCTTTAGTATTCTCTTACATGTTTTTTTTCAATATCAATTTCATCAATGTGACATATAATTACTAAAACAAAATGAAACAGTATTTGTATCCCAAATTGACTGAAGTAATGCTAATTAAATTAGTCATGTATTCTTGATTTTAGTCTGCTCTTTAAAGGCCCAATATACATAACTTCAGAATTTCTTTCATGATTCTGAAAAATTCTGAAAAAAAAAATCCAGTTGATAACTAAGTTGAAACGAAGTAAACCCGGGCGGTAGCCAACAAGAAAGTCTTGACAGAAAAATCTAAAGAATTGAAAATAATTCAGGTGGGGCCTACTTCAACAACAAATCAAAGTGAGAAGACGGTTCAAAATGGACTTGTGTTTACAAATACCGAGATTCAACTGCTGCTGTACCGGTAACCGCGAAAGAATTCATCTTGAATATTGCTAATATAATTTAATCTTAACATAATCTAAAAATATAATTAGTTTTTAGGCTTGATTTTTTCGCTTCAAGATTTGCCAAAAGTTACGTATATTGGGCCTTTAAGTCAATTTCTGTTACCTTTGGGACGTCCCAGTTGTCTTCTCCGGACACAAAGTCCTGGTAGATCTGTTGCATCAAAGACTTGCGGTTGATGGCCTTGTTTTTGTCCCACATCCATTCATTACCATTAACCTGACTGGTCATCTTCACCATCACCTAGTAACAAGATGAATTGTAATTTAGAACCCTGTTCATGAGACCTGTGTTCTTCTAGACCTTCTAAAAAAACAACATTTTTTCGAATTTTGGTGAATTCATTGAGAAATGAATCTACAGTCAATCCAGCTCTAACGGCCACCTTGAATAAGCGGCCACCTCCGTTAAGCGGCCAGCCTGTGGTCTGCCCGATGGAAAACACTATATATTGAACCTTAAATAAGCGGTCACCTGTCTAACGCGGCCAACAGCCACAAAAATTTGCCCCAAGTCATTGTATTGTCCTGTATTAAGCAGCCATTTTGTCCAGAAAAAGTCATGTTAATGGGCCAATGATCAAAGAGAAAGCGCTGAAATTCGCTTCTGATTTGGGTTTGATCATTTCAAAGCCTCAAATGGGTGGTTAGATAATTTTAAAAAGACATAACATTGTTCACTTTACATGGTATATTGATATTAATATCAAAATACATGTATGATATAATATTTAACTCAGTTGAAAAAAAAATGAACAAAAGGCCGTTTCTGGCCAACCTGGTTTAAGAAGCCACCTGTGTTAATTAAGCAACCAATATCTGTTGGTCCCTTGGGTGGCCGCTTAATACAAGTTTGACTGTATATTGAGAGATCACAGTATGAAATTCTTTTTAATTGTCCAAACTCCATGCAGGTTTGCCTACATGTGCTTATATTCCAAAGATAACCTATTTGCTGCATTACTATCATAATGACTGTATATATAGTTATGTTCAGAGCAATTTGAACAGCAGCATTTTAAAACCCCTAAAGAGACATCAGTTTCCCTGGCATGATGCCATTTTTAAATCTCAATTCTTAATACTTTGAATATACATGTAAAAGACTCACCGCAGTGCGCCCATCCTTGAGGCCACGTGCCTGAGGCGAAATGAGGGCAACCTCAAACTTCACCTTCTTCTCTAGCTCCTCTGACATCGCATTTGCCTCATTTACCAACTGTAACATTTGAACCACCTCTTCTTGTAGGATCATGTCCTCTGTAATTAGACCGATCAAAATCTCCGTTACAACCCAAGAGCCAATCACAATCCATGAAAAAGAACACAGCCGCTGATTTAATTAAATCAAAAGTAAAACTAATAAACAAAGAAGATTTAGAATGGCCACTTAACTAAAGTCAGGTTTACACATTCTACTTCCTTCTACAGCTTATAAAGTACAATATACAGTGGACTCCACTTAATATCACTCCTGTTAATATCACATTCCTCTTTATATCATGTTTTTCACAAGCACCATTTTTCTCTCTATATAATCTATGTAATTTTATTTGGTTAATATCATGTATTTTTAGGTGAATTACTCTTAATATCATGTTTTTGAACCAATCACATAAAATGTCCAGAAAATGATGTCATTTCCATTGATTTCAGATACAATTTGTACAAAATGTTGAATAAAAATAAAAAAAATCCCCAAAATTGATTTTTAATTGCAATAATGTTATCTATATACTGAAACATCTTCATATGTACATTGAATAGGTTACTTTTAGTTATAGAGATTTGAAATGCACCAAATTTAGTGGAAAAACATGTTTCTCTTAATATCACATTCCTGTTAATATCATGTTTTTGTCTGACAAATGCAACATGATATAAAGAGGAGTGCACTGTACTTATTGGAAACCTGGGTTCAGAAATTGCTCCTATTCTTCTTAATTTATTTGCTAACTTTTGTAAGAAAAATCTGTATACCACAATTTGAGTATCCTCCTGAAAGATGATGTAACACTCACTATGCTGCACATTTTAAATTTAGTAATAGATACAGCATGCCGAAAAATGAATAAAACTGCACCTTACAGTCCTCCTAGGACTCTTCAGTGATGCTAGGGGCCAAAAGCTGGGAATTCAAAATTTCTAAACTAATGTAGAAGCAGAAGGGTCAGGTGCATAAAACCCCTTTAATTTATGAATTTTGAAGTAAAATTAAACTAGTTCTGTATAATTTCAAATCTTGTACTACCTATAAGTAGATAGACCTAGTAGATGAACCACAACACACATATGAATTTGGCTGGACGTTTTTTGTTGGAGAATTTCTCCTACTGGAGATTTTTCTCATCTAGTTTATAAAAGTCAACCTAGTTGAAATAGGCTTACTGAAATAAAATACAGCATGCCTTGGAATATGATTTTTATTAGTTATAAATTCTGGCAGCATTGAGTCTTCTTCATTTTCAAAAACTTGAAAAAATGAGGAAAAATGATGGCGTTTTACCTGCTGATTTTCCTTCTGTATTCATTAAGCCTGCTTTCTGAGCAATCTCCTCTTGGGCAGAATCAAATGTAGGTGTCTCCGTTTTCTTGCCCTCTTTGATGTTTTTGGCTTCATCTTGTGGGTGGTGGAATACATACATGTTGTTGGCACCAAACAGCAGTCTGTAAAATGGATTTGACATTAATTAATATCAACAACGGGTAAAGGCATTGTACATGTATGCAATGCTTGCAAACTTAAAGTTTTGAACAACTTGCTTGCTAACAATGTATTTTAAGTTTCAGGGTTCATACGGATTATGTCTAACCAAATTCGAGGCATTTTCAAGGTTTTTTCAAGGCCTAAACTAAATTTTCAAGGTCATTCGTACCTGATAAGTCAGTCTTAGAGGGAACAAGAGAACAAAAAAAAAGCTCATCAGTCCATTTGGTGTTAAGATTGCATTTCCCCATTTTGGCCTTCGCTAGCAAAAGCAGACGACCATCAAACGTAAGAAAATAGTCAGTGGGAGTTATCTCCCCTCCGACACTAAAACCTATGCCAAGGCCACTGGGAGAAGACATCACCACATTTTGTGTTCCTATTTCGTAAATTTTGTGTTTCTTTTTATATTAATGTGAAAATTAAACGTAAAAGAAAAGCAAAACTTTGGATAATTATATATTGAATGCTGAATGCCAAAACTCAAGGACTTTTCAAGGCTAGAGGCAAATTTTCAAGGCTTTTAAGGCCCCAAGTGAAATTCAAGGCTTTTCAAGGTCCCGTGCGAACCCCGACTTTTTATATCATGTATCATCAACAAAATTCAGATGTTTATCAAATTTTCAGAAACAGCTAGATCTTATAATAATAATATGATAATATACAACATTTGATAAAATGAAAAATCATAACTTTTTATGAAAAAAAAAAAAAAAATCTATTTTTATAGAAAATTATTTTAAATATATTTACAATTTCTAAGAATACAATATATTGCAATCTAATCTCTTAATATTGCAATATTACAATAAGGTAAATATATACACAAGTATATTGCAATATTTATTTCAACATGAAAATTTACATGCAACATTGCACCCACTGCTACTTTCTTCTGTGCACTGTCTGTTATGGTACTGATTTGGTATAATTGAAACCAATAAAATTGAATTAATACACAGAAATGATATCGCAACAGTTACCATGGTAACTCACCTGTCGTTATGATGAAGAGGCGTTTCCTTGATGATTCGCTGACCGTTGACCAGAATTTTTGCTTTTTCCATCGGCTTGATGGATATGTTGCTGTTTTTATTGGTGATGACGGCATGGGCAGGCAGTATACTGTAAAAATAAATCTTATACTTAAGGATGCCCCTACTATGGCTCTAAAAAATACGGCATAGCATACTTGTGCTGCACTTTTTGAATTTAGATATGCTCGCTCGAAGTATACTGAAAAAATGAATTACACTGCATCATACAGCTGTTGTATCCTTCTACATGTATTACTCTATATGCTAGGACCAAAAGGTGGGAATCCAAATTGTCTAAACTACCATAGAAGCAGAAAGGGTATGTGTGTCACATACTTTTTATTTTATGAATTGAAAAAGATACATGAGGAATGAAAATATACTGTATAAATTCAAATTGTGTGCATGTCCACAACTAAAATGAGATAACTGTGGCCTGTGATCAAGGCTCCAGCAAACCTAAGGGACTTAATGTGCGACTATCATGAAAAATAATGACAAACAAAGTGATAAACTTCAGAAATACCATGGCCAAACTGTGTTACAGTTAAGGGGAGGTAACTGTATGCCAATCTGAGCATTATTAAAGGCCCAATATACGTAACTTCACGGAAATTTTCGTGATTCTGAAAAATTCTGAAAAACATCCAGTTGATAACCATGCAAAAACAAGCCTAAAACAGCGTAAACATGAGCGGTAACTAACAAGACACTCAGGACAAAAAAATCCAAAGAATTGAAAACAATTCAAGTGGGGCCCACTTTAACAACAAACCGAAGGTAGAAGACGGTTCGAAATGGACACGTGTTTACAAATAGCGTGTTTCAACTACTGCTGTACCAGTAACCGCGAAAGAATTCATCTTGAATATTGCTGATATCAGTTAATCTTTACTAAATCTATAAATATAATAAGTTATTAGGCTTGATTTTCGCTTCAAGTTTTGTAGAAAAATATGTATATTGGGCCTTTAAGGGGAGGTAAGTGTATATATCTGCTGTGCAGCTGGATAATTAATAAAGATGTCAAAATTTTCCCTCTCCTTATCTTAAACAACTCTACATTCATCAAAGATATAAATTTTTGATCTGATAATTAATCGAATACTTTCAATAATAAACGAAATTTTCCCTCTCCTTATCTTAAAAGACTCTTACAACATTCATAAAAAATATTAATTTTTGATCTGATAATTAAAGGCCAATTATACGTACCTTTAGGGAAATTTGATTCTGAAAAATTCTGGAAAAAAATCCAGTTGATAACCATGCAAAAATAAGCCCAAAACGAAGTAAACCTGAGCGGTAACTAACAAGAAACTCTGGACAAAAAAATCCAAAGAATTGAAAATAATTCAGGTGGGGTCCACTTCAACAACAAACCGAAGTGAGAAGACGGTTCGAAATGGACGCGTGTTTACAAATATCGTGTTTCAACTGCTGCTGTACCGGTAACCGCATCAGAAATCATCTTGAATATTGCTGATATCAGTTAATCTTAGCTAAATCTATAAATATGATAAGCTATTAGGCTTGATTTTTGCTTCAAGTTTTGCTGAAAGTTACGTATATTGTGCCTTTAATAGAATATTTTCAATAATAAAAGAAATAAGCAAGCATATCTATAGAGATATTGAATAGTTATAAATTTTCTGGATACCGTGATTAAGACACTGCTCACCTTAACCCTGATAGAGTAATATCTGCAGGAGGATTTGCCTTCTTGTTTCCCATCTTGGATGTTCCTAGATGACAGATAATTAAAATCATTTTTAGAAAATAAATAAAAGACTTTATTGTCCAAGAACATCAACTGCGGTTTTCTGGGGACATTGTCCATAGATTTCGGCAGAAATATTCCACAGAATATTCGGACTGTGGCTGCCGCAGAATTTCTTGGAAATCTGTGGACAAAAAATGTCCGAAGATTTCCGGGGACATTGTCCGAAGATTTCTGTGGAAATATTCAACGGAGTATTCCGACTGTGGCTTCCACGGAATTTCTTGGAAATATGAATCATTGAATAAACGTTTAAAACCTGTGACTTATTCAATGAAAACAGCCAATTGTTAAAAAAGAGGAAACACACATCTTAAAGTGGTTATAACGGGAAATTCAAAGAATTAACATTACAGCAAAATTATCAAAAAGGTGGAATTCTTCCTTTTTGGAGGAGGATTTTCATCTCCTTTTTCACTGGAGTGCTATTCATATATTAAAACAGTTTATATTTAACATGTAGAATGCCTTATAGACATATACTTATGATTGACTGTATCTGTAAGTAAAACATTGATGACATTAATTATCGTAACATTTGTAAGAAATGTCTACATGAATAATCAAGACCAAATTATAAATCTACATGAATTATCAAGACCAAATAACAAATGTGATTTTTTGGACAAATAAAAAGGCCTATTGACTTTGAATTGGACTTTGGATATTTGAATATAGGAACTGACATATCAGATTTTCTCATACTGTACTTGACCTACACAGTACAGTAATTTGCATAAAGCGTGACCACAATCTATTTACAAATGAACTGCTCACGGAGTTTATGACACTAAAAAAACTGACAAATTCCTATTAATAGTAATAACAACTTTGGCATATACCTTTAAATATGATCCCATAATCCCTTAATAATGAATTGGCTGCATTAAATTATTATTTCTACGGAAATGTAACATGAAAAAGTAATTACCTTCATTAACGAAATGGACAACCATGGCGGTGAGGGCGGGGTCCTCGTTTAGGTTCCAAAAGTGAGGAATCACCTTCCTGTTGGCCTGTCTCTTGTTGTCTTCCTCCATATTGGCCTGATGTTAAAGAAAAATATAAAAAGAAACTGTGAAGTACCAAACACCAAAGACATGGGGAAAAATGCTTTCTGTTTGAAAATAATATATTCAAATTCTTTTCCATTGTTAAGTTACCATAAGAATATTTACAGGTGTTAATAAGCCACAAAGACATATGACACAGTACATATTTGTTTTCTCCCAAGGATGTTATAAAGGTTTTTCAAGGAAAAAACAACCCTTCAAAAAGACATCAGTAAAATTTTTACCTAAAAATTTAAGGTAAAATCGAAAATATTCTTAAAACTACAAAAGTTAATATAATATGGGATGTGTGAGCTTTGACCAAAAACTGAATCATAAATAAGCCAGTGATAAAAATTTTGATATAATTCCTCTCATTTCATTTGCCTTCTTATTCAATTTTATCAACATATTACAATGTCCTTTTCCTTTTCTTCATAACAATTTCTCTGTGCATTTCCTTCAATGTATTGCTCTGCCCCCCCCCCTCCCTATAAAATGCCAACATTTCAAAGAAAAAACTTGCAAGTATAACAATTTTGGTTTGGTTGATTTTGTTTTATGTCCATTTAACAGCCATGGTCATTCAAGGACATGCCAGATTTTAGAAATGGAGGAAAGCTGGAGCTCCCAGCGAAAACCGCCATCCTACGGTCAGTTCCTCCAGGCAACTGCCCAGAGTTGGGAGGGCTAGTGGTAGAATGTTGGGACACCTTGCCCACTCGGACAGCGCAGCCCAGATGTAGAGTGCTAGTGTTAGAATGTTGGGACACCTTACCCACACAGCCACCAGGGCCCAGAGGTGGAGGTCTAGTAGAAGAATGTTTGGACACCTTACCCACTCGGCCACCATGGCCCAGAGGTTGAGGTCTAGTAGAAGAATGTTTGGACACCTTACCCACTCGGCCACCATGGCCCAGAGGTTGAGGTCTAGTAGAAGAATGTTGGAACACCTTACCCACACGGCCACCAGGGCCCAGAGGTGGAGGTCTTGTAGAAGAATGTTGGGACACCTTACCCACACGGCCACCATGGCCCAGAAGTTGAGGTCTAGTAGAAGAATGTTGGGACACCTTACCCACACGGCCACCAGGGCCCAGAGGTGGAGGTCTTGTAGAAGAATGTTGGGACACCTTACTCACTCGGCCACCATGGCCCAGAGGTTGAGGTCTAGTAGAAGAATGTTTGGACACCTTACCCACTCGGCCACCATGGCCCAGAGGTTGAGGTCTAGTAGAAGAATGTTGGGACACCTTACCCACTCGGCCACCACGGCACAGAGGTGGAGGGTCTAGTAGAAGAATGTTGGGACACCTTACCCACTCGGCCACCATGGCCCAGAGGTTGAGGTCTAGTAGAAGAATGTTGGGACACCTTACCCACTCGGCCTACACGGCACAGAGGTGGAGGGTCTAGTAGAAGAATGTTGGGACACCTTACCCACTCGGCCACCATGGCCCAGAGGTGGAGGTCTAGTAGAAGAATGTTGGGACACCTTACCCACTCAGCCACCACGGCACAGAGGTGGAGGGTCTAGTAGAAGAATGTTGGGACACCTTACCCACTCGGACACCACGGCACAGAGGTTGAGGTCTAGTAGAAGAATGTTTGGACACCTTACCCACTCGGCCACCACGGCACAGAGGTGGAGGGTCTAGTAGAAGAATGTTGGGACACCTTACCCACTCGGCCACCATGGCCCAGAGGTTGAGGTCTAGTAGAAGAATGTTGGGACACCTTACCCACACGGCCACCATGGCACAGAGGTGGAGGGTCTAGTAGAAGAATGTTTGGACACCTTACCCACTCGGCCACCACGGCACAGAGGTGGAGGGTCTAGTGGTAGAATGTTTGGACACCTTACCCACTTGGCCACCATGGCGCAGAGGTGGAGGGTCTAGTAGAAGAATGTTGGGACACCTTACCCACTCGGCCACCAAGGCCCAGAGGTTGAGGTCTAGTAGAAGAATGTTGGGACACCTTACCCACACGGCCACCATGGCCCAGAGGTGGAGGGTCTAGTAGAAGAAGAATGTTTGGACACCTTACCCACTCGGCCACCACGGCACAGAGGTGGAGGGTCTAGTGGTAGAATGTTTGGACACCTAACCCACTTGGCCACCATGACGCAGAGGTGGAGGGCTAGTGGTAGAATGTCGGAATACCTTACCCACTCGGCCACCGTGGCTCAGAGGTGGAGGGCTAGTAGAAGAATGTTGGGACACCTTACCCACTCGGCCACCATGGCCCAGAGGTGGAGGGTCTAGTAGAAGAATGTTTGGACACCTTACCCACTCGGCCACCATGGCCCAGAGGTGGAGGTCTAGTAGAAGAATGTTTGGACACCTTACCCACTCGGCCACCATGGCCCAGAGGTGGAGGTCTAGTAGAAGAATGTTTGGACACCTTACCCACTTGGCCACCATGGCCCAGATGTGGAGGTCTAGTAGAAGAATGTTGGGACACCTTACCCACTCAGCCACCATGGCCCAGAGGTGGGCGCCAGTAAAAGAATGTTGTGACACCTTACCCACTCGGCCACAATGGCCCAGAGGTGGGCGCCAGTAAAAGAATGTTGGGACACCTTACCCACTCGGCCACCATGGCCCAGAGGTGGAGGGGCTAGTAAAAAAATGTCGGGACACCTTACCCACTCGGCCACCATGGCCCAGAGGTGGAGGGGCTAGTAAAAGAATGTTGGGACACCTTACCCACTCGGCCACCAGGGCCCAGAGGTGGAGGTCTAGTAGAAGAATGTTAAGACACCTTATCCACTCGACCACCATGGCCCAGAGGTCGAGGTCTAGTAGAAGAATGTTGGGACACCTTACCCACTCGGCCACCAAGGCCCAGAGATGGAGGGGCTAGTAAAAGAATGTTGGGACACCTTACCCACTCAGCCACCATGGCCCAGAGGTTGAGGGCTAGTAGAAGAATGCCGGGACACCTTACCCACTCGGCCAACAGGGCCCAGAGGTGGAGGGGCTAGTAGAAGCATGTTTGGACACCTTACCCACTCGGCCATCATGGCCCAGAGATGGAGGGGCTAGTAAAAGAATGTTGGGACACCTTACCCACTCGGGCCACCTGGGGGGCCTTTCATGTATGGGATTTTAATGTAATACTTACAGAGTTGGCCACCTGGGATTCCGCTGCCCTTTCCTGCCACGTCTTTTTCATGTTCTCCATTTCCTCCTGGTTCTTCCGTACCTGCTCTTCCAGTTGTTTCTTCATCTCCTCAACCTCTGTACCATCATCATCATAATCATTTTCATCAGTGAGTTATAATATAACATAACCTAAACTATTTATCTTATGATGATTTTCCACTGTTGAAACATGTCAGAGTATTTTAAAATAAAATTGGAACACAAGTTTTTATTTTTTATTATTTTTAATGATTTATACTCTTTTTGAAGCTACCCGGGTAATCCCAAAAAATTCCTGAAGAAAAAAAATATCTTGCATTTCCAAAAAAAAACATGCATATCAAAAGAATACACTTTACAAGAGAAAAAATATTTGTTTTTAACCAAAAAATACTTCTATTGAAAATTAATAGTTTTTCTGCATTTAAGTTTTTATTGTAATCAATAATTATAATAACGTCATTCATTTAAGAACAGAAAATGATTTAGTCTTATATACCTAATATTAATACAGATACCTAAATTAGTATTGTTTCATGCCTGTCTATGAGCATGCAATTCTATGGATTTTGAATTACGTTTAAGAATCAAATTTCAGTAGCAATTATGCTACCTGAACTAAGAATCCGGTACAGTTTAGGGTAATTAATTCATACATTAACATTTGATAAATATATCAAATGCTGACGTAAGGAACTCATTTTACATTACAAAAATTAACTATTTCTTTCATCAGCAGATCAGGAAATCAAAATGAACCCCTTTCACCCCTGTATGCCATAATAGACACATCCGGATCAATACATATGGCAGAGTTTACTTAAAGGCCTAATATACGTAACTTCAGGAAATATTTTGGGATTCTGAAAATTCTGAAAAAAAATCCAGTTGATAACCATGCAAAAATAAGTCTAAAACAAAGTAAACCTAAGGGGTAACTAACAAGAAACTCTTGACAGAAAAATCCAAAAATTTGAAAATAATTCAGGTAGGGCCCACTTCAACAACAAGCCGAAGTAAGAAGACAGTTCAGAATGGACGCGTGTTTACAAATATTGAGTTTCAACTTCTGCTGTACCGGTAACAGCGTAATAATTCAACTTGGATATTGCTGATATCAGTTAATCTTAACTAAATCTATAAATATAATAAGTTATTAGGCTTGATTTTCGCTTCAAGTTTTGCAGAAAGTTACGTATATTGGGCCTTTAAATTTAAGCAAGGGTAAAAGGGTTAAAACTGTAATTTCACCAACATGTTTCCATTCAACTAAAAGAAAATTAAAGGATTGAACAACAAGCATGCAAGAAATCACCAACAGGAAAAAATCAACTCTTAGCTATCCAGTTAAACATGCTCATGCATCCGTCTCTATAAAGAGACCACCTGTGCTAAGAGGTCACCTGTGTTAAGAGACCACCTGCATTAAGAGACCACCTGTGTTTAGAGACCACCTGCATTAAGAGACCACCTGTGTTAAGAGACCACCTGTGTTAAGAGACCACCTGTGTTAAGAGACCACCAATATTATGGGATCATTGGTCAATAAAGACCACTAGCAATGCTACTCTAATAGTAATTCAGTTAATTTGGAACTGAATGGTGACCTTTTGATACAAACAGAATATCAGCAATTGTGACAAATTTTCTTACTACAAGGAATATGCTTAGACTCAGATTGCTCATGTACACCTCATTTAAAGAGATCATGTGATGGAGACTACTGGGTTAAGAGACTACTTTTTTGACTTGCATGTGGTGGTCTCTTAACAGAGATCTTATTCCATGCATACATGCAAATAAAAAAACAATCAAAATATCATCTGAACATAACGCTGCAATAAGGTTCTAATATCATCATCCCTATTAAAACTTATTGGATGGAATTTAAATTCATGACTGCAAAATAATTGTAAAGCTTAGCTAGATCATATAGCCACAAGTACAATTTTCACGAAGTTTTGATTTTTACAAATTTTGAAAATTTGAGCAAAAGTAAAACCCATTGCATTTCAATAATTTAAGCAATGTACAATGAAACATTATCTAGAGCTCATTGAGCGAGTGAAATCCCTGGAATATCAACGATATTTTGTACAGTTGGGCGTAAATAATGATTAAAGAACCTGTACGTGAGTACAACTAATGATCAATCATTTCTGGTTAGATATTGTATAATTTGAATGCTTCTTCTGGTTAATATTCACAACTCAATAAGTGTTTAAAATATTCTTCATCAGTCATGCTCTTTTCTCCTCTGTTGGTGAACTTAACATGCATTAAATCAGTGCAAAAAATAATTAAATCCATGACTTAATTATTAAAATCCAATGAACCCAAATATGTGACATAGGCATTATATTCAAATAATTATCTGAAATATTCAAATAATAATCTAAAATTCAAGTCTCATTATACAATTCAGAATTTAAGGATAATCATATATTTGGATGAAAAAGTAAATATTCTTCATTAACTGATAATAGACTAATTCAGGTTAGGAAAGGGTTGTATGTGGGAGAACTTTTGTAGATACATTACAATATTAGTTTGTTATTAAATACTACTAGCAATTGTGGCGAGGTTCCCTCAGTTTGAACGTTCTGGAACAAGGTGATCATGTACAAACAGAAATTCATTGGGAACCAGGAGAAACACAGAGAAATTCATTGGGAACCAGAAGAAACACAGAGAAATTCCTAAGGAACAAGGGAGGAAACACAGAGAAATTCGTAAGAAATCAGAACATTCTTGGGATTCAAAAGGGAACCAGAGGGGATATGGAGAGAACATTTCATTGGGAACCAGAGGGGAATTATGAAAAGAACTTCATGGGAACCAGAAGGGATACAGAGAGAAAATTTCACTGGGAACCAGTGGGAATACTGAGAGAAACTGTATTGGGAACCAGAGGGAATATGGAAAGAACTTTATGGGAACCAGAGGGGATGTGGAGAAAACTTTATGGGAACCAGAGGGGATAAGCAGCAAAAATTCATGGGAACCAAATTGGAAATGGAGAGAAAGTCAATGGGAACTAGAGGGGATATGGAGAAAAATTCAATGAAAACCAGAAAACTCAACGTTTTAAAGGTATTTCTAAGAAGAGATAAATCAGTATCAATTGATATATATTAAACTTTTTATGGTCTTACTGAAAAAGTTATGGATCTCAGAGAAATGGGGAAAATACAAGTATGGTACTGTATGTACCTGGTAAGGTACTGTATATATCTGGTAAGAGCAGGTAAAGAAAATACAAGTATGGTACTGTATATACCTGGTAAGATTAGGTTAAGGAAATACACACAATACTAACTCATGTTTATAATAACTGTAAGTATTTACTAGCTGGCTACTCTTAATAGATTAATAATATATCAATTACTGTACTAGATATGTCACTAAAACATACACTAAATATTTAATTAGTGTAGCTTTTATTTAGTGTTAAATTCTACGTAGCAGTACTACTCAAGAAATTTAATTGATTGATTGACTGTTTCACTGCTTCTCCTACAGATGAAAGACCCAATTCTGATGAAAACAGCTTATCACAACAAAATGTTAACACTTAAGTTTTTTTTATTTAATTTTAAATATTTCATTTAAGAATTTTTCTATATTTAGATTGCCAACATGTATCGGAAATATGGCATTGGTGAGTGCTCAATGTCTTATCATCAAAAGAAAGAATAAAAGTGTGAAAAGTGCTTCACAATATTTAGCTACAGCTGAACGTAAAATAATTTCATCTCAAAATTATTTTACAGATTCTAAGAGATTTAATTTCATTCAGAAGTTAGAATTTGACAATCAAATTAACAGGTTAAAAAAAATGTTTTTGTTGAAAGATATTTACTATTTTAGATTGCATTAAAATACATAATAAAATATGATATAAATCTATGTCTTGAAGTATAGTTTACATTTAAGAATCGAAATTGTAAATAATGTTGTAAATCAAAATATAGAATCAGGAAATTTTAGTGGAATTTTTTTAATACAATATAGAGTAGTTAAGGATGAATTTATTTATTAGAAGGCCGAAATAAAACTGTATTACTGAATCCACAATACATTTTGATTTAAGAAGTTACGGTGACAAAATTGTCAAGACAAAAATGAAATGTACCGAATCAGCTATTATAAGATTTCTACAGTTTATTAAGAAATTACACACATGTACATACATTGTGTAATGTAAACATATAAGACTGGTTGCATATAAAGATCACATAGAATCATGTCAACAAAATGGTGTCTTATTAATGTTCATATTTTCAGAAAATTGGCAGATATCATTTTTATTTAATATAATTTTTTTTTAAATCCATAAAAACACACATTAAATTATCCAATAACAATTATTTTCAGAAATTGATACATTTTTTTTTATTCAATATAAATTTTCAAAAAATCCATAAAAAACACACATTTAATTATCCATAAACAATTATTTTCAGAAATTTATACATTTTTTTTATTTAATATGAAGTTAAAATGCAAATTTAATGAAATAAAAACCTTGTAAAACATAAAACATTTTTTATGAGTTATTAAAAATTTGTCTCTTCACAACTCTTTTTTTTTTTTTTTTTTAATTTCAATTAAGATAATAATGCAATATATTTCATTGATTAAATTTCAGATACCTAACCTTCCATGTCTGTATACAAAATAAAATCAATTCATTAATTTAGAAGAATTATGAATCCTTTTTTCACAAAGTCCAACATGATATAAAATGTCATAACTAAATTCAGCTTTTTGCTAATAATAAACAATATTATGACTTCTTTAATAAGTTAACCCACCAATATCAATGTGTCATAAGCCCAAATGTAACCCAGCAATTACATTTTTATGGCAATAAAATATTATTTTACAAATAATTACTTGATTGCAATAACCATACAGATGCTTTTTTCTTTTTTAAAAGAGAGAAATTGATAGGTGTTATAATATCTTTACAATATTGTTAGTTTAATTTATATCTCACATGCATGCAAAGGTTTTCAGACATTTTGATTCTTCAGTCCTGTGTGAACCTATTTGAAACATAATTCTATGTGATCTTTATAGCGTATCAGAATTTCTATAATTTAAAGTCAAAATGTCGAGCACAAACCACTGGATAGTATAGTTCCATCTGAAAAAATGCTTACCCTCATCTGGGAAAAACAAAGAAGTACCAGTAATTAAGTTAAAATTAATTTGTTTAGAACAAAACAAACTCCTTAACCACATGAATAATTTTGTACATTAATTAGCATAATAACCAACCTCTTGTAATTAGTTCAAACACATCTCATTTTGCTACATATTAGAACATTTCAAAATTAGTTTTAAAAATATTATTTTTAATTGCTACAGTTTTAAGTCAAATTTGTACTCCACAAAATACCCAGTTTTTATTTATTTTTAAGAAGAATGTAAAAGCAACACCAACGATTAATAAACATATCATTCAGTTCTGCATATATATCATTTCAAAATAACATGCAAAATATAAGTTGAGCATTCAAATTAAAATGCAGGCATCCAAATTATAGTTCAGCATTCAAATAAATATTCAGGCATTCAAATAATAATTCAGGCATTCAAATTATAATTCAGGCATCCAAATAAACAAAACAGGCAAGAATTGTCTGTTATATTTTGCAAATAAATAAAATACAATACCCGCATTAGCTACATGCAAAGAAACAACAGATTGAAAAATTCAGCACTCTACTTACAAAGATCAAAGGTACTAAGTATATTTTTGTCTAAACTAATTCCAATTGAAATGATCATACCACACATGCCTCAACAAAAACAAAAATACCAAGGCTTATCTTTTAACCAATAATTTCTGTCAAAAAAATTATCTAATGATTCTATATTCAAATCTATCTGACTTACTTGACAATTAAGAACGTTTTCCCATTCCCACTAACAGAATGCAAGTATTAAAATCCACCATTTTTGAAATCAAGACTTTAAGATTTTTAAAATATTAATAAATAAAACACTCATCAAAATATAATATTAGTACCTAAACCCATTGTGCTCATAATTATTCAACTTAACTTTAATTCTAAATCTAAGTCATCTATCTAGTAATTTAGTAAATAATTTATGAATAGAAATACCTAACCTTGACCTTTAGTTTTCTATAATGTAACGACCTTGCCCTTTCTAGTACCATATGACCTTGACCTTACCTGAATTGGAAGAATTTCCTCCTAGTCCACCTCCTCCAATTAATGCTGCTGCCATTTCGGGAGAAAGCCCGCCTTGTTTCAGCATATCCATAAGGCGTGCGTTTTCTTCCCGAAGTTCTCGGATGAGTCGGTCGGTGGGGCTTTCGTTAACAGTGGCGGTAGTTTTAATTGCCTTTGCTCTGTCAGCTATAGGTATGTAAAAGATGTGCATTGATTAGATTGCCTTACAAGCGTGAGCTGTAGGGAATTTTCCCTTATGCTCAGCAGTAGAACATCTTGCTGCAGTGCCAAGGGTCGCAGGTTCGAGCCCTAGCAACGGCACTTTATATCTTTATCACTTTTCCTCGACCTATTACAAGTGCATTATGTATAAATCATATTCTTTTGTCAATCTTAAAGACAGATTAAATACATTCTAAGAAATGAAGGCCTCATAATATTTCAATCAAGGAAAATATTCGAGTAGAAAATTGAACATAGATATTGCTTGATGATTCTACTGTTCCATTTCTTGTTTGAGAATTACAACAAAGTAAATAAAGAGTTAGACAGGGGAAATTACTCTAAGCCATGAAAACTCTTTTGATTGTTTCATTTTTCTTTAACGAAAGATCAAAATTTTCCAAAAAAAAAAAAAATGAATGGAACCCTTCTTTGTGATTACAACTGATATAGTATATAAAGTACCACTATCCCTTTTACAAATGTCAAATATGTATTCGTAAGTGAATTTGGTTTCAGTGAGCTTGTTTTTATCTTGGATACTCACTGGAAAAATGTGGTAGCCCCTGCAGAATTTTATATCATTTTTTTTGTAACTTCTAGTAATCATTTGAGTTGTAAAACAGCAACATACTGTGGTTAAAAAATGGTACCCCTGCAGAATTTTTAATAATTTTTTTTTGTAACTTCTAGTAACCATTTCAGCTGTAAAACAGCAACATACTCTGGTTAAGAAAATAACGTTCTTATTCACGAAAATAATTAAAGGTCTGAAGAAGAAGTCGCTAATATCAATATAGCTAAATAATTTTTTATGGCCCCCGCCCCTCAGCCCCCTAGGGGGTCAGTCCCACCATGAGTACAATTTTAAATCCTGAGCACCCAGGGATACTTTCTGCCAAATAAGGCTGATTTCCAATCAGTGGTTATGGAGAAGAAGTCGCTTAAACCGATATAGCTAAATAACCCCTTTTGGCCCGCCCCTCAGCCCCCTTGGGGGTCAGTCCCACCATTAGTACAATTTTGAATCCTGGGCACCCAAGGATGCTTCCTGCCAAATTAGGTTGATTTCCTATCAGTGGTTATGTAGGAGAAGTTGTGTAAAGAAATTGTTGACAGACGGACGGACGGACGGACGACGGACGCCACGGTATGGCATAAGCTCACCTCGGTCCTTCGGACCAGGTGAGCTAAAAAGGTGACTTTCTTTCTTAAAGTAATTTCATACTTACCAAATCTGAGAGTTGACAGGGTCTCCTCATAGTTGATATCAGCTGGACTCAGAGCTGCAATCTACGACACAAATAATTTTTAGATTTAAATACCACTTAAACACAAATAAACACATTTAATGTATGCAATGATACTGTAAAGTTGCTAATATTTGCAAATTAGCGAGGGTTTTTAATTTCGCTAAATTCACGATTGCATCAACAAATCAACCCCTCTGGAAATTGTTTATAGGCTTATCTAAAAAGTGTTGTTATCTCCCTTGTTTACCATATCATGGCTACACTGGGAAGAGTTTTTGAAACAAATTCGCGCCATTTAATCATGACATCATAATGAGAATTTCGTCATCTGATTGTCACATGGCGCCAAATCATCACAAAAACACTACCCGGAAGTCCATCTTGTATCTACCATTGTGGCCTATCACGGGGAACAACAACACAATTGGGAAAGGCCTATACTGTGGCTATATAAACTAAGTTCCAGAATAATTTTGTGATCCGTGAAATTAAACCCCGACAAATAACTTTAAATTTGACACTCAATATGACAACTATGTAACAGACTGTAAGAGATTTGATATTCAGTTCTATAATTCTAAATATAAGCTCTACATATTTCAGGAATAGAAAACTGCTAATGTTTTTGCCTCTTTCTGAAATGTGATACTGAAATGGATATGATACTGAATTAAGAGTACTACCTCTCTGAAAAATCAAACTGAAGGCAACCAGTTTTCTACCCATTCACATTTTACTGTTATAACAGGTAATTACCAGTTGTTGTGGTAACTCTAGTTTAGGCAGAATGCAAAGCAGGAAATAACAATTACCATTATATGGGACTTTAGGAATATGGTCCAATTTAGCGACATAATTCCACTGCCTTCTTCACACATGGGTAATACTCAACAATTAAGATGTGTACAGTACTAGTGGTAATACGGTATAACCTGTCAAAATCTGCCCATGTCTATTCCAACTTTTTTTCTCTTGATTACATTATATAAGGTAAATCTTGTATAACCTGGAACCTTTTTATTCTGAAAACTGGCCTTGTTCAACTGATCTTTGTACAAAAGTCCTGTTCATATTCAACCCGCATATTTTTTTCTTGATGCGTCATAATTATCTAAATAAATATTTTGAAGACTTCCAATTACTAAGAATTCAATTGTCAGGGACCGCAAGAAAGCTAGCTGGTGTTTTTCTTGAAACACGTTTTTGTATTTTTGTAAACAAAAAATAATTTTGCCAGTATCTGACACCTCTACAAACTCAGGACACCTTTATACACCGACCAAATATTTTGGTCCCAATGATTTCCGGTTTAGACAGGTTATACTCTATTAATATGAGTAAGATGATAACACGTACAGTGATTACATGACTGTTTAAATGTGAGATAGACTTACCATGATGGTTTTACTGTTACCACCCAAGGCATTCTGTAGCAGTTTAGTGAGAACCGAGTCACGGTACGGCACTGAAATATAGACAATTATATATATAGATATATACATGGAACTTTATTTCTGTCAAAAGCCTCTATTCGAAATAAATTCGGCTTAAAACTGCTGGAGTTGTGTAAACAAAAAAACTTCAAAAGGGCCAAAACTCTTATAAATTGTCTGTTAAGCCTAAAATCATGACTGTAATTGAGGCTTTGTAATACCAAGTATTCTGTCTTTTTGCTAAGAACAGTATGACAATTTAGTTCCTTTATTCATATGCTCTCATGAAGGGGAAATTATAATATGTAAATGAGATCATCTAAATATGAATCAAAATTGTGAAAATTTAAGCATGCATAAATAATAAACAATGTGGAATCCCATATCTTCAATGCAGGGTATCAAGAATAAACAAGAGGCCCATGGGCCTAAACGGTCATCTGACAATTGCAAACACTTATAGCAGGGACACACCCCTTAGTTCAAAAGTGTTCAAACCAGCATCATTGTCATAAACTATCTGTTCAGATCTAGAGTCGGTTACGAAATTTATTTATGGTGTTGTCAAAGCAATGAACAACATATCGGCCATGCTTGTTATACACTTTGCAATGATTTGGTAATCTCCTATTTGATTGGCATTGCAAAATCAAAAGCGTCTTAGCTATAGTAAATGTATACCAGCATTGTGGAATACAAGACTGTATCACAACTACTTTCACTTTCAGAAATTTCTATCCTTCAGTGTATGTTAACAGGTATTTTACTAATCTTTAATGGATTTTAAATGATAACATGAAACAATGCTTCTTGTTTTTGCTGAAAATATAGCGGATCGATACAGTATCGTAATTTGCTGCTTTGAATCGATACTTGTATCGCGTGGAAGTGAACCGCGATCACTCAATCGATGTATCGTCCCTGCCCTAATTCCTGGCCGCGGCACTCGGCTGGAATAGGTGTTTTTCCCTGTTCTTCTACATCGACGCCCAACTAAATAACCCATGGTAGTGATATTTAGAGTCTCGGGTTGAGATTTAGAAAATCTCAAGAAAAACAGGGGGAGTAGTGCAAAAGGAGCGGGTTGGTGTGGCTTGTACATAGTGTTAAATACAGTCTCTGTCACTCAGCTGACGAAGCATGCTTTTTTGGCTCAGTCGGTAGATCAAGCTGTGGCTTATCACGCCAGAGACCCGGGTTCGATTCCTGGTTGGGGCACTCGACAGGAATAGGTGTTTTTCCTGTTCTTCTACATTAGTAATAATAATAATATGAGTCAAATGAAAGACTGATCTTTTCTCTTCCTTTGCATGGTTTCAGAATAGGCTAGGATATTTAAATTGTCAAAACTCCAGAGTAATCTACATTTCAATCCAGTATTAAGCGATAATAATTGTCAAAATATAAAATTGATAACAATTGTCAAAATGCAAGATGGCTGCGTGTTGGCCATGTTGAATTCTGATTGGTCCGAAAAACCACCATGTACATTTAGGGACCTAGGGGAACCTACATATGAAATTTGAGAAAGATCCATTCTGTACTTTCTGAGAAATAGCAAGAATTGTTACGCATGAATGGACCACGTACGCAGGGCGATTTGTATACATGTAGATGGTGGGCTAAAAATGCATTTATAAAAAATCTGATCGCCCTCCCCGAATGATTCTTCTCACCAAATTTGGATGCAATCCATTCAAGCATTAAGAAGGAGTATAGGATTTTAAAGCAAAAATTCAGCAAAGTTCCCCTTTTGGGGCCCCGCCCCTTTGGCCCCAAGGGTTGGATCAGCCTCATTTATATAAAATCTGATCGCCCTCCCCAAATGATGCTTCACATCAAATTTGGATGCAATCCATTCAAGCATTAAGGAGGAGTAGGATTTTAAAGCAAAAATTCAGCAAAGTCCCCTTTTGGAGGCCCCGCCCCTATGGCCCCAAGGGTTGGATCAGCCTCATTTATATAAAATCTGATCGCCCTCCCCAAATGATGCTTCACATCAAATTTGGATGCAATCCATTCAAGCATTAAGGAGGAGTAGGATTTTAAAGTAAAAATTCAGCAAAGTCCCCTTTTTGAGGCCCCGCCCCTATGGCCCCAGGGGTCGGATCAGCCTCATTTATATAAAATCTGATTGCCCTCCCCAAATGATGTTTCACACCAAATTTGGATGCAATCCATTCAAGTATTAAGGAGGAGTAGGAATTTAAAGCAAAAATTCAGCAAAGTTCCCCTTTTGGGGCCCTACCCCTCTGGCCCCAGGAGTCGGATCAGCCTCATATATAAAAAATCTGATCGCCCTCCCCAAATGATGCTTCACACCAAATTTGGATGTAATCCATTCAAGTATTAAGGAGGAGTAGGAATTTAAAGCAAAAATTCAGCAAAGTTCCCCTTTTCGGGCCCCGCCCCTCTGGCCCCAGGGGTTCGATCAGCCTCATTTATATAAAATCTGATCGCCCTCCCCCAATGATGCTTCACATCAAATTTGGTGGTGATCCATTAAGAAATGAAGGAGGAGTAGCATTTTGAAATGAAAAGTTTACTGACGGCGCACGGCGGACGACGACGGACGAAGCACGATGACTATAGGTCATCCTGACCCTTCAGGTCAGATGACCTAAAAAAAAGTTGAAAATTTTGCTTTTTTAACAGTTATTATATACTTTAAATATAATCTTATGAGTGCACTCACATTTTAGTGCATAACAGGATCGAGATAAACAATTGTAATTAAAATGATGAATTATTTGTTTAATCAAAATTATACTTGCTGTAGAAAGTAAATACAAAGAAACTGTAATCAGTGATATTATAATTAACAAAATAATCTTTTTGGTGCGAAAATTGGTAAAATAAGATTACCACTAAACATTATGCATGTTTAATATTATTTCAGTACCTACCAGGTCTTCTAAACTTATGAAGATTTTTAACATGAAAAACATTTTTATTAAATCTGAATAACCTAGAAATGTCTGCGAGACATATGATCCAGCCCCCAAGCTGGTTCCATTACCATGGGACAGGACGGGACGGGACGCGATGGGACGGACATGGGTATCACTTTATGCCCCTCATTTCATGGCGATGGCATAAAAATCTGGTACCTACCTACAACTTTCTTTTTGCCTGTTGACTGGTCAGCCAAAGCCTTGATCACATTACCCAGGGAGCTGAGGGACTGGTTGATGGCAGATCCCTCTTTTAGTCTGTCTCCTGTAGCCCCAGTGGAGTCAGCCCTTTCACTGTAACATATACCAAATACAACAACTTAACAGAGGAATTTTTCTTGGCCATGAATTCATTTTTTCAAATTGTGTAAATGAACTGAGCTTGTTATTTCCTTGCAGTGTTTTGCAAACACAGAGGACAAGATTTTGACTTACAGTTTGAGTCCAAGAGTCATAATTGTGTTGTAATCAAACATATAAAAAATCTATTTTTTTTAAGATATATACCTGATTATCTCCCTTCTAAACAGATTTAGAATAAAAGTTTTTCTAAGTTTTCGTCTAAAAAACTGACACCAAAGTACATGATTTTCTACAATTTCTAATACATACCGGTATACATGTTATTAGTTTCCCTCTTTAATAACCGAGAAACTGAAACCAAAATACCATTCTACAATTTTTATGAAAAATACATTAGGTTATCTCCCTTTTAACAGAAACTCTTCCTACTATTTCACTTTAAAAACTGGAACAAAAACAAAATATATGACTTTCTAATATCTTAATACATATTTCTGATGACCTACCTTTATAAAAGATAGTCTCCCTATGTTTTCACTTTTAAAAGCTTAAAGCTAAAAAAAAAAACATGACTCTACTATTTTTATTAAATATATCTGATTACCTCCCTTTATAAAAGATAGGTCTCCCTATGTTTTCACCTTGATAAATACCAGAATACTTGATTTGGATTAAAGATACAAAATCATTCCGACCATTGGTCCAAAAGGTTTGATTTTCCAACTTGTGGGACAATATATGTCTCTAATGTAAACAAAGATAAATGAGCCCAGGGCCATGCAGTGTTTATAGAAAGCAAGTTAATTATATGCTATTTAACCTTAAAGAATCGAAATCTACCTACTGAATTTATTCCAGCCTTCTACTAATAAATATAAACTTATTGATTCAATATACAGTCAACTTCGAAAATAATGAAGTTGGGAACAACGAAATTTCGGCAGCAACTAAGTAAATTTAAAGTCCCGATTTTCACTCTTATATATCTTATGTATTGTTTTAATGAAACAACGAAGTCTGAAATAGCGAACTAACTGAAACAATGAAGTGATTTTCCAGTCCCCGGCCACATTTTTACCTGTAATAATGAAATAATGACCTGGAACGACAGAAATTACCATCAAAACGAAGCTACGTTCTGTGTTCACTTGTCTCAGATTTGTGACCACGAGTCGTCCGTGTATTTTAATAGGTCACCTGGGTACCCATACACGTATCAATTTAAAATAAACTCTTGTCGTTATTTCTGTATGTCTTAACATTGCTTATACATAAAACCTTGTAATCGGGAATAGCGAATTCCTGATATAACGAAATGATTTTCATGGTCCCCAGTAATTTGTTATAAACGAAGTTGACTGTATGCGCATGTGTGAATAATCTACAGATATCAAAGATATGCAATAAAAAGAGTTACCTCCCTGCCAGATCAACAAGGTTGACAATGGCTGTCCTTGTCATACTCTGTCCAGTCTCGTTTGGTGTCTTCTGGGTAAAAGTGATGGCTACTATCGTATGAGCTCGACTGAAAAAAGAACAAATCAAAAATTATTTAGTTGAAATTTTTAAAAATGTTTTACATAACAGGCATCATATATTATAGGAATGTTGTAGACATACTGTATGACAATTGTAGGCAATATTGTGTGACATGAAGAAAACTGGACCAAATTGCACTGATAAAAAATGCAAACTTAAAACATCATTATATTTTGAAAATGATGCCAGTAAAATGCAAAAGTCAGACTTGAATTTGAACCTTTAATTTAAAACTTGAGTTTAGACACTGCACAAGCAAAATGTCTTGACGAGAATGAAACGAGACATGAAATTAATGTGACTTAATTTTAGTAATTTTTTTTAAATGCTAATTATATATAATTTCATTATATGGTTTTCACATGTATTTCACATAAATTTCATGCGAATTTAAAATTTGACTGATTCATGTGAATTTCACATGAGGACTTTTTCACATGAAATTCACATGAAGAAATATATTTGCTGTGTAATTCAAAATAAATGACCTATTAAGCTCAAGCTCATTTCACTGATGAATTAATAGACCAAGTCCAGTTCTGCTACCTCCATCCTATCTCTTTCTCCTAGTTTTCCTTCCTTAGCAGTCACTACTATTTAGAACTCATGATCAGTTCAAATGAACTGTTCGATGAATGAGGGGTATCGGAGTTAAAAACGCTGGGGTTCCAATATTAGTGAGGTTTTATAACTGTATTAAAGAAAATGAATTCTCAATAAAAGCCATGAAGATGGATGAAGAAAAAAATGTATTTATGTATACAAATTAAGAGTTGCCATGGTTATACCTGCTTGTTGCATTCATGTTGGTGGAAGCCACAGTTCGGTTTCGTGTGCCATCATTAATTTTGTTGTCAATCTCCTTGTAACTGTTAACTGGGCAGGATGTCAGCTGTTCAACTACAACAGAAATGGATTTATTTAAGGATTAACCTTTGATTTTGTATAGTTTATTAGATCATAAATCCAATGGAGCACGAGGTAAATTGCGTTACCGCCATTGAGGACAATCTATAAAAGGTGCAATCTTTTACATCATTATATAGGGTTTTTAGTTAAAGGCCCAATATATATATCTTCAGGGAATTTTTCATGGTTTTGAAAAAAATTGGTTGATAACCATGCAAAACTAAGGCAAAAACGAAGTAAACTTGAGCGGTTTGAACAAAATTTTTAAAAGGATACCTGTACACCAAGTTTCCCTCAATAATAAAAAAAAAAAGTACTTGTATATTATACTGAATGATTATATTATATATAACAATTATTTTATAAGTTACAGGTAATAAATTGCTTGAAACATGATCAATGCCAGAGGGACTTTAAATTAAAAATTAATATCTATTTCAAACGTACATTACATAATGACTATATTTTATGAAATTTGTTACTTAAAATTATAGTGATCGAGACAAAAGAAAAAGACTGCCATATGTTTCTTTTTCTTAATAATATTATAGCAATTTTTATCTTAAAAATCAACACTGAAACAAAATCATGACTCCAAGATAAACATATGCAAATTGTACTTGAGCTTAATTTGTATTAACTAAAGTTCATCAAAATATGTCAATTTAAAAGTATATACTGAATCTGGAAGGGACGGACAATTGGGCAACCCTCTTTCGATAGCATTTCACCCCTCTCCCCCCTCCCCTCATTATATGATGGGGCATGAAATAATTGAACTCACCATAGAATCCCTTTTTGGGGTCCTGTCGTACTTTTAGTCCACCTTTCTGGTTGATGGTTTTAGGATTGAGCAAATCACGTACTTGTTCATTGTAGATCTCCAACATACCAAGAGTGACCTACAAACAAAATCATTTTTTGTCAAACCATATCATACGATAACTCTTTAACTTCAAAATCTTGAAGTGTCAACAGAAATTAGCAATCATTATAACCAACCAACAAAAGCTGCAAATCAACAAAACTGAAATTAATAATATTTTTCATTTCTTATTTGATTTTAGTTTCAACAAATTATGTCCATAGTATATAATTTTTATGCAGTATTATATCAAGGAACTGTGAGGTTCCATATCAAAATACAATAAGAGGAAATACCACAATATGTAATTTTTTCTTTTATTTATGGTAGAAGTTTCCTTTTGAAATTGTTTGTATACTTTAAACAGCCAGATTGGGGCAGCAAGATAATTTCTATGACAGGACACTAACTTGAGGTTTTTCAAGTAAAACCAATTTTCATGAGGTAATACTTACCATAACTTTAGTATGCAATGATCAAGACCTACACCCATCTTTGTAGCCCCAAAACAAAAGATTCAAATATCCCCGCCCTCATACCCTGACGTACCCCGCACATGCACGCCGAAAACGCACAGCGTACTTACTTCCTCGAAACTGACATGGCGCCTTAATAAAAGGCTGTTGGACGAGGAGATATGGGGAGGAATATAAGGGTGGGACTCCATAAAGTTATGGTAAGTATTACCTCATGAAAATTGGTTTTACTTGAAAAACCTCAATTTCATTTCAGTAATAATTACCATAACTTTAGTATGCGAATTCGTCTTACCGCAGTGGAAGCTCCAAGTCCAGGAAGACTCACGGCTGATGTGGCGACCAGACTCACCAAATTTCAGGGAATGAGAGGCCAAAAGGGAACCCCCAAGAAATAATCCCAATGAAAGAGGAGGATAATTCAAAGGAAAAACCCTCCCCGTGAGAGGAAGTGGTGTACCACTGACTGCCGTGCCGCATAAAGGGGAAAGAGCCTATTGGGGGGGCATAGCCACAGACTGTGCCACCACCAGTGGACCCAGTGAATACAGCCCATCAGAATGGGATGCCAGGGACCTCAAATAGAAGTCCGAGAAGGTATTCCTGCCTCGCCAAAAGGCAGCAGACATAACCTCCTGGAAAGAAGCCCCATTGAGGAGAGCCCAGGAAGAAGCAAGGGCCCTAACCTCATGGGCTCTAACCTTAAAATGAGCCCTAACCTCATCGTCAGAATGCTCATAGGCATACTTGATGACTTGACATATCCACCTAGATACTGACTGAGCAGAGATATCCTGCTGACCCTGCTTAATGGGCAGGAAAAGCCGGGAACGAGAACCCCGCCCCCCCCTGGTTTTATCAAGGTAAAACCGAAGAGCCCGACAGGGACACAGAAGCTTATCTAGCTCGTCAGTACCAGCTACTGAAGGTAAGGATGGTATCTTGATGGGTTCGGGCGAAAAGGAAGGGACCTGATTCTTAGCCATGAAGGAAGGATCAGTAACCAAGGTCACTGAAGAATGGTCCCTTGCCCAGCGCAAGCATGAAGGGAGAGAAGACAAAGCATGGATCTCACTCCTTCTACGCCCCGACGCAAGAGCCACCAGGAAAACTGCCTTGAATGTGACCCATTTCAAGGACGCGTTACCCATAGGCTCATAAGGCGACCGCAAGAGGGAATCAAGTACTAATGCCAGGTTCCATTGCGGGGCCAACTGCCTAGTTCTAGGCCTAGCCAGTCCAAAACCCCTAATCAGAGCAGATAGAGACAGGGAAGAACCTATATCTGATCTACCGTGAAAGGCGAGGACCCCCGCTATGGCAGACCGATAGCCTGCTATAGTACTGGGAGCTAGGCCCTTATCACGGAATAACCATAAAAGGAAATCCGCGATTAGCTGGACAGAGGCCTCGATCGGATTAGCCTCCCTGCCGATACACCAATCGCAGAAGATTTTCCACCGCGACTGGTATACGACAGACGAGGAAGACCGGATCGATCTAGCGATGCGATCTGACACCTCCCGAGAAAATCCCGCCTGAGCGAGGCCTCCAGTGATAGCCTCCACGCGTGAAGGTGGAGGATCTCGGGACGAGAGTGCATCGTCCTGGACCGAGGCTGCCTGAGGAGGTTGTGCTTGAGAGGAAGAGCCAGAGGTTCTTCCACTACCAACGACAACAACGCCGGAAACCATGGCTGCCTCGGCCACAGAGGGGCTATCAGAAGGAGGGAGCAATGGTGATGCTCCCGAAACTTCTGTAGCACCCTGCCCACCAGATTGAATGGAGGGAACGCGTAGGCCTGCATTCCCTCCCAATCCAGAGAAAGAGCGTCCACGGCCCAAGCCCTCGGATCTGGAACCGGTGAAACAAAGGTTGGTAGCTGACTGTTCAGGGATGTGGCGAATAGGTCTATATGAGGCCTGTCCCATACCTGACAAATTCCCTTGAAAATCAAGGGATCCAGCTGCCATTCTGTTAAGACCGGCTGGCGGCGCCTGGAGAGAGTATCGGCGAGAATATTCAGCTTGCCTGGAAGATGCTTGACTAGAATAGTCAGTTGCATCTCCTGACAGAGAAGAAGAACTCGGATAGCGAGGGCACACAAGGTGTGAGACCTGGTGCCCCCCTGTCTCTCCAGATACGCGACAACTGTGGAGTTGTCCGTAGCCACACAAACCACCTTGGAATGCAGGATCTCCCGAAGAGACTGCAGAGCCAATAGAACAGCCCTCATCTCTAACACATTGATGTGTTCTGAGAGCTGTTCCCCAGACCACTCCCCCGACCGGGCATGCCCGTCGAGGTAAGCTCCCCAACCCGTCATGGAAGCATCCGTGTACAGGGTCATGGTGGGAGAAGGCTTGGACAGAGAAACCCCGCGGAGGACGTTGTCCCGAATGGTCCACCATCGAGCAAACTCCTTGACCGACTGGTTCAGGGGAATGAAAGCTTCCCAATCCCTCGACGAGGGAACCCAGTTGGACAGGAGAAACATCTGAAGGGGTCTGATGTGGAGTCTCCCCAAGGGTACCACATCTGCCAGGGAGTTGAGATAACCCAGAAAACTGAGAAACCAGCGTACCTGGACCTGTGACCATCCGATGAAGGTCAGAGCCATAGCCCTGGCCTTCTCGAACTTCTCCAGAGGTGGAAGGGCTATGCCCTGAATCGTATTGAAACGATTCCCCAGGAACACAAAGTCCTGAGAAGGGATTATCTCTGACTTCTCTCTGGAGGGGATGAAGCCGACTTTCAGTAAGATTTTCAGAACCAAACGGGTATCCTGCACCAAAGATTCCCTCACGAGGTGGAGCATGAGGGAATCGTCGAAATAGATGTGAACGTCTATTCCGCGGGAGTGCAGGAATCCCACGACCACCTGCAGCAGCTTGGTGAATACCAAAGGTGCAGTCGTGAGCCCGAAAGGCATGGCCCGGAACTGAAAGACCCTGCCGTTGCAAGTGAAACGGAGGTACTTTCGTGCCGACTTCTTGATGGGGATATGGAAGTAAGCATCCTTCAGATCTACTGAAGTTGCCCACATTCCGTCTCTCACGGAGGCAATAATGCCCCGAGGAGTCTCCATCTTGAAGTGAGGAGAATCTACGTGTCTGTTGAAGGCACTTAGATCGATGATGGGACGCCACGCACCCGACTTCTTCCGAACCAGAAACATTCTGGAGTAGAAGCCGGGGGAGCACCCCACCAAAGGGACCTCCTCGACCGCGCCCTTGGAGAGCATGGTCCCTACTTCCTCCTGGAGGGCAAGAGCCTTCTCTCGATCCCCCGGAGGAGGAAAGAAAATAGGTTCTGCTGACAGCGTGGGTTCTTCCACCAATGGAATACCCAACCCCTCCGAGACCACGGACAGAGCCCAAGAGTCTTCCGTAATTCCCTTCCATTCTGGAAGGAAAGCAGACAGACGACCCCCTACAGGAATGTCTGGCCGAGGCAGATCGAGACCTTGCCAGGCAAGTGAATCGTCTATGGACTCGGAGACGGAGCCTGCGGGAGATGGAACCGAATCTGAGACGGGAAGAGCGAGCTCTTCCCGACCCGACACGACTGCCCCGGCCACGGAGGAAAAGGAGTCAGGAACCCTTCTTCTTACCCCCAGGAGGGTTCTTACCCTTCTTACCCTTCCCCTTGTTGCCCTTGAAGGGAGCCTTAGATTTCTGCGGTACAGATGACTGTGAAGCAGAAGTCTTAGGCTTCTTCTTGGGGGGCGCGGACCCCTGCGAGGCACTGGCCCTCTCCGACGTAATCCTCTTTACCAGAAGTGCGGAGGCGACGGAGTCCTCCTTCAGGTCCTTCTGAACAGAAGGCAAAGCCCCCCCAAATAGAGTGGGGCCCGAGAAGGGGGCAGTCAACAACCGGGAACGGTAAGGCTCCTCGATAGGACGGTTTTTCAAAACAGAAAAACGCCTAGCGAGCAAGACATTTGAGAGCGAGGAGACCTGAAGAGCTGCCAATGCCCTCAATGCCCCGTTCAGTACAGATGTGACTCTGTCCTGAATGTCGGCCTGTTCCGTCTCGGATATACGACCCTCAGGCAAGTCGGATACCCTATATAGACATACCGTTAGGAAGTCTATATAAGACAGAATCTGGATGGAGAGACGCAGCAATCTCTCCATCTTGTGGTGTTCCTTGGGCCCGAACACCACCTGGTCCACTGACTTGCCGGGCCAGGAAGACAGCTCCCTCAATTCCAGCCTAGCTGGTTGGGGGGCAAGCGACCCATCATGCGTGGCGTAGTCGTTAGGGCGAACCTCAGACAAATCGCCAACGCTGAGCTGCAACCCGGCAAACCCAGGAGCACGGGTGGACGAAGAATTCTTCTCCGTCACCCGCCTCTGGGCAGTGGCCAGGGCTGAAGACACAATAGTGCCTTCTGGCAGTGAGCGGTCTGACTGAGCAGACGCTCGTGGAGCCACCAAAGATCCCAAGAGGGTAGTGGACTCCGGAGCCGACGAAACTGCAGGTGGTGGGCAGACCTGCTCCCCGAGAATCCTGGCAACGTCAGCCCGCAGGGCACGCATGCCAGAAAGCACTTGCTGGGCCTCAGCCTCAGCAGCCTCGGAGACACCATCTCCCTGGACCTCATCATCCTCTTCCTCAAGAGGATCGTCCTCGGAATAACCGGGGTCGATTTCTGAGCAACCAGGGGACAGGTGAATAACGTCAGGCTCCTCTGCCGAGCCCGCGTCCTCGTAGTCCATATCCTCCGCCTCGGCACGGGGATCCGTGTCCGAGAGGGAAGGAAATGGGCCAGCCAGAGGTGCCAACTCCAGGGAATTATCCCCGGGGATGCTCACCAGACGACGTTTAGGGGTAGCAGGCCTAAACGCCGTGGCTGGGGGTTTTGGCTTAGAAGCCGAAACCCCAACCCTGGACCCGGAGACAGGAGGGACTGTGCGAGACACAGAAGTCCTGAAGGTCCGACGAACCTTCCTAGGACCGGCCAGAGGGGCCCCCAAAGCAGCAGAACGTTGGGGGGGGACAACGTTCCCACTGCGAACACGTCTCCGTGAGGGAGAGACCATACCCCATGGATTCCACAAGGGATAAGCCATGGGGTTAACCCCATAACCCGGGGGAAATGGGGGCGGTCCCGCGGGCTGGGAGTGACCCCAAAAGTGACCGAATTGGCCTGCCTGAGGCTGGGGTTGGCCACCCTGGCCGAAAGCCATGGGTGGACCGCCACTCCCCCCAGGTGGACACCCGGACATGTATGGGCCCTGCCCATAGCTGCCGGGAAGCTGGGGAAACCCAAAACCAGTCGCAGGCTGGATTGGGTGGCTCAGGGTTGGGTGACCGCAGGCACCCGTATACCCAAAACCAGGGGACATAGAAGGCCGGGAACCGGCCGACTGTCCAGGAAATCCATAACCGGAAGTAGGAACTCCCGGCTCCCCTGTCAACTGAAAACCAGAACCAGACCCAACAGGGTCGGGATAGGACAATTGACCGGGGGGAAAACCTGGACCAGTGAAGGTGCTGGGGAAAGAGCGCTGCGCTGCACTCCCCCCGGAGGGACCAGACATTGCCGAAGCAATGGCAGAGTCACCACCGGGACCTGACCCCGAAGGGAGAAGCCCGGCACCAACACAATCCCCAACCCCAACACCACCTGGGACGCCGGGGTCAACGACAGAGTCGATGACCGGCGGCCGGATCTCCCTACCCAAGGGCAAGCACGAAAGCTTACGGGAGGTACCGGCCAATTCGACCCTAGTATAAGGCAAACTAGGGTCAGGCTGTCCCTCCCCTACTCCAGGTCGAACCTGGACAGGAGGGACCACCTCTTGTCCCGAAGACGGGATCGCCGAGGCGAGGGTCTCCGTGACAGGTGAAGGGAAGGAGCTGACAGGTTCCTTAGAACAAGCAGCAGCCTTACCCCTCGGTCTCCCTCGCTTCCCTGACACACCCCTCTTACGAGAGGGTAAGGGAAGCTTAGGAACACAAAATTCCTTGTTCTGAGAGGGGACCTGAGAACATAAGTCACATGGGGCCTCCCCAGAACAAGGACGACAAATGGAACAGGCGTCATGGGGGTCGCCGTCCTCAAGGAAATGCGAGCACCCATACGCCGAACACCTACGAAGACTAGACGACATAATATATATATATATATAGTCAAACAGTCAACGAAAACCAACAGTAACAGAACAAAAATTTATTCAAAAAATAAATGAACTGATACGAAAAAACGGCAAGCAGTTTACTAAAAGTATTAATAAAATACAAGTAAACAAACAAAACGGTCAAAACAAAACAGGACCGCAGCAAATAACAGGGCCGACGAAAATGGCGGACACGTGCGTTACACCACTAACGAGACCCGTCGAGGAAACCCGGCCGTAAACGGCAAAAACCACGACGACAGTCAACACAAAGTAAACAGTGGGGAAGATGGGTATATGTACGCCAACTGCGCACTGAAAAAAGGATATGGAACACTGAAATGAAGTCCACAAAGCTAATTTGTGACCAGCCAAACCCAAACCGTCAGTACAGTGAAGGCGCCATTGAAGAAAGAGGAAGTAAGTACGCTGTGCGTTTTCGGCGTGCATGTGCGGGGTACGTCAGGGTATGAGGGCGGGGATATTTGAATCTTTTGTTTTGGGGCTACAAAGATGGGTGTAGGTCTTGATCATTGCATACTAAAGTTATGGTAATTATTACTGAAATGAAACTACAAGTTCATATGCTGCAGTATGCCTTATTATACATGTATATGCATGTTAATGAAGGGGAGGTAACTTATGAAATCATGAAAAGTTATTTTCCATTTCACCAAGGTGGCCGGAGATGGAGATGGAGGAACTCTTTGGTGGTCTATTTATTGATATAAGATGGAAACTCCAAGACAATTAAAAGCGTGCCTGAAGATTTTCACATAAAGTTCGACAGACTTATTAACGGATGGCATGCGGCAAAAGCAGATCAATACCTATTTTCAGATATAAATTTGTGCCATTGTAGATCTATATGACAACATAATACTAAGCTTGTATTTAATAAAATGTTGGAATTGCAATTTTATGCAATTTCTTGGTTATAATTTTCATAATTCAATACTTATCGCCACCCTCGTTAAACCGCCATAATTGCTGTGGACGAAAGGTGGCGGTATAAGGAGGGTACAATGTATAACTATACATTTAACTCACGGTCTGTAGGAAGGTTTTTAATAAAATGTTGGAATTGCAATCTAGTATGCAATTTCTTGGTTATAATTTTCATAATTCAATACTTATCGCCACCCTCGTTAAACCGCCATAATTGCTGTGGACGAAAGGTGGCGGTATAAGGAGGGTACAATGTATAACTATACATTTAACTCACGGTCTGTAGGAAGGTTTTTAATAAAATGTTGGAATTGCAATCTATTATGCAATTTCTTGGTTATAATTTTCATAATTCGATACTATCGCCACCCTCGTTAAACCGCCATTATTGCTGTGGACAAAGGTGGCAGTATAAGGAGGGTACAATGTATAACTATACATTTAACTGTCACTGTCTATAGGAATTTCTCATGAGACTTTCATGTGTCCATAACAAGTAAAAGGTGTTGCCGATATCATATCAACCAAGAACTGGCAATCTTAAATCACAAGTGATGAAATCGCAAACTATTTGATCTATCTCGAGAGCTTACATGTATATTACCTATCACTATATTGAATAGGTAAGAAGGTATTATTAAATGTACAGGGTTAGTGACATTTAAAAGCTAAAAGGTTATAATAATCTCAGTGTATGTAAAATATCAATAAACTCCGTTGACATTGACTGTCGCTATCAAAGTTTAAAAATAACTCATCGTCGTGATCATCACTAAGGTAAACACAATTAAATAGAAATCAGGATCCATCGGCAAACAAGTATTCGCGAGATTTATTACCGAAGTCTAGAAAGTGTATATAACAATGAACAGAAATATTAGATCGACATCAAACACGTTTGTTTGGACAGCTAGAAGATCTTATAAAACAGTATCAGTTTCTTGAACTAGAGCATTTAAATATTCAAACGAGAATTTCGAAGACTGAAGTGGAGAGGGCTCATTCTGTGCATTGAACAGCACTTGAACATCATTATGATAATATGCACAATCGTTTAGATTGTAAAATATTTGGGAGTTCCAAGTATTTTATTTCTCTAATGAATTATGTGTTTTTTTATCAAAGTTATCTAAAACATCATTTATAAATCTATATTCAACATGTATTGATTTTTTTGGACATTTTGCAGGTAAGATACCATTGTACAGATTATAATTGTTAAGAAAAATTCTACCACTTGTATAAACACACCTTGTTGTTGTTTCTTCCCAATAATTTGAGTGTTTCCCTTACTTAGAGTATGTATAATTCATCATTTGTTTAGATTCTGTTAATTACTGAGATTGCAGGCACGGTTAAATCTACTGGTATTAGAATGCGTGGCTCAATTGACCGAAGGGTAGTTGGTTAATATATTAATCATTTATATATGTCACGGCACTGTGTGTTGTATCTTTGAGCAAGATACCTTAATTACTCTGCTTTATCAAGTCTGCTAAGCTGTAAATGAGTAGTTCAATGCAATGGTTCATGGGTTCAAGCTTAAGGGTTCAAGGGCAGTGCTGAACAAAATTGCGGAAGGATCGCTCTGAGTGATTAATTAAGTGAAATGCCAATTGATATTAAAGATCTGTATATCATATTAATACTCCCAAGCGAGTTGAGGAAGATATTTGCTGGTTGTTTTAAATACCCTGTATATGATTAAACCACCACTTATAATAATTTACAACCTACTTCAAACTAGAACTGGCACAGCAGTCTTACATACATGTAAGAATCTCAAATTAATTATTATTATCCCCGCCCAATGAAGTTGGTGGGGGATATATTAACTTATTATGAAATGATTTATGAATTCAGGCCGGAATTCGTATATTTTTATTACGACAAAATACAAATGGGTTCTGTCCGTCCTTCCGTCCGTCTGTATTCGCTGTTGCATTATATATTTTGAAGGAATGATCTGATTTTGATGAAACTTGCTTGGTAGACCTATTATCTTAACCCTCAGGACTATTGAAAGATTATACAAAAAATATTTACCACAAATACTTTACAGCGTAAACATCGACTTAATACCAAAGATTACAGTATGAATCATACAAGAATACATTGTAAATAATATGTAACTGTGAATGACTGTTTAAAATTGTTGCGTTTAAATATCCCAAGTTTACTGGGATGTTTTTGTTGGAGTACTTTGGCAGCCGGCCGGGCCCAATAATTATTTCCGCCGTCTCGGCTATTGGTGACTTTTACAACTATTACCATTGTGTCCATTTAAATATTGGCACAATGTCTCGACGGAACAATAGACAAGAAAACTCCCACTCTGTGCTTACCGGAATTCACAAGAACACATTAGCCTAATTCTTTAATACAATGTTTGACTCAGTATGTGTTCCTTTCCTTCCTGACCATGCAGTCAGGGTCCCATGTTTGTATTGGCACTTTTCATTTACAAGGACAAGGCAAAAGGTTTGTGAAATAAATAGATTGGGGTATAAATCATTCAATCACCAAATCATACGATTGTAGAAAGTAATCCCTTGAATGAGAAAAAAAATGAAATTTATAGAATTAACTCTTTGTATTTAATTTGAATACAGGGCTTTATCAGGGGGTTTTGGGAATCGGACCCTGAGATCAAATTGGGAAAAATTGACATAACAGCAATTTGGAAAATTTTGAAAAACACTATTATAACAACTAAATACATTATTTCTTTTCTAAATTACTATTTAAAGCACTGTCATGATCAGTACCTATGACATTTTCAGCCATCTTTCTTGTTACTTATTAAAATAAATGTCAAAAAAAGCTCTTCAAGCATGTAAAACCATCAAATTTTTTTCAAGGGTTTGAATTGGGAATTTTTAAGAAGAAAATTTTGGAAAACCACACCTTGTTTTCATTGGGAATGGGCCCTAAAAAGAGGGGTGATAAAGCCCTGGAATATAATATAATTGATTAACCAGTCTACTCCTATAATTGGTTGAGCATATGGAAAATGTCCCCATTCTATACAATAACCAAGGTTTAAAGGAACATCTGCAGGTTAATAGATCTCAAAACTTTACTTTGTTGTAGAATAAATTATGTCAAGAATTTCTTTAAATATGTAGTGTCATTGTCTTATATTGAATGTGTTACAGAATCGATTGTTAAATTCCGGGTATCTGAAGTTATTTTTTTAAAGTTTTAAAATATTTTGACCTATAAACTTTTTTCATTCACTGTAGTCTAGCAAATTTTAGTTCTGCAGATCTGAAAGTTTCTATATCAGTTCTAGAACTGTCTTACATGTTATCATTAACAAGTTTTAAAACAACACTTCTTGGAATGTTCTGGAACAGATCTGGAACTTATCTAGAATTAAGGAAAAGTTCTACCAATACAAAATGCGCATTATATAAATACTCTACAACAAATTCTAGAACATTTCTTGAAGTGTTCTTAATATGGTAAGTTCTACAAGTATTCTATAAATATTTCACAACTGTTTTAGAACAAAGTTAAGTCTACATTGGTATTCTATAAATGTTCTAGAAATAATTTCAAGTGTTTTAGAACAGAATGTTCTTGAACAATATATTGAAGAACAAAATGTTCTGAAACGTTTCTAGAACAATAGGTTTTAGAACTGTTCCGAAACTAATTTGAAAATGTATGCCCTAAAACTGTTCTGAAGCTAAATATATTGCTCTAAGGACTGTTTTCAAACTTCATGTTCTAGAACTATTCATTAACTTGCACTCTAGAAAATTTCCTGAATGGCCATTTAACATTAAAAAATTGTACAGGAATTAATGGTTCTTGGAACGGTTCTTGTCAATATGTTATAATTACTGAACTGCTTAATGATAAGTATAGAATAATTAAAGAAAATCTTACATATGCCACTTTAATGTATGTCCTTTTCCTATGATATAGTAATTATAACCTTTTAACTTTGTTTAGGATATATAAAAGTAGCAAAGTAATGGGTAAAAGGAAATTTCTATGGACCTGATGAAAAGAATCATTAATTATCAACCTGATGTCCAAACCCGAGTCCCCTAACATGTTAGATCCTGCACACTATAGCAATTTACCATATTAGTATACCAGGCTATTGCTTGAATAAAACTCCAGTCCTCTTGGTATGATATTGAAGATGTTATTTAAATGTAATTGAATAAACAGGTATTGGTGGACTTGAAATAGGTTAACGACATTTATTTTAACAAATGTGAACTGATCGATTGGCTATTTAGAAGAAAATGATAAAACGTTAACAAATTTGACCCCTTTAACCTTGTCCAAAGGTCAAGGTCATCTGTTTAAAGCAAATTTATTGTTCTTCACCCATGCAATTGATATTGCATCAACACCTAGCTGAGTTATAATGACCCTGGTGTGACCCTGAGAGTTGAACCAGGCCAGACTGTATGCATATATCATGCCAGCAAGTTAATTATACCTATACAACTCAATATTTCATAACATATAATGTTGTGTATACCTGTATACTGGTCAAGTGGAGTAGAATTTATTGCAATAATTCCGGAACTCCTGGACCGGCGTCCGGTTTGTTTGTATATAAAATTAGAGTTGTCATTCTTGTTTCCGGACAGAAAATAAATGGAGGGAAAACTGACTGAACGTGTTTGTCATGTCTATCGGTGCTTCAACGTTCCTCTCACTGCCAAGCTGAGTAAAAACCCCAATATACCAAGATCGTTGACGCGACATGGTGATACAATATCTATTCATTACTATATACAATGTATATGTATATGTATATCCTTCATATTTTCCGGTTTTGTAAACAACGTATTGTATAATGTTTTATGAAATTATTTATATTCTGGCCATCTTGCATTTAGTAAATACCCTGAGTATCAAGTTCTAAGTGTTCTCTATATATTAATTATGAAAGATAGGAAACACGGAAACACAAGTGACGAAGGAAGACAATAATTTATTGACTCGTGCCCTATCCGGGCCTCGAACTCACGATCTCCGGCACCAAATCGCCTAGCCAGAAATACCTGCGGCCGTTACCACTGCGCCAACTCAATATCCCCAATTGTACCCGTGCTTAATATTGATTATGAATGATATATATATACAGTCCTAAGAGTATAATTTCTGTAGCTGTCTTAGACAATAAGGACAATTTTAGGTCTGATTTGTGTGTCTACAGTAATCCATACCCATCCATTTATTCTCCAACACTACCCCATACAAATTGTCTGTAGCATTGTGTGTCGCCACAAAGGTATTCAGTGATAATATTCTATTGTTTGTTGTTAAAGTAGCTATGATACACAAGGCCATAAACCTACGACTCGGTAGCTGACTCCATAAAAATCATACTACAGGTGAGATTGGTGTTTGTTTTGTACAGTATACATGTATGACAAATTCTATCATGTCAGATTTGCAGTCATTTAGCATCAACATAAAAGGTTAATTAATCAGGAAACTATCGATTTTATGACACAATTATTATTGTTTGCCCGCGATATGAAATTATTAATTTCTGGATGTTGTACATAATCAACTATCGCCATCTATAGTGATTCACCTTGGTGTCATACAGCTATTAATGATTGATGTATTAAATACATATTTATTTATTATACTGATCAAGCTTAACTCGTTCACCCCTGAAGACACATTTGGACTCTTCCAAATCAAAGGTTGGAATAGTTCATTATGGAATTTCAGGGGAAAATGAGTTAAATACTGCCTTTAATTTCAATTCTGACTTTAAGTCAATTTTTAACAGGTGACTGGAAATTTTGTAACTAAAAAACTTAAATATTTCTTGTTTACATTAACAAATAATAAATTAAGGTATGCAGAACTTATATAAATAATTATATAAGTACATGTATTATATAATTACTCCTAATAAGTTATTACTCCAAATTCAAGCACAATGCAGAACTTATAAATAAGTATTACTCCTAACTTATTTACTTCACTTCACAATTAAACCACATGAGCAAATTACTCATATTCTAGAGAAAAGACTACTTATGTTATAAATCAGCACCAATAGATTAAGCTGACAAATCTGAAGTAATCATCCTAAAAAATATCACCATTTATACTAGCTCATTCTGAACCTCAACAGGGCAATAATTTTTAATTTTTAAATCAGTTAAATTGATGATTTTTTCAATTGATCGAGTCAGCATCATAATATATGCCAATACAGATATCTAAAGAGATTCCATCTAAAGTCAAATTAATGATTTCTTTAGCTTGATCATAATGGCAAATTTAACCATTCTAAAAAAGTTGCATCAAAACCGTTCATTCAAGTTATTTTCCATTCCAAATCGTGACCGTGAAATCATTTGAGTTTTAAAATATACATCAATCCATTGCAACATCTTTTGAAATATGAAGCCACAGTAACTAACATAGTCGGAAACCCACGGTAAACTTCTCTGACGTTTGCATCCCGTGGGCCAGAATCGGTATAAACCTTCGTTTCCCCAAATAGAAGTTTATTCGGAGATTTCAACCAATCAAAATGGTCGTTTCTCGTGACACTCTGTTAGATGATTTTACCTTGACCACGACCAGCATATTTCTGTAAGCATGACGCCGATGTCAATCGCCGTATAGCAGGACCTTATATTTTAATCACAATCGACACAATTATAACACAATCGACAGGTTTTGTTGACAGGCGGTGCTACAAATGAAACGGGATACCCCGGCTTGATGTCCAGGCTGTATGTAGTCACGGATGAAACCATCGATATGATTGGCTACTATTTTAGTACGAAAACGAGAGTTTCTTTCTATTTGAGCCCACGGGAAGCAAACCTCAGAGAAGTGTACCGTAGGTTTCCGACGATCAGTAACCAACTGATGACGAAATATTACATATATAACAGTTAATTGTATGTACTGATCAGGCAATATATCATGCGACTTTTACATAATCATACAACATCATGTGAAAACATCAAAGCTGTGGGAATAGGACATGAATTATACCATGGATTAATTATATTATGTTCATGAGGACTAGGGACCAAATCAAATACATTTTATCTACTGTAAACATACATATTTAAGAGGTTAATAAAATTACAATCATACTTTAGAAGTTTCATGCAAGAACATTCTGTTAATTCATGATTGCGTTAATTACATTTTCTATATATGTTTTCTAATTAGCAAGTATTTTGAGTGTGCCAATTCATCACGATTAATTGTATAAATTCGACTGCGCAAAAATAAGAACTTTTATAGTATGTAACATATAAGGAACATTATTTAAGCATTGATGACAGTTTTTTTTTAGTTTCATTAGGGTTTGAAAATTTGAAAAAAAAATTGTTTGCAAACTGTATCAATCCACTAGTGGATTCTTACAAAAGTTTGCAAGCAAAATTTTTTTCATAACCCTATGAAATTAAGAATAATTGACATCAACGCTTATGATTAATTTTTGAAACTTATTTTCAAATTTAAAACATGTTTATGTAAAATTTGACTGATCTAACAACGGATTCTTTTTTACAAATGTCAATTGCCGTATTGTGACGTCACATTTTTCGCGCTGTTCAAATACGTATGAAAAGAAAATCAGAAAGCTGCATTCTGTGTACAATCAATGGAAAATTAATTATATCATAAAGGATGGTGAAATAATGTACTATGTGTGTTTTTACATGTAATTTGTGTAGGATGCAGGCTAGGGACACTTACAGCTGTGGTGTGTTACTAAAGGACTAATACAACAATAACAATGTATTTATGCAAAACTGGAACAATACAATGTATTTATGTAGGACTGAATGACAGAGTGGGATAAATACAATGTTAGGAATTTAACACTAAACAATTACATTGTATTGATGAAATACTGATGCAAATACAATGTTTCTTTTTATGAAGGACTGGAACAAATACAATGTGTTGATGAATATGTAGGACTGGAACATATATAAAAATAGGATTAATTACAATGTATGTATTTTACTTAATAATTATTAATATACCCGATATCACTCTAGCTTAATAAACATGATTTTATGTACAACATGGCAATCACTGCATTCATGCTGAAGCCAAACTTACACAACATATTTAATCATTTTTTCATTGGACAATAAACATTTGAATCAAAAATACAATAAATAATTGGAGACAAAAGTAGCATTTTGAAAACAAAACTCTGCAAAATCAAGATTTTTGCAGCAAAAAGCAACACATGATGTGACAGTCATTGCAGAAGCAATCATCGAAAAAAAAATGGATTCCATGTGTGTCATACACAAATAAAGTTGTGTCGCATACCAAATACAGGCTTTTTAAAATGATGTTTTGATTTCAAAATAACTTATAAATACAGACAACTCCATGTCTAGGTGATTGGTGGGTCATATACAATGTATGATTACAATATGCAGTTCACCTGATACATAGTCTGTCAAATAGAACCAGATGATAATTTGAGAAACAAATAAATGTATGCCTGGATATTTAAAAGCTGTTATAAT
The DNA here is from genome assembly GCA_947623455.1 of Mimachlamys varia. NCBI lineage: Eukaryota > Metazoa > Mollusca > Bivalvia > Pectinida > Pectinidae > Mimachlamys > Mimachlamys varia. Next base: position 14,975,509 of record OX392541.1, read on the forward strand.
TGTCTAGGAAATATTGCTTTTATATATATTAGTCAATTTACCTTCAAGACACCTACTTCTATATATTTCATAAACTAGAAATATCTGTGAGACATAAATGCCCCCTTCCCCATATCAATTTAGTTCCTCATGCTTATTATGTATGCAAATTTTGATGACAATCAGATCAGCAGTTATTTAAATAAGCTGGTTACATCACCTTGGGATGGGACGCGACGGACATGGATAACACTATAAATGCCCCCCCCCCCCCCTCTCCATTTCATGGCGGGGCATCAAATAAATATTATATATTGTACTGATGAAAATTGAAATTTTCAAATAAAACAGACTTTAATAATAAGAATATATATATTTAAGACAAATAGAATACTTGGTCCTAATCTCTTTTAATTTTTCAGGGTCTTTGTCTAAATCTTCCTTATTGTTCATAATTTCCCCCTGCATGGTTTAATCAATTTTTAGTTCCGGTTATATGGTTTTGTTGAATCTTCATAATATACAGAGGCATAAATAGCTGTCAATTAAGTAATAGGTAGAGATCCCTAGGGAGTCGAGACCGGGTGTCCTCCGGATCCACCAGGGACGTGGACCAGAGATAATAGAAGGGGTCAAATAAAATGTGAGGGGCAGTTAGCAGTAAGAGTCAAGCAGTAATATCTACAGGACTAAATGTACAATGAATATAACTAGAATTATCTTATTATAATATTTTCACCATCATCCTATTTTTCCTTACTTTAACCGAGAAAAAAAAATCACATTAAATGATTATAAGGTCAAAGGTGGAACCCTGGCAGAAGCCTGCTTATTTCTAACCTGAGTACTGTAGAAGCGTTATATTATGGAAGAATTGAATCTGTTGAGATTAAAATGGTAATTTTTCAGGCTCTATTAAGAAAGTAAGTTTAACTTTGATTTCATAAATATTCTAAGCAGGAGTACGTCAAGGAGCTCAATTGTGTCCAAGAAATGAGCCTAAGGAATTGTCCCTCCAAGAGTTATCTCCCTTACCTGATATTCTTCGTCCGCTCCTGCACTTGCACGTTTATCCTCCACCGCTTTGAACAGCTCATCACAGAAAATCGGAACAATTCCTTTGTTGCTTCCGTAACCCACCATGGAGTATGATTTACCACTTCCAGTTTGTCCGTACGCAAACAACGAACAATTGTAGCCCTTCCATGCATTGTCAAGCACACCCCTGCCAAGGTCATCGAACACCTTTTTCTGAAACACAGAAAAAAAATATATATATCTATATATTATCCTCTATATTTAGAATGGGCAATGGACTGAGCCAAGATCGTGTTATCTTTGTATTGTACCATGTCATGACCAACCAAGTTATATAAGGAGTGTTTTTGCTACCATGACTTTACATCAACCTGTGCCTTATTGAATTGGAAAAATTAAGTTGAGAAAATATCCTTGAATTTTGCATCATTTTGGGAAAATAACACAAATTCTGACTGGGGGAAACAGCTTAATATATCGGCTGTACAACTGGGCAAACAAAATCAGTGATAAGAGATAAAAGATGAGCCTTTTGTTTATGAAGATAAGGTTAAGGATAATTCCTTTTCAGTTACTGGGAAGTCATTTTCCATTTTTGTTCATCATTTAAATCACTTTTTGCCTAAATTTGATTTTACTTTCAAATTTATTTGATAACTAATGTTTACTAATCTGTTGATTTGCTGCAAGCCTACATATTTTGGCGCACCTGAATTTTAGTGCATAACCAAATTTAAACAAATAATAAAGGGCAATAGTTATAATGGATTTCCACATTCAAAGAACTTGCTGTATAAAGTATTATAACACTAAAAAAAACTGTAATTAGAGCAATCATGAATTAATAAGAGGATGCTTTCTGAGCGGGAAAAATCGCTAAAATTAAATTACCACCAAAATATGTACATTTACAGAATTCTGTACTAAATTTGCTCCTACCAATGGCAGGGCCTTTTCTCACTGTTTCGGGAAGGGACCTTTTGGTCTGATTTTGGAAAGAAAATTGGTGAATTGGGAAAGATCTTTCAGGAGTAAACTGCAGATTTGGGGAATTTGGCTTAAATATGAAATAATTTCAATGGGGAATGGGGCCCATTAACAGCCCCAAAACGCTCTCAGAAAAAGTCCTGAATGAGCACGACTTCTGTTATAGTCTTCGATCCGCATGACAAGTGAGTCAGTATAATTTAAAATTAATTTAATTTGAATATCAGACCAATTATAAAAAAAAACGAAATGTAGACTGAAAATCTGAGTGAATTAAGTGCTTGCATGATGGCTAACTACATGATGAACATTCAAACTCACAGTATTTCGTGACATTTAACCTATTGAGAAACGCTTATATGTCTAAATATAATTTTTCTCATTAATAATTTATATACATACAGTAATCATTCTATTAACAGATGTATACATTAACATATCAAACACACTTCGACAGCGGAGTAGGACTGTTGTTGAGAAACGGTTCATTGGTTACAAAAGTTTGTTGATTACAAAGTTATTGATGTGTAAAAACTTGTCAATAACATGGTTCATCGCGACCAGGCTTCAATAAGCCCTTAAAATGAACTCACATACACTAGCGCTGTACTTTTAATTGTCAGTGTATTTACCATTATTGTAACCATGGTTTTCTGGGGTCTATCAAAACCCCATAATAATTAAATCAAATGCATGTTTATATGTAAAAAAATATTCAAAAGATTTAAATGCAGACTTATTCCAAATTGAAATTTTAAAAGACTAGAATTAAATAAACATAGACTCATACAGGGCTTAATTGGGAAAAATCACATCTTTTTTTCATTGGGAATGGGTCCGTTTACTGGACCTAAAAAGAGGGGCGATTGAAAGCCTTGAAACTGGAGGCAAATCATGGCGGGGGTATCATCTTTAACGAAAAAGAATCACTTGTGGAGTTCTAAAATATCAACAAAAATAACAATATAATTGGATAGTGTACATGCATATTTGCCAGGGTTTATTATAATTTAGCTTCAACGTTTACAGTGCTTGAAAAATTGGCTTAAGTTGAGCTTCAAGTATTCCTTTCTTTTACGAGTGCATTATCTGCAATGTTTAAGCGCTTATAATGCATCTTTATCTATGATATTTACAGAGAAACTGTAATGGCACTTGAAAGATAATTTATGTAACATTGATGCATAAATATTGAGTCGTGTTTAACATATATCCATACAATATTGCCACAAATGCAAACATTTTTACCGGTTCGATTATCCTTTGGAATGGAAGCTAGTAATGTAAACTTCAAATTCCCTTTATATAATCATCTGGATTGTTGCTAAAATGTAATTAATCAGCTGCATTGGTGGAGAAACACTTTTAAAACTTTGGCATTTTACATTACCAGGTTTATGAATTCACATAAAATTAAGGTCAATAGGTATACATGGAATAATTTTACAGTCACCATTTAAGATTTATGTATTCCAGTTTCTCCCAATTTGTAAACTCTGACCTATAATTACTTATAGTGCGCTTATATAGACTTACTGTAATTGGGGAAGCCTAACCAGTACCAGGTACATGTATGTTTCATATAATTACAGTCAAGAGAGCTCTGTATAAAACAGGATTATAAATTAACATTACAGGTGTGATAAATTGAATTAATATGTAGTATATATATATACCACAGGTAATGGTGTCACCTGTGTACTAAAATAATTCCAACCAAAAGCCATGCTTGGCCAATTCATTTGTTTGTTTATAATTGTGTATAGGGTCAATATAATTCAATTATTATTTTATTCATGTTGAGGGGTAATGAGGATCCGGTCCTTCCCTGTTAGTGCAGACAAAACACTTAAGATTCGATTGTAGGTTTTTTTTTATCAAATATATATCAATTTGTACCTGTATCGTTATTAGAGACCTGATCGACAGAGAAATAACAAAAAAAAATGGCTACAAAGATATTTCAATATAAAATTGAGAATATGGTCTCTTAAATTATCAAAGTTGCAGGTGTCTAAAAGGCAGTCCTCTTAACGCAGACGATCACTTAGATTACACCGATGGTCTCTATATTACACAGGCCATCTCTTAACACAGGTGGTCCCTTAACACAGATAGTATCATAATGCAGATGGTCTCTTAACACGGGTGGTCTCATAACACAGGTGATCTCTAAACACAGGTGTTCTCTTAATGAACACATGTGGTCTCTTAACAAATGTGGTCCCATAACACAGGTGGTCTCTTAACACAGGTGTTCTCTTAACACAGGTGGTCTCTTAACACAGGTGATCTCTTAACACTGGTGTTCTCTAAACACAGATAGTCTCTTAACACAGGTGGTCCCTTAACACTAGTGCTGGGTATTGATCAGATTTTTTCAATACAATACGTATTGGTTAACTGGGTTTCAATACACAATACGTATTGCTGTATTGATCATTGCTTTAAATCTGTACGTACAGTCGTACATTATTGGTTTCAGAGTCCTTTGGTCAAATGTTTAATAATATGCATTATTTATATCATTGATTTCATCAATTATTTATATAAATCTTCATTATTGTATGATTTTTAAAACTAATAAAAGGTACTTAGTCATCATTGTTTGTTTTCAAAAGATTTTTTATAACAATTATCTCCATATTAAATGGAGGCAGCCCAGACAGAAGGAATACTAATAAACAGGTAAGTGAAAAGATTATTTATTGAGTCAATAAAGTCAACAAGGTCAAGTGTGCATTGTGCATGGTCATCAGGCTCCAGGGATACTACTGAGTATACGTACTAGTCGTACAGTATCTGGCTATCTGCATATTTAATACTTGAATGTCTTCAATTAAAAGTATTAATTTCCAGGTTATATACGAATTAAATCTGTACATATTCACTAATAGGCACTAGGCAGACCTCGTAAAAAGGTACAAAGTGTAAATTTATTTCAAAAGCGAATCCGCTAGGCCCTACGTATAAGTTCTTACCCTACCTACTGTAGTCGTAGCATACATGTAGACAGACCATGATACATGGACTCCATAGGGGCATTGTATTATCTTTAAACTACATTTGAAGTCAAAATTGAATAGTGTGAATTAAAATAAACGCCGATTTCTCTCATCAAATTTTGTAAAATAATATTTGCATCAATTAATTAACGATATCTTATCTGAGTCAGAGCGGGAGGCTTGACGCAGCGGCCGTAGGCATGGGGTCAGACGACCCACCACCTTTCCCAGCAACATTAATCTTATGGTGTCTGATTAGGTGGGTACTTAGGTTTGTAGTCCCCCTTGACGTGGCCACATTGAGCTTACAAATGTCGCAGCTCGCAACATCATTGTTGATCATTGCAGGCGTGTTGATAACGTTTTCGCGCGTCACGGTCACACAGACGCTTCAAGAGACGTGTATTACAAACGTTTTGGCGACCTACACGCAAAGTGAAAGTAACTTTTCAGAAACGTGCCGTGTATCGATTCAGCCGACGTTGTGTATCGATATACCGAAAGGACCTGTTATACCGATATATACCGATTTATCGATATATTGATCCACCACTACTTAACACAGGTGGTCCCTTTACACTGGTGATCTCTTAGCACAGGTGATCTCTTAACACAGATGTTCTCTAAACACAGGTGGTCTCTTAACACAGGTGGTCTCTTAACACAGGTGATCTCTTAACACTGGTGTTCTCTAAACACAGACACAGGTGGTCCCTTAACATAGGTGGTCCCTTAACACAGGTGGTCCCTTAACACAGGTGGTCCCTTAACACAGGTGATATCTTAACACAGATGATCTCTTAACACAGGTGTTCTCTTAACACAGGTGATCTCTTAACACAGGTGTTCTCTTAACACAGGTGGTCCCTTAACACAGGTGGTCTCTTAACACAGGTGGTCTCTTAACACAGGTGATCTCTTAACACTGGTGTTCTCTAAACACAGACACAGGTGGTCCCTTAACATAGGTGGTCCCTTAACACAGGTGGTCCCTTAACATAGGTGATATCTTAACACAGGTGATCTCTTAAAACAGGTGTTCTTTTAACACAGGTGGTCCCTTGACACAGGTGATATTTTAACACAGGTGATCTCTTAACACATGTGTTCTCTTAACACAGGTGATCTCTTAACACAGGTGATCCCTTAACACAGGTGGTCCCTTAAAACAGGTGGTCTCTTTACACAGGTGGTCTCTTAACACAGGTGGTCCCTTAACACAGGTGGTCCCTTAACACAGGTGATCTCTTAACATGTGTGATCTCTTAACACAGGTGATCTCTTAACACAGATGGTCACTTAACACAGGTGATCCCTTAACACGGGTGATCTAAGAATACAGGTAGTCTCTTTACACAAGTGGTCTCTTATAATTTACATAGGTGATTTTTTAACACAGGCAGTCTCTTAACACAGGTGATCACTTAACACAGGTAGTCTCTTAACAAAGATGGTCTCTTAACACAGGTGATCACTTAACACAGATGGTCTCTTAACACATGTTGTCTCTTAACACAGGTGGTCTCTTAACACAGGTGGTCTCTTAACACAGGTGGTCTCTTAACACATGTGGTCTCTGAACACAGGTGGTCTCTTAACACAGGTGATCACTTAACACAGGTGGTCTCTTAACACAGGTGATCACTTAACACAGGTGATCTCTTAACACATGTTGTCTCTTAATACAGGTGGTCTCTTATAACAGGTGGTCTCTTAACACAGGTGATCAATTAATTAAGACAAGTGGTCACTTAAAACAGGTGATCACTTAACACAGGTGGTCTCTTAACACAGGTGATCCCTTAACACAGGTGGTCCCTTAAAACAGGTGTTCTCTTAACACAGGTGGTCTCTTGACACAGTTGGTCACTTAATACAAGTGATCACTTAACACAGGTGATCCCTTAACACGGGTGATCTCTTAATACAGGAAGTCTCTTTACATAAGTGGTCTCTTATAATTTACACAGGTGATTTTTTGTTTACAAAGGCAGTCCCTTAACACAGGTGATCACTTAACACAGGTGGTCTCCTAACAAAGATGGTCTCTTAACACAGGTGATCACTTAACACGGGTGGTCTCTTAACACAGGTGATCACTTAATTAAGACAGGTTATCACTTAACACAGGTGATCACTTAACACTGGTGTTCTCTTAACACAGATAGTCTCTTAACACAGGTGGTCTCTTAACACATGTGGTCTCTTAACACAGGTGGTCTCTTAACACAGGTGATCCCTTAACACAGGTGGTCTCTTAACACAGGTGTTCTCTTAACACAGATGGTCAGTTAACACAGGTGATCTCTTAACACATGTGATCTTTTAACACAGTTAGTCACTTAATTAATACTGGTGTTCTCTAAACACAGGTGGGCTCTTTATACAAGTGGTCTCTTAACACAGGTGATCACTTAACACATGTTGTCTCATAACACAGGTGATCACTTAACATAGGTGTTCTCTTAACACAGATGGGCTCTTAACACAGGTGGTCTCTTAACACAGATGGTCTATTAACACAGGTGGTCTACTATAAGAGGTTGGTGTTAGGGCAGAGTTTTTGTTTGATATACAACTGTAGCACCCCAGGAGTTAAATATTCTTTCTTTGACTAGGTATTTGATGATAATTAAATTATTTTGTATATGCCAGTACATATGCTGTATAACAATTTTGGGTATTCTGTGGTTTTGAATTCTGCACTGTAGTCCTGCTGAATTTCTATTAGTACTTTTAAAAAACTCACTAGTGATATTTGTATCTTATTAAATTCATCTGTACGTTTTTTTATTATCCATACAATCTTGCCAGGTAATCACACTGAAGTTAATTTTTCAGAACCTATTTAATATTTAATGCCATGTATCAGCCATGCTGGGTAATAATTAAGAGCTTTCAAAGTACAGTTATATAGTTTTGGGCAGTGCATAGACATGTACCCTTAAGGCAATTATAACACACTTATAAATATATCACTGTCCCAGGGCTTAATTCTGGTCCATTAAGTGCAATATACTTTCACTTTTAAATTTTGGTATTTCACTCATGACCAGCTGACATGTACATCCGACAATAGCCCTTGTATACTGTGGAACAAAATGTGATATATTGGTCGAGCTTTTGGCAAGTTATATATTGCTTTATATACTATAAGTCCCTAAACTTGTTCCCCCCTAAATGTTTATAATGAACTATTCCAATCTTTAAATTGGAAGGGTTCAAAGGAATTTTACGTGTGTGTGGGGGGGGGGGGGATGAGTTAATATATGGCTAGTTCAGCCCCTCACTTACAAAGCTAACATTCCTTGAAAGACTGAAAGATAATACACAGGATTTAATCAAAACCATCTTAAAAATTGTCCTCACCATAAATTGAAATTTGTATTATGTGTACACACTTTGAACTTCAAGGGGTACAATGTATTCCCCTTTAAAAGTCCATTAGACCACACTGTATAGTTGCTGGACATTGTAAGCCGAAGTTGATTATACCCCACACAGCTTTATTTCTGACAAAATTGTAGTTTTAAGAACTGGAGACTATATGGTTTTAACTGAAATTAGTAATAGGGGAAATGCAATCGATCCAAAAAGCAAACTGTGATTTTTTAAAATTAAATTCTGGAGAATATATTCTATGTGTCATTTTTGTCTTCTTTTTTTTTTTTCATGAGAAAATGTTTCTTTCTTTTCATGAGAAAATGTTTCATTTAGATCTACTGTTGCTCTGAGAATCATTAACACCAAAATAAAATGAGTTTTTGGGACTGAGAAAAGAAAACGGATACACTTGGAAAATTAGCAAAAAATCCATTGGAGATATATCAAAATTTTATAATTGCCCTAGAAAAAAATGGTTATATGATTTCAGCTCTCAGTCAAATTTTATTCAAACTTAAGACAAATCCAGATTAAAAACTACAGGATCATTCAGATTTTTAAAAAAAAAGTATCTAAAAATGATATGAATATGCAATGGCAATTGCTAGGAAGGCAACATATTTTCATTTCGACTTTGATCAGTATAGCAAACAATTCATAACTGAAAATTGTGAAAAATTATTGTACAGATGCATTAAGTAGAGGATCTAACACTTGGGTAATTGATTTAATATGGATTTAACATGTCTTGTGAAATTAATAAATGATTTTATTATTGAGTTCAAAATTACATCAAATCAAAGTGTTAAGATTCTATTTATCATAAAACTTAAGGAAAAAATTATCATATTATCATAATAATTAAATTTATAATACATTTTTAATGATTTTCCTATATATAGCGGAAACTTTTTTTTGTCACTGCTGAGAAAACAGCATGACGTCATGTACAATAATTACATTGTGATCTCATTGATAAATGATGTCACAAAGTGTTTCCATAGTTACAACTGTCACCTTTACATGTTTATCGTACTTGTGCTATACAGCAGAACCTTAACTGTTATCTTGAACTCGTACAACTTGAAGACTCTGTTTAATTAAAAGTATTTTGTCGGTCCAGACCATGCAATTCAAGCTTTTCACTTAAACATTCAAACTCGTGTAACTTGATGCTCAGATAACACAAAGTTTTTCAATTGTTCCGCCAACTTTGAGACAACCAGGTTCAACTGTATTGTTTTTACTGCATCCCAATACTTAACATGGCAAATGACCTGTTTTAACCCTTTCACCCCTGTACACCATAATAGATTATTCCAGATCAAAACATGGTAGGGCTTACTGACGATACAAAGGGGTGAAAGGGTTTAATTCATTTACCCCTGAAGACACATTTGAACTCTTCCAATACAATGGTTGGAATTGGTCATTTTGAAATTTCAGGGGTGATTGAGTTCACATAATAATTAAAATATCTTACCTGATCTGCATACTTGGATCCAGTGGGGTCCAAATATCCATCACTATTTTCTTGGAACTCATCGTGCGACCAATAGGAGAAGTCAAAGGCAAAAGGTCGGGGTTCAGCAGACATGTTCTCCGGATCCTGGATTGTCGTCGTGTTCCCCGACATGCCAATGATAAGTTTGGCATTTCTGCCTGTTTCCCTTGAATTGTATGCACAGTCAAGGACAAATTTTAAAATATATATATATATATATAAAGGAAGTACAGTATAACTTGTCTAAACCGGCCTCTGTCTTATCCAATTCTCTGTATATATTCTGGCCTTACAGTTTGGTCTAATTCTCTATCATAACTGATCGACATATCAATTAAACCTCTACAAACTGGACAACTGTGTGAACCGGCAAAAAACTTTAGTCCCAATGACATCTCGTTAAGACATTTAGTTACAGTATTATAGTTTTGATTTATAATATCAAAAAAATTGCACAAAATACTAATTTCAATTTTTTTTATACATGAAATTTGACCTAATAATTTAAGCCCACCCACCATGTAAGCGCATAAATGCAGCCCCAAAATTATTAAGACATTATCTATATGTGTTAGAAAAAATAATGAAAAGACATTAATCTGCCCCGTACCAGAGTTTGAACTGACGATCCTTAAAATGGTCTGACACCCTTATGCATGCATGACTAAAAGGAAACTAAAATTTCCACTATCATCTATAGGTTGTAATATAAGAGCTGTCACACACAGTGTGTATCGCAAGGGGTTTGACGATACGATACGTATCACGATACAAGGGCCATAATACGATACTAAATGCCACGATATATGAGAAACTCTCTGACAATGAACATTCCATTGCAAGTTTAACTTCTATACCTACAAGTCACATTTAAAAGTTACTTCTGTAGTGTTATCTGTGAAAATGGTACGACATAAACAGGCAAATCAACACGTGAAACAGTTTTCAACTTTGTTTATTTTCATGTTTTGTTTTCAATGGATAAAGTTTACATTTGACATCGATCTGTGATCGCATTCGAAGGTGTACATTTAGATTTGATTGTCGTTTAAAACATATATATATATATATAGACTTTAGCTTAATTTTTGCCTGTGCAGGTACTGCATGAGGCCGTAAATGAAGAACTGAACTGAGATTTAACATTATCATGATTGCATTGATGTCAATGTCGTAGCAATTTTGTTGTGGTGTTGTACATGTGAATGTGTTGTCTTTATCGTATTCCCTGAATACTTGAGCCCAAACCCACTTTCATTACATTTAATATACAGACGTTTTATCGGTATCTCGCACACCACTCTTGATTTTGGTTTGGATGGTCCAGTTTTAAATAAGTCCAATAAGAAGCTTTGAATGTCGCTAGAGTAGCAACATGTTTCTGTTCAACCCCTTTTCCTGCTTGTCGGCCATGATGTTTAAGTAATACGACAAGGGAGATAACTCATTTCAGGTATCACGATACCAAACAAATTCAAACGATGCATCGATGCACTGTCCCGCGATTCGATACATCGATGAATCAATGAATCGTTACACCTCTAATGTATATAATATATATAGTAGTACAATTGAATGTCTCAATTTCTACACTACCCCTCCTTCATAAGCAAAGGCTTTATTTGACCTGAAGAACTTAGCAGCATTCCAGCTGGTTTGATGTCTCTAAGAAAGCATCTCTATAATCTATAGCTTAATTCTATCCTTGGTGAGGTCAACAACCTGCAATTCTGTAAATTAGGTAAATCAATTAAGTCTAACAAAGAAATTAGAAATCTGCCTAACTGGGGTTCAACTTAAGCACCCACAGTCTCATTATATATCACCCACAGTCTCATTATATATCACACACAGTCTCATTATATATCACCCACAGTCTCATTATATATCACACACAGTCTCATTATATATCACACACGTCTCATTATATATCACACACAGTCTCATTATATATCACACACAGTCTCATTATATATCACACACAGTCTCATTATATATCACACACAGTCTCATTATATATCACACACAGTCTCATTATATATCAGACACCCTATACAGCTATACCGCTCGATCTATGATCAACTAAAGGGAAATTCCCACCAAATAACCCAGGTTTGATATCTCAAGGAAGCATTTCAATCTCCTATATCTTCGGTACCCTTGGAGTGGTCAATGGCACCATATTAAAAAAACAAATTTATCTGCCCAAATTGGGGTTCCAACTGTACCACCTAATCCATTGTCTCTTGACGGACATGTTCCTACCGCTTTCTTAAAGGAAAATCTTCATTACAGAGGAAACGAGGACAACCTATTATCTCAACTTTTATACATGTGGTATTATATGGTACATGTATATATATAGATATAATATGGTTGGGTGGGGCAGTGGATAGCGCATCTGCCTTTCACCAAGGCGGCCGGGGTTCGATTCCCCAACCGGACGTGAAAAGGTATGGGGTCACCTGCCCGACTACATGGGTTTTTTCCGGGTACTCCTGTTTCCTCCCACAATAAGACCCCTCAAGCGCTAACAACCGGGCCAACAAGAATGATTAATATAAGTCGTATAACTTATTTCATAAATGTTGTAAAATAAATAAGTTTATATTTTAAGTTAGTATATATATAAAAATATATGAATCTAAACAGAGTAAGCCTACCTATTTAAATTAAGCTCAATATTAAAAAAAAAAAAAATCCTAGATATTTTTTCCTGAGTAAAACCATTGCATGCATTGTTGTTTACATAAACATTTATAGTGGCTACTACAGTGTAGTAAGGAAAGTGTACATGTATAGTGTATATATAATTGGTAGCACGCGCCACTATATATGACAATGACAGCTTAGCGTACCTAGATACGAGCTAGTCTCGCGTCATTACTGGCCGTATAACTTGTCTCTACGTCATAAAATACCTTGTGGATGTGAAAAAACACTTAGAATCCAATTTCCGTATACAGCTGAAAAACGACACTCACGTAAACGTGCAAAAAAAGGATATGAAGGGGCGAACCCGCACCGCTACTTTCACACTTTCAGCCATTTTCACGTTCTTGTGGTAATTGGCTGTTCCTTTTACCTCCCTATATATACCGATAAGTATTTGACCAGGGGAATGAATATCGACGCAGTCAATGTCATGAAGATTCAAAACAATAATTTTATATGACAATTTGTGTATCCAATACCAACTCTTATTATTTCTATATGCTGAACCAAGCGAAACCAGAAAGAGGGAGAAAACTAGTAAAAAAGAAGAGCGCATTAGTTACTTCCGTAAACAAAAGATCGACAACTGTGTCAAGTTCCGTCCTAAATAAAGCGCGGGAATATTTAATGTAGGAATACAAGAGTTAAATGCTATGCAACTGGTCTTCGCGCGATCGGACCACACGGGGTCAAACTTTAAAATTAATGTTGTCTACGCGGTGAAATATTTTGTGAATACTTACATATATTCTCTCCTTTTTCTGTTCTGACATTTGTTATTATCACGAAATTTTAGCTATCATTCATATATACATTGTAAGTTTCACATTCCGCGTTTGGAAATCGTTTTTTTCATAACAATGCAATTTACCCTGGTTATTCAATGTTGTGAAAATCGGCTTTTGCACATGGAAAACAGCAAAGTATGTGACTGTGTGTTGTTTTTTTTTTTTTTGTGGCTGTAGAATGTTAGAATTAGTAATTTTTATTATCGGCTAAATGTGGACACGGGGTCTTTTAATATACACTGTACATTGTAAATATGTGAACCATTGGGTCTCTAATAAATTTAAAATTTCAGCTTCTTCTTGCCAATATTGCTAAATATATTATACACGAACACCTTTGTTACCTGACCTACATTTTGTACTTTCTCTCGCTTCAGAATAAGAAAGACCGCTGTGTTCACAGTTTAGAGACCCCGATGTGGCGCTAGGACACGTTGATACAAAAACACTTCGGAAAAGATAATTAATACATATACTTCTGAAACACTAGCTAGTATATAATTAGCGTATTAGGCCAATCACGTTGTTTTGCAATTACCAAGGTATTATGTAGGTTAATATTGATTGGAGACTATATGAGGGTAGCTAGGTCTCTTCACCGAACACTGACATACATATAGTCCCAATGAGAACATAACATTATCGAAACATTTTTAAAAAGTCTCAACAATGTGATCTTATAACATTGTGCCTCTAACATTGAAGAAATGTTGTGAAAACGTTACAAAAAAATATCTAAATGTTTTAAAAATGTTTTATTGATGTCATGAAAAATCCGTTTAATTAAAATGTTTTGTAGACATTTTAAAAATATTGTAAAAAATAACTATTTAGAACCTTCGTTTCATCAGCTATTGGTTGCTGAAGAAATGTTTATGAAACATTATCTAAACATTGTCCTGAGTTCAAACAAATGTTTGCAGAACATTTTTACAACATTTTAACAGATATTTACACGGAAATGTCTTTTTACTGTTAACAAGTAAACATATTAAGTTTTTTTTATAATAAAATGATTTGTAATGAGCTTTCAATGTTGTTTTTTTCTGGAAATAGTCCTTCCAACAAATATTAAATGCTCAACATTTTAAAAATGTTTACTAGACATTATTTACAAACATATATTGCATATGTTTTCATAACATTATCTTAATGTTTCAGATTAAAATGTGGTACAAAAAAATAAGATAATGCTAAAATAAGTTATATGTATGAAATGATAAAATGATAATGACAACTATAAACACATATATATACGCCTATTAAGTAAGTAAAAGATATGATAAAGAAACTTCAACATGTAGATTATTCAAAATGTTATTAAAATATTGACAAAACATGAGCAATTGTTATTTTTATATCATGTTGTAAAAACATTTTTTAAATGTTCTCTTTTATTATCAACTGAAATCATGTAAAAACGTTTTAAAAATATTTCAACGACCTGTTTTCAATTATTAAGGATTCTATTTTTATATTTGATTAATATTGTCCTGTTATTTGAAAGAAAATCTAAAGTAAAGTAACTTTGTGTGCATCATCTACTGTCCAGTCATTTGAAGTCACACGTACAAGTCAATCTTTTGGGAAATGTATTATTTGAATAATTTATTAAAACTACACGCTTTTATCTTATTTTTTGTTATTTTTATTTCTTTTAAAATATACAAACTTAAATTTTGAAAAGGAGAGTTTTGTTTAAGTTACCCAATATTTATAATGTTACATGATTATTTATTTTTTTCTTTTCCAAGCCATGTGTTGTCTGTTTATCTCCCTTAGTCTAAGTTCTTTGCCAACAGGTGGAGCTGTAGTTGCGCATGCGTTATAAACTCCATCTTTTCAAAAACCAAAACCATCGCGGGTTATACAAAACTGGACGTGAAACATAAAGATGGAAGTTTATTTATCATTGCAACATAGTGCTGCATTTCAGTATAAGGTAAGTGAAATATGATGTCTATATTATCAGAAACGTGATATAGCGTGTTCGATGTGTATACATGCAGCATACATTTGTGGGTCTCCCGACCCCGGCACTTGTCATTTTCAATCTGATGCCTGTCGATCCCAATGGCCAATATATTAAAGGCCGATTTACACACTTGTAATACCAAAATGAATTAGCATTTAAAATCACTTTACAGTATAATACAGACATAGGCCTATATATATGTAATTCTCAATGTTTGTTGCCCAGGCAAACTAAAGGAAAGTGAAATTCATTTGCACATGTGTATAAACTCACTGTCCGGCCTATCGCTGTTATCATAAACCATGTAGGTCACACAGCTGCTATGTATACATGTAAGCTACTGCGTTTGCAAACACATGTTAAATGGAAACACTCAAAGCACATACAGTTACAGTGTATACACATCCAAATATTTCTGTATATATTCCTATTTATCTGTTCATGAGAGCCTATTTAGAAGCAAGGCCCTGGTTTCATCAACGTTCCTTAACGTAAGGAAACTACTTAACTTAAAAATCTCCATAGGAAAGCATTACAGAATTTAAGGAAAGTTCCTTAACTAAGGATTTCCCCCTTAAATTCTGTAATGCTTTCCTATGGAGATGTTTAAGTCAAGGAGTTTCCTTAAGTTAAGGAACGTTGATGAAACCAGGGCCTGGGTGACGTACATAAAGCAAGATAGTTTATTTACAATACCAGTTATATACGTCTCGGATAGACAGGAATCGCAGGAACTTCTACATTATTTATTACAATAATAGTTTTCTATGTGATATTGTACTTATATATTACATCCGATATATATTAATTTGTATTTGTCTCTTTCTAATTTTGAATGTTTCTAAGCATAAATGACATGCATGTAAAATATCAAACCAGCTTTCTTTGTAATTCAGTTGCAATACTTTTTTAATGTTTTGCAGACACTGACCAACTGCCATTTCACATGTTACAAGCTGCATTCAAAGATATCCTTGCAATACATATTGGAAATGGGCCATAAGCTGCAGATCAGGTTAATGTGAGAAATAAAATGTTACTAAAAACAGTGTGTTGTTGTCTGTTTCTTTGTTATTCTATTTTACCATTAGCCAGCTAAAATTCGTGTTGCTGTAAGATGTTTATTCAACGTACGTGTGCCTGCTGGGAAGAATGTATTCATTCTTATTTGTATGTTAGCACCTGGAGGTCTGAAAACAGTTGTAGCCATATTTAGGTTACAATACTATAATAGTATTCAGATAGACTTAAAGAATTTGAATTAGGACCTTATTTCAAAATTGACAAGAAAACTTAATGTTTTTGGAATGTTATTATAATGTTTTGGTGAAATGTTAAACAGTAATGTCTTTTTAAAAACGTTAAATAAACATCCTAGTAACATTAAGTATAAAACATGATAAACATAATGTTAACAAAACATTTTACAGAATATTGTTAAAACATTCTTCCTATATTTTGAATGACTTTTTAATATCCTGATGCCATAAAAACACTTTAAAAATGTTAATTTAAAACATTGCATTGCAATATTTTCAAAACATTGTGCTGTGAGATTTTCCTAAAATGTTAAGAAAACATTTCGAAAACCATACAAAATAATGTTATTATAACATTTTGTAAAATGTTTTCAAAACATTATTTAAAATGTTTTTAGGATATCATGAAAATGTTTTTGTTCTATTTGGGGTATTAGGGGGAAAAATATCTTTTATTCGTTGGAACTCATTTACAAATGTCAAGAATAGGTCTGTCGTGGTTTAAAATCTGTCCCTGCTGCTAAATTTGTGTACTGTCTAACTAATAATATTGGTTTTGTAACTGCAGACATTTTTTGTTTGTTTTTGGATGATGTCGTGTATAACGTCAACATGCATATGACATCATGTAGCGGAACGCTGTAAAAGAACCTAAGTCTTCTTTTTGCTAATGTACAGGCCTAGTGCTCCTATTGCTAGTGGGGCATAATTTCACTGTATGGAAAATGGTGTCTAAAAACTACAACAAATAAAGTTAGTGAAATGATAGCTTCATGTACATTGATCTTTCGTCCATTTCTCATACATTTACTTCAGCTGAGATTTCATATTGATTTAGGTTGGGATTTATCTCTCATAATTGCGCATTGTCCGGTAATTAGATTTTGGTGACATATTCTGGGCATATTAATTAACTGGACGGATATTTTTATAGCAATATATGCACATTTGTCCCATCATTTTAAATCTCAATGTTTTATTTTTCATTTATTCATTTATTGTAAATGGCAGTGTTCATTTTAACACGAAAAGAAATAGGCAAACGACAAATAATTTTAATGAGTTAGGATTCGAGAAATGCAGTTTGATAAAGACTATGGACAAGTTTTATTGGCGCCATCTTGATCTCATCGAGAAATATTCTGTATCTTTGTGTGATATGAAGATGGACGTTTTGGAGTTTGTTTATTAGTGTGCTAACTTGTTGTGATGACAATGATGACTCGGTTGTCATTTTGAGGATTGATGCTTACTTGTATGTGACCAAGATTTACATAGCGGGTGTTTTCGACGAGGCGGAATACGCTTACTCACCAGGAACACATGGTCTTATTATCTTGTACTTTTATAAGGGTCTCTATGTATTCATATTTTTCACATAGGTTGATCGATATTGAGTTCGGATTATGGTTTTGTTGTCGCTTCGGTATTATCTGATTTTGTTTTCAATTCGAAACCTTTAATCCAACATTGCATATGGTATCGATGATATGCTGAAGGAATATTTTATGCCTTGTTCTGTCTTGTTGTACTTTTCAATAACTTTTAAAATTGGATAATTTTTCTCTGATGTAGTCAGCTGAAAGTATTGTCTCTCTATTTAAGAAAGGGGGTCCAGGTAATCCTGATAACTACATGAATATTTCAATTGTATTGGTGAACATTTTACGTCAGTACTAAATACATAGGTTGGTGAAAATCAACACGAAGCAGAAAAAGGCAACCGTTACTCAGTTTTGATTCAAGCAAAATATTTTATCGACATATGCTTTTTACATTGCAGGTTTTAACAATCTAACAAAACAACAGCAACAACAACAACAACAAAACACGTCTTTACTGCAGTTTCACTGAAAGTAACAAAGGTTTGACCGGCTAGATGGACAGAATGTGCATGATACAAGCTAATTAAAAAGGATATTCATGGTACGATGTTAAATATTATCATATCTCTTTATAAAATATAAGATGTGTGAAAAAAAAAATCAGCGAATACCAAAGCGTCAACAAAACCATAATCCGAACTCAAAATCGATTAAACTAGGGGCAAAATAGGAACAAAGGAAAGATCTACATGGAGACTCTCGTAAAAGCACAAGGGAATAAGACCAGGTGTTCCGGAAGAGTAAGCGTCTTCTGCTTCATCGACGACACCCGCCATGTAAATTGAAAACAATGGCATATGATCTGATTTTTTCCGATCATCACGAAAGTTCTCCGATATTTTAGGATACTGGTTAAAATACTGCGATACAGATATAAAAATGATACATTAACAATATATCATTCTGATTAAAATACAGATCTTCACTTTACACTATGCTTCATAGCAAAGTGTATAATAGAGATATGTATATTTTGAGCAGATTGGCAATATACATACATGCGTTTTGGCATCTAAGATACATTTAGATATTACATAAAATTAGTTAATAATAACAATGCATCGTTCTTTTAAAGGATATTGATAAATAATGTCAATATACAAAAAACACGTTTTCAACGAACATTTTGATGTAAATTATCTCAAGATCCATATATCCATATAAAACACAATTTCCCATAAACGACTCAACATGAATCATATGCCTGTTTCCCGGATTCAGAAACGTTCATAATATTATGGAGCTTCCTTAACCGTCTTTCTCATGAAAGAGTCTTTTTGTATGAATGAAACATTGACATTGTGGAATTTCAGGACCTAAGATAGTGGTGAAAATATGACTTAGCACCAACGCAGAACACTTCCTAGACTAATTTTTATGCATATCTTGAGATCATTAAAAACTAATGAAAAGCAATGCAAAATATAACAGTCAATACATTATTTATGAGGGATTCACTCGTTATATCTTTATATATCTTTATTATTTAATGATTATCGAAAATCGGGAGAACCCTCGGTCTTGGATTAAGCCTGCGAAATAGGTAGACTATTTTTAAATTTGATAGCATTACTTGAAATAATGGATACAACATTTTCCTCAGCTGTTGGCCTCGTGGCCAGTTTACAATGGCACTTAACAATAAACGTGATGATTTCGATTTTCCGATTGAAAATTGCTCTTTCTTGATAGTAACATCCCTGCCTATCCGACCTTGGTGATTGCATTTCGCAGCTGTTTTGTTTTTCTAGGAATTTCTCGAAATATTGAGATTTTCGTGATAGATGCCGACTGCTGACAAACAAACTTACTACAAAGTTGGGAGACACAGTATGTTCTCCATATTGGTCTCATTGAGAAATATTTTGTATGTTTGTTTGATATGAAGGTAGACGGTTTTGAATATACTTATACGATGAAAATGAGCTTATATATACATGTGATTACTTGTTGTAACCACGGACTTAGATAGCAATAATAATCAAAGTCCGTGTTGTGACTTAGAATGATGGTTCTGTTCTCAGTTTTACTGGGATATGAGCAAGAGTTACATGGTGGGTGTCGTCGATGAAGTAGAAAACGCTTATTCTTCCGGAACCCCGGTTCTAATTATTTTGTACCTTTACAAGGGTTTTCGTGTAAATGTTTCCTTTGTTAATGTTTTGACAATAGCTTAATCGATTTTTAATAAGGATTTTCGTTTTGTTTACGATTTGGTATTCTCTTATCGCTTCGAATTAGTCAATGACATTCGAGCATATTGATATATATAAAGGATTTCCAGGACACTTGAATTAATATAAATTGTTTGAACTCAACTGTTGTGTGTACCTGTTGGGTTGGTCTAAGTGATTTCCTGTTATGCTGACATGCGATTGTTTTACAACAAAGAGTTGTACGAGGTGTTGTACAAAATGTACCGGACCGTGACATAAAACCAGTGGCCAACAGTCACCTTCTAAACCCACCTTCCGGTTCTTTTCCCTTTAATTAGTCGAAGTGTTAGGAAAAACCCACAACAACACCACAGTAAAAGTACTACAAGTTTATTATGAATTTAGACGAGTTTGGTTTCATTACATAAATAACATACCAAAACAACCAAGTTCCAGTTAAATTAGATGTAAAGCCTGAAGTAAAATAATATATGTAACAAGTATAGAAATGGTAACAAAATGTACACTAGGAAATCAGACTTATCCAAATAATAGGTTACCCAGATTATGACAAGCTACCCGCAAGATCATGCACGAGACAATCCCTGGAGAAGTTCCATGTTAACTCTCAATACACAACTCAATGCCTTGTAAATATGACCAACTTTACAAGTATTACGAAACTATAGATTATATATCCCACCTGGTCCATAATTATAACTACCAGCCTACGAGACGGGCTAGACTTCCATCCTCCCTCTAGAAACAACACCTAATAAACCCTAGTCTACACATGCACAGTGACTACAACTTAACGTTAATTCTTACGCTAAATTGTTTCAGAACATGTTCCTATGCTAAGCAGTTCTGTTTTCAGAACACGTACACATGTATGAGCCGCTCTGTTTTCAGAGTGCCAGCTAGGCCTATCTACTAGATGTAAACATGCAATAAAGCCACTCTGTTTTCAAAGCGTTGGTAATGACCAAATCCCGGTAGGAAAGTGGCGAGATTTCTCTCCCGTCTACGGCTTAAATAGCCCTGACCTTGACCCTTAGAGTAAATACCCGGAATAACATCCGTAATCTGAGAGACTCGGTGACTGGCTCCACCACCGCAATCTCGACCAATGACAGCGCATTACACAAACTGTCCCCGGCTCACCCGGCAAGATGGCCGTCATAACAGATAAACTGAAAATACCCGGGCAAACATTCGTCAAATCAGACAGAATATCCCCCGTAACCCCAAGGCTGTACCATCCCAGAGAACTACTATTTCGCGACTAAGGGTACGTACACCTGTAAAGAGCAAAACTCACTACAGAGTCACATAACACTACAAATCCCTTACGGAATCGAACGTAACTGTCCAAACCGCAGATGACAAAAATTCACTTATACCACAGTTTTACAACAAAGAATCAAGTTTATTTAATTTGTTTCATCTACATATGCATCCTCAATATCCAGGGGTTACGATCACCTATGCTCTCTACACCCCTGAAATACGTAATGGCAAAACTGAAGGCTCTGTTTGCACCAACTTTGTTGATGAGACAAGAAGACTGGTTCGGCCCTCTAATGCAAATCGAAAGAATCTCTTGATCGCATATCGATAAACACTGACAGCCTTTTGAAGTCGGTTGTGGTTCCATTGTAAACTTCACATGACAGGCATGCATCCCAGCGATTGGTCAGGATTTGTTACCAGAGCGTGTCTTTAGTTTGACCGTAACATATTACAGGTGTATAGAGAGCGTAGGTAATCATTACCCCTGGATATCGAAGATGCTACAAGTGGCATTGGATGATATGAATAATAATAATAAATAATATACAACATTTATATAGCGCTCTATATAATTTGTAAAATGACTCTAAAGGGCTCCACAACATGTAGATAATAATTTGATACTGACAATGCACAAATAAAGAAGTTATTACAATCTAAGCTAATGTGATAATATAAAAATGCAAAGAAATACGAACTAGATAAACAAATGTCAGTATATACATGTCGTCTAAGTTGATACCCTAATATGCAGGCGTGAAAAGGTACGTCTTCAGATGTATCTTTAATTTAGCCAGAGTGTTTGTTTATGATCACCTACGCTCTGATATGAAATGTGCAAAACATAAATGCATTTATAAAATGAAATTCACTTGCATTTGGTTGTTTTTGATGTTACGTTATTCAACGCGGTTCTAAAAAGCTTACAAGTATTCGCTTCCTTTGTTCCACAGCGTTGGCCATACGTTTTTTATTAAAGAAACAAAAGATTAACTGAAGCTGAAGACGACATTCCGGAAACCTCCACACATATATAAATGGATTTACAACGCTGTTCGTAATCACAAGGCCGTTTGCGAAATACAAAAATATTGTCTTCTTTGTCTCACCATAGAGCATGATATACACAGTATAACAAAAGAAAGGGACGTACATAACATTCCAGGTTAATCCTATCATTAAAAGTTTGTACGTTGTATAGTACATTTTACGAGAACTTGTTTTTGCTAAAATATCAGCTTGTCTAATTTTCAAAATTTTCTTATAAACAAAAAAGTACGCTACTCCGGATATTACTCGACATCCGATACCAAAGGTTAGTTGTATACACAAGCCATAAATACCCATAATATTACCTGGTAAACAAGTGACATACACCGATTTATAGTCCAAAGCTACTGTTAGTGTGACCAGAAAAGCTAATATCCAAATTGAAATCTGATATAATATGACCTTACGTGCGGTAACGTACGCCATATATGACATTTCATGATAAAGGCAAACACAACGGTCAGAAGCCATGTACGTTATTGTCAGCATAGCCGCAATGTTGGATCCAAATGTAATTGCCTCCTGAAAATAACATGCGTTATGTTGGGTTTTGTCGTCAAAAACATCATCAAAAATGACGAAGACTCGGAAGGAAAATGACATTCCGTACACAATATCGCTAATCAACAGATTCATAGTCATAACTTTTATATTTTCTGCTATTCCTTTGCACTTCAGCATGCACACGAACGCGATCACATTTATCGATGTGATGCATAATGAAAACAGTAGAGGAGTCCTCCCCTCGCTGTCAACATCTGTGAAGTTACTTGTGTTAAAATTGTTTGTAGCATTCATGGTTCCGAATGCAAATGTTGCTAAGTATGGAAAGAGATGAACAACGGTTTGATAAACAAAACAAAAAATAACACCGAAAAAAAACCCAAAAACAAACAACCAAAAACCGAAGGGTTCGTATTATGGGTGAAGTGATATACTGGTTTTCGTTTGGCCTCTTTGTGATTTACGGCCTATAAGTAGCAATTGTCATTTAATTAAGGATGTACTTTGCAGGTTTCAGTGGTGGAGGGAAGCCTGAGAAAATCCACCGACCTACAGCAAGTACCAGGCAACTGCCCAAAGTAGGTCTTTAATCCGTGACCTAGATGTGTAAGTACATTTGTAGAATGTCAAACACATTTACAAGTTTTCCACCGCGGCCCACAACGGAGAAACGTATTCTTTTGCTAATGAATATTCATCTAAAGAAATAGGTGTTACCTTCTCGTATGTAGCTGAAACAGTTGAAACGTAAACTTTGGACTGAGGCTGACCTCTGGATAATCCAGCACGCACGTGTAGTTTGAGGGGTTCAGACACAACTGACTGAAACTAAATTGCTATATTGCTAATTTGCGTTGTTTTTTCTTTCTTAAGCAATGCCAATCCAGATTTAGATATTCAGATACATTATATAACTTATTGGACGCATTTTTTTATCCTCCGAAACTGTGGATTGTTAGCTCTGCCAATAGTTATGTCCGAGTGCTTTCGTTTCTGTACCTCTCATGCCCGTTTATAACTGGTTAGGTGAATTCAGCCTATTTGCCTGGTATTGGCTCTTGTAGTCTTCGCTGCTGCTACACATACACTTGTTTTGAAAAACACAGTTTATCTAATTGTTCATCCCAAACGCAATCTTTCCACATTGGCCGGTTTTATAGTAATTATATATATATATATAATTCCAATGGTTATCATCAATGACAATCACCATTTTGTGGAGGGCCAATAATCCGCCATCTTCAATCTGTTTCGATAATCCAATGGATTAATTTCTGTAAATTTTCATCTTTAAAAAATCCTCTGTGATTTGTTAATCTTGTTTTCCTTTCTTTCTATCTAGTTTTTGATTACCCTAATATCTCTTCTGCATCGATGTCGCAATAAGTGTTGTTTACATTCCTTTCCCCGAATCTGTGGACATAAACAATACATGAATAATTTAATATCTTGTTTGAAACAAGCATTTCCATAGGCAAAAAAAATATGTTATCAGCCAATAACGTAAAAATGACGTCGCCATTTATAACGTCGTTTTTGATTGACTGATGCCACAGCGTAATAATTTGTAAGATAAAAGAGCCCATCAATAACGTGAATTTTAGCATGGTATTGATTAAGGTATATGGATTAACTTGAATCTATTTTCTATGTTATAGGGTTATAACACAAAAAATCGGAGTATACTCTAATCATAAGCCGCTTCGCAGTTTATTTAGAGTACACTCCGATTTGTTGCGTCCTACCTCTGTTATGCATTTATTAGCCGTTTAATTATTGTTTAAATTGTATTGATAGTTTGTTATGTGTTTATTAGCGTTTTATCGTGGTCAGCCGTCAGAGTTTTATTTGAAGATAGTTTCTAATTAGCCGTAGATAATTATGCTGATAATAGAATTGGGGAACTGTGTGACCGTCTGTAGTTTATGTTGGGGTGAGTCGTATTTGTGCCTCCAGTTGATGCTGTGCTGACCGTCCATGGGGTCAATTAGCAGGATTTATGTCTAGTTTAACCTATACGTGTGGAGGTCAAAATTAGCAGAATTCTGTTAAACAAGTTATCAACAGTTTTAATGCAGCAGGATTCGGGTGAATTATCAACAGTTTTAATGTAGCAGGATTCTGTTAAGGTATCAACAGTTTTATTGTAGCAGAATTCTGTTAGGTATCAACAGTTTTAGTGTAGCAATATTCTGTTAAGGTATCAACAGTTTTAGTGTAGAAGGATTCTGTTGAGTTATCAACCGTTTTAGTGTAGCAGGATCCTGTTGAGTTATCAACAGTTTTAGTGTAGCAGAGTCTGTTAAGGTATCAACAGTTTTAGTGTAGCAATATTCTGTTAAGGTATCAACAGTTTTAGTGTAGCAGGATTCTGTTGAGTTATCAACCGTTTTAGTGTAGCAGGATCCTGTTGAGTTATCAACAGTTTTAGTGTAGCAGGATTCTGTTAAGGTATCAACAGTTTTATTGTAGCAGAATTCTGTTAGGTATCAACAGTTTTAGTGTAGCAATATTCTGTTAAGGTATCAACAGTTTTAGTGTAGAAGGATTCTGTTGAGTTATCAACCGTTTTAGTGTAGCAGGATCCTGTTGAGTTATCAACAGTTTTAGTGTAGCAGAGTCTGTTAAGGTATCAACAGTTTTAGTGTAGCAATATTCTGTTAAGGTATCAACAGTTTTAGTGTAGCAGGATTCTGTTGAGTTATCAACCGTTTTAGTGTAGCAGGATCCTGTTGAGTTATCAACAGTTTTAGTGTAGCAGGATTCTGTTAAGGTATCAACAGTTTTAGTGTAGCAGGATTCTGTTAAGGTATCAACAGTTTTAGTGTAGCAGGATTCTGTCAAGGTATCAACCGTTTTAGTGTAGCAGGATTCTGTTTAGTTATCAACAGTTGAAGTGTAGCATGATTCTGTTAAGGTATCAACAGTTTAAGTGTAGCAGGATTCTGTTAAGGTATCAACAGGTTTAATGTAGCAGGATTCTGTTAAGGTATCAACAGTTTTAATGTAGCAGGATTCTATGAAGGTATCAACAGTTTTAATGTAGCAGGATTCTATGAAGGTATCAACAGTTTTAATGTAGCAGGATTCTGTTGTGTTACCAAAAGTTTTAATGTAGCAGGATTTGATGACTAAGAAATGAGAATGGAAAGATAGAATGTTGTGGAAAGATAGAATGTTGTGGAAAGGAATCTGGAGGAGATAGTTGAGGAGACCAAGATGAGATATCTTAGGGTCGATCAGAATAGAAGCGTTATAGAGAACGTTGAATTAGATATTGACGACGAGAGTTATGGAAAGGAGTCTGTAGGAGATAGTTGAGGAGACCAAGATGAAATATCTTAGGGTCGATTACAATAAAAGTGATAGAGAACATTGAATTATATAATGAAAGTAAGAGAGTTAGTTATAATTGTCGTTCAGCTGAACCATAGGTACGGTGTGTATAGTTATTTTAAATTAGTTAACTGTTGGTGATTAGTGTGGAATAGAGAAATAGAGTGGACACCTATGCAGACTTGTGTAGTTCATGACGGATTAAAATACTTGAATGTGTTGTAAATAAACTGTAAATATAAATGTACTCATTGTGTTGTTCAATTAACTTTTTAATTGAACTGGTGGCAGCGGAACATCAATAATTACAGTAATGAAAGAGAAGTGTAACGCTGGTGTAAATAGTAAGGCATACACTTGCGGTAGCGCATGAAATTAGTAATCAGTGTTACTAAAAACGTAACACTGGTGGCAGCGGTGGGATCAGTCAACCGTTTTACCAAAACGTACAACCTCCATAGCATAAAAATGATTCAAGTTAATCCTTAATTAAGAACACAAACAAACACATTGTCAGTGTATGAATGACGGGAAAATAATTAAGTTAGAGTTCCACAAATTAAATAATTAATCAAATAAATGTTTTTATTACATTTTTACCAGTGAAATATCCGAAAATATCAGCTTGATAAAACTAATATCATCACTGCTTATATCATCACTAGTGATGATATAAGAAATCTTATATCATCACTAGTGATGATATAAGTTTCGGTTTGATATCATTGCGCACTATTTGTGTACTTTATTTTCGTTATTCTAGAATTTAATCATATAAAGTAAGGAAATTAAAAATCTTTATAGTATTTTGGAAATAAATAGATATCTAAAGGATTTGATTTATATGCTTTTGTATTTTTACTTTATTTTGAACCAAAAATAGAAGTTCATCCAGTGGCGTATTAATTTTCTATAGGTATTAGGGACTCTGTCCAGATCAGTTTTAACCGCAAATTTTAAAAATTAAATCAGAAATTTGGGAATTTCGAAAATGAAATAAAAAGAAAATTTAATGGTTTCCCAATAAATATCAAATTTCACTCGTATTGCAGATTTTCAATTTTTTTTTTCTCTCGTGCTACGCACTTTTGAAAATATAAAACAAAATCTGCCATACTTGTGATATATATTTGATATTTAACGGGAAACCATTGAATAGCCTCTATATACCCTACTGCGTTTTGTGGTATTGCTTTGGGATTAGTTTAAGATATTTCAATGCATTTACTGATTACCCCGTCGAGAAATTTCCTTGTATGGAATTGTACAAAAGACAAACACACGGGAATATCTTATTTCTATTGATTTTGTCGTTTCTCCATGCTAATTGAAGTTGGCATATTAAATTCCGTATAGTCATTTCATGATGTTGGTTATGATTAAGTGAAATGGCTGTAGACCTATATATACATATATATGTGTGTGGATAAAATGACTGTATGAATACCGAGCTTAACCATATATGTCGTCGTTATGAATAAGCTATTAGTAGTAAGCTTAATGTATAGAGAACGAAAATGAACTGGTCAACAGTATTTGATTAGACTTGCACACCCACACAGGATCTTTTAATTATAAAGCAGAAAATATCATTAAAAATGATATTAGATTTATTATACAATAAAAAAATCTCGACGTAGTCAGTGTATATTAACGCTGTTGAGTAATTAAATATGAACCAAAGGTGTATTTCGAACTTTTTTTCAATCAAGTTTTATTGACTTAATTGTAAAGAAATGCTCACTTTACGAGAATTGTTTCTTGTTTCATCTCATAATATTTTCCCTGTTTTCCGATAAGTTTAGCCAGGGAAACCGGAATTTATTTACGTCATCAAACTGTTTAGACGCCATTTTTAGGTTATTGTGGAAGCGTCATATAGAGAAATTGCGTTATTCAGAATTGAGCAATAGATAGACTCAATAAATACCCAACGGAACACCAATCAAATATTATGAGAAAAAACTATGGATAATTCCTTACAAAAATGATCAAATATTGTCAAAATCCGCCTATGAACAAAGTCAGGAAAATTCACTAAAAAATGTTATGAATAAAATGAATCTATAGCAATGTTACTGTACGTAGCTCTGGTAACTACATTATGTTTGGGTATAATAACATCATACAGCACAGAAAAAAATACCAAAAGACCACAACCATATCGGAATACTGGTAAAAATATTGGGTGATAAAAATAATGTAAAAATAAAAACAGCATGTAGAAAAACATACTATTCACAAAAAATTACAAAAGATAATAATAAATAAATAAATCTTTTTAAAAAATATCTAGAAACAAACATTTGATTTAAATGTATTATATTGTGATTTATGTACAATGACAGATGGGTACAAATATATATTAAACCGTTCCCCTCTACTCCGTAAGTGGTTGGGGAGTGCTAGAAATAATAATATGTTAGTTTCGAGCGCCGAAATGGCAGCTCCGGCTGTATGCTTCACAGGGAATTGAGAACGATATTGGTTGGTTGTTAAGGCCCTAGAACCACGAATAATAATTTATTATAAAGCGCTATATAAGAATCTCGATTATTATTATTATCATGATCATACGAAATTGTCAACCTCAAATTGATATGCAGGTTTTATAATGAATACTTTGTTACTTCTTTGCATAGGTTAGATATATCTGGCGGTATGACGAAAACAAACAATAAATGCATTCTATAGGAAATTGCGTGGTAATATTGTCAGATGAATAGTCAGACAATTGGCGTTCGGGACGACCACAAATTTCATTTTATCAATATCTTTCTTACAAGGAAAGATTGTCATGAATAAAAGGAAAAGGAGCCATAAAGAAAAGGAAAGAGAGCCACGAACAAAAAAAGGAAGGGAGCCATGAAAAAAGGGAAAAAACCATGAAAAAAAGGAAGAGAGCCATGAAAAAAAGGGAAAAAAACCATGAAAAAAAAGGAAGAGAGCAATGAAAAAAGGAAGAGAGCCATGAAAAAAAGAAGAGAGCCATGAAAAAAAGGAAGAGAGCCACGAACAAAAGGAAGAGAGCCATGAAAAAAAGAAGAGAGCCATGAAAAAAAGGAAGAGAGCCACGAACAAAAGGAAGAGAGCCATGAAAAAAGGCAGAGAGCCATGAAAAAAGGCAGAGAGCCAAGAAAAAAGGCAGAGGGCCAAGAAAAAAGGCAGAGAGCCATGAAAGAAGGCAGAGAGCCAAGAAAAAAGGGAGAAGAGCCAAGAAAAAAGGGAGAAGAGCCATGAAAAAAGGCAGAGAGCCATGAAAAAAGGCAGAGAGCCATGAAAAAAGGCAGAGAGCCATGAATAAAAAAGGAAAAGAGCCAAGAAAAAAGGCAGAGAGCCAAGAAAAAAGGCAGAGAGCCAAGAAAAAAGGCAGAGAGCCATGAAAAAAGGCAGAGAGCCAAGAAAAAAGGCAGAGAGCCATGAAAAAAGGCAGAGAGCCAAGAAAAAAGGCAGAGAGCCAAGAAAAAAGGCAGAGAGCCATGAAAAAAGGCAGAGAGCCAAGAAAAAAGGCAGAGAGCCAAGAAAAAAGGGAGAAGAGCCATGAAAAAAGGCAGAGAGCCAAGAAAAAAGGCAGAGAGCCATGACAAAAGGCAGAGAGCCAAGAAAAAAGGGAGAAGAGCCAAGAAAAAAGGAAGACAGCCATTAAAAAAAGGAAGTGATCCATGAAAAAAGGGGAGGAGAGCCACGAATTAAAAAAGGAAAAAAGCCATTTAAAAAAGGAAGGAAGTCATCAAAAATGGAAGAGAGTCACGAACAAAAGGGAGAGAGTTATGAAAAATGGAAGAGAGGTTTGAAAAAAGAAAGAAAACCATGAAAATAAGGAAGGAGAGCTATGAAAAAAGGGAGAGAGCCAAAAACTCTCGATCGTTTTGACACGATGCCTGGATCCGAAGTTCTACTTATATTGAAGTGTCTTATGTTTTGTCAGTTTTACAAGGATCACTGCAAAGCTACTAAGTTTCAGATGGAACATGTTTTTTTAAATACCAATCATTAAATTCATCAACATATTCAATACGAACAAAATAGACATATCCAAGTGATTCACTTTGCGTATAATTTAGCGTAATTGTTTTCGCTTTGCGCATCCTTCAGCTTTAATCTTAACGCAAAAATAGTGCTGAAATATGACCACCGCTGAAGTATAAATGCTTAAAACATTTGTTCGATACTGGTTGTTACTCTTTTCTTTTCTTTTTTAATACATAAGAAGTTAATTTTATACATTAATATACATTATTTTAATAAAATTACTTCGTAAGCAAGATATATTTAGCATATACATGTAATGTGTTTTGTATAGTGGTTTTTGAAGTCAAACTGGATAAGCACTGGGGACAACCGGAATTCTTCTACAATCATGAACTTGACAAAAACGAGCTTATTCGCTGTCGAGGTGTCAGCTTAGAGTCTGACTTAACATATATGATCTTGATATATACATATAAGCCTCCGTCCAGTATTATTATTTCATATTACATTGTTTAACAAATAATACTTATAATGGAGACGAATGAGTAGTAGAATACTCTACTGTGTTGTTGTAATTAAGTATAATGCAATATTTACAACTTAATTATTAATTATTATTAATAATGATATCACAATTACATGTACATGTAGCCGTAATTAAGTATATAGATTAAATGTCAAGTTGTGATAAGAACAATAAAAATGAAAACAACTTACGTGCTTTGGACAGGTAAATTTAAAGGTATATATACAGGCCAGCGCCACAATTCGAACCTTCATGTGAGAAGACGCCAAAGGAAATGAACGCAAATACAAACATCATATAAGGAGAACGCGCGCGTACAGGTATTATATCTCACCGTATGCAATGAATGTGGTGTTTTGTTCATCCAGCTCGTTGATTTGAAAAGAATGATAATTACAAGAGTATATATAAAGCATATAAATACAGAATACATCTACGGGATATTTGAGCGCAGCGGCTGTATATCTTACCAATTCCGATATCCATGGCAACCAATTCGAACATTTACTCCTTTCTCGTCCATGCAACTTAAGCACACTCTTTCATTTATTGATTTCAAGCATTATTATTTATTTTTTTCACACTGCAATTTCATGAAAAAAGGAGTATTAATTAATTTATTTAGTTTGATATGAGATGTTTAATATTGAAAGATGTAGTATAAGATCGATGTGAATGTACTTATGCATGGAATGTGATTGATAGAAATAAAAAAACATTTTAAAAAAATCAATCTTTTATCGATTTGGATTTATTAGTCTATCATGTTCCTCAGTGGTGAAATAGCTTATAAGTATAATTATATGATATAGCTATATCAACTTAAGAGAGTCCAAATCCTTTCATTTCAGTTGATTTGAACCACATATCGTACTTTGGGATATTTTGGCGTCGCTAATATTTGGCGGTTTTTGCTCACATTTAGGGTGGTTAAATATTGGCGCGTCAAATTTTGGCGTTTGCCATCATGTGTGTTATAAGGTTTGGAGTTAACCTGTAGCTATGTAATTGATCTGTTTGTTCATTACATTACATAAGGCTATATATAGATTTCCGATTACAGAAGATGATCCTTACGAAAGTAAGGCATCTCAGTAACCCTGATGCAGCTGTATTATATAGAAATTACGAAGTCGAACACAGTTAATACAACAATGAATATGAAAACAATGTGAATTTATGACAATTTAGATGAAAGCACACATTTATTGACGTGTTTTTATCAAGAAACAATATTTCAACACGAGGACAGCTCGCGGATATTAGAAATGGGTATGGAGTAAATGAACGGAAAGATCGTTGCTAAAATCTGGATATTGTTCCAACGATTTGTCGTAAAAGTTTGGCGTGTTTAATTTTGGCTCACTCACCCCGGGCGCCAAATAAACCAAAATATAACAATATCTAAAATATCCCAAAGTACGGTATTTATCTACCTCAGTCCGTATTGTTTATAATAGTTTTACGATATGTAAAATATACCCGTATGTATCCTTCTACTCATATTTTATATCTATTTCTTTTACCTGTTGGGTAAGTACAAAACAGACTCTACAGTGAAACCTCTCTATTACAAGACCACCCTGGCGACCATACCAAAGTGTTCTTATTAGCGGGGCCGTCTTAATACCTAGGGTGACCATACAGACAGGTTTCTCTGAAAGTCAATGTACATGTATGTACATCAATGTACACTCAATGTGTTAGTCATAAACTAATATATTATAAGCTTTATAATGTTAAACACCGTTTAATTGTAACTGATTAGCCAATTTGACACCAAAATACAGTTTACTGGTCTGACACTTGACAGGTGTACACAGTGAAATACACACCAGGTGACTTTGTGTTTGGTCGGTGGTCCGAGTAATGAGGTGAAACTTAGAGTAAAAGTGATGTTTGGGACTTTTCAAAATTGCAAGGTGGTATTAATAGTAAGATGGTCTTAATAGTGAAGCTTAAAATACAAAGATATAAAAGATTTTTTCGGGACTGAAATGAAGTGGTCTTAATAGCGAAGTGGTCTTAATTAATTAATTAAGCGAGGTTTCACTGTTACAGTGATTCGTTTGCCATTATTTTTGTATATCAACATTTTTCTTCGTTATATAAAAAGTGGGGAACGGCGAGGGAGATTAATGCAAGCCAAACCTCTGTCTATAAAATAGAATGAACTGATGAGTGGTCACTTCTGAATTTTTCGACAGTCCCACAATCAACAGCTATATGGTGCAGTTTAATTCATTTTTTTGGCATACTGTACATATTACTAAATTTAAAAGGTGCAGCATATGTGTGTGTTAAACAGATAAAGACTACAATGATTTGAGACAGAATGTTTGGAATCATGATCTTTGCATTTAAATGTACATTTGTACTTCTTATTACAAATGCAGTGCCGATGAGAATACAATCTAGAAAATATAATTCTTGAATTCTACTGGATTCCAGCAGGTTCTAGTAAAGTTTGACGTTTTCAGTCAATAGTCAAAACAGTTTTTTCCTTGGTGTAAGGACCAACCTGGTGAACTATTCGCGATCTTTAATCTTGGGAAATAGTTCGTGAGGTTGGTCACAGCATGCCGGGAAACAGTTTCGACTATTGACTGAAATGGCATCAATACATTGTATAAGGATTGGAAGTCATTGTTTAACTTCCATAGTGCTATAAAAGGTCAGTCGTTACATCCATATTGAATAAGGCCCGATAGCACTGTGAAAGTTACAAATTACTTTCATTAAGCATTGATCAGCATTATGTCCCGTGTTATATGGTCCTAAAACACGGCACAGGATTGCAGACAAATGTGTAACGCGCGTTAGTTACATAAGTTGATGTTTACTTGTATGTGACAAAGATTTACACGGCGGGTGTCCTCGATGAAGCAGAAGACGCTTACCCTTCCGGAACACCTGGTCTTATTATTTTGTACTTTTACGAGAGTCTCCATGTACGATGAGCTCATAAACCTAGCTGGATATTATATTTACTATTAACAACTCTTTAATTATAAGTTTGGACGAAGTGTTTTGTTTTGTATCAGATATGAAATCAGGATATAATTTTATGCAAGACTATAAAAATACCCACTATTTGACCAAATCAAAATATGATGAAAAGTAACCCAACGTGATCGCCGCAATCATCTCCGTACGGGGTTATCACGCGGTCACAGGTACAAGTGTACTCCTCACTCTTCTAACTAGGTCATACCGGACGGAAAGGGCAGGGTAAAATCTGAGCAATTAATCACATTTAAGATGGCAGAATACAATATCAGACCGGCCGTGGATAGTGACTGCGAGGAGATTCTCCGGCTCATACAGGTAAGTTTGTAAGTAGCTTACTACGAACAGTTAACACGTGTTTGTTACATATGCCAGGGCACCTCATTTATTTACACGGTGTTGACACAAAAACATGACCTGGTATTTAATAACCGGGGTACAATAACGACACATATATATGATAATGTTGCTAAAAGTGTTAGTTGGTTCTCTTTTGATTATAACGATGAACCACAAATCATTGTATACCTATACGATGGTCTTTGAAATATAGTTAGATAGATACAATAATTGGAATTGATTTTTGTATGTCGCCCGAAAATGTTCCTTTCTGATGCCTGGAGTTTAACGTTCAAGACATGTATTTCATTTTTTAAACCATGGTTAAATACAATATGTAAAACTATTTATCCAAGAAAACACTGTACTGCATGTAAATCAAGGATAACGTTGTGCGATCAATATTCTTCGTCGGTAATAAAATTAAAAACTGTTTGCGGAAATTATTCGAAAATGCAAAATCAACCATGATAGCAACCATGGGAAAGAAAAACAAAATAATAAATAACTTGAGTTAAAAAAATCAGAGAATACCAAAGCATCAATCCGAACTCAAACTCGATTAAACTAGAGGCAAAATATAGGATCAAAGGGATGATTTACATTAAGACCCTCGCACATCACATGACATCACACTCTATACAGTGTTGTTTATTATAAAAATAAATAAGAGAATACCGAAGCGTTAAAAATATCTTAATCAAAACTCAAAAAAAGATTAAACCAGGGGCAAAATATGAACAAAGGAAATATTTACATGTAGGCTCTTGTACAATTACAAGAAAATAAGACCAGGTGGTCCGAAAGAGTAAGCGTCTCCTGCTTCATCGACGACACCCGCAATGTAAATCTTTGTCACATCCATGTAAACATCAAGTTCTCAAAATGAGAACCGAGTATCATTGTCAATCACAACAAGTTGAAGTTGAAGTTTTGGCAAGTTCATTGGTGATGTATTGCACCGCTTTCATCATTTAATTTCAATTTCAAAATGTATTATTATTGATACAATAAACAATTAACAAGAAAAAAATTAATAAACATCAGTATCAATAAATGGATTAGACAACAGGCTCAAAGCCTGTTGTAGTTTTTTCCAACCAATCATCATTAAATGTTGTCTGTTATGAAGTTTAATTAATTTTTGGAGTGTAAACCATTTTCTGATTCATTTTTTTATATTGTGGGGTTAGAAACAGCCGTTTTGGGCACGCTTAAATGCTATAATGTTTTTTTGTTATTTTGGTTTCGGACAGTGTAAGATTATCACACTCAATACAATGTTGTGTATTACAATTTAAAGTTGCGGTATTCACTGAAATATAAATGTGCTGAACCATATCTTCACAATATAGGGGCCACAAAGGGTTGATTGGACTTCGTCAAAGTTTCAGGTAAAGTTTTTGGTCATTTTTTGTGGAGAATTGCAACATAACAATCGACAGGCAGTTGTATTTAAGTGTCTTATGTTGTTTTAGTGTAAACCATTAGTGAATTCTCATCATACAATATATATATAAGCTATCGTCTGTTGCAGGAATTGGCTGTCTTCGAAAAAATGCCGGAGCAAGTGAAGATGAATGTGGAAAGTATGCCTACTGTTCATACTTTATGTTTTTGTTAAATTCTCAAGTATACGTGCAGACTCTAGGATTAAAGGCCCAATATACGTAACTTTCGGAAAAACTTGAAGCAAAATGCAAGGCTTATAACATTTTATATATATAGGTTTAGTTAACAAACTGATATCAGCAATATTCAAGATGAATTCTTACGCGGTTACCGGTACAGCAAAGTTGAAACTCGGTATTTGTAAACACGCGTCCATTTCGAACTGTGTTCTGCAATCGGCTTGCTGTTGAAGTGGGCCCACCTGATTTTTTTCAATTTTTTGGATTTTTCGTTTGTCAAGAGTTTCTTGTTAGTTACCGCTCAGGTTTACTTCGTTTTAGGCTTATTTTTTCATAGCTATCAACTAGATTTTTTTCATAATTTTTCAGAATCCCTAAAAATTTCCTGAAGTAACGTAAATTGGATTAACTTTAAGGGAAACTACCCTTTTTGACCTAAGGGGAAATAAGTTCCTTAAAGGGGAATTTATAAAAATCACAAAATTACCTTTTTTGAAACTTAAAAGCATTTTTTCAAGCGAAAACAGGTAATCAGAAAAACGAATCTGAAAGATTTTGGGTAGATGTTGACATAAAAAAGGAGGGGAAATACAATATTTCAGTAAATTTACCACAATTCTGAGGGAAAAAAGGGAATAAAATACTGAAGGGACACTATCCATAAACGGTAGTAAAAAAGGCTTCGATTGATCCCTGACAGATGTCTGTTGTATATTGTGCCACCATGGAAATCTCTCCAGTCTCACGTTTAACCCATTCACCGCTGAATTTTCGAATTGAACTATTTCAACCTTTGTTCAAATGCATCGCCAGGGATGAAAGAGTTAAAATTTATTTTTGCAATATATGTTCTTCAAAATAGAACACATGTATGTATGTCTTAAATAATCGACATTACGATTACAATGTACGGTCTTGCGTTCATTGTCTGAACTGTTATAACCCAGCCTGAGACCTTAACATACATTCAAGTTGGTACAGGGACCTCAAAATATATGCAAGTCGGTACTTAGACCTCAAAATATATTCTTATTGGTACTCATACCTCAGAATGTATTCAAATTGGTACTGAGACCTCAACATATATTCAAGTCGGTACTGAGACCTCAAAATATATTCTTGTCGGTACTGAGACCTCAAAATATATTCATTAGTACTCATACCTCAGAATGTATTCAAATTGGTACTGAGACCTCAACATATATTCCAATCGGTACTGAGACCTCAAAATATATTCTTGTTGGTACTGAGACCTCAAAATATATTCAAATTGGTACTGATACCTCATGATATATTCAAATGGTCACCGAGTCATACACGTGACCTGTCCTTCCTCTTTAATATAAATTAAGTTTACGAAAAAAAAAAACTCGTATACAGTTGATTTCTTTGGCGTCTGCTCCTAAGCTCTTAAACTAAGTGGGGGAGGGGGTAGATAGTCCAGGAAAATGCAACCGAGAAATTCTTCATAGAAAGAGAGACATGTACCAAGTCTAGGAACGATCAAATATATACATACAAATTTGATATCTGTTGTTTACAGTTTAAACCTTTCTTTTCACAGAGCTGAGAAGAGATGGTTTCGGCGAGCAGAAATTTTTCCATTGTCTCGTTGTTGAGGATACTTCTGCGAAAAGTAAGTTTTGGTTTAGTCATTTGAAATATTTGTGTCTTTAAAATATTGCCATTTGTGATAGATTTGATTACATGATTCGTAACTTTGAATATTCGGTAGAATGTTTGTCTTTCTTGAAAATAGGTTTTGCAGGTTCAGGAAGATAAAACTGTCCATTAAAAAAACAAACAAAATCTGACCAAGAGATCATGAAACAATCTTAGACTTAAGTTTGTGCTTAGCCAATCACGTATGACGTTACTTTTTGTAACGTGAATGTTGATTGGCTAAGCCAAAACTTAAGACAAAGTTAGACTTAAGATTAGTTCATGATCCTGGGGCCAGGACTTTTCATTGCGGTCTTTTGCTAAAGAGACATTACTAAATCAAATATTGATATACAACCTACATTACAAAACTAAATATTACACCTGCTATAGAACGTGGATGGGCGGGTTCGTTCATGTTCCTTTCAGGACGACACATTACTTGTGAAGTAAGTTACTGTCAAAATTACAACTCGTTGATAAGCTACTATTCCCACTACACGTTTTACATCTTTGTTTGTCTGTTTTGTATTATGATATGTTGTCGTGTCATAATGCAATAGGCTAACTGATCACCACTATCGGTATCCAGTGGCTTCATTCACCTACGCTCTCTCCGTCCCTTGGATATGGCGTCGTAAAAATAAAGGCAGTTTGATTGGTCTCGGGTTTAACCAGTTTTTCTGGTTTAGTCAACAAGGTGGCCAATACTGTGCTCACTTTAGCCATTATCGTTTTCGTTATTTATGCCTTTAGTTACTTTTGCTAATGGAATTTGTGTTGAAAAACCATTTTTATAAACACTGACTCACTATAATTATAAAACAAGAATTGCTCCATTTCAATAAATGGTATGTTCAAAACATCAGAATTTACATCAATATTAACCCTTGAATTTTGACTCTACTAATGAATAAAAGTTGCTAAAGGAAATTCTTATTTGCTAAACGAGAAAAAATGGTCTTTATTGACTTTTGCTAAAACATTTTCAGACTAGAGTGAGCACAGCAATACAGAGCCTTCAGTTTTTCCATGACATATACTAGGGGTGTAAAGAGCGAAGGTGAGCGTAACCACTGGATGACCAAGAGGCGCCTGATAGAGTACCTCCGCGGAATCGGGAAAATCCATCATTGTTAGGACAATATTGAAATCAGTGTTGTATTGCTGTTTAAATGCTGCACGTTGGATCTTCTTTTTTCTCTTAGCTGCTCTCTCCATCCGGCGATTCTCGCCCGACTGATCTTAGCTGTTGCAAGAACGTTAAACAAAAACCACAAACCTTCTTAATTGTTATGGTCTTCAACAAAGTTATTTTCCAAAATAATTTTTTTCTTAAAACAGTATCTGAAATATTGCGACATATTTTTCAGTAATACTGGAATCCGTAAATGAATTAATTCTAATAGCATAATAATAAATCTCATTTCAGCTACAGAGGCTAAATCTTTCCTTTGGGGGTACGCACTTTATTACTACGCCTACTCCACGTGGGAGGGGCGTGTCATGTACCTCGAGGACTTGTACATGTCACCGACCTACAGGGGGCGTGGCATCGGCACCAAGCTTTTTCAAGCAGTAGCTCAGGTAAAACCTCTTTTCTTCTGATTAAATTCTTTGTCATCTGATAATCTGTACAAAACTTTGAATAAGTTGATCTTCATACATGTAATTGGCTGATCCCGACCTTTGATTCGAAAAAGGTTAAAAGTATCTTTAGGAATAAATTATCTAGGTTCGCAATGTTTCTGTCTGTCTTCTGCTTCTGTCAAAAGCGCATAACCTCAAGCATACATTAGACTTCATTTCATCTTCTACACGTTGTTAACAACAAGTTTGCAAGGGGAAATAAAGAAACATTGGAATGGTTTTCTTACTGAATAAACGTGACTGTGATGTAATTCGACAAATCTTGATTTTTTTGACAAGTAAACACACCCAGTGTAAGTGTGACATCCAATCTCCAATCCTGTTATAACAAAATAAGAAAGGTTATCAATATTTTTAACGGCTGCTATATTCGGTTGTAAATTAGGGATCGGATGATTCAGTAAGATGTCTGCAAATGAACGTTGAATGCCGACCAATCTCAGTATTTTGATGGTCTTCAAGAGAGTAGTCTTCAAAGGGAGGTAACTCACAGTCGGTCGCTCCATGGACGGCCGGATGTTGCCAAAAATGACAAACTAGCTTTTGCCCACACCCAAACCGTTTTGCAACTAAGCGTTGCGTTACGCCGTCTTAGATCATGCCATTGGCCCTTGCCTTCTCGACAGACAGACGCGGCATCGGTTAATTCTTTTTTAAAACGCGTGTTACGAAATTTAAACGTACAAATCTCAAATAAGGTGATGGAATTTTATTCTTTGAGACAGTCTTTTAATTTCACGCCTGACTGATTTCAATGAAACTGTTATCGTTAGCAAATTATCCTCGAATTTCTACAAAACAAGTTAATAAATGAAAGATATTTGTATAATCAACTAATGTTTGGTGTAAGTTAATGTAGCTGAACAACTTTTTTTATTTGTAAATTATGTCTCCAAAATATACATGTACGTGAATTCAGTTGAAATACAATTTATCTTTGCATCATTATATAGAGAATACATGGTTGGTATCTTACAATGTAGGGTTTATTTTTGGCAAGGGTTAGAGAAGACGAGATGGCGAGCTAAAAACTAATCCTTGTATTGTGACATACTTACCTTGTATTCTGTCTATCCTGCAATCATTTAACACAGATATTCAATCATTTAACACAGATATTCAATCATTTAAAACAGATATTCAATCATTTAACACAGATATTCAATTATTTAACACAGATATTCAATCATTTAACACAGATATTCACATGAAACAAAGCCAAAACGCCATTCGTTTATCTTTTACTTTCCTGCGCCATGCGCCGTCTTTGCCACGTAGGACAATACCATTCAGGCCTATTTACTACTTTTAGAAAGTCAAGACGCAATACGATATAGTTCTATTCGTTTTGAGTCAACAGAGAGTAACATTACGAATACATTTGATTTCCGGTAATCAACAGGTTAAAGGCCAAATATACGTAACTTCAGGATTTTTTTTGTAATTCTGAAAAACAAATCCAGTTGATAACCATGCAAAAATAAGTCTGAAACGAAGTAAACCTGAGCGATAACTAACAAGAAACTCTTGACAGAATGATCCAAAGAATTGAAAATAACTGGGGCCAACTTCAACAACAAGCCGAAGTTAGAAAACAGTTCAAAATGGACGAGTGTTTACGAATACCGAGTTTCAACTGCTGCTGTACCGGTAACCGCGTAGTAGTTCATCTTGAATATTGCTGATATCGGTTAATCTTAACTAAATCTATATGTATAATAAGTTTTTAGGCTTGATTTTCGCTCCAAGTTATGCCAAAAGTTACGTATATTGGGCCTTTAATATCATGATGAATTCACAAGTCAATCAAAAATACTTTTACGTTTCGTAGTCCCATCAGAACCGGGAAAGTTCATGTGTAACATATTGACGTATAAAGCATTTTGTATTGACGAATCAAAGTGTTTATCCGGCAGTAGCTATCGGCCGATGTTTGTGGTTGTTGCAAGACAAAATTGTCTATATATTCATTATCTTTTTGAATGATAGATTGGTGTAGAAAAGGATTGTGAAAGGATGCAGTGGGTGGTGCTGAACTGGAACAAACCTTCTATAGACTTCTATAAATCCCGAGGTGCATGGGACGTCACTGCAACGGAAAACTGGAATATATTCCGAATGGACCGGCCAGAATTGGAACAGCTATCTAAACCAAGCTGATATCTCTATCTCGTTTAACTTTATAAATTATAAAACATTCAGAACTCGATAGTGCTAGAAATTTTTGAATAGAGTATGTCTGTGCATTACACAAGATCTTAAATATCGATGAAATAATAAAATATTTTTACGGACTAGTTGTATTTCTTTTTTTTTGTGGTGATGGAATCTTTTAACTTTCGAGGTCAGCTTGGCAAGGTTTTCACTGCCATATAAATGTATCTTTTATATAACAATGTACAGCCAAAATATAATTACTTTCTAAAATCTTATTGTAAACGCTACTTGGCGAGGTCTCCGACACAGACTCAGTAGATATTGCTATATATTGGACAACTACAATCGAAGCATTTTATAAAAGTTGAATTTTCCCAGAAATGGATTGATGCCATCATCATCAGCAATATCGTAAGACAAAGGTCTATTCAACCTACCACCGTATTTCCGATATACAAGTACACCTATCATGTTCTACAGTTATTGCATTATTTTATGTACCTATTGCACCTAAGTCTTTTTAAATACATGGCGTATATTACTGTAGCTAACGCTACATCCAACTCATTGGATATAGATGAACGAAGAATAACCCCTCCTTCAACACGGGATTAATCTCATCACATTACATCACATTAGAATAGATTGTAGTAACTTCTTTATGTATTCATTGTTGTAAGTATCAAAGTATTATCTACATGTTGTGAAGCACTTAAGAGTTATTTTACAAATTATATAGAGCGCTATATAAATGTTGCATATTATATATTATAACTATATCTCCATATTGCCCTGGTCCAACTGGACACATAGTAACCGGTAATCTGGATATCATCCCAAACATAAAGTTATATGAGCTTTTCATGAAAGGTCCTACGTATCGAGAGACTCCATCTATCATATGGAATGATTTCAAAATATTTTTGTGGAAGAGTATGCAAGATAATGGACTAAACATGAACATGCTAAATTGAATTAACATTCACAGTGCTTGAAGTCTATCAGGCCTTCTAGTAAGGAAAGAATAAAACTATTACAGTAAAATATGAAAATTAAACATAAACGTGGCTGTGTCTGTAGAAAATGCATCTAATCTCTTGATCCTTGTTTACAAACGCTTTTGCATTTATTGTTTTCAAAAAGATAACCTTTAGACAGTAGTAGTGCATTCCTCTTGATATCATTTTGCATTTGTAAGACAAAACATGATATTAACAGATACATGTAAGTGATATTAAGAGAAATATGTTTTTCCACTAAATCTAGTACATTTAAACTCTCCAAAACTAAAAGTAAGTTATTCAATATATGAAGATGATTTAATCTATAGATAGAATTATTTCATTAAAAAAGTACACCGGTTTTTTAAAAGATGAAAAACTATTTAACCATGCATCAGTGTTGCATATTTAATTATTCCAATTAATGAAAAGACGCAGACCTACCTCTTCTTAATTAGATATTGAAACTACACAAGTTTTCTTATAAGCAACGTTTTATTGATGGTTCTGCTAGTTGCTAAACCAAGCATTTATCAACTTTGTTTACTTCCAATTTTAGTTCTATCAATTCATGGCTACAATCTTATTAAGGCACTGTTTCTTCGGAAGTAGACTTAACGGGATATTGATGTTTAAAACACAAAAGATCTTCTGATAAATCCTGAACACTTCTTCCACAAAATGTTTCGTCAATCTTAATGCAATGTATATGATGTTTCCCCACCCTATACACTATCATACCACATACCAAACTGAAAAAAACGCCTTCGATACCTCATTATGAGAGCTTTCTTTTCCAAGAAAGGTGGAAGACGACACAAATATATGGTTATGAGCTAACTTTGGATGTTATTTATAAAAAAACATATCACAAGCTGAGATGAAAATAAATAAGAGAATACCGAAGCGTAACAAATCATAATCCAAACTCTAAATCGATTACACAAGGGGCAAAACATGAACAAAGGACAGATTTACATGAAGACTCTTGTAAAAGTACAAGAGAATAAGACCAGGTGTTCCGGAAGAGTAAGCGTCTTCTGCTTCATCGACAACACCCGCCATGTAAATCGTTGTCACATCCAAGTAAACATCAAGCTCTCAAAATGATAACCGAGTATCATTTTCAATCACAACAATTAAACACACTAATGAGCATACTCAAAAACGTCCATCTTCATAACACTTAAAGATACAGAATATTTCAAATGAGGCAACGATAGCGACCATAAAACTAGCCCATAGTTCTGATCAACCTGCATATTTCGAATCCTTGTGTTGTTAGTTAGTTTGAAATATACTTAGATAAAGAACGAATGATTGAATTCCAAGTTGACAAAGTATGTATTGATTTTTGACGAAAGATTTTCCAGCAAATGGTTGAGGGGAAAACCCGAAACGGTGCCCAACTATTAGCTGACTTGGTTTTGTTTTGATTCGAGGCTGATATTACCAAGGAGCTGATCAGAACAGTTTGCTGACTTACATGCAGTCGATGGTATTTACCCTTATGAATTTTAAACCAAGGACACTATATACTCTATCACATCAGCTAAATAGAAGGCTTACTACTGTACTATACAATAAACGTGACGATTTCGATTTTTGTTATCGTGCACATCACTTTCTTGATAGTAACAACCCTTCTTCTCAAACATATGGTGTTTGCATGTCGCAGTCAATTTGTTATTCTGGGTCTTGCTCTAGGTACCGACATTGTTGTGATAAATATCGGCCGCTGACGATCAAAAACTAAGGCACATGGGTTCGAGAGATGTAGGTTGATGATCATCTGAATCGATCTTGAGTTCGGATTAGATTATGGTTTTGTTGATGCTTTGGTTTTCACTGATGTCATTGCTTTACCTGGTTAATTGTCGCCCGGTTCATTACCACACTTGAACGAAGACAAAACTTGGTTTATTATGTAGAGCGTCCTATCAACAGCCATGATAATTAAAGGACGTTCCAGGTTTTGGAGGTGGAGGAAAGCCGGAGTACCACGAAAAAAACACTGACCTACGGTCAGTACCTGGCAACTGCCCCAATTGGGTTTCGAGCTCGCAATCCAAATGTGAAGAGCTAGTGTTATAATGCTAGGACACCTTAACCACTCGGCCACCGCGGCTCAGAGGTGGAGGGATAGTGATAGAATGTCGGGACATCTTAACCACAGGCCACCGCAGCCCAGAGGTGGAAGGCTTGAGGTAGAATGTCGGGACATCTTAATCACTCGACCACCGTGGCCTCTATGTAAACAAAATAATAACTTATGTTACTTCAAAAACAAAACTTAGACTTAATGTTTTTGCAAAAGAAAACAATACGGAAGATATAAGTATTGACTCGGGAATGCGTGTATTGTGATAGGTAAAAGGTCGTTTACTTGTTGTGATTGACAATGATACTCGGTTCATATTTTGAGAACTTGATGTTTACATGCATGTGACAAAGATTTAAATGACGGGTGTCGTCGATGAAGCAGAAGATGCTTACTCTTCCAGAACACTTGGTCTTCTTCTCTTGTACTTTTACATGAGTCTCCATGTAAATCTTTCCCCTGTTCATATTTTGCCCCTGGTTTA
Organism: Mimachlamys varia; assembly: GCA_947623455.1. NCBI lineage: Eukaryota > Metazoa > Mollusca > Bivalvia > Pectinida > Pectinidae > Mimachlamys > Mimachlamys varia. The sequence continues at coordinate 15,020,399 of OX392541.1, forward strand.
ATCGATTTTGAGTTTGGATTATGGTTTTGTTAACGCTTCGGTATTCTCTTATTTATTTGATAAGACCAGGAACATCTGGTCTTACTCTAATGATTTATTAAAAACTGGTCTTTTTGTACCTCTTCCGTTTGCGTATTGTTAATCGATTTTGACGTTTCGGTATTCCTTCTATTTTGTTTTGGTAAAACGTCCATGTGTGTGTGTTTGTGTGTGTACAGGCATGAACATGGTCTCATGTGTGTTAAATTCCGGTGGCCTACATTGATCGGTCAGTGCGAGACAGACGTGAGATTACTGACACACGGCTATCCTCAACAGACATTAGCAATGGAGGGATACAACATCCGCCCAGCTTTAGAAGGGGATTGTGAGGAAATTACTCGACTGAGGCAGGTGAGGCTACATATAGACGTGGTCAACATCACGTGTTCCTGCATGTATTCGTTTTTTTTCAGTTACGTGTGTACACAGAAGAGCGATGATGCAAAAACATTACCTGGAAGTTTAGTACCGGGATATTTAGGAATATTCAAGCAGCTATTTATTTAAAACATCTCGGAATATTATTACACATGTAATTTCAGATGGACTAAAAACAAGTTGGTGCTTGTATCAATTCCTGTCCGTATGTGTTTGTTGCTTAACCCGTTTTGTTATCTCTTTTGAAGTAAATATTAAGTAAATGATTGTATGCATGATGTTATTTAATAGTACTTAATAGATCCTTCTCAAATTTCATATGTAGGTTCCCCGTGATGCCTCGTTTTGCATTGCACAGTTTTTGAGCCGATCCTAATAACAATATGGCCGACAGGCAGCCATCATTGATTAAGAAATACGACATAGAATTGGGAATTTAAAACTGATCAGTAAACCAACCTCCTGACAAGATACATTCTATCAACTATTATTAATTTTTCAAGAGAAAGTTAAAGAACAAAGATTGAAAACATAAATGAAAGTTCAAACAAGAATTGAAAAGATCCATCTTCCTAAGAATGAATGAAAAATCATCCATGGTGGGATCTCTTGCTGTTAATCTAATTGGTAAATTTCATCAGTTTTAAACGGATCATAACAAAATCTAAGCTGCTCCACAAGGTCGAGATACACGACTGCAACAGGAAGCAAAATAAAGGATGCATGAATCAATTATGCATAAAATACAACTACATGAGCTCAACAGCATCTTTCACATAACAAGGATAACGTTCAGTTACACCTGTTATCCTAGTATATATACGTCGTATTAGTCACGGACGGACCACCTGGATACGACAGGCTGATGTGTGGCCTTGTACCAGAGAAACCCAACTCCAGAGTCAGTCAGATTTACCGTTACGCAACCATGATATTTTTTAATGTACATCAGTGGATCAAACTAGGTAATATATACCTTGACACACATTTTACCGACGCACAGCTGCAGATAGTACACGCAAAGGGTGATGAAGTATCACGAGATAGATATGTTGTGGCGCATATTCAGCCTTCGATTATGCTATGGCATGTTCCATTGTAGCCAAAAACATTTGCAGTGCGCGCTTCCTAGTGTACCGAGGGTTGTGTTATCGTATGCTATGCTCATTAGTATGCCTGTTTGTTGCAATTGCAGACTATGCCACAGTTCTCGATTTGAGGTCATGACATGTTTTTGGAACTGACCTAGATTTACATGGCGGGTGCTGTTGATGAAGCAGAAGACGCTTACTCTTTCGGAACACCTGGTCTGACGTTAGATATTTTCTTGTACATATTTTGCCCCTAATATTGTCGATTTTGAGTTCGGAATATGGTTTTGTTGACGCTTTGGTATTCCCTTGTTTTGTTTACTTATTTTTATTTGTTTTTTTACTTATGTTTATTGCTTGTTTCAGGAATTAGCAGTTCACAGCAAAGTCTCAGCGAAAATGATAATGACAGCCGAACGTATGTAATACTGCTCTTACTAAACTGTTAACTGAAACTGATTAAAATGATTTGATCGGATTTACGGAATACAATGTAAACACTACTTCCTAGATTATCACCAGTACTTTAAATCACCCTGTCCTTCGTGTGAGTGCAAACAATTATTCGCGCCATTTCCTCTGTGTACACGTCGTCATATCATCTGTTAACACGTCATTTCCTCTGTGTACACGTCATTTCCTCTCTGTAGACGTCATTCTCTGTCTGTACACGTCATATCTTTCCTGTGCGCGCTTCAGCCCCGGTGCGAGTGTGTGTGTTGCCTGCGTGCATCCTACATGCTCGCGCAATATCTGTCTCACATGTGCAAAACCCTCCCTGCTCGCACCATATTTTCTCTGCTCGAGTCAAAACATCGCTTAGCGGGCCATATCTTCTGTACATGCATATCTAGTTAGTGCTTTGTTCAATAACACTTCTTTTGCAGGAAACAAAATAACATTTTCATATTGAACAATGGATGAATCAAACATATGTAAGGTGTCATATCTATATCAATTTAAAGCAATATGTGATAATATCAGAATGGCAAAATATGTTCGATGTGTTTTATATGTTATTTCTCATTACATTAAGCTTTAGAAGAATTTATGCATACGCGAATTGCGAAATGATCGTTTGTTCATCAGACGCCGCAAAATATAATATAGTCGAAAAATAACTGAATTATTATGTTAATGGATTTTGCAGAGCTGAGAACAGATGGTTTTGGCGATCAGAAATGTTTCGAGTGTCTTGTTGTTGAGGATACTACTGGGAAAAGTGAGTTTTTATTTAGTCATTTCTAATAACTGTGACATGATTCTTAAAACAATCAATATTGTAAATCTTGATTTATATATACAAAAATATCAAAAACATATCATTTAAATATGTATTGAATTTTTTTTTTTTTTTTCAATGTCATAATACCTTTTGTGTACATTTTTCTATTCAACGATTATTTTGTCTGCCTTTTTTCTCCAAAGACATGAAATATGATTTTCTGTTTTTGTTAATGTGCTGTCATGTTTTGAAATATCAATATATGCCCTAGGGCTTTTGTTAGATATGCAAGATGGGAAGATTCGTTGCAGATGTTGAATAAGCTACGACTAAAATTTTGAATGCAGCCCAGCATTGTCTTAACACAATTACGTATAAGCTATCCACCTTGCATGTGTAAAGATGGACATTTTAAACATGCTCATTAGAATGCCTGCTTGTTGTGATTGATAATTATGCCCCAGTTCTCAATTTGAGGACATGACATTTACTTTCTGACCTAGAGTTACATGGCGGGTGTTGTCGATGAAGTAGAAGCTGCATATTCTTCCGGAACATCTGTTCGTTTTCTCATGTGCCTTTTAAATTTCTCCATTTAAACCATTCCTTTGTTCATATTTTGCCCCTAGTTTAATCGATTTTGAGTTCGGATTATGGTTTGGCGATGCTTTGGTGTTATCTGATTTTCGTTTGGTTTTTTGTTGTTTCCTTGTTTCTGAGATGCTGCATTAATAATAATAATAAATAAATAATAACTTCAATATTAACACTGGCGACTCTTATTACAGCTGCAGAGGGCAAGGCGTTCCTGTGGGGATACGCCCTGTATTTCTACATCTATTCCTCGTGGGTGGGGCGTGTCATATTCCTCGAGGACTTGTACCTGTCTGAGATCTACAGAGGGCGTGGCATTGGGAACAAACTTTTGCAATTAGTAGCACAGGTAAACTTCAAACGTATTGCTATACTCTTGCTTTTATCAAATACACTAGTTTGTGTATTTGAACACAAATTCCTTTTGATTTTTAATGCATTTTGTAAAGTCCGACTTTGTCAATATAGTTTTCTTTTTCTGAAATTACTGGGACAATTGCTTTGTATTTGAACGTAAAACTCTTCTAATGTATCAGCTTTATAGTAAATGACATATCTACTTTACTTTGAAATGAGAACAAAGAAGCTGTGGTTTTAAATAATGAGTTATTACTCATGCTTATAACTTGTGCGGTTTAAAAACATGTATAAAATATGATATTTTGAATATGTACCGTATAGTCAAATATCGTTAATTTGATGGAAACGGGAGAGTATTTGAGATATTCATGAATACGATGAAGAGATCAATAAGGTCTGGACCGGGGAAACGGGGTTTACGAGTTATCTAAGTTTGAGATAACGAAATTCGAATGTATCATATTGTGTGAACTTTTTAAGGAATTGGTTCGGTTTTAAAGCATTATACAGTAAAACTCGAATACAACGTACTCGGTTTGGACGAATTTTCACGTATAATTGAATAAAACTCAATCCCCGAGTGCACCACTATATAATATCAATAATATAACCATTTGTACAACGACTTTTATATAACGATTTTTGTTCATATCGAACTCATTCTTGTGTCCCTTCATCTCACTGTCTTAATAAATATATACTAACATAACAAATCGCCAATCGACCGCCAAAAAAGACTTTCAGCAAAAGTCCATTTTGAATTTTTTTTTTGCAACACTTATTTTAACTTGTAACACTGAAAATATTTCTGTTCATTAAAGGAACTTAACATGTTTGTTAAATTCTTTATTGTTACCATCCCAATATTGTGACACAATCTCCAGTTTGTTGAAGGCGGTCACTGCATGGTAGAACTAGAACTAAAACCAGAATCAATCTTTATTTCCATTCATTTAATTTATACAACGAACTGTTTGTACAACGAATTCAATTCCAAGGTCCCCTGAAGTTCTTTATAAACGAGTTTTTATTGAAGTTGTTTCAATAACTTTTTATAACACATGTGCATATATTAACGTTGTTTCTGTTTGTATAAGATCGGAGTAGCAGAAGGATGCCAAAGGATGAAATTGGAAGTGTACAGCTGGAATACACCAGCTATAGCATTCTACAAGAAACGAGGACTTTATGACGTCACTGAGTCAGAGGATTTGAATATCTATCAGATGAACCGACAAACGTTGGAACAGTTATCCAAGTCATCATGATTTCCAGGACATTGTATGTCGATTGCGTTTGTAAATGTTTGTACTAGTACATGCGGGTATTGTTACGTGAGAATAACTGAAAAAAGAAACCCAGCAGCTAAATTCAAAACACAAACCACATTATATGTAATTATATATACAAAATATATTACAATAAATCTGAGTGGTGTACAGCTGGTATTCCGTTACTCGAGAATTTGGAATGTTTACAGACCACAGTGCCAGGGAATTAATGTCTGGATACCAGTCTGCCTTGTATATTTTCTGTCAGGCTATTTATACTAAAAACTAGTATCACCCGGAACACTCGACAGTCAGTCAACTTGATGCTTACAGATATTTCTTTCTCTAGATCATTTCTATAATTTTACATAAGGTCGTAGGAGTAATTCCCCTTGAACTTAAATAGTGTATATAACAGACAGTATGAACTAGCACCTAACAGCCATTCGGCTATGGCATAGGACATGTTGTTACGGTCTAGGACATGCGGCCATGGTCTAGAAACGGCAAATTCTGAAAATCTACTTCTCTTATATCTGTTTTAAGATGTACTTATCATTCTGTGTGTAATAAAAATTAATGGGGAAAATGACCTTTTTTGAATTTCAATAAAAATGATTTATCTATGTAACTGCTTCGTGGCCATTCTTTTTTTAAATGGAGTGACACATGTTATGCCAATGTGCAGAGAATGCTCTAGCGTTATTTGCACATTGTGTCGAGGGTTGATACAAGGCCTGATATTGAAATGACCATGTCATATTCTATTTATTATATTCTTATAATAAGTCTTACCATTAACAATGGATTCGGAATTATTGACCTGTTCCTCTACATCGGCGTCTTCGTTTATGTCTTTTTTTTTCTTCTATTAATCCATCAAGCTCTACTATTCTTTATACGATAGACTCCATAACATTCTCACCAATATCAACGTCAACATCTGTCCTCCTATCCATTTTCGATTGTTGTAACGTCATGAACTATAGGCGGATCCAGGATTTTGGGTTAGAGGGGGCGTCCATTTTTCTGAAATGAACTTTTAGTATAAACAGTATTTTATTTTCAAAAATGTTGACACAGTTGTTCAAAATAATAAAGTATATAGGGGATTGGAAAACAAGCTGAAAGCTTATATAAATTCCTCTCCCCGTGAATATTACAAGCAATGTTATGATTGGCCGAACTCACTTTTGTGTATGGGGTGTTCGGCCTCTCATCCGTATTGAGTTCACAGCAACATTATAAAATGCATCTTTGTTGTTCACACGAAGAGTGTTCAAAAATGTTTGCACGCACCGTATACTCGAGTATCACGTGATTTACGTGCATTAAACCAGTACGAACCACAGGGACCTGAGAATTTGTTACAGCTAGTTTTGAACATAAACTAGGGTGTTTAGAGTAATTTTCGATGGTCAATGGTCATAAAGGCTAAAGGGTGGAAAGCTTTAAAATCCGCCTAAATGCACGTCAAATGTATCCTCCTTCTGTAGAAATAATGTCGATTTTCCCAAAAAACACGCAAAATTTCATTGGATGCCTATGTAAAGAGGAAGACCGCCATCCATTGACAGCAAAAGGCTAGCGCGTGCAATGACGTCAAAACTCATTGCTATGTAGAAAGTGGCATGATAGCAAACGAAAGACACTGACATTTGCGTGGATTTTTTTTGAGTAAATCAAGATTATTTCTGCGTATGGAGGATATATTTGGCGTGCATTAAGAGATTTTTGAAATAAAAATTATCAATCTTTCCAACGGTACCAAGCTTTTTTTCTTACCACTACTAGAAATGTGATTTTTAATGCAAGAAATGTAGATGGGGTCGATTTTTCGGTCTGGAAAGCTTTCCACCCTTTAGCCTTTATGGCCATAGAGAGAGTATTTTATCGAAAATTGATCTAAACCCCCAAAACGTGTAAAATTACTCTAAACACCCAAGGTTAGGTCCAAAACTAGCTGTAACAAATTCACAGGTCCCTGTGGTGCGAACTAGTTCACTGCACATTCCAGTACTGTGTGTATAAATTTCATTAAAATCCATTAACCGGTTCCCTTACAGATGGTTTTCTAAATTTCATTCTGGTCATGAATCGGTCGAAGATGCCCCTTACTCAGAAAGACTTGGGTCCGCGGTTACCAACAAATTGAACGTCAATAAAATCAAGTAAATCATTGAGAAAGACTGGCGTTATACGGTCAGACAACTAGCACAAATGACAATCTTGGGTTTAGCATCTGTTCACTTCTTTCAGAAGAAAAATCTCAAGGTTAGGAAAATAAATGCTCGTTGTATCCCACATTCACTCGCATCGTCGGAAACCCACGGTACACTTCTCTGACGATGCAAACATAGTGCGCTTGTTTTTTTGTCCCATTACAAAATGTGTTTTTTTTACTTTTCTTGAGTCAAAAAACCAAAATCGCTTCAAACACACTAAATATCTTAAAAATATACCCAAAATGTAAAAAAAAAATCTTTGTTGCATAATAGTTGCTTTATAATGAACATAAAAAAGTTATACAGCAAAAATGAACTTGCTGTAATGAAATATGGTGACACACTGATTTACTCACTGACGAGCAGAAACGTACACGGGTACAAATGGCTAAGAGACTGCTGAAAAAGAACCTAACTATCAGAAAAGGGGCATTTGATAGTCTCATACTGGGTGATTAGGCATTGTTTCATTTGATGAGCCTAAGAGGAAAGTTGACAATAGGTTTTGGGCTTAGAAACATGCCCAAATGCCCAGTATTGCTAAACGAACACTAACAGCAAAGAAGGTGTTATACGTACGCAATATTCTTTAGAAATATAGTGGACAAATCATGCAAATTGCTGTTCGAAAAGGTAGGGTATCTGGAAGCTTACATAAGAATGTAGTTCTGTCCAACTGTTACATGGCAATGCGCAAGTCCACAAATCGAATATTTTTTAAGGTAACTAGAAAAATGCATTCAAATTTTGATAAGCGTTTCTGAGAAAGCATGTCATTTGCAAAAGTTTTCCAACACCCCTCGTATATCATCGTGTGATCGATATCAGCCAAAACTACACTGTAATATATAAGAATTATAAACTGTGTAAGTCTGATTTGGGGCGTAGCCCCGTTTTTGTTTTAGAAATAATTCTACCCAATATATGGTTCACAATGCTATCTGATGATAAAATTCTTAGTTGCAATTCTTGGAAAAATTGGTCACTTGACAAATTTTTTGGGGGGGGGGGCGGTTGCGCCCCCCTCTGGATCCGCCTATGCTGAACGTCATATGACGTCACGGAAATTTCGAAAGCGGGCAGATACAGTGTATTCGGCCTGCTTAGCGAAGAATTACCCATATTGGCCCGGTGAGCTGATATGTACTAAACATATGCGTATTTATCAAGTATACAATTTCACTGTATTTTATAGTAAGTATGTAATAAAAAATAATACTATGAAGTTTGTTAATGCTCTTGATCTTGCATGGAAAAAGTATCAGTTGGGGAAGGGTCAGTTATTTTACAAAGTATATGAAACAAGTCGAAAAACTGACGACATTGAGGGGCTACGGTTGCCATGTGGTATTAGGTGTCTCATATAGAGGATATCTAACAGTGTCTTCAGTAATAACAAATATATTTCACGAGTGGGGCTGATATTCTGATATTTTTCACAAGTGCGCAGCTAAAGATACTGTTAGATATTCTGTTTATTACATTTTCTAGCAAAATCTACAGTGGCAGCTTTTGATTTTCCCAAATGTCGTTTGCATGCAGCGTTCTGATATGTCAAATCAGAAAAAGTGATATTTTTTACTAGTGAAAAATATCAATTTTAAAGAATGAATAATTTTCGATATTTCACTGGTAAAAATGTAATACATTCGCTACCACACTGTAGCGTTATAAATGATCTAAACGTGTTCTGTATATCGATACAGCAATTTATAGAAAATGATATATACAAGGGCTACTTAGTTTGTTAAAAAGAATCACCTCGACCTACTGTTAAGGTCACAGGGATCAAATGTCTTAAAATCTTCAAGAAACGTCTTTTCAATAACCGAAAAGCCTTGAATAGTGATACTTTACATTGTACCTGTAACATGCTTGGATATCGATACAGAAAGTTAAAGAAAGTGATATGACGTTGAAATGAACAACTAATATTTTAGATGAGGATAAAGCAAAATGTATTGAAATAATTCAATAAATAGATAAAATAGATATAACGATCGCTAAAACAATCAGTGAATATAAAAACATCACCAAAACCATAATCCAAATTCCAAATTGGTTAAACTTGGGAAGCACTATGGACAAAGAAAAGATTTACACGGAGACACATAGAAAAGTATGGTGGAATACGACCATGTGGTTCAGAATAATAAGCGTTTCTATATCATCGACGACACTCGCGATGTAAACCAAAGTCACTTCCAAGGAAATGTTACGTCCTTAAAGTGAGAACTGAGTCATTTGCAATCATAACACGTATGCAAACCAATGAAAAATGTAATTGCTCTACATCATACAGTTGTTGCGTCCTTCCAGGACTCGTCAGTGTTGCTAGGGGCCAAAAGTTGGGAATCGGAATTTTATAAACAACTGTAGAAGTAGAAGGATCATATGCGTCAAACAATTTTTCTTTTTAATCAGAGAATACCAAGGCGTCACTTAAACCATATTCCGAACTCAAAATCGATTAAACTAGAGGCAATAAAGGAACAAAACAAAGATTTACATTGAGACTCTCGTAAAAGCACAAGAAAATAAGACCATGTGTTCCGGAAGAGTAAGCGTCTTCGGCTTAATCGACGACACCCGTCATGTAAATTGTTGTCACATCCAAGTGAACATCAAGTTCAAAAAACATATCGTCATTACCATGAAATATTTACATTTCACTTCGCTCCGCCTCAATGAAACTAGTAAACTCTGCTTGCTTCATTTCCCGATAAAGTAAATGGGGCACGCGCTTTTTCGTGCCTGGCGAGGTAATACATTTGTTTACAACAGTGTATCGTCCTAGACGAACTGTGTACAATAGGCCTAATGTACGGGTGTACTACACACGTAAAACAACTGTTTTTCATGCCAATGGGTTATGCCAATATCATATCGCACATAGCTTTAATAATAACATATAATATACTTGATATGACAAAATACTGACATTTCCGAAAGCATTAATTCAAGATATGTTGGTCCTAAATTCCTCATAGGTCCCCTCGATGATCGTGCGTTTAGGCCTCATGCAAATGTGATGATCTGCCCGTCGGCAGATTTCGCGGTTTTTTTCCCATGTCCGATACTAAAATAAAATGTTTTATATTGGCCAAAGAAATCCGTAAATCCGCTTTCTTTTAAGAAGTTACACAACTTAGATTATATTATTCGACAAATGTAACCTGTTCACGAAACTTATAAGCTACAGACCTAAACTAGATTTACGTGAGGACCTAACCTAGCTTGCTCATAGTGACCCGAGAATTTGTGACATTTACAGCGTAGTTTTTGGACCTAAACTACGGTGACTAGTATAATTCTATACTTCCAAGGAGTTTAGATTAGGGTGGCATTGTTATCGGAACTGATCTTAACCCCCAAAAGTGTTAACATACTCTAAAAACCTTAGTTTTGGTCAGAAAGTAGATGTAACAAACTCTCAGGCATCTGTGATCTTGTCAATACATAACTGTACCGTGTGCCTACCTTTAAAGCTTGTAGTTTTCGGTTAATGTCCCCATAAAAAAGGCAAATCACTAATCCAGTTGATTACATGTCATCAATATCATTCATCATACTTTCATCAATAGGCTATGCCTAAATTAGTTACTGTTATGAGACGTTTTCAATATGCTTAGGCCTAACCGATTTCGACTTCCGACAACTTTATTTGACTCGCTTCAACTGTGACCAAACCACGACCTCGTTATGTTTACTACTGAGCGATGCAAACGGCTCAAAAAACACTCTCGTAATCCATTTTTATATGTAATATGTATTTCAATCAATTCGTTTTGAAAATAAAAGTTTGAGAAGTATGATTAAATCACATATAAAAATAAACAAATAAAAATCTTGTCTCTTGACAACATTTATTCTGTTGCCTAGTGATGAGTGAAGGTAGTTATCGGATGTTCCGTATGTGTACATACATGACAATAAGTGTGCAACAATGTTACAAAGGTAAAGCACACTGTGACACCGGCAGCTTAACGTACATGCGAATGGTGGAAAATTTAAAATAGTTAACGTAAATATAAGGACTGAAGGTCTATTTTGTTGTTTGCATCGGCTGATGAAGTCAAGTGAACCTCGCGCAAATGAAGTGAGTTCATGTACCATTTGCACAAGGTTCACTTCAATCATTAAGTAAAATAAATAAACTGATGCTCAAATGTTACCTTGGTTTTTATTGGTGTGTGTTGTGCCAACGGACTGTGCCAAAAGGGTATCTAGATACAATGGAGCGGATGTATCCCATACCAACGGTGATTTAGTCGCTATATTAACGCGGTAGAAATCTTCAAAATATCTGACAGAGGATAATTTGACACAGAACAACATGATATAAATTAGTTGAGTATTCTGCGTTATGCAAATCTTGTTTTTACAACATGTCTTTCTATTCACAGCAATCCATACTAGAGAAATAGGAGCATTCGTGATATACTCTTATTTGCTCTTTAGCGCATCTAGTCCAAAAGGGTCAAGTCCGACCTAGGTTAGAAATTTTTGTTTCTTGAACAATATATTCTGCGAAACCGATAGGTTTACAGACATGGTAGTTGGCTGATAGATTCATTGGAAAAATCAAAACAAAGTTTGCAAAAACAAAACGTGGACTTACCTACCATTTTGGAAGTAGCCGAACAATGTCTCTACGAAAAAAACACTGCTACAGTTCTCATCGATATAATGAATAAACATTTACCATATCAATATCAATTACATTCAATTTTAAAAACAGTTTCAATTAAAAATGATAAAAAGAGGAAATATATGACAGCCCCTGATGAATTAGTGGAGTTTATCACCCAAGCAGTTTTTTCTCTATCACCATGTCTGTATTCAAAAACTGATTATTGTTACAAATGTTCGTAACGTCACTGATGGTTAAGCTATATACATTAACAACTTAATACATTTATCTGTAATAATTAAATGATTGAAATATGACATTCTGTCATTTGAATCTTTTTGTATTTATTTCAGATATAGAAGTGAACTACAAATTTAAACAGAAGACGATTTATTAAATGATTGTGTATTTACGTCAGATATAGAGGTGAACTACAAATTTGAACAGAAGAATATCCTCTTATAAGGTATTTCCCCAACAGTTTTCGACACAGCTAATTACATTTCATTGTTACTGAGATGATTGTTCCAACTCCAGTTTCTGTAGTTGGAATATATTCCATTTCGCCGCTTCATACATGTCCACTCCTCCCTGTTTCTTATAGAACTCAATGGATGGTGTGTTCCAAGTGTGTACCGCCCACTGCATCTTTTGGCAATTCTTGGCAGCACCAATCTTAATTGAAACATACATTTAAGACTTTATTAGCAATTTGTAATATCATCACTAAGAATGGTCATCGATAACATGCATAAACATATTGAGCAGAGTAAAATTGCTATAATTCCATATTGAAGAATTTCACCTTACTGAAATTTCGACCTAAGTTTTTTTTTCCGGTGTAACTTTTAATAGGTTTCAAATTCAAGGGATATCTTAGAGATACTTGATACCGAGTTTAATCAAGAGAATGAGAGTCATTCATCCTGTGCTAAGTCAATGAACATGAAATTGAGCAAAGTCTCAAGTGTGACAAATATCGAGTTTAGGGTTTTAAGAGATTTTGATCTGGTTATTCCCAGAAATGAATAACTGTCCTATTTACCTTGGGCTATGAATATTATCTTAGAATTAGTAGATTAGTTGATTAAATAGGATAGCTAAGAACAAATACAGTAAAACCATTAAGAAAACAAGAGAAACCATTGGATAGAGTTCTCTAACTCTCTAAATGATAAAACCGATACAAAAACTGTATGGAATAACATAAGAGAGATGAGAGGTTTTCACCTGTGCTACTGTCTGGAAAAGTTTGGCCCCTATGCCACGCCTCCTGTAAGTCTCCGACAAGAACAGATCCTCGAGATATATGATACGTCCTGTCACCGTAGCGTAGGTAAAGAAGTACATACAATAACCCATCAACACGGTCTTTCCCTCGGCAGCTGAAACAAGATTTGTCAACATATATAAAAAATAGCAAAGAACCAAGCATGGCGAAGGAAAATACATTTTGACTCGTGCCCTGACTGGGCCTCGAAAACATGATGTACCGCACAAATAGATTGGTATTTATATAATCTATAAAATATGATTCGCTGCTATGATCTTGTCAGAGTATTGGACTGATGATGGTTCTTATACTGTGTATATATACGTTTATTCACCCAAGCTCTCTTCGTTCTTCTCCATCCCATAATTTACCCCTATTTACGTCACACTTTCTGAAATCATTTTCGTCAATGCTGGATAATATGCAAGGTAACGAAATTGTATGCTAAAAATGTAAGTGTATCTGTACTCACTTTTGCATCCTGTTTATTTATGTTCAATCAAATGTGTATTATGCACGTTGTATTATATACAGCATATACATTCACTTTAGTGTAAAAAAACAAAGCTTGTTTCCATGTGTAGGTAGGTATAAAGATAAAATAAATTTAAACACGACGATCAACTTCCAAACGCTATCACCCTCTTTATGGCTCTTCAGGAAAGTTGAAGAGCCCCAAAGAGGGTGAAAGCGTTTGGAAGTCGGTCGTCTTGTTTTCATTTATATTACATTTACTTAAAGCTGACAATGCAACTTAAAAAGCTTTCAATTAATATTTAAAAAAAAAAAAATGGATTTTTTTTCTGGTTTTGAGATCGTCCCTATCTGTTCCGACCATCGTTTCTAAGGAAGTGCCGACATTTTAGTTTTGCCATTGCTTGGTAACGAGTATGGGTCCCGATAGGTATATAAAGGGCATAGCCTGTAAAACCGGTTTTCAAAGTACTCCTTACCGTCACAACATACAGTGCTCCGCGCACTCGGCACCCCTGTCAAAAATCCAACGCACTCACCTGTAGACTTTGAACCACAATACTGCCATGCTGGTTGTTACTAAAATAACTCATTCTTGAAATTGGGTATCCGAAATAAAAGGTACATCACTGAAAATACTTCAATAAATCCAATATATATCGCCAAACTTCCACGTGCATATAATCGAATCCACGTACAAACTCTTAGTCTTGGTCATGTAGACGCTTGACAAGCAAACACGTGTAAAACACGGCACACCCGGGTGTGTAATCAACAATGTGAAATTATATAGTTGAACCATTCTCATGGACTTATTTGGAATTATTATGGTTTCTACGCTGGATGTTAGTACTAGTTGGATATCAAAAAGGTAGGCATAAGCGTTAATTAGCCATTTGTTTGTTTCACTTGCAACATATATTACATAAAGTTGTTTTGTGTTATTTTGTTATAAGTTTCATGGGGATATGGATGGTTTTATTACAATTTCATTTCACATTATATATCTTTCCAATATCCATATCCATATTCGTAAAAAAAACACACGAAAACGAGCCGTAACGTAATGTGTACAGACTATCTGTACATGTAAAAGACGTGCTACAGCGAGAGGGCAGTGTCGGAATGAAACTGGTTTTGCAACTTGTGGTGCTTTTATACCCAAGGGTGTCTATACACGTTACCAAGTAAGGGTAAATCAAAAATGTCTGCCACTTCCTTGGTTACGAAAACCGGAAGACACATGGTCAATGTAGGGAACATCTCGGAAGTATTCTGAGTAATCACAATCTGAATATTTTTTTTTTTAAATATTAATTGAAAGCTTTTTAAGTTGCATTGCCAGCTTTAAGTATATACATATGTTAAGTTTTGCATTCTACAGCACCTCCCGTCTCTTTACCAATATCGTAATGAATGTTGTAATCCGTACAACTTTCAAAGATTGAAACAAAATCTTACTTGTCTTGGCTGTATCCTCAACAACTAGATATTCGAAACATTTCTGTTCGCCGAATCCATCTCTTCTCAGCCCTACGAGAAACGAGCATTCCACTGATAATGTACATACAGATATATGGAATACTTGACACGAAAAAAAGTTAAATAATTCTTCTATATGCATAAAGAAATCCGTACCACTGTTAAAACCTGTAATTAAGTATTGAAAATTATTTTTCATGCATACCTATAACTCAAATATTTATAAATCCTTATTGAATATAGGAACATTGTTACGAAACGTGACGTCTTATAGAACCTGACGTAGGCACACAAATCAAACAGATCCATCACCACATAACGTTTAATTGGGTACCAGGGGCTGCAATAATATCCAAGAAATTATAAATATGATAATAGGAATTAATTCTCCTCGATTAATTCCAGTTATCACAATGTAGACTTGTACTAGCTATGTTTTCAAATTCTTGTTTTCATTCAAGTTTTGCTAGTTATCTCCCTTTGGCCAGTCTGCCGTTTTTTGCACATTTGGAAATCTTTTGTATGAAGGTTGAAACTAGTGTCAAGGTTAAGTGTTCACGAGTGCCAGGCCAACACAGTGCAGTGATCATGAGTGACCGGTCAGCATGGTCTAATTATAAATCGGTAATCACGAGTGACAGATCAACATGGGGCAATGAGTTTTCGGTAATCACAAGTGACCCGCAAAAGCGGTGCATGATTAAATTCAGTCATCTTTGAACGACAGACACATGCAGTTGAAATATCAGTCTACAGCGAAAATCCCACCCTTCCCATCCCCCTTTTTTAAGAATTGCTTGCACAATTTTTGTTATTTCCATTTTCTGCTGTTGCTGTTCTTGTTATATATTTCAGTTGGAGACCATATAAGGACATGTTTTCTCTTCATGACTTCATCTCTACTTTCTCTTCGTCATGGCTTCGTCTCTACTACGTCAGGCAGAGTTTCACTTGGGACAACAGAATTTGGTAGCTAAGTCTCAAAAACATTTTTACATGTAGATCAAACAGCTATTATTATTGGAATTTTCTGTTCCCAGTTTCCATTTAATTCTAGCTGGAGAAGCCATGGCCATTATAAGCCAATATAACAACACTATAATAGATTAAAAATTCAGGTAATAACTCAATTGATTGTGTTTGTCTTCTATTTGATAATTAGTGCACATTGTACATACACAACCCCCAGACTTCGGCTATCATTGAAACGAACATCCCAACCTGGGAAATAAATAATATTTTACAAAGAGCTGATATGAAACTAGTGAGACGAGCCGGGCGCGAACCAGAGACCTCTAGGTTATGGAGCCAGGTCGTTACCACCAGGCCAACATGTCCGAACCAGTTGACCTGGTTTGTAATTTCCTGATATTGTTATGCAAGGTCGTCTCTCCACGTGACAACATGCATTCACCTTCGCTAGAAAACAAGATGAAATTAACAAAATAAAACAGTGACTTGTTTGTAAATCAGAAAATGGCATTAATACCCCGCCATCATGTAAATGTACTTTTAGTTTTCTATAAAAATCTATGATCACACTGTTCACAAGTGAGATCTTGGCCTTGACATTTGAATGCTAAAACACAATTATATTCTAGATTTACTCATACATGGCCTTTGTATGAAATGTTTTAAAACATCTGTCGTCGAATGAAGTTGCTATATAAGGATTGTACCTCATTTTGACTACGTATACGGTAGTATGCCCACAGTTGGACACGAACATATTCTATGCTGAGCGTTGTGCCCCAAAGTGAATATGTGCGTTGTCAACGGAAAACATACTACCGTATACGCAGTCAAAATAAGGAACATTCCTTATATTTATATCATAATTCATTTTCAAGTGGTATACGAAGATACAACATTCGAAGCGGGTTGCTATGATGGTAACTACGATGGCCATGGTTGCTAAGCTGATATATAATCAAACTGAATCAATATATAGGTAAGTTTAAAACAACACTATTCTATTTTTCATAACATCATTACGTCCAAAGACATTCGAATGGGTATCACTAGAATCAAACGTTTGCCAGAAACCATTGATTGTATAATCAAACAAAATGAATTCCATATATATTTCATGCTTCAAAATCTTGATGGAACCACACAATGGCCGTCAGCGCATATTTATTGTTCTGAAGCGTGAACACTGTCATATTTGATCAAATATCAATCCTCGGTGCCTCTGTTCATTGCGTATACGCTAATGGATTCGCAGTCAAAGTTTTCCAAGCTCAATAAGGGAGAGCTGTAAAGATATGCTTAAAGTAATAGTTCAGTGATTATATTTAGCAAGTGTGACCTTGGTCTTGATGTACGTCACCATTGTATGAAGTTTGTTTGTGAACAGTCTGCCAGTGAAGGAGGTAAAATATATGCTTAAGTGCGACCTTGGCATTGACCTTGGAACCATTTAACATAACAATATCCAAGATAAATTATATACGCCTACTTGACCTTTGAGTGAAGTCTTTTAAAATAAATGTCAATGAATGAGGTTATTATATGCGTGTATTCAATAGTAAAATGTTTATATATAGCACTAAGACTTTGTGAACCATGAATCGACCATTGGATGAAGTTATGAAGTTGTATAAATAAATGCCAATGAATGAGGTTGCTTTATGCGTATATGCAATTGTACAGTGTTCATATAAAACATGTATGACCTTGTGAACCATGAATCACAACAATGTCGATGACATACTCATACCTGACCTTTGAATGAAGTGTGATAAAAATATGTCCACGAATGAAGTTGATAACTGTCTATGTTGAGATCGGGACAGGACAGGGCGGATATGGGCAACGATGTATACCTTCGTATCCATGTGTATGGGTCTGTATATTACACTTAAAGATATTTCTTTATCTAAGGCTATGTTACTGGGCTGATTATTCATACATGACTTTTTATACAACATTTATATCAGTTATATATTGAACATTGTTGATATATGAAAACAAAAGTAAACATACTTTCAGTTATCTCCAATTCCTCCGGTATCTTGGCTTTCGAGTATTCTGAAAATTCCTACAAGATATATAAATATTACGTTGTGCGGTGAAATACAAAAATATGAGAAGTATGTTATCAACAACTAACATTGCTTATATTTTGAGATCAGTTTCAGTGCTTTAACACTAACTTACAATATATGTAAGGCCGAGTATAGCAAGGAGATGACGTAACACACACATATGCTGCACCTCTATTAATACAAGTGTAATAGATTAAATATGCCAAAAAATGAATTAAACTGCATCATACAGCTGTTTCGTTCTCCTAGGACTCTTCAGTGATACTAGGTTACGTGTCGTTGCCATATACTCACGCCGTTGCCATATATAATACATACCGTTATATGTACATGTAATATGACGTAATATTCGCATGCCAGTGTTATAGATATATCTAGCTTCTCACAATATCCATAACCCTGGCATGCGATTATTACGTCATATTTCATAAAACGGTATGTATTAGATATATGACAACGGCGTGAGTATTCAACGACACGTAATTTTTGATATACTATGTGTTTTATATGTTTAAGAAGACGCTTACTCTTCCGAAACACATGGGCCCTTATTCATGAAACAGTTTTCTTGCTTAAGCATGGAATTTGTGCTCAACTCGGATTTTTTGTTCCGGCCAGAATTTATTTAAGAACTTATATTTTGTCACAGTATTTGGGGAAAATGAAGATTCATAGATTAAAGGGGTTTTACGCACCTGCCCTTCTGCTTCTACATTAGTTTAGAATTTTGATTCCTACCTTTTGGTCCCTAGCATCACCGAAAAGTCCTGGGAGGACGAAACAGCTGTGTGATGCAGTTTAATTCATTTTTCGGCATACTGTATCTATTAATAA
This sequence comes from Mimachlamys varia, assembly GCA_947623455.1. Lineage (NCBI taxonomy): Eukaryota > Metazoa > Mollusca > Bivalvia > Pectinida > Pectinidae > Mimachlamys > Mimachlamys varia. Next base: position 15,039,331 of record OX392541.1, read on the forward strand.
TTTTTTAAGGTGCAGCATATGTGTGTGTTACGTCATATCTATGAAGTAGAATACTAATTTCAACATTTACAGTTGACTTCTTGATCGCTGACATATTTGAGGATTAATGCTTACTTGGATATGACCTAGATTTACATTACGAGGGTCGTCGATGAAGCAGAAGACGCTTACTCTTCCTGAACACCTAGTCGTATTCTCTTGTGCTTTTACGACAGTCTACATGTAAATCTTTCCTTTGTTCCTATTTTGCCCCTAGTTTTATCGATTTTGAGTTCGGTTTATGGTTTTGTTGACGCTTTCGTATTCTCTGATTTTTTTAGGTTAGTTTCAAGAAAGCTGGCTTGAGCACAGAAAACCATGCGTGAGCATGAGAATGGTTTCATGAATACGGGCCCAGAATACATGGAGACATGTAGATCATTCCTTTTTTCGTGTTTCCCCCCTAGTTTAATTGAGTTTGAGTTCGGAATATGGTTTTGACATTATTGCTTGACCCTGCTGATACAGTAGAAGGTGATATATATTATGTATGTATCATAACCTTTAAACAGACGTAAATATAATCGACAAAGAGTATGAGTTTTAAGCAAGCGTACCTGTACTAGTCGAAATATCTCATCCATGTCATCCTCTACAGCTGGTCTGATTTTATAATCCGTCATTCTAGATGGAGATCGCTAATGCAAGCCCTAACTGACCTGTTAGTCATGACCTACATAAATATCACCCTGCGTCGAAATAAATAGCCTTCCGAACTGTTTTAGCGATAACAACTAGGCCTATATATATATCACTCTCCTGTAAATCTTGTGTTGGTTTAATTTATATTTACTATACCCAATGAGTTATTTCTGATGTACCGCATAGAGAGGTGAATATTCAAAATGGAATACAAATGTGCAGTTATATTTTAACAAAATGCTTTGGCCTCAATGTTTATTGTGGTGCGTCATTCTACATTTTCAAAGCATAACGTTCGTTCTCACTGCATCGATAAAATAATCGTCTGTGGAGGGTTTTTGGAGACTATCCAAAGGAAATTTATTAAACATAATTGCATAAAAGTACTCCATGTGGATTGATAACTACGTATCGTATACGGTTTATATGAGATAAAAAGACAATAGATCAAACAAACACAAGTTTACAGGTGATTGTGCAATACAGCTGTACTCGCTAAAGCAGTTCAGGCGGCTATATGTATTCATATCTATGTAGGGTGAACTTCATGTTCACTGTTGGTCATGGTTTGTATAAAATATAGGAAAGTGAAGTTAAGTCTTACATCGGCGATCGGTATTAAGAATGACGGATTATAAAATCAGACCAGCTGTAGAGGATGACATGGAGGAGATATTTCGGCTAGTACATATGTACAGGTACGTTTGTTTTATGGTTATGACATATGAAACAGTTCTCCTCCTACTGTTTCAGCAGGGTCTAACAGTAATGATATGAATGTGTACTTTACTCAAATTGTAACGTAATATAAATGGAAGAAGCAAGATAAATTTATAATGCTAGAACGCTAATATTACGTCATAGTGCATGCAACGGTAAATATTTACACTGACATCCTAAGCAATTGTAAATAATTACACTGACATCAAGTGTAAACATCAATTTCACTTTTTATATGAAAGGACTCACACAAATAAATCAGCCTATGACGAAGTGTTTCATGCGTTTGGAGTCCCTACCGAAAATTTGTTACGGCTAAGTACAGTGATTGTGAGTAATTTAAATATGTAATTATTAACCTAATCTGCATTGAATGAAATCATGGAATCTGTAGATTTTTAACTTTACAAAAATATATTCTTTTGGTAGATTTTGATATGTGATGGCGGATTGATATGGGGTCAAAAGTCAGAGGGTGTTCCCGTCCCATTTCACTGGCTTGACATGTAAATTTGCAGTTTTCCGAAGCAGACGCCTGAAGCGAGCTAAAATGCCAGTAAACTCGTCATCAAATGCCCTTTGAAGCCTTTGCCATGTATGTATTTGTGAATCAAGGCAGTTGTCATAAATGTTGAACTTCAAATATTAAAGTTATTAGCTCGAAAGTTTAGAAATAACATATAGTAAATTAATTAGTTGTGTGAGTCCTTTAATGGGGCCAGCCATTTGATTGACCTATGGAACATTTTCTGTGCTTCCGGATATTTCTTTTTCACATACAGCCACTGTCATTGAGTGTTCGAACAGTTTTTCAGTAAGTAGATATATTAAATTTGACGAAAAACTTCAAAATTAATCTAAAATCTGGCTAAACATGACCCTGTTTTGAAGTCTGTATTCTTGGACTGACCCTTATACTAAGGTTTTTAATTAAGTTTTGTTCAATTAACTGTGATAATTGATCTTAGTGTATGTTAGAGTAGTACTTTACTGATATGTCGTTAGGCTAACCAGCATTTTTTAACAGAAGGGTAGTTTGAAGTTTTTCCCCAAGCTAACTTGTAAGCTGTGTTTTGTGAAAAATATCACTTTTATAGAAAGAATAATGATACAGTAGGTGGTGATATATATTATGTATCATAACCATTAAAAAGACGTGAATATAATCCATATAGAGTATGAGTGTTGGTTTAATTTATATACTCTACACAATGAGTTATTTCTGATGTATCGCATAGACAGGTGAATATCTCAAAATGGAGTTCAAATGTGCAGTTATATTTTAACAAAACTGCTTTGGCCTCAATTTTTACTACTCCTCTACACCCGGTCTGATATTGTGGTGCGTCATTCTACATTTTTCAAAGCATAACGTTCGTTCTCACTGCATCGATAAAATAATCGTCTGTGGAGGGTTTTTGGAGGCTATCCCAAGGAAATTTATTAAACATAATTGCATAAAAGTACTCCATGTGGATTGATAGCTACGTACCGTATACGGTTTATATGAGATATAAACAAATAATTTTAAAAAGTAAATAGATAAAACAAAGACAAGTTTCCGGGTGATTGTGCAATACAGCTGTACTCGCTAAAGCAGTTCAGGCGGCTATATATATTTGCATCTATGAAGGGTGAACTTAATGTTCACTGTTGGTCATTATTTGCCTAAAATATAGGAAAGTGAAGTTCAGTCTTACATCGGCGATCGGCATTTAGAATGACGGATTATAAAATCAGACCAGCTGTAGAGGAAGACATGGAGGAGATATTTCGACTAGTACAGTTACGTTTGTTTACAACTCATACTACATGTTGATAATTGATATCTGTTTTATGGTTATGGCATATGAAACAGTTCTCCTCCTACTGTTTCAGCAGGGTCTAACAGTAATGATATGAATGTGTACTTCACTCAAATTGTAACGTAATATAAATGGAAGAAGCAAGATAAATTTATAATGCTAGAACGCGAATATTACGTCATGGTGCATGCAACGGTAAATATTTACACTGACATCCTAAGCAATTTTAAATAATTACACTGACATCCTAAGCAACGGTAAATATTTACACCGACACCCTAAACATCAATTTCACTTTTTATATGAAAGGACTCACACAAATAAATCAGCCTATGACGAAGTGTTTCATGCGTTTGGAGTCCCTACCGAAAATTTGTTACGGCTAAGTACAGTGATTGTGAGTAATTTAAATATGTAATTATTAACCTAATCTGCATTGAATGAAATCATGGAATCTGTAGATTTTTAACTTTACAAAAATATATATACTTTTGGTAGATTTTGATATGTGATGGCGGATTGATATGGGGTCAAAAGTCAGAGGGTGTTCCCGTCCCATTTCACTGGTTTGACATGTAAATTTGCAGTTGTCCGAAGCAGACGCCTGAAGTGAGCTAAAATGCCAGTAAACTCGTCATCAAATGCCCTTTGAAGCCTTTGTCATGTATGTATTTGTGAATCAAGGCAGTTGTCATAAATGTTGAACTTCAAATATTAAAGTTATTAGCTCGAAAGTTTAGAAATAACATATAGTAAATTAATTAGTTGTGTGAGTCCTTTAATGGGGCCAGCCATGTGCTTGACCTATGGAACATTTTTTGTTCTTCCGGATATTTCTTTTTCACATACAGCCACTGTCATTGAGTGTTCGCACAGTTTTTCAGTAAGTAGATATATAGAATTGGACGAAAAACTTCAAAATTAATCTAAAATCTGGCTAAACATGACCCTGTTTTGAAGTCTGTATTCTTGGACTGACCCTTATACTCAGGTTTTTAATTAAGTTTGATGCAATTAACTGTGATAATTGATCTTCGTGTAGTAGTACTTTACTGATATGTCGTTAGGCTAACCAGCATTTGAACAGAAGGGTAGTTTGAAGATTTTCCCCAAGCTAATTTGTAAGCTGTGTTTTGTGAAAAATATCACTTTTATAGAAAGGATAATGATACAGTAGGTGGTGATATATATCATGTATCATAACCATGAAAAAGACGTGAATATAATCCACATAGAGTAGGAATGTTTGTTTAATGTATATACTATACACAATGAGTTATTTCTGATGTATCGCATAGACAGGTGAATATTCAAAATGGAGTACAAATGTGCAGTTATATTTTAACAAAACTGCTTTGGCATCAATGCTTACTCTTCCTCTACAGCCGGTCTGATATTGTGGTGCGTCATTCTACATTTTCAAAGCATAACGTTCGTTCTCACTGCATCGATAAATTAATCATCGGTGGAGGGTTTTTGGAGGCTATCCAAAGGGAATGTATTAAACATAATTGCATAAAAGTACCTTATATGGATTGATAACTACCGTTTACGGTTTATATGAGATAATAATTTTCAAACGAAAATTGATCAAACAAAACACAAGTTTACGGGAGATTGTGCAATACAGCTGTTACCGGTAAAGCAGTTCACACGGCTGTATGTATTTGTATCTATGTAGGGTGAACTTAATGTTCACTGTTGGTCATAATTTGCCTAAAATATAGGAAAGTGAAGTTAACTCTTACATCGGCGATCGCCATTTAGAATGACAGATTATAAAATCAGACCAGCTGTAGAGGATGACATGGAGGAGATATTTCGGCTAGTACAGGTACGTTTGTTTACAACTCATACTATATGTGGATAATTGATATCTGTTTTATGGTTATGGCATATGAAACAGTTCTCCTCCTACTGTTTCAGCAGGGTCTAACAGTAATGACATGAATGTGTACTTCACTCAAATTGTAACGTAATATAAATGGAAGAAGCAAGATGAAACTATAATGCTAGAACGCTAATATTACGTCATAGTGCATGCAACGGTAAATATTTACACTGACATCCTAAGCAATTGTAAATAATTACAGTGACATCCTAAGCAACAGTAAATATTTACACCGACACCCTTAAAGTACGTTTCACTTTTTATATGAAAGGACTAACACAATTAAATCAGCCTATTACGAGGTGTTTCATGCGTTTGTAGTCCCTACTGAAAATTTGTTCCGGCTAAGTACAGTGAATCTGAGTAATTTAAATATGTAATTATTAACCTATTCTGCATTGAATGAAATCATGGAATCTGTTGATATTTAACTTTACAAAAATATATACTTTTGGTAGATTATATATGTGATGGCGGATTGAAATGGGGTCAGAAGTCAGAGGGTGTTCCCGTCCCATTTCACTGGTTTGACATGTAAATTTCCGGTTGTCCGACGCAGACGCCTGTAGCGAGCTTAAATGCCTGTACACTCGTCATCAAATGCCCTTTGAAGCCTTTGACATGTATGTATCTGTGAATCAAGGCAGTTGTCACAAATGTTGAACTTCAAATATTTAAGTTATTAGCTCGAAAGCTTAGTGAAAAACATATAGTAAATTATTTAGTTGTGTGGGTCCTTTAATAGGACCAGCCTTTTGCTTGACCTATGGAACATTTTCTGTGCTTCCGGATATTTCTTTTTCACATACAGCCACTGTCATTGAGTGTTCGCACAATTTTTCAGTATGCAGATATATTTAATTTGACGAAAAACTTCAAAATTAATCTAAATTCTGGCTAAACATGACCCTGTTTTGAAGTCTGTATTCTTGGACTGACCCTTTTACTCAGGTTTTTATTATGTTTGATCCAATTAACTGTGATAATTGATCTTCGCGTAGTAGTACTTTACTGATATGTCGTTAGGCTAACCAGCATTTGAACAGAAGGGTAGTTTGAAGATTTTCCCCAAGCTAACTTGTAAGCTGTGTTTTGTGAAAAATATCACTTTTATAGAAAGGATAATGATACAGTAGGTGGTGATATATATCATGTATCATAACCATGAAAAAGACGTGAATATAATCCACATAGAGTAGGAATGTTTGTTTAATGTATATACTATACACAATGAGTTATTTCTGATGTATCGCATAGACAGGTGAATATTCAAAATGGAGTTCAAATGTGCAGTTATATTTTAACAAAACTGCTTTGGCATCAATGCTTACTCTTCCTCTACAGCCGGTCTGATATTGTGGTGCGTCATTCTACATTTTCAAAGCATAACGTTCGTTCTCACTGCATCGATAAATTAATCATCGGTGGAGGGTTTTTGGAGGCTATCCAAAGGGAATGTATTAAACATAATTGCATAAAAGTACCTTATATGGATTGATAACTACCGTTTATGGTTTATATGAGATAATAATTTTCAAACGAAAATTGATCAAACAAAACACAAGTTTACGGGAGATTGTGCAATACAGCTGTTACCGGTAAAGCAGTTCACACGGCTGTATGTATTTGTATCTATGTAGGGTGAACTTAATGTTCACTGTTGGTCATAATTTGCCTAAAATATAGGAAAGTGAAGTTCACTCTTACATCGGCGATCGCCATTTAGAATGACAGATTATAAAATCAGACCAGCTGTAGAGGATGACATGGAGGAGATATTTCGGCTAGTACAGGTACGTTTGTTTACAACTCATACTATATGTGGATAATTGATATCTGTTTTATGGTTATGGCATATGCAACAGTTCTCCTCCTACTGTTTCAGCAGGGTCTAACAATAATGACATGAATGTGTACTTCACTCAAATTGTAACGTAATATAAATGGAAGAAGCAAGATGAACCTATAACGCTCGGACGCGAATATTACGTCATAGTGCATGCAACGGTAAATATTTACACTGACATCCTAAGTAATTTTAAATAATTACACTGAAATCTTAAGCAACGGTAAACATTTACACTGTTTTATATGAAACACTCAGCAAAGCGAATTTCGGATTCAAATCAGCATATACATATTTAAACGAGGTTACTTCTTTCTTATATTTTGATATATATTTCTGTTATTAATATATTTCTTATATTTTATAGTCCCCGAGGTTTGCTGGAGCCTCCATAGCCACATTTTATCTCATTTGAGTAGTACACGATTTGAAATTGTACAGAACTAGTTCAAATTTACTTTTAAATTCATAACTTAAAGGGCTTTACGCACCTGATCCTTCTGCTTCTACATTATTGTAGAATTTTGGATTCCCATCTTTCGGCCCCAAGCATCACTGACGAGTCCCTGAAGGCCGTAACAGCTGCATGATGCAGTTTAATTTTTTCCCCAGCATACTGTATCTATTACTGAATTTAAAAGGTGCAGCAAGTGGACGGTAGTTCTTCAACTCCTCCTTATCCAATCCAGGCTTCTTCAGCAATGGTCTTACATGTGCTTTTTAGAAACACAATGGAACCTTTGACTCAGCCAATAATTTGATCATGATTGAGGTTATCAAAGGAAGCAATGCTTCAAGACATTTTTTCAGAAGGTCTATTGGAAGGGGGTCAAGCTCACATGATTTTGATTGCGATGTCCGAATGATTCTGCGTAGTTCATCCGGATTTGTTGGGGGAAAAAAATCAGAGAATACCAAAGCGTCAACAAAGCCATAATCCGAACTCAAAATCGATTAAACTAAGGGCAAAATAGGAACAAAGGAAAGATTATATGGGCACTTTCGTAAAAACACAAGAGAATAAGACCAGGTGTTCCGGAAGAGTAAGCGTTGTCTGCTTCATCGACGACACCCGCCATGTAAATCTTGGTCACATCCAAGAAAGCATCAATCCTCAAAATGAGAACCAAGTCATCATTGTCATCACCACAAGTACACACACTTACAAGCAAACTCAAAAACGTCCATCTTCATATCACACAAAGATACAGAATATTTCTCGATAATATCAAGATGGCGACCACAAAACTTGCCCATAGTCTTCATCAACCTGCATTTCTCGAATCCCTGTGCCGTAAGTTTGTTCGTCAGCAGTTGACATCTATCACGAAAATCTCGATATTCAGAGCAAGCCCTAGAATAACGAATCAACTGCGACATGTAAACACCATAGGATGGAGAAGCAGGGATGCTACTTTCAAGAAGGGAAAGTTCACGAGTTTGAGTGAGCCCTGACAATGGTTCCCCGTCAAATTGAATGTCAGCACTCATGAGATACATCGTTGTCAGTTGTCGCATTCACTTCGTCAATGTTTCTTCTAATCGTGTTGATCTTATTCAGAAAGAAATCGCTGAACTTGTTTGACAAGTCTTTGTCATATGTACTGCTTGGCAGGATGATTTCACCTTTTTGACCCATTATTGTTATTGTGAGTCTAAAAAGCTGCCTGGTGTCCTTACCACATTTTTCGAAATAAAATATTTGCGAAATGAAAGTGATTTACAATAAGAACGTTCGTGTAGTATAGCACAACGTACATATTTATATATTTTGTAGGAGTTTGGGGAATATTTGGACGTCGAGACACCGGAGCAAACGGAGACAAGTATGTTTACTATTTTATATAAATAATGTTCAAACTATTACTGTTGAATATGTTGTATAGTCATGCATATAAGAAGTAACCATTCTCATTACTTTGGTTTGGTTTGGTTTATTTTGTTTAACGTCCTATTAACAACAAGTGTCATTTTAAGGACGTGCCAGGTTTATCAAACTTCATACAAATGTGATATACAAGTATCAGTATATCTTTGACATTGTTGTGTGTCAGGGTTCAAGGTCACATACACTTGCTATATATAAGCACTTAATAATTAAATATAAAGCATATAGCAATTTCATTCAAATTCCTTACAAAGATCATGATTGTATATGATTATATATTAAAGTTCTAAGGTCAAGGCGAAGATCACACTTGTAATCAATGTGATCATAACTGTTTATAGAACAGTGAAGTAATTCTACCTGATGGCGTGGCACACATCACTGTTGTATATTACGTTATGTTAATTTCATCTTCGATGTTTTCCAGGGAAGGTCAAACAAAGTAACAATATCAATATAACAGTTATACTTAAGCAAGAAAAATAATTTTCAATGCATAATTATATTTTGACAGTTTTACGATGGATCGTTATGAATACATTTCTAACCTTTTTCGTGTAAAGTTTCCATTATATCTGTACGTAAATTATCACTAGAACGCTTTTCTCATAGGGCTGAGAAGAGATGGATTCGGCGAACAGAAATGTTTCGAACTTCTAGTTGTTGAGGATACAAGTAAGACAAGTAAGTGCTTTATTTCTACTGTTTCTATCTTTGATTTATGTGCAGTTTACAACAGTGATTACTATGTTGTAAAAACATACATGCACTGTTAAACTGAAATTGTTCACGGTGTGAAATGTTCGCTTATTTTACTTGCGATATACTCCAACGCGAATATGTTAAACACCACTCAAACTCCACAGTGTATAATAGTATTATAGGCACACAGTACAAGACAGTACGACCAACAGCGAAAAGATTTCCACATCGAGTTTTGAGACTGACTAAGCGAAAAATTACACTCGCAAAAATACTGGCTTTTACAGTACGTTGTAATATAGAATGCAATACTGAAAATAATGTGTATACATGAATATAGTTTTTATATAATAACACGTGTATTATACGCAAACAATTGAACATAAATAAAGAGGAGACAGAAACAAGTGCAGATGTACTTACTTTTCTAGTGTACGATTTCGTTACCTAATCCCTTACCTCTGATCTAACATGGACGGCAATAATTTCAGAACAAGTGACGTGAATAGGGGTTAATATTTGGAATGAGAAGAACGAAGAGAGTATGGGTAAATAACCGTATATTTACATAATGTAAGTGCCACTAGCTCTTTTGGAGGCCTTCTGTATTAGATAGCCATGGAAATAGGAAACAATCTGGTTAGTCGTACCTTATCTACATTCCGCTGCTGTGGAAAGCTCAGTTTAGCAATCAACGTACGTATTTAATCCATTCAAATTTAATCAAGAGGCCCAATGGGAATAAACGGTCATCTGACTATACAATGTATATTATTTTAGTTGTTTATGATATTGACATATAAGACCCCTGCGGCCTTTAATGTCGGTCAAGGTCATTCAATTTAACAAACTTGGTAGCCCTTCAACTTAGCATGCAACATGCCTAATACCAGTATCCTGGACCTTTCGATTATTGAGAAAAAGTTTCTTAAATATTTTTTTTCACATATTTGACCCCTGTGACCTTGAAAGTAGGTCAAGGTATTTTATTTGAACAAACTTGGTAGCCCTCCATCCCAGCTTGCTTCATGGATAATATTAGCATCTTGGGTCTTTTCGGTTATTGAGAAGATGTTCTTTGAAGATTTTTTACATTTTGACTCCGGTGACTTTGTAAGTAGGTCAATGTCGTTCATTTGAACAAACTTGGTAGTACTTCATCCGAGCATGGTACATGTACATGTATACTATCATCACCCTATGCCTTTTAGTTACTGAAAAGAAGTTGCTTAAAGATTTTTACATAGTTGACCCCTGTAACCTTGAAAGTGGGTCAAGATCATTGATATGAGGAAATTTTGTAGTACTCTATCCAAGGTACTTACGGTCTGCCAAATCTTAACATCCTGAACTTTTGGTTATTGAGAAGAAGTTGCTTTACATGCTTACATATTTGACCATTTTGACCTTGAAAGTAGGTCAATGTCATTGGTGTGAGGAAAGTTTGTTTAGTTGACTTTTCATGGATATACGAATAAATAAGGTAGAAGTATATAGATGATCACACATGATCATAACGGCAAATTGTCGCTTATAGATTATGATAATACATATCTATCACTAGGCAATCTGGTGCAGGAGATCGCGTGTTCGAGGTTCGATCAGGGCACGAGTACAAAATGTTCCCCCTTCGGCATTTGTGTTTCTTTGTTGCTTATTATATATGTTGACAAACCTTGTTTCAGCTGCTGAGGGAAAGACCGTGTTGATGGGTTATTCTATGTACTTCTTTACCTACGCTACGGTGACAGGACGTATCATATACCTCGAGGATTTGTTCTTGTCGGAGACTTACAGGGGGCGTGGCTTAGGGGCCAAACTTTTCCAGGCAGTAGCGCAGGTAACAACGTCTCATCTCTCTATTGTGATCAAGATATGATTTTAATCAGATTATTGGAAAATTATTTTAGTGTTTAGTAAAGAGGCGACAAAGGTCATCTGAACGTGGCCTCTTATTGGATGTTGTAAAACGTAGTGAGAACAAGGATCTGTATTTTAATCAGATTGGTTATGTGCTTAATAATTAATAGGAATTTAAAGGAATTGACGGACGGACGACAGATGCTTCGCCATGGCATAAGCTCACCTGCCCGGAGCTAGAAATGAAATTATCTACTGTTTTAGTTAATACTTCGAGATTAATATATATACATAACCATTTTCTTCATTAGTTCAAATACTCCATTTTGTTAAACCCTGTATAGGGGCGGGTCAAGAACTCTTAAAGTCATATACTCGATATTTGTAAAACATTAGACTTCGCTCAAGTCCATGTTCATTGTCCTCGATCAGGGTGAACACCTTTCATAATCTTGATATAATCTCCTCTGAGGTATCCCCTGTAATTGAAACCGTTTAGAAGTTGGGCAGTGGAATAAATTGAAGTTGATTTCAATTATTAATAAGTAAACTTCTTAAATAACGAATCATTGTAACTCTGCACAGCTTAATGGTTTCGATGCGTGTTATTCATGACTACTTTTAGAGTTGATATTTCAAATTACTAATAAGGTCTTAAATGTTTGTTTGAATTAAGATTGGTGCTGCCAAAAATTGTCAGAAGATGCAGTGGATGGTACACAGCTGGAATACACATTCCGTAGAGTTCTATAAGAAACAGGGAGGGGTGGACATGTATGAAGCGGAAAAGTGGAATGTATTCCAACTACACAAACTGGAGTAGGAACAATCATCTAAGTCACAATAAACTGTTGATAGTGGTGTTGGAGGATTTTTTCTGTATGAATTAGCATTAGCAGTTTAAATTTATATTTACTGAAGTAAGCAGAAAGTATGTCAACTTTTCATCATTTTTTTGTTCATATTCATATTCATATTTACTTAAGAAAATGGAAAAATACTTTGATGAAATTATGTCAAAATTTAGTGATTAATTTGTAAAAGACCATATCGGTGTTTTTTATGTTAAAATTGTTTTTAAAAAAAACCCTAATTTGCATGTTTTACGTATGGTCCTATTTCGCAAGTATGAATTGCTGCGGAATTGCAAAGAAAACTCGTAAAAAGCAGTGCTAGATATAACACAAAACACTCTCAACTAATTCATCTAGTATTGCATGTCACGGTGGTACAAATCTGAAACACATAAAGGTGGGGGTAACATATATGGAAATTTAACATTAGCACCCCCCCCCCCCCCCCCGCTTGGATATTCAAAATATGTTAAATACAAAAAGGTATACAATTATTAAGTAACATACGTGTGTCAATTTACACCGAGTCACGTATTTTAGATTTCTACCGCGTTATGTATTTAATCGACTACATACAAAATGTATCAACAATTGGTATTGGATACATCCGGTTCATTTTATCAAGATAAAATTCCTGAACGATCTCCTCTGGCAAAGTTCTTTGATACACCATTCACCAATGAAAACAACAATAACATATGACCATTATTTTATTGATTCTAATTTGTGGTAATTACGATTATTTTTAACACCTTTTCTTAACAAACTTGTCTAGTTAACACTAGAATTTTAAGATTTCCGTTAAAAGAAAATCTTAGTTTCAGATATGTAAAGAAGGAACATGAGGCGTGTTCTAGTTTAACATTTAATGTTTTCATTAATATAACATTTAACACACAATAATATCAAATATTCTAATAAAACAAGAGGCCCAATCGGCCCGAATCGCACACCTGCTCTGCAGCTTATAACTTGCCACTAAGTAAACGTCTACAAACTTAAAAACCAACTTCAAACACATGCTAATTGTACCACATTATGCAAGTGTACATCTGGGATCTCGAAATGGGATCAAGGTCATTTGATTCATTTGAACAAGCTTTGTCTCTTTTGATCTTTGCATGCTATAGGTCTCATTCCAGTACCGTGGGTCTTTAAAGTATTGAGAAGATGTCATTAATTTAAACAAAATTGATACCTTTTCAGTTTATCCTTACCACAGACATATCAGTACACTGACCTTTTCAATATTGAGAAGAGGTCGTTTGAAGAATTAAAGACATTTTGCCTCTTCAAAATTTTAAAGTAGATAAAGTTCATTCAATTGAACAATCTTTGGTACAGAATGTTACCCTTCATCCCACATGTACTACGGGTCCAACATCAGTACTCGGGGAATTTTGTTATAAAGAAGTAATTTAAAGAAACAGAAATGACACCGGACGCCTAACTAACAATAGGCGCTGCACCAGGGTCTAGGCTCACATGCCATCCGAGCCTGTAAGCTAATAAGTATACAAATATTTGCACTTCTTTAATCTTAGCAGCTATTCTTACAAAATGAGCATACTGTTTACCACTCCCTGTCTAGCGCTACTGCTCGAGATTATTTTAAAAAGATGTAAACATTTCATACTGCAGTCTGGTATCGCTCAAAGCATTCCGGTATCGCTCAAAGCATTCTCGCCTTGAATGTGATTTAAACAAGCTAATTCATAAAATTAATATCCCGCGCGTTTCTCCCTTTCGTAATTGGTGTATTAATTTTGAAGGAAAACTATTTTGTAATTTTCATGCTGTTTTCATAAGATGTATTGCTAGGAAACTGAACAAAAACCAAAGCTTTATACACAGAAACATGATAATATTTGTTGTCGTCATTGCACTTAAATTTTAATCAAGGAGCCATAACTCTGCCAAATATAGTCCGCCAAAAATGGCAATTGAACTTATTCGAGCCCTTTAGGCATTTAACTTCGTTACCAAGATTCAAGGAAATTGGATTGCAGTTATTGCCATTATTCCACCAAATGAAATGGCGACCGAACTTTGTGGAGCCCTTTAGACATTTTACCTTGTAACCAAGTTTCAAAACAATCGGAAAAAAATTGTTGCCATTTTTTGCACGGAAACGAAGTGTGACAGACGGAAGAACCCAAATTAATATCCCCCGTTTCGGTGAAAGCTGGGGGAAAACTGTCGACATTGTTTTCAATATATGTCAGTTGATTGTATAGCAATACCGAGTTTATACATTCCATTTTCATTATAATGAGAAAGCTTTATGGCTTTGAATTTAACATGAGTATTTACGATTTATATGAGATTCAAGACTTAGATATTTGACAAAGCCATAAACAGGCATAACAAGCATCGCAATAACAAATGGATTTGATACTTTCGAATAATGCACACGACAATCTCACCGTACGTAAAAGTGTATACCAACATTTCTCAGCCTCCCAAACACACACGCTCATAACATAAACCGGGATGCCGTCCTAAAATGACCTTGGTTATTACATTGTACATGTTATAGGACGTAAAAACAATTGAACCAAACTAAATCATTGTAAAACAATTTGATTAAAAGAGAAAAAGCATTGGAAATATCTATGGCAGCAAAATAAAACTTTAAATCTAAGAGTAGACACCATCTGGGTGTTTTCTCCTATGAAGCACTTGCTCACCTTTAAAAGTACTAATTATTGCTACAAAGACCTAGTGAAAGAGACAAGTATCTAACACTATTCAAACTACTGTATTCTGCACTGCTAAACAGGTCAAGTTTTTAAAGTATAAAGTATGCCCAAATATTTTCTTTAATAGAAATCAAAGCTCTTGCACAATCGAATTTATTGAACGTGGCATCCATTCTGCTACAACTTGCCATGGGTATTGTAGAACAGGTCGTAGCCCAATGATACTAGATCACCAAATGGTATTAGGTACTGAGAGATCTCCATCTTCACAACAAAATCAGGGTACAGTTTTAAACCTAATGGTGTCTTCAAAATATCTGGGAATACTTGTAAATGCGTATTTTACATCTGGTCGTACCTAGATCAAACACGACGAGATCTAAAAGACATAACATGGGTTAAACACTAAAGCTGTCCCTTCTTCTATACCGTCTCTCTATAAACGGCAACACTAGTAGAAGTACAACTGCCAAGATTGACATGGATCCCGTAAAACGAAAAGCATGGGCCCATGTTCCTGTGGTGTCCTTAATGAGACCTGCAAATTAAACAAAATAGGTTATATTGTACTATAAACATATATTTTGCTATTTCTATTTGTCTCAAACAATGGTTTATAAGCATAACATCCTACCTACAAGGTAGTACCAAGCTAATTCTACCCAACGTCAGTTTAATGCAGATAGTTGATGCAGTGACCTACTCAAAGGCCCAATATACGTAGCTTTCGGCAAAATTTGAAGCGAAAAGCAAGCCTAGTAACTTATTAGTTAAGATTAACTGATACCAGAAATATTCAAGGTGAATTCTTGTGCGGTTACCGGTACAGCAGCAGTTGAAACACGGTATTTGTAAACAAGCGTCCATTTTGATCTGTCGTCTACCTACGGCTTTGTTGAAGTGGGCCCCACCTGAATTATTTTCATTTTATTTTTGTAAACAATTTCTTGTTAGTTACCGCTCATGTTTACTTCGTTTTCGGCTTATTTTTGCATGGTTATCAACTGGACTTTTTGTCATACTTTTACAGAATCCCGAACAATTTCCTGAAGTTACGTATATTGGGCCTTCAAAGACTAATTTTGTGAGATAGATAATTGTATCTAAAGGATGTTTACCACACGTGATGGACTATTAAGCTTCTTATAGACTCTCAGTTGCAATAGTTAAAACATGATTGATTCGTAAATCAAGTCAAACGATGATATCATTGGACAAATGCCTTTATCGAAACCTGCGGATACCTACCTGATGCCCAAGGGTTAATGAGCATCGCAATGGAAGCAGCGAGGCAGCAGAAGCCCCAGGCACTCGGCAGCAACTTCAAGCCGACTTTATCCACCACAACTATCATTAGGGTGCCATTGAAGCCTCCAGCAAAGCACCCATACGACGCCATGAACAGTGATAACGACAAAAACGTCCGAAACAACGGCGTCAGTATCACCCCTACAGCACATACTGCAACACATGTGGTAAAGAGGATGTGACGGCGTTTTGGGAATACGTCCATCAAAACGCCAACTGCTATTCGTCCCGTTAGATCGGTAGCTCCAAATATCAACAACACAAGTGCACCATCATCGCCTGATAACCCTATCTCGTCTGCGAAAGGCGGAACTATGTTGAATAAACTATGATAGCTTACCATTGAAAAAAATGTCAAAACAAAAAACACTGCAAACACTGGATTGAGAAAAAGCTTCCATTTAATCTCACTGAGAAAATTTTTCTTCGGCTTTATAGGATTGTTGTCACCATTTCCCGTGTCTGGCGGTGCCTCAAAACTGTGCGGAATGCTTTGACAGGATATGGCGGCGGCAATAGCATTTAGACTTCCGTTGGAAAGGTGCAGTCTTCTTGCAATGTGATCTTTTGGACGTAGTTTGTTCGAGTCAGTATCATCACCATGATACTTTTGTACAATTGCAGTACAGTCTCCGTTTCCTTGGGCGGAATCATTAACAATGACTGTCGTTGCAGATCCTTTACCACTGTCGTAACAGTTATCTACTGGTTCGCTCTCTTTTATCAACAATTCATGTTCCCTGTCGCCATGACGACAGGAACTCTTTTGTGTTTTGCTCTTCAGAGGATAACTAGTGAATGGACGGAGTAACATTGCACATACACAACAATTACTCATGATGCCAGCATATATCAGCATGGCTCCCTGAATACCATACTGATTCATAAAGTACCGGATGAGGTAAGGAAGAGTCATTGCTCCAAGGCCCCCTCCAGACAGGGCCACTCCGCTGGCGAAGGCACGGTACTTATTGAAGTAGTTGGCGACCATTACCACTACTGATGAAAAACACAAGCTGTATCCACAACCTGCAAAGTGGAAACAGTTTTTACAAAAATTGTATTTACGTTGTCCCTGAAATTATATATCAAGTATGGACCTTTGCTGAGGTCAATATGGTCAACATTTTAGATTCTACCAGGTCGGTATAACACCATATTGACCGAATAATTTTTATATTAGATGTGGACCTTATTTACGAAAGACTTAATTGCATTATATTTATAATGAAATTTACAGTTGCATGCATAAGTGCAATGAGTGTGACGTCACAAAAGAAATATTGACTCGGTGTTTCTAAAAATAGAAACATCAGGTCGATATCACAAAATATGAATCTCCATGTAACCATATTTTAGCCAATGAGAATTGAGGAAAGTCAAACAACATCTAATATAATCCAATATCACACAAATGTTATTACTCTGGCCACAGTTGCTTGAGTTTATGTCAGTAAATAATAAATATATATGTGTGAAATGAGCCTCCCGTTACAGTAATTCTGTAATGGGCCGCGGGTCCATATATATAAACATTTTTTTTTATATACTGACAGAAACTCAAGCAACTGTGCTGTGGCGTGTTATAACATATTTGGGATTGGTTATCATAGGCTACTGTGCTGACGTATCGTAAAAGTATATTGTCGCAAAATACAGTGATAAAAGAGGGAGGCCAATGAAATTAAACTTTAATCATTAACATTAATTCAAAAAAAATTTTATGGACAATAAATATACAATACATACAAATATCTATACATGCCAATACAGCATTGTTAAAAGAATCAGACAACACGCTAAGGCTATATAAGTCTTCTTCTAGAAATACTTCAGGTTAGACCTGACAGAAAGATATTATATTCCCTCTTTTAGTCCTAAATCATAATCATTAGAGAAGCAACATACATGTATTTATCAAACAGGATCAATCATATATGTGAATAAAACATTTTTCCTCCAAAATAATTGGTAGCGCTTTTAATGCTAGTTTCATACTTGACAAACACAACCTTAGCTTTAACCTAATCTGATATGACATGTCTCAGGCCACTCTCAGACTTTAAAAAATCACATAAAGGATTTGCCTCTACGATATAGCTAACAAGAAAATAGGATCTAACTATTTCAACTTACCGGTGATAATGCCATAGGTGAAAAAGAGAACGACGACAGAGGGCGCTAGTGAAGACAATACAAGGCCAGTGCCGGTCATGATTCCACCAATGAATATCACCAGTCTATGGGTGAACCTTGTACTCAGCGCATTACAAACAGGGGCTGGAAAGCAGTAAAATGTACCATGATAAAATAGTGTTTAGTTGATGCTTAATGATGACGTAACACACATATATGCTGCACTTTTTAAATTTAGTAATAGGTAAAATATGCCGAAAATTAATTCAACTGCACCATACAGCTGTTTCGTCCTCCTAAGACTCTTCAGTGATGCTAGGGGTCACAGGTGGGCATCCAAAATGTCTAAATTAATGTAAAAGCAGAAGGCTCATGTGCTTATAACCCCTTTAATTTATGAGTAAAATTAAGCTAGTTGTGTATAATTTCAAATCGTGTACTACAAAAATGTGTATATTATATTAATGTCCTATTAACAGTCAAAGTCATTTAAGGACGGTTTCCTGGTGCATTCGATGTGAGTGTATTATCGAGTGCTTGAGTTCTTGAGAGGATAATATGTATATACAAATTAATTTAGTGTTTATCAGTCGCCGGTCTCATAGGACATACTAGTATGATAAGAATATGTTGACCTTGATACTGACAGGAAGGTCAGGGAACACGACACCAAATGACGACTTTAAGAGATTAAATGCAATCTGCATTAAAACATTAATTGACCCTTCATGAATACTAGGAATGTATTCATTTTTCAAAGAACTTATATGCAGAAATATACTGTATTGCGGGTTATCTTAGCTGGCATAAAATTTAGCGTTTTGTGGAAACGAAAGGGTGTTGAATGTTTTGTCGTGTGCAATGTATCGATTGTGCCATTGAAAGGTTTTGGATTTTAACGTTTCCTAATTAGAAACCACGTGTGTTAACTAGTCACCTCGATTTGCAGCTTATTGGCTACAGGTGAATTTATCTTTATCTGGTCCACCTTCTGAAGAGTCAAAGAGAAAAAGTGGGATATTCTTTATCGATGTTAGTTACAAAGAAATACATTTCAGCGTTTGAAAGTAATTCGCTAAATTAGCTTAAATTTGCAGTCTACTAAAATACACCACTATACGGTATTCCATGGGCCTAAATCGCTTGGGCGTTGTTCATTCGCTATCGGATGTGGCCATCGAAGCGAGGAGCGCTTAAATGTACCTATATATAGATTGGAAGCAAGCTCTGATTAAAGATGATTGCGTTTGAATCATTTTTCTCACGTGCCATTCACATTTGGTTCAAGGAACTCCATTTGAACAAACTTGGTTACACCTATCGAAGCAATCAGCCGGCTAACTATCACTGCAATAGGCCATAAGAATGTTAAGCTTTTCACATGTTAACCCCTTCGATGAGGAGCTTGAGTCGGGTATGTACTCAGACATACTGGTTGGTCTTTCATCACAGTGCGATACGGCAAAAATAATTTTGCTCCTTATCAAATTGTTCTTTTGAAGACGTCGTTTGAGGATTTTAATCGAAACTGACCCTGAAAGTAATTCCTTGCACAAAACCTGACGCTCTATCATAGAGTTCAACTAGCTAAATGCCAACTACCATCAAGCTTCAGCATTTTTTGAAGACTTTCACGTTTACCAATGTGACCTTAAAAGTTTTGAAGCAATAAAGCATTACGACCAACATGAACAATCCATGACGAACTATCAGAGGGAACAAGGAACGAATTTTTGTTATACTAAGCTATACGATAAACATGCCGATTTCAATTTTCCGACCGTGACTTTTCCTTTTTCTTGATGGTAACACCCCTGTTTCTCCAACCCATGGTGTTTACATATCGCATTTGATTATTAATTCTAGGGCTTAATCAAAAGATATACATATTTCGTGATAGATGTCAGCTGCTGACGAACAAACTTGCAATTACAGGTTGATGCAATTTGCCATCTCGGTCTCATTGAGATACATGTATATTCTGTATCCTTGTATAATATGAAGAGGGAGGTTTTCAAATATGCTCAATAGTATACCTTCTTGTTGAGTTCGAAAATTATTCTCATGTTCTATATTTGCGAACGTGATATTAACTTGGATGTGCCCTAGATTTACATGGCGGGTGTCGTCGATGAAGAGGAAGACGCTTTCTCTTCCGGATCACCTCGACTTATATTGTTCTATTTCAAGGTGTTAATCTTTCTTTTGTTCGTATTTTCCCCTAGTTTATTTTCCCCCTAGTTTAACCAATGTGGAGGGCGGATTATGGTTTTGTTGACACTTTGACATTCTCTGATGTGTTAGTAAGACGTTTCGGTATTCTTTTATTTGTTGGTAAGACGTTTCCGTTTCTCTGATTTGTTATTAAGCCTTTTCGGTTTCTCTGATTTGTAAGTAAGACGTTTCGGTATTAACTGATCGTTTTTAAATGCTTAACACATTTTTCCATAATAAAAAAGTTTCAGGAACATATGGATAACATGTCACCTCTCCTATACAATGAGAGACATAAAGCGGCACCTCTCAAATAGCAAAGTTGGCCCTTTTGGTATCTCCTCTAGCATCAAAGTACTAGGAACCACACACACATAATATAATTCACATGTACATGTAGGTCCTGTAGAAGGTGTCCATAGCCAGATACATTAATATAACATCTCCAAAAAACTCAGAATATACTAAAGCGTCAACAAAACCATAATCTGAACTCAAAATCGATTGAACTAGAGGCAAAATAGGAACAAAGAAAAGATTTACATGGAGACTCTTGTAAAAGCACAAGAGAATAAGACCGGGTGTTCCGGAAGAGTAAATGTCTTCTGTTTCATCGACGACACCCGTGTAAATCTTGACCATATCCAAGTAAGCATCATTCCTCAAAATGAGAACCGAGTTATTGCCATTACAACAAGTAAGCACACTAATAAGCAAACTCAAAAACGTCAATCTTCATAACCATCAAAGATACAGATGTTTCTTGATGAGATCAAGATATCGACTATAAAACTTGTCCATAGTTTTCATCAACCCGCATCTCTCGAATCCCTGCGCCGTAAGTTTGTTATTCAGCAGTTGACATCTATCACGAAAATCTCGATATTCAGAGCAAGGCCTAGAAGAATAACGAATCAACTGCAACATGTAAACACAAAAGGATGGAGAAGCAGGGATGTTACTATCAAGAACGGGAAAGTTCACGATCGGAAAATCGAAATCGTCACGTTAATCATACAGCTTAGTAGTAAGTTGCCCGTGTTGGTTACAATATTCCCATTTGTTACCTACCACACAAATGTCATGATCAGTCCTGATGGTCTATGACACTGCCAAAGGAATTTATAAAACAACAGCCAGAGGAAAATAATGTCAAAGATGTGCATGTTATTGAGTAAGTAGGAAAAAAAGAATAAAGAATATCGAAGCGTCAACAAAACCATCATTCTTAATTGAACTAGGGGCACAATTTTAACAAAGATTTGCATAGAGAGTCCTTAAAAAATACAAAACAATAAGACCAGGTCTTCCATAGGGCTGGGCGGTTTTACCGGTATACCGCGGCATAAAGTTGTGATAGTACGTACCGTGGTGCATTAGTCCTGTACCGGGTTTTTTTTTACTTTTATTTAACTAATCAAAGAACTTCATGTTACATAGATCAATTGGAATTCCAATATGGTTTATTATAATTCTTATAAGTTTGCTGATCAACTAGGACAGACATACAAGATGAAGCTACAGTCAAACAATATTAGAGGATAACACAATTAGAAACTTTTGTTGATTGGCTACAGATAGAAGAAAAACAGCAAGATACCTTTAGCTAGCTTAAACATTTAATCAATGTGGTATACCGTGGTACGTACCGCAGTATTTGCTTAAATACCGTGGTATACCGTGGTACTTTTTATTTTGTGGTACCCAGCTCTAGTCTTCCATAAGAGTAGTGCTTTTGCCTCTTCGACAAATAAATAAGAGAATACCAAGCGTTAACAAAATCATAATCCAAACTCAAAATCGATTTAACCAGGGGCAAAAAATGTACAAAGGAAAGATTTACATGGAGACCCTTGTAAAAGTACAAGATAATTAGACCAGGTGTTCCGGAAGAGTAAGCGTCTTCTGCTTCATCGACGACACCCGTCTATAAATCTTTGTCACATCAAAATAAAAGTCAAGTTCTTAATTCTTAATTTTCCATTCCTACAATAAGTATGAACGACACCAAGTGAGACACCTGTCATATATATGCGCACAATTCAGTTCAGTTCCTGTAATAAACATGTATGGGGGACACCTGTCACATGTATGTGTACTGTACCAGTCCCTGTAATAAACATGTATGGGGGACACCTGTCATATGTATGTGTACAGTTCAGTCCCTGTAATAAACATGTATGGGGACACCTGTCCTATATATGTGTACAGTACAGTCAATGAAATCTACATGTAAGTGGGATACTTGTCATATATACGTGTACAGTTCAGTCCCTGTATGGGGGATACCTGTCGTATATATGTGTACAGTACAGTTCCTGAAATCTACATGTAAGTTGGACACATGTCATATATATGTGTACAGTACAGTCCCTGTAATAAACATGTAAGTAGGACACCTGTCATATAAAGGTGTACAGTTCAGTCCCTGTAATACATGTAAACATGTACGGGGGACACCTGTCGTATGTATGTGTACAGTACAGTCCCTGAAATATACATGTAAGTTGGGCACCTGCCAATTAGATGTGTATAGTACAGTCCTTGAAATATACATGTAAGTTGGTCACCTGCAATTTAGATGTGTACAGTACAGTCCCTGTAATAAACATGTATGGGGCACACCTGTCACATATATGTGTACAGTACAGTCCCTGAAATCTACATGTAAGTGGCACACCTGTCGTTTAGATGTGTACAGTACAGTCCCTGAAATATACATGTAAGTGGGACACTTGTCGTTTAGATGTGTACAGTACAGTCCCTGAAATATACATGTAAGTGGGACACTTGTCGTTTAGATGTGTACAGTACAGTCCCTGAAATATACATGTAAGTGGGACACTTGTCGTTTAGATGTGTACAGTACAGTCCCTGAAATATACATGTAAGTGGGACACTTGTCGTTTAGATGTGTACAGTACAGTCCCTGAAATATACATGTAAGTGGGACACTTGCCGTTTAGATGTGTACAGTACAGTCCCTGAACATGTAAGTTGGCAAATGCCATTTAGATGTGTACAGTACAGTCCCGAAATATACATGTAAGTGGGACACCTGCCAATAAGGTGTGTACGGTAAAGCCTCTGCAAATCTGTACATGTAGTGGTCAGTTTTGCATCTATGTAATGCATATACAGTCCCTGCTACATACATGCAAACTTGCACCAGCTAAATGGACAACCTCATTATAGCATGGAAGTGTGACACCTGTTAGAATCGATTTAATATACATTATGTACAATGTATCACATATATAGTACTAATAACGCACCTGTTGTGTATTTGTACTATTTGGTATATTAATATATTTTGAAATCAACAATTCGAATTTGAAAATTATATGTACAGTGTACCCTGTATCAATGGGGATATCAATTATAATGACAGTCTAAAAAATATTGTTAAAGATATGATGTATTGATAAAAAGTATTATTAATTGACCATTAACCTTACTTTAGATTGTTTTATTAATTTTTTATTTCAGATACAATATATATATGACAGATTATCCGGAACATTCCTATCATTCAAATCTCAAAAAGAAGAAAAAAGTGCATTTATATCTATAACCACATAACTAAAAACGATATCAACTTTTATTATTGTATAATATCATAAACTCGGTATGTTTCTTTATATGTTTTAATCGCTAAAAATATAACCCGGATATTACCCAAGGGAAAAAGCTGCAATTGAGAGAGCAAGAGAAAGCATTGTGACGTCACAGTAAAATTATCCAGCCTATGAGAATGTAGGGGAAAAGTTAATGATTTTATATAACCTACTTACCGAAGAACAAATAGCAGAAGCCAGCCAAAGACTGGACACTAGACAGGGCTTGATTAGAGACCTGGAACTTCTTGGCCAGTTCAACGTAAAGTACTCCAAAAGACTTGAGACCTCCTATGATGAACATGCAGATTCCAAAACAGCCTGAAACAGAAGGAGAAAAGCGTATTGTTGATATCCAGGAGATACGCTCACCTACACTCTCTATACCAATGGAATGTATCATGGCAAAACTGAGGGCATGCTCAGGTAAAAGAAACTGATCAATTGCTAGACTGCCGCCCGTCATTTGAGGATTACAAAGGAGCCGAAACCGACTTAAAAACGTATTTGTTTTACCGTCATGTGACCACGAGGTTCTTTTGACGCACATCTAAGGGTCGAACCAGTCTTCTTGCCTCATCAACAAGGTGACGCACGCAGAGCCTTCAATTATGTCATGACATATCCCAGGGGAGTAGAGAGCGTAGGTGACGTTACCACTGGATATCGAGAAAGCCTTGAAACCTTATAATCGTATTTTTAAGCAGCTTGAATTGCTTACTAATATAAGAGGCGAACTGGGTAATAATTTAGCGTTAAAGCTGGATATTTTCGCATACTCACCTGGATAATTTCGTATACTCACCTGGATATTTTCGTATACTCACCTATAAGTACAACCCACGCCCATCCCTCGTCTACGGGGTTGTCATATTGGTGGATTTCGGTTAATTTGTCATCCACTTCCGTTTCTTCTTCTCCCATGACTCCATTGGTTAATGTTCCAGTACCAACAGTCTCGTTCTTCGTGCTGCCAACCTCTCCCCCTCGTCCTATTGATTGGTCCATACGCTTATCCGTCATTTCCATTGGTCGAGATACTTCCGTGTATCTATCATTTCCATTTGTATGATCGTCCATCTGGTCACCTACTAATTT
This sequence comes from Mimachlamys varia, assembly GCA_947623455.1. NCBI lineage: Eukaryota > Metazoa > Mollusca > Bivalvia > Pectinida > Pectinidae > Mimachlamys > Mimachlamys varia. The sequence continues at coordinate 15,064,653 of OX392541.1, forward strand.
CGTCCGTAAAGTTTCCTCTGTTGTTTCTCTATTCCCTTCTTCACCAGAAACGCCCGTATGACAGTTTGAATCACATTTGTTGGGTTCTCTATTCTCCTCACCTTGGATTATGTTTATTTTCTTAACATGATCCTCACACTGTAAGTCACTGATGCGGTTTCGATCCATATCAATGACTTTATAACCCTGGCCTGTTACAACCAGACATTACTCTGACTAAACTTATCCCTGCTAGTAATCAGCTTCGGTTCGCATCAGTTACGTATCCCTTCATGCAAGGTTTGCCTGAAAATAGAACAGTATGCAAATTATATACAGATAACAATGTGCGTTTTTTTTTAAAAACCTAAATGTCAAACGCAACTATATATAAATTAATTTGGTCACGACATGTTCATCCTTTGATGCGCACAAGGTTTTAAAGATAAAATAAAATGGAGCAAAGCATTGGCATCGTCTCATCTTTAAAAATATAATTACTAATATCAACGCTGTCCATATCGGCTGTGCATTCCTGGTTATTCACATACACAGTTTGACTTTCATTTCAGAGCTGTAAAGGTTTCGGTTTTAAGCAATTGAAATGCTATTGATCGGGTGTATATTGTAAAGGGATGGTATTTATGTCGCAGATATTCAAGTTCGTTTAGTTTATCGATACATCTACCATGACGTTATATTCACACAGATGTGACCTACATTACCTACACTGCATTCCCACGTAATTGGTATTGCCTAGCGTAGCATCGTCAGACAAAAACGAATATTTTTTTATAGATTTATAACCTTCCATATTGAATACGACAAGGTATACATTCTTAATGAAAAATATTCGAAAAGGCCCCGTGGTAAAAACTATGGTTAATACAGAAAACTCTGCATTTATATCTTTGCCATTGTTCTTGTGTCGACGAAGCAAGCAATGTTTTGGCAAGGTGAATTTTGAACGACTTTTCTTACTAGATTTGACGTCGAAAAATTGGAGCCCTCTATGCCGTCGTTAACTTAAGATCTAGCCATTAACTTCCATTACTGCTTTAACTTCCTAGGGTCGCCTGCTTTCCACGATCCTTAATATCCAAGAGTTACGCTCACCTACGCTATCTACACTCCTCGAAAAAGGCATGGCAAAACTGAGGGCACGAAAAAAAACGGACTGATCTCTATGCTGCGTGTCTGTCTTTTGAAGGAGCATCAACCACGAGATTTTTTCTAATGTACATAAAATGGTCGTACCTGTTTTCTTGCCTCATCAACAAAGTGAAGCACATGGAGCCTCCAGTGTTGCCATTACATCTACATATTCCAGGGGTGTAGAGAGCGTAGGTAAGCGTAACCTCTGGATATTGAGGATGGCTTTCCTCCAGGTTCCGTTTTTTCCGCTTATGTGATCACATTCTAAGAGATATGCTAATGACGTCGAAATTTCGTATACTTTTGTTTGGTTTTATTTGTTTCCTGGATTTCTAGAGTAATTTAGAACTCGCACAACTAAATCAGCCTATCACGAAGTGTTTCATACGATTGTAGTCACTACCGAAAGTTTATATCGGCTACGTACAATGCTTCAGAGTAGTTTAAATAGTTAGTTGTTGACATATCCTATATGAAATGAAATCTATAAATATTTAACTTTACAAAAATGTAAACTTTTGGTATATTTTGATATGTGATGGCGGATTGGTATGTGGTCAAAATCAGAGGGTGTTCCCCTCCCATTTCACTGTTTGTTTCCGGTTGTCCGAAGCAGGCGCCTGTAGCGAGCTACAATGCCACGAAACTCCTCATAAAATGTCATTTGAAACCTTAGCCATATAGGTATCCCTAAATCTAGATTGTTTTCACCAGTGGTGAACTTCAATTTTTAAGTTATTAGCTCGAAAGCTAAGTAATAACATATAGTACATTATTTAGTTGTGCGAATCCTTAAGGACTGCCTCCCAATGTATGCAATATAGTTGGGTGTTTTGAATGCGTGTGTACTTGGGAGGTGACAATATCTTTGCGATAGACCAGATTTATCACCTATTTAAAGTGCTAACACACTGAAGTGTACTACTGAATGCCCCCAGCAGAACACCCACCCGGTCACATTATACTGACAACGGGCGTACCACTCGTTCCACTCCCAAAATGCTGAGCGTCAAGTAGGGAGGAAGTAATTACCAATCTTTTAAGACTTTGGTATGTCTCGCTCAGGGAACAGAACCCAAAACCTTCATCACAAGGGCATACGCTAAACTAAGTTTAGTTAGTGTCAAGGAAGACATGAGGAAGTTAAGAATGTTTAGAAAGAATGGAAAAGATAGTTTCCCAAATTTAGTCGCCTCTTACGATCATGCAATGGGTGCAGCAGGTTCCATGACAAACAGTACCTGCAGGACAGAGGAATTTTGAATGGATATTCAATAAAAACATATACATGTATATTTTGTTTGAATATCCGTAAGCAAGTAGTAGTCTAAATACACTGACCTCTTCGAATTGGGTGACTCTGTAATCCTGTGTCACTCAAAAATGGTGCCAGAATCTTACCCACCATGCGTCATTAACCAAACACTTCTCCAGCTTCTCACCACGGGACAGAATGATGGTAATTATTGAGGTCCTTCACCGGAATGCTCAGGATCGAATCTTACGAAACAAATCATATGCGTTGAAGCCATTACCATGCTTTGAAACTCCAAACCAATTGCTCATGTTCGCGAGCGTACCGTATATAAGTGTAGCGAGGGAGCAGTTTTGAATTGTAGTTACCATGTACAAGTGATAAACAGTACAGTCATGACCTGTCAGCATTCTCGTGGAATTGTTCCAGAGGCCCACCTTTGACATATTGTTCATAGAGAATTTGTCCAAGTGAGTGTAAATAGCTACAAGTGTATATTACTGATACACCAATATACTAAAGTGCGGAAATATGGCTCAATTCCTTTGATTGACATGTGAGTCACTGCGTAGAGACATCGATTTTTCATGATTTTTAACGTGCTCCCCAGCCCAAAATACCAATATTAAATAAACTCTCAAGAAATGTCCGAGATTTTTTCGCCCAATGGGCAACTTTTGGGGCATGCTAGGGAGAATAGCGAGAACACAAAATTGTTTGAAGCCTAGAACCTACGCTACCATATTAAAGATGACGGAATACACATATATTTTGCGCCTTTTAAATTTAGTAATAGATACAGAGTATGCCGAAAAAATGAATTAAACTGCACTACCAGTGTTTTTCCTGGGAATTTTGGGGAAAATTCAATTTGCCAAACTGGAAAAAAAATTAGCGTGAACAGGTAATAAATTGGGAAAAAGTTTAAACCCAACCATACTCATTAAATGTTCCATGCTAACTAATTTTACAGTGCACAGTGTATCATTTAGCTTTATGGTATGGTAAACAATGAAAACAAAGAACTGGGAGTTACATGGTGAGTCGAGTCTGAGTCACAGACTCACTCACTGATATTTCTTTTAATGATTTTTTATTCATTATAACATCATGTGCGTGTCCTTTTTTCCGGATATTGAAAAGTCATAATAATTGGGAATTTTCAAGTTGATTTTGGGAAAAAATAACACTAAAACGCATTGGGAATGGGGTCGTTTGGCGTACCCAGTTATATAGGCAGGAAAAACACTGACCTTACAGCTATTTCGTCCTCCTAGGACTCTTCAGTGATGCCAGGGGCCAAAACGTTAGAATTTCTGAACTAATGTAGAAGCATAAAAATGGGTTTTCCCCTATACATATCAATGAAAATAACTCAGGTCCTGCCCCTAGAGTACAAACTGATAAAGAGAAATGTATAAGTATCGAGTATAGTGCTGTGGCATCCTTTATGGTGTATTCATGTTGCACAAAAATCGAAAATGGATAGGGGGACAGATTTTGGCGTTGAAATTGGCGAGAAAGTTATGGAGACTATCGTATCAAGAATAATAGAGCTTGATGAAAAAATAGACATAAACGAAGACGCCGATGTAGAGGAACAGGTAAATAATTCCGAATCCATTTCTAATGGTATGAATTATTATCCTAATCAACGTCCAGACGATGACAAAACAAGGAACAAAAAAGACATCATCAAAAACAGATCAACATGAACCGTCACAAAATGCAAAGTATATATTATAACAATTGAGGGGGCATTTTTATCGAAAATTGATCTAACACCCCCCCCCCCCCCCCCCCCCCCCCAAAAGTGTAAAATTACTCTAACCACCCTCGTTTAGGTCAAAAACTAGCTGTAACAAATTCTCAGGTCGACGTCCCTGTGGTACAGTACTGTAGCCATTAGTATCGATCGAGTCACACTGACCCTACAGAAATGGTTTTGAAACGACCCCCAATGTATACACAATATTTACGCACATGATCAACGCTATCTTATCGGTGTTTCTTACCTTCTGTCCCCGGTGTCATCTCTCCTAGGGTCGTCACATGACCGCTGGGTACAGGTGAAGCTTTTACTACATACGTCACTGGGACCTCAATGATAACTGAAGTAGCGCAGGTCGAGCAAATCACGGTGTGTGATCAATGACAAAGAATGTGAATATGCAAATTAACCCCTTACGTTTTTGTTCCAAAAACTTTACCACGTGATGATACAAACCTACGAACAAAAAAAATCGCACTTACAGAAAAATTTTGTTTTGATAATCACTTCTGAAACCAAAACCATGCACTGTGGCAATGTCTATATACAATGTATCTGTATACTGAAACATTCTATTCATAATTTAAGAGACTTTTAGGAGAAAAGAATAAATCAAAGATGAATTAAATATAGAAATGAATAGAGCTCGTTTTTCGGCTATGTTTAATATAAAAAAATCGGGTTGTGGTCTCACCGATTTAGTTTATTTTTAGTTTAAACATATTTTATTGCCAATTTGCAAATGGATTGGGCACAAGTTACATAAACATTATCAACGCCCTTTCCAATCAATACATTCAATTATATACAATTTCATAATGCTGTATACTGAGAGACGGGGGGGGGGGGGGGGGGGGTTACCTCCATATTAATGTTATATAAATACTTTTACACTTTCTCTCTTACTATTTACACATTCACTCTATCATTACACAGTTAAAATACATAAAGAATACATTTATGATATATATCAATATTTTGGTCAAGTGCTTTGGACCACCCAGCACACACAGGGACCTGATAAATTGTTTTGGACCTAAAATATGGTGTTTAGAGTAATTTTACACATTTGGGGGGTTAAGATCAATTTTCGATAAAAATGTCCCCTCAATGGTCATAAAAGCTAAAGGGTAGAAAGCTTTCCAGATCGAAAAATCGACCCCACCTACCTTTCTTGCATCAAAAATCACATTTCTAGTTGAGGTACGAAAAAACGCTTGGTACCGTTAGAGAGATGGATAATTTTTATTTTATAAACCTCCTAAATACTGTACAAGTCAAAAGTATCCTCCTTCCGTAGAAATAATCTCCATTTCCTCCAAAAACACGCAAAATTTCCGTGTCTCAAAGTTTTCGGCAGCTTTCCGGCCACTTTTTTACATATTCATTGAGGGGGCATTTTTATCGAAAATTGGTCTTAACCCCCCAAATGTGTAAAATTACTCTAAACACCCTATTTTAGGTCCAAAACTAGCTGTAACCAATTCTCAGGTCCCTATGCCAGCACAGTCAGCACAGTGACTTTCTTCTTTTCAATCCGTCCTTTCCCCTCTCACCGATTGAGCTACGTTGTACAGTTATAACAATGTATTAATTATTTGGTGTATCTTTGACTACAAAATTTTGAACTTTCATGTTAGTTATTCCGTCGAGTTATGAGGTCAAATTAGTTATCTCATTTTCACCGTGTCCAAGCTAACATTAGGGGGTCAATAATGTTACCATGGTGGGGGGGGGGGGGCAATTTATATAGTGAAAATGTCGGTTGTGGAGGTAAAAAGGTAAATTTTTGAATGGATTCAGATGGGTCTTAAATCATTTGATATTTGCACGGACCAACACATGCACGCACGTTTAACACCAATAGTTGTTGTGTACCTAAACATTAGTTTTTCAAACACTATACGCAGTCTTGCAAAAATGCTTGGTGTTTGGTAAATGTGTGCCCGAAATTCGTATTATCTCTTTTAAAAGACGCAGTTTTATATACATAACTAGTTGCAGTATGGCATCAAGATATTTGTGATGCGGATATGAAAATAAAACACGCGTTCACACTGTTATTTTAGGATAAGAGATAGAAATAAAAATGCAAACACAATGTTTGCTTTGAGGGGGAATTCATGTTGACACAAGGGGGGGGGGATAGTTCGGATATATTTTTTTCATGTTTTGTCTTTTAAATTTGTATATAACTGCACAGTATTGTACGTTGTCAGGTTAGCGGCACACAGCTGAGACTTTCCCCCTCCTTCACCTTCACTGTAAACCGTTATTCCCATGTCTGGGATGTAAACCAATGTCATATTGCACACTCTTTAAACCGATGAAAGAACCAAAACAAACGTGTATATTGAAAGTAGAGAGCTACGAGAAATTGTGTTCTGTCCCCTGTACCTTCGAGACAAAGGAGAATAATGCAAAACGAGTTGGGGGTGGGGATTAATGAATTGTCCGGTATAGTGTGGATTGGGTGTGAAAGGGCATTTCGGTACATGTATATAAACATTCCGGTTTTTTTTTTTATTCCGTCGCATTTCTAGATTAATCATTTGTTTTGTAGACTAAAATAGTTTGTTGCTGTGTATTAAGAATACACCAAGGTTTTCAAATTTTGAAAATCTGCAGTTCCGTCAAATGCATGCCGTGATTTTAAGAAATGTGTCATTTATGAAGGCCTTGAAGTCCCAGGGTTTGAACTTAACACTCGCGCACTCACCAAATTGGGAGTTGATTGATGAAATTGCGAATAGAAAATTATGTTATTACTTAAAGGCCCAATATACGTAACTTTCGGCAAAACTTGAAGCAAAAATCTAGCCTAATAGCTTATTATATTTATAGATTTAGTTAAGATTAACTGATAACAGCAATATTCAAGATGAATTCTTTCGCGGTTACCGGTACAGCAGCAGTTGAAAGACGCTATTTGTAAACACGCGTCCATTTCGAACCGTCTTCTACCTTTGGTTTGTTGTTGAAGTGGGCCCCACCTGAATTATTTTCAATTCTTTGGATTTTTTTGTCAAGAGTTTCTTGTTAGTTACCGCTCAGGTTTACTTCGTTTTAGGCTTATTTTTGCATGATTATTAACTGGATTTTTTGTCAGAATTTTTCAGAATCACGAAAAAAATCCTGAAGTTACGTATATTGGGCCTTTAACTGACCCAGTCAGTCATGTCATACGACCATGTAATAAACATGGTGTTACACACGTGTAATAACACTATTGTGACGTCATAAACTTATATTTACATTTACGCTGCAACCCAATATATGAACATTACCAGCAAAAATGCCTTTCATAAAAGTATGAAAGCAATGGTTCTCGAGACGTAGCACGTGGTTTCATTATGACGTCATAGATCAAGCTTGTTCAATGAAAGTCTTGTCGCGCCGCTTCGAATATCATGGAGAATGCCCTTGCGTCAAAGGCTCAAATGATTAATTATTATCATTTGCGCCAATTTTATTCAAGCTGTTCCGCCCATGTCGTTTAAATGACGACACATATACAAACGCAGGTAATAAACTATTAATTGGATTTTTTTTAAAACAAAGTTGAGCAATTGTTCTATAGTAAAAATGTAAATATATGGATTGAAAGTCATCTTTTAACTTCCATGGTGCTATGAAAGGTTAGCCGTTACATCCATATTCAGCATGAAGTCATAGCGGGCTTCATTCAATATAGATGTAACGGCTAACCTTTCATGGCACTATGAAAGTTAAAAAAATGACTTTCAATCCTTCTATGACGTCATATGATTGTCTCGGTAGTGAAAATCGTACTGCCACAGAAGAAATTTGCCTTTCTTATAGAGAATTAATATGAGTTTTTATGTATTTTCTCAGAAATATAAGATATGTGAAAAATAGAATCTTACACTCGTGTCAATGTAATATGGAATTTATTAAACTAGTTAAATAATTTCATATGTCACTTGCCTAAAAGCTCGTGACATATTATATTATCCAACTCGTTTAATAAATTACATAATACATCAACACTCGTGTAAGATCCTCTATGTACTTGCATTTTTCGGCAAGTGGGAATAGTGCCTTTTAAAAGGTGAATATATTATTCCAATCAGTACAAATGTCAGAAAACAGCATCGAAATAATAAAACGAATCGTGAAACGAAACCACAAATACACACACAAACAGTATTTGATCACAATACATTAACTGTTTTATTTTACATTTTACACCTTGACAAATTAAAGTTAAGTCAATTTTCCGAAGTAATTAAGCTGTAAGTTAGACTGATTCAGAATGCATCGTAGTGTTTTCATTATCCACTTAGCAAGCAATTTAAGTTCGTAATTTGGCGAATCAAAATTTAACCCATCCGCCACAAAATGCGAGTTGCTAAAAAAGTTAAATTCTACCCATGCTGTCAATTATTTCACAATAATGTAATAATAGATTAATTGATATAATTTAATTTGTTGGTTATCTTATACTGAAAATGACAAATGGAACATATTTTGTAACCCCCACCCCTCCCCGTTGTAATCTTTGTCATTTTACCACGGACTTAAGATAAATTCGTGTTTTTACTATTTAGGAATCTAGCTACAATTTACACACTTAAGTTTTCATCGAAGTGTTATGGATAGATGTGACAAGAGATTCACAAGTAAGAAAGAAAAAAAAACATACATTGTAAGATACAGTTGTTTTTATTCGAATTCGGTTAGCTGATGAAACACATTTGTCATATAGGTAGTGCTAGGCAAAAAAAGAATGCAGTTTACTTTATAAATCGCATAATGACCTTTCGAGACGACCCCTTACATATTATACATCTATATATATAGAAGGGCCGTCAAAGTTTTGCGTGTGGCAGCAAGTAGCACAGAACAAATTGAAAGATGGCAGCTACAACAGATCAACCAGCGCCAAAAGTGGTCTACAGATTCCTCGGAAAGTCGGGACTGAAAGTGTCGAACATTTGTCTGGGAACAATGACGTTTGGCAAATCACCTACGTTCGAGGTTTGTGCAATACTGTGTGCGATCTAAATATTCACCCTTCGGTATTTTGTTCCTACGCGCAATCGATATCTATGAACAAGGACATACGTTTATAACAAATTATTTATACGTTTATATTTACAGGAATGAAATGTTTATAATTACGAAGACTTAAATTACATATGCTACATACGGTTACTCATGATCACAACTGAAGTGAAAGGAAAAGGACATGCAAGGCACGGTCCGTAGGTCAATTTTGGAGTGTAATTGAGTTATCCCCCTTTAACCAATGAGCGCACTGGTTTATGATTTATGGTGTAAAATTGTATGAAAAAAAGTTATATTTGATTTTTCTATATATTTTTTTTCTTATGAAAAAATATATCACTCATCTTCAAAAGTGTAACATGAATAAAACGTCATATAAAATAAATATAAAACAAATTAAACACTATATTATTTCCTCCATAGTCAATTAGATTTTTTATTTGCATATGAATTACATCCCTGATATAACTGTTAGTGAATATAATTGAGTATAATTTGGTATGAAAAAGTTTTTCTTTTCTCATTTTTTCTTTCAGTTTTTAAAGATGAGGGTAAATAGTTAATAGTTTCATAATAATGTAAGTATATAAGGATTAATAAAGATTGGGGGGATAAGTTTGTATTAATTATCTGCAGTTCATTGAGATAAAAAAACACAGCTAGATGTTGATAGGACGTGAAATAGGTCCTATAAACCAAAGCATTGTCAACTTACTTAAATGGCTTTATAAGTCTCAGATTTAATATACATATGTATACAGTGTAATTATATATACACACATTAAACTGAAAATTTCATATTGATATTAAAAGTATATTTAAAACCATTTATCATTGTAGTCATGCAGATTCAGGTCAAATGATCAAAGATCATGGACTGAAATACTACATACATTTATATATCCCAAGTTTCCTCTATCTGTCAAAATGTCTAAGTCTGGTGTTAGGGCCAGAGGAAAGTACGGCTACAATCATTGTTACAGCACAATAACGGTGTATGCCAAGGTGATGCCAATGGTCCAGTTTATTGAGTGAAAATAAATGACCCTGATACAACCCTAAAATTCATCTGATTTAGGTCAAGCTCATATTTAACATCATTACTACAAATATTATGGTCAAATAATACACCTCTTTAAGTTCTGCTAAACTATTAATAAGGGTCAGGTAACAAAATTGGGCCCCAGGATTTAACTTTTTATTTATAATAAGTAAGATGACAATATTGAAAACTTTTTAATGACTTGGTTAAATAAGGCCAACATACCTGTGATCTGTGGCCTCTGAGTGTTATTGTCTTTGACCCATATGTTGTGCTTTCTCATGACTTGAGTGATGGATGGAAGGTGGGGGGGGGGGGGGGCAATAAATTATGTTTAACAAGCATTTCTTGTTTATAAAAGCTTTTCAATGGACCTACGCAAGCAGAAGAAGCAGAGTCGCACGCTATCCTGGATAGATTTGTGGAGCTTGGAGGGAACTTTATAGACACAGCCAATGTATATAGCTTCGGGCGATCAGAAGAAATTGTTGGTACCTGGCTAAAAAAGTGAGATTTTATTACAGTAAGCTAACTCAATATTGTTAGCACAGAGTTAAAGATGTGCATGCATCTCTGCATATACTCTTTATATGTCCAGTTTACTTTATCTTATATTTCTGCAATTAATGTCTTTCTAGTGTTTGTCTAGCTGTCTGCTTCCTATTTTGTGTTTTCCTGTCTGATAAATATTCTGTTTATCAAGCACACTTCCTGTCTGTCTAGAATACCATTTGGTTTTCCTGTACGTAAACTTCCTGTCTACCTGGTACACTTCCTGTCTGCCTGGTACACTTCCTGTCTGCCATATATACACCTCTTGTTTTCCTGGTACACTTTCTGTCAACCTGGTACACTCCCTGTCTGCCTGGTACACTTCCTGTCTGCCTGGTACACTTCCTGTCTGCCATATACACCTCCTGTTTTCCTGGTACACTTCCTGCCTGCCTGGTACACTTCCAGTCGTCCTGTTACAATTCCTGTCTTCCTTTTACACTTCCTGTCTGTCATATACACCTCTTGTTTTCCTGGTACACTTCCTGTCTGCCTGGTACACTTCCTATCTGCCATATACAGCTCCTGTTTTCCTGGTACACTTCCTGTCGTCCTGTTACAATTCCTGTCTTCCTTTTACACTTCCTGTCTGCTTGGCACACTTTCCATCTCCTTAGTACACTTCATGATGCCTTGTATACTTCCTGGTACACTTCCTGTCTTCCAGGTACACTACCTGTCTTCCAGGTACACTTTCCATCTTCCAGGTACACTTCATGATGCCTTGTATACTTCCTTTCTGCCTGGTACACTTCCTGTCTTTCAAGTACACTACCTGTCTGCCAGGTACACTTCCTGTCTGCCTGGTACACTTTCCATCTTCCAGGTACACTTCATGATGCCTTGTATACTTCCTGTCTGCCTGGTACACTTCCTGTCGTTCAAGTACACTACCTGTCTGCCAGGTACACTTCCTGTCTTCCTGGTACACTTTCCATCTTCCAGGTACACTTCATGATGCCTTGTATACTTCCTGTCTTCCTGGTACACTTCCTGTCTTCCTGGTACACTTTCTGTCTTCCAGGTACATTACCTGTCTTCCAGGTACACTTTCCATCTTCCAGGTACACTTCATGATGCCTTGTATACTTCCTGTCTGCCAGGTATACTTCCTGTCTTTCAGGTACACTACCTGTCTGCCAGGTACACTTCCTGTCATCCTGTTATACTTCCTGTCTTCCTGGTTCAATTCCTGTCTGCTTGGTACACTTTCCATCTTCCTGGTACACTTCATAATGCCTTGTATACTTCCTTTCTGCCTGGTACACTTCCTGTCTGCCTCGTCCCACTTTCTGTCTGCCAGGTACACTTCCTTTCTTCCAGGTACACTTCCTGTCTTCCTGGTACACTTTCTGTCTTCCAGATGACACTTCCTGTCTGACTGGTACACTTCCTGTCTTCCTGTTACAATTCCTGTCTGCTTGGTACACCTTCCATCTTCCTGGTACACTTCATGATGCCTTGTATACCTCCTGTCTGCCTGGTCCATTTCCTGTCTTCCTGTATTCCTAGTACCCTTCCCTGGATGTTTAGTCTTTGAGGTGCTGCTAACAGTGACCATAATGAAGATATTGATGTTTCAATTTTAAGAGAGAAAATAATTTAGATTATAAATTTAACTTTGTAAATTTCAGACAAAAACGAGAAAACTTTATAATAGCAACAAAGGTCCGTGCTACAATGGGGACGGGTCCAAATGATTTTGGTCTGAGCAGACGTCACATCCTACAAATGTGTGACGACAGCCTCCGCCGTCTACAGACCGACTACATTGACCTTTACCAGGTACGCTTCAAAAGTTTTCCACATTCATCCCTGAAATTTCTTAATTGAACAATTCCAACCTTTGAATTGGAAGGGTTCAATGGTTTAGAAAATTATACTGTACATTAAAATTTTGAAAAATTAAATCAGTTTCATAAACTTAGTCTTTAATCTCACATAGAATAAGAATAGAGAATTTTTGAATTGACTGTTGGAGAAATGCCTGCAAAAGAAAAATTAGAATGATCAAAATACATATGAGTAATTTAAACATACTCTTCATTTGATTGGACAGCTTAAGGTACTTACATATGAGTAATTTAAACATACTCTTCATTTGATTGGACAGCTTAAGGTACTTCAAACAAAGAAGTGAAAATTACTTTGAAATCAGTTGTTTGTTATAATCATAATATTGGCCTATTTTTTAAATCAAACACTTTAATGTGTTTTTTGTAAATCTTGCAACAGAGAAAAAAGAGGATCATGCTGGATTCAGGTGGTTTGTCTGTCTATCTATCTGTTTTGAAACTCCACAGAGGTTCTTGTAGCTCTTTCAACTTATGTACCTATACATACATATACATGCTTATTCATATAGTTTTTGCATTGTCGGAAACCCAGGGTATTTTTCTCTGACGTTTGCATACCATGGGCTAAAATGGAAAGAAGCTCTTGTTTTCGTACTAAAAATAATAGCAAATCATGTCGCTTCTTTCTTCCGTGGCCTACATCCAGTCGGGATATCCTGTACGTAGCAAAACAAACCAATATACACCACATAGGCTGAAAGGCCTGGTACACTAAACTTTTGCCTCCATCTTAACAGAAAGATACATGTCTTTTTCCATCAATAGAGCATCTATGGCTTTTTTCTAAAACTCTTTTAAGCTGGTGATGCTAAATTTCTCTTCTATACTGGAAAACACCATATTGGAAAATGATCTAGCCCAGTGCCTCTATAAAATGACCACTCTGATTGGTCAAAATCTTCGAATAGACTTCTATTCGGGAAATCAAGGTTTTTCGATTGTTTTAGCCCACGGTATGCAAACGTCAGAGAAGTGTACCGTGGGTTTCCGATGATGATAGTTTTTGTTGAGTGCCCCCTATTTCACAAATTTTTTCCTCAAATATTTCTCCACTCAACAGCTCCTATTGTATTGATCTAGATTTCAAGTCATTCCATTTAGCACTATGCATACTTGCACAATGTTGGCCAAAGCGTATCTTTTCTCTAACTTGAAATTAATGTGAGTTATACCCCCTTATACAAGTGTTATGTCCCCTTATTTAAATAGCATACCACTATCATTAAATTCATGCTACAAAGTTCATGCTGTGTTTTGATTTATTTTCAATGACTTTAACTCATTCAACCCTGGAGATACATTTCAACCCTTCCAATGTGAATAAGGTTGAAATAGTGGTCAGGTGGGCAGTGGATGGCACACTTGCCTTTCAACTTAAGTTTGGTGGCCAGAGTTTGATTCCCTGATAGTATGAAAATGTATGGGGTTACCTCCCAGACCATGCGCTTTTTGTCCAGATACTCTGCAAGTTTCCTCCCACAATAAGACTCCCTTCTCACTAACATACAGGCCAACAAGAGGGATTAATTTACCCCTAAGTTGAATAACTTGTTTCATAATTTTTTGTTTCAAAATTTTTTGTAAAATGAATAATATTCATAATGAAAGTAAAGAAATTAATGATTTGAACTTGTGTCATGTTTTGCAGTCAATTTTACATTGTAGACTCATGGTTGGGATTCCGCAGTCCCCATAGAGGAAACCCTTCGTGCTTTGGATGACCTTGTACGATGCGGCAAAGTTCGTTATGTGGGTGTCTGCAATGTCACAGGCTGGCAGATGCAGAAGATTGTCGACAAAGCGGAAGTCATGGGGATCAACTCTATCATCGGTCTACAGGTAAATGTTGATTGTTTTTTTCAGAATTAGTGTATTAATGGATGTGCAAAAATTAAAAATCTTTGAGAGTTTAAAATTTTAAATTGAATTTATATATTCTAGAAGTGTTTCTTCAATTATAACTTAGACATACAAGCATGCTAAGATGTTAAGTATTAATTATGTTGTTTAACATGTTCATGTACCCATTTAAAATTGAAGTATATCAATTAAAAGTATGTCCTAACTAAGATGCAGCTTACAATAACTGACTCTCTCCCATTAAGTGCAATCTCCCGCCAATTAAAAACTAATCAATGCCATCTCCCGCCAATTAAAAACTAATCAAAAAGGTTTCGTCTTAGAATTGATAAAAAAATAATAAGTTTTATGTATCCATCTATGTAAGTAAGCTTCAAATGCACTGTTGCTGCATCCGTTATCACATTTTTTGTTGAAAAAACTTCTTTATCTTTTCTAAATAACCAAAAGGCCTAGGATACTGGCCAAGACAGAACATACTAGGATGAAAGGCTGCAAAGTTTGTTCAAATGGTTGGCCTTGACCCACTTTCAAGGTCACAGGGGACAAATATGTTTAAAATCTTCAAACAACTTCTTCTCAATAACTAAAAGTCTAAGAATATGCAAGGATAAAAGGATGCCAAGTTTGTTCAAAGAATGACCTTGACCCACTTTCAAAGTCACAAGGGTCAGATATCTTTAAAATCTTCAAACAACTTCTTTTCAATAACCAAAAGTCTCAGGCTATTAATATTGGGCCTGTGGTGTATGCTGGGATAAAGACCAATTGGTCTCTAATTATCAATTAAGCTGGGTCTCAGTTATCAGTAAAGACTAGTCAGTCTTGAACATTGCAACACATTTGAAACATAATATATAATATACTTCATTTGAGTAGAAAGTAAAAGTTGACATACATATTTCCTAACTAATGAATCTTAAAGAAAATAATGTGTGCTTGATTGATTTGTTTTGATAGCAACAATACAACCTTCTATGTCGCCACCCCGAATTAGAGGAGTTCCAGGTGTGTAGGAATGAGGGTGTCGGTGTGCTGCCCTGGAGTCCGCTCAAAGGGTTAGTGAAGTAGACTAGTCTTTTTGGCAGCGTCTTTTTTGGATGTTTAGCTCACCTGGCCTGTGAGCTTTTGCCATGGCGCAGCATCCGTCGTCCATCTATCTGTCAACAACTCCTTTAAGTTGCTACTAGTCATAAAGCACTATACTGATTATAACCAAAATTGGTTGGAGAATTCCTTTAGGGAATGGGAAAAGATTTTGTGTAAACAGTGACACTGCCTGAGGGGTGGGGCCAAATAAGAGAAATAGGGGAAAAGCATTTAAAATTGAACCAGATTTGTTCAGAAAGATCCTTCTCTGGAGGAGTACAGATTTCGTGTAAATGGTGACTTTAGCCCCTTTTCCCCTGGGGAGGGGGGGGGCCAATAGCCGGGGAAGTAGAGGGAAAGCCTTTGAAATTGCTACTTGTTAAACTTGAATTTGGTTGTGAACCCCTTCCTTTAACAATATATACCATTGCATGGCATAAACAAACGAACACAATCATGAAATTATGAGTGGTCCTGGGGTAAGATCCGCCCTTGCAAACTGAATTCCTGAGTCGTAACTTTTAAACAGTTGAGATCCCTACCCCAAAACTATATTCTGTTACAATTGATGGGCATAAAGAGACAACCTCTATCGTGATATAAATTTGATCCCGGGATCTGCCACGCCTTTGCTAACTTCCCATCCAAAAAGTATACATGCAGTTGCTGGGCATAAAGAAACAAACACAATCATGTTATTAGCATTGATGTCAGGGTCTAGCAACAGCCCTAGGGACCTAGCTTCTCAGTTGAACTTGAAAACAGTTGAGATACCCACCCTTTAACTAAACTTTAATGTATATTGATTTGCTTCAAGGATTGGTCTTTGGGTCTGTCCCTGTCTCTTGGATCTTTTTGGAAAAATATCTTACCATGATTACCTAGATACCAATGTATCCAGGTGAGCGATACAGGCCTTCTGGACCTCTTGTTTTATCATGTGTTTCAATTATAGCCAGAGGTCAACATATATTTTGATCAAATAATGTGTTATGCAATGAATAAACCCATGACATGTCATATTTGTTTGTGACCATGTAATATATAACCTATCAGCCAAGTGATTGATTGTAAGTTTAAAATTATGGTGTCAGGCATATGTAGGATAAGTATATAACGTCACAGACTTGTTTACTTGAATCAAAATGGCAGCTTTTCAATTTCAATGTTGCATGAAAACTGTTGTTTTACATAAATAAATATCATATATGATGTAATGAAGAAAAAAGATATTTAAAAACATTTATTTTCATTTCAAATTAAATTCAATAATGTGCCACTATAATTTTTCATTTTAGCCTTCCAGATGCTTGCTTAATTGAGCAATCCTTAATCTTGTTTTCATAAATCTCACATGAAATAAAAAATCATGGAAGATCCTATATATATACATGTAGATATATAATGGTATTCAGATGTATTAGTGCTGCAGTGCTTTACTGTATAATTTATAGATTGCACTCAGCAACAATAGTGGTTTAAGGTGCTGCCTCATGTTCTTGATACCCTTTGTTTTTCAATCAGGGGATTACTAACAGGAAAGTTCAAGCGTGGAGCCAAACCAGAAAGTGACGGCTCTAGGATTGGGTTTACGGCCGCCAAGGAGTCCAGCAGATCGTTCCAGAGTAGTCCTGCCTGGAGCAAGTATGGAGATAACGACTTTTACTGGAACCTTGTTGATGTCATGTCCAAAACAGCCCAGAACCATGGTAAGCTTTAGCCATGCATATAGTTTAATATTAAAAATCTAGAACAAAATGGAAAATTTCACTGTTCAATTTGAACCAATTAAGACTAACCCAGAGTTTATGTTTGGTTGTTTGATGTTTTCGTTTTTCACCATAGCCATTGTAGCTTTGCTTTTGTATGTATAATAAAGGCAAAATAAGTCTTAAAATATATAATGATTAACATGATTTTTAGTCAACATTTCATTTGGTGGGAGATATAAATGTTTGCCCATGGTTTAATTATTAGCTAGGGCCTTCTCACATAGTGGCGGATGCCATATAGTGTGCACTTTTGAGTCTGTGCATCCATGCATCTGTCCAAAACACATCGTTTCCGCTCCATAACTTTGTAATATATATATATTTTTTTTTTAAATCAGATATTTGACAGTCACTTACAATTGTAATGATACATCATTAAGTATATTTTATAATCATCAAGCTCTTTTACTGGATCTTTCAAATATTCATACTTTGCTTTTATTTTAATTAATGAAACAACAAATCAAAAGGTAATCACATAAAGCATAATTAAGTTTATAAAACAAATCAAATTTGCATAGTGGAGCCCTTCCTTATATGTCAGTGATTTTATTTGTTACCACTAGCCCTACACCTCTGGGTTGCGCGTTCGAATCCCAAGTGGGGCAGTTGCCAGGTACTCACCGTAGGTCGGTGGTTTTTCTCTGGGTACTCGGGCTTTCCTCCACCTCCAAAACCTGGCACAGCCTTTAATGACCCTGGCTGTTAATAGGACGTTAAACAAAATAAACCAAACTAAACTATTTAGTTTTAAATCACAATTGTAGACTGATGTGGTCTTAGGATGTTTAAGGCTTCACATCTGCCTGTTATACACTTGAATTTGCTTGTTATTCATAACAGTTTGCTCTTACAGTAATTAGAGTTTGTAGATTCAATGATAGTTGTAACAAAATGGGCTTTAATTAACATTTGGTACTCCAATCGATTCATTACATTATGACTTACATTGACCCTTAACCTAATCACAACAAGCAGGCATACATGTGTATATATAATGAGCATGTTCATGGTCAAAAACGTCCACCTTTGTAGCATACAAGGATACAGAAAATTTCTCTATGAGACCAAGATGGCGACTATAAAACTTGCTCATAGTCCTCATCATAACGTGCATCTCTCAAATCCCTATGTCATTTATATTCTTCACTATAATAAGAGCTCAGCTCTCGGTGGCCAAAGGTGCCCGAGCAGAAGCTCTTGAATGGTAACACATGCTTGCTTAAACAGAGTTGTTTCCCCTTTTTGTACCCTTTTGTGTGCTGATCATGAGATTATATCCATCATCCTGTTTGTAGGTAAAAGTGTACCCCAGGTGGCACTGCGATGGCTCCTGCAGAAGAACGTGGTGTCGTCAGTTATAATCGGGGCCACCTCTATCAAACAGCTAGAAGACAATATGGGAGCCGGTACAGGCTGGGTACTAACGAAGGAGGAGGTGGGTAAATTAAATATAGCTGGTTACCACAAAATCAAAAGTACCACGGTATACCACCTTGATTGAATGTTTGAGCTAGCCAAAGGTCTCTGGCTGTTTTTGTTCGGAAGTCAATCAACAAGAGGCCTGTTGTAAGTTTCTCTTTGTGTTATCCTCTAATATCGTTTGAGTGAAGCTATGTCTGTCCTAGTTAATCAGCAAACTTATAGAAAATTATAATTATACCATATTGGAATTCTAATTGATCGATGTTACAAATAGTTCAATGATAAGTTAAGTGAAAGTCCCCAAAATACCGGTAAAGGACTAATGTACCACGGTACGTACCATTACAATTTTATACCACGGTATACCGGTAAAATTAACAAGGGTTGTGCTACGGATATTAACTGTAGGTGGATTTCTTTCCAATAATGACTTTTCTGTAAAGTCAGCTTTGATAGTTATAGATGGACCCAGCTATTAAAACTATTTGAGGACACATATTCTTCCCTAATCTCCATAGGCTAGATCAAATATATAAATCATTTCCATATTTTTTGTGATTTAAATATGATCTGGCATTAAATAAGATGTTCTTAAAAACTTGATTGGTCGACAGATGCAGTGGATAGCACACTTGCCTTGTACCAAGGCAGCAGGGGTTTTATTCCCGAACGGACGTGAAAAGTTATAGGGTCACTCTTGTCTGACTATGAGGGTTTTCTCAGTGTAGTCCAGTTTCCTAATCAACTGTAAGACGTACCCCCCCCCCCCCCCCCCACACACACACACACACCTTCCTCGCGCTAATTAATACATGTATGTGGGAAACATGATTGATAAATATAAGGTGAATAACTTGTATGATAATTATTGTAAAACAAATAAAGTTTATATAGAAATACAAAACAAAAAATGTATAAAAGCAATTATTTTCATAGGTCCATATATCAACATATTCAAACTTTGGTCATTATTAATTTGTTTGCTTGTCACAAGTTGTGTCATGTGTTGAAAAATAGTGATAATTATACCATATTTGACATAATAAGCACAGCTACCACGATAAATGTACCCCTGACCCTTTTTCAGAGAAAAAGATTTATTTTGTCATCCTTTAAATGACATATATAGGCAAAACGGCCCTAATTTATATGAAATTGGAGCCAATAATTAAACATAGTCATTTGAGCGATTGACGCAGGGGCATTCTCAATGTTATTTGAAGCGGAGCGACAAGACTCGCACTGAATAAGATTAATATTACATCATAAATAGTTCACATGAATGAATATATTCATAATGTATTCATACTGTGTTTTTGGTTTTCAGTTTGTATATTCATATTGAGAAAAAACGATCTGAATGTAAATATAATGTTTGTTTTTACAGATGGAGGCCCTAGATAAAGCTTCCAGTGAGGAACTGCCTTATCCTTACGAGATGGTTTTCCGCTTCAACAAAGAAAGGAAAAATCCATTCCTCGGCAATTCCTCCTTTGTCGAAAATACACAAGAGTAAAAAATGTCAACAGATAGAGCAACGCAACAAGACTGACAATCGCAAAAAAAATGTGTGTCTTACTTCAAAATATATCTCGGTTTTTATCTTAAGTATTAACAGTTTGGACAATGTTGTATTCTGCATTCAGTGCAGGTCTGTTTTAGGAAATTGCATTGCACTCATGAGTCCTACTGTACCTCAGAAAAATATGTCGTGTTTTATTATGTGATTGGTACTGTTTGTAACACTATCCCCCATTGGTCCAAAGTAGATCACATGACATTGATTATTCCCATTTGAAGTACTTCATGACGTCACCGAGAAGTTAATATAACATATCGCCAGGTCCATGGAATGTTTTATTAACCCCTCAGTGAAGTTCAGGCAGGCACAACAAACTCAAAACATGACAGAAAAATTTCAAAGATGTCATAGGGTACTAATCTAATGTCAGTATCATAATTTTATATATATATTTAAATATAACAATTAATGAGTACAATGTTACACTTTTTATTAATTATTTACTTGGTGTTTCTTACATTTTGTATTTTTGATTTATTTTGATGTCAATAATAATTTGTTTATTATATGATTTCAGTAGAAGGTCATACAGTGCATTCCTCTTTATATCATGTTGCATTTTCAGACAAAAACATGACATTAACAGGAATGTGACATTAAGGGAAACGTGTTTTTCCACTTAATCTAGCGAATTGCCAATCTCCATAACTAAAAGTAAGGTATTCAATTACAAAATGAAGATGTTTCAATGTAAAGGTATCATTATTTCATCAAAAAAAATTTTTTGGTTATTTTTTTCTATGGAATATTTTGTAAAAGTTGTATATAAAATCAATGGAAATGACATCATTTTCCTGATATTTTATGTGATTGGTTAAAAAAAACATGATATTAAGAGGAATTCACATCAAAATACATGATATTATCCCCCAAAAATTACAGATTATATAGAGGGGGGAAATAGTGTATTAAAAACATGATACAATGAGGAATGTGATATTAACTGTGATGATATTAAATGAAATCCACTGTATAATAAAGCAAATGCAGACTTCAGTTTCGGGCAATCCATGGTTTGACAGACCTGACCTGAACAATATTTACCTTTGTTTTCGGCCTAAGTGAATATTGTCCTCCTGGTCAGGTCTGTAAAACCATTGATGGCCCTCAACCAAAGTCTATATTTATATAATATCACCATGACTCCACAATCTTTCTGTGATACAAATCGCATTTATTAACTATGTTATGATCTCTGATGATAATATATGTAAGAAAATTCAGTGGAACCAGTAACATGCATTTTTAGTGTCTATGCAATGAAATTAATGTGAACATTGGTACAAAAACATGCATGTACTTTTACTAGTTCAGCAAAACATGTTAATTTTGTGGAATTATAATTACCTGGTAAGATTAAAAAAAAACTAACATAAGTTCAATTAAATCCAAACGCAAATTTTAAACATGTAAATAAATATTTTATGAGGACATCCTTCTTGTATTTTTTCTTCTTCCTTTTCCTCCCGTTTATACAGAAATATAATTATGATTTGATCTAAAACAAAAGTAGCATATATTTTTAGGTCGCCTGAAACAAAGTCTCATTTGACCTACTGGAACTACCTTCTGTTCATTGTTGTCTATCATGCCTCATTATAAAACATTTTCAACTTCTTCTCAATTACTAAAAAAACAAAGCAGTGATATTAGGCCAGTAATTGAATGTAATGAAGGGCTACCACAGGTCTTCAACGGAATAGCCTTGCCATATTTCAAGGTCACAAGGGTCAAATATGTTAAAATATTCCAACATCTTCTCACCAATAACCAAGGTGCTGTGATACTGGTATTTGGCCAGAAGCACGAATGGAAGAATGCCTACCAAGATTGTTCAAGTGAATTACCCACAGCCCACTTCGAAAGTCACACGGATCAAATAAACAAAGCAGTGATATTAGGCCAGTAATTTTCAACTTCTTCTCAATTACTAAAAAAACAAAGCAGTGATATTAGGCCAGTAATTGAATGTAATGAAGGGCTACCACAGGTCTTCAACGGAATAGCCTTGCCATATTTCAAGGTCACAAGGGTCAAATATGTTAAAATATTCCAACATCTTCTCACCAATAACCAAGGTGCTGTGATACTGGTATTTGGCCAGAAGCACGAATGGAAGAATGCCTACCAAGATTGTTCAAGTGAATTACCCACAGCCCACTTCGAAAGTCACACGGATCAAATATGTTAAAAATATTTAAAAGGTTTCTTTTGAATAATTTGCCTATACATTGTAGCATGTAGTGATGGGGATGAGGTGTGAAAAACATTTTTCTTGTGAAGGTCTTTGACCAACATTCAAGGTAAAAAAAGTCATCTTGAAATATTTTAAGGACATCTCGGTAAACACGATACCCAGCTCAGCCCCCCAGAGTTAAATTATATTGGGTTAGTAGCATTCTGGGATGAACGATCTCGACCTATTTGAAAGGTAACAGGGGTCATATTTGTTTAAATATTCAAGACACCTCTTCACAACTACCATGCTTTTTCTCAATGAATGACATTGACATACTATGAAGTGACATTGGTCAAACACATTGTATGTTAAATTCAATTTAAATAACAGCGAGTCTCGTGGTAATGCTATTTGGCCAGAGACAGAGAGGGATAAAGGCTACCCAATCGGGAACCGTCGGCACTTTCCGTAAATGTCCGTTATCCACATTCCAAGTTACATGGGTCAAATATGTTAAAGTATTTAAAGGTGTTTTTGCTTAATAATCAATAAGACCAATGTAATGATAAGGGCTACCAACTTTGTTAAAATGAATGACCCTTAATTGCTGACTCGTGAACTTTACATTTCTTGATAGTAACATCCTCGCTTCTCAACTTATGGTGTTTACATGTCGCAGTTGATTCGATATTCTACGGCTTGCTCTAGGTATAGTGATTTTCGTGATCGAAGTCGACTGCTGACAAGCAAACTAACAACACAAGGATTCGAGAGATGCAGGTTGATCAGAACTATCGGCAAGTTTTATGATCGCCATCTTTGTCTCATTGAATAATATTCTGTATCTTTAAGTGATATGAACCTGGACGTTTTTCAGTATGCTCATTAATGTGTTTACTTTTGGTGATTGACAATGATACTCGGTTGTCGTTTTGAGAACTTGATGTTTTAAATACCTGGATGTGACCAAGATTTACATGACGAGTGTCGTCGAGGCAGCAGAAGACACCTGGTCCTATTCTGTTGTACCTTTACGAGGGTCTCCATGTAAATCTTTCCTTTGTTCCTATTTTGCCTCTAGTTAAATCGATTTTGAGTTAGGCTTATGGTTTTCCTATTCCCTCTTGTTCCCATTGGTATAGTTACGCTTGTACATGAACAAGTACATTGTATCTATCTTTAACATGGATATTTAATAAAGCATATGAAGGGGTTGACATTCAAGTAGACAACAGTCTCTTTCCTTTATCTTTCTCAAGCTGTGTACAAATCAAGGTCAAAGATAAAACAGAGATACAAACAATCTTTAGTAAATACTTTGAGCAACGTTATCAACAGATATACAGTAGGTCGATGCTAGATGCATCATGGCATCATGAGACAGTCACGTGTTCTAGTATTGAGGTATCCATAGTTCATACGGAGCGATATTACTAGACAACCTTAATCATGGCAGGAACAACGAACCAAACTGCGCCACAAGTGGTCTACCGATTCCTTGGGAAATCGGGTTTAAAAGTTTCCAACATTTGTCTTGGAACAATGACCTTTGGTATATTACCTGGGATAGAGGTTTGTGTTTTTTTGTAAAACTAATAGTCACCGTAACATACTGTAATCCAACTTATTTTTGCGGCTACTTAATTTCGCGTTTTAATAAGAAACAACTATTTCGCGGCGATTTAATTTTGCGATATACGGTCATAAATGGTATGAACAGAACAGTACAGTTCTCATATTGTTGGAATACCTCTGATTGAAACTATTCCGCGGGGATTAATCTTCACGAATTTTAATCAACCGCAAATTACGCGGAAATTCATCGCTCACGAAAATTAGTAGGTTAACAGTATTTTGTTCTAGTGACTGAGTAATGTGCAATACATTTGGTAACATGCATGAACGGGCGCTCGAATGAGATCTTTTGATTAAAAACCTTTGTTTATTCGATTTATGGGTTTCAACGCAGAATAATGACAAAACTTTAGATTTACATTTCAGAAGCTGGCTTCTCATTTATTCAATGTTAATCTGGAATGTATTCACAGGAGTATAGATGCAGCGTGTACTACCGGACAATAACATGACGTCATTTTGGCGCCATTTTTAACCTACTTTACGTCAACGCTTTGCACGTCGCCTCAGATAATACGCATTATCATTAAATAATGATTAATTATTTTAAACATTTAAATGCTTATGATTTTCAAAAAGCTCAATACAAAGCGAGAAACCTTTATGCATAAGGAAAAATGACAAGATGATGTATCAAATAATATCGTAAATGTAAATATAGCCATTGCATGCCTGTCAAATTGAATTTATTGTCAAAAGGAAAGCAATCTGGGTGCCACTTGCTAAATATTCCCGAGGTCATTTTATTTATCTGACACAAATATTGCATTCATATTTACAACAAATACGCTCCGACAGCCGTTCAATGATGCAGTAAGAAATTCTTCCTGTTCATTCCGTTCCTTAAAGCATATGTGTGTTACAATGTAGAATCTATTGATGAATTATGGGTAGAAATCAAACCTCGTTGCCTTTACGAAACGAAGAGATTTTGACGGAATGAACCACTATTGTAACACACGGGTATACTTGAGTAAGGACGGCTAATTGGGAGTTCTAACTGAGCTACCTGGTATCTTGTTATCGATATCATCTTCTTCTACATTCATTCCTCACTCTCTAATCGGTTTACTTATGTGTCCCCTGGACAAGTGTTCACCTAAAGGCCCAATATACGTAACTTCAGGAATTTTTTCGGGATTCTGAAAAATTCTGAAAAAAAAATCTAGTTGATAACCATGCAAAAATAAGCCTAAAACGAAGCAAACATGAGCGGTAACTAATAAGAAACTCTTGAGAGAAAAATCCAAAGAACTAAAAATAATCAGATGGGGTCCACTTCAACAACAAGCTGACGGTACACCTGTAGAAGACAGTTCAAAATGGACACGTATTTACAAATACCGTGTTTCAACTGCTGCTGTACCGGTAACCACGTAAAAATTCATCTTGGATATTGCTGATATCAGCTTATCTTAACTAAATCTATAAATATAATAAGTTATTAAGCTTGATTTTCGCTTCAAGTTTTGCCGAAAGTTACGTATATTGGGCCTTTAAACGGTTTGGGCACAGGCACCAAATGTATTATGGGTGCGATAACATGACGAGGATAAACCAGATCTGATCCCTCTTGCAAACATAACGCTAGACATTTGAATACTTTAGTATATAAGATTTAAAATCATACTGTCCGCCTTTTCTGTGGAAATGGACTTTAATGACATCTTTTATCATGAACTTGGGTTACCAATGTCGTTAACACATGCAGTTTTTATTGATATAGAGTAGACCCACACAAACGGACGAAGAAGAGTCGCACGCTATCCTGGACAGATTTGTGGAACTCGGAGGAAATTTTATAGACACTGCCAATGTGTATAACAAGGGTTTATCAGAAGAAATCGTCGGTAATTGGCTGAAAAAGTAAGTTTGTTCCCAACTTAAACCTCGCCTGCTGTCTGACTGACGGAATACCTCAATTCTTCTCTCCGTATAATATTAATATGACTAATGGCGTATGACTTATACCGCCTGTCTATTACATATACTACACGCGACAAATTATGGGGGATGTGATCAGGATGTGGAAGTGCATGCAGTTTTTTAGCAAATATTTTTGTTGCTATGGTAACCATCATAGATTTTTGTGTAAAAATTTAACCGGACAACTACTCCTCAACCTTGCAATGAAACTCGACACGAACGGAAGGTACAAAATGCACTAGGTTGAGTTTTATATGTTTTTTTTTTTTTATTTTTAAACAAAAATTTTGTTTGCTATTGTAACCATACCAGTATACATAGATTGCCATACCGACATAATTATCTACTTACATTCTTATATAATATGATGCGGGGGTAACTTCCTGTTAAGATTTTCTATGATCATAACGCAAGACTTATAAATATAACCAATTTCGTTTTTTCTTCTTTGCTGTCCTTTTTACAACTTGCCCCGACTTTTAAGAATGGATCCAATTTCAATGGTGAATTTTCAGACAAAGGCGGGAAAATTTGATCATAGCGACAAAGGTCCGTGGTGCTATGGGGTCAGGTCCAAATGACCTCGGTCTGAGCAGACGACACATCCTACAAATGTGTGACGACAGCCTCCGACGTCTTCAGACTGACTACATTGACCTCTACCAGGTACGCTTTAACCTCTCTCACCCCTAAGTACTTCAGAAAATTATACCACGTGCATGTATTAATCTGGATTAGTCCAGTATAGTCTCTTGTGGCGATAGGGTT
Source organism: Mimachlamys varia (assembly GCA_947623455.1). Taxonomy (NCBI): domain Eukaryota; kingdom Metazoa; phylum Mollusca; class Bivalvia; order Pectinida; family Pectinidae; genus Mimachlamys; species Mimachlamys varia. Next base: position 15,091,530 of record OX392541.1, read on the forward strand.
GATAGCAGTACTTTGTTAAATGTTCCTTTTCAAAATGCATAACAAGTTGTTTCTATTTCCTGCTTGGAACGTTTGAAAATAAATAAGAGAATACCGAAGCGTTAACAAAATCATAATCCGAAATCGATTAAACCAGGGACAAAATATGAATAAAAGAAAGATTTACATGGATAATCTTGTAAAAGTACAAGAGAATAAGACCAGGTGTTTCGGAAGAGTAAGCGAAGCGTCTTCTGTTTCATCAACGACACCCGCCATGTAAATCTTTGTCACATCAATGTAAACATCAAGTTCTCAAAATGAGAACCGAGTATCATAGTCAATCACAACATGTAAACACACTAATGAGCATACTCAAAAACTTAAAGATACAGAATATTTCTCAATGAGACAAAGATGGCGACCATTAAACTTGCCCATAGTTCTGATCAACCTGCATCTCTCGAATCCTTGTGTTGTTAGTTTGTTTGTCAGCAGTCGACATCGATCACGAAAATCCCGATATTTAGAGCAAGCCCTAGAATATCGAATCAACTGCGACATGTAAAAAATTACCCCATGTCAAAACAGAAAATGATGGACGGATTAAAAACTTTGTATAGGGATCATGCTGACATTTATTTGTGTTATATTTCTACACTGTGATTAAAGAACGTGTGTGGGGTTAGGTTTAACTAACTTTTATGATGTGAGTTATGTCACTTTTTCCAGTTGTCTTTAACACTTTTCCTGCTTAATTTCCATGCTGTATTTCATAAAACTCCTTTGTTAGAGTAACCAAACATGCCAATGCAACTACTTGTTGAATTGTTTTCCTGATATCATTTCCTCTTTATTAACCAATCAAAAAAAAAAAAAAAATCAGAGAATACTAAAGCATCAACAAAACCATAATTCGAAGTCAAAATCGATTAAACTAGAGGCAAAATAGGAACAAAGGAAAGATTTATACGGAGACTCTCGTAAAAGTACAAGAGAATAAGACCAGGTGTTCCGGATGAGTAAGCGTCTTCTGCTGTTCAATACGTTTACATTGTTATAATTTCAGACTCATCTCTGGGACCCAGCAGTCCCCATAGAGGAGACCCTACGTGCATTGGATGACCTCGTACGATGCGGAAAAGTTCGCTATGTGGGTGTCTCTAATGTCACCGGCTGGCAGATGCAAACAATTGTCGAAAAAGCGGACGCCATGGGGATCAACTCCATCATAGGTCTTCAGGTATATGTTGATTGTTTTTCTGTATGATTTGATGTGGAAAGTATCTATTGTACAATTATAAATCAGACCATCCTGAAGTTGCCATGGCATATTCAAGAGGTGTAGAGAGTTAAGGTGAGCGTAATCTCTGGATTTCGAGGATTTTTTCTCACATATACAAACCGGTTACTTCTTCCCTTTACATGTAAAAGTGATAACTCCGCCATCATCAATGATTTATTATGATTCATAACACATTTTTCATGTAAAAAATATATAAAACTTTGGTGCGTTGTCCGTCATCAACATTTTGATTGAAATAACATTTTTCTTCTTTCCTCAATAAACAAAAGACCAAAGGATGCGTCCTCAATACCCGGGGGAAACGCTCAACTACGCTCTTCACACCTCTAGGCTATGCCATTACACACGTTTCTGTGTGCGCGACATTGTTGATAAGTAAAGAAGACTTGTTCGACCCTTTTGTGTACATCAAAACATTGTCGCTGTCACCTAACGGTAAAAACTCGCAAGCTTTGAAGTCGGTTGTCGCTCCTTTCGATCTTTGCAGGATATGTATCAGGCTGCGATAAGTCAGGTTTTGTACCCGAGACCTGTCATATTCCATTTTCGTGTTTTCAGTGTTTTGCTATGACATATTCTAGAAGCGTAACGATCGAATGTAATATTTAGTCTGTAACATAGCTGTGGGAAAAGGCTACGAAAATGAATGGACCCATTTTCAAAATACACGGGTCAAATTGTTTTATAACAATATACAAGCAACGTTTTGTTAATAACTACAAAGCCAAGATTACTGACATTTGACCTGTAGTATGATAGAATGAAGGCATGCAAATGTCACCTTGACCATATTCAAGGTTACAGGGGTCCAATGTATCAAGAACGCTTAAGCCACATTTTCTCAATACCCAGAAGGCCAAGACGTATAACATACCGGCATGCTGAAATATTATGACACATTTAATACGTACATGTGTACATTGTTAATATAGAAAGTTGAATTTTGATATACATATATCCAAACAGATGATTCTCAAAGAAATGTATGCTTGATTGATTTTGTGCTTATACATTGTAGCAACAGTATAGCCTCCTGTGCCGCCATCCCGAGTTAGAAGAGTTCCAGGTGTGTAGGAACAAGGGTGTAGGTGTCCTTCCCTGGAGTCCCCTGAAAGGGTAAGTGTAGTAGACTAAACTTGTCGACTGGCTCTTTTTGGAAATTTTATCATGAAATGTAATATAAGCCAGAGATTAACGTCTATCTATTAAATATATTTCCATGATTTCAATACCCGTGTCATACATGTATTTGTTTGTGTATAAACTCGAAAAACTAAACCTACCAGCCCTGTGATTAGTTGTTATTAGGTTTCAATTGGTTCCATTGTGGCATCAGGCAAAGGACGCATATGAAAAGTACATGAAGACAAAGACTTATGTACTGGAGTTAAAAAGACGGCCATTTGCTTTCAAGGTTGCATAGAAACTGTCGTTTCTTCAGAAATGGACGTCAGAAATCTTAATCATGTGATAAAATGGATATTTAAATACATTGCTTTTATTTCACATTAAATTGTATTACTCGGCACTTGTTATTCATCTTTCATGCGAAAGACTTGCTAAATTGAATTTTTTCATGAAATAAAAGAATCTTACATACATAGAAATCTAAAGAAATACGGACGTCTGCTGTAGTTATGTGCTCTTCGTTTGTATCAGTATCTTGCACTCAACATTATTGATGTTCTAAAGGTATGGCATAAGTATAAGATGTGCTCACTCACCTTTGTTTTATTCAGGGGTTTACTTACTGGAAAGTTCAAGCGTGGGGCCAAACCAGAAAGTGACGGCTCTAGGATTGGGTTTACGGCCGCCAAGGAGTCAAATAGAACGTTCCAGAGTAGTCCTGCCTGGAGCAAGTATGGGGATAACGACTTTTACTGGAACCTTGTTGATGTCATGTCCAAAACGGCACAGAACCATGGTAAGCCCGGCCATACTTATTAATTCATTCACCCTTGAAATTTCATGATAAACTTTTCTAAGCTTTGCATGGAAAGAGTTCAAATAAGTCTTCCGGGGGGAATGAGATTTCGAATAACTGACAGTTTATGTGATGATTTCTTTTTCAACAAGTTGAAGATGTGACATTCTGTTGAACGACTCGACTCACTTCTTGGGAAAGTGTGTCTGGCCAATATCAAAACATCGTGGGAAATGTTGTAAAACTTCGCTGTTGCACCGATTAAAGACCCAATATACGTAACTTCAGGAAATTTTTCGTGATTCTGAAAAATTCTGGTAAAAAATCCAGCTGATAACCATGCAAAAGTAAGCCTAAAACGAAGAGTAAACCTGAGCGGTAACAAAGTTAAATGACAGTTCAAAATGGACGCGTGTGTACAAATACTAAGTTTCAACTGCTGCTGTACCGGTAACCGCATAAGAATTAATCTTGAATATTGCTGATATCAGGTAATCTTAACTAAATCTATAAATATTATAAGTTATTAGGCTTGATTTTCTCTTTAAGTTTGACAAAAGTTACGTATTATGGGCCTTTAAGGGCATAATTGACAATTTACGATATTTGTTTTCGATGTCATCACTTTTACAATTGCTGACCTTCGCAATAAGTTGAAGCTGGAAGGCTTGGCCATACATATATATATTAAAGGTTTTAAGCTCGTTTCCCCTTAAATTTCATAATGAACTATTCCAAACATTAAACATGAAAAGTTCAAATACGTTTCCAGGGTTGAATGGGTTCATCCAGAAAAATAACGTCATTTCACTGCTGAAACCTAACAATTTTGGAGTATGCTTATAAGTGGGCTCCCTTGTTGTGATTGACAATGATGACTCGGTTCTTGTTTTGGGGACTTGCTGTTTACTTGAATGGGAACCAAGATTTACATTTACATGGCGGGTTTCGTCGATGAAACAGAAGACGCTTATTCTTCCGGAAAACCTTGTCTAATTATCGTGAACTTGTACGAGGGTTCTCCATGTAAATCTTTCCTTTGTTCATATTTTGCGTCTAGTTTAATCGATTTTGAGTTCCGATTATGGTTTTGTTGACGCTTTGGTATTCTTAGATTTGTTTTTGTTTGTTTGTTAGAAGAATCATACTCACTTATGTTTATCGCCAAATCACACATATGTTGATGAGGAGCTAAGATGGTGTTTACCGCTGTCTGTAGGTAAAAGTGTACCCCAGGTGGCGCTGCGATGGCTCCTACAGAAGAACGTGGTGTCGTCAGTTATAATCGGGGCCACCTCTATCAAACAGTTAGAGGACAATATGGGAGCCGGTTCAGGCTGGACTCTTACCATGGAAGAGGTGTGTAAAGCTACGGTTGTGTAACGTAATATCTATTTACTGTTGGAAGAATTCTTTCAAAAAATTACTTGTATTTGATCATCATTAATAGCTAATAGACGTACTGAGCTTTGAAAGTGTCTCAAACATATATTTTCCACAATCTCCATATGGTGGATAAAAATCATGTGGAGGTCATGAGGTATGTGTTTCTGGGTCATTTGTGTCTTCAAAATGAATATTTATTGTCCCTTCAATTTAATTTTAATATTTTTCATAATATTAATAAAATATAATCTGGCATTAAGTACTTTATTTTAAACCAATTTAGTCGGTTGGGTATTGCAGTGGATAGTGCTTTTACCAATAAGCCAGGTTCGATTCCTCCATCGGTCGGGAAAAGTTATTGGGTCACGTGCCGTACCATGATGGTTTTTTCGGGGTATTTCGGTAATCTTGGTCTCAATAGCTATCATTTGTGACCAAGATAAGCATGACGGATGTCGCCGATGAAGCAGATGATGTTTACTCTTCCGAAACACCTGGGCTCGTATTCATGAAACTGTTCTCATGCTCAAGCATGAATTCTGTGCTCAAGCCAGCTTTCTTGAAACCCACCTGAGTCGTGTCGAAGAGTCAAAACGTCATTGCAAATGCTGAAAACAGCTTTCGACTTCATGCCTCTTCAACTTTTTACCAAAACTTTGTCAAAATTAGATGGTTTGAATAATTTATAGCCATCACAAGAAATAAGGCTTGAGCACAGAATCAACGCTTGAGCATGATAACGGTTTCATGAATACCCGCCCTGGTCTCTTGTACTTATACAAGGGTATCTTTCCTTTTTTCGTATTTTGCCCCTAGCTTAATCGATTTTGAGTTCGAATTATGGTTTTGTTGACGCTTCGGTAATCTCTCTCTCTCTCTCTTTTGCATGCGTCAATATAACAACGTATTCAATATGTGGTTATTATAAATTTGTTTTCTGGTGCCATATGTTGAAAAAGTGGGATCATTAGTCCATATTCGACATAATAAGCACAGCTGCCCCTATCAGCATAACCCCACGAAGATGAAGTGAGTGAATGAGAGAGGAAGGGGGCGCTAATTAAAACTTATAAACGGGTTTCTTACCTTGCTGATCTGCCAATGCAATCTGAAGTCTTTCAACCGAGGACTCTGTTGCAGTGAAACGAAAATGTTAACCAACTTGTTTTTCAACCGAGATTTCATATTTCACATTCAAATATTTACATTTCCGGTGTGTAGTCCCTCTATAGTACTACCAACGATTTTGACGTTTACACTTTGGTAAACGTTAGTCTTGCGCGTAGGAATACAAGCCGGACCACTATCACGCTTCCGCAAATGAAAGCAATATAATAATGAAAAATAAAATATCTTCAATTTCTAACGGTAACAAATAATGTTAATGTGGACTATATTCTGTTACTTCTTGAAGCTGACAACCTTTCCCGCCAATTTGGAATCAGCTGTTTTGGTATTCAATCAGTTATCGGCTGTTCCGTCAGTGTGTATAACGTTCAATAATGACGATTGTTACTTTTGTAAGTTGCGTAAATCAATGTTTAAAGTGTCAAAATGTAAATATAAGAAATAATTTGTCTTTTTTGTTGTTTACTGGTGTGTAAACTGAGTTTTTCTACAGATATTTCAACATAACGCGCTGACGCGCGTCATTTAAAATATCTGTAGAAAAACTCAGTTTACACACCGGTAAACAACAAAAAAGACAAATTATTACTTAATTGCCCCTACCTATTGTTCTTTCATTATTATTTATTTATTCTTTTGTTTTGTTGTTTTATGTGGGATTTTTTTGTAAGGACTCTATGCTTATTTTCGATCGAATATGGTACATAAATATAGATTAAGTTCTATACCTTTTATTGAAAATACTTACATATGTACACCTGGATTACATATTGTTTTATTACAGATGGAGGCACTAGATAAAGCTTCAAGTGAGGAACTGCCTTATCCGTACGCGATGGTTTTTGGCAACAACAAGGAAAGGAGTAATCCATTCCTTGGCAATTCGTCCTTTGTGGAAAATACACAAGAGTAGAAAACAACTCTACAGAGATACACAACAAGATTGACACTTTCACAAAATGTGTCTTACTTCATCTTATGTATTTGGTTTTATCTTAAAGTTTCAAAAGTGTATTCTCCATTCAGTACAGTTTTAGGACATTGCATTCCGCTCGTAAGTCCTACTCCATGACCAGTTAAACTTACTTAGAAACATAATATATCTTGTTATGTGACCATGACACAACCATTTGTTTATGATACCAATTGCAATTATTGATTTTTTTATTGTGATGATCAATGATGAAATTTTAATGGAACCAGTAACCTGCATTTTCAGTGTCCATGCATTAAAGTAATTATTATCGGAATGTCATATTTACTACCTCATACCTCAGCAACAAATATGTGTATTTTTTTTATAGAATTAGAATTACCTGGTAAGAAAAAAACTCCAAGTTCAAGTAAATCCAAACGCAAAATGTAACCGTGTAAATAAATGTTTCATGAGGACATCCTTCTTTTATTTTTTGCTTCTTCCTTTCCTCCCGTTTATGCAAAAATCAATCATGATTAAATCTAAAAGCATCAATTGAAGGTGTCTTTTAGGTCACTCGAGACAAAGTCAAAGACCTACTGCACACAAGAAATATTGAAATGTATATACAATGCAACTACAACTTTCATCGCTGATAGATATGATTTGAATGAAATGTGTATACAATGTAACTACAAAATACATCGCTGATAGATATAATTGGAATGAAATGTGTATACAATGTAACTAAAAAATATATCGGTGATAAATATTATTGGAAAAGTATTCTTCTTTTATTTGTATAAGCGTATTCTGTATCTTTAATTGCGAATCAAGGGCAGTAAGTACGTTGAAATCTGAACTTAAAATGCCTATATAACAACGGGAGCATGAAGTTGGTTCCTAGTCCCGAGTTCCTAGTTCCGTTTAACATAAACGGAACTGGGAACTAGACACTAGTTCCGTTTAACATAAACGGAACTGGGAACCAGATACTTGTTCCGTTTAACATAAACGGAACTCGGAACTAGACCCTAGTTCCGTTAAACAAACATAGTTCTTGGTACTAGATAGTTACGTTTTACATTAACGTATACAGTTTGTTTTCTATGTTAATCTAGCAAAACATATTCGTTCAATGATCATATACATTGTATATACCTAAACCAAACACAGGAATCAAACCCAGAGCCTTTCAGACAAACAATAAGAGACTAAAACAACATTTTTAAATGAATTTCTGTTATACAGGACTCGCATCCAAACTCCAGTTACGTTTAACCTTAAACGGAAATGGGAACCAGACCCGAGTTCCGTTTAACATAAACATATACAGTTTGTTTTAAGCACAATGATAGTATTTATACTTGAATCAAACATCACAGGAATCGAACTAAGAGCCTTTCAGACAAACAATAATACTAAAACAGCATTTTTAAATGAAGTTCTGTTATACGGAACTCGCATCCAAACTCGAGTTAAGTCTAACCTTAAACGGAACTTGGAACCAGACCCGAGTTCCGTTTAACATAAACATATACAGTTAGTTTTAAGCACAATGATAGTATTTATACTTGAATCAAACATCACAGGAATCGAACTAAGAGCCTTTCAGACAAACAATAATACTAAAACAGCATTTTTAAATGAAGTTCTGTTATACGGAACTCGCATCCAAACTCGAGTTAAGTCTAACCTTAAACGGAACTTGGAACCAGACCCGAGTTCCGTTAAACGAAAACGTATACGATATGTTTTTCCTGTCAATCTAGCCAAACATGTATACGATTATCATCTTTATATGTAAATCTAACGTGTGAATCGAACCCAGAGCCTTCCAAAGCAACCAATAAGACTATTACAATCTCCATTAAGGAATTTCTGCTGTACCGATCTGACTTCCAAACTCCAGTTACGTTTAACGTTATACGGAAATGGGAACCAGACCCGAGTTCCGTTTAACAAAAACGTATACGGTTTGCTTCCCCTGTCGATCTAGCAAAACATATTAGTACGATGATTATATATACATAAACCAAACACAGTAATCGAATCGAAAGCCTTTCAGACAAACAACAAAACTAATACGGTCTTCTAAAATTAATTTCTGTTATACGAAACTCACATCCAAACTCCATTTACGTTTTACCTTAAACGGAACTGGGAACCAGACCCGAGATCCGTTTAACGAAAACGTATACGATATGTTTTCCTGTTAATTTAGCAAAACATAATTATGTACGATGATCATCTTTATATGTAAATTTAACGTACGAATCGAACCCAGAGCCTTTCAAAACAACTACCAAGACTATTACAATCGCCATTAAGGGATTTCTGTTATACGGATCTGACATTCAAACTCAAGTTACGTATTACCTTAAACGGAACTAGGAATCATACCCTGGTTCCGTTTAAGCTTAACGTATACGGTTCGTTACCCCTGTCAATCTAGCAAAACATATATGTACGATGATCATCAGTTTATGTAAATCTAACGTGTGAATCGAACCCAGAGCCTCTCAATCAAACAATTAGACAATTACAGTCTCCATAAAGGAATTTCTGTTGTACCGATCTGACATCCAAACCCCAGTTACTTTTATACGGAACTGGGAACCAGACCAGAGTTCCGTTTAACATAAACGTATACGGTTTGCTTCCCCTGTCGATCTTGCAAAACATATACGTGCGATGATCATATATATATACCTTATTTAAACACAGGAATCGAACCCAGAGCCTTTCAGTCAAACAATAAGACAAAAACAGCATTCTTATATTAATTCTGCTATTCGGAACTCCAGTTACGTTTAACCTTAAACGGAACTGGGAACCAGACCCGAGTTCCGATTAACATAAACGTATACAGTTTGTTTTAAGCACAATGAACAGAGTTACACCTGAATCAAACACAGAAACCGAACCAGACCCTTTTACACAAACAATAACACTAATACAACATTCTTAAATGAGTTTCGGTTATATGGATCTCACTTTCAAACTCCAGCATCGTGAAACGGAACTGGGAACCAGACCCGAGTTCCGTTTAACATAAACGTATACGGGTTGTCTCCCCTGTCTATCTCTAGCAAAACATATAAGACATATGCTTATATTCATACTGAATCAAACACATAATCGAAACAACAACATTTTAAAAAGACAATAAAACGATTATAGTCTTCGTAAATGAATTTCTCTTAAACGGAACTGACATCCAAATTCCAGTTACGTTTTACCATAAACGGAACTAGTAATCAGAACCCAGTTCCGTTAAACATGATCGTATATAGTTTGATGTCTCACAAAACAAAGAAGTGCGGTTGTCATATTAATACTCGTACCAAAAAAAAACAATACACAGGAATTGAGCCCAGAGCCTTTCAAACGAATAACAAGATGTATGCATCCTTTGACGTTCCCCCTAGGGGAGGGCGTGAAGTTGACTATAGGTATGTAGGAAAGTGACACTTTTTGGTATATTGGATAAAAAATTTAATTCTATCCTGGAAATGTCAGTTCGGTATTTGAAAAAGTTTGGCATGTATTGCATGGCCTGTACATGTCCGGATTTCCATCTTTACTGGCATCCACCATCGCCCATTTGGTAGCGTGGCCAATCCACCTCTCATGTCAGCCTATTCGGCATTTTCTGGGGTAAATCAAACCCCGCGATACTTGGGGTTTGGTCTCTCCCTGAACTAAGATTTTTACTCCGTGGACATTCACTATTGGTCTCCGAATATACGAGTTCTGGCTACTTAGCTAAAGTTGCTTGACGAAAGGAAATTATTCAGCAGTTCTTACCTCAATATATGGCTACCTGTTTGTGTGGAAGAATGTTTATTTCTTTAACTACAAAGATGGTTGAATGAATTATGTTGAATATAAGAGGAAATTCCCCGATACATTTTTCGAGGTATGTAGGGAAAAATAAGCAACATTGTACCTTAATCTAAAACAGAACTATAGTCTGGTTTCCAAGTCTCTTTAAGGAACAACTGGAGTTTGCATGACAGTTCTGCCAAAAAAACCTTGAAAAAGTCCTGGGTTGTCTTATTTATTTGTCTTAAGATATTATGGGTTCGATTTCTGTACTGCATTGCGGTATATAGCTATGCTCATTGAGCTTTGGTTTTGCAACTTGAATAGGGTTAACCAAAGAATGTGTTAATCACAGTTAATCTCATTTGAGTAGTGGCACGGTACTTAATATACACATTTCCGAGTACACTATTTGAAATTATACAGAACTAGTTTAAATGTTCTTCTAAATTAATAAATTAAAGGGGTTTTACGCACCTGACCCTTCTACTTCTTCATTAGTTTAGAAATTTTGGATTTACCTTTTGGCCCCTAGCATCACTGAAGAGTCCTAGGAGGACGAAACAGATGTATGATGCAGTTTAATTCATTTTTTTGGCATCCTGTATCTATTACTGAATTTAAGAGGTGCAGCATATGTGTGTGTTACGTGATTTTCATCATAAACGGAACTAGAGTCGGGTTCCAAGTTCCCTTTAAGATTAACGTAACTGCAGTTTGGATGTCAGTTCCGTTTTAAAGAAAGTCATTTAAAGAGGCTATGTACAGTGTGTGAATGGTTGTATGTTCGATTCCTACGCTTGATTGGAATTTACATATGATGGCCATATTATAATTCGTTTTGGGAGGTAGACAGGGAAACGTTACCGTATACGTTGAGCTTAAACTGGACTGGAGTCTGTTTCCTAGTTCCGTTTCACGAAAAAGGTAACTGGAGTTTGGATGTCAGTTCCGTCTGATGAAAGCTGTAATAGTGTCTGGAAGGCTATGGTTTCGAATCCTGTAAATACGATCATCGCACTTATATGTTTTGCTATATTTACAGGGGAAATAAACCGTATACGTTTAGCTTAAACGGAACTGGGGTCTGATTCCTAGGTCCGTTTACAGTAAAACATAACGGGAGTTTGGATGCCAGGTCCGTATAACGGAAATTCTTTTATGAAGACTGCAACAGTCGTATTGTTTGTTTAAAAGACTCTGGGTTCGATTCATATATTAGATTTAGATATGAAGTGATCATCGTACTTGTATGTTTTGCTAGATTGATAGGGAAAAAAACCTTATGTTAAACGGATCGCGGGTCTGGTTTCCAGTCCAGTTTAATGTTGCTGGAGTTTGGATGTGTGTTCCGCAAAACTGAATTTTTTTATGAATGCTGTATTAGTGTTATTGTTTGCCTGAAAGGGTCTGGGTTCGATTATAGTGTTTGATTCAGGTATAACTACATGTATGATCATTGTACTTAAAACGAACTGTATTCGTTTATTATGTTAAACGGAACTCGGGTCTGGTTCCTAGGTCCGTTTAAGGTTAAACGAAACTGGAGGAAAGATGTGAGTTCCGTGTAACAGAAATTCTTAAATGAAAGCTGGATTAGTCTTATTGTTTGTTTGAACGACTCTTGGTTTGATTCCTGTGTTTGATTTAAAGGCCCAATATACGTAACTTTCGGCAAAACTTGAAGCGAAAAGCAAGCCTAATAACTTATTATATTTATAGATTTAGTTAAGATTAACTGTATCTTAGCAATATTCAAGATGAATTATTTCGGGGTTACCGGTACAGGAGCAGTTGAAACACGGTATTTGTAAACACGCGTCCACTTCAAACCGTCTTCTACCTTCGGTTTGTTGTTGAAGTGGGCCCCAACTGAATTATTTTCAATTCTTTGGATTTTTTTGTCAAGAGTTTCTTGTTAGTTACCGCTCAGGTTTACTTCGTTTTAGGACTATTTTTGCATGGTTATCAACTGGATTTGTTTTTCAGAATTTTTCAGAATCACGAAAATATCCCTGAAGTTACGTATATTGGGCCTTTAAGTATAAATATAAGCAACGTATTTATATGTTTTGCTAGATTGACAGTGGAAGCAAATTGTATGCATTAATGTTAAACGGTACTCGGGTCTGGTTCCCAGTTCCGTTTAAGGTTAAACGTAACTGGAGTTTCGATGTGAGTTCTTAATGGAGATTGTAACAGTCTTATTGGTTGCTTTGGAAGGCTCTGGGTTCGATTCCTGTGTTTTGTTTAGGTATATATATGATCATCGCACGTATATATTTTGCTAGATTTACTGGCAACGCAAACCCTATTTTAGTACGTTTATGTTAAACAGTACTCGGATCTGGTTCCCAGTTCCGTTTAAGGTTAAACGTAACTGGAGTTTGGATGTGAGTTTCGTATAACAGAAATTCATTTACGAATGCTGTATTAGTCTTATTGTTTGCCTAATTGGGTCTGGGTTCAATTCCTGTGTTTGGTTTAGGTATATATATGATCATTGTGCTTAAAACAAACTATATACGTTTATATGAAACGGAACTCGGGGTTTAATTCCTTCTTCTGTTTAAGGTAAAACGTAACTGGAGTTTCGATGTGAGTTCCGTATAACAGAAATTCATTTACGAATGCTGTTTTAATCTTAGTGTTTGTCTGCACGGCTCTGGGTTCGATTCTTGAGTTTTGTTTAGGTATATATATGATCATAGCACGTTTTTATGTTGCTAGATTAATTGGCAAAGCAAACCCTGTTCTAGTACGTTTATGTTAATCGGAACTCGGATCTGGTTCCCAGTTCCGTTTAAGGTAAAACGTAACTGGAGCTTGGATGTCAATTCCGTATTACCGAAATTAATTTTAGAAGATTGTATTAGTTTTTTAATTGTCTGAAAGGCTTTCGATTCGATTACTGTGTTTGGTTTAGGTATATATATGATATTTAGTAGGTATCGTACTTATATGTGTTGCTAGATCGACAGGAGAAGCAAACCGTATACGTTTATGCTAAATGGAAATCGGGTCTGGTTCCCAGTTCCGTATAACGTTAAACGTAACTGGAGTTTTGATGTCAGATCGGTACAGCAGAAATTCCTTAATGGAGATTGTAATAGTCGTATTAGTTGCTTTGGAAGGCTTTGGGTTCGATTCACACGTTAGATTCACATATAAAGATGATCATCGTACATATGTTTTGCTAGATTGACAGGAACAGAAACATAAATTCATTTAAGGAAGCTGTTTTTAGTCTTATTGTTTGTCTGAATGGCTCTGGTTTGATTCCTGTGTTTGGTTTAGGTATATATGATTATTGCACGTATATGTTTTGCTCAATTAACCTGGAAAACAAACTGTATACGTTAATGTAAAACGGAACTATCTTGTACCATGATCCGTGTTTGTTAAACGGAACTAGTGTCTAGTTCCCAGTTATGTTTATGCTAAACGGAACTTGTGTCTAGTTCCAAGTTCCGTTTTTGTTAAACGGAACTAGGAACTAGGAACCAACTTCATGCTCCCATATACAAATACATAATATGCTTTATTCCATCCCCAAATTGTTGATATACTGACAATCAGGATTATCCGTATCCGTTTCTATTGTTATATATATTCCCACGATGCTCCTTTTGTACTTGTCTACACGACCGCCACACTCTATAGATGCAGTTAAATATTGTGGCAGCGGTGGGGTAACTGTTAAACACGACAGGCGTGTATTAGTTCTGAGACAGCATTGATCTTCTTACATTGGGACTTGAAGTGACTATTGCCATGGTTCTAATCAGTTTTAGTCCCAATGTAAGAAGATCAATGCTGTCTCAGAACTCAGAGATCGTGAGGACACTGATCATGAAGATAACTGGCTAATGGCAGTGCACGACAACAACTCAAACAGTATCAAAGCAACATTAGTCGTGAATAATAATGATGTCAGTTTTCAAGTAGATAGTGGAGCGGACATAAACACTATATGTCAGAGACACGTACGTAAAACTTAAGTGACCCCGAGAAAGGTCAGACTGAATATGTGGAACAACACCAACTTAAAACCACTTGAAGAATATCGTCTTCCAGTAGTCAATCCGCGAAGTAAGGAGAAATCGGATATCACTTTTAATTTGTTGTAGTTCCTAACGGATACACCAACTTGCTGGGCTTACATTATGTACCTACTATCAAACAACTTGGTAACGATACATGAAGAGAGTTTCGTATCGCAGATGGAAACCACAACACTGGGTGACATATGGGAAGCAACTCCACACCTTGATGATTATGTAACTACAAAGGTATTGCCTTTTCGCAGGATTCCCATTGCATTGCAGAACAAAGTAAGGAAAGAATTGGAGAGCTTAGTGGAGAGAGGAGTGTTTAGCCCAGTGTCGGAACCAACAAATGGGTAAGTCAGATGGCTATTGTGCATATGGCAAATGGCAAACTTAGGACAGGAAAGACCCTCACCAACTCAATGTAGCTTTGATGAAACAAAAACCTACAAACTTCCTACACTTAAGGACATCTTACCGAATCTATCCAATACAAAAGTCTTAAGAAAGCTCGACATTAAGGAAGCCACGTTAGGATAGATGAAACATCTAGCTATCTAACCATGATAACACCTTTCGGACTGTAACGTTGGAACAGACATCCGTTTGGTCTAAAGGTCTCTATTGGGACTTTTCAACACAAGCTCGATGCGTCCCTGGGTCATCTCGAAGGAACTTTCTGTGTTATTTATGATATAGTCATCGCTGGGTGTGGTGACTCAGATGAAGAGGCTAGAAAAGACAATGACAGGAAGTTGTCAGCTGTCCTAAAACGGTATTCTGAAAGAAATATCATCCTGAACTATTTCTTGAATAAGGAAATAACCATCTGGATTTGCTCAGCGTTACAGATAGAAAGTTTTCTTTATAGGAGGAAGGATGTTGCTATATGACAATGCGGATTATCCGTCTCTATTGTTATATATGTACTATTCCCATGATGCTTTGTTATACTTGGACGCCATTAAAGCATGATGTTGTTGATCGTCGCTCGTCTGATTGATAATATCGACACGACCGCCACACTCTAAAAATGCCGTTAAAAACCAGTCATACATTAAGTTATGAACAGATGTAGTTTTCCGCACAATAGTTTTGCATAAAGGGCCGTAACTTCTTAAAATGGTTAAAATCTAAACCTTAAAAGCCTTTTGTAACAACATAATAAACTGATCATGCAACTGAAGTTTCAATAAATTTTGTCTATTTGTTAAAATGAAGTTTTCCGAATAATCTATTTTGTATAAAGTGTCGTAACTCCTTAAAATGGCCGAAATCTATAATAAAAATGTCGGTGCAAAACTACGTTACATACTGAGGTTCCTTCAAAATATACCTTTTAGTTAAGATGGAGATCTCCGGACAAGTTACTGCAGACGACAGACAGACAGTTGTATTTCTTACTTCGCTACGTGTGGTATACTTACATAAACAGTTAAATGGCATCTATCTTTAATAAGGGTATTTAATAAAGCGTATGAAGGGATTGACATTAAAGTACATTTGTAGACGATGACCTCTTTCCTTAATCTTTCTCAGGCTGTCTAAAAATCAAGGCCAATGATAAAACAGAGGTATAAACAGACTTTTAAGTAAACAAAGCTTCGTTATCAGTAGATATAGCTCCATACTAAAAGCTAACGGTCACGTGTTTTAGTATTGAGGTATCCATAGTGCATACGGAGCAGTATTAGACAACCTGAAGCATGGCAGGAACAACGAACCAAACTGCGCCACAAGTGGTCTACCGATTCCTTGGGAAATCGGGTTTAAAAGTTTCCAACATTTGTCTTGGAACAATGACTTTTGGCATATCACCTGCGATAGAGGTTTGTGCGATTTTTTATAGTCATGATACTCTTTCTTATTTTGTTCTATTGACCAAGCAATGTACAATATATTTATTTCATGTAAGGATGACCTTAAATTGTGTGGGTTACAATCCGTTGTCCATTCGACTTGTAATGTGCAATGCAGAATCATTTCAACACTTTGAAAACTCATCAAATTTCGGTCAATCACATCCATTTTTTATTTGAACACCAGTAGACAGCACTATTCACAACCCCGTTTTCGGTTCCCCTTTCCATGTAACCATCCAATACCTAACAAAAGGGTTGGGCACATAGAAGCAATATACATGTAACGACCTAGCCAAGCTTGAATTGAACCTGAAATCCTGTGTCAAACATGACACGCTTGATACACGCTCTTGCGGTGGCAAGATAAAATTATTCAACCTGGAGTGTAATAAGGAAGCTTGTTCATTAGGATTTGTGTAACTAACCTTTCTTAAAAGATTTTTTTATCAATACCACATTGTCTATATGATACATCAGAATAAGCTCAATTATTGAAAGGTAATTCTGCTTAATTCGAAGAAAATGGATTTTAAGATATTGCAGGAAAGTTACTCCGACCTCTTAATTATTCATGAGAATATATTTTTTAAAACTTGAAACAGTCTTTATGGACGTGTATATGTCTAGAAATTAAATATATAAAGTCTTTATATGTGTTTGTATTGATATAGAATGGACCAACACAAGTCGATGAAGCAGAGGCACACGCTATTCTGGATAGATTCGTGGAGCTAGGAGGAAACTTCATAGACACAGCCAATGTATATAGCAAGGGTTTATCGGAGGAAATCGTCGGTAACTGGCTTCAAAAGTAAGACTATTTCCAATTTAAATCCAATTTGCTGAAAATAGAATAAATCCATGCTCTCTTTAATAGTAGTACATAGTACAAATACATATGTATATTATACCGGCAAGAAACATTCTTAATCGTGTTAATCTGGTCTGTTGTTTTTTTCTGTTTTATTTCACCTGTAATGTACCTCGACTTTGCTTCCGGTCAGTCTACGACAATTGTCTGTATATCTAAAGGAATCCCTGTCTAGTTCCATTTACGCCAGTCAGGTCTGATTAGTTCCGGTCTATGACTGTTCCTGCCTGACACGTACATTTTTTTCTGTCTAGTTCACTTTCTGTTCTCTTTCACAGTTTCTGCATTAGAAGATATTTTTCCTGGTTTAGTTTCTATGCACTTCATCTACTCTCATCTGTAGTCCTTTGCAACAAAATAGTTAATGTATTTCTTTATGTAAACCTAACATACTTGCCGTAAAAGGTCAAATATTCTGATATTTGGCCTATTGTCTTGTTTACTGAACGAATTTGTATTTCCACTTTTGGTCGTCATCTTGGTATCATTGAAAAATATTCTTCATCTTTTAGTGATATGAACATGGAATTATTTGGTAAACCTATTAGTGTGCTCCTTTGTTGTGATTGACAATGATGACACGGTTCTCATTTTTAGAACTTGATGTTTACTTTGATGTTTACAAGATTTACATGGCGGGTGTCGTGGATGAAAACGCTTACTCTTCCGGAAACCCTGGTCTTATTTATTTCTTGTACTTTTACGAAGGTTTCCATGTAAATCTTTCTTTTTTGTTCATATTTTGCCTCTAGGTTAATCGATTTTGAGTTTGGATTATGGTTTTGTTGATGCTTCGGCATCATTTTATTTTTCAATGCAGCACTATCACTATCGTTTTAAAAGAAAGACCTTGTGGCACTTTCCTTGAGGTAAAGCAGTAGGAATTGACCATTCTGGTTGTAAGACAGCATCTTTTATTCGTATGGATCTTAGGTATTACCCCATGTTGCATTCCATCTTTCCTACCTGGAATAATTGTATTCTTTTGTTTGTAATTTGCTTAATCCCTGCCTCATAATTACGTGTACTTTCAATTATTTTCGATGGAAAATGTCAATTTGTCTTTCTCTAGATATTGTATAAAATGCTTCCTCAACTGAAAAGAAAAAAGAATAGCATATTTGTCATAAATGAAATTGCTGACCTCAAGCAAAATGTAATTTGTCTGTAAATTACCAGCTCATTCCCGATTTTGCTTAGGAAACTATAAAAAATGTCTCTATCTAATTGAGATGCCCTTTTATTTTAAATAACTACTCACCCAATCATGGTTTGCAGTGTAATCAGAGTAACTTCGGCAGATTTTGCCACCCACTGCATCTGTAATTGATCATGTCGCGATGCACTAGTTTCACCTTTACGGATTATTTTTAGGGTAGGAAAGTGTGGCAGAAAGTAACCAGTTACCCCTTTACGATGTCAACAATGAGATCTCAAACCTCGGAAAAGGTTTTACTTTTATTCGTAATTCATACTCTCGGGTTGCGATATATCAGCCTACATCACGAAGGTGTGAAATATTGTATCAAATACGTATGGTAATATTTCAACAGCAGGTTCACCAAACTGTTATTAAGATAAAACGTCTTTAAACGTTTTTCTGTTACCATTAAGCATTTTTTATTCAAAGAATAACTTTCGATTTGTAATCATTGCTGCCCCTTGAATTTTAACATTGTATTCATTTCAAATGCGGCGACATTTCAGACAAAAACGTGAAAACTTTATCATAGCGACAAAGGTCCGTGGTGCTATGGGATCGGGTCCAAATGACCTCGGTCTGAGCAGACGACACATCCTACAAATGTGTGACGACAGCCTCCGCCGTCTTCAGACTGACTACATTGACCTCTACCAGGTAAAATTTAAAAGTATTTCCACATTCAACACTAAATTTTTTAAGCTTTGAACTAAGCTTTAGCTCTATCCCCATATTTAACTTCAGTACACGCTGTCATACATTGACCTGGATTAGTCCACTTTTCTACAGTGGTGATAGGGTTGATAGAAGTTTTTTGTTAAGTGTTCCTTGTCAAAACTTTTTTATTTTTTATTTTATGAAATTTAATCTTGTTAATTGTTCACATAGAATATAATAAAGTGGAGCTATTGATGAGTGTGCCATACTAGAAAGAACATGATTGACTGAATGAATGCATGGTATGGAAAGTATGTTGTCTATTTATTTATGTCTTTTATGTAATGTGAAGTCGGCTATTTTGATAGGAGTTATGCCCCCTTTGTAAAAAATATTTTCCAACTGTTTTCGACACTTATCCTACCTAACATTCGTATTAATTATGCTAACTTCTTGCCATTTTTTGTTTGTTTGCCTGGTGTCATTTTTCTTGTAGCAGCCAATCAACATCTTATATAACATTTTATTTTTCGTTCTTGATTACTGGCGTAACATTACCTGTTGATAATTGTAGACTCATATCTGGGACTCAGCAGCTTCTATAGAGGAATAACTTTCACGCTAAAAGTTGAAAATTGAACAACTTGTTTAATCACGAATGAACTCAAACTAGAGATGTCTGTGATAAATACACCTGCCCCTATATGAAATTAGTTTTTCATGGTTATTATGTATGCGAAGTTTGATGAAAATCACATTAGTATTAATTTAAATAAGCTTGTTATACATTTCCATGGGACGGGATGGGACGCGACGCGACGCAACGAGACGGGACGCGACATGACGGGAAGCGACGGGACGGGACGGACATGGGTAACACTACATGCCATCCGCCCCCTCCCCCACCCCCAATTTCATGGCGGGGGCATAATAAACAAAGTATATATATTCAAACTAATAGTTCGTATTGAAATTTCAGGAATAAATGAATAAAACTACTGTCATGCGGTCAATTGTTCATTGTAGACTCATCTCTGGGACTCCGCAGTCCCCATTGAGGAGACCCTACGTGCATTAGATGACCTCGTACGGTGCGGCAAGGTTCGTTATGTGGGTGTCTCTAATGTCACCGGCTGGCAGATGCAGAAGATTGTCGACAAAGCGGAAGTCATGGGGATCAACTCTATCATCGGTCTACAGGTATGGTCGCCGTCTTATTTTCAACACGAACTATTCTGCATCGTTGTATGATTTGAAAATGGACGTTTTTTATATGATCATTAGTTTCCCCACTTATTATGAGTGGGAGTTATGCATCAGTTCTCATTTTGAGGCCGTGTCACTTACTTTCTTCTGACCTAGATTTACATGGCAGGTGTCGTCGAAGACGTTTACTTTTCCGAGCCACCAGGTTTTATTCTCTTTGCTCAAATTTTGTCATTCGTTTAATTGATTTTGAGGTCTGATTATAGTTTTGTTGATGATTTGGTATTATTATGTGATATCTTTGTCTGAAAGGATGACAGGTATATAACTGGCAGGCTTTTTTTAATTTTTTTTTATAGAAATGAATTATTACTGAATCATGTTTAGTTTGTATTAAATCTCAGTGTATATGTATAAAAAAGCAGAGAATACCAAAGCCATAGTCCTAACTCAAAATCGATTAAACTAAGGGCAAAATAGGAACAAAGGAAATATTAACATGGAGACTATCGTAAAAGCACAAGAGAAAAAGACCAGGTGTTCCGGAAGAGTGAGCGTCTTCTGCTTCATCGACTGTATCTACTTTTAAAAAAAGAGCTTCCAGTGAAGGTATTAATTAGTAAACATTAATAATCATATTGCAAGTACAGACCTTGTTCGTCCATCTCATCAGCAGCCGCTGGCAACAATGTATGCCATCGTTGTGATACTAGTGATAAAATGGCAATGCATACGCTGTCTGCGAACCCTTAGAATGTGTTACAACAAAGGTTTGAGTTAAGCTATCAAATAGGTTAAACTCATTCACCCGTGAAATTTTGAATGAACAATTTCAGACTTAGCATTGTTCAAATATACATTTTGGCGTAAATGAGCTAAGGTAAAAAACAAAAACCTGACCAATTTTTCATTGTAAGACTGAAACCTGTCCAAGAGACACACAACATGACAGCATGGCACTGTTATCCCTACGATGCCTTGCGATTCCTCTGAGATTTGATCTTCACCCACGAACTCGGACAAGTTTACATGTATTTGTATCATCCCAAAAGCTGTTGCTTAATGACCTTTTTCTGACATTATTTTAACAGTGCAGCAAAGCCTTTAAATTTTACAAATTGAAATATTACACGCAAAGCAGATTCTGGGAATTTTAACTATATAAAAATAACGTAACACACACACATGCTGCACTTTTTAAATTTAATTACAGATACAGCAAGCCAAAAAAATGAATTAAACTGTATCATATAACTGTTTCGTCCTTCTGGGACTCGTCAGTCGAAAGTACAGTTCATGTCATCGCTATAAAGTTCTCACACTGCTTTACAGAAAAATAAAACATAAATCGCTAGCTTGGTTCATGCTATTTTCCTCCAGTGTATTAGGTTGTTTATATTGCTTTTAACTCTACACAGAATTCAGTTTAATATTTAAATGATGACCAAGAAGGTATAAAAAAACTTGTATCATATTCGCTTTAATACTGACAACAACAACAGTCTTTGTCGCCACATCGAGATCAGTCGGATTTTGTCCAATACGCACTAGAAAGTAATTTTTTACGTACATCAAACAAATTCCAAACTGATGAATCTCATAGAAAATAACATGTCCTTTATTGATTTTGTGGTGATAGCAACAGTATAGCCTTCTTTCCCGCCACCCCGAGTTGGAGGAGTTCCAGGTGTGTAGGAACGAGGGTGTCGGTGTGCTGCCCTGGAGTCCGCTCAAAGGGTAAGAAAATTGATAACAATACTATCTATTGACTTTTTTTGTTGTTTTTGTCTCATGATAAGAAGCCACTTGCTAGTATGTTGTGAGAATGATGATGCACTACTCTTAAGATTTTATGCAAGAAGGAACGAATTTGTGTCAGGTATATTGATATGCGGTAAACCAGTTATTTTTTTTTTTTTCTTTTGAAGAAAGATTTGTGATAAATTTACCTTAAATATGGTAGTTCCTCACAATATCTTATATATAGAAATAAAAATTAATATGATTTTCAACATTTTTTCATTAAACTTGTATTAAGAGTCCACTTGTCATATGTGACCTGTTTCGTTGCATCTTTTCGAAGGTCACATATGACAGCTTTCACTGTACTTCTATCACGATTATACACGAGTTACGTCCCTTATTCCGTAACTCGGACGTCCATTAAATCAATAGCCACACGGCGGGATGTATGAATTGCTCTGCCAAATTTACATTGCATTGCCGTAGGCTGTACGTCAGACAGTAGGTGATATCTTAAAGGAATTTATGGTTGCAATTAGTTAGACGACACGGACATGCAATGTTGAAGCTTCGCTATCATCATCACTTCTCACAACAGAGAGGAAACACTCAGGGCCGGGGTTCCTACCACGGTCCTAACAAAATCTAGGCAAACGCTCACACCACTTGCCACACTGAACGAAAGTCTTCGGTCTCTCATTATGAGAGCTTTCTTTTCCACGAAAAGTGAACTGCGATACAAATACATGTTTGTGAGCTAACCTAGAGCATACTTTTTGAAAAACACAACAAAAGCAAGGTTGACATATACTGAGGAAGATATCGTACGAATGATTGAATTCCTGGTTGACAATATCTTTGTTGAGTTCGGAGAAAAGATTTTCCGACAGACTGTTTGCATTCCAGTGGGTACTAACCATGCACCACTTTTTGCTGACTTGTTTTCACACGAGGCTGAATTTGTCGAGGGGCTTATCAGGACGGGTAACAAAAACCTTGCCAAATCTTTCAATTTCACTTTCAGGTATATCGACGATGTGTTGTCTATAAACAACAAGAAGTTGCTGACCTAGTCGATCGTTTATACCCAACTGAACTTGAGATTAAGGACACAACAGATTTCCCTACATCAGCTTCTTATCTCGATCTTTATTTAAACTATGATCACACGGGCATCTTACTACTAAGTTGTATGATAAACGTGACGATTTCGATTTTCCGATCGTGAACTTTCCATTTCTTGATAGTAACATCCCTGCTTCTCCATCCTTTTGTATTTAAATATTGCAGTTGATTCGTTATTCTAGGGCTTGCTCTGAATATCGAAATTTTCGTGATAGATGTCAACTTCTGACGAACAAACTTACGGCACAGGGATTCGGGTTGATGAAGACTATGGGCAAGTTTTATGGTCGCCATCTTAATCTCATCGAGAAATATTCTGTATGTTTGTGTGAAATGAAGATGGACGTTTTTGAGTTTGCTTATTAGTGTGTTTACTTGTTGTGATGACCATGATGACTCGGTTCTCATTTTGAGGATTGATGTGACCAAGATTTACATGGCGGGTGTCGTCGAAGAAGCAGAAGACGCTTACTCTTCCGGAACACCTGGTCTTATTTTCTTGTGCTTTTACGAGAGTCTCCTTGTAAATCTTTCATTTGTTCCTATTTTGCCCCTTGTTTAATCGATTTTGAGTTCGGATTATGGTCTTGTTGACGCTTTGGTATTCTCTGATTTTTTTTTCTCAACCACTTGAGCTATCTGGTCGCCCACGATCGACATGTTTGAGTTCAGTTACATCTGCAAAGGGACAATGCGGTTACATTGTTTATTTCCATTATAGTTTTACACTGTAATAGTTAACTTGCATTAAAATGAAAACCTCGAACAAAATATAGCCCAGTACATAATTTGTCTCTTTGCCGTTCATGTAAGTATAATATTAAATGTAAAGACAAAACAGTATGTATAAGGCAGCAAATCATTTTGTTATTCAGGGGATTATTAACAGGAAAGTTCAAACGTGGGGCAAAACTTGAAGCTGACGGTTCTAGAATTGGGTTCACTGCTGCCAAAGAGTCTAGTAGAGCTGTTCAGTGTAGTCCTGCCTGGAGCAAGTATGGAGATAACGACTTTTACTGGAACCTAGTTGATGTCATGTCCAAAACGGCACAGAACCATGGTAAGCCCGGCCATACTTATCAAAGTTCGAGAAAAAGTAAATGTCTGTGTTGAACTGTTTTCGTTGGTATCATACAGGCAACCTGATACATAAAGTTGAAATTTCTAATGCGGTTTTTTGATGAAAGTCCTTCCAAACATTCGATATAAGTAAAAAGAGTGGTCGGGTAGCGCAGTGGATAGCGCACTTGCCTTTCACCAATATCAGTTTAATAAAGTTTATTAATATGTAAAAAGTGTACGAACAATTTAATCGTATATATATGATCAATGAAGTAATAAAAAGGAATCATCTCATGTATACAAACGAAATAACTTTGTTTTGAATACAACATGGACAATTTGGGATAACACACTTTTCCTCTTACAATGGAAATTTTGATAAACTTAGATATAGAAATAGATTAACGCAATTTTAGGAAAGTGATAATTGGACCTAAATATAAAATATATAAAACCAAATTAAACAAACCAATGAAAAAGTATCAGAATAAAGAATTATAGAAAAGGGCTTCCGTTTCCAAGAAACACATAAGAGGATACAGCAACAAAATGAATGATGTCATAATGTACAAGTGTTCAGTGTTATAATTTTTTTTTTTTTTTTTTTTGTTTATTACTCTATGTAACAGATAAATAACTACGTTTAAGGATTTAAACGGTAGAATGACGTTTTACAAACATTTGTTACGACAGAATAATTGCTGCTCTTTCCGGCTTCCTTAATCCTCCTTTTTACTTATAATCTGAACCAATCTCAATAAAAGAGGGAACGTTATACACAAACAAAATTTATGTTGTGTCATTCGGAATGATCTGTAGTTAGAAAAAGCTAAGGGTCTGCCACTTATAGTGTTCATAAACTTTCAATGTAGGTAAAAGTATACCCCAGGTGGCGCTGCGATGGCTCCTGCAGAAGAACGTGGTGTCATCAGTGATAATTGGTGCCACCTCTATCAAACAGTTAGAGGACAATATGGGAGCCGGTACAGGCTGGGAACTAACGAAGGAGGAGGTGGGTAAAAATCGTGTTGTTTGGCCTATAAACAAATATGTGATTAACTATTATAACATATTTAATACTACAGATAAAGAGTTACAGTTACATATGTAGTTCCATATTATTAGCAATAAATGATATTCCAATTGATAATTGGTTTTTAGATATGTGGTACTTTTTATTACAATCTGTCATTAGTATTTAGATCTGTGGTAGTTTTTATTACAATGTATCATTGTTTAGATCTGTGGTACTTTTTATGACAATGTATCAATGTTTAGACCTGTGGTACGTTTTATTACAATGTATCATTGTTTAGATCTGTGGTACGTTTTATTACAATTTATCATTGGTATTTAGACCTGTGGTATTTTTTATTACAATTTTTCATTGGTATTTAGATCTGTGGTACGGTTTATTACAATTCATCATTGGTATTTCGATCTGTGGTACTTTTTAATACAATTAATCATTAGTATTTAGATCTGTAGTATGGTTTATTGCAATTTATCATTGGTATTTCGATCTGTGGTACTTTTTAATACAATTAATCATTAGTATTTAGATCTGTAGTATGGTTTATTGCAATTTATCATTGGTATTTAGATCTGTGGTACGGTGCATTACAATTTATCATTGGTATTAGATATGTAGTATTAAGTGTGGTCTCCTTGATAAGTGTGAACTTCTATAAAAAGCAAAATTATAATAAACAACATCAAACTTAAGTGCAATAGACGAAATTATCAGTGGAGAGATATGAAATAAATATGATTTGGAGGAACTTAACCTTTTTCTACAGCATTATAATTGTCGAAACGAATGGCGTAAATATGGGAAAAGTCAGTTATCTTGTCTGTATGACGATACTGTCAGACAGCGCAGCGCAACGACAGGTAAAAAACGGAGGTCTCAGGAAATTCCAGTGTAAAATATTACTTATGGATACGTACAATGTCGATGCCTTCCGGGTAAGAGCTACGTGAAAACTTCGGGATGGTACATTTGCTATTATGCTGTTTCACAACAGTATGTACCGATCAACCATCACTAAAACTAGTTCATGAAATTTGTAGCTTTCGGTCAGTATATGATTGGTTGTTTTTTGTTTTGTTTGTCTTTGTTTATTTTATTTTAATTTTTTGTTTGTTTGTTTGTTTTTGGGTTTTTTGTATGTTTGGATTGTCATTAACAGCATGATACGGTATTGTGTTTGTTTTATGAAAAAAAATAATTTAATTAATAAATTTTAATTACCTATTGTATGATTTCAGATGGAGGACCTAGACAAGGCTTCAAGCGTTGAATTGCCTTATCCCTACGAGACAATATTCCGTCACAATAAAGATAGAAAAAACCCATTCCTTGGAACTTCGTCCTTCGTCGAAAATACACAAGAATAAACCATCAACACAAAGGATGTAACACGAATTTCAACATCAAGAAGTTATGTGTCTTAATTATCCTCAGCTTGAATTTGTATTTGATTATTCCCAATAACTAAATAACTAGAAATGTCAATGTGGGTTAATCTAAAATTTAATCAACTCTAATTTCCAAAAGACAAATTTCATTCAAATATGTTGATATGATAAATGTAATCATATGTTCATTGTATGTATATCAAATATCTCATTTTTTTAACTCTCTCACATGTATATGAGGCACGGTGGACTAGCGATAGGACGACGGACTGGCGATTAAAGGTTTGCGAGTTCGAGTCCCGGTCACGGCACTTGTGCTGTATCCTTGAGCAAGATACTTTATTTTAGTTGTTCCAGTCTAGTCCGCTGTATATGAGTACGTGGTTGGGTAGTACTGAAAATTGTCGAATGCTAGCTGTGAGCGCCGAAATGGCAGCACCGGTTGAATGTTTTCCTAGGGAGTCGAAAACGATATTGGCTGGTTGCTTAGGCCCTATAACTAAGGGTAATAATTTGTGAACCGCTTTGAGGCTACCGTCAAGATGTGATAAAGCGGTATACCAGAACCTCGAATTACAACTATTATTATTATAAGACTTTCGTGTTTTTTTCGGCTTTCAAATGGTTTTTGCTATTTTATGAGATTTTTTTAATGAAATCCTTAAAGATTAAACCCTTAAGATTTAAAGCCCTTAAACAAATATTGCTGATTGTGGGAATATTCTGAAAGTTTTGCCTTTTGTTTTCAATAAATTTGGGAAAAATCGATCGATGTCGGATATTCTTGATATGAAAATAACAAATAAAACGTTACAGTGGAATTATTTAGAAATAACTGTCGGAGAGACAATGCATCCAAATGGATTAACGAGTCGGGCACCGCAGTGGAATTATTCAGAAAAGTTTGTCGGACATCCCAACTGAACGCGCGACCTATGTGCAGACGACGTTTTCTTGTTTACATAAATAATGTCGTTGACACGATTCACTAAACTTGATGAAAGTGCTCTCTTTGTTTGCATCGGTATATTAAAACGGTTAAGGTAAGGGGTTGAGGGATATAGCAAGTTTCTGGTTTCCCTCAACCATGCTCCGCCTCGGGAAATAGACCTGGTCTTGGGAATCAAGAATCTTGCTATATCCCTCAACCCCATACTTTAACTTTATAGTAAGATTAAAATGAATTAATAGTTAGACAAATCACACAACTGTTTAATTGTTATACATATTTATTGATTTATGCGATTCGCGGAGTATAAACACAATACTTCAATAGTCTATAAGAACAAATATATTTCATACAACTCATATCAAGTTTGTCAAGTAAAGAACAAAAAAACAAAGTCACAAATTACAAAACTAACATTTCATAAATTCCACGATTATCTTTTGATATGTATCAATATACAAACAGTATATAATTGTTTTGATTAATTATGTATACTGATAGATGTTCAAAAGACAAAATAAAGATAAAATACTACTACTAATAAAAAGGCAGCAAAGAAACACTCAAAAAAGGCATTAAGAACAACTACCGTCATTTCCTGCGTATTACCCGCACCGGGGTATAGCTCGCGTCATGCAACTTAAGGCATCTTTGAGGGTATTATTAAACAAATTCCAGCCAGCTCGCACTCGTAGATTGCCCTCGGGATATGCGTCGATGAATAGCTGGTGAATGCAAGTGTACTTCATATGCGACATTTTTATTTAATGTTTTGAAAGTTGGAAATCAGAGACATATGATGGAAATATTGTGTATATTTTGTATATGTTTATGTATAATTAAAGCCATATGTAAACGTATCAATGATATATTTTTTATTTACTATTAGCGTAGATCTACATGTTAATACAATTGGGAACATTTAACAAAGTTTAGCTCGCACTGTTTTTATCATTTGGAAAAAATAAATCCACAGATAGTCAGCACCGGCAAATAGCATCTTCTGATGTAAACAAAATCGTAAAGCTCGCAGGTAATACGCAGAAAATAACGGTACATCTGTGAAAGAAGATTATTCCTTTCAGTTAGTTACATGTATGACACCGACAATATCTTGTTTTTAATGCTGTAGTTAAATACATTGTGTTAATTAAGTTTGCTCAATAATAATAGAAATTAAGTGTTTTCCGTTTCATTAAGTATAGATATTTTTAAACGAAGTACCATTGGCGCCTGTAACCTAACATAACACTGATAAAAAAAACCGTTTGTACTCAATTTCGTTTAAATTCTAAGATTCAATTAATTTCAAATAAAATATATAATATCGACATAAGTAAAATGCGGAGCTTTTCTTCTATATACACAATTTATGTTTATTAATACATTTACTGCTTTGGCGCCGTAATTAATGGCAATCTATATAGCATATCAATAGATATTTTGCAAGCTTATTAATCACTATTTTGGGCAAATATAACGGAAATAACTTGATCAATTGTTAGTATGCATCATACCTAGTCATGGAGCTTGCTTTTGACACGCAATGTGCATGTTTCAGAGCGTGACAATTAGTTCATAAAGATTATACGTGTTGCACAAAATAACGATGCCGTTGTACTCTCATGAGTCTGTAGCACACGATAGCGACATTTGTTTGACTGAATATGGTTTTATCAAAGTGTACGCACTGATTCTGTTATGACCTGGAATTGCAAATGGCGACTATAAAACGTTTTTCTTTAATATGCATAAATAGAGGTTTATTGATTATTAAAAATGTTCCTATTGGAAACTATTGAGACTTCTGAACAAAGTGACTGTTTTCAAGGCTAATGTTAAAACTTTGGAGTTTGTGAAATCTGCAGTTTTTACCTTAAACTCAACGATTAAACTACTTTTCCTAAAAACTGTCTTCCTGTTATGTCTAAAAGTCTTATTTCGTCTCTAATAAGAACACTTTTCAATGATTAAAATGCCCCCTATATGCTATTTTTGTATGATGTTATTCACAACCGCCATTTGTATTTCAAGCTCAAAACGGAATCAATGTGTATGCTATGAAAGAGCCATATCCAGTCAAACTAAGTCCATATCGCGTGTATAGAGACTTGAGAGTACAGCGATTTTAATGTGTTTTTTTCTTGTTTCATTTATTGTGCAACTTAAACTTTCCCATGCTGCATCTTGCCACAGAGTCATTTTATGCAAGAACCATATACAGCTTATGACTTAATATTTTTTAAGTTCACGTGCTCACAAACATTTTGGTACATAACATGACTATCTTTTGTGCCACACTTTATTATTTTCTGTTGTTTCTGAAATCCAACATAATTTGCCCATTTAGCAAACTCTTAAACATGCATTTTTGGCAAAGTGGATATTTTTTTTTTTTTCATTTTTATTTGCTACTAACGTCTAACTTTAAATAATCTGATATAACATTTCACTCTGGTATTTTTCGAATTAAACTCAAAAAATAACATTACAATAGTTGCTTATGAAGCATAAATACAAATATTGTTTATATAGTCTTACTTTCTTAACTTGGTTTTATGACAACAGTCAACTATCGGCAGCGCCACACCATAATGGTAAATAAAACCACCACGCAAGGAGCGAGAAGCAAATTAACCCCAGCTTCAACACACTAAGATAATGTCTTCATCAGCTTAATAGCTTAAGGATTAGATACACAACAGCAGTTAGTCAAAGCAATGAAATTGTCAATTTTTCAGTAAATATTGTGATTTAGACAAAAATGCAAAAAATAGTCGGACACTCAAAGACAAAGAGGAAATCTAAAATCAAAGTTAACAAATACAACTACATTTACAAGTACATTGTACGTATGATAAAATGACGTTAAAAAGACCATATGAAACTATTACATAGGCAAAAAACAAGTGTTTCCAGCACTGCATTTGATCCCCGTCATCATCCATTTCGTTAAATTGCCAAGATTGAAATCTGGTAAAAACGATTAAAAAAAGAACGTACGTCACGTTCCATGAGTATATGTTTGAAAAAAAACTTTCATTTACTAAGACTACCCACAGATTAAACAAATAAATAACAAAAAATGAACCCAGGTATAGCATTATGACAAAGAAATTGAATATGAGACGTTGAAAGCAATGGTAAAATAAATATGTACATATTTCATTTAATATTGTGAATTAAGACAAGTCAGATTCCAACTGCTTTTATAATCAATGGTTTATAGGACGGCATATAATGCTAAAAAAAGTACGGATGATCAACATGTTATACAGGAATATAAAAAATATGTTTATATAGATAAAGGTCCATAAAGTAATTCTGTCACTGAAATACAAAATTGTGATTGTCACTTTCAATAAAATGAATTTACATTCTGCATGTTTGGATCCATTGACCTAAATAGCATTAATTGATCTCATAACAAAGATGACATCATTACTGCGTATTGATACATTATAATGACGTTTCACCGGGCGTATTTAGTATTCGTATAATGTGAAGCAGCCCTCGATGTACTTTTAATATACTGATATGATTAACATTTAATACGATTTGCATGTTTTTTTAAGCTCGAATGTTATGTAAATTATAATATTATATGACTTGCATTAATTCTGTAATATACATTTTAAAATGGGACTATATTCTGTTTGTTTTCTTGTTGCGTCGTAGCAAAGACTCCATTCGAAAATGTTCCCGCAAAATCACGCTGTTCTCTGTATTATGTTGTAATGTATAATGAACAGAAAACTTCAATGCACTTAGAAATGTAAATATAGGAATGGAATATTATTTTTAACATTCAAGTAGGGGCATTGCAACATTAGCTTTCTTGACATATTTTTCAAGAATCGCTACCGTTACATTTTCTTCATATGCAGTACCTAGGATTAGCATAATCTTTCAAACAGTATCTTAGTTCTACTTTGGCATATACAACAATAAATATATCATATGTAACAGTATCTATTTACAGTATCATATTATACATGTATGATTAAAATAGAAGTTTCTTCAGAATCAAAGTACCATGGCAACACACTGTATAACTGTAATTACATCTTTTTCAACACTCTTGATACAATATTGATGAAAAAAATATACTTGTTGTATAAAGATGACGTAACACACAAGTGCTGCACCTGTTAAATTAGTAATAGATACAGTATGCCGAAAAAAATTAATTAAATTGCACCATACAGCTGTTTCGTCCTCCTAGGACTCTTCAGTGATTAGCTAGGGGCCAAAAGGTAGGAATCCAAACTTTCTAAAGTAATGTAGAAGCAGACGCAGAAACATAACGACGAACAAAAGTAATGAACAGAAGTGTTCTTGGTTAAATATCCAGCCTTGACCGGGAATCGAATCATGGCCGGCATAATGTTATATCATTTCTGTAACGGATTGCCCTGATTGGTAAGTCCAAAGAGAAGGGAATGTTTCTGAGTTAAATAATAAACACACTTAGTCCATAGTGACAGGGATCCTGAAGAAATACCTATGGACATCTGCTACAGTCATTATCACAATTGTTCCCGGGTATGGTGAAGCATGTTGTTGCTGCACACGAAGACTCGGTGGTGGTGCCGTCTCCACATTGTATGTATCTATGACAGTCGTATGGGTGGAGTATGAACGTGGCGTTGACAGAGTCACAGATGTTACCTGGAAGAAAATACGGATAATAAAATTCCGCATTACACCATCATTAATTTAACAACTTCTGAAACACAAAAATGTAAATATTTATATTTTCATAAGAAATTTTGGGAGATGAAAATATCATTTGTGTACTATTAGCCAAAAAAAGATTATTCTTTTTTTCTGGGATCAAATCACTTTCGAAAGTAAATCTAAATTTTAAATAACCAAAACACAAGGATCAATACAATTCATTGGACCACATTTATAAATAGAATTTGTTGAAAAGAAATCAAAACTAAATGATATTTGATGCCATATATAAGATAAAATATGATAGATAACTTTAATTCTTTTAGTTCTTGATGTTTTTAATTCAAAATGGAAGAAAAAACAGATCCGTTTTCCTTTACCTCATTACCTTCTAGTTATGATGTAATAATAGTCCAAGGTGAAGTCTTCTTTAATTAATATTTTACAGAAAGTCAATAATTTACATGCTGGCAATAAACTAATGTGCCTAACAAGTATATTTGATTCAGTATGTTGGACTGACTGTCAGTAACTAACAGTTGAAAAAAGCTAAATAGATTCGTATCAAACTAACCGGATATCAGCAGAATGTTTAATGAATTCGATTCCAGTGTTGTAGATTGGTTACTTCCAATATTAGAGTATGACGTCACGCATTTAACCTCGGTTCCATTCATCGAGGAAAGGGATGCTGATGATCTGATCGTTCTGGTTAAGGTGCACCCATATTTTATGTCATCACCATAGGGTTGTGACGCCAAGGCGACGAAGCTGTTGTTTAAGCCTCCATTTGAGACCTGAAGACCTATTTGGACTGCAGGATTACCCACATCACCCTTACACTCAATTTGCCCAGTGGCGCCATCTAGATACGTATTCTGGACTAGTGTTGGTGTCGATGTTGGTTTTGCTGAAATACATGTAAATGTATCGTTAACGTAATTGGGGATCTCTTTTGCGTATTTGGTATAAAATATCAATTATGTTCAACTCAACTGATGTTGAATGGTTCCATGAATGGTGCCAATGAACTAATCTTATGCGTATCATTTAGCCTTTTAATATTTCATAGTTTATTCCGATATGATATGATGAGAATTTCATACAATACCGACCATCAACAAAACCATAATCCGAACTCAAAATCGAATGAACTAGGGGCAAAATAGGAACAAAGGAAGACTTAACATGAAGACCCTGGAAAAATCACAAATGAGTAAATCCAGGGACCGTATTCTTTAAACCGTTCTCGTGAGCATCTGCCCTGTAAATTTAGGCCATATCAAAGTAAGAGTCACATCCTGCCAAAGTGAAGACTATAAAATATCTTTCTCAGTCACAACCATAAGGCATGCTAATGAGCATATTGAAAAATAAAATCAGAGAATACCAAAGCGACAACAAAACCATAATATGAGCTCAAAATCGATTAAACTATAGGCATAATTGGAACAAAGGGCAAATGTACACGGAGACTCTTGCAAAAGCACAAGAGGATAAGACCAGGTCTTCTGCTTCATCGACTACACCCGCCATGTAAATCGTGGTCACATCAAAGTAAGCATCACTCCTCAAAATGAGAACCGAGTCATCATTGTTAATCACAACAAGTAAGCACACCAATAAAAAATTACTCAAAAACGTCTTCATATCACACAACGAAACAAAAATATGGAGACCATAAGACAAGAATCGCCAATTATAAAGAACTCACCTAACACGTTTATCTGTGATGATGTCACCGATGAAGTGTTCCCTTTGGTCAAGTTAAGATCGATGGTTCCACTCATTGCACAAGCTATTTTTGGAATGGTTACGTTGATATATTCCAATGCCCCAGCTGTGTGGTACGCGAGAACAAGACCGGACCAAACAGGATCCGTCGTCGTGACAACAGCCGATGCTTTCGTCACGATCCCCAACGGCGACAACACTGATCCGGTCGATGGCGCGGACGTATGTGAAAGGGCAATAGCATCGAAATCGTTACTTACAATTTGACATTGCAGAAAGGCTGCGTCGTCGATATATTCCGATATATCCCCGCATGTAAGGGCTGAAAGTTAACATGAACATAATTATGTTTGAGTAAAAGAATGTTTAAACCGAAACGTGTATTTGAAACATATTTCATTGATATGTTCTGATTTCAGGTAAATCACAAACGCGTTTTATGTTTTCGCTAATTTCTACATTGACTCACAAAACAACGATCTGTAACTATAAAAAGTTACAAAATGCTTATAAACTGAAAACGATTGATTAAATATTGAAGACATTTGATTTTATTGTCTTCTAGTTGAAGCTTTAAAATGAACACAAACAATATGATCTGTGTTGTCATTCTTAATCGCAGTCACGAATAATATTGCCCTTGATATTTTTACATTTTCAGATTCTGTTTTAACTTGTTCGGCTTGCCTGATATGTTTAAATTAATCTCTATATTGACTCAAACAACAATGATCTGTAACTATAAAAAGTTTCAAAATGCTTATCAATTGAAAACGATTTATTACATCTTGAAGACATTTGAATCTATTGGCTTAACAACGCTATTTCAAAAACATCAAACAACGAAGATTACACGCATATTATAACTTAAAA
The DNA here is from genome assembly GCA_947623455.1 of Mimachlamys varia. Classification (NCBI taxonomy): domain Eukaryota; kingdom Metazoa; phylum Mollusca; class Bivalvia; order Pectinida; family Pectinidae; genus Mimachlamys; species Mimachlamys varia. The sequence continues at coordinate 15,126,430 of OX392541.1, forward strand.
GAAACTGAGGTAAATATTCCTTTATATTGATGATTTAATCATTGCGTATTATCTAATTCGAGATTAAACAAATTGAAACTTAAAGTGTCGCCTATGGGTAATTAATGCCCTACATTCCGATTGCTTGTTGTCAATGTGGAGGCTAGGTAAAAAGAAACCTTTGATCACTTGAATTCTGTATTTTGTCACTTTGTAGCTTGCATCAGTGCTACATAAACACTTATGTATGTGCATACCAAATTCCTTCCATCTCTGAAATTATTAGCCATTTCAGTAACATAAGCCTATCATGACCATTTTCTCGGAAGTTTGTCGCAATGAAACCTGTATGTGTATAATTAACCATTTAAGTAACATAATTAAATTGCGATCTTTGACCTTTGACCCACTGATCACGGAAGTTGTCAGTAGAGTATTTTGCATTCATACCCACATTGTGTTTGTAACCAAAAATGCATGTTTCCTATGAAAAATATTCATGAAAAAAATCTCGTTTGGTAGTTTTAGCAGATTTGCTTAGCACTTGTATATCAAAATGACATGACAATAGGATCTGTCTCCTGCAAAAATATAAAAATGCATATATAAAGGAGTTCTAACTGTAATGAGGTCTATTAAAGAAGTCAAAACTCAAAACTGTCACCCGGTAGTCACAAATGATGCATGGAGTGTTCAATACCGTCATATGTTTGCATACAGAGTCTAAGCACAATTAGACAGTGAAGGGCAGTTGGCATCACCTTGGCGAATACCTTTGACTGTTTTAAAGTTTCCTTTTGGCCTTTAATTTCCATTTGACCTTGATATTAATGCCACAGTGACCGAACATAACATTGCATATCATCTGTATGTGATGCAAGTATACAACAAGTTGCAGCAAACATATCTTTAATGACCACAGGTGACGATTAATTTGAGTGACGTAACGCATCTGTGACGTTTGACCTCAGACCCCATTGCATTAAAAAGTGTCAGCTGAGAAGCTTTCAGACAGAGAGACTGGCCGACTTATTCCAATATGGCCCAACTCTAACTATGTTGGTTAAAGATAAATATTAATATATCTTTCTGAGTTTAAAATACTCTGATTCAGCACTCATATAAACACTTTTATACCCAAATTACTGAAGACAGGGTAAAAAAAATTATTGAAATATGAACGCTATTGCACCAGAATCATAAAATTTGTTGAAAGAAGTAAACATTTCAATGGCGTCAGGCAGTTACAAAATAAACAAACGTGAACGAAATCGGTTTGATCACTTCCTTTGGGAATAACAATATTTGAAAACAGATATATTCAAAGTGGAATAAGTTAACTCTGAAACTTACAAGATGGACCTGAAGTGGTTGTCGCTGGTGTTGTTGTCGATGCATCTGAAAATATTAATCAAAAACTAATTTGAAATATCTAATATTCGATTTATAAGGCATTTTCCTAATGCTGCACTCTGCTAATATTTTTTTTCAAATAAATTCTTAAATCTATTTTACATATTTGAATGAATGCAAATATGTTCAATTTATTCAGCACATTTCTTTTCACATTTACGTTCAGTGTATTGTGATATTCTAAAGGGAATATATTTCAAGTGAAAAAGTAGGTCCCTTTATCGTTTATATGTGAACTTTTTTATCAATTTAAAGACAATACCTGGCTTTGGACAAACATCCTCACTACAGTCAACACATGACTGAGCATTGCCTTCGATCTTAACACACTTTCCATTACAGTTGTCAAAGCCTTCGGCACTTCCGTAACACGTGACATACTTCTTACAATTGTTTGGATGATGTAAAACTTTCAATTCTGTCGTAGCACAAATATCAACTGGAATATAATGTATGCAAGATTAAGTTAAGTTCCTTCTATGGCACAGAAATTGTAACAAATACAATGGCATATTCATATTCATTTGCATACTTTTTTTCTTCATGCACGACCTTTTGTTACATGTAGTAAATCGTTTGAATATTCGTCCTTAATATTTTTTAAATTTATTTTAATGTCACTGATACTTCGGTGCAAATGCACTGTACATTGTATCAACAATAAAGCTAGTTTGTTGATATTATACTATATAAAATTAGCATTACCTCATACACAAACCATACTGTTTCATTATGTTTCTTCTCAATTTACGTATGCCAAATGAACGCAAATGATTTTGTCAAGTATTATATGAAAATGTAATATTTACATTCTGTATACCTAGACTCATCGACAAAAACATCCATGTTTATATTACACTGGTGAACCCAACGTTAAGTATTGGTGCACTGCAATGATTATATTTTCCGCGAAAACACACTGCGCTCTTTTCGCGGGTGCAAATAAGTATATACAGGCAAAATATCTATATTTTATAAGTTATACTCTCACCTGAAAATAATCGGCTTTTGAGATTGAAAATATAAGAAATGAAACATATGTTTTTAACATTCACGGAGTCATGACAACATTTGTCTTCGGGACATATCTAACATGAATCGCGTCCAATAGTGTTTCCTTAACAAATAAACATTTGCATACTACAAATATATAAAGATCAGAGTCACTGACAGGTGCTGATTTATGTGACTTACCCGGAATCAATTCAATAGTTGCATTACTGGAGTATGTTGTCAGACTGTTGGCTGAATTATATATGGCACATCTTATCGTTCCTCCTTCCATGTCCGATTGGAAGTCTATGACGTATTCCATTGCCCGTTCGGTACTGTTACAGAGCCAAGCACTCGGTGTAGTCTGAACACTTGATACACTAAGGTCAGTGAATACAGAGGACCCTGCGACTGCGTACTGAACTTTGAACTCTCCAGCGGGATAGCCAGCATCTCCAGTACATTTGTGTTTGTGAACATGGTTGACGGCTGATCCGACAATCTGGTGACCTTTCAATTGAAGTTCGGGAACTGACGGGGGACCTATAAAAACAAACATTGTAAAACTATTTATGTTAAACTACACAACGAAACATCGTGAGTTCATATATGTTTAACTAGTAATGTGTTTTAAAAGTCTAGATGTATTTTTTGAAATATTGTGTAAATCAAATGATAATCGCTTCCGCGTTTTGTAACGTTCAGTTTTGCGTTTAACAGCACAATATTTACATACTCTTAAAACGTACACAAATAAAAGCAGGTCCTATTTCGAGGACTCAAAACTTGCTTTGCCGCAGCTAAAAACGCCTTATAACATGTAAATGACCTTTATATATAATTAAAACATAATCTGACATAATAATAATAATTAGCTCGTGTTTAGACCAATTTCTAAATAAAATACATTTTCTGAAGGCAAATGTTATTTTAAGAAGGAAAATCAAGGTCTCATTTGTGTCAATTAACCGGAAAGTACCTTAAAACGGCATTGTTTGCTAAATTTGGTGCTCGTCTGCTCAATTTCGCCGCCGCCATTCGACTAATTATAGGAATTTCAACATGGTACGACATGAAAAATTTTGTATAATTTTTTTTAACCTCAACAGTTTAGATTATCAAACAATAACATATTTATGTAATATCAAGATTTATTACTAAGCACATCAGTACCATAATTATATTTTTATTATCGTTTTTTATGTTAAAAAAAACATTTCTTATGTTTTCTTGCGAATCGGCACGGAACCGGGAGCAGGATAGTGGTCACATGATTCGAAAAAAATCACGTGATTTCTCGAATAAAAATAGAACGGGAAGCGCAAATGCCAGGTAGCCGCGATAAGCAAATATTGTCTGACGAAAACAGAGTCACAAGCTAAGACTAGACAAGAAAGAAGCTGAAAGAGACTATTGAAAGATCGGAACAGATGCATCTGACAAACAAAAAGAAATACCACACTATCAAAGAAGACGAAGAGCATGGTGGGGCGAAGTGTGGTTGAGTTGACAGTGCTTTCGAATAACAAAAACGTACAGCTGATACTTGTACGAAAATACATTCTTCATTCACGTACACTGTAAGATTATATTCGGTAAAGCTTGTAATGTTATATTGATAATAATAATAATTAAAATAGACTTTATATTTAAACTTGATAAGATGTTGACTTTAAAGCTCGTCTTACACATGGTCAGAGGATAAGATCAAAACATATTGATACAGGTACTGAATTTTTAGATAATTCCGTTTTATCTTTAAATTAAAATTGCATATACCATTTTTATGCTCCAATTCACATTATCATAAACTAATAGAAATCAAAACTTACGTCTGGTAAGCAGAATTGTGCCTGGAGATTGAATCCGGCCTGCTGTGGCATTCAACACACAAATATATGTCCCTTCATCCTCACACTCAACAGTGGTAAAATCTACAACAACGTCTCCTCCAGATAAAGCGGCTGTAATTCTTGGAGCAAACGGTTGTGTAGTCATGGATCCGTCAACTCTAGCAACCAGCACATCCGTAGCAGCAGGATCGAGACGAATGACGTCAATAAAGTTCCATGATGACGTAATGATCCTACACGTCATTGTTACCCCGCTGCCGCCTCCTAACACTCCAATGTATTCAGGCTTATCGAAGGATACATCTGCAAGATGGAATATATATTTATGATTCTACTACAGAACAATCCATTTGTAAGTGTAGATAACTTGTGGTGCTGCGTCTATCAAATATTTTTATATAATATCAACGAATACGCAATACCAATTAGCAAACTATTCTTAATATGTAGACAACAGTTTTATATTAAAATGAATTGAAAACTATTCACAAAACTGTCGTTTCATTTTGTAATTTGTTATTACTTATATCAAAGCACCATCTCGTTTTCTTCGGAAACCTCTCTTGGTGTTTTGGCGACATCGTCAGACGTTGAAGCAGGACCAAATCGTGTTGAGTTTCTCGACGACTGGGTTTCAGTCACAGATAATGCTGATAAAGACTGCGTCGGAATGAGGTGATGACACAAATTTCTTAGCTAATAAAAATGCCTCTTACAAGCAAGATTAGATTATATCAACCATTATAACAATTTAACTGACCTGGTTGGACCGTGGTAGTGGACGGTGTTGTACTTGTTACAACTGTTGTCACTGTAAACAATATTAAATGACATTAAGTATTATGAAACGCAACAAAAGCATATTTCTGTATAAAATGAATCGGGATTGTATTCCATGTTCGAACAAAATTTCTTCAATCTCATAAAAATTACATTTAAAATATATAGACTGCTTTCACTACCGCATTGCTACACTACCAAAAAGGAATAATAAGCACTTTTGTATTTCTACAGTATTGCTGTTATTTCTATTCTTTTGCGCATGCTCCGTTTATTATTTACCTAGGACAACAGTGTATGGTTATACACACAAATAATTGGCACCATTCCATATTTACCTGGTTCTGTAGTAGTTGAGGGTAACTCGCCTATAAAAAAGACAAGTATGCTGATTAATATTATTATGTTTTTTTTTGCAAATATTTCTTGTTTTCGTGTAAGTAACCTGTTATAATATTCAAATACGTTATGACAACTTTTAAAATACTACAATATAATATATAGTGCCTGATAAAGAAAAGCGTTTTTTTATAACTCGAAATTCTTTTCGGTTTTCTAGTTATTATCTGTACGCATATAATAAACTTATAATAAAACGTATATTCTCGAATGTAAATTTTAGATGCAGGTTGATCAGAACTATGGGCAAGTCTTATGGTCGCCATATTTGTCTCATTGAAAAATATTCTATATCTTTAAGTGATATGAAGATGGACGTTTTTGAGTATGCTCATTAGTGTGTTTACTTGTGATTGACAATGATACTCGGTTCTCATTTTGAGAACTTGATGTTTACATAGATGTGACAAAGATTTACATGGTGGGTGTCGTCGATGAAGCAGAAGACGCTTACTATTCCGGAATACCTGGTCTTATTCCCTTGTACTTTTACAAGAGTCTCCATGTAAATCTTTCTTTTGTTCATATTTTGCCCTGGTTTGATCGATTTTGAGTTTGGAGTATGATTTTGTTAACGCTTCGGTATTCTCTTATTTATTTGTTAACCACATAAATATAATGTAACCTCACCATAAGAAGCACACAGCGAGTTTTCGTAGTCTGAAGTACACGTTTGAGCTGACTCCGTGAAGTTCGTGAAATATTGTCCCTTGGGGCATGTTGCATCTGATACTTTAACTCCATTCGCACACCAGACGAACTGGTCACACTTGGCTGGGTAGATGTCCATTGGAGGTATGTACCAAGCTCCAGCATAGTTAGAGCAGTCATATGGATCATTTGGAGCTGTAATAATACGAAGAGACAGTTTTGTTAAAGAAGTTTTCTTTAAATACTACGTATTGTAAAGAATGTTAATGAAAAAGCATACATTTATCTTCCATTAATTTTTTGCTCTTTTCCAATACATTTCGTTTATTTACAAATTGATTATGTTTCCAATATAGTGAAGCTTACATTTATCATTGACGGAAAGAGCTTTGATAAAGAACTTCTGAAACATGCATTTTATTTCGAACATTTTAAATTAATTTTATCATAAAGTTTAGGTACATTGAGTAGAAAAATATCGTATGAGTTTATAAATTTTGATCGTAACATTCATATAAAATGATTAACAATCATTTTTATTATATTCTACCGATCTTAGATTGGGACACGAACTTTATTTTATTGATCATATATAAATACTTTCAACAAACTTTCTTTATTCTAGAGATGAAGTTTAGCCTTATACATTTGTATTTGATCTTGTCAATTTCAAAAACAATAAACATGGAAAAGTTATCCTACAATTAAAACTTTGACTCGGGGTTGACTTAAATAGCCGCCAACAGAAGTCTGAGAAGCACAAGCAAAGGCACCTGGAGCCCCAAGAGTTAAATACATAGAGGTTACACAACCAGTGGTTGTTGGATATGGAATGTATTTCACTAAGGTTCTTTATTTTTTTAAAAGTTACAAAAACACGAGGTTTAATAATTAATGAGAGTGAAATAAATTCTATATCCAACAACAACAAGCCGTGTGACCTGTTTCTACCACAATAGTATTGAGTTTGTTGGGGCAGTGTTTTGAGTGAACAGCCGACGATTTGCGCGAAAAGACATCATCTCATATACATATTCCCGCCAAGTTGTGATGACGTCAACAATCGATGACGATGTCAAAAATCCACATGTAGCATTAAACCACGTGATTTCCGATCAAAGTTCAACTTCTCAACCAATCAAAAGGCCGGAAGGTCATTTTCCACAAGTGGTATATAACATATATGTTTCCAAAAGTTAGCACGTTTATACAATGGTGTGAAAGTGGAATAACATAGGGTATTGTGGTAGAAAGATATGTATGATATATGATACGATATATAGGATGACGTCAGATATGTTATGATTTGCTTGATAATCCCAAATCTATCATTAATACCCGAATTAAAGAAAAATGGTGTTTACTGCTTTGGTACAATATATACTTTATGATGCCATTCACTAGATAAACCGCTTTGATTCAAATGAGGTTGAAATGCTAAATAAATAAATAATATGATTTATGTTAATCATTTATAAATATTTTCAATAAATTTTGACAGTTACATTTTAGAAATAACAAATCAGGTTTTATGAATGGAAGTCAATTTTGAAACAATGGATATAGAAATGTCAGCCTACAAAAGAAACATTAACTTGAAGTAAACCTTGATAGACGACAGCAGGAGACAAAATAAGCAAATAAGCTTAGAAAAGCATATCTGTCCTCCCGCAGGATATAAAGGATGAATTCAGATATGTCCATGGCAGGATAATTCATGGTATTTATATACTGCTTTATTACGATCTAAGTCGTCTCAAAGTGGTTCCCATATTAGTATTCATTGATATAGTGCCATTGCAACCAGCCATTATCGTTCGAAACTGCCTGGAGAGCATACAACCGGTGCTGCCATTTTAGTGTTTCTAGCAAATATGCTACCATTCTAGCTCTCTCCAACCGTATGTCCATTTACGACTGAATAAATTGAAAAAAGCTAGTTAAGTATCTTGCTCCAAGATACAACAAAGTGTGTCCGTGACTCGAACCTGCAACGCTTCAGCCATTACAGTGAATATACAGACATTTTCATATTACGAAACAGCTTTAATATACACAACTTACAAAGTACCATTCAAATGCTTTGAAATGTAAATTCGATCGATGAAATGTCGTGAACGGAGAGTTAGGGGTTATTTGTTATCAAAGGAAAATAATAAAGCCGGATGCTCCCATCTGTCAGATACCCTAGTTCGACAATTAATTTCGATAACAAGTCTTTTCATGCATTAGTAATTGATATAATTATAAAGCAGGTTTTTATATGGATGAAAAACACCAATACCTTCTGATACGGTTGTTGTCTCTGTAATATTACGTTAATTAATGAATTGATTAAATCAAACACATGCTTTCAAACATTTGAAGAAAATATTAAATGTTATTTGATATTTTGTATTTTAATATTTTAATACTAAATGAAAAACATTCTTTCGTCATGTTATTGGCACTGAGTGTTTCTATTTATTTTGAAAGAAAACGAAATGCATGCATGATAAACACATAGAACTAAGTCAGCAACCTATAAATGCTTACGAAGCTAGCCCTATCTGAAATACATACCGCTGTATCAATATGACGTTATCATCAAACGGTAGCTTTTATTTGTAAAATGACTTTAAAATCACTTACCTGAAGAGGGTGTGGTAGATGATGATGAGGTATCGCCTGACAAAATAAAACGTAGTAAACGATTTAAACAATAGTTTCATGAGACACGTTTGGTTCTCAATGACATGATAAGTATTCACTATGTCTGTTATTCATTAAAAATGTTAGCAAATTATGATTTAGATTACAATACAGTCAAATGTTGATAAAGAACATTCAGGCCTCAAAGTTGGCCGTTACCTTTTATTTAGATTTTTTTCGTTATCTTCAACTTAAAATATTAGTTTTGAAGCCAACAATGCTAACTTAATACAGCATGTTAATGTTACAAACACACTCAATACGTTATGATACTAATGCTAAAACCATTATAATATGTCGCAGTAATATTAAGTACAAATTAAAAACGTCGTTTTATTTTTAATTAAAATCTTACTACGTCATCATAATCTTAATGGTCGTTACAAACTAATTACGTCATTGTTAAGTGAACAACAAACGTTACCTTGGCTACAATGATCACAGTTTGTAGAACAGTTTTTATAGTTTGGATTGAAGCAGAGGGCTCCACAAGGCTGGTCTGTTATTATTCCATCTCCACACGTCACAAACCGGTAGCAGTCGTACGGGTTCGCTACCTTGGTATCGTTTGGTCCACACACGCTCGCTGCAATAGATTAAAGCAGTGATGAATATTATGTTTAAATTGTTATTTATACAACTCACTGTTTGCATTACATGTAAATAAAAGTAAAAGTATTTTCAAACAAGAGGTCAACGGGGGCCTTAACGCTCATATGGCTGTAACATTTACTTAACCGAATTATAACTGGTTATCAGTTTCATTCATCTACTGTTGACATGCAAAAAGTTAAGGAAAACTAGACAAGTAATTTAGATTACATATTTGACATTTTTTGTAGGTTGAAATTGAGAAAAAAATATTATATCAGTGTTGCATAGGTAAAAATGATTGAACCATCATGTCTCAAAATGGCCGCCATGATTTCAATATTAAACTTTCGTCGAGGCCGACGAATAAAGCTACTTTGGTGGCTCACAGGCTACAGCGAAACTTAAGAAACAAACTGCAATGTGTTCTTCAAGATGGTGGTCAAGGCAGCCATATTTGATTCGGACTGGCCGGAAAAAAGAAGTAATACTCTCATGATCATTTCAGACAAGTGTCAGCTCCATCACACCAGGGGGACTGGTGCAATATTAGAATTTGGACAGATTAAACAACACTTGATCTCGGGATCACTTCAGGTAAGTTTTAGCCAGGTCTAAATGTTGAAATTTAAAAGACGTTTGAAATGTGTTTTTGGAAATGGCAACAAAGGCGGCCATATTAGATTCGGACCGGTCTGATAAAGTAAAAACACTTCGTAAGAACCACCTCTGGATCATTTAAGGCAAAATTCAGCTCAATCCCAATGTAACCTTTTACAGAAAAAAATATTTCAATATATTCGTGGATATTACAAAAAGTTATCAAAACTTACATGGAATCACAAGGAGTGTGACATTATCAGAAACCACGGTGACGTCCTTGGCCATTACGCTATCAGTCAGTGAAGCGGAACACCGTGCGACCGTGCCGTTCTGGCTCAACGCTATAAATGACGTCGTCTCCAAGGTCCGCGTCACCATACAGCTGCTCTGTTGGTCTGTCGGTGTTTTCGTGCTTGGTATTGAGACGAATGTGTCTGTTATCCTATTGAGAATCTCCAGTGCCATGGTCCCCCGATCTGTACCTATCTCACCATGACAGTTAAAATTCTGTGGGCCATCCTCAACAGTTTCAGTAAAGGCTAAAGAAATTGTAGAAGGTATCCTTGGGACATCTACAAACAGAAATTATATTTTTTTTTAAAGTTTTCCAATAGAGTTCATCATATGCACTGTATTTAGGTGTGTATGCAGTGTATTTAGGTGTGTAGTGTATAAGAATTTTACCCCAAAAAAGTAGAATTTCGGGCAGAAATGAAGCTTTACGCGAATTCTATTACATTGAAATATAGCATCAATACCCTACAACATGTATATAGCGATTGACTCTTTTTGCGCCTTTCTCTTATCGAAAACTTTAGAAAACAAAAGTACAGTTTACTATATGTAGATTTTAAATTTCTAGATTCATATTATGATTGTATTAAATGTCGTTTATTTATAAAGTGATGCGACTTGCTAACAGTGCGTTCGTAATCGTCATTAAAGAAACGTTACAATGTCTGAACAAAAATTATACATGGATTTTCATGTATTACATATAGCTTGCTTGCGCAGAATAGGGAATAATTTCAAAACGATACGGGTAATTGCCGAATCAGGTGTTCAATCGACTCTGTACAGTAGACGCACATGAACTTCAACTCACCTAGCACATTCATTTGTGAGGTTGTCACCGACGAATAATTGCCGTTGGTCAAGTTAAAATGAACTGTTCCACTCATGGCACATGCTACTTTTGGAATGGTTACGTTAATATATTCCAATGACCCAGCTGTGTGGTATGCAAGAACAAGGCCGGACCAAACAGCATCCGTCGTCGTGACAACAGCTGATGTTTTCGTCACACTCCCCAATGGCGATACCACTGATCCGGTCGATGGCGCAGTCGTGTGTGAAAGGGCGACGTTGTCGAAGTCATTACTTACAATTTGACATTGCAGAAACGCTGCGGCGTCAATATATCCCGATATATCGCCACATGTAACAACTGTAAGTGGGCAAAATTAGAAACATTTTCACAAAGAAATGTAATAGAAATAGATGTAATTGCTTCTAGGAAAGGTAATTCAGTCAAATGGTCTGCTACAAGGTAAAACACTGGAAGAATATAACGACCACCCTATCTACGTACAAATATTAGATTAAAACTATCTTGAGTAGACGATTTCTACAAACTATATAATCATATGGATAGTAATATCTTATTATCTTATGTTGATATGTGTGTGTTACGTGAAATTAAAGGGTTTTACGCACCTGACCCTTCTGCTTCTACATTAGTTTAGTAATTTTGGATACCTACCTTTTAGCCCCTAGCATCACTGCAGAGTCCTAGGAGGACGAAACAGCTGTATGATGCAGTTTAATTCATTTTTTCGGCATACTGTATCTATTACTAAATTTAAGAGGTGCAGCATATGTGTGTGTAACGTGATCCTTATGTGTGTCTCTTCTTGCTTTCACTGAAGTAAACCATTTCCATGTGATGTCGTAAAGCGCCTTAGAGTGATAATGCAATATTTTCTATAGGGGAATGCTATACATTGTTATAACATTACTTGGTGTATCAGGTGAACGGAACCATGTTTGAAATCAAATTGGCATAGTTTTCAAAAAGGCTTCGTTCACTATGTATTAAGTTTATAGATTATAAGAACTTACAAGATGGTCCGGAAGTGGTGGTCACCGGTGTTGTTGTCGATGCAACTGAAAATTTGAATTAAAATCTTGATAATTTTTAATGCAATATTTGATATAAATCCGACATTTTTATTCGAAAACGTTACATTTAATTATTACCGTTTTCTTGTTTCCCGTTTACCTGTGAAATATATCATCAATTTAAAGAAATTACCTGGCTTTGGACAAACATCCTCACTACAGTCAACACATGTCTGAGCATTGCCTTCGATCTTCACACACTTTCCATTACAGTTGTCGAAGCCTTGGGCACTTCCGTAACACGTGACATACTTCTTGCAATTGTTTGGGTGATGTAAAACTTTCAATTCTGTCGTAGCACAAATATCACCTGGAATATAATGCATGCAAGATTAAGTGTGAGATTCCTTCTATGGAAGAGACCTATTAAACAACTCATTGATGTAGAGAGGGTTATGGCTTTTAAAAACCATCAGACATATTCACATGCATTTCAATTTTTTTTTCTTTATTCTTTATGCACGACCATTTATTTCTTGCAATAAATCGGTTAAATATGCTTCCCTTAATTTTTTTTGTATTCGTTTTAATGACACTGATTCTTCGATACAAATGCATCGTACATTGTTTTAACAATACAGCTTGCTTAATACTATAATATTAATAAAAAATACTATTATATTGACAAATACTATTCATTTGTTATAGAACACTGGAGACCTTAACGTTTTTTCTGCGAAAACACTATTTTCTTTGCGGCGGTGCCAATAAGTATATACAGGCAATTTCCTGTAATTTTCAATATAGGACCTACAAATAAGGACTGTACCTCATTTTGACTGCGTATAGGTTAGTATGGCCGCAGTTGGCAGCGAACATATTCTATGGTGCGCGTTAGCGCTCCAAATATTGAAAATGTTCGTTGCCAACTGCGGGCATACTACCGTATACGCAGTCAAAATGAGGTAAAATCCTTATATTTACACCATTATAAGTTTTTAAGTGCTTTACGAAGAAAAAGGCATTCGAAGCGGGTTGCTAAGATGGTAACTACGATGGCGTGGTTGCTAAGATAATATAGTCCCATTGGATTTCATCAATATATTGGTAGATTTAGAAATTAACTGTGAACAACACTATTTTTTTTCATAACATCATATGTAAATTTGATATTAAATGATATTTCTAGCAAGTTGAATTTATTTCTTTATTATAGACGTCACAACTCCAGGGCGCCGCCATGTTTGCGGGACCGTCCAAAAATTTCGAATGCGCATCATTTGGAATCAAAAGTTTGTTAGAAACAATTATTTTTTAATCAAAAGAAATTGATTCCATATATGTTCCATGTTTCAAAATCTTGTAGGAACCACACAATGGCCGACAGCGAATACTTCTTTTTCTGAAGCGTGAACGACGCCATATTTGAACAAATATCAATCCGCCGAGCCTTTTTTTCACTGCGTATACGGTAATATATTCGCAGTCAGAGTTTACTAAGCACAAGAAGGGAGAGGTGTAAATATATGGAAATATATCGGCATTTGAGATTGTAAAAATAAGAAATGAAATACAAATGTATGTGTTTTTAACATTCACGGTGTCAAGACAACATTTGTCTTCGGGACATATCTAACATGAATCGCGTCCAATAGTGTTTCCTTAACAAATGAACATTTGCATACTACAAATATATAAAGATCAGAGTCACTGACAGGTGCTGATTTATGTGACTTACCCGGAATCAATTCAATAGTTGCATTATTGGAGTATGTTGTCAGACTGTTGGCTGAATTATATATGGCACATCTTATCGTTCCTCCTTCCATGTGTGATTGGAAGTCTATGACGTATTCCATCGTCCGTTCGGTACTGTTACAGAGCCAAGTACTCGGTGTAGTCTGAACACTTGATACACTAAGGTCAGTGAATACAGAGGACCCTGCGACTGTGTACTGAACTTTGAACACTCCAGCGGGATAGCCAGCATCTCCAGTACATTTGTGTTTGTGAACATGGTTGACGGCTGAGCCGACGATCTGGTGACCTTTCAATTGAAGTTCGGGAACTGACGGGGGACCTATAAAAACAAACATTGTAAAACTATTTATGTTAAACTACACAACGAAACATCGTGAGTTCATATATGTTTAACTAGTAATGTGTTTTAAAAGTCTAGATGTATTTTTTGAAATATTGTGTAAATCAAATGACAATCGCTTTCGCGTTTTGTAACGTTCAGTTTTGCGTTTAACAGCACAATATTTACATACTCTTAAAACGTACACAAATAAAAGCAGGTCCTATTTCGAGGACTCAAAACTTGCTTTGCCGCAGCTAAAAACGCCTTATAACATGTAAATGACCTTTATATATAATTAAAACATAATCTGACATAATAATAATAATTAGCTCGTGTTTAGACCAATTTCTAAATAAAATACATTTTCTGAAGGCAAATGTTATTTTAAGAAGGAAAATCAAGGTCTCATTTGTGTCAATTAACCGGAAAGTACCTTAAAACGGCATTGTTTGCTAAATTTGGTGCTCGTCTGCTCAATTTCGCCGCCGCCATTCGACTAATTATAGGAATTTCAACATGGTACGACATGAAAAATTTTGTATAATTTTTTTAACCTCAACAGTTTAGATTATCAAACAATAACATATTTATGTAATATCAAGATTTATTACTAAGCACATCAGTACCATAATTATATTTTTATTATCGTTTTTTATGTTAAAAAAACATTTCTTATGTTTTCTTGCGAATCGGCACGGAACCGGGAGCAGGATAGTGGTCACATGATTCGAAAAAAATCACGTGATTTCTCGAATAAAAATAGAACGGGAAGCGCAAATGCCAGGTAGCCGCGATAAGCAAATATTGTCTGACGAAAACAGAGTCACAAGCTAAGACTAGACAAGAAAGAAGCTGAAAGAGACTATTGAAAGATCGGAACAGATGCATCTGACAAACAAAAAGAAATACCACACTATCAAAGAAGACGAAGAGCATGGTGGGACGAAGTGTGGTTGAGTTGACAGTGCTTTCGAATAACAAAAACGTACAGCTGATACTTGTACGAAAATACATTCTTCATTCACGTACACTGTAAGATTATGTTCGGTAAAGCTTGTAATGTTATATTGATAATAATAATAATTAAAATAGACTTTATATTTAAACTTGATAAGATGTTGACTTTAAAGCTCGTCTTACACATGGTCAGAGGATAAGATCAAAACATATTGATACAGGTACTGAATTTTTAGATAATTCCGTTTTATCTTTAAATTAAAATTGCATATACCATTTTTATGCTCCAATTCACATTATCATAAACTAATAGAAATCAAAACTTACGTCTGGTAAGCAGAATTGTGCCTGGAGATTGAATCCGGCCTGCTGTGGCATTCAACACACAAATATATGTCCCTTCATCCTCACACTCAACAGTGGTAAAATCTACAACAACGTCTCCTCCAGATAAAGCGGCTGTAATTCTTGGAGCAAACGGTTGTGTAGTCATGGATCCGTCAACTCTAGCAACCAGCACATCCGTAGCAGCAGGATCGAGACGAATGACGTCAATAAAGTTCCATGATGACGTAATGATCCTACACGTCATTGTTACCCCGCTGCCGCCTCCTAACACTCCAATGTATTCAGGCTTATCGAAGGATACATCTGCAAGATGGAATATATATTTATGATTCTACTACAGAACAATCCATTTGTAAGTGTAGATAACTTGTGGTGCTGCGTCTATCAAATATTTTTATATAATATCAACGAATACGCAATACCAATTAGCAAACTATTCTTAATATGTAGACAACAGTTTTATATTAAAATGAATTGAAAATTATTCACAAAACTGTCGTTTCATTTTGTAATTTGTTATTACTTATATCAAAGCACCATCTCGTTTTCTTCGGAAACCTCTCTTGGTGTTTTGGCGACATCGTCAGACGTTGAAGCAGGACCAAATCGTGTTGAGTTTCTCGACGACTGGGTTTCAGTCACAGATAATGCTGATAAAGACTGCGTCGGAATGAGGTGATGACACAAATTTCTTAGCTAATAAAAATGCCTCTTACAAGCAAGATTAGATTATATCAACCATTATAACAATTTAACTGACCTGGTTGGACCGTGGTAGTGGACGGTGTTGTACTTGTTACAACTGTTGTCACTGTAAACAATATTAAATGACATTAAGTATTATGAAACGCAACAAAAGCATATTTCTGTATAAAATGAATCGGGATTGTATTCCATGTTCGAACAAAATTTCTTCAATCTCATAAAAATTACATTTAAAATATATAGACTGCTTTCACTACCGCATTGCTACACTACCAAAAAGGAATAATAAGCACTTTTGTATTTCTACAGTATTGCTGTTATTTCTATTCTTTTGCGCATGCTCCGTTTATTATTTACCTAGGACAACAGTGTATGGTTATACACACAAATAATTGGCACCATTCCATATTTACCTGGTTCTGTAGTAGTTGAGGGTAACTCGCCTATAAAAAAGACAAGTTTGCTGATTAATATTATTATGTTTTTTTTTGCAAATATTTCTTGTTTTCGTGTAAGTAACCTGTTATAATATTCAAATACGTTATGACAACTTTTAAAATACTACAATATAATATATAGTGCCTGATAAAGAAAAGCGTTTTTTTATAACTCGAAATTCTTTTCGGTTTTCTAGTTATTATCTGTACGCATATAATAAACTTATAATAAAACGTATATTCTCGAATGTAAATTTTAGATGCAGGTTGATCAGAACTATGGGCAAGTCTTATGGTCGCCATCTTTGTCTCATTGAAAAATATTCTATATCTTTAAGTGATATGAAGATGGACGTTTTTGAGTATGCTCATTAGTGTGTTTACTAGTGATTGACAATGATACTCGGTTCTTATATTGAGAACTTGATGTTTACATAGATGTGACAAAGATTTACATGGTGGGTGTCGTCGATGAAGCAGAAGACGCTTACTATTCCGGAATACCTGGTCTTATTCCCTTGTACTTTTACAAGAGTCTCCATGTAAATCTTTCTTTTGTTCATATGTTGCCCTGGTTTGATCGATTTTGAGTTTGGAGTATGATTTTGTTAACGCTTCGGTATTCTCTTATTTATTTGTTAACCACCTAAATATAATGTAACCTCACCATAAGAAGCACACAGCGAGTTTTCGTAGTCTGAAGTACACGTTTGAGCTGACTCCGTGAAGTTCGTGAAATATTGTCCCTTGGGGCATGTTGCATCTGATACTTTAACTCCATTCGCACACCAGACGAACTGGTCACACTTGGCTGGGTAGATGTCTACTGGAGGTATGTACCACTGTCCAGCGTAGTTAGAGCAGTCGTAAGGATCATTTGGAGCTGTAATAATACGAAGAGGTAGTTTTGTTTAAGAAGTTTTCTTTACATACTAGGTATTGTAAGGAATGTTAATGAAAAAAAAACAACATTTATCTTGCAATCATTTTTTTTTTCAATTTATTTCTTTTATTTACTAATTGATTTTGTTTCAAAAAAAGTGAAGCTTACATATATCATTGACGGAACGAGCTTTGATAAAGAACCCTGGTACATGCATTCATTTCGAACATTTTGAATTAATTCTATCATAAAGTTTAAGTACATTGTTTAGAAAAAGATCGTATGGGTTTATTGTTTGTTGTATAAATTTTGATCGTAACATTCATATAAAATGATTAACAAACATTTTTATTATATTCTACCGATCTTAGATTGGGACACGAACTTTATTTTATTGATCATATATAAATACTTTCAACAAACTTTCTTTATTCTAGAGATGAAGTTTAGCCTTATACATTTGTATTTGATCTTGTCAATTTCAAAAACAATAAACATGGAAAAGTTATCCTACAATGAAAACTTTGACTCGGTGTTGACTTAAATAGGCGACAACAGAAATATGAGAAGCAAAAGCAATTACACCTTGAGCCCCGAGAGTTATATATATAGAGAGAGGTTACACAACGAGTGATTGTTGGATATGGAATTTATATCACTTGGGTTCCTTTTTTTTAAAGTTACAAAAACACGAGGTTTAATAATTAACGAGAGTGAAATAAATTATATATCCAACAACAACGAGCCGTGTGACCTGTTTCTACCACAATAGTATTGAGTTGGCTGGGGCAGTGTTTTGAGTGAACCGCCGACTATTTGCGCGAAAAGACATCATCTCATATACATATTCCCGCCAAGTTGTGACGACGTCAACAATCGACGACGACGTGAATAATCCGCACGAAACATTTAACAACGTGATTTCCGGTCAAAGTTCAACTTCTCAACCAATCAAAAGGCCGGAAGGTCATTTTCCACTAGTGGTATATCGCAAATATGTATCCAACAGTCAGCACGTTTATACAATGGTGTGAAAGTGGAATAACACAGGGTATTGTGGTAGAAAATATGTATGATATATGATACGATATATTGGATGACGTCAGATATGTTCTGATTTGCTTGCAAATCCCATATCTATCATTAATAACCGAGTTAAAGAAAAATAGTGTTTACTGCTTTGGTACAATATATACTTTATGATGCCATTCACTAGATAAAACGCTTTGATTCAAATGAGGTTGAAATGCTAAATAAATAAATAATATGATTTATGTTGATCATTTATAAATATTTTCAATAAACTTTGACACAGTTACATTTTAGAAATAACAAAACAGGTTTTATGAATGGAAGTCAATTTTGAAAGAATGGATATAGAAATGTCAGCCTGCAAAAGAAACATTAACTTGGAGTAAACCTTAATAGACGGCAGCAGGAGACAAAATAAGCAAATAAGCTTAGAAAAGCATATCTGTCCTCCTGCAGGATACAAAGGATGAATTCAGATATGTCCATGGCAGGATAAGTCATGGTATTTATATACTGCTTTATTACGATCTAAGTCGTCTCAAAGCGGTTCCCATATTAGTATTCATTGATATAGTGCCATTGCAACCAGCCATTATCGTTCTAAAATGCCTGGAGAGCATACAACCGGTGCTGCCATTTTAGTGTTTCTAGCAAATATGCTACCATTCTAGCTCTCTCCAATCGTATGTCCATTTGCGACTGAATAAATTGAAAAAAGCTAGTTAAGTATCTTGCTCCAAGATACAACAAAGTGTGTCCGTGACTCGAACCTGCAACGCTTCAGCCATTACAGTGAATATACAGACATTTTCATATTACGAAACAGCTTTAATATACACAACTTACAAAGTACCATTCAAATGCTTTGAAATGTAAATTCGATCGATGAAATGTCGTGAACGGAGAGTTAGGGGTTATTTGTTATCAAAGGAAAATAATAAAACCGGATGCTCCCATCTGTCAGATACCCTGGTTCGACAATTAATTTCGATAACAAGTCTTTTCATGCATTAGTAATTGATATAATTATAAAGCAGTTTTTTATATGGATGAAAAACACCAATACCTTCTGATACGGTTGTTGTCTCTGTAATATTACGTTAATTAATTAATTGATTAAATCAAACACATGCTTTCAAACATTTGAAGAAAATATTAAATGTTATTTGATATTTTGTATTTTAATATTTTAATACTAAATGAAAAATATTCTTTCGTCATGTTATTGGCACTGAGTATTTCTATTTATTTTGAAAGAAAACGAAATGCATGCATGATAAACACATAGAACTAAGTAAAAATCAGCAACCTATACATGCTAACGAAGCTAGTCCTATCTGAAATACATACAGCTGTATCAATATGACGTTATCATCAAACGGTAGCTTTTATTTGTAAAATGACTTTAAAATCACTTACCTGAAGAGGGTGTGGTAGATGATGATGAGGTATCGCCTGACAAAATAAAACGTAGTAAACGATTTAAACAATAGTTTCATGAGACACGTTTGGTTCTCAATGTCATGATAAGTATTCACTATGTCAGTTATTCATTAAAAATGTTAGCAAATTATGATTTAGATTACAATACAGTCAAATGTTGATAAAGAACATTCAGGCCTCAAAGTTGGCCGTTACCTTTTATTTAGATTTTTTTCGTTATCTTCAACTTAAAATATTAGTTTTGAAGCCAACAATGCTAACTTAATACAGCATGTTAATGTTACAAACACACTCAATACGTTATGATACTAATGCTAAAACCATTATAATGTGTCACAGTAATAGTAAGTACAAATTAAAAACGTCTTTTTATTATCAATTAAAATCTTACTACGTCATCATAATGTTAATGGTCGTTACAAACTAATTACGTCATTGTTAAGTGAACAACAAACGTTACCTTGGCTACAATGATCACAGTTTGTAGAACAGTTTTTATAGGTTGGATTGAAGCAGAGGGCTCCACAAGGCTGGTCTGTTATTATTCCATCTCCACACGTCACAAACCGGTAGCAGTCGTACGGGTTCGCTACCTTGGTATCGTTTGGTCCACACACGCTCGCTGCAATAGATTAAAGCAGTGATGAATATTATGTTTAAATTGTTATTTATACAACTCACTGTTTGCATTACATGTAAATAAAAGTAAAAGTATTTTCAAACAAGAGGTCAACGGGGGCCTTAACGCTCATATGGCTGTAACATTTACTTAACCGAATTATAACTGGTTATCAGTTTCATTCATCTGCTGTTGACATGCAAAAAGTTAAGGAAAACTAGACAAGTAATTTAGATTACATATTTGACATTTTTTGTAGGTTGAAATTGAGAAAAAAATATTATATCAGTGTTGCATAGGTAAAAATGATTGAACCATCATGTCTCAAAATGGCCGCCATGATTACAATATTAAACTTTCGTCGAGGCCGACGAATAAAGCTACTTTGGTGGCTCACAGGCTACAGCGAAACTTAAGAAACAAACTGCAATGTGTTCTTCAAGATGTTGGTCAAGGCAGCCATATTGGATTCGGACTGGCCGGAAAAAAGAAGTAATACTCTCATGATCATTTCAGACAAGTGTCAGCTCCATCACACCAGAGGGACTGGTGCAATATTAGAATTTGGACAGATTAAACAACACTTGATCTCGGGATCACTTCAGGTAAGTTTTAGCCAGGTCTAAATGTTGAAATTTAAAAGACGTTTGAAATGTGTTTTTGGAAATGGCAACAAAGGCGGCCATATTAGATTCGGACCGGTCTGATAAAGTAAAAACACTTCGTAAGAACCACCTCTGGATCATTTAAGGCGAAATTCAGCTCAATCCCAATGTAACCTTTTACAGAAAAAAATATTTCAATATGTTCGTGGATATTACAAAAAGTTATCAAAACTTACATGGAATCACAAGGAGTGTGACATTATCAGAAACCACGGTGACGTCCTTGGCCATTACGCTATCAGTCAGTGAAGCGGAACACCGTGCGACCGTGCCGTTCTGGCTCAACGCTATAAATGACGCCGTCTCCAAGGTCCGCGTCACCATACAGCTGCTCTGTTGGTCTGTCGGTGTTTTCGTGCTTGGTATTGGGACGAATGTGTCTGTTATCCTATTGAGAATCTCCAGTGTCATGGTCCCCCGATCTGTACCTATCTCACCATGACAGTTAAAATTCTGTGGGCCATCCTCAACAGTTTCAGCAAAGGCTAAAGAAATTGTAGAAGGTATCCTCGGGACATCTACAAACAGACATTATATTTTTTTTTAAAGTTTTCTAATAGAGTTCATCATATGCACTGTATTTAGGTGTGTATGCAGTGTATTTAGGTGTGTAGTGTATAAGCATTTTACCCCAAAAAAGTAGAATTTCGGGCAGAAATGAAGCATTACACGAATTCTATTACATTGAAATATAGCATCAATACCCTACAACATGTATATAGCGATTGACTCTTTTTGCGCCTTTCTCTTATCGAAAACTTTAGAAAACAAAAGTACAGTTTACTATATGTAGATTTTAAATTTCTAGATTCATATTATGATTGTATTAAATGTCGTTTATTTATAAAGTGATGCGACTTGCTAACAGTGCGTTCGTAATCGTCATTACAGAAACGTTACAATGTCTGAACAAATATTATACATGGATTTTCATGTATTACATATAGCTTGCTTGCGCAGAATAGGGAATAATTTCAAAAAGATACGGGTAATTGCCGAATCAGGTGTTCAATCGACTCTGTACAATAGACGCACATGAACTTCAACTCACCTAGCACATTCATTTGTGAGGTTGTCACCGACGAATAATTGCCGTTGGTCAAGTTAAAATGAACTGTCCCACTCATGGCACATGCTACTTTTGGAATGGTTACGTTAATATATTCCAATGACCCAGCTGTGTGGTATGCAAGAACAAGGCCGGACCAAACAGCATCCGTCGTCGTGACAACAGCTGATGTTTTCGTCACACTCCCCAATGGCGATACCACTGATCCGGTCGATGGCGCAGTCGTGTGTGAAAGGGCGACGTTGTCGAAGTCGTTACTTACAATTTGACATTGCAGAAACGCTGCATCGTCGATATATCCCGATATATCGCCACATGTAACAACTGTAAGTGGGCAAAATTAGAAACATTTTCACAAAGAAATGTAATAGAAATAGATGTAATTGCTTCTAGGAAGGTAAAAACCCTGGAAGAATATAACGACCACCCTATCTACGTATAAATATTAGATTTAGACTCTCTTGAGTAGACGATATCTACAAACTATATAATCATATGGATAGTATTATCTTATTATCTTAAGTATATGTGTCTCTTTTTGCTTTCACTGACGTAAACCATTTCCATGTGATGTCGTTAAGCGCCTTAGAGTGATAATACAATATTTGCTATAGGGGAATATGCTATACATTGTTATAACGTTACTAGGTGTATCAGGTGGACGGAACCATGTTTGAAATCAAATTGGCATAGTTTTCAAAAAGGCTTCGTTCACTATGTATTAAGTTAATAGATTATTAGAACTTACAAGATGGTCCGGAAGTGGTGGTCACCGGTGTTGTTGTCGATGCAACTGAAAATTGGATTAAAATCTTGATCATTTTTAATGCAATATTTGATATAAATCCGACATTTTTATTCGAAAACGTTACATTTAATTATTACCGTTTTCATGTTTCCCGTTTACCTGTGAAATATATCATCAATTTAAAGAAATTACCTGGCTTTGGACAAACATCCTCACTACAGTCAACACATGTCTGAGCATTGCCTTCGATCTTCACACACTTTCCATTACAGTTGTCGAAGCCTTGGGCACTTCCGTAACACGTGACATATTTCTTACAATTAGTTGGATGATGAAAAACTTCCAATTCTGTTGTTGTACATATATCACCTGGAATATAATGCATGCACGATTTAAGTTCTTTCTATGACACAAACTTTTTAAATATCCATCTTTTATATTATTTTTCAATTACACATCACTACGTTCTTTATGTACGACCATTTGTGAAATGCAGTAAATCGATTAAATATGCGTCATTGTAATTGTTTATTCATTTTAATTCCATTGTTACTTCAGTGCAGATGAACGAACACATGCGTATTGAATTAATAAAATGGACATTTTAAGACTATGTTCATACAAAAGTAATTTCAACCATTTTTAAACGGCATACATTAGCAAACCTAGTGTATTGTTGTGTTTTTCTCAATTTTGACCTTTTATTCTCAATAAATATATAAGTTTATTGATATATACTATTTACATTTTGTATGCCTGGACTCATTAAATAAATTAAAATATTCATTCGTGCATTAAACAAGTGATTTCATAATTGCGTATTAGTATATTACAATATTGCTGCTTTGCCCCCTAAGTGAATACATTCAAAGAACCTGTATGCTGGTATCTGGAAAGAAAATCAGCTTTTAAAACAGAAGATATAAGGAATAAAATAAATGTTTTTAACATTAATGCAGTCATCACAACATTTTTTCAAGACATAACTAACATAAGTCGTGTTCAATAATTTTCCTTTGCAGGTGCTTATTTATGTGACTTACCCGGAATCAATTCAATAGATGCATTATTGGAGTATGTTGTCAGACTGTTGGCTGAACTAAATATGGCACATCTTATCGTTCCTCCTTCCATGTCTGATTGGAAGTCTATGACGTAATCCATTGTCCGTTCGGTACTGTTACAGAGCCAAGTACTCGGTGTAGTCTGAACACTTGATACACTAAGGTCAGTGAATACAGAAGACCCTGCGACTGCGTACTGAACTTTGAACTCTCCGGCGGGATAACCAATATCTCCAGTACATTTGTGTTTGTGAACATGGTTGACGGCTGAGCCAACGATCTGATGGCCTTTTAATTGAAGTTCGGGAACTGAAGGAAGGCCTAAACAAGCAAACATTTTGAGTTTATATATACTGAATTTTTTTTTTTTTTTTAGGGGGGGGGGGTGTCGGTTACAGTCTTTTTGCAATTAACAACATCAAGATTAACATAGGTTAAAAGTGTACACCAAAGCAGGCAGGTCCTATATCGAGGTTTATTATTCATTATGTATTCAATATATGCTTCTACATTAGTTTAGAAATTTTGGATTCCCTCCTTTTGGTCCCTAGCATCTTTGAAGAGTCCTAGGAGGACGAAGCAGCTGTATGGTGCAGTTTAATTCATATTTTCGGCATAGTGAATATATTACTTAATTTAAAAGGTGCAGCACATGTGTGTGTTACGTCATCTTCTTCTCCATGTTTAGCTTCAACTTCGCTTAAAACGCCATACAAAATACATGTGCCCTGTAGGCATATTCATGTTATGTTTGCTTAAAAAGAAACTATTTCGGGACTAATATATTTTCAAAGTATGTCGGATCAGGTTTACGAATCTATAAATTGTATATCCTTTGTTATACTTTAAAACTTGAATTGATCGCGGTGTGGAATTTTCGCATATTTCGCGGTCCCTTAATATCCGCAAATATATCGCCACCACTCAAACTCTACAGCGTATAATAGTATGACTTACAGCGCAAAAATGTCCACACCACAAACAATTTAGAGGCGGACTAAGCTAAAAATTCCACTCACGAAAATATTGACTTTTACAGTATTTCAACGCGGACTATCATTGAGTAAACAAACAGAAATCAAACTTACGTCTGGCTTGCAGAATTGCGTCTGGAGACTGAATCCGGCCTGCTGTGGCATTCAATACACAAATATATGTCCCTTCATCCTCACACTCAACAGTGGTAAAATCTACCACAACGTCTCCTTCAGATAAAGCGGCTGTAATTCTTGGAGCAAACGGTTGTGTAGTCATGGATCCGTCAACCCTAGCAACCAAGACATCCGTCGCGGCAGGATCGAGACGAATGACGTCAATAAAGTTCCATGATGACGTAATGATCCTACACGTCATTGTTACCCCGCTGCCGCCTCCTAACACTCCGATGTATTCAGGCTGATCAAAGGATACATCTGCAAGATGGAATACTTTGTTATTATTTTAGTGCACATTAATCCATGTGTTCTTTTCGTTCACTTGTACTACTCTATACTCAGATTGTCTAATTGTTTTCTAACAAATACTGTTACACTATACCGTCGTATACGATATACCACTCAGCAAACTCGTCTGGTGTAAACACTAAATATATATACAGGTATAACAATTGATTTAACAATATAAATAAAAACCCTGCAGCTTCAATTTGAAATTTGTTGTTACACATACCTTAGTGTAAAGTTTAGCCGTCTTGTATACGTATATATTACTATTCAACTATCATATATGAGACGCTTCCAGCAATCAATTCGATATAACCGAATGACAGCATTTTACACCTACTGAACACAACGTACTAGTGCTGAGTTAGAAATGATAAAGTATATATACATTAATATATCACTGATATTGGTGTTAAGGGGAAAAACGAGAATACCGAAGCGTTAACAAAACCATAATCCGAACTCAAAATCGATAAAACTTAAACGAAAAAAGAAAAGATCCACATGGAAACTATTGTAAAAATACAAGAGAATAAGACCAGGTGTTCCTGAAGAGTAAGCGTCTTCTGCTTTATCGACGACACCCGTCATGTAAATCTTGTAAAGCATGTATGTCGTATTCAAGTACACATCAAGTACTCGAGAACCGAGTCATCATTGTAAATTTTAATCTGGTTCGGTTCCATCTGGTTTCTTTCTCATAATACAAACATTATATCAGCTGTTAAATCAATTTCACTGACCTGGTTGAATCGTGGTAGTGGACGGGGTGGTGCTTGTTACAACCGTTGTTACTGTAAGTTAAACAAGATCAAACATAATTAAAAATTTACAGTTGTGCTGCAATGTCCAAGTAAGTCAGTGGGCGTTCATATAGCCTAAAAGTCCAAAAAGAATTCGTTCAACGGTTAATCACACCAAATATTATTAAATGACACATTCGCATGATTCCTTATATAGTGAATCAGGATATCTATGCCATGTTCGAACGCATTTTTTTCACAATTTCTTAACATGTAAAGACTGTTTTTACTACCACAAAAGCAAAAATACCGAATGCAAATTTAATTTGTACTTTTTGCAGTTCTGTAGCATTGCTTTTTGTCCTTTCTTTTCCGCATGCTCCGTTTATGATTTACCTAGGAACAACAGTGGATGGTTATACAAACACAAATGCACTATTCCATATTTACCTGGTTCTGTAGTAGTTGAGGGTAGTTCGCCTACAAAAAATCAGGTTTGCTGATTTATATTATGTTTTATGCAAATATATACTATTTTCGTGTAAGCAATCCAACATTTTCATAAATTTTATAAGAACTTTTAAATCACTCAATGTATAATAGCTGGGGAACAAATCGATAATCTGTTTTGTTTTCTAGTTATCATTTGTACATATATAATGCGCCTATATCATTAACTCCTTATGAAAATGTCAAGCATGTCAAGTATTGTATATGCATATGAATTAAAATGTATGTCTTACCATACGACGCTGCATGATATAATGTTAGGAATTTCTAGCATGTACTTATTATCACAACATTTATCTAAATAAACCAAAAACAAAAGACATTTGATATACGCCCTATATAGCTAGCATTAGCTACTTCAAAGCATTCACAGTACATATACAGTATAACCTCGTTATCTCGAAAACTCCGTTTAATTCGAGTGTGTTGTCGGTGTCTGCCAAATAGCATTCACATTTACGTAACTCAATTACTCGAATTTTTTTCTTAGGTCCTTTCGACTTCCAGATTACGAGGTACGACTGTAAATCAAACATGTAAAGCTCTAACACAAATGATCCCCAGTAATTCACAGGAGCTGTCTTCTTTGGCGCTAACTATTAGTCCTGTATTACCTAATATCTCCCCATGTGGGTATGCCTGTGTGTGTGCTGGAGATGTATTGTTTGTAATAAGACCATGCTTCTAACGGAATTTTTATAGTGCCACCTTACTTGAATGTTAAATCACAGATACCGCAACACCCTCCCTAGACAAGTTTATACTTCAACTGGGTTGTTGGAGTAATGTGGGCAGCAGAAAAACCTTTTTTTGAGTATTCCATGCGTACGACGACTTCTTACAGTTATCTTTGTGCATTATGTTCATCACATTTATAGCAAGTAAACTCACCATAAGAGGCACACAGCGAGTTTCCGTAGTCTGAAGTACACGTTTGAGCTGACTGCGTGAAGTTCGTGAAATATTGTCCTTTGAGACATGTTCTGTCTTCTGCTTTCACTCCATTCGCACACCAGACGAACTGGTCACACTTGGCTGGGTAGATGTCCACTGGGGGAATGAACCACGCTCCAACATAGTTAGAGCAGTCGTAAGGATCATTTGGAGCTGTAATAATACGAAGAAGCAAGTTGATATAAGAACATGAAGAAAACGTTTACTTCTACCAACTATGTATTTGATTGAATCGTAATATATGTGCTATTTTTTTATTTATTTCATCTTTTTTTTTATTTGTTTAATTCATAAAGCCACCGAAGGAGAGAGTGTATATATGCAATGCCTGGTACTCTATCCTTTTGATAATATTTTCCATCTTTTTTTTTCAATAAAATCTGTTGACATGAAATCAAATATAAGGAACATTGTGCTTGTCATTTTCCCCTCTTCTTTTCTTTTCATTAAGTGTTTCGCTTATTTGATTTGTTTTCGGTTATTTAGATTTATTTTTGCCAAAAGTGTAAAGCTTACAAATATCATTTACTGATTCAACTGTGATGAAGAACACTTTTGTAAGTGAGTCGTAAGAGGACGAAACTGCTGTATGTTGCAGTTAATTTCATTTTTTCTGGAATACTGCATATATAACTAAATTTTAAAGATACAGCATGTGTGTGTGCAACCGCATCTTTAACAATAGGAGGTGATACGTTGGAACCTTCATAGCTAAGTTTTTATCTCATTTGAGTTATGGCACGGTTCATAATATACACAGTTTCTTCGTACACGATTTAAAATTATACAAAACTGACACCTTCTGCTTTTACATTAGTTTAGAAATTTCGATTCCCACCTTTTGGCCCCTAGCATCACTGACGAGTCAAAGGAGGACCAAACAGCTGTATGATGCAGTTTAATTCATTTTTTTGACATCCTTTATCTATTACTAAATTCAAAACGTGCACAGGTGTGTGTTTGGTACGGCATCTTCCATACAGGCATACATTTCGAATATTTCGAATAAATTTTATCATAAATATTATATTACTTCATGCAGGGGAAGACTTAAAATCGTGAAACCAGACTAAAATGACCCGCATAGGAATAAAGCCTTCAATAAATACATGGCGTATTTAGCTATTGTTTATTATATAAAAATTTATAATGACGTTATTTTAAAATATCTTAACTTCACTGAACTTAGTTTCGAATGCAAACATTTTGTTCGATTTGCTTACAGATTTCAAAAATATGTTTAATACCTGAATTCACTCCTTTTGTACAAAATACAAACCATTCAATACAAATTTCTAATTCATGAAACTATGCTACATGATAAACTGATTAAAAAGCGTCAATACATGACCTACCGTTTGCTTATTAGTCATTTAAAAAATTCTTATATATTTCCCTCATAGTATCAATTAAGAGAATAAACACAGGTTACATGCTATTGGTTCAAGTCGATTTCAAAGTAATCAAAATGGAAAAATCATTATGAAAGATTGACTCGAAGTTAACCTCAAAGCGGTTCAAAAATTATCATTCGTAGTCATATGACCTTTGCATTCAGTAAATATCGTTCTCAACTGCCAGTGAAGCAAACTGCCGGTGCATTTACAACCGAGTTGAGTGGGAAAAGTAGGGGGAAAAATCTTGCTAAAAGATCCCACGAAGTGTTGTGTTGTGACGCCAGCCCGCAAGTCTTTGAACATAGCGTTGTTACATTTAAAAAAGTAAAGATAAGTATAAAATGTAATAAATAGTCGATATTTTAGTAATTGATATTATCAAAAAGCTGCTTTATATAGATTAAAAGCACTACCAAAGTAGTAATACCTTTTGTTATTGTTGACACTGTTTTTTTCGTTAATTAATAATTAAATTCACCGCATGTATATTCAGACCATTACATTTCCATAACATAATATTGTTGTATACATTTTTCTAATTGAAGAACGGGCATCACTGGCATTTAGTAGTCATAAAATTAAATACAGTTTAGACATGTCGTCATCATAAGCCAGTAGATTTATTTGTAAGGCAATGTATCACTTACCCGGTGGTGTGGTAGATGTTGATGCAGTTCCACCTGACAAAAGAAATGCAACTAGCAGTTAAAATCTAAACAATGCTGCTTCCACAATAGGTGGGTGTTACATGTATTAAACCTTCGGGGTATCAAATAATAACATTCCATTTATGTCTCACGTACATTGTAGAATAGGCTTTAAAGGCATTTTGATTGGTTGACATTCATGATCATATTAATTACAAACTAAATACGTCATGAACATGTTCATTTCAAACAATATATGACAACTGTAATAATGATTACAAAGTTACCTTGGCTACAATGATCACAATTTGTAGAGCAGTTTTTATAGGTTGGGTTGAAGCAGAGGGCTCCACAAGGCTGGTCTGCTATAACTCCATCTCCACACGTCACAAACCGGTAGCAGTCGTACGGGTTCGCTACCTTGGTATCGTTTGGTCCACACACGCTCGCTGAAATAGATTAAAACAGTAATGACTTTTTTTTTTGTGGTTTTTTTTATTTTTTCTTATAATGTTACCTATACGTATATCTCACTGTTTGAATTACATTTACATTAAAAGTGACAACATTTTCGAAAAATTGTATGAACCAATTTTGCCTTGGCGCAAAGGATAGCGCACATGCTGACATATAAATTCGTCTACTGAGAACGTTCGTTTCCGATGCGTTCTCCAGACAAATATCATAAAGCCGGGGTAAAGAAAGAAATTGGGTATATATTGATGTATCAAATATCAAAATATTTCCAAATCATTTACAGCCGATGATTTAGTGCTATAATTATAATTGGTTTTATAAACCATCTCGAAATAATGTAATATGGTTTGTTCACTATTGAATTACTTTTAACCAAATCAAATGTTTCAAACATTGGTCGTGACATCGTTTTCACCACTTAAACAAACAACAATCTGAGTTTATGTTTTTGTTACAGGGTAACATTAGCTTTATATTTCATTTTTGTATGTTTCAGTAAAATTTATCTAATTGCATCTAATACATGTATGTTTTTATATAATTGTGTAAAACTTACATGGAATCACAAGCAGTGTAGCATTGTCGGAAACAAGGGTGACGTCCTTGGCCATTACGCTATCAGTCAGTGAAGCGGAACACCGTGCGACTGTGCCGTTCCGGCTCAACGCTATGGTTGACTGCGTTTCTATGGTCCGCGCCACCATACAGCTGCTCTTTTGGTCAGTTGGTGTTCTCGTGCTCGGTACTGGGACAAATGTGTTAGTTGTCATGTCGAAAATCTCCAATGCCATGGTCCCCCGATCTGTACCTATTTCACCTTCACATTTAAAAGTCTGTATTTTGTCCTCAACAATTTGAGCAAAACTTAAAGAAATTGCAGGGGGTGTTCTCGGTACATCTGTAAAAGATAAAAAAACAATTGATTTATTTTATAACAAAAAATCAGAGGGCAGGTGACACCATACCTTTCCACGTCCAGACTTCGACCGCCTTGGTGAAAGGCAAGCGCGCTTTCCACTGCACCACCCGACCACCCTAAATAGGGTAAAATATATTGACCATATGCTTTAATGAAACATTTTCTGTTTTAATGCCGGTATAGCGTGTCTTTTTAAACCAAATATTGTAACGATTTGTTTGATCAAATACATTAGTTCTGAACTGTTTCAAAATTATTAATATCGTGTTTACAAATGTAAGGCACGGTATCTTAAAAAGAAAAGAAAATGCCAGAATAAGCTCACCTAACACATCTACTTGTGAAGATGTCTCCGACGAGTCATTGCCCTTCGTCATGTTTAGATGAATGGCTCCACTCATCGCACAGGCTACTTTTGGTATTGTAACGTTGACATAGTTCGTTGAACCATCTGTGTGGTAGGCGAGACTAAGACCAGTCCACATAGGATCTGCTGCTCTGACAACAGACGATGTCTTCGTGAGACTTCCCAGGGGTAACAACGCGGTCGATGTCAAGGGCTTGTGTGATAGTTCAATTTTGTCAAAGTCATTACTCGCTATTTGACATTGTAGAAATGCTGCATCATCAATATAGCCCGATATATCGCCACATGTCAGGACTGTAATATAAAACAATGTTGTCATAAGTTAGTCTTCATATCGAAATGAATAATCAGACATGCAGGGCAAAACATAATCAGAGAATACCAAAGCGTCAACAACGCATAATCCGAACTCTAAATCGATTAAACTAGAGGCAAAATAGGATCTCGTAAAATAACAAGAGAATAGACCAGGTGTTTCGAAAGAGTAAGCGTCTTCTGCTTCATCGACGATACCCGCCGATGAAAGTGTCAGCGGTTGTCGCTGCTAAACGTAGCAAACCTAGGTTAAACAAAACACTTGATGGACCATTTTTATACAAGTCCAGTCGAACCTAGTTATATCAAATTAGGCGGAAATGTGGACTCGATTGTTCAGTGTGAACATTAGCCGAGACTGACGTAATACTTTGAACTAAAAGGAGAATAACAAAGGAAAATGGAACCAGATACGCCAGCCGTATCTATTTCAAGTTTATGGTATAACAACTGGACAAACTTCCATGATATAATTAAGAAAGAGAACATTTAGTTGCTATTATACGAAAAACGCTAGGCATCACTGTTGCTTCTGAACTAACAACTTATGGGGCTAAAAAACAATAATTTTGTTTGAATCAAGCATTTTCAATGATTTAAGAAATCATGTAATCGGTCTATAACGTAAAAGATGGCGTCGCTGTTTATAATGTCGCTTTACATTGGCTGATGCAGCAGCAGCGTATTAATTCGCAAGAAAAAAGAATCCATCAATAAAGTGAATTTCGCAGGGTATTGATTAAATTTTAAGGATTAACTTGAATCTATTTTTTATGTTATGGGGTTATAAAACAAAAAACCGGAGTGAACTTTCATCATAGCGGTTTATTTAGAGTACACTCCGTTTTTTGTGTTATACGAGTATCTCCATAACATAAAAAAATAGATTCAAGTTGATCCTTAAGTAACGGAATTATATAATATAGCACCATCAAGAATATTATTGTGCTCATTTTGTAATAAGTCAAACCTGTTAAACAGTCATCTTAAATAAACTTTCAAATAATGTAGAAATAATTTTAAAAAAAATCACAAAGCATTCCTATGCTTTGCACTAAATGTGAATACAGATGTATATAATGAAATGCAATGTATGTTTATGATGAATATGGTATTTAAAAGAGTCGAAAGATACATATGTTTAGATATACTTACTTGAGGGAGCGGCAGATGTTGTCGTAGGAGGCAGTGTAGTAGTAGCTACAATATAGGGAACGAATGATGATTCATAAACATTTAAGATACTATGACAAACATACTAACATGTATACATTGTTGCATAATGAAAACATTACAAATTACTAGTAGAAAATACAATTATGATAAGTGGTCTGTGTGTGCGTGTAGCTCTATGAGTGTTTGGGGAGTGGGGGCGGGGGGCTGTGTTCTGTTTAAAATATTTAAGTTAAGACAGGGTTATAGCGCTTTGACTAGTTCTGTATAATATAAGTGTCAAAACCATATTCCGAAATCACACTTAATTATAAACCAGGGACAAAATAGTGTGTACAAAGAAAGTAATCAAAGGCCGACCCTTAAAAAAAGTACAAAAAAACAAGACCAGGTGTTCCAGCAGAGTAAGTGTCTTAAAAATATATATATATTTTTTTTTTTTGACAATTTGTGCTTCGACCAAATACAATGGAGAAGATATGAGAAAAGGGTTAGGCATGTTGCTAAAAAACATCAGAGAATACCAAAGCGCCAACAATACCATAAATCGATTAAACTAGAGGCAAAATAGGAACAAAGGAAAGATTAAGATGGAGACCATCGTAAAAGTACAAGCAAATAAAACCAGGTGTTCAAGAAGAGTAAGCGTCTTCTGCTTAATCGAGGACATCCACCATGCAAGTCTTGGTCACATCAAAGTATGCATCAATCCTCAAAATGAGAACCGAGTCATCATTGCCCATCACAACAAGTTAGTACACTAATAAGCAAACTTAAAAACGACCATCTTTGTATAACACAAAGATACAGAATATTTCTCATGAACATGGCGATCACGTTAGGCCTTGAAATAGTAACCAAACCCTAGCAGCTGTATTGAACGAATTGAGAGTGAAGCAAAAAGTGCGTGACTTTAGGAATAATTTCAAGATTACTCACGTGGAGGACACGCGACGTTTGAGCAGTCGTCACAGTTTGCGAATGTTCCTCCGGACACAAAACATTTATCTCCGCACTGGTTTACCACTAATGCTCCGGAATGGCAGTCAACGTGTTTATGACAGTTGTTAGGATGAGCAGTTACCTTTTCGCTTCCCAAATTGTCGCATATATCGTCTGAAAGAAAGCAGTATTGGAGAATTTATTTTTAAAAAGTACCAGATTGGATTTGTCTTAATAAAACGTATTGAAAGAAATGAAAATAGTGCAAGATCGTTAACTTTCCACTGATTATTTCAAGTTATTCTTCTATTTGCATATTAGTACTAAATAAAAAGAATTTGTTTTGTTGAATTGTTGAAAATATTAATATTAATGTTTTTTTCAGTACATATTTTTAATGTTTGGATAATTGTATGCTAAAATATTATGAATTAGAAACTCTAAATAACTTGCAAATACCGGTATGTATTTTTCAAACAACTTTAAAAATGCAGTAGATATGGAAATGATTTTTTCTAAATACTATACCAATGTATTGGTGTCGACCGAAAACTCTATTAACATTATTTGAGAAACAAGCATTTAAATGGGATCTAGCGAAAAAGGGGCCGAGGAGAATTTCTCTTATGTATCAAAAGTTATCAAGAATGATTATGTATTTTCCAATAATAAGTATTATCTTTTATGATTATTTTACAGATCAAAACATACCTGGAACAAGTTCGATAGTGGCATTGTCTGAATATTTTCTGATGCTGTCGTCAGCGCTCACAGTCACACAGCGGATTATCGCTCCTTCCATATCACGGCGGAAATTGATTCCAAAGCTGATTGTCCTCAGAGTGTCCTCGCAACCCCATGATGCAGGACTGGATGATACACGATTTAGATCAGTTGAAGAAATCTTTTCAAACATGGAAGCGTCTGCTCTTAACATCTCAATCTCCGCTTTGCCTTCTGGGAAGCCTACGTCAACAGTACATCTGTGCAGTCTTGAGTTTGCGTTTGGGTCGTTTGGTATCGTCGTCTGATGAGGATCAAGGTACAAAACAGGACTACCCGGTAGACCTGGAATATTCGGTTAGAATATGAAATTGTTTATACAGACCTAGTTTAATTTTACTTCTAAATTCATAAATTAAAGGGGTTTTATGTACCTGACTCTTCTGCTTCTACATTAGTTTTGAAATTTTGGATTCCCACCGTTTGGCCCCTAGCATCACTGAAGAGTCCTTGGAGGACGAAACAGCTGTATAATGCAGTTTAATTCATCTTTTTCAGCATAATTTAAAGGTGCAGCATATGTGTGTGTTACGTCATCTTTTATGCAGAAGCAGAAGTTGACTAGGTCGATATTCAGCGACCACGAAGCTCAATTGGCAGTGAATCCGTCTAGAGTTCGGAACGTTTCGAGTTCTAACCCCGGTCGTGACATACATTTGTTTCCCTCTGTTACATTGATGCATGTGAGCAACTTTTGTTTCAAGCATTTGCCTGGTACATGTATGAGGAAACTCGAACATGGGTTTACTTGGTCTTTGCAAATTCCAAGCCGATACTTATATGGAACATAATATACAGAAAGTAAGTCATGTTAGTTTATCATAAAAATAACTTAAATATAGTAAAATAGGAATGATTCACTATTTTGTTTAGTGCATGAGTTGAAATCTGAGCATGATTATCTCAATTCACAACCTGACTGTAATAAGAATCATTTATTTGAGTAAACCCGAAAGAGAGATTAAAACACAATAGTGTTGCCAAACCTTTGAAAGAACTATTTAAGTGCAATAAGTATATTAGTGTAAATATAAGGTATTGATTGTGAAACGTAATGTTGCATCCACTCTTTCAAATATTCCAGGGTTACTTAAATGATTTTGTCTCTAGTTTAGTAATCAACTCGTCCAGATTGCTTCATTGCTATTATCGGTATAAAGATATCAAGCTATCAGTATGTTACAATTTCTATATAGTGTTAAAACATGTTTTCTTAAGATTGCTACTTTACCACGTTACCTTACCGCTATTTTGTCAAACGATATAGCACGTTAAAGTCGGCAAAACAACGATCAACATATTCGATATACAGTGGTTACGCTTATCTACGCTCTCTACACCCTTGGAATATGTCATGGCAAAACTAAAGACACGCTCATGTCAAAAAACTTAACAATCGCTGGGCCGATTGCTGTCTTTTGAAGATTATATATGCGCCGCAACCGACTTCAAAGTTTGTCAAATTGAACTGTTTTGTGACCATGATATTTTCTGTACATCAAAGGGTTGAACCAGTCTGTTTGCCTCAGCAACAAGAAGGTGAATGCGGAACCTTCAGTTTTGCCAGGGCATACTTCAGGCGTGTAGAGAGCTTCCCTGGTTACTAAGGACCGGTTTTCTTTCAATCACCATCAATTAACGTCTCCACACACAAACAACACACATCCTTAACAATAACAGTGAAACTTATCTTAAACTTACTACTGGTGATACTGGTCTTAACTGGATAAATGATGTTAAGTAACAGTATTACTTTTTATTGATTAATTCTGATTTTGATAACTTACGTTCTACGTCAATGGTTTTTTCCGGTGACGTCAGAATGGACACACTGTTATTGACGACACAACGATAGGTACCGATATCATCACACGATACATTGCTAATCCCAAACGTCAGAACGAGGTCACTTCCGGTTGAAGAAACAGTTCCATATTGTATCTTTGAAGATTCATACTGAACTGTGTTACCATTATAGGAGATGAGCAATGTATCATTACCAAAATTATCGCGTCTATGAACTGCTATTGCCGACGAATATCCACTGTTTGACGCTGTGCACCGGATAGGAGGAGATGCTTTACCCAACACCAATGTTTGTTCATAGCTGTCGAAGGACACATCTGAGGAACATAAAAACATATCATCCTTTAATAAATAGAGAAAAAATAATTTTCCAGCTTATTAACATAACTTAGATTTGGAAGAGAGCAGGAAAACTTTACTCAGAGGCCATTGAAAAGGTTCAGGAGAATACGACCAAGAGCTCCGGAATAGTAAGCATCTAATGCTTTCATCCAGGACACCCAACATGTAAACCTCCACGTAAATATTAGTTTATAAAGTTAGAGCTGAGGCAACCTCCTCAATCATAACAAGTAAGCTTATTAATGAGCATATATTCAGAAACGTCCATCTTCATATCATGTACAAGGATACAAAATGTTTCCCAAGAGATAAAGATGGTGGTCATTCATATTGCGAATTTAGTAAATTCAGCCAAAGACACCTAACTTTCTAAAAAAACAGGTCTTGTAAACACCTTCTGTTTTTATAAATGGCTTAAGGTTAAATATACCTATATAGCATATTTTGCTAGTGTTTAATCAGTTTGAGACAAATAAAGGAATTTCAACAAATCGATATTTACTTTTATATCACAATGGACATAAACAAATATTAACACATGGATGTTTTTCGTATGTGACGGTTTTCTTATTTACCTACATTGTCCTATATAAAGACTTACTTCCCCTGTTGACAAAAATATTCTCTGTTTTGGACTCGCTTGTCACGTCTATCTTTGTGTTCTTTGCGACACATTTTATTTCTGTTCCATTGTCAACAAAACTCGGCACGAAGTCGAAGGTAGCAGTGGATAACAGCAGACAGTCGCCTTCTTGTGTTGGTGACGTCGTCGTTTCTGCAGGTGTCGTTTCGTATGTTGATACAAGTGGCTTCTTTACATGCAGTTCGATTTTTATATCGGCCGTGCCAATCGCTTTACAAACTGCTGATGTTGTTTGTCCTTCATTAAGCGTATTTTGCAAGTCTAGTGTAACATTTTTGGGTTTTCCTGTAATTGCAAGAAAGACACGGAATCATCGAAACTATCAACAGTTTTACGGAGTCTGGTAAAAGAGGGTGTATATCCTCTGGTTATTTCCATGTATTTCCATATATAATTATTTTATTGAAATGGCCTTCTCAATTTATTCATCTTGGTTTTTAGAATACATCAATATTCATAAATACTAACAACTAGCATATATAGACCATTAATAGTATAATTACACGTGACAATCTTATAGCAAAATGAGATTATAATTTTCAAAAGATCAATCCAATCTATGTTAGTGACATGAACTTGCATACTGTTAGTGAACATATTTTAGAAATTTTCATATTTTAGCGATTCTCATATTTTAGCGATTTTCGCGCTTGAAACATTCCGCTAATTTTTGATTACACTGTTGACAGTTTTTGTAAGTTGTTCTACAAAAATGTAACATGCAAATACAAAAATTAACCATAGCGCTTACCTGTTCAAATTTATTTATGCGCTAAAATTTAGATATTTACAGTAATCATCAAAAAAATTATCATTTTAACATACATTTTTTAATTTGATTATATCCCATTTTTATGTTTCAATTTGTTCGTAAAGTGTTAAAATAAAATTCATCAAAGTTTGAAATTATTAAGTTACATCATAGAAGTATTGATCATCAATTAGAGTCTAGGTATAGTTTACTAACCTGTGAGGTCAATAGTCCCTGTGTCTGATACTAAGTTGTCAACTACACACGTATAGACACCCGCATCGTTACATTGTGTTAGAGTAAAATCTTTAAACACCGTGACGTTATTTCCGTTTTCTGTGAAGCCGCTTTCGTTTCTCTTGACAACAAAAGCATCACTTCCGGTAGTTACTATGGTAACATTATCCCAGTCACCGGCATTAATCACAGTACACTTCAATCGAGCTGGCTCATTTACAACGGCTGTGACGTCATCCATAACGACATCTAGAAACAGAAACAAAAGAAATGCATTCAATCATCTTATGATAAATAAATAGATAAAATGTACATTTCTAAATATTTTAAGTTCATTTAATGACTGACGTTTCAACGATGTATCTATTACTTAATTTTAAAAGGTGCAGCAATATGTTTGTGTTACGTCATCTTTAATGATAGGGGTTGCAGACTTTGCTGGTGGATTTTTTAGTGCCATAGGTTTGCTGGAACCTCCATAGCCACAGTTCATCTCATTTGAGCAGTGGCACGGTATATGAAATTATACATAAATGGTTTAATTTTACTTTTAAATTCATAGATCAAAGGGGTTTTTCGCACCTAACCCTTCTGCTTTTACATTAGTTTAGACATATTTGATTCCAACCTTTTGGCCCCTAACATCACTGAGGAGTCCTAGGAGGACCGAAAAAGCTGTATGATGCATTTTTCGGCATACTGTATCTATTACTAAATTTAAACGGTGCAGCTGTCTGTGTGTTACGTCATCTTTCATTTGATTTTTTTTGGTCAATATGTCCTTATTAACATGCTCTTGCTTTTTAACATCACAATTCAATGTTAACTAAATAATGTATCTGGATATGATATACCTGGCAAAATTGGACGACTCGTTGTTATTTCTGTAGTCGTCTGCGTAGTTGTGGTCGTGGTTGGTTCGGTAGTTGTGGTAGTGGTTGGTTCGGTAGTTGTGGTCGTGGATGGTTCGGTAGTTGTGGTAGTGGTTGGTTCGGTAGTTGTGGTAGTGGTTGGTTCGGTAGTTGTGGTCGTGGATGGTTCGGTAGTTGTGGTAGTGGTTGGTTCGGTAGTTGTGGTCGTGGATGGTTCGGTAGTTGTGGTCGTGGTTGGTTTGGAAGTTGTGGTCGTGGTTGGTTCGGTAGTTGGGGGTGTGGTTATGAATGGTGGATCGTGAGTTATGGGTACTACCGTAGTTGTGGTTGGTTCGGTAGTTGTGGTTGCTGTTGATGTGGTAGTTGTACTTGTGGTTGGTTCGGTAGTTGTGGTCGTGGTTGGTTCGGTAGTTGTGGTCGTGGTTGGTTCGGTACTTGTGGTCGTGGTTGGTTCGGTAGTTGTGGTCGTGGTTGGTTCGGTAGTTGTGGTCGTGGTTGGTTCGGTAGTTGTGGCCGTGGTTGGTTCGGTAGTTGTAGTCGTGGTTGGTTCGGTAGTTGTGGTCGTGGTTTGTTCGGTAGTTGTGGTCGTGGTTTGTTCGGTAGTTGAGGTCGTGGATGGTTCGGTAGTTGTGGTCGTTGATGGTTCGGTAGTTGAGGTCGTGGATGGTTCGGTAGTTGTGGTCGTGGATGGTTCGGTAGTTGTGGTCATGGATGGTTCGGTAGTTGTGGTCGTGGATGGTTCGGTAGTTGTGGTCGTGGCTGGTTTGGTAGTTGTGGTCGTGGTTGGTTCTGTAGTTGTGGTCGTGGTTGGTTCTGTAGTTGTGGTCGTGGTTGGTTCGGTAGTTGTGGTCGTGGATGGTTCGGTAGTTGTGGTCGTGGTTGGTTCTGTAGTTGTGGTCGTGGTTGGTTCGGTAGTTGTGGTCGTGGATGGTTCGGTAGTTGTGGTCGTGGTTGGTTCTGTAGTTGTGGTTGTGGTTGGTTCGGTAGTTGTGGTCGTGGATGGTTCTGTAGTTGTGGTCGTGGTTGGTTCGGTAGTTGTGGTCGTGGATGGTTCGGTAGTTGTGGTCGTGGTTGGTTCGGTAGTTGTGGTCGTGGTTGGTTCGGTAGTTGTGGTCGTGGTTGTTTCGGTACTTGTGGTCGTGGTTGGTTCGGTAGTTGTGGTTGTGGTTGGTTCGGTAGTTGTGGTCGTGAATGGTTCGGTAGTTGTGGTCGTGGTTGGTTCGGTAGTTGTGGTTGTGGTTGGTTCGGTAGTTGTGGTCGTGGTTGGTTCGGTAGTTGTGGTCGTGGTTGGTGTGGTAGTTGTGGTCGTGGTTGGTATGGTAGTTGTGGTTGTTGGTGGTGTGATAGTTGTGGTTGTGGATGGTTCGGTAGTTGTGGTCGTGGTTGGTGTGGTAGTTGTGATTATGGATTGTTCGGTAGTTGTGTTGGGAGATTTTTCGGTAGTTGTGTTGGTGGATGTTGTGGTTGTTGTATTGGTGGTGGACGGTTCTGTGGTTATAGTTGTAGGAATCGTAGTTGTGGCTGTTGTTGTAGGTGTTGTGCTAATTAAAGCTGTTGTAGTCGTGATCTCATTCACGGTAATCACAACTACCGTCGAGATGATGACGGTAAATGTACCAAACGTTCCTTGGTCCGGATCTGTTGCTTTGACTTTTATAACTGCTTTGATGGCCACTAGGAATGTTTCGCTGTCAGAAGTAGTCACGGCGGCGAAAAATACCCGGAAACGGACAATCACGCTTCCCTCACTATATCGTTTTGATAATAAATAAAAGGAAATAATTAATTCATCTTCAATGATATATGACGATAACCAACAACATCTCTACAAACCAATGATCTGATGTTTATGCATATATCGAATCTCCAAAATACGAAACGCACTTCGAGAAAAATATGATGATTCCCTTATAAATGTGATCAATACATTTCATTTTTAAATGAAAAGTTAAAAAGCAATAAATCATGTTTTAACAACCGAATACGAAACGGACATTAATTGTTGTTCAGTTGATGTTCAGTTTCGCTAAATAATTATAGTCTACTTACGTTAAACTTGTCACTTCACACCCGGAGTATTTACCCTTCAAGCTTCCGCCGTCTGACACATATGTTTGCTGAACCTTAGGGACATGAGATACAAACAAATATTTGTTGTCATTAGAAAACAGGAGCCAACAAAGGTAAATAATTCTCGTGGTTCATTCAATAGTTAAATAATGTTGTTGTTTTTTTCCTAAATGTCATTTTTTATCGTAATCCACGTATAGGCTGACAATAGAGGATCAGTAAAGATAAAACTCCTAGTGCATTATACATTATGATAAAAAAAATTCTACATGTCCTTATTTTTCGTCATCCAGGTATATGCTGACAATGTCGGAATTAGTTTTGCATAAATAATTGGTCCAGCCACCACACCTAAACAATAGTATGACTCAGAGATCCAAAGAGTTACCGGTTATCTAAATTCATTCATCCATGAAGACGTATTTGGACTTTCCAAGTGCAAAGGTTGGAATTGTTCAAATTAAAATTTTAGGAATGCAAAAGTTAATCCAATGAGATTGCTAAGTATTACATCTATGTTATAGATATTCTTTTTATCGTATTCAGATGATATACATGTATTAGGTATGGATTTGATGTAAGTAAAGAGTGGTATTTTTAGAAATGCTTCAGCTGCTTAATATGGTTTATTTTGTTCCTATTAACAGTCAGGATCATTTTGTTCCTATTAACAGTCAGGATCATTTTATTCCTTTTAACAGTCAGGATCATTTTGTTCCTTTTAACAGTCAGGATCATTTTGTTCCTTTTAACAGTCAGGATCATTTTGTTCCTAGTAACAGTCAGGATCATTTTGTTCCTAGTAACAGTCAGGATCATTTTGTTCCTATTAACAGTCAGGATCATTTTGTTCCTTTTAACAGTCAGGATCATTTTGTTCCTATTAACAGTCAGGATCATTTTGTTCCTATTAACAGTCAGGATCATTTTGTTCCTATTAACAGTCAGGATCATTTTGTTCCTATTAACAGTCAGGATCATTTTGTTCCTATTAACAGTCAGGATCATTTAAGAACGTGCCATGTTTTGGAAATGGAGGAAAAGCAGGAGTAACCGGAGAAAAACTGTCAGTACCTAGCAACTATCCAACGTGGCCTTCTAAGTGTTTGCTTTGTTTGATCAAGATGTATGTATATTAAAAGTAATACGCAATTAATATACAATAAGCAACTAGATGGAAAACATCACATTTTGTTGCAGCTTGTAAATATTTTCTCACCTCGCCACAGAAGCTTTTTTCCAAGTCCTTGAATGCCACAGAGTTGGTATCATTGTAGTCTGCCTGGTACGTTTCATTCAACGACATACTCATGT
Organism: Mimachlamys varia; assembly: GCA_947623455.1. NCBI lineage: Eukaryota > Metazoa > Mollusca > Bivalvia > Pectinida > Pectinidae > Mimachlamys > Mimachlamys varia. The sequence goes on from OX392541.1 coordinate 15,169,261, forward strand.
CCACACTTACTGTTAAACAAAACAGAATATCATTATAAATAACAAATGTTATCATTTAACTGTATATCTTATTTCATCGTACATAAGTATTATCTTACTTTGTAATTTAACAAAACAGGTGTTATATATTTTAACTTGAAATTTGAACAGTACAAAAAAGTTATGTTTAAAAGATGATACTATACCGCATCTTTTTGCAATAAAACAATTAAAGGTTCTGCCTTGTTATATGATATAACATTTTAATATTACGTTATGTATCACATTATGATCATATGATATTTATGATATAAATATATTGTGCATCACTATTTAATAATTAAAAAACCAGAGATCACCAAAGTATTAATAATAATAAAACCTTAATCCCAACTCAAACATTGATAAAACAAGGCAAAGTATGAACAAAGGAAACCCTTGGAAAATTACAAGGAATTAGGACCATGCGTTCCGGAAGATTAAGCGTCTTCTGCTTCATTAACGACACACGCCATTATTGTGTAACAACTACGCAAATGTCATGGCCTCAAAATGAGAACTGCGGCATACTTGTTCATCACAATAAGCAAGCATGAAACGCTAAGGTATGATACTATTGCTCGATAGGCCACAAAGGTCGACCTGTAATTTAAGATTGTGCATGCTTATAATTGCATTTGTGTATATTTAGAGTTGTGATTATTTCTGTTACCGGTACAAATGGTTCCTTTGAAGTCAATGTTTAACACTAGGTATAACATTCAGGTATCCTTACACAGTCTAAATCAAACTAAAATAGGATTCACATCTAAAACCAAGTAAATAAAGAATGATAATTTATGCTCACCGTTCTTCTCCTTTGGTTCAATTAAGGCTGCAATGTATAAAGGTAGAGCGAATTATGATGAGTACATTTGTCTGTATACATTTACCACTCTATGACAGTGTCACTATATAAACTTACATCCAGTAGTTGAGCATTACCATCTCATAAACTGTCAACCGGCGCATTGAAAATGTTGCCCAACATTAGTTGCGGGCAAAATAATAAAACCACAGTTTTCTTTTGAAAACCTAGGTGGACAGTCTATATTTTGTATTTTCATATTGTTAATTTACATCAAATATTGGTATTACATTGATTATTCTTGTCTATTTCTATCATCTTACGCACTAGTTTTTTACGCGGAACAACATGGGAGAGCTGTTAACAGGCTCACAGCCGGAAATGGCGGGGTGCCTTGAATTATGTAAATAAGGCTTTATTGAACCGCTTTCAGTTGGCAGTTATGAACTGATAATGCCAACCAACTGGGCAATGTCAAATTTTACATAAAGCGCTACCAGTTCAATGCAAAAGTCTTCCAACGAAATAACGCAGAGGATACAATGTAAACAATTTGACCTACACTACAGAACAGTTCAGAAATGTATTTGGTAAACCATGTTTATCCAGTAACTGTATATTTGTTAAATTTCGAATGTGTACATATTAGCGTTTTTTTACATGGAAAGTATTTGCGGAGGTTTAATTCCCAGATCATATACTAATGTGGAACTTAGAAGAAATGACCATACTAAAAGACATTCTTGAAGTGTTTATTTTCGAGAATATTGATCTAGACGTATTGGTCAAAATTCTTAAAGGGACAATGTTTTTATAATTCAACTAGTATCATATATACATATCAAATAAGGCATGAAATAACTGCGCCCCTGGCGCGAACATATGTATAGTGTATTGTAAACAAACTGAACACTAGTCTGATTTCAAACATACATCTGGGATGCTGAATTTTTTAAATACGTTGCAAAGAAGTATGATATATATGATGATTAATTGGACCTAATTGTTTTGTTTTATATCAAATCGACCAAAATAGGTTGAATTGAGAGCTCGCATTAACCAAATAACAATATAAACAATCTTCACAAAATTATCCATATAATATGAAAAAGACAAAGCCTTAAAAGGGCGTAGCTTTAGTAAGTCTCTAATATTTACTGAGAATCATTCATGTTCGTGTTCAGAAAAAGATAGAATTTCTATTATTTAAAGTCAGCAAGTCGAAAAAAACCATCTTCTCAAGCAACGACAAAGATAAATGCAACATGCATCAGCTGAAAGATATTCGGGTTAGTTTTAACTTTTCGGAAATAACCGATGAAGGCAGAGCGTGAAGTGACTTAATTGTGTGGCGTAACGTAATTGTGTGATGTGTTTCCGGTTTCACCCCTGGAGGACTACTTCCGGACGAAAATAATCAAAAGTAAAGGGTAGCAACAAGGGGAAACAACTCTGTTTACGCACGCATGTGTCACCATTCAAGTGCTTCGCTCGGTCGCCTTGGCGCCCGAGCGCTACTTTCGTTTAACATATTTTCAAGGATATTAATTAAAATAATGCTTCAATAATATTTTGAAAAAAATACTTTTACTTACGATCGTTCCGCACACTGACAAAAATGATAGACGCCATTACTGCAGCAAGGCAAACTATGATAATAGCGGCAACTATTGTTTTCTTAAAATTCCAACACGGTCGTTCCTCTTCACGCTTTCTACTGAAACTCTCCTCGGACGAATGTGTGTTGCTGTTATTGTCTGAATAATATTGCCAACAAGGTGCATAGTCTGCGTTGTGTTTTCCAGAGGTGGCATCGTAATCGGCCGTTCTAGTGCTCCAACGAGTTGGTATCTATACAAAAAGGACAAAATAAAATAGTCAGAATACCATATCGGCAACCAAACCACAATCCGAACTCCAAATCGGTTATACTAGGGATCAAAGAAAAGATTTACATGGAGACCAGTGTAAACGTATATGAGAATAATACCACTGTTCTGGGAGAGTAAGCGTTTTCTGCTTCATCGACGACCATACTAAGTAAAATAATCTGAATACCAAAGCGTCAACCAAACCACAATTCGAACTCAAAATCGATTAAGCTAGTGATAAAATATAAACAAAGAAAAGATTTACATGGAGACCCGTGTAAGTACAAGATAATAAGATCAGGTGTTCCGGAAGAGTAAGCGTCTTTTGCTTCATCGACGACACCCGCCATGTAAATCTTTGTCATAAAATGAATCATTTGTATATTTTCGAAAACATCTTATCTTGTATCTGTCTAGTTTCCGTCGGTTCTATTTTTATACGAACAATCACGTGATTTTTTTTCGAATCATTCCGTGCCGATTCGCAAGAAAACATAAGAAATGTTTTTTTAACATAGAAAAAGATCATAAAAATATAACTATGGTACTGATGTGCTAAGTAATACATCTTGACATTAAATAAACATGTTATTGTTGGATAATCTAAACTGTTCAGGTTAAAAAAAATATAGAAAATGTTTCATGTTTTTCACGTTGAGATTCCTATAATTAGTCGAATGACGGCAGCGAAATTGAGCAGACGAGTACCAAATTTATCGGAAAATGCCGTTTTAAAGTACTTTCAGGTTAATTGACACAACTAAGACCTAGATTTTTCTAAGAATAACATTTGCCTTCGGAAAATATATTTCATTTAGAAATTGGTCCAAACACGAGATAATTATTATCATTATATAAGATTATGTTTTAATTATGGAACAGTCCCGGTTTCATCAACGTTCATTAACTTAAGGGAATTCCTTTACTTAAATAATCTCCATAGGAAAGCATAACAGAATTTAAGGAAAGTTCTTTAACTAAGGATTGTCTCCTTAAATTCTGTAATGCTTTCTTATGGGGATTTTTAAGTTAAGGAGTTTCCCTTAAGTTAAGGAACGTTGATGGAACAAGGGCCAGGATTATTATTGTTTTTAACTTATAATAAGTCATATGGCTTTCCATTTTCAAGGATACATGTGGAATGTTTGGGGGAAATTATCTCTTTTCTGTAATTTCTTTAACTATTGACCAGTTGGGTGAGAATGGAGGATTTCTAAACAGTGTACATAGCAGTGGATATCTTTTCTTAAAAGGTTTGACAATTACACCTGTCAATCATTTTTTCTACCTACCGTGAATCTTTTGTTATATTATAGGTGTGGTGTCGTTATAGGTCTAACATGAAATTCATTCAACACTATCATCTACATCCGGTCTTGGGGTTATTTTCAAACTGTCTCATTGAATCATGACAAGTGTTAATATACAATGCATGTTTATAGTACGTGAATGGAATATTTCTAAAAGTATTCACCATATGTCATATCTATATAAGAATAACATAACTTTCCTATTCATTATCACTTCCAACATGGAGACTTTTTTACAATAAATAAGTAAAAGAATATCGAAGCGTCAACATAATCATAATCCAAACTCAAAATCGATTAAACCAGGGGCAAAATTTGAACAAAGGAAAGATTCACATGGAGACCCTTGCAAAAGTAAAAGAGAATAAGACCAGGTGTTCCGGCAGAGTAAGCGTCTTCTGCTTCATCGACGACACCCGCCATGTAAATCTTTGTCACATCCAAGTAAACATCAAGTTCTCAAAATGAGAACCGAGTATCATTGTCAATCACAACACGTAAACACACTAATGAGCATACTCAAAAACGTCTACTTCATATCACTTAAAGATACAGAATATTTCTCAATGAGACAAAGATGGCGACCAAAAACTTGCCCCGATTGAAGGTTGTGCACTAATGTCCAAATTGTCTAACATCAAACATGACTGTGTTTTTGAACGTTGTGCAAATCAATTACAAACATCTCTTTTATTTGTTATTTTTTAATATTTGTAGGTTCTAACAACAGACATGACCACTTCAGCTCGTGCCGGGTTTTAAAGGTGAATAAAGGTGAAGGAAGGCTAGAGTCCCCGGAGTAAACAAACAGCGATCGAATGTCTGTGCATGTGCTCTAGTTTTTATATTACAGCTTTACAAAAGACATATGCAACCAAATGTCATGGCTGCTCTTGCATCGCTGCGTCATTGAAAATATATCGATCTCGAATCTACTCCAATACCCTGGCCAGGTGGAAAATGCCTGCATTATTAATTACACATCAACAACAACCGTTTGTACTGAAGTTCCGAACAATGCAGTGTAGTACTATCCAGGGCTATTTAAATAGAGATCCTTATGAATGTTATCGACTGATTAAATAACATTTAAATGTCTTTAGAGTTGTTGGCTATCCTTGTAATCAATATGAGATTTAAAGGCTCCATTGCATGTATTTCAATTGTCGTTTAACGTATCAGCAAAACTACATAGATCACAAATACAGCGAACAGTCAATACAGTAAACAACGTACGGGATCCTTTTAACTGTGTTAAGTTTGTTTTGTAAGATTGTGAGTGATATTCTGATTTTTAATATATATAAAGATGACATAACAATCCTTATAACTGTGTATTTTAATTAAACATTTGAAGTGGCATTCTTATTTGTAGTATCATAAAGATTACATAACACACACACATGCCGCACCTTTTAAATTTAGTAACAGATACTGTATGCCGAAAAAAAAATGAATTAAATTGCATCATACAGTTGTTCCGTCCTTTTAGGACTCGGCAGTGAAAATATGCGTTTTATAGCATATTTATAAGTAATTTGTGTTATACAATGCCCACGTTGTGGCATAACTTTTAATATACACATTTTCGTAGTACACGATTTGAAATTATACAGCACTTCTTTAATTTTACTTCTAAATTCATAAATTAAAGGGGTTTTACGCACCTTACCCTTCTGCTTCTACATTAGTTTAGAAAATTTTGGATTCCCACCTATTGGCCCCTAACATCACTGAAGAATCCTAGGAGGACGAAACAGCTGTAGGATGCAGTTAAATACATTTTTTCGGCATACTGTATCTATTACTAAATAAAAGGTGCAGCACATGTGTATGTTACGTCATCCTGAATAAGCTCCCTTTAACCAACTTCCACGCTGAGATTGTTGCTTTAAATTGACTTCATTATCCCTATTACGTTGTTTGACATGTTTTTAATCGAATATCTAAGCTATGATTTCAAAATGCTTATTCAACAAAAGTTTTTCTTAAAATATTTATGTATTCTTTGTGATTGCACGTGTTCTTAAACATGACTGTTCTTAAACGTGAATTAAACTGAACAACGTTTCCGATAATACTAAAAAAACATGAGTTTCAAATAATTGTTTTTCTTTTCGCGTTCAGAAAGAGTTATTTCATCAAGATACTCAAGAAAAATCATGTGTGTGCGTTTAAACAGAATTAGCCTACTTTACATAACTGTATGGTTGTATAAGGAAACCTCCTTTTGGAAGATCAGCGGTTTCCTTGGCGACCATTGATAAATGACGTCAGAGAGAAGACCTTATTATGATCTTTTTTGTAACTTTTTTTCCATCTTACTATTTTGTCATGCCGTTTTATCTCATTATTATTTTATATGATTAATTAACTGTCCTAAAAGATGTATCAGTCTGTGTGACATTATAGCATTCTAAAAGCATTAACCGTTTTTAAAAACCAAATCACTATAAACAAACGATTATAAATAATAAAACGTGCTGCATTATAACCAAACTTATCATGATTAAATACAAATATACGGGATCTTAAAGGAATATCCATGTTATGCTATTTCCATTGTATACAAAAGATACGAGAATACCGAAACAACAACAAAACCATAATTCGAACCCAAAATTCGAATAATTCGAATTCGAAAAAGAAGCAAATTATGAACAAAGAAAATATCCACACAGAGATCCTCGATAATGCACAAGAGAACAGGACCAGGTGCTCCGGAAGAGTAAGCGTCCTCCGCCCTAACGTCGACACCCGTTACACAAATGCAATTGTGACGTAGGCATACGTTGTCACGGTTGGATAAACTTCATCATCTTTATATTTCACTTTAATTGTGCATTTACATATTCAATATATGGCCGGATGAAACCCGCTTTGAGGCGACCTTCAGGTTGTGTTAAAGCGGTATATAAGAACCTAAATTATTATATCTTAAAAGATGTTATAACTGATCTTCTCGTGCACTTATTATACTGATATACCAGTATAATTGCATTAAGAATACATAAAACTCTAAGGTAATATATATAACAAGCATTTAATGCTACGAAATGGCATGGCTTTTGCGTTCACAAGTCATTTAGAACACTAAACTAACAATGCCTTGAAAATAATATTCATTATTGCTGCATGATCAACGTATTGTTAGCTTAATAAAATGTAAAATACAAATTCTAAAGCATGGAACGCTTTTAAATTGCACTTTTAATATCAAATATATCATGGCTGTAGACTTAGTGCACACAAATAAAATATGAAGAATGTTTGCGGCGCTAAGGAATTATAACCATAACCATGATAATAATTTGTGACATTGATTTATAAGCCGGCATGTCGTTTAACATCAAATACACACAAACAAACAAAACAGAATGACTCAACTACAAGAGGAGATCATATTTCCACTTCCTGGTATCTTTTAAACAAATATTATGTAGGGTCTTCGTTTTTCGCTTTAAAAATAACATATAAAACACATATTATCGTTATCTTTTATAAAAAATGATAAATTCATATACTGTTGAACAGACATTTTACTGTTTCGTTTCGGGCGTATATGAAGTTTGGTTTCATTATTGTACCTTATTTTAAATCATAAAGGTGATATGCAGGAGTGTCTCTTATGTACAATCCTTTGAAGAAATTTTAAACAGGATGTAAATTCTCAATGGCTTTTTGAACAAATTATTGATTATTTAAACTTGGTTGCTCCAAGTTTGTTAACTTGCCAATACATACCTGTAAAATACATACAAGACAAGTATGGTAATTTTTGGATAAAAAGCAGAGCACGCAATACCTAGTTAGACCGAAGTAGATATATCACCTTTCATTCTTTCTATAACATGAATTTATTTTTCTTTACAATTACAACGTAAAACCATTTAATGCAATTCTTTTTAGTTCCTAAATAGTATGCATCACGACTATTATTTAGTTTGAATATACAACTTGTATTTAAGCAACGCGAAGATTACTTAGAGCTACAAGAACCAAAACGTCTTTGTTCGTTGTGAAATGTTTGTATAGACCTCCTTAAACTTTCTTATTTTGTTTGACAAAGAATTCTTTTCGGGCTATGCCGTCATATGGGAAATCGTGCTCGAGGTGCACGGAAATAGCGCAACCTCCCAAAATAAGCACCCATTTAGGCTTTTGTAAAATAAATTCCAGATAACCCGCACTGTTAGATTGCCCCCGGGTTATTCGTCGAATGTATACCTAGTGAGTATACATGTACTTCGTATATGACTTTGTGATTTATTGTTTTTAATGGTAAAAATCAGAGACATATGAGGGGAATATTTTGTATATGTTTATATGTTTATTTTGTTAATATATATGTTTAAGTGTATAACTAAAGCTATATATAAACTTATCAGTAATATATTTTGTTTACAAATAACGTAGATCTACATGTTGATACAATTGGAAGCATATAGCCCGCATTTTATAATACTATTGTAAAGAAATCCACAAATAGTCCGCGCCGGCACTAAGCATGTTCTGATGTAAACAAATCGTAGAGCCTGCGGGCAATACGCAGGAAATTACGGTACAAAAACATTGTATACAATAATCTGAACTCGAAATCGATTAAAATAGGGACAAAATATAAACAAAGGAAATATTTACACGCAAGGAATAAGACCGGAAGAGTAGTAAGCGTCTTCTGCTTCAGCGACAACACCAGCCATGTAAACCTTGGTGACTAACAAGTAAATGTCACGTCCTCAAAAGGAGAACTTGGGCATAATCCTCAATCACATCAAGTAAGCACACCAATAAGCATATTCAAAAACACAAATTTCGATTGAAAGTTGGTTCCCGAATCATAATATAATTTTAATGTGAAAAAAACATAATACTGCTTGGCAGAGGAGCAAATTATTTGATTGAACATGCTTACTTCACTTTCAACAAATTTTATTTCATTAAGAGAAAAAACATCGAACAACAGGCATAGACTTTATTAGTGATCTCAAAATAGTTACAATGAGTATTAAAAGAATGAGATATAAGTTGAAGAAAGGAACACTTTCAAGTATAACCATTTGATTTACTTTTATTATAGTTTATGTTATCAATTTAATCTATTTTTTTCCAGAAAAAGGTAAACCCTGTATCAATGACTGGTATCCTTCCACCTATGGGATATAGACCAGCAAAGTCCATGACAGAAAATAACAGCTGGTCATCCATTCATAAGTTTTAAATTAAAAGGTGCAGCACATGTGTCTGTTACGTCATCTTTAAAAATAGGGGGTGGCAGACTTTGCTGGTGGATTTTTAGTCCCTGGGGTTTGCTGGAGCCTCCATAGCCACAGTTAATCTCATTTGAGTATTGGCACGGTACATACTATACACGTTGTCGTAGTACTCGATTTGAAATTATACAAACTAGCTTAATTTTACTTCTAAATTCATAAATAAAAGGGGTGTTACGCACCTGACCCTTCTGCTTCTACATTAGTTTCGACATTTTGGATTCCGACCATTTGGCCCCTAGCATTACTGAACAGTCCTAGGAGGACAACTGTATGGTGCAGTTTAATTCATTTTTTCGTCATGCTGTATCTATTACTAAATATAAAAGGTGCAGCACATATGTGTGTGTAATGCCATTTTTAAGTTACCAATCACTTATACAGCATTTAAAGTTGAATATACATGAAATTTAAGAAAAGCAATATTTGGAAGATATAAATCTAGCATATTTTACTAATTTTAATATACATGAAATCTTTTGATCTTAAATGGAAAAATGGAAATTGGGTTTCTTCCTGGTCGTCTTTCTCTGACTCAGCAAGTTGGCTTGAATAACACGTCCTTGTATAAACTTTTTATTTTTCCATTTTGATTGGATCATTTTAAACGACATGTCAAACAGAAATAACTATATTGAAATTCTCACATGATTTGAAGTCACCCTATATTACAGCAAAACAGCGCTCCTAAGCTCGTCGGAACGAGGACAGAATATACAATTAGGTGCGTTTTTAGGGTAGCACAGCATTAGCATAACGTTATAAAAGAATTTACCTGTGCTAAAATGTTAATCTGCATGAGGTTCATAATTAAAAAAGATTTTGAAACTCGATTCTAAAGTCTCCACGGTTTAATGTCAAAATAAACATTTGACATTTAATACTTTACAGACTTAATTTAACAAAATAAAGTTTGTTCTTTCGAGTCTTTTGTTAAGTGATGTTGAGACACCATACATAAAAGTTTCGACAAAGGACAATTTCGTTTTGATCTATGGGCTATAAAGTATACAAACAAACTCTATGCAAATGAGAGAGAATAGCCGATATACAAGTACTACTTAATACAACGATCGATAAGTGGCTTTCCGTTAAAGAACTTCCTGGTACAAAAATAGCGTTATTAAATATGTATGAGTTTACAGCTATAAAACATAACAGATACATATTACGTAAAGAAAATCAATTATACCTACATATTACGATCAAAGTTGAGAACCATGATCATAATTAAATTGCATTGCGTAAAAATAGAAATATATACTAGCTAGACGAAGCAAAGACAAATAAAACAAACAAACGAGCCCACACAAAAAGGATAAGAAACACCAAGACCTCATAATAAAGTATTGCGTCTGTTATTGTAGATATTTGTCCCCTAGCTCACAACATACTTTCTGTCAATCCCAGGGATAGGCCAGAGAGTCCGCAGAAATAATTTATATGATAACAACTATTTATGGCATTAGAATCGGTTTTCAATGTAACAAGATTTATTATAGAAAAATATGAATGGAACCAGAAATGTCTATGAGAAAGACATGCCCCTTCCCCCATATGAAATTAGTTTTTCGTGCTTATTGCGTATGCGAACTTTAATGACAATCATACCAGTATTTATTAAAATAAGCTGGTTACATTACCATGGGACGGAACTCGACGGGACGGGTAACACTATATGCCCCCCCCCCCCCCCCCCCCCACCCATTTCATGGCGGTGGCATAAAAATATGTACAGTACAGATACTGGAAACCATTTATGGAATACGTTTATGCCATCAATTGAATTTGCGAACAGACCATCCTGCTATGCTAAGAGAAGCAACTATCAAATGTCTATCTCCTGGCCACATCGGGGATCTTAGGGTTTACACATATTCAATTATTTAAATACAGGAACAGTCTTGACTTGCTACACCGTGTACGAAAGTGTACACCAAACTTAATCAAGTACAGTATAACTTGTCTAAACCGGCCCCTGTCTAATCCGAATCCCTGTCTATTCCGACCATACAGTTCGGTCCCATTACATTTATTTGAAATCATAAATCATCTTTCCTTTGTTCATTATTTGCCACTGGTTTAACCGATTTTTGAGTTTGGATTATGATTTGGTTAACGCTTCGGTATTCTCTTATTTATTTATACTCAAACCCCTACAAACTGTTGTGTAAACCGAACAAATAATTTGGTCCTTATTACATCCGGTTTAGACAAGTTACACTGTAGTATAATGTGACATTCAACATTGCCTCATTAACATATAGCTATACGATAAACATGACAATTTCCATTTTCCCTTTCTTGATAGCAACATCAGTGCTTCTCCAGCCTGTGGTGTTTACATTTCCCAGTTAACTCGTTATTCTAGGGCTTGGCCTAATACGATGGCGGGTGTCGTCGATGAAGCAGAGGACGCTTACTTTCCCGGAACACCTGGTCTTATTCTCTTGTACTTTTACAAGGGTATCCATATAGATCTTTCCCTTGATAATATTTTGCCCGTAGTTTAATCCATTTTGAGTTCGGATTAAGGTTTGGTTAACGCTTTGGTACTATCTTAATTCTTTCCTAAATACCGACATTTTTGTGAAAGATGTCAGGTGCTTACAAAAGAACGCGACGCATAGGGGTTCGAGATATAATGGTTGATAAACACTTTTGGGCAACCTTTATGATTGCTTTCTTGGTGTAATCGACCTATGTCTTATATCCTGGTGTTATAAAAAAGTGCAGGGATTTTTCTTAATTGAATGCCTACTTACTGCTTTTAAGAATGCTGACCCAGTTCTCACTTTGTGGACGTGACATTTACTTGGATGTGATATAAATGTACCTGGCAGGTGTCGTCGTTGAAGCAAAAGACGTTTACTCTTCAAGAACACCTGGTTTTATTATCTTGTTATTTTCAAGGGTATCCGTGTAAATCGTTCATTTGTTCATACAATGAACAGAATGTGTATTTTGCTCTTAGTTTAATCGTGTTCGGTTTGGATTATGATTGTGTTAGGGTTTCTGTATTTTCTTTTTTTATTCATTAGCAGATGCGGTTGTCTCGTATTACGTGTTGTTCAAGTATAGTTTGTGTCACGTGCGTGTTATAAGTTAGTAAGTATCATCAGTACGACTCATCTATTAACGAAACAAACACCTTTAATCACCATGATAAGTAAATATAAAGAGAGAAATCAATGACGGGGAAAGCATCTACAGATAGATAGAGTCATACTGTCTACCGAGTAGCGCTTGATTCGCCTACACAAGGTATACAACGTACATTGTATAGCAAATAAGCATTTTTGTATTGGTGTTAAACAAAATACCAGTATTTTTCGGAAAAGTGCAAATAGACATAGGATAATGTATTGTTTTGCAAGACATATTTTTGGGTTATGTTACACCCCTTATCATATTTATGACAAAGACTGTATCGAATTCTAGTAACCATATATCAACGCAATGATTATAAAGATATTATTTAGTTTGAAAACTAACCTAGCCGTGACAATTCTTTAGAAAATGAAATGCAAGCATGTTTTGTTTGTGTTGTTTTGACGACTGGTTTTTATTTACAAGGAATCTCGGTGTATCTCTAAAATAGAAATCATCTTTTAAGTTGTAAAACGAAAATTCTATACATATGTATTTCAAATTTAGTTGATTGATAAAGTGATAATATTCACTATCGCGATGTTAAGAATTCCATTGTGCCGACAGTTAAAGCAAAAGGGTAGTCTCAACTAAATTTAAGAAAAAACAGACCACTTCTTCCTTAAAACATTTTGGTCGTGAAAATGAGCTTCATAAACAATCTCTGTGCGTCATATATTTACTTTTTATCGTTATGATTACAAGTCGAATGGCTTGTTCCGTCTGAAACGCGAGATTTGTGTTTATTTTGTTAGCAGGATCACTAAACATATAATTTAAAATCTACATGCAACGTAGGTTTAAATGGATAATGGAAGTAAAATAATCAGTGTTTGAAATCTATGACTTTTTAAAGATTAGGTAGTGTATTGAAAGCTCGTCTGGTTGTAATAGGGACGCATTGGCCTACTTTTTGTCAACTTAATGTAGCCACCTATTTTCTAAACCATTCACCAGCGAGAAGTTTCTTTGCGAAGTGTACATTTTGGATCAACAGTTTCAACATTATTTTGACAATGGCCGTCGTTTTGGGATCTCGCGAAAGTTTTCTTTTTGTGAAATGTACATTTTGGATCACGTGAATTTAGACGGCAGCCATCTTTGAAAAGCTGTTAAAAACTGGTGAATGAGTTAGAAATTGGATGGCGACATTTGTCTGTAGTCACCTTCTGTGAATAGGTCTAGCCTGGATGCTGGGTTTTTCGAATCACGTATATCATGTATATTTTGTTGATATGATACATGTATCATATTTCTAATATGCATTTTGTTGGTTAAACTATAACGGAATATTCAGAGAATATTGAAGTGTCAACAAGACCATAATCCGAATTCAAAATTCATAAAACTGGAGACAAAATATGAAAAGAGGAAAGATTTACACGGAGACTCTTGAAAAGTACAAGATAAAAAGACCAAGTATTCCAGAAGAGTGCGTGCCGTCTGCTTCATTGACCACACCTCATATAATTGAAGTCCAAAAATAACTTTTATGTTTGAAGTCATATGATTTATTATTTGTTTGTACACCATATTTTCATAAAGGCAAGCTTAATATTTTTAAGTACTTCAAAATCTATAACACGTAGTATTGAAATGAAAAAAAGTACGAAGAAAAAAAATCAGAGAAATGCGTGTTGATTAAGTAAGCAATACACGTAAATAAGGGCCAGATATTGACAATACAGGAGCTTTAATTGAACGCTCCGTTCTTTTGAAAGCTACCAATGAATATACAGCGAGATATATGGCTACACCTCTTATCCTTCCAAAACAGCCATACAACTTACTTCCTGGTCTTCAGGCGGTCAGGCAAACCTAATATGTAGACATTTAAATTACCATGGCTTGTTCCATTGTGAACGGGTACTTTGTAAAGAAATGTGATATCCTTTTTAAACAATATATGTAGGTACAATGAGATAAATGTATAAGTATAGATTTACTTGGCCAGTGGAATAAGTCTGGTGTAGTTCCCATAAGTTTACCAATATCGCATGTTGTGAATGATAATTCATGTTTTGACCTTGTTTTGATCGATTTGGAGTTTAGGTTGTAGTTTTCTCTTGGCGCTGCAGTGTTCTCTAATTTTCTTACTGTATCTACAAAATGTATTACTAAATTTAAGAGGTGCAGCATATGTGTGTGCTACGTAATCTTTCTTATGCACTACATGCGTTAGTGTTTTGATGGATACATGTTTCAAAAGTTGGTTTCAGATACAATTTTGAGATTGATGATTAGATTTACAAACTTTCCAAGTATTTGAAGGAAGCAAAAATCTGTAAGTTTAACCATACACTTTTTTTATTGAAACTCCGCGAAAAATACCTTATACAATTTAGCAAAGATATGATCACCTAGAAAAGTCATTCTTATAACGCACACACCAGAAACAAATCAATTATGTAACAATACAATGCTTCCTATAAAACGTCCGGCGATAAAATCCTTTCTTTAATACTTACATAATGATATCTCATTCTTAATCAAGTACTACACCCATAACTCCTTATATACACTTTAGCAATGACATGCCAGATTTTCTGTATAGTATTTTTACAGCCGTATAACTAAAAGCTTCCCTTTAAACTAAATAACAGTCGACATCCCGCCTGTCTGTCTTTAGTTACACAGCAAACCGCATTCTTGTCGACCTTTGGCATCTTGGCAAGCGTTCGTACTTCGAAGACTGCGAAGGGTGAAAGATGCATGCAAGTCACCTAAAACGGGTGTTATGAATAACCAACAAACCAATACAATTTACTACTACCACCAACTACTTTCATACCAGCAAAACAAAGCCACATTTGTTCTATATAGCTACTCACACACCGGCAAAACAACAACAAAAAAACATTTGTTTCCCTATATAGTTACATTCATACCATCAGAACAACACCACAATTTTCTATGGTGAATATTTCAACCAACCACTTTCATGACAACATAACAATAACAACAACACAATTGACTACTACCACAAATTACTTACATACCCTTACCACTAAACACCCACACATAATAAGAATTACCACTTACTTTTAAAATATCAACATACCAATACCACTATTACTACCACCACCACTACCACCCTATTACATACCCTTACAAACACCCATAATTACAGCTACACCGGAAATCGGTCTTTATAGGAAGCGAACTAGCGATCCTTGTTCCAAAATTACCGGTCGTTAGCCACATTAGACAGGTGGTCGTTATACAGATGGTCATTATAAATTGAAATCTCACGGGGAATCTGAAAATCGGTCGTTCTAGGAAGCGAACTAGCGACCGTCGTTCCAAAATTACCGGTCGTTAGCCACATTAGACAGGTGGTCGTAATATAGTGAAATCACACGGGGAATCTGATAATCGTTCGTTATAGACAGGCGGTCGTTAGAGCAGGTTTGACTGTACTTATATTTACTTAAAAACCAACACACCAACATCATTATTACTATTGCCACCACCTAAATAAAACATAAAACAACCATATGCACAATAACTAATACAACAAACTAAGTATTCTGGGTACATTTTTAATTCCACTCCAATATCTACTCGATAACCATTGTTCCGCAAACTTAAGTTTTCATTTCAAACTATACCCCAGCAGGTGAAGCATTTCCATGATCACGACAACAAGACGGAGCTATACAAATGCTCAGAAATTACAACGTTTAAACAACATTTTTATTATGTAAGGGATTTTACACTGTTATATATTCAGCAAAGTACATTAAGCAGTGCATTCCCCATTTAAACAGGTTGAACGGATTGCAGAAACTAACAAACAACTAGCGCCTGGGTGAAACATTTCATGATAGTTTTTTTTTTTTTATTACTTTTGGCACCTAAACCTAAACTTGATACAATCATGTTTTGTGGATATCGAAGGGTCTCAAATAAGGATTACTTGAAATATAATATAAAAGGATTTGTCATTAGAACACTTAATCTTAACAAGGCGTCAGTGATATAATTATTCGTATTTCTCTACAATTGCATCACCTGCTCACATATCGACAATCATTTGGTGCATAATAACTACAATGTACTAACTTGTGTGTAAGATGATAACATTTTCTAAAAGATGACGAACAATAAAGTGTTTAATTGTCAGATCTGAACACCCTTTTCTCATTTTATTTTACGGATAATAACCACAATGTACTAACTTGAGTGTCAGATGATAACATTTTCTAAAAGATGACGAACAATAAAGTGTTTAATTGTCAAATCTGAACACCCTTTTTCATTTTATTATACGGAAAATAACCACAATGTACTAACTTGAGTGTCAGATGATAACATTTTCTAAAAGATGACGAACAATAAAGTGTTTAATTGTCAAATCTGAACACCCTTTTTCATTTTATTATACGGAAAATGACCACAATGTACTAACTTGAGTGTCAGATGATAACATTTTCTAAAAGATGACGAACAGTAAAGTGTTTAATTGTCAAATCTGACCACCCTTTTTCTCATTTTATTATTCGGATCTTAATAAAGCAAAGACCATATGTTTTGTGTACTAATAATGGATATTTCGTGATACATCAACTTCATTGCACAATAAAGTTTCAAAAAAGAACTGCACTTCTACCAGAAAATCAGGAAGCTCAATAATAAAAGAATATACATTAATCAAAACTTTCTTTTTGTATTGATCGCAAAAGAGCTCTTAATATCTGGATTATGTTTATGTTTATTTTATAGAGCCTGAACAGTAATCTCAAAATTGAATGATCATTTGGTGATTTCATTCAGTATTTCAGTAGCCTTAAATTAAAAAAAATGATGACACTCGGGTACATGTCAGTATTCCACATTTCGAACGTTGTTGGTCCGGCGTCATCGTGCGAATTTTTTTTCTTGTAAACACGTTTACTTGAGAAAGTATGAACAAATTGGTATGAAAAATGACGTAACACACACATATGCTGCACATTTTATATTTAGTAATAGATACAGTATGCCGAAAAAAATATTTAAACGGGTGTCGTCTATGAGGCAGAAGACGCTTACTCTTCCGGAACACCTGGTCTTATCAGCTTGTACTTTTACAAGGGTCTCATTGTAAATCGTTCCTTTGTTTATATTTTGTCCCTAGTTTAATCGGTTTTGAGTTCTGATTATGGTTTGGTAAACGCTTCGATACTCTCTAAAAACATTTTAACTGCATCATACAGATAGTTCGTCCTCCTAGGCCTCTTCAATGACGCTATGGGACAAAAGGGGGGAATCATTTTTTTTAAACTAATGTAGAATCAGAAGAGTAAGGTGCGTAACACCTCTTTAATTTATGGTTTTAGAAATAAAATTAAACTAGTTCTGTATAATTTCATTCCGTGTACTGCGAAAATGTGTATACATGTATTATGTACCGTGCCACAACTCAAATGAGATAACTATGGCTATGGAAGCCCCAGCAAACCCCGGGGACTAAGCCATACAGCAGCAGAGTCTGCCACCCCCTATCATGAAAGATGACCTAACATACACATACTTGAAATATAGCCTTAATAGGTATGGCCTTTTTGCAGTTTCCAAAGGCGCGGCATGTGTGTGTTACGTCATCTTTCAGGATACAAGTTGGTAGACTCTGCTAGTGGCTATAATTTGTCCCCGAGGTTTGCTGGAGCCTTGATATATTGTAGCCACAGTTGTCTCATTGTCTCATTTTTCAGTAAACTGTATATATTGTTAAATTTAAGGCCAGCATGTGTGTGTTACGTCACCTTTGAGTGTAGGGCCGCCTTGTGTTTGTGTGTGTATGTTTCAACATATCAATATTAAAATGATTTAAACTTTTTATAGAACACTGAAGTTAATTTCACATGGACTTGAGGCCATTTATGTCTTACATACACTCTATAGTTATACATAGCAACACAAAGTGCCCTCACTTTCGACCGAACTTAAATCTTAAAATGAAGTAAGGTCCTTTTACTGCGTATAAAAAAGGAGTATAACCAAAACACATACAAATACTGTGTGCAATTCCACCGCTGACGTAAGAAGGATTTGGTTATATGCACGATCAGAAATATTTTTTTTTATGTTCATCGATTTCGTCAAACATGAAATGTATTCATGCTAACGTCTTGGCTTGATATAAGTTAAGGAAAAATTCGTTTCATCGTTGTTGTATCAGGGATGAAGACTATATTTAAATAATCACGCAGACGCCGGTAATAGACAATTTGATATAGGCTCCGAAAAGTGTCAGATGGGCGGACTTATGGAATAATTGACATTGCCCCTCCTCAGCCCCCCCCCCACAACATCATTGCTTAATGGACGGACTAACGGAGAATAATTAGCATTGACCCCCGCACTCCCCTACCACACTGACCTACCTTCCTACTGAAGACGCTGTCTGTATCGCTGTGTCCGTAGTGTTGTTCCCGTCCCTTCGGTTTTGTGCTTATTCTGCTTTTCCCGTTCCCATTTGTTGTCGTCCTTCTGTTGTTACGGAATTTGTCGCTCCCGCTATCCGAATCAACGTCTCTTTCCCAATAACCACGGGATTCGCCACCGTATCTTTGAGTTACCATCCCATCATCAGAATCATGGCTTTTAACAACTTCGGATATACCCGATAGCCCAAATGCAAACTTTGGGTCCCTTGAAAATTGTCCAGCGGGCATCGTTGCTCGATTTCCATCTCGTCTATAGAAATTTTGGTTTGTTATTGGTCTGTTTCCATTGGGAATCTGTAAAGAAGACCTATCGGAGGTTTGGTTTAACTTGTTATCTTTAGAAGCCCTTTGATCACCTGTATATACTACCGAACGCCTTAACATCAGGTCCACATCCTTTTTTGCTTTAAGTTCAGCATCTGTATCAGCGGTATCTATGTCCTGAAGCGCGCGCGGTCCACGTGACCGTCCTAATTCACCATAATCCATGCGTTCCTCAGGATTATTATCACCGTCAGCTTGGTAAGTATGTCGAATATACTTGTAATCCGCCATTTTGAACGTACAATAAGGTACCAATGATCAAAGGATTTGGATATAATCAATCAACCACCCGGTTTGTGGTTACCTTTTTCCATTTTATCGATCCAACATATAAATGTATGTCATGTTTTGTTAATTAGCTAGTGTTTCCTGACTTACACTAGCAATGGTAGACAATGTATTGCTTGCGTTTCTGTCGTAAAATCTGTTCCAATCCAACACGGTTCCCCTATCGTTCACAATGCATATTCACAGGTGCGCCAAGTTATACGGACATATCGGCACAACAGTTTATTCGCATGCCTGCTTTTGAATACCAAAGAGACAAAACATGAATTTTACTACCGGGTTGTAAACCATTCATGTAAAACCGTCGAAAACACACTATCTATATAGCTGCACGACACTTTAAATATTTACAATGAGTATCGATTGTTTTGAAAGGGACATTTAAATAGGCCTTGTAGTTGATTACAGTTCTTTTCTATCTAGTTCTTTTCACATTGTTAATGGAAATGCATTGCTATTCAGTAAGCATAGACATTGGTGTTCGACTATAAATAAGATAGGTAATAGTCATTGTAATATCGAGTAGGGTGTATATAGAGATAGACAATTATTCCATTACTAGATAATTCTAAACGTCTTTCACAGGTTTGTCCTTTTGATAATTACGGCTCTAATCTTTGGCATTTTCTTAACAAACCCATCCGGATCAAACGTCTATGTAAAATTAATAATTCGCGGAAACTATACAACTTTTCCAGAAGGAAACAATATTGATGTTTCTATGTCAAAATTTAAGAGACTGTAAACCAATTTATTTTCGCTTCGACTTAACTTCGCATTTCCATATGAAACGACTATTTCGCGGCAATTTAATTTCGCGATAAATTCGGTCATAAATCTTATGTATAGTACAATACAGCACTCCTACATTTAGCACGCCTCTGATTGGAACTATTTCGCGATGATTAATTTTCGCGAATTTTAATCAACCGCTAAATACGCGACAATTAATCGCACGCGAAAATAAATTGGTTTACAGTAATCAGTATCATCACTTTCGAGTCAATGTTATGATGACTATTATATTTGGTTTTGATTTATATAAAAATTATGCACACATGCACATATCTAAAAATAACACAGAAGCACAAATGACAAAGGAAGACAATCTGTCCGGGCCTCCTCGAACTCACGATCTACGGTACCAAATCATTTAGCCAGAAATACCTGCGGTCGCTACATGTTTAATACATGCCCATATGTCAATATATACATGTTTTTAACAATGCGTATGTATAGAGTATGATCGTTTACACGTAAACTGAAACCACACATGTGTGTGTATTGATTTCTTGACTTGTTGCCATTCTTCCACTTCGATGATAGGCATGTATTGACTCTTTTCAAAGGTTAATTGCAATCTGTCATTGTACAGTAAATTGAACCAATCCTTGTCTTATTGAGAACAATCGGAAATTTCCGTAAAGGTTAACGAGAAAATATATAATATATATATATATGTTCTTTGGCCTGGTTTGATTGTTTAACGTACTATATATTTCTCATTAATAATGTCTACCTTGACACAACCTCACTTTTGGCCTTTTGTTGAGCGTTCGCCCCTGTGAGGAAGGCTATGGGTTCTGTCAAGCAGGGAGTAATGACCACCATTGTTAGAGACTGTGGTATGTCTCGGCCTGGGGACAGATTCCATAGCCTTCCTCACGGGGGCGAACGCTCAACTAAACACGAAAAGCGAGGTAGTGTCAAGGGAGACAGTGGGAAGGGGAAAACTTGATAGAAAGAATGGGAAAGATAAGATCCCTCAGTCGCCTCTTACGATCAAGCAATGGGGGCAGCACAAAATTTCGATGCGCTCATGAATGATCTCATTTAAACAATTGTTAAATAGCATGGATTATTCTGACGACAAAGAGTTTTATGATTAGATTCCAGAACCCGGCACAGCGTTGGCGGACAACGTTACCGGAAATGCACCATCAAAGCCTGGATAAGATCTAGACCAACCCACAGGAAATAACACAGACAATGGTGGCCAGCAACATTCCAGGGGTGAAAAGAGCGTAGGTGATCGTAACCCCTGGATTTCGAGGATGATTACGTACATATGTGTATAAAAGATAAATAAGAGAATACCGAAGCGTTAAAAAAAATCATAATCCAAACTCAAAATCGATTAAACCAGGGGCAAAATATGAACAAAGGAAAGATCTACATGGAGACCAGTTAAACGTTATACATATGAGGCTGAATTGAGACTTCCTCCCTTCAGGACTTGATTATAACTTTATATAGACTGATGATAATGATTAATTCTTATAGCGGCTTTAGTTTATTTAAAAATCTGATTTTGTCAAAGTTTTGGTAAAAAAAGAAGTGAGGATCCATGAAGCCGAACAATGTCTTTGATGGACGTTTTTGAGTATGGTCATTAGTGTGTTAACATGTTGTGATTGACAATGATACTCGGTTCTCATTTTGAGAACTTGATGTTTACTTGGATGTGACAAAGATTTACATGGCGGGTGTCGTCGATGAAGCAGAAGACGCTTACTCTTCCGGAACACCTGGTCTTAGTCTCTTGTACTTTTGCAGGGGTCTCCATGTAAATCTTTCCTTTGTTCAAATTTTGTCCCTGGTTTAATCGATTTTGAGTTTGGATTATGATTATGTTGACGCTTCGGTATTCTCTTATTTTATTTGATATTTACTATAGACTTTTTGATGGATGATATGAATAAGGTGACTCTCCAGAAATCTGGCTTGAGCACAGAATCCATGCTTGAGCACGAGAACGGTTTCATGAATACGGGCCCTGCTTGAAACAGCATTAGACAGATGTCACGATTGTTGCAATTCGGCATGAATATCTTTTAATCGTGGAAATGGCATTTACTGTGGTTTCTAGATGAAGAGCTTGCTATTTTTATATTTCGATCAGAGCTCGTCGATATTAAATTTTATACGGTTTCGAAATTTTAAATGCGTCTAAGGTGACATTCAACACTTCGTGGATTCCTCATCAAGCAGAATCAAGCATACCTTGTCAAGTTGATTGCAATGTAATTTGAGATGCAACAGGACAGAAAAGATGAGTTATGTTTATTGTAGTTTCTGATACACGAGTCTGTTATGTTTAGATGAGTGATTTTGTTTTGAACTTATTTGTTTGATTTATAAATTTTAATCTAAATCCAACATGCTCAAAGTACATCCATGTAATCAAAGGGAAATATACACGGTTTGTTTAAGACTACTAAACTTTATTTTTTAATTTATTTTTTTTATTTGATTCAGATTACTAAACGGATAAATTCGTTTGTCGAGTAGTTTGGTACAGAGTTCAGGACAGGAAAGACCTCGTACCAAATATGTTCAATCTGAATGGCATTTTGACAAGTCAAGAAATAAAATATATAACTCTCAAAATAAAATTCATAGCAATTTAAACATTTTTTTTACAATATTTACAATTCCATGGCAAAGACACTATATAAACTAAACATGAGATGTGCGTTTTAAGAAACAGTTAACGACACCCAGTGCATGACGTTTATGACGTCACTATTTTGGCATAGAAACGGTAATGGTTCGCCGTCAAAATGGCTGTTCAATGTTTTCTAATTTAAATGTAGATACTGAAGCATTTGTCATAGTTTAAACCAAAATGAAATTAGAATACTGTGAAAGTGGAAATTTTCGCTAATTTCGCTGGCATTAAATCGCCGCGAATATATCCACACGCGAACATATTTAACACCATTCAAACTCTAAAGTGAATAATAGTATTGCCGATTCACAGTGCAAAACAAGCATGACTACATCGAGAACATTTCCACATCGCGAACAAAATCCACGCGTGAAAGTATTTACTTTTACAGCAAGCCAACAACGTAGTAAGGAAATGTAAATATCAGCATTAAAGAATCTGGATATGGTCTTTATGATGTTATGAATGACAGACCATTGCAGGCAGACATACTATATTGAGTGCACAGTATGATATGTTTGTCTGCAAAGTTTTGTTATTAACAATGATCATTAAAGGCCCAGTGTACGTAACTTTCGGCAAAACTTGAAGCGAAAATCAAGCCTAATAACTTTTTATGTTTATAAATTTAGTTAAGATTAACCGATTGCAGCAATATTCAAGATGAATTCTTACGCTGTTACCGGTACATCAGCAGTTGAAGCTCGGTATTTGTAAACACGCGTCCATTTTGAACTGTCTTCTAACTTCAGCTTGTTGTTGAAGTGGGCCCCACCTGAATGATTTTCAACTCTTAAGATTTTCCTATCAAGAATTTCTTGTTAGTTACCGCCCTGGTTTACTTCGCTTTAGGCTTATTTTTGCATGGTTATCAACTGGATTTTTTCCAAGATTATTTCAGAATCAAGAAAAATTTCCTGAAGTTACGTATAATGGGCCTTTAAGATACATGTACTATCATGATCAAGACACTTCAGAGATTAAAATTGATTTTACAAACTAGCTTAAGTCGTGACTTGTTGCGGTTTAGAGCATGAATAATACCTGTTTTCAAATTTCCCTATGTTAGGGATATATGCACACTGTAAGTGCTTTATTTTTAGCCTATAGAACACTAACATAGCATGTCTCCGCCACACATACACATTGTCTTTCTAGTATCAATTAATTCCATTTGCTGGACATCTAAATCTCCAATATATCCTTTATATCAGTATGTGCGTATTTGAAGCGTCATGCAATTTGTGAATGTGACGTCCTTGAGTGTTGTTCGAACATCCGGGTCAAGAAACATCGACTTGTGTTTAATTTTCATTTTGTATAGCAAACTGCTTATTCTTTTCTAAATAGAGGACCTGATAGATTTAACCCACTCTGAAAGTGAATCCAATTTAGTATGTTAACGTTAAGCCCACTGTCTGGCGTAATCTATCACAGAGTCCATAAGAATCTTAAAATTCACATTCGATTTAATGGATTGAGTCTAGCGATATTTAAGTTTGGTTTGGTTTAGTTTATTTTGTTCTAATACCTATTAATAGCCATGGTCATTTGAGGACGTGCTAGGTTTTTGGAGGTGGAGGAAAAGCCGGAGTACCCGGAAAAAACCACCGACCTACGGTCAGTACCTGGCAACTGCCCCGTATGGTAGTCGAACTCGCAGCCCAGGGGTGTGGGGGGGGGGGGCTAGTGGTAAAATGTCAGAACACCTTAACAACTCGGCCACCGCGGCCCTCCATTCTAATTATTAGGACCTTTCATGAAAACCCCCGTAGCTTTGTGTTGGGTAATATTCAGATTGCCGATTACTACATGTATGTGTCCATCTGGACCATAGCAATATGGGGATGAAGAACATGAACATGCTGAAGGAGGGGTCATTCTAAGGTCATCTATATTTAACTGCTGCAATGTAAGCTTGTAATTGAAAAGCTTAGGTGCAATAGGTATAGAATAACTGTAGGAAATAATGATTTTTTTATAACGGAAGTACGGTGGTATGTAAACTTGAACAGGCTTTTAATGCAAGATATTGCTGGTATTAATGGCATCAATCCCCTTGTTGGCAAATTCGACTTCCATAAAATGTGGAGGCGCTGGTGGCTCATGGCCGTCCGTTCGCACGGGCCGAAATAGTCGAATTTCTGCCACATCATCAATGGAGCCTTGACGCTAGTTTCAAAAGGTCATTCGGGACAGTTTTTGTGTAAGTGGTTTGCAGTGTTCTTATGCTGTCCGAGACAGTGAATATGGTGTGGTACGAACATGATGAGCACCCAATTGTCCATTTAAAGTTACCATAAGGTCTTCAAATTTTACACTGCATTATGTTGGACTGTTGTAATGCCGATGCCCATGGCTACAAAAATATCTCTTTTGAGGAGTCAACAAAGACATTACATTTGTGAGACTCCATCCAGGACTAGACAAATCCCACCGAATCGATAGGATAATTATGGCATAGCAGTGCCAATAAGTCTTATGTAGTGTTCCTCGCGTTGTCTACGGTACGGAGTGCTGAGTGTGGAATTATTTGAAATGTGATAAATTTTCTCAAGAACACGGACAGTCATAAAAAGAATTGAATAGCCAAGAAGTCTTTTGTAGTGTTCTTCAAGCTATCTACGGTACGGAGTGCTGAGTGTGGGATTATTTGTAAGGTGATAAATTTTCTCCAGAATACGGATAGTCATAGAAAGAATTGAATGGTCAGGGATATTGAAATGCTGATATCAACCGCCGAACGATGACCATTCATTCTCTGTCGCAACTGGCCTTTTGTTTCACCGTTATAAACTAAACCACACAGAGAACACTCAATACCGTACACAACATTGAATGTTTTACAAGTCAAGTGCTCAAAACGTTTTGTAGAGAATTCTTTTTGAGTGAGGGAACTTTGGTATCTCTTGTTGGTAATCAGTAAACCACAAGTCTTACAATTAGTTGTTCCACATTTGGAAATCGCATAAAAATCTAACGTGTCAGAAACACCAAACAAATCAGTAAGACTAACTTTCATGGTTGGACACGAACAAAAGGGTCAGAAGTTTTTTTAAATACCTACAATCTAAGCTCTGCATACAATTTGAGTGAATACAGTCCTTAAGAACTATCCGTGGGGACTCAATCTTCAAATCTCTTTAATGGATCCTGTACCTTCTGAGTCCACTAAGGGAGTCATTTTTAGACTGGGCGCCGACTTAGCCAGTATGTGATTGCATTGTGTAACTCTTTCCCTTGCTTGAATGAAGCTACTGGGCGAGGAGTTGCCTCGGGGACAAAACTGTCCACAGGCAGAGGCACTCTCGCCCGATGATATAAAAAAATCAGAGAATACCAAAGCGTCAACAAAACCATAATACAAACTCAAAATCGATTAAACTAGAGACAAAATAGGAACCAACTATGATAGAAAGGAACAAACTGTGGTAGAAATCGGGAAAAAATAGGAACAAACTGTGCCCAAATCTAGGTTGACTTAATTTTGTCCAGGTAGTTTCGGAAGAGTAAGCGTCCTCTGCTTCATCGACAACATCCGCCATTTAATTTTAGATCACATCCAAGTAATTGTGATGGCCTCACATTGAAGTATCATTCTCAAACAAAACATGTTGGTATCCTACTGAGTATATTTAAAATGAGTTCTACAACTACCACGTCCAATGTGAGCCCACCCTCCTCCCTGGCTCCTTTAGGCCTTTTGCTTTTGGTTGCTTCGTTCGTTTTCGAATAGAGGAAACTCGAGGTGCGCGCGCATTCATACTACGTCCGGTATGAACACATGTTAGTTTCGTATTCGTGCAAGGCTTTTCACTTTCGTTTTGAGAGTTAAAGAACTGGTAGTTGTAGAACTCATTTAATTCAAAGATACAGAATATTTCTCAATGAGATTACGACCATAAAAATTTCTCATATTCTTAATCAACCAGCATCTCCATGTGCCGTTCGCTCATCTGTCGCCATGACTTCCTCGGTGGATGTAAATTATCGGGGTCTTTCGAAAAGGAAATAAAACATCACGTGATATTAATTTTTTCACATCCAGCAAAGTTGCCTGCCTCACTTCTGAAAAACAATTACAGAATAACGAAGCGTCAACAAAGCCATAATCTGAACTCAAATTCGATTAATTAAACTTCGGGCAACATACAAAAAAAGGGAAAGATCCACATGTAGACCCTTGTGAAAGTACAAGAGGATAGAACGTTTGCTTCAAGGACGAAACCCGTCAATCATAACAAGTAAGCACATTAATGATCATACTAAAAAACGTCCATCTTCATATCACACAAAGATACAGAATATTTCTCAATGAGACAATCAACCTGCATCTCTCGAATCCTTGGGTTGTTAGTTTGTTTGTCAGCAGTCGACATCAGTCACGAAAATCACAAAATTTAGAGCAAGAAAACAGGAAAAAAATTGCTGTTGTATTTAAAAATCGTTTATTACAATGATTAAACAAAAAATACAAAAGCACACATAAAAAGGACTCGCATTTTTTCACGATGATGATGATCATCATCAAAAAGATTAAGATGGAGAAAAAAATAAACATAGTGCTTTTTCAAATTCAGGCATGTTCATATGCTTTTAGTTATTTTTGTCATTCCCCTTTAACACAAGCATGTATTTTTGAACATTCTAATACACTCTATTTATGTATTTCCGAATTAAGTTGACTAGATCCAGTGCATCGGGTGAGTTGTGTAAAAATCCGGCTCTGTGAATGTATTGCTTAACAAAAATAATAATTTCATTGTCAACACTATCATAGATTCCAGCTTCATCGATACATCCAAAAAGAACACTCGCTTTAATAATTGAAAAGGGAACGTCAAGTACACCAAAAACATTTTCAAAATTTGTTTTAACGATTTTTATTTCAGAGCCACCCCATAGGATAAGAATGATTGTTTCCCTTTCTCTAAAATACAAACCACAGAAAGGGTCATTCGTTAAGGCAATCTTACAGTTACACAGGTATGAATATGAATATCCAAAATGTCTAACCTTATGTAGAAGCAGAAGGGTCAGGTGCGTAAAAACCCTTTAATTTATGCATTTAGAAGTAAAATTAAACTAATTATGCATAATTTCAAATATTGCAATTCGAAAAAATGTATATTATGTACCGTGCCACTACTCAAATGAGAGTATCTGTGTCTATGGAGGCTCAAGCAAACATTCACCAGCAGAGTCTGCCACCCCCTAAATTAAATATGACGTAACACAATCTTTTCATCTTACTATTAGATCAAATATCTTACAACTACAGTATCTGAAATAAATATTAGCAATTATAATAATTTTTCAGTCCTAAAATTTCGATTTCTTATTGTTCAAATCAATTCCAATGTGATTAATATTTTTCATCAAAACCTTTATAACGTTATCCTATTAAAAACAGGGAATACCGATCAAACCAGGGGCAAAATATAGACAAAGGAAATATTTACACGGAGACCCTTGAAAAAGTGCATGAAAATAAGAAGAGTAAGCGTCTTCATCGACGACACTTGTACATCTTGTCCACATCAAAGCAAACGTCAAGTCCTCAAAGTTTAAATCGAGTCATTCTCAATCACAAGTATGTAAGCACACTAATAACCATACTCAGAAACGCCCATCTTCATATCACACGAGGATACAAAAACTCAAACGTGCGCGGTAACGCAAACTCGAAAAGGTTGTAGAGGATCAATTCCATTGACTTTGTGTGTTTCTTAATTTTTTTCTCCGCGTAAACGATTCTTTCGTGAAAAGTCTGATATTTGATTCTGTATCATACTTGTAATGATATGCATTAATGGTTGCAGAGCAATATGACATCTTTGGGTAAATAAACCTTCTTATTGTTTTGCAATTAGGGCTATAAATTGTTTATAATATCGAAAAAAAAATAATATGACCCTTTCTGTGTTTACAAAAACAGAAGGCTTACTTCAGCAACTCATCCAACTCATCCGACTTCAGCGATTCAAAATCAGGATTCCTACTAGTTTCCTTAAAGGCCCAATATACGTAACGTCAGGAAATGTTTTTATGATTTCAGAAAATTCTGAAAAAACACCAGTTGATAACCATGCAAAACTAAGTTTAAAACGAAGTCAACCTGAGCGGTAACTAACAAGAATCTCTTGACAGAAAAAATCCAAAGAATTGAAAATAATTTCAGGTGGGGCTCAACAACCCGAAGTGAGACGACAGTTCAAAAAAATGATATCAGTTAATTTTAACTAAATCTATAAATATAATAAGTTATTAGGCTTGCTTTTCGCTTCAAGTTTTGTCGAAAGTTACGTATATTGGGCCTTTAAGGTATTTGCGAAAACAATTGTCAGCTGCATTGGTTGATAACTTGGTTTTATTAGCATTCTTACTTTCGATCAAACTGTCAATTTCATATTCCTCCAGCATGCGAAAGCATTTTAGTTTTTATCGTCTGTCATTTTTGTAAACAAACCAGGAGCGAGACAACTCCGCGCTCATTATTAAGGGGTCACCAAGGGTACATGCGGCCCAGGCAATACGATATTTATTGCCCACGCGAATTTAGGTTCCCCGTCATGTGATGCGTTTCAGCTAATCACAGACACTGTTATAAACATGGGGTATAATTATATTGTTTATTGTTGTTTTTTTACTCGTTTCTGGCACTATCTGGTGACAAACATATATGTTCAATATAGACAACATTAACTAGCGCATGCAACACATAAATATGCATAATTAGTTGTTGCCGTGCTAACCATGAGAGGGCATATATCCACATAACTTTACATAATTTACATAACACTATATTTACACTTTTACATATTTTGCCACTGGATGATTGGGTGCAATAGACAGTTCCGATGTCTACACTAACCACCATATATAGTAATACCACATTAATAACTCCCACAGTTTACAGTGCCCAGTGATTTGGTGCTGTTCATTCTTATCCTGAATATATATGCCAAAACGTCTTTGATGTTTTCACTAAGTCCGAGTTTCACCCTTCATTTTAGTCACAGTGCAAAGTCTATACACTTTGGACTGTATTCATGTTTTTACTGTTCTCTACTGCTTCTGTGAGATTAAACTTTGGCCTAGTAACGTTATGTATTATTTTCCTACTCGACGTATTATTTTCTGATTTTTCATAACCATAGTTTTATGTCACTATTAAAAAAATTACTATGATAGGTCTAGATGAGCTTGAGGTGAGTAAGCGATGAATGGCCACCACATCATATTATCCAGTCATTTTTACCTCTAGTATCTGGTCAAGTTTCCCATTCCAGTCATTTTTACCTCTGGTATCTGGTCAAGTTTCCGATTCCATTCGTTTTTACCTCTGGTATCTGGTCAAGTTTCCCATTCCAGTCATGTTTACCTCTGGTATCTGGTCAAATTTCCGATTCCATTCGTTTTTACCTATGGTATCTGGTCAAGTTTCCACAACACCATGGCTTTTAATGTTATTTTCCTGGAAAATTGTTCATTTATTGTTTGCTGCTCCCTCTGTCAGGTCTGAACGCCTCTGCTGAGGAACAATGATCTCTTGATTGTCATTAAGTTTCATTTTCTCTTCTAAAATATACTTATCTTCTTCAAAATGTATCAAAACACGCCTATATTTTTTATTTTATCCGGGATTTTTTGTGAAGATATTACGCACCTCCCTTCTGAATGCTGGTAGTCTGCAGGCATATAGAAAAGGGTTTAAAATAGAATTAGAAGCTGCAAGATATGTAATAAAAGTCTTTACAGCTCGACTAAGTTTGATCAAAGATATTCCTTCAAGACATTTTGTAACCACAAATGGACCAGATAAAGAGAATAATGCTACTACAATAAGTCCGGTTGTTATCATAACCTCTCGTTCCCTCCGCAATGAATGTAGATTAGTTTGCGATGACATGATAACCGACAAGGTTGTGTTCTGGGATGTTTCGAAATTCGGAAAAACTGTTTTCTTTGTTCTGTTCAAAACATTCAGATTGTCTAAATCTTTAACTGGCGGCACAGATATATTTCTCATTTGGTTCCTGAATTTGAGCATAAACAATATATAAAAACAAACTGTTATGAATAATGCCAATGTTCCTACGGACGAGGTTCCTGTCATGAAATAAAGTCTATTTGGAAATGCTTCAATTCCACAAAACTCGATTTTATCTACTTCGAGAAAGTTTACTGACAATATTCCAACATATATATTAATAATAACCCAGGATCCGATAACCAAGAAGTATTTAGTTTTTCTTTTCAAAAGTCGAAATTCAATTTTCCTGACGATCGCCATGTACCGCTCCCAACACAATAAACAAGTGGTCACCAGCGACTGCAGTCCTGCCGCGTACACACAATGGTAAAGGAGCCCGCAAAATCTTGGATTTGTAGCAAGTGACGGAATGGCCAACGTCATGACATACATGAAGGATATCAAGCCGATAAATATGTCACATACACAGAGCCATAAAACAAACTCTATTCGGTGTTTGTTTCTCAGGAAAGGCTTTGCTATAAACACAGCAAGAACGGTACAGTTTGGAGCCAGAAGCAGCATCGTCCATATCGAAACGAAGGTTATTTTCAAAAGAGGAAACGCCCTCTGGTCGTCGCAATGGATTGTTTCGTTTCCCATTTCATTTACGAAACATTCATTAAAAACACCCATTCTATGTTCCTCGCAAGTTGTCCGTTCGTCCGTACTCCTCCGGTGTAGAGCTGTAGCAGAGATACAATCAACTTATAACACTTGCAATGTTAAATTAAAAAAAGAAAATAGAGAATACCAAAGCGTTAACAAAATCATAATCCGAACTCAATATCGATTAAACCAGGGTGGAGTTATGCAATAATAAACCATGACCTATGCAAATTTCATACTGTTACATCATAATCCGAACTCAAAATCGATTAAACTAGGGAGGAGTTATGCAAATAATCAACAATGACCTACGCAAATTTCATGCTGTTACATCATTTCGAACTCAAAATCGATTAAAATAGAGCGGAATTTTGCAAATAATCAACCATGGCCTATGCAAATTCCTTGCTGTTACATTAATAAATTCTTCTCGTGTTTTTAAATTTTGAAACGAAATATATGTCCGCACACAAAGATAGGACTATATTTTTAAAAAAATATTTATGAACCATTCACAGAAAATACTGTAAACACGGGATTAAATTTTTGTTTTGTTATAGTTTATGTGATCATAAATCCTATGGAGAAGTTTGTGAGTCATTTGTAAACGTGACATTTATCTTATGCTCAATTTGTAATAAAAGGTCAAGGGTTATAATTTTATACATACAATTAAGAAATAGACAACTTTTTTTTCTACCGGTGCATGTGTATGTAATTACAACGCGTACAGCGCTAAATAAGATTACAGATAGCATTTGTACATTATTATTCATAAATTCCATTCGGCACATGAGTAATGCAAGAATATTGTTATTGCCCTCGTTACTGTGAATGCTTCCTGAACAGTGCATATAAACTGATATAATCGACTTATTAAAAAAAAAGTTTAAAGATTACGTAACACACACATATGCTGCACCTCTTAAATTTAGTAATAGATACACTATACCAAAACAAATGAAGTAAACTGCATCATACAGCTGTTTCGTCCTCCTAGGACTCGTTAGTAATGTAAGGGGCCAAAAGGTAGGAATCCAAACTTTCTAAACTAATGTAGAAGCAGAAAAAAAAGAACAGTGATACTCAATAATACATTGGATTTGAAAGAAATTTACAAATGTACTATAGATATGTCATAAAAAATATTCTTACACGCAGAACAATATTGGAGATCTAAGATAGTATCGGGTTATGAGACCAGTGTACAGTTGAAATAAATTAGAGAAAATCGAAGCGTTAACAAAATCATAATCCGAATTCAAAATCGATTAAACAAGGGGCAAAATATGAACAAAGGAAACATTTTCATGGAGACAGTTGTAAAAGTACAAGATAATAAGACCAGGTGTTCCGGAAGAGTATGCGTCTTCTGCTTCATCGAGGACACCCGCTACATTTTGTATGTAAATCTTGGTCACATCCAAGTAAACATCAAGTTCATGAAATGAGAACCGAGTATCATTGCCAATCACAACGAGTAAGCACACTACTGAGCATACTCAAAAACGTCCATCTTCATATCACTTAAAGATACAGAATATTTCTCAATGAGACAAAGAAGGCGACCATAAAACTTCCCAATAGTTCTGATCAACCTGCATCTTAAAACAAAGGTGTAAAGCTAAAAAATTATGCGGGTTAATGTAGGTATGTGGGTCAGTGTGTAGGTATCATCCTAAGAAACACACCTACACATATACATAATGTAAAAACAGCATATTAGTTTTCTTTCATTTCAGTGTATAAATGATACAAGCGTTCATGGTTCCGAATGGATATTAGAAACGTTTTTATCTTAAACACAATTTCACATGACGTGACATCACAATGGCTGATCAACGACTTGATATCACAAAACCCAAAGCCGCAATGCGACAGAGGCAATGTGATGAAGTCTAACACTTTAAGATATATTTATTGTATACAAAATGTTAGTTACAACAAACATCGTTTGCAAATACGGAGTATATGTTTAATTACCCTGAATAATTCGTTTATTAAAGGCCCAATATACGTAACTTCAGGAAATGTTTCGAGTTCCTGAAAAATTCTGAAATAAAATCCAGTTGATAATCATGCAAAAATAAGCCTAAAACGAAGTAAATCTGAGCGTTATCTAACAAGAAACTCTTGACAGAAAAAACCAAAGATTTGAAAATAATTCAGGTGGGGCCCACTTTAACAACAAGCCGAAGTAAGAAAACAGTTCAAAATGGACGCGTGTTTACAAATACTGAGTTTTAACTGCTACTGTATCGGTAACAGCGTAAGAATTCATTCTGAATAATGCTGATATCAGTCAATCTTAACTAATCTATACATATAAAAAGTTATTATGCTTGATTTTCGCGATAAGTTTTGCCTAAAGTTACATATATTGGGCCTTTAAAACAAAAATGGGGGGAAAGTTGATATTTTCATGATGGTTGGCAGTCCAAACGGAGTTTCAATGACTTTTATTTAACTAATTCTGGTACGGAGATTGAAAGCAAAATACTCTTTCATAACCAAAGGTGTTAGCAAATAATGAAAAATAAATAGAGAAGCGGTTTCGTTCCAGAACTTAAATACCACAAACAGTATTTGTCTGAAGCATATCTGAGTCTTGAGAGAAAGATTTATTTTAAATATTGATTTATTTTCCCTAGTTTTAAAAAGTTGAACCCATTGGTTTTTGAGAAAACGTTGAAAATGTAAAAGTCTACGCAGAACGACAGATTATTATTATGATGAAAAAAAAAATCAGAGAATACCAAAGCGTCAACAAAACCATATTCCCAACTCAAAATCAATTAAACTAGGGGCGCAAAATAGAAAGAAAGGAAATATTTACATGGAGACCCTCGTAAAAGCACAAGAGAATAAGACCAGGTGTTCCGGAAGAGTAAGCGTCTTCTGCTTCATCGACGACACCCGTCATGTAAATCTTGGTTACATCCAAGTAAGCATCAATCCTCAAAATGAGAACCGAGTCTTCATTGTCATCACAACAAGTAAACACACTAATAAGCAAACTCAAAAACGTCCATCTTCATATCACACAAAGATACAGAATAGTTATCGATGATATCAAGATGGCGACCATAAAACTTGCGCATAGTCTTCATCAACCTGCATTTCTCGAATCCCTGTGCCGTAAGTTTGTTCGTCAGCAGTCCACATCTATCACAAAAATCGCGATATTCAGAGCAAGCCCTAGAATAACGAATCAACTGCGACATGTAAACACCATAGGATGATGAACGCGATACATCAAAATCTTGACGGTGAAATTTTGAGGCAGCAAAGCATGCATAATCGCATTTGTCCGTTTAGTCATTTCGTCACCAAAAAGTTCATATGGAATAATATGACGAAATGGTTTGCTGCAAGGTGACAAGTCATTGAAAAATTATTTTTAGTTTTAAGTAAAGAGGCGACAAAGGTCATCTGAACGTGACCTCTTATGGGATCTGTATTTTAGTCAGATTATTAAATTTAGTAATAGATACGGAATCAATAAGGAAACAATTACACTACACCATAAAGCAGTAGAAATACTATGGCATATTTTGAAAGTAAAAACCCGAAAAAAATACTATTTAACGGCTGAAAATCGGCACCAAATTGAAGTAGCGTAAACAAATTGTTATACTGTTTGGTATTAAATCAAGGAGAAAAACTGAAATGTTGTCAAAAAATGTAAAACGAAAACAAAATCTGAAATAAGTGGCATCACTATATATATATATACTAAGATTCACAAGGTTTGTGATGAAAACAGGTATTGTTGTTTTAGGGTTCAAATAATGTTTGTGGTATTTAAGTTCTAAAACCCCTTTCTCGAATCCTTATTTTCAATATTTCCACATTTGTATCATGAAAAATCCATGAAAATACATAAAAGAGCTTGATTTAGTTTTTGTATTAAATATCTAAAAGGAATACATGAAAAGCAATTTTAAACTTATTTTCTATGATTCGAACAAAAGATATATAACATTGATAAAATCTCAAAATGTAATATATTCATTTATCATATAACTGACCCGTTCGGTCATATTATACGGCAATGTCATAAATATGGTATTAGACATGTGTAATAATACTAATGTGACGTCATAAATAAATGAAGTTATTATGACGTCATATGATTATCTTGGTAGTACAAATCGTACCGTTAAAGTAGAAATTTGCCTTTCTTATAGAAAATGAATTTGAGAGTTTTGCTGTATTTTCTCACGAACATAAGTTATATGATAAATAGAATCTAACACTCGTGTCAATTTAATATGGAATTTATTAAATTCGTTAAATAATCTTATATGCCTAAATCCTCGAGTCATATTAAATTATTGAACTTTCAACGTGATTTTATTTTTTTAACAACCATGTCTGTGATCTGTTGCCTAAAATAAATATAATAATAGTTATTATTACTTTAACTTGTTTTAAATTAATAAATTCCATATAGTATTTGATTGTATATGAATTAGACATGATATATTGTAATAATTATTCAGTCCTACCTGTTTCGCGTTCCAGGGTCTTATCCTGTGTCTCCGACACAGGTGGTTTTCTATCTGAACTAAATCAATGGTCTGTTCAACATAACAACACTATTCTCTAAAGTATGACTCAATCCTTGTGATGGATTTTATCCTTTTATGTCTGAATGACGATTATGAAATAGATTGCAAGTGCTTGACTAGCCAATCATTTGAGACATTTCACAGGTGAGTAGGGAACGAGAGGCGCACTGGAAGCAGGTGATTATGTTCCATATAAATACCAAATGTGCTAATAAATTTTGCCAGATAATTCTTCGTTCCTGGAATTGTTATAGATAGTTTTCACACATACATTGACATATGAAACTTTCACTATTAATAGCCACTACACCTGTTTTCCTTACAGAAAAGTGCAACTAGGGGAAGAGAACACTTTCTTGTACAAATGAGACATTTTGTATAATTCCCCATGCTCAATATCCGCTCTCTACACCCCTGGAATATGTCGGCGAAACTGAAGGCTTCGTGTGTGCCATCTTTCTTGTTGATGAGGCAAGAAGACTGATTCGACCCTTTGATATACATATAAAGAATCTCCTGGTCACATAATGGTAAAATAAAACGAGCTTTGAAGTCGGTTACGGCTTCTTTCTTAAATTAAAAAGACAGACATCAGCCAAATGATTTGTCAAGATGTTTTACCTGAGCGCGCCTTCAGTTTTGTCAAGACTTTTATGTTCCAGGGGTATATAGAGCGTTGGTGAGAGTAACCCCTGGATATCGAGGATGATAGTTCTTTTGCAACCACTCTTCCCTTAATTTACGAGGGCATATATCTATTGAATAATGATTGTCATTAATAAAGTTAAACTATGAACTGTCAAAATTTTGAAAAATAAAAAAAAAAATTATGATAAAAAAAATACAAAAAAGCTCTACACACACAAAAGCACAAAAGTGAATAAATAATTAATTAACAAACTATTTTTTTTTGGGGGGGGGGGGGGGGGAGCGAATTGTTTTCTGACAAATGTCGCAAAATTGTTGCCTCGTTCCCTCAATAACGTAACACGGGACACGTTTGTTCGTGTTATCGCGTTTCGTTCCACTGAACTGTTTTACTCATTCGCACTCAAGACATGTTTTCACTCTTCCTATTTAAATGTTGTGATAATTCATTATGAAATGTCATGGTTGAAAACGTTCAATTTAAAGGTTCAATATACGTAACTTTCGGCAAACCTTTAACCGAAAATTAAGTCTTATAAATTATTATATTTGTAGATTTAATTCAGATTAACTGAAATCGGCACAATATTCATGATGAATTCTTACGTAGGTATAGGTACAGCAGCAGTTGAAACTCAGTATTTGTAAACACGCGTCCATTTTGAGTTTTCGTCTAACTTCGGCTTGTTGTTTTAGTGGTCCACGCCTAAACTATTTTGAATTCTTTGGAATTTTCTGTCCAGAGTTTCTTGGTAGTACCCGCGCAGGTTTACTTCGTTTTAGCCTTATTATTTTATGGTTATCAGCTGGACTTTTTATTCAGGATTTATTTTCAGAATCACGCAAAATTCCCTGAAGATGCGTATATTGAGCCTTTGAGAAAAAACAGAGCTTATGAAAGTCCGGGGTCTTACTTCAGTCAAACCACCGATACATCTTCTTCAATTGATGGTGTATCGCTCGTATAGCAAACGAAGAGACTTATTAGATATAAAGAAGAGACCCCTTAGATATAAAAATACAGTTTTAGACAATTCGACTACAGAAACAGGGATAATTTTGACTTTTAAAACCTATGGGAGAATATGGGAGATTTAATGGATCAGTAAAATATCTATGAGATATTTCTATATAAAGTAATACAATTTTGAATTTTTAATGAGATTATAAGGACAAATACGGATAAAAATCCTCAAAATCTCGCCCCAAAGTGATCCCTGCAGAAATGGACACGTCCTTCTTCTTTGAGATACTGTTACTCCTTCAATACGTAACATGTGATAGGTAATTGTGCATCGGGGCGTAAAGAAGGGGTGTCGCCGATGAAGCAGAAGACGCTTCCGGAACACCTGGTCTTATTCTCTTGTATTTTTATTTACAAGGGTCTCCATGTAAATATTTCTTTTGGTCATATTTTGCTACTGAACTCTTGTGTAACAGGTCATAATATTAGTGCATGTCCATGTGTACTTACATGTGCACATGCATGTCTGATATGTATGTATGGGTGTGTATTATGTGTTTATACATATTAATGTGACTGTGTGTGTATATCTACCTGTATCCTACCTGTATGTGATGCATTTATGTATTCGTTGCATGTGTACATGTTTATTGTTGATGATGAAAAAAAAATTTAAAAAAAAAAAATTTAAAAAAAAAAAATTTAAAAATAATTTGCTACTGGTTCAGTCGATTTTGAGTGCGGATTATGATTTTGTTAACGCTTTGGTATATATATATATTCTATAATCATTTTTACAATGACTAAGTTGATATTTGCGTGCTTCCAATCTTTGTGATGTTCCTGTGATGTTCGAATTTCATTTGAAAAGAAAAGGAGTGTGCCATCCTTTTAATCACATAATCAAAGTTTGTGGCATTTATTTATGTAAATTGAAAAAAGCGCCATGTTGACATCAGTTCGGGATCGTTCGTCTGTGACTTCACTTATTCTTTTCCCTATAGGTCTGATGTCGCCACAAATGGAATCCATTTAAGCTAACTACAGCTAGTTGAAGGGCTGTTAGATCTTACGATATTGGTTAATTTATAAGAATGGCAAATGTTTGTAATGTGATAAAAGTGTCATTGTACTTCAATTACATGACATCGGTGCAGACGACAACGTTGATTTCAATCGGCGTTTTTGTATGTAAATATTTTCAATCGCCAGTAAGGATGCATTTGATACAAACTGTATAAAATTTTCTGCTTTATAAATGTGTTCAAAATGTACGAAAACAATAATATATTTTGCTTTGAAAGAACAATTGAAATGTTGATTAGAAACTTGGAATCATCACGATGTGATGGTAATTTGAAGCAAGATCAAACAGATGAAGTTATATGACCCTATGGCCAACACCCAAACCAGACACCTGTCTGTCAAAATGTCTTAGTGTAGTGTCAGGACCAGAGAAAATATCTAGCGGTTGCGGTTGAAATATAATAATTCGTTCGACTAGCTTAGGTGACCTTACATTTTGTAACAGTCCAGATTGTAGAAAGGCTGAGTGACCGTTATGACTCGCGATCGGTACCCTCAATTTTATAGGTTTTTAAAACTGTATACAATTACTGATGTGCAGTCCTTTATTATGAAGCGAAATTATAAGAATGTACGTCATACATATCATTCAAAATCTCGAAACCGAACCCTGTGTTGGTAACTGACTGAACGGTTTATATGTGAATTTTTAATGGTTTTACTGTTACTGTGACTGAGTCATTCACAAAGGGATTTGTTACTATAACCGAAAGCCAGGAACATTGGTGTTGTCAGTATATTTGTGTTTGTTACTAAAACTATACGGGAGTACGTAACAGTACTGTTTGTTACTGCGACGGTGACTCATTCATATAGCTTTTGTTACTACATGGCGTCTGTAGAACATATGTATTTGTTACTATAAAGGAATTTTAGCCATAAACATTGATGTTGTAGTGTAATATTGGTGATTGTTACTAAAACGATACGTGTGTTAGTAACAGTAGTGTTTGTTACTATGACGGTGACTCATTCATATAGCTTTTGTTACTACACGGCGTCTGTAGAACATATGTATTTGTTACTATAAAGGAATTTTAGCCATAAACATTGATGTTGTAGTGTAATATTGGTGATTGTTACTAAAACGATACGTGAGTTAGTAACAGTAGTGTTTGTTACTATGATGGTGACTCTTTCATATAGGTTATTGTTATTATAATGGCAAGTCAGTAACATTGTTGTCGTCATGGACGTTGGTGTTGTACCAGTAACAGTGGTTGTTACTATGACGATGAGTCAGGGACATTGATGTTGTACCAGTAACAGTGTTTGTTACTATGACGATGAGTCAGGGACATTGGTGTTGTACCAGTAACAGTGTTTGTTACTATGACGATGAGTCAGGGACATTGGTGTTGTACCAGTAACTGTGTTTGTTACCATCACGATGAGTCAGGGATATTGGTGTTGTACCAGTAACAGTGTTTGTTACTATGACGATGAGTCGGAGATATTGGTGTTGTACCAGTAGCAGTGCGTGTTACCATGACGATGAGTCAGGGATATTGGTGTTGTACCAGTAACAGTGTTTGTTACTATGACGATGAGTCAGGGATATTGGTGTTGTACCAGCAAATGTGTTTCTTACCATCACGATGAGTCAGGGATATTGGTGTTGAACCAGTAACAGTGTTGGTTACTATGAAAGATGACGTAACACACACATATGCTGCACCTTTTCAATTTAGTAATAGATACAGTATGCCTTAAAAATCAATTAAACTGCAGCATACAGCTGTTTTGTCCTCCTTGGACTCTTCAGTGATGCTAGGGGCCAAAAGGTAGGAATCCAAAATTTCTAGACTAATGCAGATTAGTCGAAGGGTCAGGTGCGTAAAACCCCTTTAATTTATGAATTAAGAAGTAAAATAAAACTAGTTCTGTATAATTTCAAAACGTGTACTACGAAAATGTGTATAGTATGTACCATGTTACCACTCCAATAAGATGACTGTGACAATAGATTTATCAGTGTTTGCTACTATGACGATGAGTTGGAACGATGTGTCAGTAATACATGTACAAATGTTTGTTATTGTTACAGTGAATATGTGTGTAACATTTGTTTGTTATAGTGAGTCAGTCAGATTTGTTTTGTCAATTATTGTAAAATGAATTAAGTTTAATTTATAATTCCAGACAGGCTATACAGGGAACATTAATATCTATATTTACAGGGTGTAGCAGAACCAACAGTTTTCGTGAAAGTAGAGCCAGAATTACAACTGTGTTTATATAATGTTGTTAAACTGATCAATTGCAGATTGTTGCTATTGTTTTTCATCGGTTTTTTTTTAGCTTATAATGATACAATAAAATCAAATAATTTAACATAACATTTTTATTTAGTCAATAAATAATTTGACAAATCAATAACAAATATGTAAAAAGATTATAATGTACGGCAAAATATACAAATGGCACCTGCTAAATATAACCTTACTGATACATGGAAATAAATGTGACATTATTATTCTGTCATTATAGTATGACCATATAAAGAGGAATAACAGTTCAATATGCATCAAAATGATTTGACCTAACCAAGTTAATTTACGTTTATGAGATATATTTATATATAAATAGAGATAGTTAATCCTTGAGGGCACCATAATTGACACCTCAATCTGATATCGTTTCTTGATTGACCCCATAAAACTGAAACTGACCCATGTTCCAATTTTCTTTTAATTTTCACATAGAATGACCCCCTCTTAAATTTGACAAAAACTGCTTAAATGTCCCATTGCTCTCAGATTCCAGGATTTTTCCTGTATAAAAAAAACATAATTATTAAGCTTTCTTTCTGGTCACCTTTGTAATGGCGAGATGAAAGGAAATTTCAAAGATGAGCTTCCCATGCATAGTCCGCATGGAAAAGGAAACAATTTAATAATTCTTAAAACATTACAGATTTTATACAAAGTAAGCCAACATGCACTTTGTATCATCATGCACTGTTTACCCAAACTATTCACCATAATTTTATCATAATCCATTGGATGTAAATCACCAAGCATTTTTTCCAAATCGCATGTACTTAAATTAATAGCACAAGCTTATGATAAGAACACATCAAAAACGTACTCATATGACTTAATTTCATATCAATTAATTGAAAATGCTCCCAGTTTTGTAGGATAGATTTACCAATGTATTCTCCACATTAGACTATATGGATTTGTTTCAGGATATTTCAAATACTCTGTGTTGCTATTTCTCTCAATAAATACTATCACAACAGCTATCATCTTTGACCTTTGACCTTTCATTAAAATTTTGCAGGTGTAAAATTTTGCGAATTTCTGTCTGCAAATTATTTGCAGCGATTTTACATTTCCCAGATCACGAAAAAACATGTTGAAATTATATAGCCACAATAAAATTTTTTTTTTGAATGTGTTAATTTTTTGGGATTTAGTGAAACTAAAACCCTCTAGCGAATAATAGGCCCTATACAGTTTCCAATCTTTTGTAAAAGTCGAAGATTGTACAAATTGAGATTAGATCATTCAAAGCAGTCACTTCAACTACTGTATCATAAGAATATTTGATATACCACAGAGGTAGGTGCCTCTAACAGTCAAAGAAACCCTGTAAATTGCAGAAAAATCACAATTACATGATCAATCATTTTTCAATTACATGGAAATGATAAAAACAAACATGAAAAGAACAATAAGGTAAGGATCAACACTGCAAAAATAAAATGAACAAAGAGGTACACATATTTTAAGAACAAAACGATGAAGTATTGCACCAGAAAATAGCATTCTTCTTTATGACAGGTTGAGTAAATATCAGCTAGTTGGAATTTGTTTTAACATTATAGCATACTTGCCAACCCTCCCTATTAAGGAGCGGGACTCCCGATTTTGGACCCTAAAATGTTGCATTTTCAAGTTTGGAATTTGGTCAACTGTTCCTATTTTTAAAGATCTGATGATTTCTTCTGAAAATAGAGCTCAAAAGCAGCCATTTAAAAGTGTTATTTTTCCTCTAAATGTACATGTATACATTTTATCTATGTTTTCAATTCTGAGCACGCGTAATCTCCCCCATAGAAATTTTAAAAAGTTGGCAAGTATGATTATAGATAATAGTCAAACCTGTCTTTAACAGCGAAAGTGTCCTTTATAGACACGTTTCCTTTATAAAGAGGTCAATTATAAAGTACCGAGGGGGGTAAAGAGGGGGGGGGGGGGGGGTAAGTTGCGATGAGAAGGTCTTACGAGTCTATAATTGTAGTTTCCTCTCACTCAAAAATGATTCTCAAAAAAAACCATCTATGTACTGGGACTTCTATGGAACAAGAGGCTCACAGGACCTGTATCACTCACCTGGATACATTGGTATCTAGGTAATCATGGTTAAATATTTTCCAAAAAGATCCATTCAGTACTTCAGTCAAAATCCATTTTAACTTTCCTACTTCCAGACATCCCCCAAATACAAAGGGAGAGAACAAAAATGGGGGGAGGGGGGGGGGCGCTTATTACCAGACACTCCATGTATAGGGGAGAACAAAAGTGTGGTGTTGGGGAGGGGGCTTATTACTGAGCGTGGACTTATTGCTGAATAAATACAATATTATATTTTATAAAAAAATAAATGCATTCCAGCTGGTTCTACACATTTCAGTACTAGCTATATTTGGAATTCATTAGATCCACAAATATTTATACAGTACTGAAAATATTGTATAGAGGAATAAGACAAAGACAACCAATGATAATATTGATATTGTTAAGCTTATATCAATTAAGATTCTACATTACAGGATAATGTTTGAACAAGCCCATTTTATCGATTTCACAACTAAAAAAACTATGAAAGACATAAACCCTTAAATAGCACGTAATACAATGTTTATGGAGCTGACATTGAAATATCAAAGGTAATAAGCACTTTATACAATTTTTATGGAGCTGATATTGAAATATCAAAGGCCATATAATTAACTCCTGAAGAAAATCACAATGCCTTTCTTAATGCACAGTAACATATGATGTTCGTAGAATGGTCTTTAAAACTGTGCCAAATCACACATTTCAACAGAATGTAAGTTGTAATTACATGTACTAATTACATGTACTAGGTTTTTGGAGCAGAACAATTAATGGGAAAATAGCTCCAGGAAATATGGTCAAAATGCCAATCCAATTCCTTTCTTAACTCATTCACCCCTGAAGACACATTTGAACTCTTCCAAATCAAAGAGTGGAATAGTTCATTATGAAATTTCAGTGGTGAAAGAGTTTAAAAATTGATGTACATCTCCCAGCACATGTAGACAATGCATTTTCATTAGGTGAATTTACAAAAAAATATCAACATTAGTTAAGGAAGAGTAGCACTTAGATGTGTAAACCGGTTGATTATTATATATATTATATAACCCCTAAACTTTGTTGGCTGAGAGTATAATAAATATAGGAACACCATGAAATGCAAGGCA
The DNA here is from genome assembly GCA_947623455.1 of Mimachlamys varia. NCBI lineage: Eukaryota > Metazoa > Mollusca > Bivalvia > Pectinida > Pectinidae > Mimachlamys > Mimachlamys varia. Next base: position 15,213,562 of record OX392541.1, read on the forward strand.
AACTCATTATGCTTAAAAAAAAGTGCCCCAAGAACTTCCCAAGAAGCGCATTCCTTATATTAATTGTTAAAAAACACCTTCCTGAGAAGCTATAGTATATTCTTTAATTTTTAACAAATAAAAAAAAATAAATCAACTAAGCTAGAGGTGAAAGTTGTTTTGACCATAATTTTAACTTTGTGACAAACTGATTAAGATCATACCTTGATCTCCGCACTGTTTCGCAAACTTGACATAGCAGAGAAAAGTGTATAGAGTGGCACGGAGATCAGATCAAGATATGATTTTAATCAGATTGAACTTTACTTTATGAATGTTTTTTTTAATTGACTCACAGGAGAGGTGGAGTTATTTTGTTGGTGCTTCCTATAAAAATTTTATTTTACATGCACAAAGCTCAAAAATTGAAATACAACCATTATTTTTATGTTGAAATCGCACAAAAACTTATTGGAGTTCCTCGTTATCTCAAACTCATGTGACTGAAAGACCCTCTTTAATTCAAAGTATTTTGTTAGTCCCGGATAGACTTTACACAAAGTATTCAAGCTCACCTAACTCAATTAGTTGGATAACTAAAACTTTTTTTGTGGTCTGGATTATATTAATAGAAGCAGTCAGCTGTTTTGAGAGGATTATGGACATTATTACTAATAATTTCTCAATTGATTTATTTCCCGATTGATAATAATAACAGTTATTTCCTGACATTTTGATTTATAAAAACATGTTAATGACTTATTTTTTCAGAACATGGTAGGATATTTCTGAGAAAATAAATGACTGAAGTTTGCTAATTGCAATCAATGACAAACATGTTTGCTTTTTAAAACAAACATTTAAAATGCTTTAATAAATATCATGTGTCAACTCATCAAATGATATGTGTAATAATAAAAGGGATTGAAAACTCATAAATAGGATCGTAATATGTAAAGCTAAACTGAACTATTGCTAGCTGTATTCCTTCATATATGAACACACAAATAAATATTTTGACAATCTATAACTTCATTCTCATAATGTATCACAGTCAATATCACCGTATTTTTCACAAATTCACATCGTCATCAAAACTCCTTAACATTATCATCCATCGTCAATTTCATCTGGTTCATCCATTTCTTCTATGTCAGTGGAAGCATCTTTTGCCAATCTCAGTCGCCTAAAAGAACATTTAAATACTTTAACGATAACAATTTTTTCAAAAATTCAGAAGCTCAATTTCATAACAGTACTAACATCCAGTTATATAAAGCACCTATATTATAAAGCCTGCAAATAAAAAAAATGCTGCTTAATATCCACATATTTACAGAATTATCTCCCTTCCTTCAGCCAAATAAACTCTCCACTTTGTAAAATTAGTATTAATATAAGTAAAGAAACTGGAAATGCTGGTTACATTACCATGGCACGGGACACAACGGGACGGGATGGACATGGGTAACACTATATGTCCCCCCCCCCCAATTTCATGGCGGGGCCTAAAAAGGCTTGTCACAATCAATACCTGTTTTAAATGTAGAAATTTTTTAAAGCATTTGAACATTACCTTTGATACAAATATAAATACATAGAAGGATTAACCTTAATTTTTTTCATATGTTAGGATGAATGCAGTTGACAATGAACATATTTTCAACATGCTAACAAGCACCATAGAATATGATTGCTGCCAAATGCATTCATACTATTGTATATGCCTTCAAAATGATGGTAACTGTACTCCTTATAAAATGTACACTGTTGGCTTACCTTGCTTCAATTCTTGCACATTTTGGACACTTGTCAGGAACAAAACACTGCTTGTGGTAGCATGCCCTGCAGCCTGGAAAAGATTAAATCAAATACTGAACAGTTGTTTTCAGCAAAATCTTGTAGAACGGTCTGTTAATTCCTTTGCGCCACTGTAGCCCGTCACTACCAGCATATATATCTTCAGTATTATCACATTTTTATCTATTAATTATGAAATGTACAAGCCTTGATTTTGTTTTACGAATTAAGATGTTAATAATAAAGCATTACTAAAAGTTTAGATCAAACTGAAATCAGTATAAGTCACCAACATGGATAGGAAATGTAAATATAAGCATTGAAGTATCTCGATATGGTCTTTACGGTCGATATAAATGACAGAACTCCAACGGTAAACATATCAGAACAATATGAAGTTTGTCTGCAAAGTTCTGTCATTTATATCGTCCGTAAAGACCATACCAAGACATTACAATGCTTAAATCCTCACACAATTCCTAATATTAATCTCTTTTAATATTTGATGGGTGGTGGGGTCTCTGAAAAAGTGCCTCCTGCCCCTCCCATATGGTTAATTCTGGAACAGCCCTAACCTTATCACCCCTGAAGACCATAATAGACCTTTCCAGATTAACTAACGGTTAAGTTTACTACAGTAACAAAGGGGTGGAAGGTAAGATGTTTCACAAAACAAACACGTGTGACAAAGATGACGTAACAGACACATGCTGCGCCTTTTCAATTTAGTAATAGATACAGTATGCCGAAAAAATGAATTAAACTGCATTATACAGCTGTTTCATCCTCCTAGTACTCTTCAGTGATTCTAGGGGCAAAAAGGTGAGAATCCAAAATTTCTAAATAATGTAGAAGCAGAAGGGTCAGGTGCGTAAAACCGCTTTAATTTATGAATTTAGAAGTAAAATTAAACTAGTTCTGTATAATTTCAAGTTGTGTACTACAAAAATGTGTATATCATGTACTGTGCCACTACTCAAATGAGATAAACTGTGGCTATGGAGGCTTCAGCAATCCTCAGGGACTGAAAAAGCCACCAGGAGAGTCTGCCACAACCTTGACAAAATGTACCAGACAGCGGCCACCATTAAATCACACTGATTCCTTTACAGAACATGTTCCTTACCTGGACACACTGTGACTTTTTGTAGCTCAAACGGAAATATCACTTCTTTATCGTGGCACATCTCACAGAAAAACCCTAGGCCTTGACAAAACTACAAAAAATCAATGAAGATGAAAATTTAACTGTAAAAAATCAACACAACAGCTATTTAGTAAAATACAATTTATGACACAGTTTAATTTCTCTGAAATGCATATGACACTGTTTAATTTCTCTGAAATGCATGACAATGTTTAATATCTCTGAAATGCATGACACCGTTTAATATCTCTGAAATGCATATGACACCATTTAATATCTCTGAAATGCATGACACTGTAATTTCTCTGAAATGCATGATACCGTTTGATATCTCTGAAATGCATGACACCCTGTAATTTCACTGAAATGCATATGACACCATTTAATATCTCTGAAATGCATGACACCATATAATTTCACTGAAATGCATATGACACAATTTAATTTCTCTGAAATGCATGACACTGTGTAATTTCTCTGAAATGCATGACACCGTTTGATTTCTCTGAAATGCATGACACCCTGTAATTTCACTGAAATGCATATGACACCATTTAATATCTCTGAAATGCATGACACCATATAATTTCACTGAAATGCATATGACACAATTTAATTTCTCTGAAATGCATGACACAGTGTAATTTCTCTGAAATGCATTTCTACACATCACAGAAAACATATTTGAACAGAACTGTGTTTCCTACTATCATAGGTGTACAAAAAGAATCTTTATCCATCCTTCAATGGTTAATACTTACCGGACAATCCTGGACATGGACCATGGAGAGGTTTACAATATTTCTTAGCAGAGTCAACATCTCCCCAGATTTCACCTGCAAGTGAAAGTGAGAACAGTCAACATCATTAAATAGAATCTGAATGTCTGCATATTGGCCATGCTTCATGGTCATCTCTCCAGTATGAGGTCAGATATAGCAAAGGTGAAAAGTCATGGCTCCCCAAGGTTATCTTGACACTTACATAGAGGTAAAGGTGAAAGTTCATATCATCTCTTACCTGTACGAGGTCAGATACAGAGTAAAGGTGAAAGGTTATCTCATCTCTTACCTGTACGAGGTCAGATACACAGTAAAGGTGAAAGGTTATCTCATCTCTTACCTGTAGGAGGTCAGATACAGAGTAAAGGTGAAAGGTTATCTCATCTCTTACCTGTACGAGGTCAGATACAGAGTAAAGGTGAAAGGTTATCTCATCTCTTACCTGTCGAGGTCAGATACAGAGTAAAGGTGAAAGTTAATCTCATCTCTTACCTGTACGAGGTCAGATACAGAGTAAAGGTGAAAGTTAATCTCATCTCTTACCTGTGTACGAGGTCAGATAAAGAGTAGAGGTGAAAGATCATCTCATCACTTACCTGTACGAGGTCAGATACAGAGTAAAGGTGAAAGTTAATCTCATCTCTTACCTGTACGAGGTCAGATAAAGAGTAGAGGTGAAAGATCATCTCATCTCTTACCTGTACGAGGTCAGATACAGAGTAGAGGTGAAAGATCATCTCATCACTTACTTGGCAAAGGTTAGATAGAGAGTAAAGGTGAAAGGTCATCCCAACACTTACCTTTACAATGTCAGATACAGAGTAAAGGTAAAAGGTCATCTTGAGACTTACCTGTACAAGGTCAGATAGAGAATAGAGGTGAATGTCATCTGTCCAATGACCTTGAAGTTGTTCTACATCACCCAGAACACTAGAAAGACAGAAACAGGCACGATCAGAAAAGATTTATAATTGTCTGCTCCCAATGAACTTTGAGACACTACTAAAACATTCCTCTGGAGAACAATCAAAGTAACAAAACAGTTCAGTTTCTATATTGTTTAAAATTATTGTATCAACAAATTTTCATGCAACACATTTTCATAAGTTACACAGGGACATGTTTATGAAAAACTATATGGAGTTGCATATGAAAATACAAGAATATCACTTAAAGAGATGTAATCCCAGTCTAATGATAGTTTGCACGATAGAGGAAATATATACAGTAAAACCCCACTTACTCAAACTCATGGGGACATGATCAATAGTTCGAGAAATACATGGTACCAGAGTAATCCGAGGTTGGTTGAATATGTACAAACTGGGTCGGGACTAAACAAACTGTTCGATGAATAAGGGGTATTTTAGTAAACCAGGTTCGAGTAAATGGGGTTTTACTGTATGTGGTGGTTTTCAAAGAAGTTCAGGAGATTTCACCCTAATAAAAAAGAAAAGCGAAAAACACATACAGTCAACGTCGAAAATAACGAAGACGGGAACATCGAAATTCCGGCAACAACAAAGAAAATTTAAAGTCCCGATTTTCACTCTTACATATCTTATGTATTGTTTTACTGAAACAATGAAGTCTGAAATAGCAAATCAACTGAAACAACGAAGTGATTTTGTAGTCCCCATCCGCATTTTTACCTGTTATAACGAAATAATGACCTGGGCCGACATAAATTCCAATCAAAACAAAGCTACATTCTGTGTTCACTTGTCTCAGTTTTGTGACCACGAGTCGGCGGTGCTTTTGAATAGGTCACCTGGGTACTCGTATACACGTATCAATTTAAAATAAACTCATGTCGTTACTTATGTATGTCTTATCATTGCTTATACATAAAATCTTGCTATCAGGAATAGCGAATTCCTTATATAACGAAATGTTTTTTCATGGTCCCCAGTAATTCGTTATAAACGAAGTTGACTGTATATGATTCTCAGAAACTTTGCCACCTCAAACTATCCACTGAACCTTACCTGGAAGCCCTTTTACAAATCCTCAGAAAATTTTTCAAATGTGTCAACTGTGTTCTTAAGTCCTTGATATTTTCCAAGGCTCGGACTCGGCGATACAGACTAGAATTAATGTCAGTCAGATTAAACAACGGATCACCAATAATCCGTAAAATCAAATCCCTGGAAAAGTTAGAAACGTAATATTTTTTGAAGTCCCATCTTCTTAATATCCTCCCAGGTATGTATGATATACTGTTACTATGACAACACTGACAGAAGTACTTTCCGAGGTATTCACAGTAGCGGAATCTTCTGATGTATCCTGAAATTAAACGAGAAATTAGGTACTGATTTATATGTAAATAAGACATCCTGTATTCTCCAGAGGTTACACTCTATGCACCCCTTGAACATTTAAAACACATTCTAAGACTCAGGGTGTGCCACCTTATTCAAGAGATGAGAAGACTTGTTTCTACAGTGCACTCCTCTTTATATCATGTTGCATTTGTCAGACAAAAACAGGACATTAACAGGAAAGTGACATTAAGAGAAACATGTTTTCCACTAAATCTAGTGCATTTTCAATCTCCATAACTAAAAAGTAAGCTATTTAACGAATATATGAAGTTTTTTTTTTCTATGCAATATTTGTACAAGTTGCATCTGAAATCAATGGAAATGACATCATTTTCTGGATATGTTATGTGATTAGATTAAAAAAACATGATATTAAAAGGAATTCACCTCAAAATACATGACATTAACCAGATAAAATTACATAGATTATATAGAGGGAAAAATGGTACTTTGGAAAAACATGATATAAAGAGGAATATGATATAAACAGGGGTGATATTAAGTGGAATCTACTGTACCACAAGAGGTGGATATAATTCAACTCCCAAGGCATTAATTAATTATTCGTAAACAAAACCGAATAAACCTCCTGTGGAATAAATTCTATGTGCATTTTGATTGGCTGACACAGTGAACTTTGAAGCTACTTTTTAAACACATGGTTTAACGGCAAATGCTGATTGTTCAAGACATCATAATTTTACAGGAATATACAAAACGCTACATTCCCACACGTTTAATCTGCGGCTCATTTATATTTAAATATGTTCCTGAATTTTCCTTCTCTTATCTACAATTATTTTAAAACCTTGTTTAGATGACGGACAGAAGTCTCTCCCATTACCAGGAATTCAAACCATTCCTAATACCTTTTCAAAATCTGACAAAAGCTCTACACAAACAGGGCTTGTTCCAATCCATTTGATAATTGAAGCACACACAGTTTTGATAGATATATAGTTCATATGTATGAAAATATTTTAATAAATTTTATTCCGCCCGTGAGATACTCACCTTGTTCTACTCGTGTCCCACACCCAGCACACATGTAATTCTGTTTTGCCATTATGGTACTCCTTCTGCAAAAAATTTCATTTGTCATTATCATTACTTGTACCTTCAATAATTATTAAATTCATAAATCAAGGTTTTGGTTTGGTTTGCGATGTTTTTCTTTCTATTAACGGCTATGGCCATTTAAAGACGTGCCAGGTTTTAGTGATGAAGAAAAGCCAGAATTTCCGGTGAAAAGCCATCGATCAACGACCAGTAACTGGCAACTGCCCCACATAGGCCTCCAACCTGCGCCTAAGAGGTGAGGGCTAGTGGTAGCAGATTATCAGACACCTTAACTACTTGGCCATCATGACCCAGAGGTGTATAAACTCTTGGATTTCCATTACACTGATTGGAAGACAGGCTAGATAGGAGTATATTTCACTTACTTTGGTGCAGGATGGATATTGAAAATTATCTGTGGTCTGGGAGGTGCCCACTCCAAGTTTCCACGAATCTTCGACTGAAACAAGGAAATGACAATGTTCTGTAACATTTCCTCTTAAATTAGACAGAGATATCCATACTTCTGGCCATTTCAGGTCATAAAATGAATTATGGATAACCCTGTCTAGGATATTTAAACAGGAAATAACTTGTTTCACTATCTTTATTGCAATGTAATATAATAAAGGAATTTTTTCAAGTTCAACATCATATATTTCTTAGCTTCTGCCTTATGATGCTGAGATGTCTTCATTGGAGAGAGAACAATACATAACCCAAGAATGATTAAAATTGCATTTAAATAATTTAAAAGGGAGGCCAACACTAACTGCCTTATTTCACATATTTCATACGAATACCGTAACATAAAAATCCCCTGTTTACAATACTCAAGTCTCTTGTTACAATACCAAAAGCTCCACTAACAAAGCCAATGCAATTCTATTATCAACAATGTCAAAATTTTCTGAAGAGCTAGCAGTTGAGTTTTAAAATGTCCTCATTGAAGCTCGAGGATAGCTGTTACCTTGGAAGAATTTGAATTAAGTTCCGCATTCTCTCCATCATCTGGTGATATCGGATAGGAATTGGGAAGGGGAAGTAACTGAAACACAAATAAATGCATGTTATTTCTGAATATAAATTACATAAATCATCGTTTAAAGGTTGAACAGGTCGAACCAACGTTCATTTTTTTTCAATAAGGTTGGACCTTGTAATATGATGGTGCATTCAGGCAAGCCTCGAGAAAACCTTACAATGCGTGCATAAGCATTTGTAGGTTCCGCCAAGATTTTTACCCCAAAACATTATATTTAAAAGCGGACAAACCGACTGTCCCGCATAAAAAAAATGGCCAGTGTAATTGTTTTAAATATGTTCTATTCTTTGTAAGATATATACTTGTTTAGGTATATAAAATATGTGGCACGATACACTATATTGTAGCTAGGATCTCCTGTTACTCTGAGACTCTCAAACTTTTGAAACATTTAGTGTATAGCTGGTAAAATAAGCTTTGACCTGAGATTTTTGAAAAACAAGTCTTGCATTATATAAAATTTCCTGTATGATGTAATCCTAAAATAAATCTATTTGGCGTATTAAACTACAATCAATGAGAGAACTCAAACAAGGAGATGAGCTTATAGGCAAAGGGATGATATTTTGATTTTCACTTAAAACATGAGGTGATTTTTTTTCCCATATAACATGGTGATATTTTATTCACTTGTACATGTACATCAGGGATTTCCCTGAAACACAAAAAACCTGCGTTTTGACTCCTAGAATTGTCAATGGAATCCAAAAATTGATGAAGTTTTAATATATGTATTATTGTGATGGGAGTCCAAGGATTTCATTGATTAAATTTGAGGGTCCCAGGGATAACCCTGGTAAATTGATTTTATACTCAATTCTTCACCACTACCTGGTTAATCTTTCCACTCTTAGCCTCAAACATCCCTTAGCCTGTTATCGAATCTGATTTTTGAAAATTGAAAATGTTCAGAACCATTGAGAAACTAGGCCATGATTTATAGAAATTTTATCATACTCACTTTTTGTGGAGCATCACACTCGGGGACAAGCCATTGTAAGTCGGAGGCCTTCGGCAGCTGTTTCTCCGAGAACTTCTTCAGCAAAGAGATGGCCACTGACTCTGCCGAGTGTGACACAAAGCCGCTATCCAAGGAGCTAAGAAGAGGTCAACAAAAAGGTCAACAATACAGCAGGATGTTCAGGGAACAACAGTCAGCTTTGGGAAATAATATCAAAGTTTTACGTTAAAATCAACATTTTAAAGTGTAACCTGTCTAAACGTCACTGGGACCAAACTTTTGGCCAGTTTACACAAGTGTCAAGTTTAATTTGTAGAGGTATTGTTTAAGTCAGAGGGGAATCCTGGGACCAAACATTTAGGCCGCAATAGATGGGGATTCTGATTAGACAGGGGGCCATTTTAGACAAGTTGTACTGTATGTATACATAAACGTGTAAGCAATGTTTCAAGACCATGCCAACTGGATCCTTCGTCAATCTAGTATTGAGTGAGAGATTTGTTTCAGTTACCTGTGCAGATGTCACCTGACCCGTGACATATCGCCTATAGTTATACACATACAATGTACTGTTACAGTGTGTACTTTATAATAGCTTGACAAAGGCGACAGGGACCAGTCAGTGTTGAAACGTTGCGACACATTCAACAAGTAGCATTAAAGCAAGTCACAAACTTTTTTTGTCTGACAAAGCAATATTAAAACCTGGTGAAATTAAGCAAAGGTTCAGTATGGAAACAAAGGTGTTACTGATGACCAAATCATCACCTATTTTTAAAGAAGAAGCATAACAAGAGATCCCAGAAGGATCTTGGCCATAGATATGTTTGATGTTTATTTATTCTTGGGATATTGTCCCCTTTTTTGCTCTTCTTTCCTCATATTTGCTCTTAATTCTGAAATTCTATGATTTGAGAAAGATCCTTGCTATATTTCTCCAGAAATTTGCGATAAAAAACTTCATAGGAAAAATCCAAGATGGCTGTCTGGAACACTATATATATATTACATGTATGTATATGAAACAAAAAGAAACCTAACCAAGGGGGAAACGTCCATATGAAATGAGGATGACTGGAAACAAAACTTTTACTGTCAAAATCCAATATTGCTGCTATCAACCATTTTGTTGTTCAGATCAGTCAAAAATAGGACAATGCATATTTTTTGACCAAGGGAAACATTCATATGAAGAAATGTGAAAATGATCCATCCAGTACCAGTACTTGTCAAGAAATAGTGATAACAAAGTATTTAATGTTAAGACCTTTGAGGTGCATCTGTTGGCCATGTTGTTTTTCGGATCAGCATACCGAAACTTGCCAACTTTTTGAAATTTCCAAGGGGGAGATAACGCGTGCTCAGAATTTAAAGTATAAATAATATGTGTGTATGTACAACAAAAGGAAAAATAACACTTTAAAATGGCCTTTTTTTAGGTGTTCTATCCGATGAATTCATCAGATCTGAAAAAATAGTAATAGTTAAGCAAATTCATTGGCTGAAAATGCTAAATTTTCAGCTTCAAAATCGGGAGTCTCCCTCCTTAAAAGGGAGTTTTGGCAAGTATGGATCAGGCCGAAAATTGGACAATACAAAAGGACCCTACAAATTAATTTGAAAACGATCCATCCAAACCTTTTCAAGAAATAGCAATAACAAATTGCAAGAATTCTTCAAGGACAGACGGATGGTGGACTACAGATATATGGATGAACTACAAACGAGATAACAAGTTAAGGACAATTTGACCATACACAGCCAACCATCTGATGTCAGAGCTGGTTGGCTAAAAATACTCACTTCTGTTTATCAATGCTAGCGTTACTTTTCTGTATATCTGCATCTGAAACCAAGAGAAATCCAATTAAATCAATACTGAAAGTAAATATAAATGGTGAGTTTTATTTAAAGCAAACCCTTCAATTTTACAAAATCCTGAAGATTTGTGAGATTATTATGAATTTATAACTTCACCTGGTAGGAGAGAAGTCTTACCAGAGTAAAGGGAGGCTAGAGACAGTGATAGACCTCGTGATGATAACAGCGACAGGTTCGACTGATTCTGACTAACATCCTCCGTCACTGGAATAAAATTGTTCATAATCTTTAAATTTATTTGCGAAATTAGAATATAATTACAGATTTATATACAAATTGGTAGAGGTTTGAATTGGTACCAAATAAAAGAAAACTATATTTGGTTTTTTAATTGTAGATATATTTTGAAATGAAATTCAAGAAATTACTGATAAGTAGTTAACAAGGTATGAGGTGAAAAGATATTTTTAGCAATTTCAGCATAACATTTGTTAGAGGTATTTTTGATAAATCAATCCATGTTATCAAAATAAAAGGAAAGGTTTTCTCCAACTATAGAAATCATAAAAAAACACATATTGCAAAAGAAAATATCAAAAAAAGACTTCCTATACTTTAAATAAAATACCAAACAAAATATGCTATTAAATTATCTGAAAATGCCATGAAAATTTTTCATTTCCAATGCAACACAAGTACATGTATAACTACAGCTTGAAGCAAACAACCAGTTTATTTCAGCCAGAAAATTAAAATGATTGGGCTAGGAAGTTGAAAGATTGGAAATTGACTTGACAGAATATACTCCAGTAGAATAAATTTGACAACACCTCATACTGGAGTAGTAATACACAAACAATTTTTGACATTTTCTTACTTGACAGTTCTATTCGTCCCTCATCCAAATCACTCGACTCTGAGCTGTCTGTAAGTTTACGAAAACAAATATCTTCAGAACAAAAACAATTTGATATACCAATAATAATCATGATATTTAAATAGTAGAATCTAGAATTTGTACATGTATGTGAAATTAATATATATATATAGCCCCCTTAATGCAAATAAATAGAAGAAAATGATTAACTGGAATATTATTTATAAAATGAATTTGCAAACAATATGTAAAAATTTTAGCCAAATTTAAAGTTGCACATGAAACATACATGTAAATCGTCTATTTTGTAAAGCAAATAGATAAATATTCAAAATAGTATCAAAATTTTGTATTTTAAAATGTTTTAAATAATTCATTTGTACATGTATATACAATAAATATGTCTCCCTTAAAGCAAATAAATAGTAGAAAATGATGAACTGACAAATAATTTGTAAAATAAATTTCCAAACAATATGTTAAAGTTTTAGAAACATTTGAAGTTTCCCATGAAACATACACATGTACATGTCAATCATTTATTTTTTAAAGCAAATAGTTAACAATGAAAATAACATTAAAATTTATTAATTTAAAATATTTTTTGACAAAATGTCTACATCAACGAATATTCCCATGCAGTGGTAAAGACCTGATAAAAGACATTGTTATAGTGTTTTGCCCTGCATCAGACAATGTTACCCTTAACTCCTAAATCAAGAGATCTTTTAAAAGATGTGAATGCATCTTTAAAAGAAAGAATAAAATACAACAAGATGAAAATAAGGAGAAAAATAATATGGTCTGCAGAAAAGTATTTTATAAAGTAATCTGTAGTCCTAGCTTATTTTCAAATAACTTCTCAACATAAGCGTTTATAAATGATTAAGTAAAATCATTAAGGATCCCCATACCATAAGATTTTATAAATGATTAAGTAAAATCTTTAAGGATCCCCATACCATAAGAGTTTATAAATGATTAAGTAAAATCATTAAGGATCCCCCATACCATTCAGAAATGAAGAATTATAATTACAAATGTATGCATCGAACAGTGGTTTTTTTATTCTAGCATTACTACAGGTTTAATATTTCATATCTGAAATGTATTCATCGTAATAAGCACCTGATTGTATATAATTATTAATTGGGGAAAGAGTTATTTATTTCCTCTTTTTTTTATAGTCAACAATTAAGTTTTCCCGATCAAAATCAAAATGGCACAACTATAGACTAAGGGAAACCTATATGTGAAATTTGAGAAAGATGCATTATGTACTTTTCTAGAAGTAGCAATAACAGAACAGACGACGGATGACAGATGCAGAGTGATTTGAACAGAAAAAAAAACGATTCTTTCGTGAAACTGTCCTAGAAAACATATGTACTGTTGATGTCACAAACCTGGATTGTCGGGTGAGTCGACAGAAGAACTGAGTGGAGAGGGAGTGCTCTGACTGGTAGTGGCTACACAAACAGAAATACAGCACACAACATTTAACACGGGAAAAAAACAAGATGTCAAAAAGCTTACTTTTAAAGTTTCACAAAGTTCAAAAACAATGAGAATGATGTTATAAAAATTCTATTTAAAATCAGAATACTATAATTTTTCTTTTCATTTTTGACAGGAACTTTGCATTTCTTTTTTTTTTCATTTTTCAATTGATTGTAATGCAAGGAGTAAATTAATGTTATTTTCTCAAAATGATGAAAATTGTGAAACTTAAGATGGAAATGTCTGCCTTACAAAGTAAACATTTCATGTTTTTCACAGTTGTTCAAAGTCTTTGTAACTGTAGCATCATGTTGACAGAGCTGATCAGTTGAAAAATTGTTACATAATCTAGTCTAGACCTTGATCGTGTGATGCTTAGGTGTGAATATGAACCAAATCTGTCCAGGGTTTCATGAAATATCTCGTACTCAACCTTTTTATTCCCAAAGTCATCAACGGTAACCTTTGACCTTTAACCTTGACTGACAACCACCAAAATCTACTCTGACAGGTGTAGACCTTGTTCGTTATGATGCTTCAGTGTGAATATGAATAAACCTGTCCAGGGTTTCATGAAATATCTTGTACTCAAGCTTTTTATTCCCAAAGTCATAAACGGTGACCTTTGACCTTGACTGACAACCACCAAAATCCACTCTGACAAGAGTAGACCTTGATTGTGTGATGCTGTGGAGTGAATATGAACCAAATCTCATCAGAGGTTCATTGGATATCTTGTACACAAGGTGCGGACCAATGCACAAACAAGTGATTATTATATATCTCCCATTCCAAGGTGGGGGGTATAATGACTACACAATAAACATGGAATATTGTAGTCAAAAAGTCCTCAAGGGAAAACATACTTGTCAACCCTCCCTATTTAGGAGGGAGACTCTCGATTTTGAAGCTTAAACTTCTGCATTTTAAGCCAATGAATTTGCTTAACTATTACTATATTTCAGATCTGATGATTTCATCTAATAGAACAGCTCAAAAGAAGCCATTTATAAGTGTTATTTTTCCTTTTGGTGTACATACACATTTATTATTTATGTTTTAAATTATGAGCACGCATTATCTCCCTCATGGAAATTTCAAAAAGTTGGCAAGTATGCGAAAATCGGTGACATATTGTTTTACCCTGTGTATTTTATCTCCTTCTTCCAAGATAACCGACATATTTCAGAATTTGTTGGATTTCATTCAAAGTTCACTTACAGGTAACCTGTTATATTGTTACTTATGTTGGGTTAGTTGGGGAGACTTTGTAATAGTTGCCATAGCAATCAGTGCTAGATCCCTCATTGTTTCAGTTTTTATAATTATAATGATGATAAAAATGTTTTTTGAAAAATCATTGTTACTTTTTTTTTATTACAAGCTTTACCGAACATAATCTTATAGTGTACGAGAATGAAGAACGTATACGTATCAGCTGTACGTTTTTCTTTTCCGAAAGCACTGTTAACTCTGTTTTCGTCAGCCAATATTTGTTTACCGCGGCTACCTGACAATTGCGTTGCCGATTCTATTTTTATGCGAACAATTCCATGATTTTTTTCGAATCATTTGACCACTATCCTGCTCTCGGTTCCGTGCCGATTCGCAAGAAAACATCAGAAATGTTTTTTAAACATAGAAAACGATAATAAAAATTTAACCATGGTACAGATGTGCTAAATAATAAATCTTGATATTAAATAAATATAGTATTGTTTGATAATCTAAACTGTTAAGGTTAAAAAATTATAGAAAATGTTTCATGTCGTGCCATGTTGAGATTCCTATAATTAGTCGAATGGCGGCGGCGAAATTGAGCAGACGAGTACCAAATTTAGCGAAAAATGCCGTCTTAAGGTACTTTCCGGTTAATTGACACAACTGAAACCATGATTTTCCTTCTAAGAATAACATTTGCCTTCAGAAAATATATTTCATTTAGAATTTGGTCCAAACACGAGCTTGTTATTATTATTGTGTAAGATTATGTTTTAATAACATTGGCTGTTAATAGACTTTGAACAACTGCCTACAGGAAGAAATACACATCAAGAAATACTTGAAATAAAATTTTGTCCAAGTTTACAGCATCAAAGATAACAATATTTAAAAGCATATACAGTATACCGAAAAAATATACATGTACAAAACGTCTTAGCAAGTTTACTAAAGCGAAAAAAGCAAGCTTGTATACAAATTACATGGCAATAAAAAGTGGTCACAAAGATTACAGTGATAGGTAATAAAAGTTTACATAACAACAGATAAATGATGTCACCACAAAACTACAATCTATATGCTTACTGTCTGTTCTGCCATCACTGAAGGCGGGAAAGCCTCGTCCTTTCTGTAGAGAAGGAAATAAAAAAAAAAATTATAATGCATTTTTTTTTTAAATATTGGATAAAATTTACATAAACTTAATTCATTTTTCAACAATTATGTAATTTCAACTTAAAGAGCTATATCATAATTAATCATTCATGTAGAAGAGTTGGATGGCACCTGTATTTATATGTTAGGAAAGGTACATGTAGGTTTAATTGAGGTTTTCTTACCATTCCTTACATTAAATCACTTTTAATATTGGATGGGAAGTGATGTCTCTGAACAAGAGATCCCAGAGGGATCTTGGCCCCCACCATTGATGATTTTTCATTAATTCTTAGAAAGATGGATCTTTTCCCTTCTTATTTTAACTTTTAATTTAGATATGTATTAATCTAAGTTCTATTTTTTTTTTTTTTTTATTTATGCATTTTATCTTTCTGCTATGAACTTTGAAATTTCTTGTGAAAATTAATAATAGTTGAAAGAAGGTGTCTAATCAGGAGTTTTGTTTTCCTGATAAATTCCGAAATCCAAAACTTCAAGAGAGATCCATCTTGTATTTATTATTAAGGGGAACCTGCATATCAAATTTGGGAAAGATCCATTCAGTACTTCACAAGATATAACTAATAACAAATTTTCATTTATCAAAATCCAAGATGGCCGTCTGTCAGCCATTCTGTTTTTTCGATCAGTCCCAAAATCAATACAGCACAACTAACGACCAAGGGGAACCTGCATATAAAATTTAGGAAAGATCCATCTGATGATAGGGGGCTAAAAAGAACTTCTCGCCCTCCAATATGGTTTATTATGGAACATCCATTACCCTTAATCATTTCATAAGTTCCACCAACAATTGTGGCAATTTTTTAATCTTGTGAAACTTAACTTTCTTACAAAAACACACATCATTCTAAATGCACTCTGAATTCATACTCTTATAGGAAATAAAATATTCAGCATACAATTTTCTGTCAGCATAAACCGTTTGTTTTTGAAAAACAGCCACCTATCTGAGCTTCTAACAAAACTTCAACTTGTAGATATATCACATGTTTATGTAATTCTAAACTGGAAATCAGATATTGTTTTTCAGTATAACCTCATTATCTCGACTCCACATAACTCGAAGACTTCATTTATTTTGTAAGATTCGGTCAAAATGATCATTCAAACTCTCTTTACTAAAATGCTGGATAACTTGAATTTTCCCACAGTCCTGCCACTTTCTAGATAATGGGTTTTTTGACTGTATTAAGAAAAAAGTTTTCACCTGCTACAAGTCAACTATATTGTGATGCTTATTCATGACGAGGAGAATCATGGTAAGAATATCAAACCTCTTTTAAGCGTTCTCTTTTGCGTATACGGATTCGTTGTTTGAGTTCCTGGATTTCCTCGTCGGAGTCGCCCTCATCCTCTTCGTGAGTGTGTGGGCTGATGATGTGATTCCATTTCATCTGCTCTATAGCAGCAATGAGGGCCTCCGAGATGCTGAAGTGGGCGTTCTCCTGCAAATGATAGTATGGTTCAACAAAATTTTAAAATGTGAAAATAATAGTTATACCAGATAGCAGGAAATTTTAGCGGTCATAAAATTTGGCATTTTGGTTATGAAAACTCAAAGTTAAACTCTTGTTGGTCCGGATGTTAGTGCGCAAGGGGTCTTATTGTGGGAGGAAACCGGAGTATCCAGAGAAAACCCATGTGGTCGAAATTTGACTCTGCCCATACCTTTTCACATCCGATCGGGAAATCAAACCCCAGCCGCCCTGGTGAAAGGCAAATGCGCTAACCACTTCACCACCCGACCACCATGTTTTATGATTGATTACTACTGGTCCTTGTAAAGTTAATTACTGCAAATGTGCAATGATCACTTTTTCAGATTGAGATTGATATAGGATATACAGATTCAAAAGAAAATATATTTTATTCTTTTTCTTCCATATCTGTGCAGTTTTCAAAATTGGACTAGTCTTTACACTAAAAAATGTCTCCCATTTCTGTTCAATTGTGCCATTGTTAATCAGGTATGTTGCTCACATGATACAGATTTACACTCACCTTATCTAGATTAGCACAGGTGTGAAAGTCTTGGGAAGAAAGGTAATTGATAAGAGATTGGCCCTGTTGGGGCTGGGGAAAGTAGCCCTCTCGTGCCGCCGATCTTCGGCGCTGGTCACTTTCTGGTTGAAATAAAACGTTGTTTTACAATATTTATATGAAAATAAAAACAAAGTGAGCGAGCTCGAGGACTCACAAAGATATATCCCCTTGTGAAAGAAACAAAAAGACAAGACTGATACTTTGAAGCATATTTTGAAGAATCGCAAGGCAGCATAACGACAAAATTGACACACTTAAAGCTGAAGTATATAGGTCCTTTGTAATCTTCCTTATAAATTAACTTTATTTATTTTACAAAAAATATGAAACAAGTTATACAACTTATATTTAAACCATCATGTTGACCCGGATGTTAGCGTGCCAGGGGTTTTATTGTGGGAGGAAACCAGAGTACCTGGAGAAACCCATGTGGTCAGGCAGGTGATCCATGACCCCATACCCATTCATGTGGGTTGGAGAATCGAACCCTGGCTGTCTTGATGAAAGGCAAGTGCGCTATCCAATGCACAACCTGACCACCAATCTTCCTTAAACAAGCATAAACCTTAAAAGGCACCTTGTAATAGTGTTGGCATTAAGTGGGCCGATAAAATAAACCAGGGGCGTTGTATTAAGTTTTACTATATTGACATTACCTCTAAACTGAATACGCTTATGAACAACTAAATCATTACTTACTGTGTCCGTTGGGCCCCAGTGTTTGGGCCTTGTCTGAATCCAGCACTTTTCCATCCACGGAATCAGTTATTACATTCTTTACACCAATATCTGACCTTGACCTCTTATGACCTAGTTTTTTACTCGGAGATGATTTCGCAGGGTTTTTCGAGTCTTTCTTTTGTGACCGGCTTTCCGAATCAGAGAAAATATCTTCCGGCTTACACTTTGTCCGTATCTTTTTCTCCGGTAAATTAGTGTCACTTTTGGCATTTTGCGGACCAGATTTTCTCACCGGCATTAACATTTCCGATTGACTTCGAAGTAAAACTTTATTTTGTTTGTTGCCTTTTTTAGAGTCTTCAGTAGTTTCAAAGGGATCTGCCTGGTCCTGATTAAAGTCCATGTTTCTCAGAGGGTCACTATTGATACTGTTGTAGAAACTGAACTGTTCGTCCGTCGGATCTGACAGACAGATATCATGTGTAGGCGATTCCGAGCCTGACTTCCGCAGAACCGTCCGCAGAGCTTCTTTTGCTAAAGCTGTAGTTTCTTCAGGGCTACCAGTGGAAGCTGTCACAAAAATAATATTTATAAACTCTTTGTATAGTCAATCATATCCCTTACTTCAAAGTAGATTAGATTTAATTCATTTCAACATATATTCATGCATTTATATACATTACATTCCATGTATGCGATGTAAGTTGCTTTATGTGTCTAGGTAAAGGGGCGGATAACCTTAAAAATTTGACAATTTATTTGTTCATAGTAGGGCTGGGCGGTTTTACTGGTACCGTGGTACATTAGTCATGTACTGTATCGCTACAAAAGGAATTTGAGAATAATCTGACACTTCTCAAGAAACAATGGTAACAAGAATTGTTAAGGACAGACCGAGGAACAGGGTGATTTGAATCATCAGATGGTGGGCTAAAAATCAGGAAAAAGAAGCTGCGGTTATAGGCCCCCTAAATTTCATCTATGTAGATCATTTTATTCCACCATATCTAGACTGGAAGACAACAGGCCCAAACTTATCAATGAGCTATTTGTTACATAGATCAATTGGAATTCCAATATGGTTTAATTATAATTTCCTATAAGTTTGACTAGGAAAGACAGAGCTGAGTTCACTCAATCAATATTAGAGGATAACACAACGAGAAACTTATGACAGGCCTCTTGTTGATTGGCTTTAGAACAAAAACGGCCAGAGACCTTTAGCTAGCTCAAACATTCAATCTAGGTGGTATACTGTGGTACGTATCGCAGTATTTGCCTACAGGAGAAACAAATATCACTTTACAGAACATGTGGTAAAATAATTCCATGTTTATAAATTCTGTATGACATATATAGCCAAGGACAGCTTGTGAAATTCTGAAAATTGATTTCCCCATGAGGCCTTTGATGCCGAAATAATTATCAAGTTTCCAGTTCTTTGCAAAATTTATAATGGATTAACTATATACATTTACCTATGCTCGATGGTAGAGCATACTCGTCTGATTTACACAAGATACTCTCGCGCTTGGGCGACGTGAAGGGAGGAGCAAGTGCCAGCGCCCCCTGGTGGTAGGAACTTCGCCTGGCAGGTTCGGGAACGGGAGCTGAACTGCTCATCATGACAGGAGCACTGGACGTTCTGCCGTGGTTTAACTAACACGACAAAAAACATAATATTAAACTCATATTCTCATATCGTTACAGGATCAGTAAATTTGCTTTAATTTGGAAATGCACCTTATGCGTAAATAAATATTTCAAATATCATACATTCATAATAAACGAAAGTGAAGGAAAAGTAAATAACCTCCTTGTTATTATGTACTTTTTATGTTCAAATATTTTTCATTTTTTTTTGTCTAACCTACAAGCGTATTTTATAATTGTAATTTTTTTCTACAATGGTGCATGTGTATTTGCAATTTAATGCACACCAGGTATTTTTAATTTTTCTGTCCCTGTTTAATGCAATTATGTATGTCCATGTCATTTTACCTAAATAGACATTATTGTTATTATCATGCTCATGAAATGAAATGCACTTACGAGGCCCAGATCCAGTTCAGCAAGTAGGGCTACCTTGTTCTGTTCCACAGCCTGGAGACAGATATTCAGTGAGCTAAAGTAATCTTTACACCGCAGAAAGGCGTGATCTGTAAAATAAAACGTACACAGTATATTGTCAATGTACATTTTTTAGTGGTTATCTTATTTTTGTGGTTGTTCTGTTGCAGTCAGAAGGCAAATATTCAGCGAGCTGAAGTATTTTTTACACCGCAGAAATGCGTGATTGGTAAAACAAAGCACACATTATACTGTCAATATACATATTTCAGCGGATATCTTATTTTTGTGGTTGTTCTGTTGCAGTCAGAAGGCAGATATTCAGCGAGCTGAAGTAATCTTTACATCACAGAAAAGTGTGATCTGTAAAATAAAACATACACATTATACTGTCAATATACATATTTCAGCAGATATCTTATTTTTGTGGTTGTTCTGTTACAGTTGGAAGGCAGCTGAAGTAATCTTTACACTGCAGAAAGGTTTGATCTTTAAAACAAAACATACACAATGTACTGTCAACAAACACATTTCAGCAGTAATATGTAATTTGAACGATTTTCGCACAGGAAGTACTCTGCTAAATTACGCTTGCACTAATCACATAACTATATATTGCTTTAAATTTCTACAGCAAGTTTTAGGGTGCAGGAATTCAAAACTGCGCTCAGCCAGTCAAAATAAAGTAATACTAGAGGATTTTTTTCCTCATTGCATTTATTTATTGGAAAAAGTTATGCTTTTTGTTGGGTAAAAATCTCCCATAGTTTTATTTGTTTATTTATTTTTTAATTGTTTATTTTTTCGAAGAATTGTTTACATAGATAAAATTATGCAAGCATCATCATCATCATTGTCATCAAAACCTCCATTTTTAAAACCTCTATTTGATTCCCTTATATGACAAATTAAAATCACAGATTGGTCGCCAAGAATTCTGGCATGTATGCAGATGACCTACATTGTATTTTGTACTAGTTTTCGTTAGAATGGCCAGAGAAATTTTGATCAAGATGTCATATAAAGTATTTATTTATAAAGATACAGGATTTTTTCAAGGTATATACAACAGGAAGGATATTGTAAAGGGGGAGATATATTAATTTTTTCAATTTTATTAAAACGTGAGGTAAGACAATTTAATTTGATTATAATTAATACAAATAACCAATTTTAGACCTAACATCAACAAGATCTAAAATTGCCAACATGGTCACCTAGGCTATGTACATAATATATTATATCTATTACTTTGTAAGCTTTGACACAATATACAATCAAGTTACACCGTTTAATTCCATCTTGTGGTGTTTATAAGGATTGTACCTCGGTTTACTTGGATGTGACAAAATTTACATGGCGAGTGTCTTTAATAAAGCAGAAGACGCTTACTCTTCTGGAACACCTGGTCTTATTCTCTTGTGCATTTACAAGAGTCTCCATTTAAATCTTTCTTTTGTTCCTATTTTGCCTCTAGTTTAATCGATTTTCAGTTCGGATTATGGTTTTGTTGACGCTTTGGTATTCTCTGATTTTTTGTGGACTGTGTTTTTTTTCCGAGTCGAGCCTTTTTACATTGCGTATACGCTAATTTATTCGCAGTCAGAGTTTACTAAGCTCAAGAAGGGAGAGGTGTAAATATATTACCATAATAGTATTTCTCCAGGTGTTTCCTATGACTGACGAGTGTGTTTAGCAGGCTGGACAGGTTATGCTCACTCAGACTCTCCCTGACCCAAAGATGTCCCTTGTTAGTGTCCGGTGACGACTGGGAATGACGGTTAATTTTCTCTATAGCTGGAGCAAGCACGGGGTTGAGGCGTTTCAATCCCTGTACAAAGGGCCAAAAGTCTTGTTGACTGCCAAAATCTCCCTGAAGTAAATCAATTATAGAAATAATGAAAAAGAGGAACATACAGTACGAACTTACACGGCATGCTATTTCTTTGATAGACTGATAAGTGTGGGGTTACCCACTGGAAGTTGTGAGATACATTGTATGTGTACCAAAAATATGTGCAACTTCAACAGAATCATGAATGTATTTTAATTCTAGATTCTTAATTTACTTATCCGAATCAGATGGAGCTTTCATGTAAAAGTAAAACTAATTATGGTCAACACACATTGTTTGGTTTTTCTTTTTCTCTTTGGTTGGTCTCATACTGCCAAAACATATTGAAATCCAGTAATTGATAATGTCCTATAAAGTTGTATGCATGTATAACATATACAGTAAAAGAAGTTATTTTTTCTCTCAGTGCCTTCACTGGGAATCAAACCTGGGACATATAGCTTACTAATCATAATCTTACACCCTACCAAATTAGTTATTGAGATAAAGCAAAATCCTCCCTAAGCCAAGTTTGTTGGAAGCACATAGTATTTCCTATATCAGGATGCATGTAAAACATGCAATACTGTAAAAGTGGAATTTTTCGCAGTATGGAAATTTTCGCTAATTTCGTTGGCAATAAATCTCGGCGAATAAATCCACACGCAAACATATTCAACAATACTCACTCTCTGCAGTGTGTAATAGTATCATATTTACATGGTGCAAAACAGCACGACTGCAGTGCGAAAATTTCTACATCGCAATCAGTTTGGAGGCTAGCTGACTAAGCAAAAAATTCCACACACGAAAATATTACAGTATGCATATGACTTAATAATAGTGTACAACTAACTTTATACCTGTCATGTACAGTATCCCTTACCTGTGTACTTTTGAGGCCGTGGTGAAGGATTAGCTCAACCTGTTTACACACACGCGACAGTCCACCATACGTATTCCATACATTGTTGGTGTGTGTAGCCAGTAAGCCCTCAACAATTGACTTTAGTCCATTGATCAGGTCATGTTTCTCTAATCTACAACAGAAAAAACAATGTAATTACTAGTTAATATTTGAAATACTAATCATTATCATTCAATCATTATTAATGCAAGTGTTAAATTAAAACCATTCATGTCCAGTCCAACATATACTTGATAATCATTCTTGCCAACAAGGCGGCAATATTAATTTACAATATATTTTCATGGGTCCTTCTTGTACACATTACTGAAAACAATGGGTCCTACAATGTTAATTTGAAGTATTTCCAGAATTTTTATGAGTAGGCCAAAAATGTAGATGGACTGCCAACTAATCTTGAAATTTCCATGGGGGAGATTATGAATTCTTTGAAATGACATCAAATAGGAGATATGCATGACGAATCATCTTTTCATTTCCATAATATTTTTTTTTATCAAAATAGTGGCCATTGCAAATGGGGGTGGGAATACTCTGCCAATAAAACAGATCCATACATGGCATACATATGTATGTTTAACTTTTATTGGCCCATAAAAACAGGGATTAAACCGTTGAGTTATAATTAGGGGCACAGCCCATTTCAGAAGAGAAGTTGCAGTAGTAATTACTGGCAATATTTTCAAAATGTAAATGGCCCAGGCCGTTTTTAGGGGCCACTGACTACTAGACCTAGGCCCTATTAACTGTATCACTGTATAACGTGTCCTTTTGATCAGTGGCCCCGGGTTAGGCCTAATCAACAGCAGACGTCACATGTTTTATGACACATCAACATAGTGGCACGAGGGGCCGATACGAATTAACCACTAACAAGATAGAAACAGATAAAGCTGTTTTGTACATAGTTGTTACTATGTTGTAAAATGGAGTTACAATTGGACGTAAAAGACTCGTGTTGAGCGTTTTCACGGTCACGCCTACCTGTGGTCAAAATCCTCATCTTCTTCCGCCATTTTTGTTTACCCATTCTGACATCCAGCCGCATTTTCGTATTATTCTGTGGCGACGAGTTCTACTTAGTTACCTCCCTTAGACTACACTCGGAATGTGGCAACTCGGAACACGTTTTTTAAAGTTGAGCAGAAGTAGATTTATATTCTCGGAAATTCACATGTTACCTTCCAAAAATAGAAATGCTTCTTCAATGGATTAGTTCAACATTTTTCATTTTAGCTTACTAAAATGTTCATATTAGCTCTTTGAGTAATTATATAGTTTAACATTTAAATTTATTTTCTATGTCATATTTCCATAAAATAGTTTCTGCGATTAGGATATCAAAGAAATGGAAATAATAACTATACATACATCAAGATACGTCTCTGATATACGTAAGCAATTTTATTTTACATATAATTACATTCCATTTACTCCCAATGATTTCTAGCAGTTGGTACATGTTTATATTGCATGAGGGATCACCGTAAATAAGTACTTGTGTTTTTTTTAAACTTAACTTCAATTACATCCAATTAAATATACGTGTAGATATAAAAAAAAAAGAACAAAAAACAAAGACTTTGCCGCAAGGGACACCCTACGATACCTACAATTAACCTCTCCATTAGGGACACCCTGCGATACCTACAACTAAACTCTCCTTTAGGGACATCCTGCGATACCCACAACTAACCTCTCCATAAGGGACACCCTGCGATACCTACAACTAAACTCTCCATTAGGGACATCTTGCGATACCCACAACTAACCTCTCCATTAGGGACACCTTGCGATACTTACAACTAAACTCTCCATTAGGGACATCCTGCGATACCTACAACCAACCTCTCCATTAGGGACACCATACGATACATACAACTAACCTCTCCATTAAGGACATCCTGCGATACCTACAACCAACCTCTCCATTAGGGACACCCTACGATACCTACAACTAACCTCTTCATTAAGGACACCCTGCGATACATACAACTAACCTCTACATTAGGGACACCCTGCGATACCTACAACTAACCTCTACATTTCGGACACCCTACGATACTTACAACTAACCCCTCCATCAGGGACACCCTCCGATACCTACAACTAACCTCTCCATTAGGGACACCATACGATACCTACAACTGACTTCTCCATTAGGGACATCCTGCGATACCTACAACTAACCTCTTCATTAGGGACACACACCCTGCGATACCTACAACTAACCTCTTCATTAGGGACACCCTACGATACCTACAACTAACCTCTTCATTAGGGACACCCTGCGATACCTACAACTAACCTCTTCATCAGGGACACCCTACGATACCTACAACTGATTTCTCCATTAGGGACATCCTGCGATACCTACAACTAACCTCTCCATTAGGGACACCCTGCGATACCTACAACTGATTTCTCCATTAGGGACACCCTACGATACCTACATCTAACCTCTCCATAACATTACACTTTCAACAAACCGCTTTATTACGGACAACTTACCATACCTAAAACTAGCATCTACATAAGGGACACCCTGCTATACCAACAACTATCCCCTCCATACGGACATCCTACGATACATACAACTAACCTCTCCATTAGGGACACCATACAATACCTACAACTAACATCTTCATTAGGGACACCCTCCGATACCTACAACCAACCTCTCCATTAGGGACACCCCACGATACTTACAACTAACCTCTACATCAGGGACACCCTACGATACCTACAACTAACCTCTACATCAGGACATCAGGGACACCCTACGATACCTACAATCAACCTCTCCATCAGGGACACCCTACGATACCTACAATCAACCTCTCCATTACCTCCAGCCCATGGGATCGGATAAGAAACCCCTGCTACAATTATCTAAGTCCGTGCTACAACTTACCTCTTCATGAGGACCACACAACGATTCCTACAACTAATCTCTTCATTTGGGACACCCATTATATCTACAAATATCACCCTTCAATACCTACGACTAACCTCTACATTACGGACATCCTACAGTACTAAAGTCTAACCAATCGGTTTGTCATACTTCTGAAGCTTTATAATGTGAGGGACAAGGATATTGCCTCCGTCCTTGTGGTAGCTTTTGGTAGAGGAGACAAGTATCATGTCAAACTATAACGTCAATACACTAAGGGAGATAATCGATAGACCGTTGATCTGAGCGGTAATCAGTACTGGTAGCGATAATTACAGGATTAGTAGCGGTACTCGGGAGGGATTAACTGTAATGGTGTACCTGACGAAAATAAAACAAATCAGGAGTTACCTTCCGTTTTTCTCACCTTCGAATTAGCCAAAAGGTATCGTATTTTAAAAAGCTATTAAAATGTAATTCTTAAGAATGCGTTCAAATATCTCCCTTTAAGAAGATTGATAATAAGAAGATTGTTGTTGTATGCCATTTAATGTTATAAAATCTGCACACCTGTATTAATCGATTTTCTTTGTTATATAAACTGTAAGTTTTCCTCTAGTGTTACTGTTTTCATTTCAAACACAGAAGTGTCCAACTGTGCACCGATGTGTAATCAAAGCTCCCCTAAACCCCAATTGGCCATTTACGAGTGAGTGAGTGAGTGAGTGAGTGAGTGAGTGAGTGAGTGAGTGAGTGAGTGAGTGAGTGAGTGAGTGAGTGAGTGAGTGAGTGAGTGAGTGAGTGAGTGAGTGAGTGAGTGAGTGAGTGAGTGAGTGAGTGAGTGAGTGAGTGAGTGAGTGAGTGAGTGAGTGAGTGAGTGAGTGAGTGAGTGAGTGAGTGAGTGAGTGAGTGAGTGAGTGAGTGAGTGAGTGAGTGAGTGAGTGAGTGAGTGAGTGAGTGAGTGAGTGAGTGAGTGAGTGAGTGAGTGAGTGAGTGAGTGAGTGAGTGAGTGAGTGAGTGAGTGAGTGAGTGAGTGAGTGAGTGAGTGAGTGAGTGAGTGAGTGAGTGAGTGAGTGAGTGAGTGAGTGAGTGAGTGAGTGAGTGAGTGAGTGAGTGAGTGAGTGAGTGAGTGAGTGAGTGAGTGAGTGAGTGAGTGAGTGAGTGAGTGAGTGAGTGAGTGAGTGAGTGAGTGAGTGAGTGAGTGAGTGAGTGAGTGAGTGAGTGAGTGAGTGAGTGAGTGAGTGAGTGAGTGAGTGAGTGAGTGAGTGAGTGAGTGAGTGAGTGAGTGAGTGAGTGAGTGAGTGAGTGAGTGAGTGAGTGAGTGAGTGAGTGAGTGAGTGAGTGAGTTTTTAATTGGCTCATCAACAAGGTACGGCACAAAGAGCCTTTATTTGTACCATGATCTAGTCCAAGGGTGTAGAGAGCGTAGGAGAGTGTCACCCCTGGATATCGAGGATTGGCAAAGGGCAATAGAGCTCTTGGTTTTGAACAATTAGAGTATTTCAAAATATTTTTGTCTGGTTGTGCGAGAAAGTATTTGTGTTGTGCGTTTAATTCTGATTTTTTCTTTAATTTTCATTTTTCATACAGTAGTTCAATCAACCGTGTTTATCCGACGATGCGTCAAATATAACGATAGTAATGCAAATTGTCTGATAGTTGTTTATTACACATCACTTCAATATTGCTTATCATAAATTAAAAAGTTTGGCTCCTGACAAGGCGATTTACCACGATTATTAACATTAAACTATACTCAAGTAATTTCATCAGCAATCAACTTTGTATATCAACATGATAGCAATTGACAATACCATTCATTTTATTATGATTTCCGGCCCACATGGGGCAACAAACAATACAACCATATGCAAACAAAGAATAGAGGAGCCAAAACACAGGTATTTTGCATTTGTTTACATACAAATAGTAGGAGATGTAATGTATAATTGTATACATGTATAATAATCGCATAAGCCCCTGATATCACATACTAATAATGTACATATTGTATGATACATAGTACATACAGATATATAATAGTTTGAATAATGAACTGTGACAGTACTTTTAAAATTGAACTGTTTTCATTATTCAGCAACCAAATGAATTTATCTGGCGCTTCAAATGCTGAGAAATTGAGGCACTTGGTATTACAAATATGAACTTATTTTTTGCTTTCTAAACAAACCCATACAACAGGAATACGTACAGATTATGATCAAACATGAAAAAATATCTGCTGATGATTCTGTTTGATATACGTATAACACAAAAATATAGATAAAAATTGAAAAATTATCATTTATAATTCTGCTTCTGTATAAAAAGTACAATTGTAGATGATTAGATTATTACTTCATTATAATTCTTTTTCTTGACTTCCATCATCCCGGTATTTTACTTAATAGTTACAACACTAGTATCAGCTTTATATAAAAATAATAAATTAAATTATAAGATTAACTTAAACGATAGGGCCCAGTTAATGTTGTTCAGGGGATGATTAGTTTAATCACTATTTAACAACATTTTTCAACCTTTGATAATTCTGTCCATTTACGAATTGCAAATGAAACAATTTTGCATGTAAATTGACTGCACTAATTACTTGATATCTGGAATGTTGAGACTAATTAAATGGCTTTGTTTAAGAGTGACAAGAGAATTGAAATTTGCACTTATCGATGACTAAGTTAATCACCTTTTGAACAACTAGGTCAAGATATAACTTTTGGTTCCTATTATCGCTGCCAAAAATTGTAACTAAGTGCTACAAACTTTGTTTTCTTCTTTCTTTTCTGTCATCAATATAGATGTAATAAATTATTTGTGAAAATAAAAATAATACATTGCGGAATTTTTGTAAATTGACTGCTGGTCCAAAAATTAAACCGATAAACGATTTATTAATTTTTAACGACTGCTAAAAATAAATTATGGCACAGGGATTCGAGAGATGCAGGATAAAGAAGACTTTGAACACGTTTTATGGTCGTCATCTTGGCCTCATTAAGATATATCATGTATCTTTGTATGATAGGAATGAGGACTTTTTTAATTTACTCATTTGTATACCAACATCTGCTTGTTGTGATTGAAGATGATGCCGAAGTTCTCATTGGGTGGTCGAATGGTGCAGTGGATAGCGCACTTGCCTTTCACCAAGGCGGCCGGGGTTCGAATCTCCGACCGGACGTGAAAAGATATGGGGCAACCTGCCCGTCCACGTGGGTTTTCTCCGGGTACTCCGGTTTCTTCCCACAATAAGACCCCTTGCGCGCTAACATCCGGGCCAACAAAAGTTATTTGTATACTATACTGTAAGTTATATAACTTGTTTCATAGTTGTTGTAAAATAAATAAAGTTTATATTATTCTAACTTTGAGGACGTGACATTTTCTAGGATGTTACTTAGATTTGCGAAGCGGATGTCGTCTATGAAGCAGAATACACCAACTCTTTCGGAACACATGGTCTTATTCTCGAGTACCTTTTCAAGAGTCTCCGTGTTATTCTTCCGTTGTTTTTTGCCCCTAGTTTGAACGATTTTGAGTTCGGAATATAGTTTTGTTTAGGCTTCGGTATTCTCTATTTTTCATATTTTCCTCTTTCCACATTAACAATAAGTAAGAATGCAACATTTTAAAATGTAGATTCGATTAAACTGGATGCCTCTAGAAGTTTTGTTTCGGATACATTAAATCCAGTTCGTTTTGTTAAAGTAGATTTGATTGGATCGTTGGTTTGACCAATCATTTTGTCCTGCTCGTGATCATCCTTGATATTAGCCTCGACATGATCATCTAGCTGTTGATCAGAAGTAACAACATGCAAGCCATCTTTTTTTGTTTCCGAATCTTCGTTGTTCCGACAGGGGAATATCATGATACCGCCGCTGATTATCATCAGAACTCCCGCCAAAACAAAAGCCGTGTCATAGGCTTTCAGCGTATCAAACAGTAGACCTGAAACAGGAAAAAGTTGTATATTTCAAAATAAGTTAATTTTAGAAATTATCACGATTATTAGGATGGTTATACTGTACGTCAATTACACTATGATGCTATGAGCCTCTAGTCAATATATGTACTGGAATATATATATATATAGTGTATACCCCCACCCCCTCATTCCCAAAACAATTGTGGTCATTCCTTATAATCTATTTTTTTTTAAATAAATTATAAGATCTTTTTAGTTCATAATCAATGATTTTGTATTCATCTATGACCATAAATATGTTGAACAAAAAACAAAAAAAATGTGCAGTAATTTCGTCTTCGAGCAATTTCAAATGTTTGAATACAAAATACCGCGCCAAACATTGCGTTATATGACGTCATCACTTTTCAAATGTTATTTCTATCAATTACTAGTAACTTGACCATATAAGCCCGTTTTCTTTGTTGAACAGTGCATTATTAAAAAAGATTAAACTATTTGGTCCTAGAAGGACGAAAAAGCTATATGGTGTAGTTTAATTCACTTTGTTTGGCATGCTGTATCAAAAGGTGCAGGATGCGTGTGTTACGTCATCATTCATAAACTGATCTTTATGGTCTTATGAAATGTTCGTTAATTGAATCACACAGCAGCGCGTCATGAGGTTTTACTCAATGTAACATACCTGCTACAAAGGGGGCAAAGAGCATCCCAATGGATTGAGTGAACAGAATAATTCCGTAAGTCAAGGTGAACTGGTCGACATCTGACATGTCTATTAAAATGGCTGGTATAATTGACCCCCCGGAAGCAGCGTTACTTGCCCCAAACAAAAGGGAGAACACCACGAGCCCAGAATAGCCCATGTCCATCAGAAAAAAGACAATTGTGGACACGCCCCCAACAATGTACCAGAATATGTACTGTTGATACGGTCGGAAGAACTTCCTTCTGGGATTTTGAATGAAAAATCCTTGGCCAAGCTTTAAAAGCATGACTGTTACTCCAATTATAGAATACAACAACGAAGCGTAGATTTTGTCGAACTTCAGTTGGTGAATGGCATACGTTCCTAAATGTCCATATACAATCGTAGACCCGATTTGGTATAACACGTTATTTAGAGCAAGGACATAGAAATCGCTCAATTTTAGAAATGTCCAAACGTTTTTCTTCCTTTTTGTTTCTCTCTTTTCCGTAATTGGTTGCTCTTGGTCCGATACCTCGTCACTGTTGTTGTTAGGTGACGTCACAGGTCGGTAAAGTAAAGCAAACATGCACATGTTTAAGGATATCCCAGATAAAATCATAAACATGCCCCTCCAAGAATATTTATCTGTCAAGTAGTTGATAATTGGTGGAAACGCAAATGATCCAACCCCACTTCCCGCTCCGGCCACGCCCATTGCGATATTCCTCCGCTTGGTGAAATATCTTGCGACCGCAACACTACCTGGTATAAATGTGAGTCCGCATCCAATTCCTGTAAAGATTCATATAACATCAGGTCATCTTTATTTATCTAACAACAATTATAAAATACAAGGGGTCTTATTGTGGGAGGAAACCGGAGCACCCGGAGAAAACCCACGTGGTCGGGCAGGTGACCCCAATACCCTTTTAAAAATTTCTTACACTTAACAGGTGCATTTTACTAGGGAAAAGATAAATATGTCAAAATCAACTCATCTTCGATATCCAAGGATCCGGAAATATGTCATTTAACAAAATGAAAGCACGATGATAGTAGTTTGATTGGCCTCGGGTAAAAAATAAATAGCAAAACAAGTAAGATATAATCAACAAGGGTATTTTAAGTTAAGGTATGCAGTGGGACATGGCCGGAATTCAAATATTGAAATAAGTCATCAGTTCAACGGTCGTTGCTGAAATATGACACAGTTAGTCAGTT
Source organism: Mimachlamys varia (assembly GCA_947623455.1). Lineage (NCBI taxonomy): Eukaryota > Metazoa > Mollusca > Bivalvia > Pectinida > Pectinidae > Mimachlamys > Mimachlamys varia. The sequence continues at coordinate 15,245,573 of OX392541.1, forward strand.
TAAACATATTTTATTGCAAATGAATATTTAGAAAAGAATTGGACACAAGTTTTTCCAACCAATTAACGTCCTTTTCTTCCAATACATAAATACAAACAATTAATTGATAAAGCAATTTACGCAAAACTTATTAATTGTACATTATTATAATGAAATGGAAAAGGGGTGAAGAAGAGAGGGAAAGGGAGGCAAAGAAGAGAAGGGTTACACAGGTAGAGTATGAAACAGTTGTGTCCCCGAAATAACGTTTCGTCGTCTTTTATTGTTATGTCTCTAAGTTTTATGTTCTCCTCCCATACGACGTTGAGTCAGTGTCAGTAGATGCAATTGCATCCTAGGATAAATTTTCGATAATTTCATGAAACAAAATGAAGAAATACGATTGTAACACATATGTACATCTTTACAGCAGATTGCGATGTCGCCTTAAAATGCTGCCGACAATTCTTTATTTGCATCATTATTCAGCCAAATTAGGACTGGTGAGTTGACATTTCACTAAATTACATCAAATCCAGAACGAGGTAGTAATCTATATATTATTGTTGAAAATGAGGTTAAAGGGGCATCCCGGGGAAGTCTACAATGAAGTTCTTGAAAGTACATGCTGTCTGCACTACCAGATACATTTTCCTGTTATTTCAATATTCAAAGTCCACTCAAAATGTGTTTATTAGCCACTTGCAAAATTGCATAAAAATAGCGCTGATCACGCGTCAGGCGACAGCGTTCTCGGTCAATTTGACGAAGGGCCCAAGAGGGGACGCGTAATGTATATATACATGTACGTCCGATGATGAACCGGACACAAAGTCCGTGTATAAATTTATTGAATCACATTTACGTTTAACAGTGTCATGTGGGTTTCCGACGATGACAACCATAGGGCAAACCTTAATTTCTGTAAAAAGTTATCTTCACGAATCCTCATTTAGAACCATTTCACAAAAGGTGTGCATGCATTGAAAAGTACAAAAATAAAATGAAATGATTCCGATTTTTTTTATACAACTCCATGTCTTGAAGATTTTTTTTCAGATTATCTATATATTCATCTAAAATCTATCCAACTTTCAGCGTCAACATACTTTAACACTTACAATTATGTATGTATCACGGAAGTCCGTGCACTCATATGACGCACCACGCACTAAACGTGTAGAATACATGTATAATATATATATCAAATTTGGAACTTGTCGAGATGATAAATGTCCAATACTTAATCCATTTTTATATGTTATGATTTATTTTACTTTTTTTTATGTAAATTTAAAGGTTCGTTAACTTTTTTAACACAACTGCAGACATCGGACATACATGTATATGATTTTTTTTTTTTTATGAATTAATGACTTCACTTATATAATGCATATATTTTTATTCATATCAAATTTAATACCGGGGTCCAAACCCAATAATATTTGTATAATCCGTATTTTATAGATTAGGTATGACAAGAATTTTTCATCCGCACATGATGACATAAATTTATTAATTTTGTCCAAATTGAAACTGTATACATTAAACTCAATCACCCTATACCGGCGTTTTACAACGTAACACCCCAATACGGGTTTTCTTGTATGTGAAAAGGTCTTTCTCTTCAGCAATATAATTCAATAATGCCGTTTTACTGGAATATTATAAAGGGAATATTACAATACACGCTTTCAAGTTTTACACACGCATTTCATGTAACAGAGGAATAAAGAGTTATCCCTTGGGAGGCCCCAAAACCAAATCAAAACTGTTTCACCGGCTATCCAGAAGAAAACTGTAACATGCAAACAATTGGGCTGTTAGTCTCCCCCTTGAATACTTTCCATCCCTCATTATGCTTCCGTAATATAATCCTTACGTTAAAGTTTGACCATTCGGCCACTTTTCGCTTAGTAGTTACATGTATGTCACGCGGATCGCCATTTTTTGTTTACCGATGTAGCTTGTTATGCGCATGCGTTATCATATGTGATGCAAAAAAATTTACATGTCCAAATCGTTGATCAACGAAAAGTGATTCCCTTTTTTAATTATTAATTAAAATTTTTGAGAACATATTTCAGCGTAAATCGCCCATTAATTTTCCACAAGAGTATACATTTAATTCATATATACAATAATTCTAAATAAGCATAAAAAAATACAGTTTTACCGTGATGCCTCTTTAAGTATTGTAGAGTTAAAAAATGGAGTTATTTTTGTTAGATCTGAGAATGAATAATTTAAAGGCATATCTTGTCATCGCCTACAAATTTCTCATCGTCCTTCATACGAGAATTACCTGTGACAACGCCGTAGTACAAGGTCAGAGTAGGTAAATTGGTAGCAAAAGAACTCGCCATGAGGCCAGACGATGCCACCATGCCGCCGACGAGTGACACTTTTCTCATGCCAAACTGATTCACTAATATGCCGGAGATAGGACCTGCGAAAAATCAAATAATACAGAAGAGTCAACAAAACCATAATCTAAATTCAAAATCGATTAAACGAGGTCAAAACAAAACAAAGGAAAGCTTTACACGGATACATTTGAATAAGCACAAGAGAAAAAGACCATGTGGCCCGGAAGTGTAAGCTTGAGTGACAACACCCACACTGTACATTAGATCACAGCCAAACGAAATGTCACGCACCAAAAGTGAGAAGCGAGGCAGACAGGCAAACTGAGAATGCTAAAAACAATATTTTGACAACGTAAGCCTTATTGCAGTGACAGTATTTTTCGAAATAATTTCACCGCAAGCAACCTAAAACTTTGTTTTGGTTTTAACCATTCTTTAACATTGTATTTATCATACTCACATGTTGCAAATGTAGCTGCTGTGATCACTGACGCAACCCATGACGTATCAGCCCTACTTTTCCCGAACACATCCAGAATGACGTAGTACACAACACCGGAAGTGTACGAGTTGCCATACACGATGATTCGGATACATGACGCTGCTATGACAACGACCCAAGCCCAAGCTCCGTCAGGTTTTTCCATTTTCTGTTATGTTGTGTCTCTTATTTCTATCGTTTTGTCATCTACAAAATATGAATTAAAAACCTCAAATCTCTGTCTCCGCAGGGATGGAATGTATTACACATTCCTATTATTTACTGGATTTAATTAACATTTGCTTGATGTTGCATATGCTTAGATAACATGCTAGAGTGATGGCAGTGACGTAGCTAGGGCTGTTTTGAAGTGTACGCAGATCTGGTGCCGAAGACAGCACCCGACGCGCTAGGAAGGGGTGGGTACGGGACGGTGATACGTCCACCTCCGGGAAGGGGGGTCTGGGGGTGTCCCCCCAAAAAAATGATTTCGTTAAGGTCACTGGATCATTTTAACGTCAATTTTCAGGTATAATGAAATAAAGAATAAGTACACTCATTTTCTGGGAGAGTAGTCTAATTTTTTTATTTCAAATTTATTTTTTGAGGGGGAGGTGGGGTACGCACCTGCGTACCCGCGTATAGGAAGCTACGCCCCGGCTGATGATTACACATGCTGAGCGTGATGATGATGACGAGGAGGAGGATTACCATGTTGGCAGTGTGAAAGATATTTTTCTTTATATTATATATTCGTTTCGTTCTTGTGATGTATTTGTGAAACGTCTCATTTTCAAAAATGTCGTTCTGTCGGAATATATAAACATTTACGGACATACTGTTTTCAGCAGTGTATATGTTTTAATCACCCTAGGGCTGCGACATGTAGTTTTTTGTACGCGTGACAAATTGGACCTCTAATCACACGGTATTGTTTGTGATTTTATGCATGGCTAATAAATAACCTTTCAGCTGGGTGAATTTTAATTTTTTTTTAGAGTATTGAAGCAGTATAAGTAAAGCACTGCGCTGATATAGTTGTTTAATACACATCTAGAACCTGTTTACCCGTTCAAGTTATATGCTTATGACCAAATGTGTTCATGCTGCATTTTTTAATGAATACACATTTGTAAAATTAATGGAAAAAATGTGATTTCAAACCTAGGAATCAATTTTTGAGCACAGTTACTTGAGTTTCTGTCAGTAAATAATATACGTGTGTGTGAAATGAGCCTCCCATTACAGTAATGTAATGGACCGCGGCTCCATACAACAATAATGACATGTTTTTATATACTGACAGAAATTCAAGCAACTATGGTTTGAGGTCCACCCTCCAAAAGTTTATGCATATGCTGATATTTTTTTTGTTATTATCAATCCATGGTGTTTTGTAGGCCACACGCTGTTGACAGCACAACCCGGATCTGTATAGCATACCCTCAGACAGGGGAAACTGATTGATGAAAACGAACTGCTAACGTAAACGCTTTTCACCTCGGGTGTTGAACTAATCATTGAGATTCATATAACTGTAGACATTATCGGGACTTACCTTAAGACTCTATCTTCTGATTCCCCTCGATCATTTGTTGGAACTAGACATTAGGCCTATGTATCCAAAGCCCCCTTCAAAAATGACCTTTATTTTGAATGGAATCTTGGGCGTCCTGCTGTAGGCATGCGTGGTACAGTAAAAATATCCATTATAAATGTGATATGAATCATAAACTTACATGCTTCACTAACGCTGAATGTAGAAACGAGTTTGAAATACACATAAATACCACTGTGGCGTGTATGAAAAAAAAGTTTAATTAAATACATTTTTTTCCCTTTTATAATAATGCATAAAGAATTTATATATGACATCTTAATTTCTTATTTTTTATGCATTGCCCATAGGCTATCAGATTTTTTTTAATAGTGACAAATGTTTGGTGCGATTTAAATAAATTTTCTTCTTATTTTCTTTTTGGCGAGTAGACATTACATAGTGTTTACAAAGCAATACAACGACATAGGGTATGGTCGCATGTTGATGAGGTCGACATGGTTTTATCAACCCCCGGTCAGCAATATCGACCGAGGCGAATGCTAGTTTTTTTATTATTCATCGGAAACCAACATTTGATTTGTTGTTTTTTTCATATAGTTCGTAAATATTTATTCGTTGGAATACGAATTTCACAAAGTTTGCAAAATACAAAATTTTAAATCATTTTACCAGAAAATGTTTATGCATAATAAAACCATATTTATATTTGTAAACATAGGAAAAATAATTAAGCGATATGAAGATTTTCAATTTTGTTTTCATTATGTGTTTGTTTAACGAATAAGCTTACGGCACGGCGATTCGAGAGATGCAGGTTTATTAAGACTGATAGGAAGTTTTGTGGTCTCCGTCTTGGTCTCATCGAGATATATTCTGTATCCCTGTATGATATGAAGATGAACGTTTTTTTTCATAGCCTCACTACTTGTTGTGATTGAGAATGATGTCTTTGTTCTTTCTTTTTCTTCCCATTTTGCCCCTAGTTTAATCGATTTGAGTTCGGATTATGGTTTTGTTGACGCTTTGGTATTCTCTGATTTATTTATATTAGATAATCTTAACTAAATCTATAAATGTGATAGGTTATTAGGCTTGATTTTCGCTTCAAGTTTTGCCGAAAGTTACGTATATTGGGCCTTTAAGGCAAAAGTCATCCTTCTTACAGTTCTAGAGATACGATAAGTAATTAAAATATGGTCACATGATGTACAGAAAAAATGTAATACATTACACGCAAGAAAATAATACTTATGTCTAAGCTTAACTTATAAAATAAAATAACTCACACAAATTATGAACAATTTATTGCAACTTTTGGTTTATGGCAAGTTACATATTTGTCCAAACTAGATGATACATTGTAGCTAGTTTTTTTATCAACCAGAGTGTACAGTACACATCCATACAATAATACATGTTCTCATTCAATATGTTTCAATACACTGTTTCCATACAATGCTTGCATATAAATGATTCTCGTTCAACTGCTACATATTGGTAGCTCGCAAAGACTTTACCTTTGATAAATAAAACAAAGCTGTACTTTTTTAGGAAACAGTAAGACGTATTAAACAAAACTAAATTAACAATATTTTAATGCAAAAACAAAAACAAGAAGTAGCCGGGGCTAGAACACTTAAGTTAAGGTTGACTATAGATAAGGTTAACTGAAATGCCCTTGGTCGGCTGAGTTACAGCCCTGTTCCAAACGAAATTAAGAGGACGATGCTTCCTTAAAGTGGAAACAGACTACAATCTGCTTCTTAGGTTATAAAGGTGATATAAAAGATATCAGATTTGAAAAGATAACACTCTCAGTCAATGTTCTAACATATTCGACATAAAAGGTTCGATGTCATTTATATTTTCTTTTTTCTTTTCTTTTTTAAACAGTTGAAGAATACCTTTAAGTTTCGAATAATAAACCACGGTTTATTTTAAATTTTAAATTAGGAATTCAGACGTGTTTCCAAAGCCGGCATATTTCAAATTCAGTCATTATAAAAAAGTTTAACAGAAATCAGTAATACATTTTGCCATGAAACTACGCCAAGACTTACTTTATAATCATGAGTTGTTCTTGCATGGAAAACTATGTTTTACAATTTTCTTTTGATTTGTTTTCCTATTTTATAAATTTGAGACAATGATAAATCACATCACGTGGTGTTCACCTGCAAAACCAGCTCATCAAAATAAGGGAAATGATATCTGTAATCCTATGGATTTTTTCAAATACATTTGTTTTCGAAATGTATTACACTGAATGGAATATAAGAACGAACTAGTTTTTCGATTCTGGCTTATTATCAAGATTTAAGGGTACATACTTGTATAAGATGAAGTCTGCTTTTAAACTTTCTTATTTTCACAAAAGCTAAATACCACTGGATCATTTAATGTCAAAATCTGGTTCATAGTCAATTTTCATCAAACATACATCATGCTATTCATACATTCTTCCAACATACCTACATTCAACTGTATATTAACACACATATGTACATATATCATAAAATTAATCAATAAAATAAATGATCTAGCACTTATTTGTGAAGCTACATACAATTTGACATGACGATGAACTCAATATGAGTCGATAAGAAATAACAATTATCAAAACAATAATGATGATTGCATCAATCGAACAGTAGATATCATGAACATCTACGAAGAAATGCCGATATGCTGGTTGTTTGAATGCTTTGCAAAGTGTTAAAAATGCATTTTCTTGGAGCACATGCATTTTTAAAGTCATCTATGCTTAAAAAATTGTAGGAGTCAATATGGTTACCATAAAAATCATTAATTTGCTGAAACGTTTTAAAAAAGGGTATGCTGTTTTTGTAAAAAAATGAGAGTTTCGTTCACATTCCCGGCATACAAAACAATAACATTCAAAATAAAGAGTTTCGCCGAAGGTATTTTTTGTTTTTCATTGTTCGTTAAACACTATATTTTGAAGAGTTTTATCACAAGAAATAAAAATATTTAGAAAAAAAACCTTTTAGGCCATTAATTACAATTCATGTGACAGTGTGCTCATTTCACTAAATCCAGAAATATTCCATCAAGTTATCTATATGTTATTCAACAGATGTATCAATTTCTCTGCATAAGTTACACATATCAATCCAATTTAATGTTCACATACGTTTCTTGTCCAAGATAGAGATTCGTCAAAAGTTAACTATATCAGATTTGTGACCCACACTTATACATTAGGGAAGGTAAACGAATGTGTATTTTTAAATAATCAAGAAAACAAATCGAATACAATATAATTATAAACAGAATCGGAGTATAATGCGTCAAACACCATTAACAATGTAAATAGCACTTAATGAAATTGAACCTTATGACTTAAAGTCAAAACAATATATACATAAAGCTGTGTAATCAAAATACAATGCATATTTAGAGGTGATTTTTTTTACTTCATTTCAGGATAAAGAATTATTTTATATAGAAAACAATCAGAAACAAGAACTACATAATAATTTAATTTGATGAGAAGACTTCAATAGCTTATTCGCAAATCACTTTAACAAACAGCCTATCCCGTTCCCCGTGTCTTGACGTTTTCGATTGCGGATTGTATTTCAAAACAAGGTACCTTGGAACCTTACAATCAAATGGGAAAATCGTTTTCCTTTGTTTTAGCAAAGCAGAATCATTTCAGAACAAATTGTGTTTAAAGTGGAAAATCGTTTTTCTATATTTTAAGTAGATGGAGAGCAAAGCAGAATCATTCCAGAACAAATTTGGTTAAATGGAACATTAATAAAGTCACGATTTTGAAAAAGAAATATCACCGTTTGTCAAATACACAATACAAATATATAAACATTTTAGGTTAAAATATTTCAATTGCTGCATGAAATTGTCAACGATTTCGGGTATTACAACAGTTAGGACTTTCCGCAACCTGCATGTGATTCCGCTCTTATAATTGGAAAATCAGGTGTATTTCAAAAGGTTTTGAGGCTGAATGCAAGAAACTAGTATTTATCACAATAGTTTTCAGTTATTTCAATATGCATATATTCATATAATTAGATCAACAACTAATAAAATATAGTTGCCAAGCTAATTTGTATAATTTATTACAAAATCACCTTTTTTACTTATGGTTAAAGGCCCAATATACGTAACTTCAGGAATTTTTCCGTAATTCTGAAAAAAATCTGAAAAAAATCCAGTTGATAACCATGCAAAAAAAAGCCTAAAACGAAGTAAACCTGAGCGGTAACTAACAAGAAACTCGTGAATGGAAAATCCAAAGAATTGAAAATAATTCAGGTGGGGCCCACTTCAACAACAAGCCGAAGTTAGAAGACTGTTCAAAATGGACGCGTGTTTACAGATACCGAGTTTCAACTGCTGCTGTACCGGTTACCGCGTAAGAATTCATCTTGAATATTTCTGATATATGTTAATCGTTACTAAATCTATAATAATGAAAAGTTATTAGGCTTGATTTTCGCTCCAAGTTTTGATGAAAGTTACGTATATTGGGCCTTTAATAGATACTAAGGTAATTGCATTGATAGATAGTAATGAATGATTTTTTTATGATGACTTGTCCGATCTTGTAAGATCTTACTAAAACAAAAATCTCCAGACATAGTTTATGTCAATAACGAATACGATTGAAGATCCTTTCTCATATACTGATATTGTATAAGCTTCTATGTCTAACGAAAATAAAAAAAAGACTCCATTTCTAAGTATCTTGAATTTTTCAAAATGGAGATTAACTATGATCCAAAAACATTTCTAAAGCAAAAGTACTGCAAATTAGTCAGAAACTAAAACGCTTCTGATTAGAAACTCAACAGCACCATAAATATATTTGACAAAACGTTCACATGATGGGTGTACTATATAAATCTTCCATTGTCAAAAACAATATGCACTTTCTCCTTAAGCATAATTATAGAAAAAATCACGAACAGCAAACATATACATTTTAACACACGTCACATCATATGCATGTGTCTTATAAGAATTTTAGTAAAACAAATTGCTGCATGTAAAATCATACAACAAATATTATGAAAACGAACGTGTTTTTTAGTACTTTGACCTTTTTTTAAAATGATGTGTTTTTGATCCTCTTATCTGTGTACAGTGAACAGCTGTCTTACGGAAGTTGAAATCTTGTTTTGCTTCCTCGTAAATAAACTGACGATATTGATATAAATCACTTTCCAAATTTCTCATTGTGACAATCCTAATGCTGTTTCCAACGAAAGATTTTCATGATACAATTGCGATAGGAAAGTTAGAGGAGATATAAAATCAGGGAGTGAGATAGGTGATAGGTACAACGCGCTTGACCAGCTAGAAGGTCCAACAGGCCAGGGCATGTCAAGATGCAGTAGGGGTTATGTTTTGACTAGCTGTAGTCTACAATTGGTAGAAATTACAATATTGTGACATTAAGATACAACGCGAGAAAGTACTGTCAGCTTGAAGATGTTGTATCACCATGAACATGTACTTATGATGTCAGTGTGGGTAAAGATCGTGAATACACTATGACTGTTACCCACTTTTACGTATCGGTTCTGTGTACTATTTCACAGAACTAATTTATGAGTGAAATCTTCTTGATTGTGTACCTCGTACACAGGGTAATTAATGATTAGACAATGCTACATTTATCTATCTTATTCTGTCCTGACAGTTTCTGAAAAAGTAGTTTCTGAAGAAACTACATGCGTAATCTTACAAAATAATTTTGGGCAATCCACATTGTTAGCTTTAAAATGTCGGTAGATGTTGAATCTATAATGGTTCCCACAAATTACAGTTTTCACCTCAGCTAATTCATATGACAATAGGAAGATGTAAGGGTCAGATGTAATCATACTGTCTTGGATGCATAATTTGCACACTGCATACGCCGACGGTTTAACATACAATAAAACCCAATTATACAATCAGTTTCATAAGACATAACCCGAGGCACTGTCATCAAAAAATAATAAATTCATCACATACAGATTTTTGGTTTAAAGGCCCAATATACGTCACTTTCGACAAAACTTGATGCGAAAATCAAGCCTAATAACTTATTATTTTTATAGATTAAGTTAAGATTAACTGAAATCATCAATATCTAAGATGACTTCTTACGCGGTAACCGGTACGGCAGCAGTTGAAACTCGGTATTTGTAAACACGCGACCATTTTGACTGTCTTCTACCTGCGGTTTGTTATTGAAGTGGGCCCCAACTGAATTATTTTCAATTCTTTAGATTTTTCTGTCAGGAGTTTCTCGTTAGTTACCCCTCAGGTTTACTTCGTTTTAGGCTTATTTTTGCATGGTTTTCAACTGGATTTTTTTTCAGAATTTTTCAGATTAACGAAAAATTTCCTGAAGTTACGTATATTGGGCCTTTAAATACATAATACACTTAATTAAACTACCTCACATTTAGACGTCGTTTTCAAAACACAATATTGTTGTGGAGAAATGGAAAACAAATCTAAGAGGATTAATTTTGTCAATGGGATATATCAATTATAACGATCCCTTAGAAATAGCAGCCAAAATTAATCAGATTTCTCTGTTCACATAATTATGTGTTAATGGTCAAATACTGTATTCGTAAGATGTACCGCTAATGAATAATGAAATTAGTATGCGATGTATTGCGATGACATCGATGTAAACTTCCAAAGTGCACTTTTTGTTACATAATGTTTAAGACATTGTTCTGTAACACGAATGACAATTCACCAATCTGATTAAAATACAGATCCTTGTTCTCTCTCCGTTTTACAAGGATCTCACACCATCCCATAAGGGGTCACGTTCAGATGACCTTTGTCGCCTCTTTTCTTAACACTGAAATAATTTTCCAATGACCTGTCATCTTTCAGCAAGTCATTTCGTCACATTATTCCACATGAACTTTTTGGTGACGAAATGACTAAACGGACAAACGCGATTATGCAAGCTTTGTCGCCTCAAAATTTCACTGTCAAAATTTTGACAGTAGTAATTTGATTAGCTAATGCAAAAGGTCATCAGGACATGACCCCATGGGGGATTTTCTCAGATTTGAACGCAGCTGAGAGAAGTTTACAGAACGGCGCGGAGATCAAGATATGATTTTAATCAGATTGGACATTTCATGTTTTGTTTGATGATATTTTTGGCAGACAATATTTCAAAAAAGGTTTGCATTGAAAATATTAAGTTGAACACATCTGAACAAAACGTAAACTGCATTATCCTCTATGATCACTTCCTTGTCCTAACAACTTTAGCAAATGAAAATATTTCAAGATTTAAGGCTTAATAAAGCATTCCTAATACTATGACGTAGATTCGATCAAACTGGCTGCCTCCTCTGCTTCTGAAATGGTTTGTATACCATTTCGTTTCGTTAAAGCAGATTTCGTTGAATCGTTTCTTGGGTCAATCAATTCATGTTCTTCGTGAACAGAATTTCTTGAGTCTTCCCCGTCGTCTTGTGTTACAATATATGTGACGTCAGCCTTTGTTTCTGTTGCTTTGTAGTTCCGACAGGGAAAGATCATGATTCCGGCACTGATTATCATTAGAACTCCCGCCAAAACAAAGGCAGCGTCATAGGCTTTCAGCGTATCGAACAACAGGCCTGAAATAAGAAACAATTACCGTATAAACACAATTCAGTTGTTTTTGCATACAAAATAAAAATAAAAAAATTTACATGGAAACAGAAAATACAAATCGTTTTTGTAATACGGAACCAACTAAGGTGTAACATCACTGAAGAATTTTGAAATCAATTACGTATTTTATTTAATAGTTCAATTAAGCACATGCCCATCTGATCTTTCACAGTGTGTGGAAATTTTTCACATGTGCGTGTTTAGTATATAGTTACAGTAGTGTGTATTATATGATATATTGTTGTGGTCACATACCTGCTACAAAGGGACCAAATAGCATTCCAATTGCCTGACCGAATAGAATGATTCCATAAGCCAAAGTGAATTGGTCAACACCTGACATGTCTATCAGAATAGCTGGTATTAGAGAACCTCCACATGAGGCATAACTTGCCCCAAATAAAAGTGAAAACACAACAAGTCCGGCGTAGCCCATATCGATAAGGAGGAAGACGATCGTTGATACCCCTCCAACACTTAGCCAAAACATATACTGCTGATACGGCTGGAATATCCTCCATCTAGGATACTGTATCATGATTCCTTGGCCAACTTTGAAAAGCATTACTGTAATCCCAATCATGGAATATAGCATAGAGGCATATACTTGATCAAACTTCAGCTGACGACTTACGTATGTTCCTAAGTGTCCGTATATTATTGTAGCACCAAGTTGATATAAAATATTGTTTATTCCAAGAACATAAAAATCGCCTAATTTTAAAAATGCCCAATTATTTTTCTTCCTTTGTGTTTCTTTTTTTTCTGTGATTGGTTGCTCCTGGTCCGATACCTCGTCACTGTTGTTGTTTGGTGACGTCACTGGTCGATAAAGCAATGCAAAAACGCACATGTTTAATGTGATCCCAGATAAAATCATGAACATGCCCTTCCATGCGTACTTCTCATTCAGGAAATTGATGATTGGTGGAAACGCAAATGCTCCAACCCCACCTCCTGCTGAGGCAAGTCCCATTGCGATATTCCTCCGCTTGGTGAAATATCTCGCGACCGCAACACTACCTGGTATAAATGTCAGTCCGCATCCAATTCCTGTAAAGATAGCAACTCAAATAATGTCGATATGGGAAATAACTCTTGTTTATCTCCTCGTCTGCATCTGCTTTGAAAACCTGATAAAAACCAAATAAATATGTTATAAGTTTAAATATGACATATGGTAATAATAAGGCTAATTAATAACTTAACTCTTGTAATTGAATACCAACTTTGATAAGCGTGGATCATATCGACCGTTCCGGAATACTGTATTTCTTATTAGTATGAACGTTTTGACAAGTTCTGTTTTACTGTGAATTACAATACATAAAATTATATGTTTCATGAACAATTCCTTTTGTGTAGTTTAAGTTCTTTATTGAAAATATATAATTCAGATAATGACTTATGCAAAACTAACATGTAAATAGGCCGTCGTTGGCAGTTTATAAATACAATTCTTCTAAAAAGCATGATCAAATACATGTTTATTTCCTGACAAAAAGGAGTGATAAAGAAATGTTTCGTATTACAGGTATATCACCAGCGAGGCATTTCTCAATTTTTTTTATTTACGATATAATTTCTGTGTAACAAGAAAACTGACTTTCCGGAACGAATCTGTTGTATCCAAGGCTATCAGTGTTCGTAAATATGATATTTTAAGACATTAAAACCCCCAAAAAACAAAGGAAAAAATACAAAATAAATTTTTTCACTAACACTGCATCTTTATGAATATCATTATCAAGAATACTGGGCCCAGTTGTTCGAAAGGTAACTGGCTGAATCAGTGATAAGCACACATTCTGAATTGACGTAGCTCTTTGAAAACGAAACCATTGAATTTTAACATGTATATAATTGTGAGATTTGAAAGATTGGAACATGCCGTTAATTTGAGATTAAGCTGATCATTTTTGTGAACAACTGTGCCCTGTTGTAATTTTATCATAATTAATTCACTACTTAAAAAGTTTACGCTTTTAGTGTAGAATACCTGGCTTAACATTTATAGGCGTTTTGTTAAAAAAAATATGTGTCAATGAAAAATATAACCTTATCATGATTAGACTTTTAATTTCTGAAGAGTTCCGCATTAAGCCTTGATCAGACTATCATTTTTATCATAATTCATAATAATAAATTTAATTCATATGTCACAGGGAGATAATTCTACCATAACTCGCCTGAATTTGGTGCAATCAAGAAAGGTCCCTCTATTTCTTGCCCCATTGTCTGATATCGCCAAAATATCAAACACACACAAATATTTAATTACACTCATCATAATATGCAGCAGAAACGAACCATGGAATCAAATACTATACACCGAGGCAGTTTCGTTCAATCAAACTTTTGCCAATAAAATCAATTTTCGCCAAGTGCTAGCTCGCCATGTATATATGATTAATATAAATAATATGTTATTGATTTTTATCCGCTTTAATGAGTATTTAGCTGTCATGACTGAGGTAACAATAGCTGATATCCAATCTACGGCAAAACATCGATCCCAGTATACAAAATATATTATTGGCAATCAGAAAATCATTACATTCTTTACGGTGTATTAACTATTCTTTTGTAACATTGTGTTTTACTTATCGACCTATAAGTTCTATTGTTGGCTGCCTATCAGGTTGTACCCGATCGATGTGTTGTTTAAATGATAATAAACAGTAATAACGTCTTACTTACTGTAAAAGCTAATATATTTGCGTTTGGAATTTTTCGCTAAGCCAGCATCCAAACTCTTCGCGGTGTGAACATTTTTGCGCTGTCGGTCATGCTGTTTTGTACTGTGGACTTCCAATACTATTATACATTGTCGAGTCCGAATGGTATTAAATATATTGCCGAGTGGATATATTCGCAAAGAATATTGCAAGCGAAATAAGCGAAAATGTCCACACCGCGAGAAATTCCACTTTAAGAGTAGTTAGAGATCCTTGTCCTATTGACATAAAATATACGCTTATTAATCAGGAACACTTTCGCATACAAAATCATAACATTACTATACAAAGTCTGAAAAATAAAACGATGTTATGTGTAACTCTTCAACAAGAATGCTATCTGAGATATTTCTGAGAGTGAAACTGCAGCAGCGCGTTCATAATTTGACCCCTGAACCTCCAAGCAAAATACCTGTCGGTCTTACCATCCTAACTACCTGGAAAGCAGTTTTTTATGATTCTGCCTGCCTACAGGATACAAAACGAAATGAAAGAGATCTTTTTAGTTAATGGTAGGTTTTATTTCGTTTGTATTTCACGTTCTATTAACAGCTATATGGTCATTTAAGAATGTGCTAGTCATAAGTCGTTGAGGAAATTCGGAGTTTCCAATGAAAAACCACCGACCCACAGACAGTACCTGCCTACTGCCCACGTAGGCTTAGAACTCACGACCAAGAGGTGGAGGGCTAGTGGTAGCAGAATAACAGACACCATGACCCAGTGGTGAAGGGTCGTAGGTAGCAAAATGTCAGACACAAAAATTTGGCTATCGCGGCCCGTTGTATACATGTATGAACTATACTAATTTGGAGTGCTTCCAGTAGGAGGGAGACACCTTCACAAACTTATTCATCAAAATAGAAATGTTATAATGACAGAAAAAAAACCTCTATGCAATTTATATTTTGCCGTCAGTTATGTTTACGCTCATTGTGATGGTGTTATATAAACATTGATTGTTATTTATATAATGTATATCGGTCGGTTGTAAATTCCCCTGACGTGGCAGAGAATCATGGTTGATGGATCAACTGATCACTGATGAATGCTGTGTGTGCATTAAAATGATTTTATTATATTGTATATACAAGTGTCTCTTTAAACACTCTAGCTGATGTTGACATCAATCGAAAATAAAAATGGGGATAAAACCATCTGACTTAATCCTATAGGGTGTCGTCGATAAAGCAGAAGAAGAATTCCCTTCTGCATCGACTGTTGTTATTCCCTTGTCTCCGTGTGAATACTCCCACTGTTCACTTTTATTCTCTACATTAATCTATTTTCATCTCCATGTAAATATTTCCTTTGTTCATATTTTGCCCCTAGTTTAATCGATTCTTAGTTCGGATTATGATTTTGTTAACGCTTCGGTATTCTCTTTTGTTTTCATGTGTTCTAAAAGAGTAGGCGTATTCTGCTTTATCGACGACACCCGCCATGTAAATCTATGTCACATCAAAGTAAATATCACATCCTCAAAGTGGGATTTGAGGCAACATTCTCAATCACAACATGTAGGAATAAAAATGGTCATATCAAAAATCTTCCACCCTGATATCATACAAAGACACACAATTTCTCAATGAGACCAAGATGGCGTTAAGACATGTGTATAACATGTTATAATAAGGAGGATGATAAAAAAAACACACAAAAATCTTATGCTTTTCAGCTTGTGCTAGAAAAGAAAATATAAGACAACATTTCGAAAGTAAAAATTTTGGTCAATGATCTCATCCCAGTCTAATACA
Source organism: Mimachlamys varia (assembly GCA_947623455.1). NCBI lineage: Eukaryota > Metazoa > Mollusca > Bivalvia > Pectinida > Pectinidae > Mimachlamys > Mimachlamys varia. The sequence goes on from OX392541.1 coordinate 15,262,132, forward strand.
GTTTCCAACACAATACAGATCACGTGTTACAAAAAGAAACATTTCGGAAGATGAAATTTAAATTGTTTGCACATCAGTCATTTATAGATTGTGTTGGTTTATATATTTTCTACCACAATACCCTGTGTTATTCCACTCACACACCATTGCATAAACGTGCTGACTGTTGGATAAATATATGTTATATACCACTAGTGGTATATGACCTTCCGGTCTTTTGATTGGTTGAGAAGTTGAACTTTGACCGGAAATCACGTGGGTCAATGCAATGTGCTGATTGTTGACGTCGTCATCGATTGTTGACGTCGTCACATTTTGCAGAGAATATATACGAGATGATGTGTTTCCGTGCAAATATTATCTGTGGTTCACAGAAAATAACACTGCCCTGCGACTTAAAAGTATTGTGGTAGAAAGTCACACGACTCGTGGTTATTGGATATGGAATTTATTTCACTCTCGTTAATTATTTTTTAAAAGTTTCAAAAGACACTCGCTTAAGCTGGTGTCTTTTGTGACTTTTAAAAAATAATTAACTCGAGTGAAATAAATTCCATATCCAACAGCCACTCGTTGTATAACCTCTATATACATGATTTATATTCGTTGTAACAGCTTGAGTTAGGACAGACGTTGATACATTACCATCATCCACTGGTGCCAATGCCGACCGGGGAAGGAAGCTTACATACCAGTTAGTGGCATCAAATCCAGGACAGCAGTTGTGTTCACCTACATTTTGCTGTAAAGGAAACCAGGTATAGTCTCATTAATAAAGGGGCTTTGTATGTGGGGACTGAAATAGAAAATCACTTGAATACACATTACATGTACTCGCCTCCAACCATTCTTCGTTACAGGATTTGATGTTTTCGTGGAGTTATTACCTGTGATGACGCCGTAACATATAGTCAAGACCGGAAGACTTTCAGCAAATGAACTCGCCATGAGGCCACATGATGCCACGATGCCGCCGACGAGTGCCACCTTCCTCATACCAAACCGATTCACCAATACACCGGATATAGGACCTGAAAAACAGACATAACGAGAATAATTAATGATTATTTCTTTTACAGTGTACCTTATTGTTGTGGCCTCAAAACCCAAATTAGAGAATACTGAAGTGTCAAAAAAAACATAATCCGAACTCAAAATCGATTAAACTAGGGACAAAATATGAAAAAAGGGAAGAGGTTTTGATTGTGTAAATTTGAACACATTTGCATAATTCTCGAAATTCAAATTCTCGATTTGGTTATCAATAACTACTACGGTTGTGTATGTTTCTTTTAAATGCTATCAAATGTCTTATTTTATATATGTGACAAATGTGCACCTTAATATAGCATTGTGTAAATAAAAAGGACAACCTGAAATATTATGTGTTTAGACTCCAGCTGACGGTATTGTACTTTCCCACTTACATTATTATGATTGATTAACTTAAACATTTTATTATGATTAAGTAAAGTAAAGTAAATAAAGTTTGGTTTCATTTTAGTTTGTATTTACTGTTCATAGGACCTGGTTGATTCGATTTATGATTTTGTTAACGCTTCGGTATTCTCTAATTTATTTTACCAAACTCATTGTTGGTGCATGATAATTTTTATCAATGATGGAATGTTTGATATATGATATATATTTCAGAAATGAGAATCAGAATTTACGTTGTGTTTTCAAAATGTGTCTTGTTACGTTATTTTAAGTTTTATTTGAGGTGCATAGTAAGCTTTTCTCTTAAACGAGCATGAGTCATTTGATGAAATACAACAAAGGCACAAACAATTGAAATTCAAGTTAGAGGCCCAATATACGTAACTTTCGGCCAAACTTGAAGCGAAAATCAAGCCTAATAACTTATTATATTTATAGATTTAGTTAAGATTTAATGATATCAGCAATATTAAAGATGAATTGTTTCGCGGTTAGCGGTACAGCAGCAGTTGAAACACGCTATTTGTAAACACGCGTCCATTTCAAACCGTATTCTACCTTCGGTTTGTTGTTGAAGTGGGCCCCACCTGATTAATTTTCAATTCTTTTGATTTTTTTGTCAAGAGTTTCTTGTTAGTTACCGCTCAGGTTTACTTCGTTTTAGGCTTAATTTTGCATGGTTATCAACTGGATTTTTTTACAGAATATTTCAGAATCCCGAAAATTTTCCTGAAGTTACGTATATTGGGCCTTTAATCTTGGCTGACACAAGATATCAGTGTGTAGAATTACGTAATATGGTGACACATGATGAATGTTTGTTTACATGAACATTTGACAAATGATTTATTGTTGCGACGGTTATACAGTGTCTATCTTTGTAATAGGTAATAAGATGTAAATTTTAAAGTCCAAAAACATAATTTAACAATTAAATATCGTCTTCTATTGTTAAAACAAGTAACCAAGTATTTGAAACGGAATCGCTCTGTATGGCAGACATTTTGATAAATGATTTCTGAAACAAAAGCATTTTCTCTCATACCTTGCCATGTTGGACAGAGTTTGCCCATGTAAGAAAACTCTACATTACATAGCATATCATGCGACGTGATGTCACAATGGCTCGACTATAACCTGATGTCACGAATACGGTAAACTCTGGTGCCGAAAAGAGAAAAAGGCGACGTGATGAAATTAAAACTGTTCAACGTGTTCATTAGAAAGCTGAGAAATGTTCTGTGCAAACTAATGCAAATATGAGGTATTCTTCATCTCGTCGACTGATTCGTTTTCGTCAAAACAGTTCAAGGGAAAAGTTAATATTTTCAAAAGTTTAGCCTTTCTAAACGTTTTTTCATGGTTTTTGTCGTTATTAAAGTATTTGAAATGAGCGAAAAATATTATTTCATGACAAGGGGTGTAAGATAGGGAAATTCCACCTGGGGGGTTTCCAAATTTGGTAAATCCCGAGGCATTGCTGAATTGAATTTTAAAAATTGCAAAAGCATACTCACATGTTGCGAATGTAGCTGCTGTGATCACTGACGCAACCCATGACGTCTCAGCCCTACTCTTTCCGAACACGTCCAGAATGACGTAGTACACAATACCGGAAGTGTACGAGTTGCCATACACGATGATCCGAATACAGGCAGCTGCCACGACGACCACCCAAGCCCAAGCTCCGTCCGTTTTCTCCATTGTCTATCTTCTGTGTCTTGTTCTTTCAACGTTTTATCATCTGTAACATAATAATGTTATATCAGATCACATTTTTCATCACGTCAGACGCTGATATAACCCTAGCAACAACGATGTGCGGAAACGGAGCAAAACACAATAGGCGAGCCATGAACACGTGGATTTTGACCTAGAAATATTTCCTCACTTGTGCAAACAATAGGAAACAGCAAGTGACGCTACCATGAGAGTTTGTCAATGTCCTAGATGATTGTCATGGCCACAGTGATCCAATAAGGTCCAGGAAACAAACTAGAACTGTCATACTTAGGATAGCTAATACCCCCGCAGATCCCCTGCAGATGCTTGTAGTATAAACTTCCTTTACTGACCTGGACCTTATGGTCAACTTACCATAAGTTGGATTTTTTGAGAATTGATCGATATTATTTTAATTTCACACTGAGGTTGAAATATAAACCTATCATACCGATGCACAACTACATAACATACTGATTCATGAGAAGTTTTATAGAAATTTGCCTGTTAGTTAAGGAGGATATCTCTGGACAAGTTACTGCGGACGACAGACAGAGAGACAGACAAGGTGATTCCAGTATACCCCTTACGTCGTTACAGGGGTATAATTAAGAGTGTATGGAGTAAGGAATAGTCGACATTTTAGATCTTAATTATTTCCGAGATATGTATACAGTATACGCTGAAATATGCACAACACATAATTAAAGCTCCTTATCGTTGATAGACATTCTGATACATGTAAATTCACGCACAATGTGTTCTCCACGTGTATGACGTCTTTTCAAATTAAAACGTTCTGCATAAAAGCAAAATCATATGATATCATCCCTGATACGCATCGCGATAAACCCTTTATATTTATTCTCGTATCCGTATTGTAATTCGTACCACATGTCACTAGCATATGAATTCGTTATAGAGAAACCGGATCTTGCCGTTTGTATAAAAAAATACATACAATTTAAATATAGGTATTTTGACGAGTAGGACTGATTTAAAAATGTCTTATTTAACAGTTGGTAAACAAAGCAGTTGATATAGAGTAACACATATTATACATGTTTCTACCACAATACACACTTTCGTTCCCCTCTCAGGCCATTGTGCAGGTAGGGCGTAAGAATTGTACCTGCCGCCCATTGCATGATCGTAGGGGGTGACTAAATTTGGCATCTTGTCTTTTCTGTTCTTTCTTAACAACTTTCTACTGCTGTAGGTCTCCCTTGACACTACCTCGCTTGTGGACTTTAATTGAGTACTCTCCCGTGAGGAAAGCTACACACCATATTCTCTAAATGTTAGTTACTTCTTCCTGCTTAACGCTCAGTATTATGGGAGTAGAATGACTGGTTTACCCTTGTCAGTATAATGTGACCGGGCGGGGTATTCTGCTGGGGGTAGTATACTTCAGTGTGGTAGCACTTCAAATCAGTAAACGATCCGGACTATTGCAAGAAGGCTTTCTCAAACGTACCGCTGCCTCCCAATTACGTACGCACTCAACACACACGTCCCGATCGCATACACCTGGTATATGACATTCCAGACTTTTGATTGGTTGAGAAGTTGAACTTTGATCGGCAATCACGTAGTTCAATGTCACTTGCTGATTGTTGACGTCGTCATCGATTGGTGACGTCGCCATCAATTGGCTCGTTCTCAGGACTCGCGGGGTATCATTTCACTCGAGTTTTCAAAAGATACAAATGAGACTCGCTAAAGCTCGTGTTTCTTGTAACAATTGAAAATTAACTAACTAGGGTGAAATAAATACCATATCCAACATCCAACGGTTGTGTAGCCTGTAGCGGCATATATAAATATAGATTTATGATTCATACTGAAAAATTTCACATAAAGATCATTAGAACGACCGATTACTAATACATGTGACCGGACACAAATAGCATTATCGTGTCCTGTTGTGCTTCCCACCACCTTTCATAATCCAACATGTCAGTTCTATTTAGGGAAGCCAGCATTCGATTTTGATATAAAAAAAAACTTATCACATTGATCAAGCTATTTCACAATTATACCACACTAGCTGGGTGTGACTGAATTTACGTGGTATACGTGTAACTTACGGTAAACATATAGAGAGAAGGACAGTTGCAAATATTTCCCCGTTATAGTATCATATATATATCACTCTGCATTTGTGACAGGAATTCTAATTTATTGTCAATATTAATGATACCATCAAGATCAACGGTATAATAGTAATATAGCAGTGAGTTGTTGGTATTTTAACGATGACGATAAAAGAATGAAACCTCGCTTTTAAGACCAACTTAGGAACCGCGCCAAAATGGTTTTAATAGCGAGGTAGTCTGAAAACAGAAGGTGACCATGCAGACAGATTTTACTGAAATCCACTTCGACATGTGTCCATTGTTCACAGTAATTGTAACTTATTAGCCAATTCAACACCAAAGCATACTGATCTGACACTGGACATGTGTACACAGTGGAATAAACACAAGGTTACTTTGTGTTTGGTCGGTGGTCTAAATAGTGAGGTGAACCAAAGTATTATTTGAGACGTTTCGAAACGGGTCTAAACGGCCAGGTGGTTTTAATAGTGAAGCGATATCAATTATGAAGCTTAAAAGATATACAGAAGAGATTATTTCGGGACTGAAATGAAGTTGTCTTATATTAGCGAGGTTGTTTTAATTGTGAGATGGTCTTTAAGCGAGGTTTTACTGTATAAGGGATTTATGGAATTGCATTTAACAGATAAGATTAATTACAAATCCACAAAGCATATTTTATTGCTTACTGTTCTTCCTGACGTAGTTAGCATGTTTATCATTAATGGGTGTGTCCAGAAACGAAGTTGCTTGTGGCTGTTCGAAGACAGGAAACAAATTCTTCAAGTATGCACAACAAACATATGTATCCACTTTGACATGGATTGTAAACCTTTTGACCTTTAGAACCATTGGTGCGTCATAAAAAGGCCACAAAATATTAAAGAAATCATTGAAATTACGCTCACGTAGCATACGGAAATCCACTCCCTCAAGCCTATGATAAGTATTGACTGAAAACATATAGTTACAGATATATGATGACGTCACCGGAGCATTTTCAATGCCGCTTTCACTAAGCAAAAAGTAATCTCCCTCTGTTGTTGCTTTATTACACTGTTTATGGTCGGGATTCCCACATATGTTATTGACGTCTATACCGTGACATTCTTGTTTAAACGATTTCGTGGAAATTTCACTTTAAACATACTTGAACTCACTTGAGAACTGAGATGTTTACTTGGATGTGACAAAGATTTACATGGCGGGTGTCGTCGATGCAGCAGAAGACGCTTACTCTACCGGAACACCTGGTGTTATTCTCTTGTACTTACAAGGATCCTCATGTAAATCTTTCCTTTGATCATATTTTGCCCCTGGTTTAATCGATTTTTAGTTCAGATTATGTTTTTATAAACGCTTCGGTATTCTCTAATGTATATTAACATGACATTACAAATATGAAGCTGTGGTCGGATATTTTTTTTGAAAATTTTGTAAATCAATAAACGAGTTCACATGCATGTATATTTACAATTGTTTGGTATTTTACCATGTAACCTGATTGTGTGTCGTTCATGGGAAATGACATCAATTATGAGACATCATTCTTAGCCAATCAGCACAAAACAATTCGATATATCTTTTAGTATTGTTAAAGATAAGAAATATAACTCTAAAAAATAAAAAAATAAAAACGTGAAATACAGAGTAAAGTAAATATAAGCACTGATCGAGCTGTTCAACGCTTAAATTAATCCTTTTCCATCACTTTTATATATTGACGTCGTTGTGTATCTTTATCATTTATCTGAAAACATTTAATATTTCTTTTTCAAATACATTGCTTCATTCTAAATGACTGTCTGCTATATAAATAAATCTCATATAAGTCACCGATTTGTAATTGAAACGAAATATGAGCGCTATATACACATGTTATTACATCTTGCAATTTAATGCAATTTACCTATCTAAACAGGGACATTGCAGTCTGAATAAAAACATGCATACATAGTAAGGTATTTGCGAGCATTCGAATCCGTGTACGTGACGAGGGTTCGTTAGCAGAACTCTATCGATGAATTTATTAGCGTTGTGATGAATTTCATTTCGATTCCTACCTTAGGATTCAATGATAGCAAAATTGAACAGTGCGTATTATGAGGATGATTTCAAAAAGAATCTATTTTGTAAACGTTATTGCTTTACAAAAATGAAGTATGTTTATGTTCAACGCAATAAAATTACAAGTATGATATAGCTTAGTATTTGAATAATCAAACAAATATGACGAATAAACTAAAATGGCGACCAAAAGATGTTTACATCGGATCAAAGTAACCTAGATTAAAAAGCAATAGCATTACAGCATAAGATAACATTTTAAAAATCAAATTATCAACATGAAAGATGTTCAGGAGTCAAGCAGACAGTAACACAAGAAAAACAAGTGTTATTTAAGGACAGCCTCCCGGTGTATGCGATGTGGATGTTTGTGTTGAGAGCGTGTGTATTTGGGAGGCTGCTGTATGTTTATGTAAGCCTTGTTGCGATAGTCCGGATCTTTTGCCGTTTCAAGTGCTACCACACTGACGTATACTTGTAACCACCCAGCAGAACACCCGGTCACATTATACTGACAACAGGCGAACCAGTCGTTCTTATCCCATAATCTTGAGCGTCAAGCAGGGAGTAGTAATTACCCTTGTTAAATACTCTGGTAGGTCTCGGCATGGGGACAGAGCCCATAGCCTTCCTCACAGGGGCGAACGCTTAACTAAAGGATAAAAAATAAGGTTGCGTCAAGGGAAACATTAGGAAGGGATACGTTGTTTAGAAAGAATGGAAAGATAAGATCCCAAGTTTAGTTGCCTTCTACGGTCATGCAATGGGGGCAGCAGGTACGATTCGTACGCCCTTCCTGCAGGGCATAGATCAAGAGGCAAACTTTCGACTCTAGTAATAGTAATCATTGTGACAGCTCCTTTATAAACTGCGTTACAAGGGTGAAGTTCCGGAGGCGAGCAATATTTTTTTTCATCGTTGAGCACTTATACTAAATATAGTATACAATATAGCTCATCCACTTGGCCAGGTTCCAGTGGTAGCTGGTAAGTGCAGAAGGGCACTAAGGTAGATGTAAAATTTTGAGTGACATTCGTGGTACAATATATAGATCTTTACGCCATTAAGAACATATTGTTAACCTCTAAAACGCATAACACGTGTTGGGGTCATGAAATGGAACTGTGAGCAGCGAGGGTTTTAAATGTATTCAATACTGAACCATACAATGCAGCTATGAAACTTGATATTGTCACATATGTACGAGACATAAAGAAGATGGATACAGGAAACGCTACGTAACCAAAGATCTGATAAACATCAATTATATCAGCATATTAAAATATGACGTTGAACACACATGCTGGACCTTTTAAAGTTATTAATAGATACAATATGCCGAAAAAATTAATTCAACTTCATCATACATCTGTTTCGTCCTCCTAGAACTCTGCAGTGATGCTATGGGTCAAAAAGTGGTAATCAAACTTTACTAAACTAATGTAGAAGCAGAAGGGTGCTTATAATCCCTTTAATTTATGAATTTAGAAAACGAATTAAGTCAGTACTGTATAATTCAAAATCATGTTCTACGAAAATGTGTATATTAAGCACCGTGCCACTACTAAAAAAAATCTAAACAAATTACCATCTTGATAAGCAGCAGTGGTAAAAGTAACAGGACGGGCATAATTTTGAAAAATAACAAATGTGTACATCTTACTTATTAACAACATAAATGATGATAAATAACAGCAAATGTGTTCATCTTATATATAAACAACCAATCTGATTAAAATACAGCTCCTTGTTCTCACTCCGTTTTACAAGGATCTGACAACATCCCATAAGAGGTCACATCCAGATGACCTTTGTCGCCTCTTTACTTAACACTAAAATAATTGTCATCTTGCAGCAAGCTATTTCGTCACATTATTCCACATGAACTTTTTGGTGACGAAATGACGAAAGGTCATCGGGACATGACCCTCTATGGGATTATCTCAGATCTTAACGCAGCAGAGAGAAGTTTTTACGGAACGGCGCGGAGATCAAGATATGATTTTAATCAGATTGTATAAACAACATAAATGACATCAAGTCATCGAAATGAGAACCGAGTCATCATTGTCAATCATAACAAGTAACCACACTAATGAGCATACTCTCAATGAGACAAAAATTAAACACAACAATATGTTGTTAGGTGAAGTACTCTGAAATGTACTGGGGATGTACTTAGTCTAGTATCTATATGCATTTTCCTTGAAGTAAGACACTCTTACATCCGTCCACACATTCGTCTGTTAAATACCACAATTGACTTTTGTTTTCCCTATCGTATCCACCGTTAAGATATAAAATGTAATCATTAAATGGTTCATTTTTTTTGTATTTATTCAGTTGTTGTACAAAGCAGAAATATTGAAACTTCTTTACCTTTTAATCAATGGTCCTGCCATATATGTCTGTTTGTACTGTATAAGTTTTCGAAATACAACAAGTAACTCTCGGTTTTAAGAAAAATATCTTTATATAATACCATACCTACTGCAATACACAATCATCATGACAATGTCATTTATTTTGCATACGTATGATAAAAGTAAGGTATCAAATGCCATGGTTAATACGCAAATAAGACGACACCTAACTAATTTGGGGTTTTTTTAAAGATGATGTAACATACACATTTTGTTAACGCTTCGGTATTCTTTTATTTATTATTTACACACATATGCTGCACCTTTTATATATAGTAATAGACATAGTATGCCGAAAAAATGAATTAAACTGTATGATACAGCTGTTTTGTCCTCCTTGGACTCTTCAGTGATGCTAGGGGCCAACAGGTGAGAATCCAAAATTTCTTAACAAATGTAGAAGCGGAAGGGTCAGGTGTGTAAAACCCCTTTAATTTATGAATTTAGAAGAAAAATTTAACTACTTCGTTCTGTATAATTCTAAATCGTGTACTGCGAAAATGTGTATATTATGTTAAACTAGATGATACATTTAGTTGATTAGATTTAAAGGGAACATGTGCTAACAGTTCAGTACTGACAAAGATAGCCTAAGCTACAAAAGAATTAAACGTGCTCATTGGGCCATGAAATAGACCCGTTTCCTATTTCAAAAAATGGAATAAATTTTAAAAAGAAGAAACTTACCTTTGTACAGTATTAACGTAGCACGAACGATGCATAGTCTTTTTCTTATAAGCGTATACTACAATTTGGAAATTTCCTATCGTTTATCCTGAAGTCATCTTTTGAAAATCTAAATATAATTCTCTGGACATATAGCACGTAAATAGTTTATTCTGGTGTAAATAGTATATGGCAATGCGCCATGTACTCAATAGTTTGTGTAGGGCGATATATTTCATACACAATGATTCTAAGGTCGCGTAGGTGGCACACACACACACACCATGGTACTTACTAGCAAGCAGACGATTTTTCTTGCTTGTGATGTTATTTCATCAGCTTATATACATACCGAGTAAATTTCGTGGGTACACCGATATATTACTACTGTGCTTATAAAATGGGTAGATGGAAAAATACATAACTTATTCTCAAATTTCAGCTAATGCTTTGCTTTATGTGATTCTAGTAAAATTGAAATAACTCATAAAGTCAATAAAGGTTTACAGATATTGATTACACATTCGTCATATAAATATCATAATCAATAATGAAAACAATTACAGCGGAAAAATCGTAGAAATATATATGTTATATGTTATACTGGGATATCAATGTTAAGATCAGGAGATTAATATAAACATCAAAGCGTGAAAAATCAATACACAACACAGCCCGTATTGCACTCTTCGCACACATGCCCCAGCCTAGGACTTCATTGTGTGTGTATTTCTATGTGTGTAATGCCCAAACGCCGGGTTAGCGATCAGCTGGTGAATTTCCTTTCTTCACTTTTGTTTGAGTGGTGAGGAAATACAGTCGACATTTTAACATGCTGTCTATTATAAACGGTCACATATAGTACCGGCATAACAAAGACAGAGGGACCTACCTTATTACCAGGCAGTCCGGTACCATTCTTTATCAGCTTGTATAACCATGCTTCTCTCGCCTACAATCCCCTTCCGCCATGTCCTACCTTCTGAAGCAAATCACGTACGTGCGCCCTATCCTAGGCATGCGCGGAATAACAAAAATAAATCTATTATTAATTGATATGCATCATTAACGGTGTGAGTGGAAAACTACACCAACAACAGAGCTGTGCTGATAGAAACGAGTCTTAAACCAAACATAAACAAGATTGTAGTTAATGAATGAAATGTACGTACGGTAGAAAACCACGATAATTTTAATGAGTGTCAAATTTAAAATAAAATTTATTAATAATTTTATTGTGCAAAGGGAAAATATGGACATGAAATATATGATCCCATGGAAATTTCATACGATTAAAATATGGTTTTATACAAAGGTTTTAACACATACCATTATTTAATTGTCATGCCTTATACGGCCATGTCATAAATATGGTATTACAAATTTGTATAACACAATTGTGACGTCAGAAACAAATGACGTCATATGATTGTCTCGGTAATAAAAATCGTATCGTTAAAGTAGAAATTTGCCTTTTTTATGCAGAAATAAATTTGAGAATTTTGGTGTATTTTTCATGAATGTATGTTATATAATACATAGAATCTTACACTCGTGTCAAAATTTAATTGAATTATTAACTTGTTCAATAATTTAATATGTTACCCGCCTAAAGGCTCGTGACATGTTAAATTATTGAACTAGTTTTATAATCTCCATATTATTACAATGACACTCATGACTTATGTTTATAAATGCCCCAGTTCTCAGTTTGAGAATGTGACATTTATGTTTACGTGACCTAAAAAAAGCTCTTGTAGTTTTCCAAGGATATCTATGCAATTCGTTCTTTGTTTTTAATTTGTCTTAAATTTAATCGATTTTGAGTTCAATTAAACCAGGTGCAAAATATGAACAAATTCACACGGAGCCTTTTGATAAAGTACAAGAAAAATAGACCATGTGTCCCGGAAGCGAAAGTGTCTCCTACTTCATCGTCAATACTCGCCATGTAAATCTAGGTCAGATCCAAGGAAATGCAATGGCCTCAAAGGGAGAGATGATTTATGATTATATTTAGAAAAAAAGGGGATACGAATTGAATTCTGTTGGTTTTTGACAGATTATTAACCTGATTTTGTTTTCATATAAATATGAATTACCTGGAGATGAACGAAAACGGACATAAAGGTTCATTGGAAAATGAGAGACATACCATACGTAGTACATAGCGATGGCATAACACACTCATATGCTGCACCTTTTAAATTTAGTAATAGATACAGCATGCCGAAAAAAAATGAATTAATTTAACTGCATCAAACAGCTGTTTCGTCCTCCTTTGGCTCTTCAGTGATGCTTGGGGCCAAAAGGTTGGAATCCAAAATTTCTTAATTAAGGTAGAAGCAGAAGGATCGGGTGCTTAAAACCCCTTTTATTTATGAAGTGTACTATTCTTTTGTGATAGAAGAGTCAACAATCGAATCTATTGCGTAAGGTGACAATAGTCGAGCATTTCCTTTTGAGGCTATCATACTAAAGCATACTCGTATAATTTGAATTGATACCTACCTTTTACTCCTTATCCAGCACGTGCCTCTGAAACATTTACCCTTCAAACCTTTTATGATAATAGACATACAGTTAAACCTCTCTTTTAAGACCACCTTAAGGACCACACCGAGGGTGATCATGCAGACAGATTTCTCTGAAATCCATTTTTGACATGTTGTCCTGGTCTATTAACTAATATCTAGGCTTTATAATATGATACACACAGTAATAGTAACTGATTAGCGTATTAAAACAAAATACAGCTTACTGATCTGACAGGTGTACACAATGGGATATACACCAAATGACTCTATCTTTGGTCGGTGGTCTGAATAGTGAGGTGAAACTTAGTGCAAAAGTGGTATTTGGGACTTTTCAAACTGGTCGTAATAGCGAGGTGGTCTAAATAGTGAGGTGATCTTAATAATTAAGCTTAAAATACAAATATATATCGAAGATTTTTCAGGACTGAAATGAAGTGGTCTTAATAGCAAGGTGATCTTTAAGTGAGGTTTCACTGTATTTACAACTTTAACACGTTCGCTTGTTATAACTAGATGAACGCAACACATACATGTTGCTCCTTTATACAATATGGCGAATAAATAAATTACACTGCATTATACAACTGTTTCGTCCTTCTCGGACTCTAGTGATGCTACAGGCCAAAGACAGGAATCGAAATTGTCTAAACTACTCTAGAAGCAGAAGAGGGAGGTGCGTAAACACCTTACAAATGCAAAACTCAAAATCGATTTATGAAGGGGCAAAAAAATTGAACAAAGGAAAGATTTTGGAGACTCTTGTAAAACTACAAGAGAATAAAACCAGGTGTTCCTGAAAAATTAACGTCTTTAACTTCATCGACGACATCCGCCATGTAAATCTTGACCATGGCGATTTACAAGGCGGGTGTCGGCGATGAAGCAGAAGACGCTTACTATTCCGGAACACCTGGTCTTATTCTCTTGTGCTTTTACGAGAGTATCCATGTAGATCTATATTTTGTTCCTATTTTGCCTCTAGTTTAATCGATTTTGAGTTCGGATTATGGTTTTGTTGACGCTTTGGTATTCTCTGATTTTTTTATCCATATTCGCAATTAGATCTGACAAGAGAAGTGAATGGGTCTTTTCCGTTAGCTTAGTATTTATTCACCACATATAAATAGTTCCTTGTGAATATGTTTGTATATTAATTATTCATTGTGACTACAAGTTGCAAAACAAACCTACCGTGACCCAGTGACTTATATAGAAGTTATGCGTCATGAAAATCTAATAAATACAAATCATATTACTAAAACAACTTACTTAGTAATCTGATCGCGGTTGTTGCATTATATATACTAGTATTGGACGTGTACGGAAGGGAAACTAAGCAAGTACCACCACAATCCGAAAATTGCTTATACATGTATCGTCCAGATTATCTATGGCAGCAGCTTCATAAAATATTTGTGAATGTGACTGAGCATTGTACGATGAACTAGTAAAAGAGAGCATACTTAATTAATATCCTATAATTCAATCCGATAAGAGTTATATATAAGAAATCAGCGTCATCAGTAAATATTTTTAAAATATAAACGACCATCGGACAAGGGACTAATATAGAAAATATACCAAGCGAGTTTCATCAAAATATGATAATTCCATCAGAGGATACCAAAGGTAAACCATTTTATCAGAAATCAGCAGCCTCAACATATTTGTGATTTTATCAATGGTCCAGTAGAGCAAATATATTGAGCAAGTTGCATTAAAATATGACATAAACCCTGGAAAAACAACATTCAATTTAGTCTCTGCAGTTTCAAAAGTAAATAGACAGTTAAAAATGGACGTCAAACATCAGCACCATGATATGAACTAGTCGGACATATATCTAGACAAAGGTAACCAATACATACAATTTGAAATAAATATCACTGTTTAACAATTTAAAAAAACACCTTTTAATGCCCCCGTCATGAAATGGGGAGGGGGGGGGGGGCATATAGTGTTACCCATATCCGTCTCATGGTAATGTAACCAGCTGGGGGCGGGGGCATTTATGTCCCACAGACATTTCTAGTTATATCTGTATATTGGAAACGTTTTGTTATGGGGTGGATATCTTAACTGTTTTAAAGTTATGATCCAGGATCATATATGCCTGTAACGAAGGGTAGACGATCCCGGGGTGTCAACCTGTTTCTTTGTACAATTTTTAATTCTAATCACCTGGGGATGCTTCCAACAAAATATCGCTGATATCCATTGCCTAGTTTCGGTGATAAAGTCACATTAGACAAAATAGCGAAATTGCATCATTTGTCCCGCCTCTCATCGTCTGAAGACGTAGCGTTAGCCCTACCATTTGTACAATTCTGAATGCCAACCCCAACGAATGCTTCCAAATATAATTTATATGCAGTTTATATATCTAAATAAAAGAAATCATTTATATCAATTAGACCAAATTGTTAACTTTTGACCCCGCTTCTGAGTCCCCTGGGTGGTCAGCCCCACAATTTCTATAATTTTGAATCCCCACCATCTAACAATGTTTCTAGTCAAATTAAGTTCAATTCTAATTAGTGGTTCAGAAGAAGTCGTTTAAAGAAATTATTGATGTACGGATAACGGACGAAAGACAGACGCCACGCTGTTGCTTAAATCAAAGAATACTAGAGCGTCACCAGACCATAATTCGAACACAAAATCGATTAATCTAGCAGCAAAATATGATAAAAGGAACGTACAAGGGAATAAGACCAGATACTCCTGAAGAGTAAGCGTCTTCTGCTTCATCGACGACACTCGCCATGTAAATCTAGGTCACATCCAACTAAATGTCACGTCCTCAAACTGAGAACATGGGCATCATTATCAATGACACCAAGCAGGCAAACTAATGAGCATATTGAAACCTTCATATCATACAAAAATATTTCTCAATGATATAAAAATGGCGACCATAAAAAAATGTCTTCATCAACCTGCATATCTCGAATCCCTGTGCCATTTGATCGCGATTGTCAGAGCAAGCTCTAGAATAACGAAGCAACTGGGATATGTAAACACTGTAGGTTAGAGAAACAGGGGATGATACTATCAAAAGGGGAAAGTTCACGATCGGAAATTCCTTCGCACAGGTGAGCTAACAAACTATTTCACAATGTAATAGTTTGCACTAACTAAACTACCTACATCCGTAATTTTAAGTGGAAATTAAGAGCCAGTGTATATTCTAAAAACCCAAGATATTGGATTTTGAGCCTTATTTGAATTTTGATATATATTTTTTTAGAATTGGTATGAGCGAAATTCATAACGGGGACAGTTTTTGACCATTACATCAGAAAGTCATATTTTACGGTAATGTGCTTATGTTGGCCGTCGTCTAAAAAACATAGTTAAAACCCGAGCAGGTTTTGTATAGGTATAAACTGTACCGTTAACAGTATTGTCAATAAATATGTAAATATATCAAAATCGAGCAGCCATAATGCAAATTTGTTTTCGACAAAATCATCAAGCATAGCTCTATAAAAACACACTTAACATTGTTTCTGTTGATGTACTTTCAAGGTTAGCCGTTTCTGAAAATAAAACTTTGTAACATACGCAGTCACGAATGTATGATTAAAATCCATTGCTTTTCTGACTGATCAATAATTATCAAACCGTGAAGTAGTCTTCGTAATAAAAATACGTTTTACATAATTTAGTATATGTAATTGAGGATGGTTGTAGGCATGTTATATGACTCCAAATATAAAATGTATACTATATATAGCACTACACGGTATAATTACATCATGATTTTACTTAATGAGATTCAAACAAACATATAGCTCATCAATCCATATAGAATGGAAACCAATTAAGATTCTAGCTATCGCATAACAAAGATTTCCAGTCGGGTTATTTTAACAGAGGCAGACTAAAAGTCTAAAATGTTTCAATGATAATTTGTTTATTTGCCCTAGCGTTGACGTAACATTTGAAACAGTGGCAAGCAGTACACATACCTTCGCAAGATGTTATTTTAAAGAAATAGTCAAATCATTTTGATCATTTGGACGTCTGAAGTTTGAAACAAAGGGGAAATAAGCTGGTAGTGAAATTAAGAAGAGAAATTCTCTATAGAAACTTAGGGGCTGGTAGCCAGTCTAGATATAAGCAGGTACATTATATGTAGTTACAAAAAGTGTGATGTGTGATTAGGTTATATATTAGTCTTGTTAACATTTAAAAGCAAGTTGTTCTTTGGGTTTAGGAGATGACGTATTGTAACACCTGGATATCGAGGATGGTCGACAATATTGTAGACAATAATGGACTCATCAATACATAGGTTGAATGGGTTTAATTTCGCTTCTTTCGCCCGTCGTAATTAGCGAACATTCACCATTATAGCAAACTTTGCTGCCACATTTTCAGGGGATGAAATATCACCAGGTGATTGGGGTTCCACATTGCACTAAGACTGACCCAAAGGGGCTGCATGATGGGACCAGAAACGGTAACTTGGTGATTTTGTTTTAATCAACTCAAGAACCGGTAGATTAATATCAACTAAATTTTGTCGGAAGCATCCCTAGGTGGTAAGATTAAGAATTGTACCAACCGCCAGGCTCCCATCCCCCAGACTAATTAGTGGAACCTAAAAATGTACAATTTTGATTAGTTCAGATCCGTAATATTTAGCTATATACATTACAACTGCTTAGCAATCTGAGTCACAACTTAGAAACAGTTGAGATCCCTACCTCATAACTAAACTTTCATACAGATATGCTACAAAGATTGGTCTTGGTCTTGGGGTCTATGTGCCATGGTTGCTTAGATACAACTATATCTAGGTGAGGCAGAAAAAAAAGCAGTGTTTCAGGTATCCCGACCGACCAACATTAGAGTGTACTGTCGACCGTAGCTAATCTATCACCATCTTGTATCTCAGAGTATGTTATGAGCCTGGCAAAGTTCACAACAACTCCATAAAACGTGCTTCCTTCCTGCTCTGGAAGTCTGACCTTATCATGAACAAACTAATAGCAACTGAAATGTGTGGAAATGCATTGTAAAATTTGAAATGAAGCTTAACATCAATTTACAAAAATTTACCTAACGACCTACCCTATTTTTCAGACATTTTACCTGAAACATACATATGCATGAGCGATACATGCTCACTTGTTGTGCATTCCCATTGAT
Organism: Mimachlamys varia; assembly: GCA_947623455.1. Lineage (NCBI taxonomy): Eukaryota > Metazoa > Mollusca > Bivalvia > Pectinida > Pectinidae > Mimachlamys > Mimachlamys varia. Next base: position 15,280,246 of record OX392541.1, read on the forward strand.
TATCATCTCGGTTAAAAAAAAATAGAGAACACCAAAGCTTCAACAAAACCACAATCTGAGCTCAAAATCGATTAAGCTAGAGGCAAAATAGGAACAAAAGTAAGATTTTCACGGACACTCCCCTAAAAGCACAAGATAATAAGACCAGGTGTTCCGGAAGAGTAAGCGTCTTCTGCTTCATCGACAACACCCGCCATGTAAATCTTTGTCATATCAAAGTAAACAGCAAGTTCTCAAAATGAGAACCGAGTATCATTGTCAATCACAACAAGTAAACACACTAATGCGCATACTCAAAAACGACCATCTTCATATCACTTAAAGATACAGAATATTTCTCAATGAGACAAATATGAGACATAAAACTTGGCCCTAGTTCTGATCAACTTGCTCCTCGTAACTACTGTTCACATGGCCTATAGCTAGGTGTAATGGACTTTGTGTAGTGGGATTCATTTCGAAGCATTCAGTTGGGAAGATTTTTTAAAACTCACTTGGGAGCATCTTAATAACAAAAGTCCCATTATCCTCAGTTCGGACCCTAGGGCGACTGTGTCTCTTTCAGGGGGGCTTGTTGAACAAGTTTAATGAACATGTTTTAATGAGCTATAACACGGGGTTATTTAAATATAAATAGAACAGTCGATAAGAGATTACTGCTATAGATGTGAAAGACGTGAAAAGAATATTTCAAGTTTCAAATGAGATTTATCACAACAACACATTACCAGTGGCAGTAACCTTCAACTAAATATTGATGTACCCGGAATTTGTGATTGAATTTTCTTGTAATTTTAACCCATGAATAAAGATTACTTTAGTGTCACGCTCCTTTTACCATATGTTTTTTTTACCAGATTGATTCAGCACGATACATTAGGAGCCTTAGTTGTGATGGTATATGGAGTTTCTTACAGCCTGGTATCGAACTGGACACATGTAGCTTGAATTAAAAGAATATGTTTTTATCATAGCAGCCATCTGTATTTGAACCTTACAAGGGATCCCGAAGGTATCTTAGCGCCCATCATTGTTTCCAATCACTGCGTCTACAACATACATTAGTGTGTACATGTCGCAGTTGATACGTTTTTCTAGGGCTTGCTCTAATTATCAAGATTTAACAAACTTACCTCGCAAGAATTAGAAAGATGCAGGTTGAGGAAGACTATGGGCAGGTTTTATGGTCGCTATCATCTCATTGAGAAATATTCTCTATCCTTGTTTGATATGAAGGTGGACGTTTTTCAATGTGCCCATTAGTATGCCTACAGTACTTGTGATTAAGAAGAATGTCCCAGTTCTCACTTTGAGAAAGTGGCATTTACTTACATGCTACATGGCGTGTGTCGTCGATTAAACAGAAGACGTTTATACTGACAATTTCTGGTCTTATTCTCTTGTCCTTTTTCCAGAGTGCAAGTCTTTCCTCGATATTTTGTTCCTAGTTTAATCAATTTGAGTTTGTGTTATGGTTATGTTGATATTTCGGTATTTTCCGGTTATAATCAACCTTGACTGAAAATGTTTTTTACTGCACTGACAAGGAAACTATATCAAATTCAATACAGGAGGCTAAAAAGGCCTGCATCACTCACGTAGCAGTTATCTCTCATTTGTAACCTCAAAGTGGTCTAAAATCTTACTTGCAAGTCATTCAAAAGAACATTAAGATTTGATCCATGTGACCTTGAAAGTATGTCAAAGCGTTTTTCATTCATATCTTTGGTGGATCTTTTCAAAGGGAAGCTACGAGTAAGCAAAAGTCATGTCTAGGCCTTTCAGTTTTTTAGAAGTCGTCCTAGCAAGGTTGATATTTGACCCTGTGACCTTGGAAGTAGGCAATTGTCAATGAACATACAAGTGGAGTTTTTTTCCTACATGGAAATTTTCGCTTATTTCGCCAACATTAAGTCTCCGCGAATATATCCACAAGCAAACATATTCAAAAATACTCCACAGTGTATAATAAATGCAAAACAGCATGACTGCAGCGTGATAATTTCCATATTGCAAACAGTACTAAGCGAAAAATTCTACGTGCGAAAATATTGGATTTTAAAGTAATCAGTAAACAAGATTAAGACATTGCAGCATTATAAGACAATTTTATTGACGCTATATTAAATGCCATTATTTCATCAAGATTCTGAACTTAATTAGCTCATCTATATCTCCAAATGATAACAAACCCTTTCCCATTTATCATCATTAGAGACTCATCTTGATAATAAAGCACAGACAGACAATCGGGAATAGGTATTAAGCGAGAAACCAAACCATGATGTACTGTAGAAATGTCCACAGAAGACCCTGTGCTCTATATTTATGGTTTTGCTATCACAGAAAGCATACAAATCGGATAAGTGCAAAATTATAACAAGTTGCTACAGGCTACAAAATTATTCCAAGTTGTATTAGATGATTCAATTCACTTAATCTAAATAATGACATGAACATTCAATAGACTTTGTAGCGCCAACCATCAATTCAATTCATAACCGGTTGTATTTTGCTAAATAAGAAGATTGTTAAATAATTTTCTTTATGTTCATTGTACTTAACAGTATATGAGCCTTTAAAGTTTTCAAATACAACAGGATTTTTAAAAGGTTTTTATATATAAACTTGGTTTTCACAAATGTTTCAAAATGTTTTGACATCACCCAGTTTAGAAACGTGAAATTATCAATTGAATTAAACGTACAACATACCTTACAATGTTAACAAATGCTTAATCCAATTTTTTAACAGTAAAATATGAATATTTCAAAACATTAAACATGATTTATGTTTTAACTTTTAAGGCGTAAGAATGAAGATTATGTGCCTGAATAGAACCAACATTTTACACATTCCACCAAGCAATACAATCTCGACACAGAAAGGTGAACTCTGGAAAACTGGTTAGAAAATTATGTCAAAAGACCAGAAAAACTTTTAGAATATTTCTTCCTGTTTAACCTAAAAGAAAAAATACCTGAGTAATATCACCTGCTGCGCCAAAATCATAGGCGAGTGTCTGTGTAACCCCTGGAGCAATAAAAAAATTCATTTTTGCCAATTCTAAAGAAATTTTTCAGACAAGAATATCCAGTATGGCAGTCCACAAACTCAGGGAAAACAGTGAAAAGCATTGAATGTTGCAATGGGAAAAAACATCAAATATGACACCTCAATTACATGACAGCAGGGGTAGACAAAACTTTAAAACCGAAGTATATTTTTGAAACGTCTATAACTTTGAAAACAAGTTTCAATACCTGGAGATTCATGCTCAAATATTTAAAGGCCTAATATACTTAACTTCTGACAAAAAATCCAGTTATTTAACCATGAAAAATAAGCCTAAAACGAAGCAAACCTGAGCGGTAACTAACAAGAAACTCTTGACAGAAAAATCCAAAGAACTGAAAATAATTCAGGTGTGGCCCACTTCAACAACAAACCGAAGGTAGGAAACGGTTCAAAATGGACGCGTGTTTACAAATACAGAGTTTCAACTACTGCTGTACCGGTAACCGCGCAAGAATTCATCTTGAATATTGCTGGTTTCAACTAGTCTTAACTTAATCTATTAGTTATTAGGCTTGATTTTCGCATCAAGTTTTGCCGAAAGTTACGTATATTGGGCATTTAAGCTACTAGGAATGTGACACACATTATCTGCAACCAAATCAATCGTAACACAAAAACGTCCCTGGAAATTCAGCATAGGAAACCTTCAGATTCTCATTAACACCTATATGTATTTACTGGTTTACATTTTTATTTCTGTCTATAAATGTTATTCCCCTGGTACTCCTCATTTATACAAATACTTCAGGAATATAACAAAAACGAATATGTTACAAAATTCAACTGGTTCTGTTCAAAACAAGAGATTATAATACCATACCTTTGAATAAGTTTGTCGAAATGTTATATGATATTATAATCACACTGATATACTAAATCATTTTCCTTTGACAACTTCATGGGAGGATTTCAACTCAACAAGTCAACACTGTTGTTGGTGCCAGGGGAAACAACCTAGAAAAGAACACTGCATTCAAAATGGAGTGGTTGACCTAGAAAGACACCCTTTCAAAATTACCTTTTAAATAAATATTGCCTTTTCTGCATCTTGGCAGTTCAGAAACAGAGGTTGAAAATATTGAATGAAAACTAAAGACCTTTCTAATGCATCAAAGTCAGAGAGGAATATATGTAGCAGCAATAAATAATATTAGTTGTGATATACACACTAGATTTTAAATATAATAATTCACAGAAGTAATTCTCGAAAGAATGCATCAAACATTTTGGGATACTTTAAAAGCATTTCACCCTCAACAATTGTATTCTCCAGAAATCATCCTTCAGGATGTCGAAGTCCTATATTTGATTGTGACCCAATACTGTCACCTATTTACCCATAATGTGAATCAGTCACATCATCTGGTCAAATTATTTTGCCATTTTTATTACTGAAAGTCAGTAAAACATCTTCGCTTGATATGATATCAACATATGTGAGCAAACATTTCTCTTGCTATTTTTGCTATGCCTTCTGTCAAGGAATTCCTTAGCTATGGGTGTGGAGCTCGAAGAACTCAACAGTAAACAGGGATCACTTTGGGGAGAGATTTGGGGATTTTTACCTATTTTTCCTGAAAATCTCATTAAAATTTAACAAGAGGCCCAATGGGCCTGCATCGCTCACCTGGTATCAATCTCTGACTTATATTATAGTGTAACCCCAAAGTCCCCTAAAATCTTTTAATGTAAGACATTTAGAAGAACATCTTAAGATTTAAACATATTTTACCCCTGTGACCTTATAAGACAACATCATTTTCAATTTCAAATTTTGTTTGGCTTCATCCCAGGACGCTACCAGCCAAATATCATGTCTCTAGGCAAATCAAGATCAAGGTCATTTCTTTTTGCAAACTTTGTCAGGCTTCATCCAAGAAACCTTTCAGCCAAATGTCATGCTTCTAGGGCTTTTGGTATTTCAGAAGAAGTTGTTTGAATGTTTTAACAGATTTGACCTCTGTGACCTTGAATATAGGTCAAGGTCATTTCTTTTCGCAAACTTTGTCGGGCTTCATCCAAGGAACCTTTCAGCCAAATATCATGCTTCTAGGGCTTTTGGTATTTCAGAAGAAGTCGTTTAAAGGTTTTAACAGATTTGACCCCTGTGACCTTGAATATAGGTCAAGGTCATTTCATTTCGCAAACTTTGGCGGGCTTCATCAAAGGAACCTTTCAGCCAAATATCATGCTTCTAGGGCTTTTGGTATTTCAGAAGAAGTCGTTTAAAGGTTTTAACAGATTTGACCCCTGTGACCTTGAATATAGGTCAAGGTCATTTCTTTTCGCAAACTTTGTCGGGCTTCATCCAAGGAACCTTTCAGCCAAATATCATGCTTCTAGGGCTTTTGGTATTTCAGAAGAAGTCGTTTAAAGGTTTTAACAGATTTGACTCCTGTGACCTTGAATATAGGTCAAGGTTATTTCTTTTTGCAAACTTTGTCCGGCTTCATCCAAGGAACCTTTCAGCCAAATATCATGCTTCTAGGGCTTTTGGTATTTCAGAAGAAGTCGTTTAAAGGTTTTAACAGATTTGACCCCTGTGACCTTGAATATAGGTCAAGGTCATTTCTTTTCGCAAACTTTGTCGGGCTTCATCCAAGGAACCTTTCAGCCAAATATCATGCTTCTAGGGCTTTTGGTATTTCAGAAGAAGTCATTTAAAGGTTTTTACAGATTTGACTCCTGTGACCTTGAATATAGGTCAAGGTTATTTCTTTTTGCAAACTTTGTCCGGCTTCATCCAAGGAACCTTTAAGCCAAATATCATGCTTCTAGGGCTTTTGGTATTTCAGAAGAAGTCGTTTAAAGGTTTTAACAGATTTGACCCCTGTGACCTTGAATATAGGTCAAGGTCATTTCTTTTCGCAAACTTTGTCGGGCTTTATCCAAGGAACCTTTCAGCCAAATATCATGCTTCTAGGGCTTTAGGTATTTCAGAAGAAGTCGTTTAAAGGTTTTAACAAATTTGACCCCTGTGACCTTGAATATAGGTCAAGATCATTTCTTTTCGCAAACTTTGTCGGGCTTTATCCAAGGAACCTTTCAGCCAAATATCATGCTTCTAGGGCTTTAGGTATTTCAGAAGAAGTCGTTTAAAGGTTTTAACAGATTTGACCCCTGTGACCTTGAATATAGGTCAAGGTCATTTCTTTTCGCAAACTTTGTCGGGCTTCATCCAAGGAACCTTTCAGCCATATATCATGCTTCTAGGGCTTTTGGTATTTCAGAAGAAGTCGTTTAAAAGTTTTAACAGATTTGACCCCTGTGACCTTGAATATAGGTCAAGGTCATTTCTTTTCGCAAACTTTGTCGGGCTTTATCCAAGGAACCTTTCAGCCAAATATCATGCTTCTAGGGCTTTAGGTATTTCAGAAGAAGTCGTTTAAAGGTTTTAACAAATTTGACCCCTGTGACCTTGAATATAAGTCAAGGTCATTTCTTTTCGCAAACTTTGTCGGGCTTTATCCAAGGAACCTTTCAGCCAAATATCATGCTTCTAGGGCTTTAGGTATTTCAGAAGAAGTCGTTTAAAGGTTTTAACAAATTTGACCCCTGTGACCTTGAATATAAGTCAAGGTCATTTCTTTTCGCAAACTTTGTCGGGCTTTATCCAAGGAACCTTTCAGCCAAATATCATGCTTCTAGGGCTTTAGGTATTTCAGAAGAAGTCGTTTAATGGTTTTAACAGATTTGACCCCTGTGACCTTGAATATAGGTCAAGGTCATTTCTTTTCGCAAACTTTGTCGGGCTTCATCCAAGGAACCTTTCAGCCATATATCATGCTTCTAGGGCTTTTGGTATTTCAGAAGAAGTCGTTTAAAGGTTTTAACAGATTTGACCCCTGTGACCTTGAATATAGGTCAAGGTCATTTCTTTTCGCAAACTTTGTCGGGCTTCATCCAAGGAACCTTTCAGCCAAATATCATGCTTCTAGGGCTTTTGGTATTTCAGAAGAAGTCGTTTAAAGGTTTTAACAGATTTGACCCCTGTGACCTTGAATATAAGTCAAGGTCATTTCTTTTCGCAAACTTTGTCGGGCTTCATCCAAGGGACATTTCAGCCAAATATCATGTTTCTAGGGCTTTTGGTATTTCAGAAGAAGTCGTTTAAAGGTTAAAATAGATTTAACCTCCCTGTGACCTTGAATATTGGTCAAGGTCATTTCTTTTCGCAAAGTTTATTTGGCTTCATCTAAGGAAGCTACTGGTCAAATATGAAGTGTCTATGCCTGACGGTATTTTAGAAGAAGTTGTTTGAAGGATTCGACATTTTTGACCCCTGTGACCTTGAAATTAGGTCAAAGTGATTTTTTTTCGCAAACTTTGTTCAGCTCCTTCCAAGAAATCTACCAGCCAAATTTCATGTCACTGGGCCTTTCAGTATTTTAGAAGAAGTCGTTTAAAGGAAAAAGTTGACGGACGCAGGACGGACGGACGGACGGACGGACGGACGGACGGACGGACGGACGGACGGACGGACGGACGGACGGACGGACGGACGGACGGACGGACGGACGACGGACGCTGCACCATCACATAAGCTCACTTGGCCCTTCGGGCCAGGTGAGCTAAAAATCATATTTAAAACTTTATAAAGAAAAATCTCATTGAAGCTTTTCTGATCCCATAAAATCCCTCAAAATTCTCCCATAGGTTTTAAAGAGACAGAATTATCCCTGCTACACCCATATCTTGCCATCCAAAGAATGTTTTTATTGTGTACATCTCGTTAAGAAATTATGAAGATACATATCATTACAGCAATCACTGAAAAGTACTTTCTATAGGAATCTTACTCTGTTTAATAAAATTTAAGCAATTTCAAAAAATCTAGATCCAATAGAAGTGAAAAGATGCACTCCTAAAATCTACCTGTCTAATTTTGCAGTAAATATAAAACAAAATTGTGCCAATCCCATTTTTGGTTATTTATGTTAAATTATAATACAATGATTTTGGTAAGAAACCGAATGCACTGCATTTGACCCTAGAAGTGCACTTACCACTAAAAATGCACCGCCACCTTTTCTCAGGGAAATAGAATGCATGTGCCATTTATATGAAAACCTGAAGAACCTGTAGTAAGATCCTTCAATACTTCATTGATCTGCTAATATAATCTTCAGCTTTTTTAACCAAAGACACTTATCGTGAGAAACAAAAACACTTTTAAAGATTTCAAAGCAAAACTTTTTCCTGTTAATCGAAGTTCATTAAACACAGACCTTTTACGTTTTCGTATTGTGCTTAATAGGTCAAATACTATACATTATTTTCTTTATAATATGAATAGTATTAACTTAACAGGTCACCATCAACATAAAATCTTGCAACAATAATGACACAATCCACAAATAACAAAACAATCCGGTAAAACAGAACACGAAACAAATCTGTACAATTAGCCACAACAACGATATAGGATATCCTTGTATTTTATGGATAAAAGCAAAAAAAAAAAATCTCATTTTTGAGAAGGACTACACAAGGAAACTACCAGCAATTTCAAGACTGGCTGGTATGGTAGGAACACTCTGGACTATGTCATGTGTTCCAACACTACTACAAGACTTCACTCTGCAGCTATAATTTTCAATACTGACAGGGCTTGGCTGTGGGCTGAAGCAGCAAGTCATTAAAACGTACACGCTTAATTAACTCTGGACACCAAATGATTTGAAAGATCTTTAAATAAAGGATTATTCTTGAAATACAAGCATCCTGAAGGAAAAGTTTTCTGCAATTAAGACACTTTGTATCAGATAAACCTCAGTGACATCAGTTGAAAGACATCATAATATCATGATTTCCAAATGTCCCTAAATTACAGTTCATATTCTCACATATTGGCTATTGGTTAATTTTCATCACTCCAAGCCAATGGTCCAGAATATTTTTTTTATTATTTCAGAGTGAATCAGCAGCAGGAAGCATGGCATCACATGGTGTTGATTTATAACTGTGGATTAACGGTCTGCGATGTTAGCCACAAGTCCTATGCCCATGACAAGTAATATCCGCTTAGGACTAGTGGAAAGTCCTTGAATTTCAATCTATTTGTAGCAATAAACACTGCACTTTTCTTGTTCGGACTAGTGCTTGAAAACGTTAATGTCACAGACTGAATTAACTCCCTTGGACTGATACCATTAACAACCAACCCAAACTGATGCCCTTTATCCACTTTTATCTGCTGTTACTGGATATCACATAAATATTGATGTCCCATTGATAATCCTAGCGAAAAACAGGTCACACGGTCTGACCTGGCATGAAAAACTCCGGGAGTCACAACACATAAATAAATTTTGCGTCCACTTTATGTATGCAGCAGTTATCACACAAAGTTCTCGAGCAAACGTTTGGAAACCTTTGCTTCATCGGACCCTCAGCATACAAAGCACGGAGAGGATCCTACAACCCTGCCGCCAAGTTTTCTTCACAGACTTTCCATATACGGCAGTTAATGGTCACTGTGAATACTGCACATAAACTCCCCCATTAAAATCTGTGAAAGAATTGTTCGCCGAAAAATCACAAGTGGGAGATTATAAATTTTAATTATGCAGTATGTAGAGGTGCTTAAAACAGCAACTACTCCAAGAAGTCACTCCCAAAGATGCTTTTGATTTTTGCCAACACATCAACAAGTTGGGAGCATGCCTTAAATTGTGGTCAGCAGAACTGCAGGTTTGGCATTAGCATTTGTGATGTACACTACTGGTTTAATAGGTCCATAAAGGCAATGATATTCCTCAGCTCTGGGCGGCCGTGAGCGCATCTGAGAGGGCTTGCTGCTGGTCTTGTGATAAGAGGTGTACACACACCTGGAACAATTCTGGGTTACTCTGAAATTAAAGAGAAATCATACAATATAAAGCCTTTTTTAAGGTGTAACAACCAACAGGGCATTTGTTTGTAAGAAAAGGTCTATTACAACAACAGACATCCTTGTATTAAGGTTCAGAAACACTTCTGTTGTGTATAAATGTTAAGGCATGTGTGGAAATCAGCAAAATGAAAATGGAAAATCAGGTATACTTTTTCCAAATGACGCAGCTTTGAGAAAAATATATATTCACTAATGCTGGAGCAAACTTTCCCCATCTACAAAGTGTTCGGCAGTTTTGACTTTATAACAGCGTAGGAGCCCCTGGATTATTGCCTACCACCCCTTCATACAGTAAATTTCGAGAATACCATCTTCTAGACTAAATTTGTGAAGCATATTGAAGACACTTATCCATAATCATAGCACGAGATAAAGTTGCACTTGTCCCCTACATCGGACATTCAGACACACACCTGTACTTGGCGGACGATACTGAGAAGCCTCTGGAAGACCGCGTCGTCTGATGACACAGCTTCTTTGTGTAGTGCCTCACCGATGATACACACAATCTGTGGAAGATTCTTGTTGTTCTCTCCCAGAATAACAGGATGGTTTCTGTTGCAGAAAATACACATTTTTGTTTATGACAGACATTATGTTCAAACCATAAATTGCATTAATGATAAGTTTTATTAAAAGCTTGTTATGATTTCCAATTTGTAAAACTACTGCACATGTACATATTTCATTGGTAATCTTACCTATTAACAATTTTTGCACTGAAAGTATTCTGCTTACTTATAATTGCACTGATTTTAGTTTCTTCATATCACTTCCTTAGAGCAAGTATGGGAATATGCTAATTCATAATTATGCTTAAATATCTGTTTAAATCGTGTTTTGCACCAAGATATGTATGCAGGGATCACTTTCGGCGATATTTTAGCAATATTTTGCTGATCGCTTAAATTCCCTCAAATTCTCCCATAGGTTTTAAGAGTCAGAATTATCCCTGTGTGTGTTCATAGTATATGAATTTCACATGAATTAAATGACAACAGCATCATAGATATTCATACTAAGGAGCAAAATAACAATTCACAAGAGCAATTAAACTATACATCAACTATGGGCAAATTGATCCTAATGTACAATCTTTTAATGAAGTTTGCCAAGTCTTACATTTCTATCAGATCACAGAGGTAGCCATATATATGGACAGCCTCGTCTTCATCTTCCCAAACAGGTAACCAGGTGATCCACGCCCCTAGTATCTCATTTAAATTGATTCTGGACGAATTGTATTTGCAAATCTTTGTGACAGCTGAGATTGCATTTTCTGTGGGGTTCACGTTTTCAACAGCACGGGATTCTGGATCCTGTATCACTTTCAGTAGTAGAGGAAGGGCTTCTACAAATGATAAATAACGAGAAGCTTATTATTTCATTTACATGACCATTCTGTGGTTTTATATCCTTGTTTAAAAAAAAGGCTGCTGATATGATCATTTATAAACCAAATCCTACGTAGCAAACAGAAATTTCCCGGCAACAAATACTTTATACTTCAAAACACTTATAAACAGATTTTTTTTAACATTTTCTTTTATTTATCAAATAATCATTATTATTTCAAAGTCAAAAAGAATTGGGCTAAAACATCACACATTCTGATAGTTTCTTATATTTATTTATATAAACATGTCATTCTTACTAATCTTTGGACCATTTCGTTCCATTTTAGACAGAAGGGAGGTAACTCCACTTTTTTCAGTTTACCTGCACAAGCTTGTGCGTACACATCCCCTCCAAATTGTGCCATTACGCCTACACCGTAGGCAGCGGCCTGGCGGACCTCAGAACTCTTCTCCGTGAGGTAGGTCATCATACTCTGTAGGAAATATTCCTGGTACTTCACCGAGTGCTGGGGATGGAAACATAATGCATTCAATATCCAACAATCATATAGTACAAAATAACTTACGTCAAGTTCTCCCATGTAATATCTCATTTTATGTGGAAATAATTGTATCTATTTTTAACTAAATAGAAACTTTGTGGTTTTAAATGTCCTTCAACAAAAACTGCTGAATTTTACATGCTAAGTATCAAGTACATTAAGTATGGAGACCGTTTTCGTGTACAAATATCATACATCCAAATGTAAGGTTAATTCTTCTATTTCAAAGGTTGAAATAGTTTACTAGGAAATAAGGGGTCACTGAGTTATTACAAAACCATCTACAAAAGTAAATTATGATAATAATATCTCATATCGTCGTCTGGGAGTCAAAACCTCGTAACTTCATTTTCTGTGAAAACACTTTTTTGCGCCACTTGCAATCTTCCCGCCACCCTACATCACGTCTCAAAAGCTTGTACATATAGACCAATGAAAAGTTGTATTTTCATCATGTGATCAAAAACTCGTATTTTCATTGGGATTGATGTCATAATGACAAAATCTTGTATCACCACATGAAAATGTTTTATCGCGGCAGGAAGTCCATGTTTACGAGAAACTGACTGACATGTGAGTTTTATTCATCAGTTTTTGCTATGTAACTGTAATATCAGTGATTTTCTAACTATCCTGTAATATCAGTGATTTTCTAACTATCTGTGAAATGATAGGTCTGTATCTATAAATGAAAGGGTCATTTTGAGTAGCCCTCTGCACTTACACGGTTTTGCAATTCATATCTGAGCATGGTGTCACAGGAAGTTAAAACTTACTGTTTTTTGTGTTGGGCAAAATCTTGTAACTGTCGAAAATTGCAGAAAAACAGAGGTGAAAACCTTGTAACTGATCAATGGTAAAACCTAACAGGAGTATGTGATACACAATTTGATATCACTGTGTGAAAACAGGATGTTTTTACAAGTAGCTGCTAGCACACTTGATATTAGAAATTTCTGATTAAAGTCATGAAACAGTTTTTTGCTTTTCCTGAATTTTTTTTTTTTTAGTTACAAAGTTTTGACACCTTGACGACGATATATCAGAACATACAGTCAACCTTAATTATCTGTAAGCCAGCGGGGACTGTAGGGAAAACTTTTGTGAGAATTCGAGGAAAGTGAGTTGGAATCTTTAATGCAAATTTAAGCGAGTATTCGAGGAAAGTGAGTTGGAATCTTTAATGCAAATTTAAGTGAGTATTCGAGGAAAGTGAGTTGGAATCTTTAATGCAAATTTAAGTGAGTATTCGAGGAAAGTGAGTTGGAATCTTTAATGCAAATTTAAGTGAGTATTCAAGGAAAGCGAGTTGGAATCTTTAATGAAAATTTAAGTGAGTATTCATGGAAAGTGAGTTTGAATCTTTAATGCAAAGTTTGGCCGAGATCCACAAAATACTCAAAATAAATGTCAGGTCTTCAAGTCATTTGAGTTTGATGACAAGGTTCAACTGTACTTTTTAAGCTCATATTGAACAGATGTATTGTGTTGCCTTACCGGACCACAATGTTCGACGACATCATCCCAGATAAGCTCATAATGAACAGATGTATTGTACTGCCTTACTGGACCGGGGTATTCGAGGAAAGTGAGTTTGAATCTTTAATGCAAAGTTTGGCCGAGATCCACAAAATAAATGTCAAGTAATTTGAGTTTGATGACTGTACTTGTTAAGCTCTTATTAAACAGATGTATTGTGTTGCCTTACCGGACCACAATGTTCGACGACATCATCCCAGATACACAGCCCCCACTGTTTGTCTGGCCACGGCCGCTCTGCTCCCTGTAATACATAACATGATAGTGGTGTCTTACCCTGGCAAAAAATCACAGAATCCAATCATTGAAAGCGCTACACTATATTCTTTTCATGAATCAAGACTTTCATAGTAGTCTCCATTAGGCTAAAACAGTATAGTACTATGTATTTATTATTCGAAGCAAAGAAATGGTCTTTATTTTTTTTTAATCATTATTGTATTTACATGATTCTGTACATGGACATGATTCGGTCTCAAATTAAATTCATTTTATACCACATGATTTTCAAAAGAACATCATTTCTGGCAGGTCTTCTGCAACCCAGAGGGACAACAGTTAAACTTTTCCCAAATAGCTGCGATTTCTATCCTTGCAACTCACCAGTAACCGGACAAAGTAGCCCATGAGCTGTTCAAAAATGGGCAGAAAGTCCTCTTTATGTGTTCCAAACAGGGCGTGAATGATGTCGGCTATTTTACTTAGGATGTACACATCTTCATCGTCCTGTAGATACAAAACAAGACACATACAGAACCAGCATAGTAAAGTAAAGCAAACTGTCGGCCAAGGCTAAACTGATTATTTCTGGCTAATCCATATGTAAACATGTTTCCTGAAAGTTATGATAACTTTGAGCCAATTACTACAAAATCATGATGTTATTTAATCCTAATAGATGTCAAATCCTGAAAATGTCTAAGATACAAATCCCTATTCCGTTGCTTTTTTGCTTTTCTATATATAAAAGTGACCTTACCCTCAACCTTTGAATCTCTCCAATTTCATGATGGAAATAAAAATCTCCAGGAAATAGGGCAGGTATGTTACTTTATATCCCCGACATACTGATAAACTTCAACCTCTAAAACCTCAAATGAGGAGGGATCTCCCTCATTTTCAATTTAGGGAGATCTCCCTCATTCCTCCATTTCAATTTAGGGAGATCTCCCTCATTCATCATTTTCAATTTAGGGAGATCTCCCTCATTCATCATTTTCAATTTAGGGAGATCTCCCTCATTCATCATTTTCAATTTAGGGAGATCTCCCTCATTCATCATTTTCAATTTAGGGAGATCTCCCTTATTCCTCATTTCCTATAAGAAAAAAAGGGCATAAATGCTTTTTTTCTTATAGGAAATGAGGAATAAGGGAGATCTCCCTAAATTGCTATGCTCAATCTATTTATCCCCCGATTTGAACAAAGTAAATCAGGTGAACTAAAACCACCAAAATAATGGAATTATCCAATACATACCTCATCCATAAGTTCATCTTCCACATCTTCATCATAATCTTCATCCACTCTTTTCGCTGATAAAAGCATACACATAAACAATTTTAATTTTTTCAGAAATATCACAGGTCTACATCATCTGTAGCTGTTTGAAGGGGTAAAGACCAATAAAGGAACACCTGTTTAAAGTCTCATAGTACTTATACTTTTTTTTATAGCTTATCATTAAGTTCTGTTCATTTTTAAATGGTATGTCATATCTTAAATAAGAACATATTAAAGAAAGATTTCTCATCAGAAAATTGTTTTGGTCAATGAACCTATATTTTTCTTTCTTTGATAGACTTGAAATTTAAAGTGTTTTTTAGAAGCAAACAGCCCCATTGGGAAATGGAATTGTTCATGGACCCAAATTGATTACATATACAAGGAAATATGACATTAAAAGAAATGTGTTTCAGCTCACCTTGGCGCTCATCTTGTTTCTTAAAGTGTTCTTGTAGCTGTTTATCTAGAAGTTGTGTTAATAAATTAAGGTTTTCCATTGTTAAACAGCCTTTTCCTAGTTTTTCTATGCACTGAAATAACAAAACAGAAACATCCTCTTAATTAGTATTAAATAAAGATTTTGATTTGTCCAATAGATTATTTTCACAATTTGTCAAGCAACTTAAATAACACCCGATCAATACTTTATTAAACACATATGTGCCAGACCAACAGAAATGATAAATGTCATTTAATTTTCCTTGCAAATTAAAAGGAACAGAAAATAGAATCAACATATTTGTTCCATCAATTCCTCCTATTGATAACTGTCAACTGATCTTCCCTCTTTCAATACACATTTCTTGTTTATTTCAATCTTTAATACGGATCAGATCTGGAGAATAAGCTCAGAGCTATAATCTACCTGACCCCAGGACTCCAAAATAAATCACTTCTACCCATGATTGGATTTTGTTCCTATTTCTTCTAAATGTATGTAATTTATTATATAAATTATACAGGTGGTACCCCTTAACCAAACCTGAAGTCCTGGGGTGGGGTTAATATTTTACTGGAATAGTCCTCAAAGGAAACCTTTCACCCATTCACCCCTGAAATTTCATAATGAACTATTCCAACCTTTAAATTGGAAAAGTTCAAATGTGTCTTCAGGGGTTAAGTTTAAGCAGATACAATCTTATTGCTGCATAGTCTTCAATGTCATCGATACTTCAAGTGTTAAGACTCACTCTTGCTCTTTACACTTTTGAAATATCATGAACATCGATAGAATCTGGCAGGTCGTGTAACAGTAAACTGACTTTGAAGGTAAGGCATCTCCTCTGTAACCTTCAATGACAGGTATCATATAAAGGGATGATTTAGGTCTTTTAACAGACACAAGAACAAGAGATCCCAGAGGGATCTTGGCGCCCACCATCAAATGATCTAATTTTGTTTTTTGAAAGATGGTTCTTTTCTCTTCTTTCGATTGTCTCTTAGGTGTTGATTAAGTGTGAGCAGAGACTCTGGTGGGACACAGATGCATTTTTTTGTTTTTTTTTTTGTGAATTACATTGTCGTTTCCTTATTCTTAGCATAGCTAGGCACCAGGAGGAACCTACATATGAAATTTGTGAAAGTTCCCTTCAGTATAGTCTCAGAAATAGGGATAACAAACTTCAATTGTCAAAATCCAAGATGGCTGCCTCTCGGCCATGTTGTTTTCCGATCTGTCCAAAAATGGAATATGCACAACTAGGGACCAAGGTGAACCAACAAATGAAATTTGAGAAAGATACCTTCAGTACTTTCTTAGAAATAGAGATAACAAACTTCAATTGTCAAAATCCAAGATGGCTGCCTGTCGGCCATATTGTTTTCTGATCTGTCCCAAAATGGAATATACACAACTAGGTACCAAGGTGAACCAACACATGAAATTTGAGAAAGATACCTTCAGTAATTTCTGAGAAATAGCCATAACGAACTTCAATTGTCAAAATCCGAGATGGCTGCCTGTCGGCCATGTTGTTTTCGGATTGGTCCAAAAATGCAATATGCATAACTAGGCACCAAGGGGAACCTACACATGAAATTTGAGAAAGATCCATTCAGTACATTCTCAGGAATAGGGATAACAAAGTTCAAATGTCAAAATCCAAGATGGCTGCCTGTCGGCCATCTTGAATTCAGATCGGTCCCAAAATGGAATATACACAACTACGGACCAAGGTGAACCAACACATGAAATTTGAGAAAGATACCTTCAGTACTTTCTTAGAAATAGCGATAACAAACTTCAATTGTCAAAATCCAAGATGGCTGCCTGTCGGCCATGTTGTTTTTGGATTGGTCCCAAAATGCAATATGCATAACTACACACCAAGGGGAACCTACACATGAAATTTGAGAAAGATCCATTCAGTACATTCTCAGAAATAGCGATAACAAAGTTCAACTGTCAAAATCCAAGATGGCTGCCTGTCGGCCATGTTGTTTTCGGATTGGTCCAAAAATGCAATATGCATAACTAGGCACCAAGGGGAACCTACACATGAAATTTGAGAAAGATCCATTCAGTACATTCTCAGAAATAGCGATAACAAAGTTCAACTGTCAAAATCCAAGATGGCTGCCTGTCGGCCATCTTGAATTCAGATCGGTCCCAAAAATGGAATATGCATAACTAGGCACCAAGGGGAACCTACACATGAAATTTGAGAAAGATACCTTCAGTACTTTCTTAGAAATAGCGATAACAAACTTCAATTGTCAAAATCCAAGATGGCTGCCTGTCGGCCATGTTGTTTTTGGATTGGTCCCAAAATGCAATATGCATAACTACACACCAAGGGGAACCTACACATGAAATTTGAGAAAGATCCATTCAGTACATTCTCAGAAATAGCGATAACAAAGTTCAACTGTCAAAATCCAAGATGGCTGCCTGTCGGCCATGTTGTTTTCGGATTGGTCCAAAAATGCAATATGCATAACTAGGCACCAAGGGGAACCTACACATGAAATTTGAGAAAGATCCATTCAGTACATTCTCAGAAATAGCGATAACAAAGTTCAACTGTCAAAATCCAAGATGGCTGCCTGTCGGCCATCTTGAATTCAGATCGGTCCCAAAAATGGAATATGCATAACTAGGCACCAAGGGGAACCTACACATGAAATTTGAGAAAGATACCTTCAGTACTTTCTTAGAAATAGCGATAACAAACTTCAATTGTCAAAATCCAAGATGGCTGCCTGTCGGCCATGTTGTTTTTGGATTGGTCCCAAAATGCAATATGCATAACTACACACCAAGGGGAACCTACACATGAAATTTGAGAAAGATCCATTCAGTACATTCTCAGAAATAGCGATAACAAAGTTCAACTGTCAAAATCCAAGATGGCTGCCTGTCAACCATGTTGTTTTCGGATTGGTCCCAAAATGCAATATGCATAACTAAGCACCAAGGGGAACCTACACATGAAATTTGAGAAAGATCCATTCAGTACATTCTCAGAAATAGGGATAACAAAGTTCAAATGTCAAAATCCAAGATGGCTGCCTGTCGGCCATCTTGAATTCAGATCGGTCCTAAATTGGAATATGCACAACGAGGGACCAAGGTGAACCAACACATGAAATTTGAGAAAGATTCCTTCGGTACTTTATGAGAAATAGCGATAACAAGAATTGTTTACGGACGGACTAACGGACGGACGGACCACGGACGCAGGGCGATTTGAATAGCCCACCATCTGATGATGGTGGGCTAAAAAGTCAACCATGTGATTCAATTTTGCTTTGAAACAGAGCAGAAAGGAAAAGCTTTTTAAGTATTGACAACACAATTTTTATAGCCCTGATTTGAGATTGTGTGCCCTGAAGTATTGACGACAAGATTTTAACAGCCCTGATTTGAAGGTGTGAAAATACCTTTGCCAGTGAGTTCATGTGTTCTGGTAGTACAGATTGCTCCGGTTCTATCTCTATGGCCTTCAGTAAATGAGGACAGATGTACTGCCACATCTCTGCTACATACTGTTCCCCTCGTATTTTAGCACAGTCTATTAGAAACGGCAGGCTTTCTGACGCTGCTATCCGGATATCTGTAAAACAAAATTTTTGAATAATACATTTTTTTTCATCATGCTATAATAAAACTCAATGTCTGTCTAATAGAGCTATTCCATAATGAACATGTGGGGGAGGTGGGAGGCATTCATATTAATACATTATGGGTGGTAGGGTTAAACCAAACTACCTACATTTTTTTTTGTATCAAATCAAATCACTTTTAACTTTTGAGAAAGTGCCTTTTACTCCTCATGTTTGGTTAATTCCGGAACAGCCCTGGCATCCCCAGTGCAAACACCCCTGTCTTATCAGTGACAAATTGCTACTCAATTTAAGGTTTTCATTTCAGACCAATAACCTGAACTGGATTACAGTATCAATATCTCCCAGTGAGATCCAAGGTTTTCAATGCTAACTCTTTTAAATGTACATAATTATATTCCGATAATTTATGATTGCCCTAGTTACAGCTTCTGTATATTGTTTTCCACATATTTTGCTTGTGCCAGTTCATCATTGCGCTTAATATCTGCTTGAATTTGGGTTATCTGCTTGAATTTGGGTTATACATTAAAGTTTGAGTGCACTTAAATAGGTATATTTAGTATATGTTTACAGTATTTGAAAAATATGTCCACTGCACATACATTATAGCTCCCAACAAGTACTCCCTGCTTGAACTATATAAACTTTTACAAGTCTATTGTAGGACTCATGAAAATAAAAGTTTGTTAGACTCACCATCATGAAAATAAAATTTAAGAAGAGGCACCATAATTTTGACAACTTGTTCTGCATATTCTGCGAAGGCTTCCTTGAGCTCGCGAGCGTAACATACTAACATCTGGCAAGCAGTGGCTTTCTCCTCAAGTCCTGCGGTACGGATACCGAAACTTTGCTGAAAATACAGATACATACTGAAAATACAGATACATACTGCAAATACAGATACATACTGAAATACAGATCTATACATATCCACTTTTCTCCTCTAAAGTAAATTTTGGGGTCTATACATATCCATTTTTCTCCTATAAAGTTCGGGGTTAGCGTTTGAAGAGGAAAGCGGCCACAATGGAGACAACTATTTCAATTTCAGAACCAATTGGAAGAAAGGCCTAAAGGTGCTTTTCATTAGACACGGTCTGTTGATAAATTAAAATGAAACACAATATAGGAGGAAAACATGATTGTCTCTTTAAGTGATGATGCCTTAGCAAGGAAGGATGGTCTTGGACAGATTCACTTCTAACTTCTACACTACAAACTCTTGTGAAACCTGGAACATATTTCTCACCTGGTCACCAACAGTGACAAACTGCCAATCTTGATCACTGTACATTTCTTTCATCTCCTCACCTGCAAAAAAGAAGAATCTGGTATAAACTTCTCATTTTACATCAAGTATCTCAAATGTCTTTCCCATTTTGTAAATAAGTGACAATGAAAGAGAAGAAATCCATCGAGTATTCAGATTAGAACTATATTTGTTGAACAAAAACTTGTCTCCCCTTCAACAGTTCACTAATTAGACACACTGGCCATCACCTTAGCGTGCATCTTTGAATGTTTGAAGTAAGATTTTTTTTTTTACATTTGACCTTGGGTCAAGGTCACAATGATCTAATGGCAGTGCACTGCACATTGTTACAGGTATACCTGCAAGTTTCATCGAGATACATGTAAATTTTATAGTCTTAAAATTTACTGTTAAGTTCACATCAAAAGAACCAGTACTAATACCATATTTCCCTTTTGGAAGTGGAGACGTACAGTAAAACCCCACTTACTCAAACTTGCGATGACCTGATCATTAGTTTGAGGAATACATAATATTCAAGTGATCCGAGGTTGGTTAAATAATTATGTACAAACTCAGTTGGGACCAAACGAACTGTTCCAACAAATGAGGGTTATTCGAGTGAACCAGGTTTGAGTAAGTGGAGTTTTACTGTATTTGCATCGTGTGTGCACCAACTTACTTTCCAGGAGAGCAACCTCCGGCTTTAATGAAGCAGCCTTGAGAACAGGACCAATGACTAGAGGCAGATACTGTTGAAATTCTTTACCCAAAATTTTGCACATTCTTGCCCAAGCAGAGATCATGTAAGAAATCTGAAAACAAAAACTCGGTTTTCAACATTTTCCGAACAGTCTAATGTGCAACAGCAATGCAGTTGAATACTTATAACTTAAGGAAAGCTTCATTATGAAGGCTTGATATCAAAGCGTAGAGAACTTGTAATGTATAGATATGTACATTTATAAATTCAACAGGAAAATAGAGCTAAATTTGTTTCAAAAACAGCCGTCAGAAATTGACCAAATCAAAGAACAGGAAATTTGTATTGCTCTCATTCTATCAATATTAATATACCTGTGGGTCATCATCTGCCATGTCCTGTTGATCTGTCTGCGATTTCAGCAACAGTTGCATCACCTCGGAACAGTCTTGAAGGAACTACAAAGACAACAGATACACTGAACTAGCAAGCTGAATGAGATAAACATCTCATAGTTTAAACCATTTACTGTATAACGAAAGAACATTACTCTTTCGGGCTATTCCAGAAATAAACCCTCCTGACCCCGAAACTCGAAAAATATATCCCTTTTGTCTATGGTTGGGTTTTCTGCCCATTACCTAAATATGAATTATCAAATGGTACCCCGAAAAATAAAATTTGCAGTTTTGGGGTGGGAAAGAAACCCTTATTATACATTTTTTATTTAACATCTTTTTAACTTCCCTAGAGTGGTCACTTAATACAAATTCTGCTGTAAATTGTCATTGGTTATAATGTCTTCTGAAACTATTCCAGTCATGATCAGCCATGTTTGATACAGCCAGACCTGATATCCTTACCTTGTCTTTGCCCACAGCCAGGCCTATCAGACTGATACACTCGATCGTCTTCCCTCGGAGAAGTCGCAGCTCTGGCTGGTTGGCTTGCTGTACTATGTATTTCAAAGACGGCATAAATCTGTCGAGAAAACCATCAGACACTTCAAATTAAAACTTTATCATAACACTGTAGAGTAAATATATTTAATGACTCAATTCTCACTTTGGGGACATGATATTTACTTGGATGTGACCAAGATTTATATGGTAGGTGTCGTCGATGAAGCGGGAGACACTTACTCTTCCAGATCACCTGGTCTTTTACAAGGGTCTCCATGTTAATATTTTCTTTTTCATATTTCGCCCCTAGTTTAATAGATTTTGAGTTCAGATTATGATTTTGTTGTCACTTCTGTTTTCTCTAAATTTTTTATTCACCATTACAAATGTTATATTTTGTTGATGTTTCAGAAGTCCCCGTTTTTTTTAAAAACTAGACTTTAAGTTATATTATCCAAATATCTTAGGAAGTAGAACTTCGATTCAGCTTTAAACTTTATGTAATCTTGTAAGTTAAGAAGAATTTTATCATATTCATCTTTGCGTTTTGCATTTTGCTAATCTTTACAATGAATCACCTGAAGTTTAATTGAGTTCAATCCTGGGGTCAGATACTATCTAGCAATAAGAGGTCATCATCAAGACATACCTTCATATTTGCATATTACATCACTCCCCATTTTCAGTCAAAATTAATCATACGCCACCTATGTTGATAGTTTACTCAATTTCCAATTATTATTAAGATAGCATATTACTTATCTTTGGTAGTTTATTGTATGTGATATGAAATGGTGTGATGGTGATTTATTTTCTCTGTAAAGACTATTTTTGAAAACTTAGCAGAACATGCATTTTTATTCATCTACAGTCAAACCTGCTCTAACGACCGCCTGTCTATAACGACTGCCTGTCTATAACGACCGATTTTCAGATTCCCCGTGATATTTCACTATATAACGACCATCTGTATAACGACCACCTGTCTAATGTGGCTAACGACCGGTAATTTTGGACCGACGGTCGCTAGTTCGCTTTCTATAACGACCGATTTTCAAATTCCCCGTAAGATTTCATTATATAACGATCATTTGTTTAACGACCACCAGTCTAATGTGGCTAACGACCGGTAATTTTGGAACGACGGTCGCTAGTTCGCTTCCTATAACGACCGATTTCCGGTGAACATATTTTGATCTCACATTTGGCTGTCAGCCGTTCCGGTAACCCGTCGCACATGTACAGCTCCGTACAAAATATCCGGTATTTGCGTACACGATTCACTAGTAGAAAATACTATAAATGTTGAAAATATGAGTTGTAAAACACATTGACTGAAGATATTATTATTTTATGACAAGTGAAAACTTTCCGGTGAGCCCATCACTGCTGCATCAGTTTTCGACAATATCCTGCATTTTGATTGGCTACTGATAGCGACGATCTAGGTTATTTCCTAACCTGAATAACGCGTAGTGCTTTCCAGTATGAGTGTAGTCATATGATGCGATTGAACAGCGTTGCATCATTCGTGTTCACGTTTATGCAGGCCTGTTCGCGACCCGTGTGTTAGGCCGTAATCGTCAGAATTACCGTCAACCCAGTACACTGCCGACTCTATCGATGTCTAGACTCACAGAGAAAACGTGGAAGATTAAGTCTTATATAAGATTTAATTGAATAATTTATGAATGATATTGCCGTGAAAACATCGTTTATTTCAATTATCAGTATTAGACCTGTGCCTTTGCTGGTGTCAACAGATCTTCATCGTAACTCGCGCGAGGTGTCAATCAATGTCAAGCCTAATTAACGAGGCATTGTGTTATGTTTTCAAAGTTTCCTACTCAAAGGTGTTTGTTTTATTAACCTTAAATGCCGACTCACCTGGTTAGTGCTATCATTCTGACTTGACGTATTTTTTAGGAAAAGAACAACAAACTCAACCAAGATTTCACAAATGTAATAAAATGAACATGAATATTATTGAATAGGGCATTCATCATACCATTTTAAGATGTTTTAAAAAATACAGATTTAAACCTAAAATTAATATTATAAGAATATATTTCAAAACAAAAAGTTTGACTTCTGAAAATGTTTTACTGAATGCCCTATTTAATGACAAGTCATTTATGACATTTTCAATTAAAGTGGTTGGTCCAAAAATCTCGACCTGTCTATAAAGGCAACCTGTCTATAGTGACCGTTTTGCTGTCTCCCCTTGAGCGGTCTTTATAGACAGGTTTGACTGTAATTAGAGGAGTTTTTTTGTGAAAAAATACAAAGGTATATTTTTTTTTTTTTTGTAAATTAGATATCCCTTATTTAACAATTCCTTTTTAACAACAAGCAGAGAAAAATGTTTACTTCATGACATACAATTATATTGAGGTTTAGGGGATTTTCATTTTAATACGATTTCTTTGGTATATATGCTGATCTTTTCTTGTTCTGCATTCAATATTTATGCTAGTTCTACAGCTGGATGAGTCAAAATATTTAATTGACTTGAATCTTGGGGTCAGATACTATCTAGCAATAAGAAGTCATCATCAAGGTGGACTTTCATATTTGCAAATTACATCACTCCCCCTTTTTCAGTCAAAATTAATCATATTACATATACACATCAGGGACTTGACTAGTACTGGACATGATATTGAATGAGAAAAGAACTACTAGTCTTACCAGGATGTGAAGCTTTATACGGGAAAAGAACTATTTCAGGAAAAAGATGCTTTGATTCTTCCGAGTATGTGATGTTACTCTTGAAAAAGCTTGTATCCGTAACCATGACATAGCTTTATACATTATAATATTGCTGATTTTACATAAGTTTTAATTTGAAGTAACATGAACAATGTTGGAACCAGATCTAACATATATATATCAACGTAATGCAGGGTTATACAACAAGAATACCCTGCTGCTGCCAGCTGGTACAAGAATATTGAAACCTCCAATTGGTCTTATGGTTTTAAAGCTGCTAGCCTAATTGAACAGTAACAATTTGATATTACTGGATTTGTCAAATTAGCACAACATAGTTATATTTGAAACTAATATCCCAAATAAATATTGGCCTTTGAAAGTAATTCCTAGCACTGGTTGATTGATCAAGCTAGGTATTTGAAACCAAATAAAAGATTTCAACATTTTCCGGATCCATTAATATTTGGGGTCAGATATTATCTAGCAATAAGGTGTCATCACCAGGGTACACCTTCACATTTGCGTATTACATCACTCCCCATTCTCAATTTACTTCTAACACCAAAAATCAAGAATCTCCGGGCTTGCGTTGAAGCCATCTTTATATCTTTTTCAAGCACAGAAACTGAAAAGGACCCCACTTATTTTCAGGATTCCCATTTAAACTATACAGAAGGACCCCATTTAGCTAGGAAAGGACCCCATTTATAAAATACCCAGCACAGACCCTGAATTATCGTACCATGTCTGAGAATATATTCAAGTTAAAGTGTATGCAATATGCTTCCAGAGAAAACTAGAACTTTCCTAGAGAGGACCATTACCCATGCTTACCACTTTCGTATAATGAGTGAAGTCCAAAACAGGGTTAAACTAGAACTGTAAGCCGATGGCTGACTAATACCCCCCCGCTACCTCTTATTAGAGGTGTCTGACATGTTTTTGAAAAAAACATGATGTAGTACAAGTTGTATATAACATGCATTATATAATGTCAACAGTCAGCAGAATTTTAAAAGCCGAACGGACAAATTTTAACCTGTGTATAGTAATCCTCAACATTGCTAACTGCGAAGTTTCATTGAAAATGACCCAGTAGTTTAGAAGTTGTCCAGACATCATGTTATTACGGAAACCTGTGTATAGTCACCTCATTACCATGGCAACCAAAATTTTGACAAACGAAACCCTGTATGCAAATCTATACATGGTCCCCAACAATACTGCCAAGTTTCACTGAAATTGATCCAGTAGTTTAGGAGGAGTTGTCCGGACAACACATTATAATGGAAACCTGTGTATAGTGACCTGGTTACCATGGCAACCAAAATTTTGACAAACAAAACTCTGCATGCACATCTACACATGGTCCCCAACAATACTGCCAAGTTTCATTAAACTCGATCCAGTGGTTTATAGGAAGTTGTCCGGACAACACGTTATTACCGAAACCTGTGTATAGTGACCTGGTTACCATGGCAACCGAAATTTTGACAAACGAAACTCTGCATGCACATCTACACATGGTCCCCAACAATACTGCCAAGTTTTATTGAAATTGATCCAGTAGTTTAGGAGGAGTTGTCCGGACAACATTTTATTATGGAAACCTGTGTATAGTGACCTGGTTACCATGGCAACCAAAATTTTGACAAACAAAACCCTGCATGCACATCTACACATGGTCCCCAACAATACTGCCAAGTTTTATTGAAATCGATCGAGTAGTTTAGGAGGAGTTGTCCGGACAACATTTTATTATGGAAACCTGTGTATAGTGACCTGGTTACCATGGCAACCAAAATTTTGACAAACGAAACCCTGCATGCACATCTACACATGGTCCCCAACAATACTGCCAAGTTTTATTGAAATCGATCCAGTAGTTTAGGAGGAGTTGTCCGGACAACATTTTTCTACGGACAGACGGACAGACAGACAGACGGACAGACAGACGGACAGACAAGCTGATTCCAGTATACCCCCCCTAACTTCGTTGCGGGGGGGTATAATTAATTTTTTTCTGAAAAATTATTCTGTATTTGACTCAATGAAATAGATGTTGAAACCGTTTTGAACCTTCGTTGAAAATATCAAGACCGTGTAGTAAAAATATCAAATGCTTGCCAGGCCCCCAAAGAAACTTGTCGAAAACCTTAACCAATGGATGGACAATTCCAGTTAACCACATCCCATCCTCACACTTTACAACCGTCTCTTCTTTTTTGGACAGCACTATTATGTTCCTTTTTAGTGAAGCAAAGCGTTATTAACTTATCAATGGAAACACATATACAACTCAAAATTGGGAAAACAAGATAATTCAACGAATTACAGTCCCCCACCCGGTTGTTATCTCGAGATCCAATAGCAATGAGTGTGAATCTCAAGATGCAATAAGGTCCGTGACACACCGCCTTCCCACAGGGAACTATACTACCAAGTATAAAGTTCTAATCCTTAATAGTGTAGGAGATAGAACCTGGACAAATTTTTCTTTCTTTAATGTAGGTCAGAGGTCAAAATATAGGTCACAGTGACCCGGTTTTGGTACGCGACACACCGCCTTCCCACGGGGAACCATACTACCAAGTATTAAGTTCTAGTCCTTTATAGTGTAGGAGATAGAGCCCGGACAAACTTTTACTTTAATGTAGGTCAGAGGTCAAAAAATAGCAAAATATAGGTCACATTGACCCGGTTTTTGTACGCGACACACTGCCTTCCAACAGAGAACATACTACTAAGTATTAAGTTCTAGTGCTTTATAGTGTAGGAGATAGAGCCCGGACAAGCTTTTTCTTTAATGCAGGTCAGAGGTCAAAATATAGGTCACAGTGACCCGGTTTTTGTATGCGACACACCGCCTTCCCACAGGGAACCCACACACTTAGTATGAAGTTCCAGTGTCTTATAGTATGGGAGATAGAGCCCGGACAAATAGTGTGCGGAAGGACGGACGGACAGACGGACACAACGCAAACCTATAGTCCCCCCCGGATTCCGGTGGGGGACTAATAACCAAATTCATGTTTTGGCATGAAAACAGAAATCAGTATTCCCGATAACTTTAGTATATTGCTGGTACAGTATACCACAAAACAGAAATTGATATACCTGATAACTTTAATATATTGCTGGTACAGTAAACCACAAGTCCACTTGGTTGATCTATTGACATCTTGTAGACAATATTGACTGGGGTCAGATACTATCTAGCAATAAGGTGTCATCACCAGGGTACACCTTCACATTTGCGTATTACATCACTCCCCATTCTCAATATTTTTAACACCCAAAATCAAGTATCGTACCATGTCTGAGAATATATTCAGTTAATGTTTATGCAATATGTTGCCAGAGAAAACTAGAGCTGTCCCAGAGAGGACTATTACCACTGCATACCGTGTCGTATAATGAGTTGAAGTCCAAAACAGGGTAACATTGTACTTTTTCTAAAAATTTCTCTGTATTTGACTCCATGAAATCGATGTTCAAACCGTTAAGATCTTTTGTAGCAAACATCAGGACCGTAGTGACAATTCCAGTGAAGCAAAGATATTATTAATTTGTCAATGGAAACATATATATAACACAGAATGGGGGAAAATAACCAAATTCATGTTTTTGCATGAAAACAAATTAACATACCCGATAACTTTAGTATATTGCTGGTACAGTAACCCACAAGTCCACTTGGTTGGGCTATTGACATCTTGTAGACAATTTTGATTGGGGTCAGATACTATCTAGCAATAAGGTGTCATCATCAAGTTACACCTTCAATTTGCAGTAAACATCATTCCCCATTTTGTGCGACTTTCAAACAATTTGATTAAAGCACAAAGAAGCAATTTCACAACAATCTGTCTGTTAAAGCACACATGAATGTAAGTAAATTTTCTCAACTTTCCTTATACCTTAATTTAAGTTTATCTGAAATCTCGAAAATTTTTCTAGGAAATTATTTCATACTTCTGAAAATGTTTAATACACAGTCGAACCCCGTAACTTCAATTTGTGTAACCCAACGACCCCGTTTAATTTGAAGTATATTGTTGGTCTAAGCCAGATTTCTACCTAAACATTTTACCTCGCAGAACTCGAATACTCAGATAACACGGAAGTTTTATCATACTTCTGTTGGGAAGTTTTATCATACTTCTGTTGATTTCGAGTTAACATGGTTTCTCTGTATACATTTAATGTGACGTTCATATTGCTGGATGGTACAGGGAAAATAATCAGTGAAATCAACCAATGGACCGTCAATATCCTGTGTTGTCTATCCATGATCTTACAGAGCTCTAAGTTCAATATATATCTGTGTATTTTTTGTCTTACCTGTCATAATACTGTTCAAACTTTTCTTCAGCAGTATCAGCCACTGACGCCAGCGTCGTGACTACCTGCTCCAGAACCATCTTGGTTCCCTTCTCCATCAACTAGAATGGGTAAAAGAACTCAATGTTAGCCTTGATTCAATATTTCTTTTATACAATCAATTGCTCTTCAGAAATAACTTTTCCACTTTTAATTTACAAACAGAAATTTCAGCACTTTAATTATTCTTTATAATATTGTCTTCAGTGTTAAATTGATCAATCACTAGGAAAAAATTAATGCTTCTGTATTCATATGCTTAAATATTTCAATCAAATAAAATCTAAATAATTTATTTTACTTCACTGGAATAAAATTAGCTAAGACATACTGATTTTCCATTAAGACTATCAGCAATATCATGTTTCTCATAGAAGCTAAAAAATGTCAAAGATATAAATGCTAACACTGAAACAGGATGGGACCAAGATAGGCAACTTTTCCATAAATTGGGGTGCAGCAAACACAATCCCAAGTATATCTTTGACCAGTATTAATGTTCATTATGAGATTAAAAAGTTTCCCTCTCTGGCTTAGGTTTATGATTTTGTTTCCTTCAAGCTTAACCACTACCCCGAGTTTACTCGCCATGTGATATACCAACCAACCTGCATTTACTCGCCATGCGATATACTCACCTCCTTGAACTTGCTGACGAGGACTTGCTCCAGCTTGAGTATGATAACATCTAGGTATTGTACGAGGATGGTTTTAGGGCAGTCCTCACTAAAATTCACCAGGGCCGCAGCACCATGTGCCTGTACCCGAGGGTGGGCGTCGTCGTCCATCACCATCAGGAGGGATGGTACAACCTGAAAATAAGGAGTAGGTCAATAAGCCACGCTGGATCCAATTTCCAAGGAAATGAAATATGAATGCCTGTCATTTTCATAAAAATTCAATGTTTAAGACAACTTGCTTACATGAATTTAAAAAAAAAATTGTTTTGCCTCATTTCATTAAAGCACGTAGTTCTGTTTCTTTCTTGAAAATATTTTGTGATCAATAGGTTATTAATAGCCTAAATAATAGTCCCAATGAAGTAAAATCTCCACTATTTCAATATGAAATTTTGAAAAAAAGCCTTTCATTGGTGTTCTCCTTGGGAGTTTTATTTCTTGCAACAAATTGCAAATCATTCTGAAAATCCAAAATATTTTTTAAATAGCTAGTTGCTATTCCTTGAGATAAAAGTTTCATGGAAAATTGATTTAACAAGATATCTGTTACTTAGCCTGGTCACCTGTGTCCTCCAAAGCCTTACATACCCTTTCATGGAACTTTTTCTGTAATATTGGGCCGAAATCTGTCGAGATTTGTCCTATGGCATTGCAGGCGGCATAACGGACACGAGGATGCTGGAAATAACACAACAGTCACATGAAAACTTAGCTTGTCGTTACTATTTGATGTCCTATAAATGATACAAGTCAAATTTCACAGGATTAATATTACATGCTTTACAACCCAAACTCATTAGGAAAAATTCAAATGCAATATAAGCCATCAAACGAACATTAAGATAAAAGACAAACATCAATTTTAATATCACAGATGGCTATTGTGAATATAAGGGGTTTTTTTTCAAAAAAAACCCCAAAAAACAACAACGTTCAGATAGTTATTTTTTCGAAAACAGATTAAAGACATGTATCATTTAAATGGAAATGTTCTTATGAGATAGCTGAAGGTTAATGCAATCTAATAACAAATGTCTTACTGTAAATGGTTCTTTACAAGCGATGCATTTACATTTCAATAAATAATGGGTAACGTTTGAATGACCCATCCGGAGACAGACATGGACAAACCTTTTCTCTCATCATTCACAGATTTTTCTCCTCTTTTACCTGTCCAAGATTTGTCTTTCACCCTCTAAGGTATGACTGAGATAGTACGAGCTGACAACAATATATTAACGCCAGGACAACAATATGATGATGTAACAACAACAATATAATGACATCAAGACAACAGTACCATCACGACCAGTCAACAATTCAATCACTTCACATCAGCATTGTGTTGCATTGATACTTTCGTTATAACAATACATAATGATGAGAGAAAAATAATCATCCCCTACCTTGAAGTTGCGACAGAGAAATCTCCAACCCTCGGGGTGATATTCTTGGTCATGTAACCCGGGGGTTAGACAATCAGAGAAATCTCCAACGCAAGGGGTGATACTCTTGGTTGTGTAACCCGTGGGGTACATATTCTCGGTTGTGTAACCCGAGGTTCTGTTGAGGTTAGACAATCAAGCATATCACCCCTAGCATTCGAGATTTCTCTATCACATCCTCAAGGTAGGGGAAGATTGTATTAGTCTCTGCACCTGTCCCTGTAGCTGGTACTTACTGGATCCTTCAGAAATGGTAAGATGGCCTCGACAACATTGCCCAGCATGATCTCCATCTGTTGGTGACAGCCCTCTCCGCAGGCTGATATAGCCATTAGGGCAGCATGTCGGTAGCGCCAGTCATCTACAAAGTCAAATTTACGTATTGTATTTAACCGGGAATAAGCCCCCACCCCCTGAGAAAAATAATTGACCAAAAGTAGGGAGGGGTCTTATTCACGAATACACCCCTGTTCACAAAAGTCCGCCATCTTGGATATTCAGACACAAAATTAAAAAGAAACTAACATGCTTTTTATTGAGGGAAAGACAAAATTTAGGGTGGGGGCTTATTCACAGGCTCCCAACCTGTTCCAAGAACCTTTGCCAAAGTGGGGAGGAGGCTTATTCCCGGTAAAATACGGTAAACTTTATATATTTTACAACAATTAGGAAACAAGTTGAACTCATTTCCCATCTGAAAACACATTTTAATTCTCCCAATTCAAAGGTTAGAATAATTAATTATAAAAGTTTAGGGGTGAATGAGTTTATCACCATTTTTTACCCAGATGCTAACCCACTAGAGAACTTATTGTTAGAGGATACCAGAGTACCTGAAGGAAACCTACATTATTGGACAGGTGACCCCATATCTTAGGAAGTAAACTTCGCCACTCAACCACATGATGCCATAGTTTATTTATTAATCTTACTTTTCCAGACCAAACAACCAATCAATTATCAAAGCCTACCCTAAGTGATTCAATGTACTAAAGGACTAGTAGGCAGATCTGGTTTTAACCCTACTATCTCATAATATATTGATACAGCTTTCAACTGTTCCTCTTATGGAAGTTTTGACTTGTAAACAAAATTTGACAATGAAATAAGAAAAATTTATTCTGTCGAGACAAATCAAAATTTCATGATTGCTGTCTCGAATTGAAATAGTTGACCGGGAAAAAAAAAAGAAGAAAAAAAGAAAGTCCTCGGTACATACTGTTCTGTAACATCTGTGGAATGTTGGCCAAGATGTGGGGCAGAGTTGTCTTTCCTCCGAGGGCACACGCCAGGCGGTCTAAAGCACTCTCTGCTGAAATGGCATTACTGGAAAAGGAAAACAAATGAATGAAAATTTCATGCAATATTTCAGAATATTGGAAAACTTGAACTACCATTGTTTTTTGGAGTTTTTTTTTTCAATTAACTTTTTAAATAACTATTTCCAGAACCAAAATTATGGAAGACATAGACACACTTTCATAACGTGAACAGTAACCTTAAATACGTTTTGTCCAAGAATTAATGCAAACATGAGTCAACCAAAAATCTGAAGTATACAGGTCTCTATTTTTAGGAATAGGGGGAGGGGGTGCATCTTCAAATTTTTGTCCTTTTTTTATCAGAGTTTAATGCATTTTACAAGGAAATTATAAAGACAAAAAAATCTCCCATAGGTTGGAATAAAGATGTTAAAAGACCTGTGCTTGTATTAGCCAAGCTCCAAGGCAAGATCAGCAAATTTAAAGATGAGGGGAAACATAAAATCCTAGAGCATAAATTCCATCCTGAAAACAAACCTCTCAGTATCTTCCTCTTCAGGCTCATCTTGTAACGCCCAGTCAGTTTCTTCCTCCAGGTCGACCATCAAAGCAAGAATCTGTGGCACTACAATACAAAATTAGACCACTGTTTGAACCACCAATACACACTGTGTCGTCAATACAAAATTAGACCACTGTTTGAACCACCAATACACACTGTCGTCAATACAAAATTAGACCACTGTTTGAACCACCAATACACACTGTGTCGTCAATACAAAATTAGACCACTGTTTGAACCACCAATACACACTGTGTCGTCAATACAAAATTAGACCACTGTTTGAACCACCAATACACACTGTGTCATCAATACAAAATTAGACCACTGTTTGAACCACCAATACACACTGTGTCGTCAATACAAAATTAGACCACTGTTTGAACCACCAATACACACTGTGTTGTCAATACAAAATTAGACCACTGTTTGAACCACCAATACACACTGTGTCGTCAATACAAAATTAGACCACTGTTTGAACCACCAATACACACAGTGTCGTTAATACAAAATTAGACCACTGTTTGAACCACCAATACACACAGTGTCGTCAATACAAAATTAGACCACTGTTTGAACCACCAATACACACTGTGTCGTCAATACAAAATTAGACCACTGTTTGAACCACCAATACACACTGTCGTCAATACAAAATTAGACCACTGTTTGAACCACCAATACACACTGTGTCGTCAATACAAAATTAGACCACTGTTTGAACCACCAATACACACTGTGTCGTCAATACAAAATTAGACCACTGTTTGAACCACCAATACACACTGTGTCGTCAATACAAAATAAGACCACTGTTTGAACCACCAATACACACTGTCGTCAATACATAATTAGACTACTGTTTGAACCACCAATACACACTGTCGTCAATATAAAATTAGACCACTGTTTGAACCACCAATACACACAGTGTCGTTAATACAAAATTAGACCACTGTTTGAACCACCAATACACACTGTCGTCAATACAAAATTAGACCACTGTTTGAACCACCAATACACACTGTGTCGTCAATACAAAATTAGACCACTGTTTGAACCACCAATACACACTGTCGTCAATACAAAATTAGACCACTGTTTGAACCACCAATACACACTGTGTCGTCAATACAAAATTAGACCACTGTTTGAACCACCAATACACACTGTCGTCAATACATAATAAGACTACTGTTTGAACCACCAATACACACTGTGTCGTCAATACAAAATTAGACCACTGTTTGAACCACCAATACACACTGTCGTCAATACATAATTAGACTACTGTTTGAACCACCAATACACACTGTCGTCAATACAAAATTAGACCACTGTTTGAACCACCAATACACACTGTGTCGTCAATACAAAATTAGACCACTGTTTGAACCACCAATACACACTGTGTCGTCAATGCAAAATTAGACCACTGTTTGAACCACCAATACACACTGTGTCGTCAATACAAAATTAGACCACTGTTTGAACCACCAATACACACTGTGTCGTCAATACAAAATTAGACTACTGTTTGAACCACCAATACACACTGTGTCGTCAATACAAAATTAGACCACTGTTTGAACCATCAATACACACAGTGTCATCAATACAAAATTAGACCACTGTTTGAACCACCAATACACACTGTGTCGTCAATACAAAATTAGACCACTTTTTGAACCACCAATACACATTGTGTCGTCAATACAAAATTAGACCACTGTTTGAACCACCAATACACACTGTGTCATCAATACAAAATTAGACCACTGTTTGAACCACCAATACACACTGTGTCATCAATACAAAATTAGACCACTGTTTGAACCATCAATACACACAGTGTCGTCAATACAAAATTAGACCACTGTTTGAACCACCAATACACACTGTGTCGTCAATACAAAATTAGACCACTGTTTGAACCACCAATACACACTGTGTCATCAATACAAAATTAGACCACTGTTTGAACCACCAATACACACTGTGTCGTCAATACAAAATTAGACCACTGTTTGAACCACCAATACACACAGTGTCGTCAATACAAAATTAGACCACTGTTTGAACCACCAATACACACTGTCGTCGATACAAAATTAGACCACTGTTTGAACCACCAATACACACTGTGTCATCAATACAAAATTAGACCACTGTTTGAACCACCAATACACACTGTGTCGTCATAATACTCTCCATGGAAAACAATCGGGAAGTAGAAATTGTTCATGAACCTAATATTACTTTACAGAAATGTGTGGATTACAATTCAAGACAGTTTTTCAACGATGCCCAACTGAAATAATACTTCATTTTTTTGTGAAAATTGTGTATCATTATAGGAGTTACACTTAAAATACTTCCATTCTCAGCACACCTGGAACAAAGCAAAATTGAAGGCACTGGGCTAGTTATTTGGTTAACCAAAAGCGACTAGAATGATACCTATCCCTTGAAGCTTACAGGGAAGTTTATCGTTACACTACAATGTGAATCTTTAGACGATCATCAAATAATTAAAAATCCTTATCTCATTCAAAAGGTGTCGCACATTGTGTCTTCGATTTGGTCACTACATTATCAATAGATGCAGAGAGCGTGATTGAGCGTTACCCATAGGGTAACAATGTTGCTAACTGGCCCATAATCATGTAATCAGTCAATATTATGACTGTTGGTCATAAATTGCTTTTTGTTTGTTATTTTGCTTTAATTAGTTTAATAATAGTTTAAAATTCAGTGACATACCAAGTAGGGACATGAACTTGCTGAATTTGCGAACCATAGCTGGGGCGGTTTCTGACAAGGTCACAATGGCTTCCATCCCCAACTGCCTCCAAGAATCCTCGAGGTTGGCATCAGACACAATCTATAAACAAGACAACATCACATGGAACAAAAGTTTTATCTTCTTCATTTCCAAATATTTGTCCTGGAGGCTGAAATTAAGCACTTTAGACCGAGCCTTTTAACTGCATTAATTTTATCCTACTTTTCTGAAACTTCCATTGCGTTCCCCTTCAATTGATACTGTTTTAATCAAGGCCTTGAAGAGTTCTGCGAGACATAAATGCTCCCTTCCCCCATATGAAATCAGTTCTTCATGCTTATTACGCAAGCGAATTATAATGACAATCGGATGAGTAGTTATTTAAATAAGCTGGTTACTTTACCATGGGACGGGACGGACACGGGCAACACTATAGGCCCCCTCCCCCCTTTCATGGCGGGGGCATCAAAATACAAATCTTACAATTTCTTACCTTCAGACAAAATGGTATAATGTTATCAAGTTGACTGCGTAGGTATTTCGGGACAGTTTCTGCCAACTCTATCAAACACTTCAGCAAACTGTCGTCGTCTTGTGCAGCAACGCTGTCAACCATGGCCTGAAAAAAATCAATATCAATTGAATATTCAGCACATGACATGCATCGCAGATTTCAAAGATTTCTTATGTACAGATTTCATTGCCAGCCTCTAAAATCGCTAAATGACGGGGAGGTTTCTTGAGTACAAATTTCATTGCCAGCCTCTAAAATCGCTAATTGATGGAGATATCCCTCTTTCCATATTTCCAATGAGGGAGAAAGTGCTTGAAATGCGACTGAAACTGCATAACTCAATTTGTCTTTCCCTTATTATGTATCAAAATAACTTCACAAAGTATTCATTTGATCCAGATACTCCTATTATGGTCATTACACACCCCCTGCAGTAACTAGAATCTCATTTGACAACAATATCTTTAGACTTAAATGAGGGAGATATCAAGTGAGATTGGTAAATTTTGTTCAAAAAGAGGGAGGGTTGACAGGTATGAAACTGCATGAAACATCACAAGAAACTTCATGTACCAAAATAACTTTCAACATCAATTCATTTGATTCAGACACAGCTGTTATGATAATTACACACACTCTGCAGTAAATATACCTTTTTACCAAAGAATGTAATTTGTAAATTTTGAGTATGGTAACTTTGGACTTGAATAAGGGAGTTATGAGGGAGACAAACGGGTAAATTTTTTCAAAATGAGGGAATCTTCCTCCTAATGATGGGAGGATTGACAGCTACAACACACACATGAAAATTCAATCTGTGTGTCCCATCACCTTAAAATTAAAACTGATTTTATTCAACTTCTTACATAAACCAATAGCAAAACATATTTTGCATCTTCTACCTTCATTTTAGACTCACCAGTGACTAGATTACTTTTAAGTGGCAGGGCAACTTCAAATTCTTTGATCGTAATAAATCGAATCATGCTGTGTTGGTGTTTAAGTAGTTTCTTCAATATCTATACATATTACCATAACTTAACTCTTCCTGGAAATGATTTTCTTTTTAAAACTCATTTACCTACAAAATTTTATAATGGACTATTCCAACCTCTGAATTGGAAGAGTTCAAATGTGTCTTAGGGGTAAATGAATTAATTTATACAGTAAAACCCCATTTACTCGACCCCTGTTTACTCGAATTCCCCTCATTTGTCAAACAGTTTGTTTGGTCCCAACCGAATTTGTACATACCGCGGGTATTCAACCATCCTCGGATTACTCGTATACCATGTACATGTAATCTTTTAACCAATAACTGTGCTCAGTCTAGCCATTAGCATTTTTGTTATTAACGAAATGAAATGCTTATTTGCTAAAAGAAAATATTTGCCTTTAGCCATTTTCATAAACACCAACTCCCTATAAATGTATAATAAGAATTGATCCAATTCAATGAATGGTATGTTAAATACAGCAGAACTTTTATTAATATTAACACTTGAATTTTGACTCTAATACTGAGTAAAAGTTGCTAAAGGAATTTCTTATTTGCTAAAAGAGAAAAGTAGTCTTTAGTGACTTCTGCTAAAACATTTTTCAGACTAGAGTGAGCACAAAATGATCAGGTCCCCAAGAGTTCAAAAAGTGGAGTTTTACTATACGAGTAATGGAGATTAAACCTGTGTGAATCACCTGTAAGATGGCGGGCAACAGATCCTTGAAGTGGGCAAGAATGGATTGTTGTTTGTCGTTAGCCACAAGGAAGGCTGTTGTTGCTTTGACCGCCTCAAATCTGACTTGTGGATTATCAGCATCGTGTAAGTTGGCGTTCAACATCTGCTTGATCACATCCAGGTAGTGGTTCTGTTGGTTGCCGAATATACCAGGAACATTCCTAAAACATACCCGGGTAGATCTTTAGCAAATAGCGATAACAGTATGAACACATTCAGTGATTTTTGTTTGCCCAGTTTTACAGCCGATATGAATAAGCTGTTTTCCCTTGTCAAATTTTGTGTTATTTTCCCAAAATGAAGCAAAATTCTAAAATATTTTCCCGATTTATCTGAAAATCCTACTTAATTTTCCCAATTCCATATGGCACAGGTTACTGTAAAATCAAGGTAGCAAAAACACTGACTTTGGATACAATACCATGTATACTTAATAGATCTGACATATCTATAATAATAGTGACATGCGCTCAGGAAATGTGTTAAATTGTTTCCAAAAATCAAATCTTTATGCACAATACCTCTTTAACACAAAACTACATTCTTTTTTTTATCTCAAGTTGCATACATTTCTTAATCTCAAGTTGTATAAATTTAAGGGAGGATTTTCTCAAGCAGTTGAAATGGCTTCTTCAAAGATAGCAAATTACAGCAGGTTAGCACACATTTTCCACTGGTCAATATTAAAGTGGGATCATGAAATGATTTGTTGTTTTCTTCTGATCAACAACAGAAATTGCAATGAAAATCTGTTTTCCTAACCAAAGAATTCAGCTATATGCTATAACCAATATCATCTGTATGTGATATTAGACTGGTATGATTTATCATAGTTTCATCTGCCTTTTCTGTTTAAATTTTGTAATAAATACATAAAGATGGGATTTTCCAATTCCGATCAGGTTATTATGAATTTATGATATCGAATACATTTCACATTAAACTACTTTTATTCCCAGCTTACGTGAAAATATGCAAGGCACTTTCTCGGAGTCCACAATCCTCATGACTTGCACACTCAAAGAGAAACTTCAACACTTCTGGCCATGTCACATTTTCATCATCATCTGTAACACAAAGAAACAGTCAGTTTCGACATTCAAGTCTTTAAAAGATGACGTAACACACACATGTGCTGCACCTTTTAAATTTAGTCATAGATACAGTATGCTGAAAAAAAAACTAATTAAAATGACCATACAGCTGTTTCGTCCACTTAGGACTCTTCAGTGTTGCTAGGGGCCAATAGGTGGGAATCCAAAATTTTCTAAACTAATGTAGAAGCAGAAGGGTCAGGTGTGTAAAAAAAAAAATCCTTTAATTTATGAAATTAGAAGTGAAATTAAACTAGTTCTGCATAATTTCAAACTTACATATGATTTTTGAGATTCATTGTTGTAAAATGCCTAACATGGATTTTCAGAGGTCTTAGTCTGTTGGACCCTAAGTATACAATCCCTATAAAAGGTGGTATTTTTGTTTTAATTTGGTAACAAAATCAAGCTTCTTTGAACTACATAAGTACACTAACAAAACGATAAATGACTCAAGATCCAAATTAAGTCTTCATATAGTACTCTCATAATAAAAGTGTTTGTAAAGTACATGTAAAAAGTCCAGAAACAAACTGATTTGATCTTTACAAATTAAATTTTCAATTGCTACATTTCTCCAATGCAACTTTATGACAGCAAAATGTAGAAGACTAGAATATATATAGCCAGTGATAAATCTGCGTGCACATCCCGAGTCTTGTACTCAAAAGAGTTTTGAAAGGACAGTTTGAATTTTTGGAATTGGTCAGATTTAACATTGTGGAAACATTGCTTTGGCAATACAAATGAAAAGGACCCATTAAATTAATTGTAGAATTAAAGATTGATCCCTGTAAAGTTACTTTTATATATTTACATTTCCAAAACACTTAATAGCCTAAACCAGATCATAATGATAAATCAATAAGACGATTATCTCGTAAAGGTAGTATCAAATTTAATTTGGGTACCACAAAATCAAAAGTACCACGGTATTTAGGCAAATACTGCGGTACATACCACGGTATACCACCTTGATTGAATGTTTGAGCTAACTAAAGGTCTTTGGCTGTTTTTGTTCTGAAGCCAATCAACAAAAGGCCTATCATAAGTTTCTCTTTGTGTTATCCTCTAATATTGTTTGAGTGAATTCGAAGCTATGTCTGTCCTAGTTGATCAGCAAACTTACAGGAAATTTTAATTAAACCATATTGGAATTCCAATTGATGCATGTAACAAAAAGTTCTCTGATAAGTTATATGAAAGTCCCCAAAAACTGGTACAGGACTAATGTACCACGGTACGTACCATCACAACTTTATACCACGGTATACCGGTAAAACCGCCCAGCCCTAATGTACAATTCGCGTAATTTTGATGAATCATTTGGAAATTTTAAGTACAGCAACAATAAATACCAATCATATTCCTTGCTAATTCCGCCGTAGCATCACATATTTTCCGTCGAACAGGGGGAGTTAACTCTTCTCTGATAGCAATCATCATCTGTTCCTTAATCAAAGCCTTCATTTCATCTGATAAACTGGGCCAGCACTCCTCAAAACTACAGGAAAATTGACGCCGCAGTAGCACTGCAGACATCGTTCTTAGCTAAAAAGACAAAAAAATTAATTATAATTTCAAGACAAAAATACATTGCCTGATCTTTCTCTGATATTTCAATTTACAGAATGCTTTCACATATATATTCATGATCAGTTAAATACATTAGAATTTGTTTATAATGAACTCACTTGCAACAAATTCAAGGTTATAACGAATTATTTTTCATTCTCCATCAAGTACTCTATCACCTGTATGCTATGCATGTATAAGAAACTTTGCTATCATATAACAAACTAATTTCTTTGGTCACCAAAGATTCGCAAAAACATGTTTACTGTATTGCTATGAAATTTAAAGGTAATCGTTTAAAGTCAAAATCATGAAGGATGATTTGTGTGTAATCAGCTGTAAACGGTATAATGATCGCTTACACAATCAGTCTAAAATATCATGGGACTGAATACCCAAAGAAAAAGAAAAACATACTGTCACATCATGTTCAATTTGATTTCAATAATGAGCCGATAATATGAATAAAATATAGAAACAAAATTTATTCATCGAGATAATGTAATAAACATGGACAAATTAGTACCGCACCTCAATAGAGCCATTGCTGTTCTTCATAGACTGGACCAAGAAAGGTATCTTGGTTGCTGGTGCAATCTTGTCATAATTTTCCTAAAATCAAGAAAAGTAAAATTATCATATAATTTAAGATATATCATACAAGTCTAAGAACATTGTTGATAATCATCATCATGTCATCTCTTAAATTCCTATCTTGGAGAAAGTGTTCAATTCCAGATAATTAAACTGAACATCTTTAACCAATTAATAAATTCTTAGGTGTTCAGAGACAAGTGTTACTAAACTCAAATTATGCATTGGGGATACCCCCCCCCCCCCCACACACACACACAGGGTTACCCATGTTGCAGGATTTATTAACAATAATTAGATCACATTTAAATTTTCATTTGTTTTGTCTGTAAAGAGTTGAGGGACTGACCGACACACCTGCAGGGATCATTTTGGGGCGAGATTTATAGATTTTTGCTCATATTTTTCCTGAAAGTCTCATTAAAAATTCTAAATTGTATTACTTTATATAGTAAAATCTCAAAGAAATCTTGCTAATCCCAAAAAATCCCTCAAATTCTCCAAAAGAAAGATTTTGAAGAGCCAGAACTATCCCTTTTGTCTGTATTTTAATAAAAACTTTTAACAATAACATTTTTATTGTCACTTATCTACAGAAATGAGATACATGTAGATCTATCTATAGATGAGTTATGAATCACCAAAATTCCACACATTAATTGATGCATGCATGTGTGGTTGGCAACTGAGCAGTAAAGGCAGGGGTCAATCTAGGCCTTTTTTACTACCGTTTATGGGTAGTTTCCCCTCAGAATTTTTTTCCCTTTTTCCCCTCAGAATTGTGTTAAATTTACTGAAATGTTGCATTTTCCTTCATTTTTCATGTCAATATCTACCCAAATCCTCCAGATTTGTTTTTTTCTGATTTTCCTTTGCTGTTTTCAGTTGAAAAATATGCTTTAAAGTTTAAAAAGTGAAACATTGTGATTATTAAAAATTCCCCTTTGAGGAGCTTTTGCCCCCCCCCCCCCCCCCCCCTTAAGTACAAAAAGGTAGTTACCCCTTAATCCAAGATAAACCCCTGATAGGTGACATACAGCCAGCATACTAGGATACATTCTTATAAAGTACATGGTAGATTTTCATTGTACATCAGATTTTGGGAATTATTTTTTAACTCTGCAGCGGCACAGCGGCCGACTAGGAACCTGGAGACTGAAGATTTGATCCCTGGTAGAAGCACACACCTAGGGTTGAGACCTTTAGCTTGTGAAATTTAAGATTTTTGCCCCTTCTGTAAATGTTAAACTTTTGGTTTCTTGACATTTTTCACCAAATATCCAATTCCATTAGGTGTGGTGCTTATAATTAACACACCACAGGTATTGAAGTTCCGACTCTGTTTATTTATATCTCAATTTAGAGTAGGAACTTCGAACGCCTGTTATCACACCGCCCTAGATCAACGGTACCAATATCTGTTACTTATTAACAGGGCTGTACATTCCATATAACATTTAGGAGTCCTTTGGACCCCCTTGAATGAATCTTGGAGGTCCAGATCAATATTTGGGGTCCTTATAAATGATTTATAATTGATTATATTAAGTAATTATTGCTGTCAGTCATATATATCATTTTCACCAATTTCTTTTTGGGAATCATGACAAAATGTCTAGATAGACTTAGCTCTAGTTCTAGCTTTAAAGTGCTGTGTTGTGGCGGGGAGGGGGGGGGGGGGGGCTCTGTACGAGGTTAATACGGTATGTGGATATTTTAACAACAAAAATGGTGTTTGAAAATAATTAAACTGTACCATATGTATATAAAAGAATAAGAACTGCATCGCGTCTAGATCTCTTTTAACAGAAGGAGCTGCGTGAGGTCAAGAAACTCGTGAAACCGTTTGTCCGAAACGTCTTGGTAAGGTTGCTGTCACAAGACTGAACAATATTTTTTTTTGATTTCATTTGTAAATGATACATTCTCATGAATAATTGAGAAACCATGGCATTCAAATAAACTTCATTTTCACTCGAATTTGACAAGCGAATGATCACAAAGTCAAATTTTACCCGTGGAATGAATGAAACATGGCGGAAGTTCAGAAACACGTGTTCCGCAAATATTCATTTCTTCAGAGGAAAATGTTCTAGAAAATCCTAAGTTTGAAGAAAAGTAAATCACGTATTTCTTTAATAATATTACCTCTGATTGTGTCCTGACGTCATTATCAGTACTCATCAATCTCTCCAAGATAGCTTCGAACTGTGCCTGGTCAGCCATTTTTCCTCGTCATGCCGTCGTGAAAAGAACATTGACCTTTGACCTTACACGTTCCCGCCTTACTTCATTTCGTACAATACTCGGCGCAGTTATGTCCCTTTGTTCAAACTCCATACAAGACATTGACATTATCTAATTTGAATGCCAATTTATCATGGCACTGATTTTATTATGTTTAAAATAAATTCATTTTTTTCTTTTTTTTCACATTGTGTTTAATACGTATACAAGGATTCTGATTGACGTTGTGAAATTATAATATTTTTTTTGTTTCGACTGACAAATAAATGTGTAGAAAAATCAATTCTTACATGTACGTACATACATGTATGTTTTATATTATCGGAGTAATTGTACTGCCTGATATGTATTGTACATGTATGGCTAATATTGTAGGCATTAAGCGGTTGTATATAGATATGACAGGTGTATAGACAAACACAAAGACAATTTATACGCCTGGCAATAAATCTTCAGTAGGGATATCTAGATCTATGAATAGTATAGAATACACACACAAAACGTTAGTTTAAGATTTCGTGATTCGATTTAACACGTGTTCAATCCATAAATGCAAGGTCGCCGGTATATCTAAAGTATGGAGCATGATCGGTAATCGTCTGTATAAAAAATCGAAAACCTTTAAAAATCAATGCGATTATTAATACGAAGTGGAACTTTTTTGAAATAATTGTATATATATGATTCTTTGGTGATACCAGGTTTTAAAATATTGAAGGCTGGCTGCTATTGTTGACTTTGAAAGTGCATAATTAAATTATTTCATTGAACAAAAACAAAATTAAATGCCATTTTATTCTGGCGTACCGGCTAATATATGACATTATATAAAAACTTTATTTATAGTACAGCAATTATGAAACAAGTTATTCAACTCAATCGCACTCAAAATCGAACCTCGGCCGTCTTGGGGAAAAACAAGTGCGCTATCCATTGCACCATATCGGACCACCAAGTAACACATATATTCATAATTGTATGCATTTTACAACTACATGTGTCCGGTTATATGGCTTACACGAAATTGTATTTTATATAACATAAAACAAGAGCACAAATTTCCTACGTATAAATGAAGGTTTTCAAATCTTATATAAAGCCATCTCATTTGAAATGTATTTATATTGCAGTGGGTTGGCGTAGCAAATCTATTTTGAAAGTAGATGCTTTTATTGGGAGTGCAGGGTTGAATGAAGGTTTCGAGTTTTTAATGATAAAAATGAGTTTTCATGTGTATATTTATACCAACATCAACTCCTATTTGAAAGTTGTTTTGTTTAACGGCCCAATATTCGTAACTTAAGGAAATATTTCGA
This sequence comes from Mimachlamys varia, assembly GCA_947623455.1. Lineage (NCBI taxonomy): Eukaryota > Metazoa > Mollusca > Bivalvia > Pectinida > Pectinidae > Mimachlamys > Mimachlamys varia. The sequence goes on from OX392541.1 coordinate 15,325,003, forward strand.
GATTCTGAAAAATTCTGAAAAAAAATCCAGTTGATAACCATGCAAAAATAAGCCTAAAACGAAGTAAACCTGAGCGGTAACTAACAAGAAACTCTTGACAAAAAATCCCAAAGAACTGAAAATAATTCAAGTGGGGCCAACTTCAACAACAAGCCGAAGGTAGAAGACAGTTCGAAATGGACGCGTGTTTACAAATACCTTGTTCCAACTACTGCTGTACCGGTAACCGCATAAGAGTTCGTCTTGAATATTGCTGATATCATTTAACTTTAACAAAATCTGTAAATATAAGAAGTTATTAGGCTTGATTTTCGCTTCAAATTTTGCCGAAAGTTATGTTTATTGGGCCTTTAATTTGCATGCAAGTAACAGATTAAAAAAAACATTGATATATTTATTGTCAAAATGTCCTTGCATGTCTAGTTTTTGTCAGGACAGCCAAGAATCCCATGATTGTCCGCACTTCACATGTGTTTTGTTACTGCTATATTTTATAAGTGACTAGGTGAATTAAAAGCAATGCAGCAAAATATGTGTGTGAAATTAAAGTGAATGCTTTAGCATGTTAGCATACATGATTACTACGCCACTTTATTGGAGGAGTACTTTCACATGTAATGTAGTCATAAAATGTTTTAATTAACAATTTGTGATATCACTTTGCATTTTATGTGATGAACACATATAAAAAAATCATACGCATGTATATGTCCGAAAGAAAAAGGGGAAAAGTCAATAGATACTGCATGAAAATATCACCATTGGTGCCTAGAATCTACCATATATTAAACTATTATATTGGCATACAATTCTCACATTATCACTTTCATTACAGCAAGGATCCTGCTTCATCCACCACTCCTTTTCTCTTTCTCCTCCTTTTCCGCCGTATGTAAGCTAGGGTCAGAGAAGTGTACCGTGGGTTTCCGACGATGGGATTTGACACTGTAAATTAACGGTTTGCCGAGCATGAAATACGGTTTCTTCAATAATACTTACAGTGTTGTTGTTACTAGGAAAGGGGTTACCTAAGGAATGCGTACACACATTTTCTTTTCCATTTGTTTCCTTTTTGTGAACGAGGAAACGGGGCTATCTAAGAAAGGATCTCGCATATATACAATGGAAGGAAATATATGAGTTCCGTAAGGTGGCACACAAATACACTGTACATATTTTGAAGGCGGAAAGATCAATAACTCACATTTGCTTACTATATTGTCATGTCTTGCGTATATCTTCGATATTCACAACGGGCGTACTAGAGTGTCTATCACTTGATAGAGCCCATTTAGTTAGATTGCGTTAGAATTTATTTTCCATTATTAGCCTAGGCGAGCCTGTGGATCTGGGGGTCACCATGCCCCCAAATCGGTCCAGAACAGAACCCGGGGTCTACAATGTATGTAGCATGGGATTGGGTTGCAGCTAGGGTTGCTTTGCCCCACGACGAAAAATTACTTTTGAAGCATTAGGTTTATGATTAAAATCACATGCACTGATTTACAAGTGCATATAGTTGAACAGCATTGGTAATGACAACAGGGACCCGATAATGTGTTACATAGAGGATATTACATTAAGACGAGTGTAAGATTCTATTTATCACATAACTTATATTTATGAGAAAATACACAGAAAGTCTCCATTAGAAAGGCATTTCCTCTTTGGCGGTACGATTTTCACTAGAGACAATCATACGACGCCTTAAAGACGTCATTTGTTTATGACGTCACAATAGTGTTATAGTACACGTGTGTAATACCATATTTATGAGGTTGGCCATATGACATGACTGAACGGGTCAGTTATGTGATAAAGCTAGTTTTTGACCTAGACTAACTAGGGTGTTTAGAGTATTTTCCCCCTTTGGCAGTTTAGGTGAATTTTCGATAGAAATTTTAGCTCATTTTAGACCTTAACAATGGTGTTTTGAGTAATTTTACACTTGGGGGGAGGGGGGAGGGTTAGATCATTTTTCAATAGAAATACCCCCTCAATGGTCATAAAGGCCCTAGTTTAGGTCAAAACTTGCTGTAACAAATTCGCATGTGCCTGTGATAACGACCGAGTCGATCGCTGTGGATGGGGATCCAGATACTCAGTGAAATCATATGTTGTGACACAGATATACAATTTGTATAGTAGTGGGAGGGGTTATATATTCGAGAGAGGTAAAATAATTATCTGACAATCATTTCATAGTGACATAGGTCCGTGTCTAGCCGTTGTGGTCGTCACTCTAAAATCCGGATGTCATGGGTTCGAATCTGTGTATGACATGTTCCATGTTTCCTATCCCTTTACCATGCATGCAGAATGTTCAGAATAGCATGCTACATGTAGTCGGCAAACGGTCAATTGCACACTTTGATACACTTGAAATTTTGTCCCGGAGAAAGCGCTATGGTCGAACGACAAAGAGTTCCAGTGCAACATTTTAACTTATTTTAACTATTTTGGCGTTAATATTTCATAGCACACTCCAGGTTTTACTTTAATTTGGCTTCGTCTCGAGAACAGGCGTTTGTTTTTACATAACATATTGATATAACCGTATATATTAAATATGATAACGCCATAATGTTATTTGTGTATTTAGTGATGATGATGTGGATCACAGGGACATAAGAATTTGTTACAGCTAGTTTTGAACATAAACTAGGGTGTTTAGCGTAATTTTACACACTCGGGGGGGGGGGGGCATTTTTATCGAAAATTGATCTTAACCCCCCAAAAGTATACAATTACTCTTCCCACCCTAGTTTAGGTCGAAAAGTAGCCGTAACAAATTCTCAGGTCCTAGTGGTGTGGATGAGTCTGAATGGAGTTGTATGTTTCTGACTCAATGTGTATATGTAAATTCATATGAAATCTGTCAAAAATTAAACAAAGGAAATAAAAAATTAATAAATGAAAATAAAATTCATAGAAAGATGTTACAATCAAAAAATTATAAATAAAATCAATGAATAATGCTAAAACTATTTGGATGTAAAATGCAATAAAAATGAAATTATCTTTTTTTTATAAAAAAAATCTCATCAATGATGGTGCATTGTACATGTAGACAATAAAAAAATATCTTATCTGTGTAGCTTTCTATCATTTTCATTATCTTAACGAGATTTTAAATTTTACGTTTTTAACAAAGAAATAATATAAAGCACAAAACAAGCAATGAAATATTAGCAGCAACCCCCAATATCCTCGCAACAACAAATATCTTTGTTTGTAACTGATCATGATTATCCAACGGGTTGGTATACCTAGTTCAGACGAAACACTTTTTTGAAACGGACTATAATTTGTCCCAAGTTCAATGGGGGATAACTCTAATTAGGACCTTGGCAGGTGCTTGCTGTGTTTTTCAGTTTGACAGTTGGTGTTAGCAGCGAAGGTTGGTGTTGTGTGATCGGGGTTATATGTGGTCGTGAACAGGTGCCAAAATGTCAACATTACCGAGTTTTCACTGACGAAGATGTCTTTACATTTAACTTTATTCTGTTTACACGAGGAGATGTCGGAGTAGGGTTGGTGTGACAAGATTCGTTGTGCCGGTGGATATAGTAATCTCTTTGCTACAGGGTAACTTAGTGCTCGAAAATGGCGTCTGCTAGAGTAGCCAAAATAAAACGTCAGAGTTCAGGAAGAGATGAAGACAGAGACAAGGGACCACCCAAAATTAACAGTTATGATATACTGACAACGATAGGTAAGTCTTTTTCTTCAGTATTCCATGTTTCTGTCTCTGCTAGTTTGTGTGATTTTGAAACGTATACATATCTTATCAGATAACCATACGTTGTTTAGGTACAGGTTCCCGGGTACACAAGTACACATTACAACAAACAATATAATTGGCTTACCTATTCTATGGACATCATAAATACCCACAGCTTTACCTAATTGTATACAATTAATGCTCATACATTACCTAGTAATAAATATATTATGTCAAACACAGAAGACCTAATTGATTAAAATATAATACATTTTTAATTGAACAAATTGAATAATTTCCTGTGTTAACATATATGAAAAAAACAATTAAACCTTTGATCTTAATCTACGTATTTCATTTACATTTTACAAATATATTAAATCTTAATAACTTGCCGATCGTCAAATTTTCAACAATAATGGGGAATAATTAAATTAGGAAATTGAATGGTTTGTTTTGGGAAAAGGGATTGTCTATGATTATAAACAACAGGATAGAACAAGTGTTGAACTTTGACCCTTATCAACAACTTTAGGGATGAGTTTTATCAGTTAATCCTGTTGGGTCAATCTTAAGATTACAAAATGTTTGCTAACTCATTCACCCTCCAAGACATATTTGAACTCTTCCAATTTAAAGGTTGTAAATTAGTTCATTATGAAATTTCAGTGGTGGATGAGTTAACTGATATTTGAAAATGAATATTGATAATGTTTTGTGGGTAATATTATCTTTTCCATTCAATTCAGCTTTAGTTTGAAATCTAGATCTATGGATCCCCCCCCCCCCCCAGTGCATGTGCCATTACATTGTAATGGTCAATTACAATGTACATGTACATTGTAATTTACCATTCTAATAAATTGGTTTATTACATACATATTTAGCTATACAGTATGTACTATACTTGTATATATGTTTTTTGACTTTTTTTTTTCAAATAAAAGTTTATGCATTAAGTGGAATTGTGACAATCAACATGGAACTGAGGCCAGTAGTAGATTAATTTATAATGACTAATATAAGAGTGTATACTCCTGCAGTGCATGGATTGGATATATAAATATAGAAATAATTTGGTCTAGATTTTTAATAAGGATATACACTTTATGTTAGGAGTGGATTGTAGACCAAGCTGCCTTAGTTAATATGATGGTATCGAGTAGGGCTATTAATTAAGTGTAGGTGGAGTGGAAGTTATATTTCATTAACACATGCTGCCTTGTGAGAAAAAAAGAATCTGATAATATATAAGCAAGTAGTTATATTTGTAAATTACTGTAAATTAAGTGTTCCTGTTTGGACACAGTCTTGTCAAAGAGTTGACCCCGGGGCTCCCCAACCCTAACAGCTTTCTGTTTGATGGTAGATTATATGTAGCTGCTAATATTGAATAAATAGAACGTTTTGAAAAAAAAAAAGATAATGACGAAAAACTTGCATCACATGGATGAAGTGACGTCAGCTAATGGGAACATTGTCTCCATCATGATCATCTCATTGTGATTATTATTTTGTTGAAAATGAAACCCTTGCCCTATTTTAAGCGATTTTGAGCTCGAATTGCAACTTGTAGCCCTTTGTTTTGGTTTAATTTTTGTACCCTTTAACTTTTCCATATATTTACCAAAAGGTATATTTCTCTACATACAATGTATGTATTTTTCAATACAGCTCTATGACAATCAGATCTACGGGTATAATACTATATTATACACTTGGATATTTGGTTTTTACAAGCAGGAGCTTTATAATTGTCTCTAAAGTTTTAACAGATGAAATTTCTTAACCATGCACTGTCCAAAACATGTCAATTATTAAAACGATGCAACAAAACAGGTTTTACTGCTTGCCAACACATTATTTTGTGCACCTTAATCCTTTAATCTGAAAATACAAATATGAAACTTCTATCCAGTTTATATGTTCTGGTACAGTTTTAATGTTAGCGACATCGTTTTCCTGTTTGCCAACACATTATTTTGTGCACCTTAATCCTTTAATCTGAAAATACAAATAGGAAACTTCTATCCAGTTTATATGTTCTGGTACAGTTTTAATGTTGGCAACATAAAGCAAAATCAATACATGTTACATAGAATATGTGCAAAAAACAAAGCAGTGAGTAATACACAAAACAGATGTTGACCCACACATCACAGTTTTGATTGACCATAAAATATTAAACAAGGATAAAGTATGAATCTGAATATTAACAGAAGTCAAATCTTTTTTAAAGATTTTGTGTTAGTGTATCATTTATAGGCAAGTATAATAAGTATATGGCCACACCTAAATTCTCCTATATATTTTGAATCTTAGAGTTGGTTACAACACTTTTCATTAAAATAAAAACAGTAGGATATACATATATAGAATGTGCGACTTCATTCACTTTCCGCTCCCCGCCCCCGCCAAGATCTTGGTTTCTCGGACAACTTCCCTGTTGTCAATGAAACACTGACCTCCGTTGGAGACGAAACCTGTAAGAGTGGATTTAGGTCAAGGCCAAAAACCTGTAAACAAAGAAACCAAACACATCTTCCTTTACTCGGGAGCACAATATACATGTACATTTTTATATACATTGTACAAATCCATACCTGTCAACCCTCCATCATCAGGAGGGAGACTCCCTCATTTTGACCAAAATTTACCAATCTCCCTCGACATCTTCCTCATTTAAGTCCAAACCAACAATAACTCAAAATCTACATCTTGTGGTTAAATGAGATCCTAGTTACTGCAGGATATGTGTAATGAACATAATAGGTGTATCTGGATCAAATGAATACTCTGTGAAGTTATTTTGATACATAATGAGGGAAAGACAAATTGAACAATGCAGTTTCAGTTGCATTTCACATGCTTTCTCCCTCATTGGAATATTTTGTACAAATTGTATCTGATATATTCTAATTATTCATCAATTAAACTATAGGATTGCATGGTCATGATCACCCTCTCTGGCCAGCTCGTTTGGCCCTTCTGAATCAACATTTAATAGACCACAGGTTACTAATCAGAGACCGAACTCATACAGCCAGAGTATGATACACATTTCCGATTCCCTGTGGTTTGGGAGCTGGAGGATGAGGTTTAATCAATGTTAATCACTGCTAGGTGCTGTAGTTGGAGTATACATGATGTATTGTAGTGTGTTACTACATGGCCCTAAGGCTTATATATCTAGCTACTTGTACTATTTAGTGTAGTGTGTAGGCCCCAGGCCTCCCAGCATCTGTATCAGAGGCGCCCAGTACAGGTCAGGGGTCAATAAGTACCTATACATCTATTACCATGACAACCAGTTGGTATTGAGTTAATTGAAACATATGTACTAGTTAGTACTCATTATTCTCTCAGAGGTGTTCGGTTTATAAATATTCACACCTAAGGTCAAGTTTATGAATTGAAATAGCCTTCATTTCTGTTTTATTTAAAAGTATTTAATTTGAAAAAAAAAAAAATTGAAAAATTTACCATGTATTATTATATCAATGGTCACAAGTATTTTTTTTCTCCTTTACTAATATTAAATGGAGTTGATGTTACCCTGAAAAAAGTCTTGTTTCATGTTGTGAAAGATCAATGATGTTCACATTGCTATAAATACAAGATTAAGACTTGCAACTTGGTCACCATTGTATAATGTTAACATGTGGAGGTTCAAGTGGTTTCATGAGTGCTTGAAGAAGGAGATGAAACTAAATATAATTTGTTTTTGCCAGGAATAGATTGTCTTGTCATCACTGGATTTATGATGTAACCAGGAAAGCACTTAAAACTTCTTCAGATGATCCATTTTAGAAGAATTTAAGAAGCAATCATATTTCTTTTGAGATGTGTTGTGTAATTAAATGTGACAAACACAGGTTTTCTTCTGTAATGCTATAAATGGATGAGGATTGACGATTTGAAGGGTTGTCAGTGATTTCTATAATCAATTTAAGAGAAAGAAGAGAGGATGAAAAATAGTTATAAATATATAAAACAGTAATTAAAACCCCACTTACATGTACTTGAACTTGTGGGGACCTGACCAATAGTTCAAGAAATATAATGGAATTTGAGTATGTAATTCTTTATGTTATGTAACCCTGGTAAATACTAGCTGCAATACACAGCACGGCTAGAGAGATCTTCTCTTTGACTTTAGCTCGATTGGTTAAGCGTAAGATTGTAGTAGCCAGAGGTTCCGGGTTCGACTCTTAGCAGAGGTATTGAAATAAATTATGATCTCTGTGAACATACAAATGTATGGCACCCACGTAGGGACCCGGGAATCATACTCAGTGATACCTGTAAAGGAATCGCTATGGCCTCTGGAAAACTTGAGACAAGTTCTTTCCTGGAGGGGGAGTATATATATTTGTAACCCTGGTAAATACTAGCTGGATTACACCTCTCGGCTAGAGAGATCTTCCCTTTATCTCGATCAGATGAGCGTAAGACTAATAGCCAGAGGTTCTGGGTTTGACTCCTATTGGAGGCACTGAAATAAATAATGACCTCTGTTAATATGTACAAACTTTGTCAGGACAAAACAAACTGTTCAATGAATGAGGAGTACTTGAGAAAACCGGGTTCGAGTAAGTGGGGTTTTTCTGTATACATGGCCAATCAATATTATAAATAGCTTAACAGGATTCCCTGTCTAATTTTCTCCAATTTGTTCACACTGGTGTTAATGTTCGACCGATGCAGTCTGTCCAAGATAAGTCGTAATATTCCCAATTAAGTTGGCACCATTAGACAGCCTTACTTTTAATGTTTTAACTTGCAACAAATGCAAATAGAAAAAATGTTCATTCATAATCATGTGACTTCCAATATTTCAGTCCAATGTAATTTGTCCTCACCCCTGGTGTACCCATCCCAGTATGCCCAATATATATAATTAATATCCCATTAGCTTCAATAATATTTTCTCAAAATAATGAATAAAACAAATGAAGTTATGGTAATTATTACTGAAATGAAAACATGTTGTTAAACCAAGTCAACCCTAGTGCTTTTATACCCCCACCATGAAATGGGGGGGGGGGGGGGCACATAGTGTTACCCATGTCTGTCCTGTCCCATCCCGCCGCGTCCCGTCCCGTCCCGTCCCATGGCAATGTAACAAGCTTATTTAAATAGATGCTGATGGGATTGTCTTCAAACTTCACAAACACAATAGGCTAGAAGAACTAATTTCATATGGGGATGGGGGCATTTATGTCTTACAGACATTTCTAGTTTAATCTGTCTTAGATTAGAATACCTTTACTGTAGTAGCTATAGTCCTTTTGCAAATCATTAGCCCAGCCCTTCATTCTTTAGTCAGCTTTAAGTTGCCTTAATTTCATAGGTTTTATTGTAATGCATGATTAATTCTCGGTATGATGCATTGTTCAGAAAGAGAACATACAGAGTTCAAAGTAGTAAATGTTCTGAAACAGTACCAAATAACTATTTATTTAGATATCCATTCATATTTAAACTGAAAGCAAACACGAACGAAAATATTGCTTTGTGCTTGGTATTTAACTTAACATGGAACCCATAATAACAGTTATATAGCATTCATTTAACACTTTTATTGTGAACACTATAGAAAAACCAACACTGGGATTGTGTAACACTGGGGAACATTGGTCTTTTTATAAGGTGCTTATTTGTAATCTGTATGAACATGTGTATACACAATGTGTAGAAATTTAACAGTATTTCCCAGGGTTTTACTGTAAATATTTACATGACTTTCTGTATGGGTCATCATCAATAGGCCTGTTTAACTCATACACCCCTTAAAACACATTTGAACCCTTCCAAATCAATGGTTGGAATAGTGCATTATAACATTTAAGGGGAGAGTGAGAGAACATTTAACTCGCAACTGTCAACATTTTGTGGTCCAGGTTTTGAATTGTGAACTTCTGATGTGGGAAATATACTTTGAAATGAATCATCCTCGGGACTCAACCTTACCTGACGTCACCAATTTTCTAAAATTAATTGTACTATAACAAGGTACAAATTAAAGCATGCCTCTTTATCTAATTCAAGTTAAAACTCATTGTAACATTGAATTTCTTTGTCTCCACAATAGATTTTGGCTGGTGTACAGCATACAATGTTCAATGTACATGTATGTTGTCATAATTAGAGGTGATTGTTTTAAACTCTATAGATCTTGTAACCTTCCTGCACTTGTAGATCTTATATAAATACATACAAGTCTTTTATATATATGTGTATATTTTGCAGATAATAATTGGTATGTTCAATACATGTCCAAAAATATCAGTATTTTCGTTGGGGGAAAAAATGTGTACTTCTTCAATGCTGCTTGAAAGTTCTCCAAAATTGAAAAAAAAACTGAATTCATTTTGAATCTTGACCTTTGTAAGTAAAATAAATACATATAGCTCTTCTGTGTATATATTTATTGATTCAATAGTTGATAAGCAGATTAGTTTTATATTCATTTACATAAATTATCGTAGTTTGAATCTTGATCAATTTTTATCTCCCTCATGAATTGTGTATGTAATATATATGTGTGACATCTGTTGTTGGTTAACATTTAAAATAAAATGTTTTCTAAGAACCTGAATATTTAGTGAAGGATCATAATACATTTTGTATGTGGTTTCTTAAGCTTTCTCATGGAGGAAGCCTGAACAAGTTTTTGAAAACAAATTTATAGGTATGGACAAAAACATAGGTATGGACAATAATATTGTGGCGCCATTATGCAGTAAAAGTTATTTTGCCGAATTCAGATTTTAGTGCAACAGTAACCAAATTCAAACAGGTAACTGCAATGATAATTTGGTCACTAAAAACTTTAGCTGTGGATTAAAGCAACTTACAGAAAGTGTAATTATGGCAGTCTTAATTTCTAGGTGAATGATTTTAGAGCGAAAGTCACTAATATTAATTAGATTACCACTGAAATATAATTATCGTACGTCCAAATACAGCATTAACATTTCTGGTTCAATATCTTCCTAAACTTTCATTCTCATCATGATCATCACCAACAAACACAGGTTGAAAAGGGGCTGAAGTCCGCGTTACATAAATAATTCACCCCTGAAGTCACATTTAGGCTATTCCAATTCAGGGATTGATATAAATTGTACAGCTCATTAAGGAATTTCAGGAGTGAATGAGTTAATTTATCTGACTATAGGCCATTGTATCAATCATATCGTACATCTTTGGGATAGCAGTAAGTGACCATGATGCACAGTCAGAAATTTTGTCTTTCTCGCTATATACAGAGTTATTGCCCTTGGTTTATTTGTTTGACTGGATCATGGTAAAATTGATCAAAACTGCTGATATTCAGTATTAACTCTTGAACCCCTATAATTTCATAATGAACTATTCCAGCCATTGAATTGGGAGAGTTCAAATGTGTTTTCAAGGGTAAATGAATAAGATCAGAAATAACAGAGACTTGGCATTAATATACTGTTAAACAGCATTCATAATTTGAATATGCATGATTTTACCCACAACTTGAATGTCTGGCAAAACCACATTTCCATCATTTCTTTACCTTTTTCAACATATGGGTATAAACTGCCGTCAGCAAGGCCTCTATGGGACTGTAGAGATGTGACTTTAATTCATGCAGCTGTAGATCAATATTTAGCTTTATATTGTGGTAAAAGTGGATTTTGTCATCTGCGGTTTGAACAGTTACGTTCAATTCCGTAAGGAATTTGTAGTGTTATGTGACTCTGTAGTGGGTTTGGCTCTTTCCAGGTGTGCGTACCTTTAGTCGCGAAATAGTAGTACTCTAGGATGGTACAGCCTTGGGGTTACGGGGGATATTCTGGCTGGTTTGACGAATGTCTGCCCGGGTATTTTTAGTTTATCTGATATGACGGCCATCTTGCCGGGTGAGCCGGGGACAGTTTGTGTAATGCGCTGTCATTGGTCGAGACTGCGGTGGTGGAGCCAGTCATCGAGTCTCTTAGATTACGGATGTTATTCCGGGTATTTACACTAAGGGTCAAGGTCAGGGCTATTTAAGCCGTAGACGGGAGAGAAACCTCGCCACTTCCCTACCGGGATTTGGTCATTACCAACGCTTTGAAAACAAAGTGACTTAGCTTAGTGATACGGCTACGTTCTGAAACCGGAGCGGCTATGCATGGTTAGTTTTATTAGTTAGCTGACACTCTGAAAACAGAGTGGCTTAATTATAATGCATGCGTGTAAGTTAGGTCTATTAGATAGCTGACACTCTGAAAACAGAGTGGCTTTATTGCATGTTTACATCTAGTAGATAGGCCTAGCTGGCACTCTGAAAACAGAGCGGCTTATATGCATGTGTACGTGTTCTGAGATCAGAACTGCTTAGCATAGGAACATGTTCTGAAACCAGAACAACTTAGCGTAGGAATTAGCGTTAAGTTGTAGTCACTGTGCATGTGTAGACTAGTGTTTATTAGGTGTTGTTTCTAGAGGGAGGGTGGAAGTCTAGCCCGTCTCGTAGGCTGGTAGTTATAATTATGGACCAGGTGGGATATATACTCCATAGTTTCGTAGTACTTGTCAAGTTGGTCATATTTACAAGGCATTGAGGTGTGTATTGAGAGTTAACATGGAGCTTCTCCAGGGATTGTCTCATGCATGTACCTGTGGGTAGCTTGTCACAGTCTGGGTAGCCTATTATTTGGATAAGTCTGATTTCCTGGTGTACGTTTTGTTACCATTTCTATACTTGTTACATTCTATTTTACTTCAGGCTTTACATCTGTTTTAACTGGAACTTGGTTGTTATGTTATTTATGTAAATGAAACCAAACTCATCTTAATTCATAATAAACTTGTAGAACTTTTACTGTGGTGTTGTTGTGGGTCTTTCCTAACACTTCGACTAATCTAAGGGAAAAGAACCGGAAGGTGGGTTTAGAAGGTGACTGTTGGCCACTGGTTTTATGTCACGGTCCGGTACATTTTGTACCACATTTAAAATTACACAACGCGAAGTCAATTGTGGTGGCAAACTCTCATCTCCTGACCCCTCCTACTACATAAATGGTGCCTGGTGACCAGGATTAGTCGTATTAGTGAGGAAAGATACCAAGGTTAAACAACAGAGGTCTAGAAATGAATTGAGACTAATTAGGTATTATGGAATAGTTTTATTTGACTTAGAGCAGACATTATAATTAACAAGGGCTGCAGAGTTCAGTAAAATTAATTAAGTTATAAGGGGAGATTACTGTGTCAAGCATTTTGAGAATGGCATGCTATGTGGAAAGTATGAGGAAGAGTTCAGTCAAGGTTGTAGGAAATGATGTACAGCAGGGATTGGGAAACAGGAATTTTGACAATGACAGTGAGCTAGGGATAGCTGGTGTGTAATGTGTTAATGGTGGATACTGGATCACCTGTTTTGGTAATGTCCCAGACCAGGTTTAGAAAGGGTTTAGTTCTGCGGTGTTGGCAAAGTGTTGTGTAAATCTTGTGTCAGCGGACGGGGAAAGGTTAACGGTAAAGGTCAGGCCAGCATAGATTAGATGGGGCTCTCGTCCTTTCGACAAACCTACGTCATGGCAGATTTGGGAGGTTTGGATGGGATATTGGGAATAGATTTTTGAGATGAGTATGATGGTGGTATCCAGGTCCATCGAGGTGCACGGAACACGAGTCGAGGTCAAGGTTAGTTGATTCAATCGGAAACCTGCAGCTGTTCTCATGGAGATATACAAAGTAAAGTTGGAGGAAAGGAATTTTGTGTGATAAATGCTTATATGATTAAGACCACAGTACCCTAAGATAATTGTTTCAGTGGTAATTAAACTTTGTGGATAAAGATATTTGTTCAGAACTAAGTACTGGTGTTAGAAGAGTACCGGCAGTGACTTTTGTGGTGCAAGCTGAAAATAGGGATATAAGTGGAGACAGGAAGTAGCTTCCTGGCTGTGTTTTAGAGTACAGTACAGGAATTCTTAAGTGAACTTCCTGGATGGTGAACTTTCTGAATGTGAATCAGTCAGTATTGTGATTTATGACATAAACAGTATTCATTAGTTGGCATCCATGGGTAGGAGTTGTTGTGGTAAATAAGAAAAAAATTCGCCATATAAAAGAGTACCATGTGAAGTATTTAATCTTATGATGTTTGATGTCTCGCAGGTAGTAGTTTGACATCTAGCAGGAAGTAGTTTAATGTGTCACAGGAAGTAGTTCAGTACAATGTCAAGTTATCAGTGTTTTATCAGTGTCTAGCATTTATTGCAGTGTTTTTGGCTGACAGACAGTCTGTTATGTATTGGGTAGAATCTTATAGTAAGATTCAAATGTTCATAGTTGTTATTCCAATTCATGGAATACAGCTAGCCAAAATTGTTTGACCTGCCAGTAGACAGGGTGGTACCTAACACACTGGAGCAGGTTTCACTCTCCACAATAGGTTGCACGAGTGTAACCGCTGTGAGAGGAGGTCCAGGAGCCATCCATGGGTGACGTAACATTGGAGGGACCATGAAGCTGGAGGATTGTCCATCTCAATCCAACTGGAGTGGAGGCCAGCCGGAGATCTCCTGTTTCTATTTGGATGTGACGCGCATACGTGTGAAGGAGGGAAGACTGTGATGTGTGTTCGTTCGGACTACGAAAGACTTTCGGTTGCGGTTTGTGCCAGTGAAATGTGTTTTTGAAAGACATTTGTTTTTTTATTTTCAGGTGTGTTCGTGAACATTTATACATATTTAACGCGATCACTATTGTAATTGTATATCAGATAATGAATAGGATACCGTTAAGATTTTAGGATTAAGTTGTGTGGCTCAGGTAAGGATTTTGTAGACAAAGTTAATTGACTGTTGGTAATTACTTTGATCTTAAGGTGGGAGGTATGTGGTAAAAGTGGATTTTGTCATCTGCGGTTTGAACAGTTACGTTCAATTCCGTAAGGAATTTGTAGTGTTATGTGACTCTGTAGTGGGTTTGGCTCTTTCCAGGTGTGCGTACCTTTAGTCGCGAAATAGTAGTACTCTAGGATGGTACAGCCTTGGGGTTACGGGGGATATTCTGGCTGGTTTGACGAATGTCTGCCCGGGTATTTTTAGTTTATCTGATATGACGGCCATCTTGCCGGGTGAGCCGGGGACAGTTTGTGTAATGCGCTGTCATTGGTCGAGACTGCGGTGGTGGAGCCAGTCATCGAGTCTCTTAGATTACGGATGTTATTCCGGGTATTTACACTAAGGGTCAAGGTCAGGGCTATTTAAGCCGTAGACGGGAGAGAAACCTCGCCACTTCCCTACCGGGATTTGGTCATTACCAACGCTTTGAAAACAAAGTGACTTAGCTTAGTGATACGGCTACGTTCTGAAACCGGAGCGGCTATGCATGGTTAGTTTTATTAGTTAGCTGACACTCTGAAAACAGAGTGGCTTAATTATAATGCATGCGTGTAAGTTAGGTCTATTAGATAGCTGACACTCTGAAAACAGAGTGGCTTTATTGCATGTTTACATCTAGTAGATAGGCCTAGCTGGCACTCTGAAAACAGAGCGGCTTATATGCATGTGTACGTGTTCTGAGATCAGAACTGCTTAGCATAGGAACATGTTCTGAAACCAGAACAACTTAGCGTAGGAATTAGCGTTAAGTTGTAGTCACTGTGCATGTGTAGACTAGTGTTTATTAGGTGTTGTTTCTAGAGGGAGGGTGGAAGTCTAGCCCGTCTCGTAGGCTGGTAGTTATAATTATGGACCAGGTGGGATATATACTCCATAGTTTCGTAGTACTTGTCAAGTTGGTCATATTTACAAGGCATTGAGGTGTGTATTGAGAGTTAACATGGAGCTTCTCCAGGGATTGTCTCATGCATGTACCTGTGGGTAGCTTGTCACAGTCTGGGTAGCCTATTATTTGGATAAGTCTGATTTCCTGGTGTACGTTTTGTTACCATTTCTATACTTGTTACATTCTATTTTACTTCAGGCTTTACATCTGTTTTAACTGGAACTTGGTTGTTATGTTATTTATGTAAATGAAACCAAACTCATCTTAATTCATAATAAACTTGTAGAACTTTTACTGTGGTGTTGTTGTGGGTCTTTCCTAACACTTCGACTAATCTAAGGGAAAAGAACCGGAAGGTGGGTTTAGAAGGTGACTGTTGGCCACTGGTTTTATGTCACGGTCCGGTACATTTTGTACCACATTTAAAATTACACAACGCGAAGTCAATTGTGGTGGCAAACTCTCATCTCCTGACCCCTCCTACTACAATATAGATGTTTGATGTGCCACTGTATTGTATGTTTGTAGATCTAGCTAGAGCATATATGGCAAAAGAAAAAAGGTAACTGTTCATGGGTCTAAACCGTCTTGTTTAATTCATGAGAACACATCTTTTATTTTCACTTCATATTCCAGAAATACATTCATCAACATTCTGTTACAATGATATAATGAAATATTGATTTCTGATATATAATGATTTCTGTCAGATGTGTTGTTATGTAAATTTATTACCTGGTACAGTTTAAATAGACTGTTTTTATTATGTAGATATAGAAGCAAACTGTTTCTCATGTTTATGGGATGCAGTAAAAATGATGACGAAAATAACTGACATGATACATCAACACTACCTTTCGGAACTAGAAGTCACACACAAAATGTGCCAATAAACTTTAAGGACAGGATATAGAATAGCTAGGCGACTCCGACCCCTTCTCCCCTCTCCAACCATATCTGCCCCTCAGGCTACCACCATCCTCGTCCCAAGAGGAAAGGTATATTACTTTCCGATCACCAGCAGAACGTGCACCGAACTCCTTTTTAGAGACAAAAAACATCAGATGCAGTCACATACATTGTAGGTGAAGAACAGGTAAATAAACAAAAAGGACATGAGACATCAGCATCTGTAACATAAAGAAGGATATTCATGTACAAGTGTCTGCTGTTTGTGGATTTACTGTCCAATTTGGGAGGGAGGGGGGCCTTGGGATGGACGGGGGGCTTATAAGGATGCACATGTACAGGGCACCTTTTTGTGGTCAAATACAGTGCCATTTCATTATTTCCTCAAATTTTTAAAATTATTTGATCATTCAGGTAATTTGGGTGCATGAAGAAAGCAACTATCCTTGTACTGTACATGTATGTTCTGAATTTGTAAAAAACTAGATTATAATTCAATAAATTGGAACACACTATCAGGGTTTGCGTTGAAGCCGTCCCTATATATTTTTCAAGCATAGAAACTGAAAAGGACCCCACTAATTTTCAGGATTCCCTTTTAAACTATGCAGAAGGACCCCATTTATTTAGGAATGGACCCCATTTATAAAATACCCAGCGCAAACCCCGGACTATGATTATGCTTGAAATATCAGTTGGTGGAGTCGCATCTCGGGTGATGACTTTGTACGTGGCTCCGAGGTACAAAAGTTATTTCTTGTATGTATATAAAATGTAGGACATAAACTTATCAGCAGAGTATGCTTGGCAAGATCTTTAAGATAATTGTCCTAAAAATGGAGGAAGCTATTATTCAGCTGTTTACCTGTGATTTACTCGCAGTCAACTGATCTAATTATACTTTAATTTGGGGGAAGTTAACTGGGTGTGACCTTATGGGCCTTTGTAGCCATTGTATACCCTTTCATCTTAAAACTCGGGTACAAGTAAATTACCATCTATATATGGGACAAGGTTTGGGGTACTTTCTAATATTTTATTCATAATTTGTGTAAAACGAGCAGGATTGGCATGGCTTATAGTTGTACATTATGAGAGTTAAATATAAAGGTCTCTGTTCCTTGATCAGCTGAGGGAGCTTGCTTCTCTGGCTCAGTTGGTATGAGCCGTGGATTAATTATCACACCAGAGACCTGGGCCCGTATTCATGAAACAGTTCCTGCTCAAGTATGGTTTCTGTGCTCAAGTTAAGCCAGCTTTCTTGTTTCTCACCTTAACCATGTCAATGGACAAAAATTTTAAATTATAAATATTGAAAACAGTATTGGGCATCACATCTTTTCTATCCTTTTTGACAAAATATTCTCCTTCCTAATGTCTCCCTTGACACAACCTCACTTTTGGCCTTTAGTTGAGCGTTTGCCGCTTTGAGGAAGGCTATGGGTTCTGTCCCCAGGCTGAAACATACCAGAGTCTCTAACAATGGTAGTTATTACTCCCTGCTTGATGCTTCAGCATTGTGGGAGTGGAACAACTGGTTGGCCCGTTGTCTATTGAGTATAATGTGACCGGGTGGGGTGTTCTGCTGGGGGCCCTCGGCAGTGTATTTCAGTGTGGTAGCACTTTAAGTCGACAACAGATCCTGACTATTGCAAGAAGGCTTATACGACCATACCGCACCCCTCCCAAATACACATGATCTCAACACAAGCACCCACATCGCATAAACAGGGAGGCTGTAGACGTAAAACCAACCAACATCTCTTCAATTTGTTCCCAAAACTTTGATAAGATAAGGTTTTCTAAAATGAATCTTTTACCAGAACAAAAAATTCCTCTTGAGCACAAAATCCTAATGTGAGCATGAGAATGGTTTCATAAATACTGGCCCTGGGTTTCGATCTTTACGGAGGAAAATTCCAAAATGGGGAAAAAGGAACAAGGCACCATACCATATAACATTGATTAAGTATACACATTTAAAATATTACAGACGGAGTGTATTGGTGTGGGTTTGATGGCACCTTAGAATTTAAATTGATTATATATCAGGTATATATACATTCATTTCAAGAGATTCTTTAAGTCTTAATGCATGTTAAAAATTCTTTTGTTTTATTCCCTATTAATAGTATATGAGTGATTAAAGCAATGTGATACATATGTTGTTTATATTGATGTTTCATAATGATAATAAACACGTACGATTCATAGCAATTTATATAAACATATGTATAAATGTATACATTGATAGGGTGTGTCAGATTTATTGATTAATAATCGCGGTAAGTTAATACCGTTTAGATTTTACCACAAAAATTATCTACAAGGTCCTACACTACAGTCTATTTTTAGGTCCCATCCACTTTTTTGTTCACATGAATGTATTTAGGGGAATAGGAATCGTTTGTCAATTGATTTCCCACCATTTTTTTGGAGTCGAACATATACTGGTTTTATCTCGGCATTTTGTAGATTTTTATTGAAATAAAAAAACCTGACAAATATATACCACATGCAAATTTGACACTGCAAGGTCAGAATTTAAAGCAAATTGCAAGGCGATTCAATGCCCCGCAGGAATACATTTCGGATCCTTCATGAGATGAAAGGGGTTCTTCAAAGCTTGTTGAGATATGCAAGCTGATAAGGGTAGTGTATATTCTATAAGCACCTAAGGTGGACGCTACAAAAAAAAAAAAATGATACAAAAATGCACTTTAAAAACTTTTATATATGATCAATTGAGCCTTCAAAATACAAGAATCTTTCTGGGCCAAGTTTTAAATTAATTTAGGTGTACATGTTATTTTAAATTAATGCATATATGTGTCCTTGCTAAGGTGGTTCATTAATGACTGTAATTGATTTCCTGCTAAATGGACTGTCACATTTAAGTGCAAATGATCCAGTTATTATTTGTAAACAGCTGATTATTTTGGCCTAATCACTTTCCGTGCTGAGTTGACAATTTTAGCTTAATATTTTCTAGCAATAAACATTCCTTTTTCAATTATTACCAATCAAAGTTGTTAATCAGATACAGTAAAATAAATTCAAACATAACTTACTCGGAAGTTGTGGGGACCTGATCAATAGGTCGAGGAAGACATGGTACTATTAGAGTAATCCGAGGTTGGTTGAATACGTACGAACTCGGTTCGGACTGAAGCTGGGTACCACAAAATCAAAAGTACCACGGTATAACACGATATTTATAGGCAAATACTGCGGTACGTACCACAGTATACCACCTTGATTGAATGTTTAAGCTAGCTAAAGGTCTCTGGCTGTTTTTGTTCTAAAGCCAGGTGAATCAACAAGAGGCCTGTCATAAGTTTCTTGTTGTGTTATCCTCTAATATTGTTTGAGTGAAGCTATGTCTGTCTTAGTTGATCAGCAAACGTATAGGAAATTATAATTAAATCATATTGGAATTCCAATTGATCTATGTAGCAAATAGTTCTTGATAAGTTAAATGAAAGTCACCAAAAAGCCGGTACAGGACTAATGTACCACGGTACGTACCATCACAACTTTATACTAGGTATACCAGTACAGGACTAATGTACCACGGTACGTACCATCACAACTTTATACTACGGTATACCAGTATACCGGTAAAACCGCCAAGCCCTATATATAGTTGGGACTAAACCAACTGTTCATCGAATGAGCGGTTTAATTTTCGAGTAAACCTGGCTCAAGTAAATGGGGTTTTACTGTAGTTCGTTTACACATTTCTTCAATCTGCCAGCAAAGCAGTTTGTTTCTACTATACATTAAGCTGCTATATGACTCAGATTTTTTCGCTATCCACATAATTATCAAGTGATTAAAGACTATTTTGAGGACAGATGTTTGATATATATTGTAGATATATTTTGCTATCCAGCTGTTTTGGGTGGGAAAATGCTGGTGTCTGGATTAATAAGGCTTTAATACGCAGCCTGAGACTTGCATGATTTTGTTTTGAGATGATATAAATAGATGCTGGATGATACTTTATACAAACCGGACTTCAGTCTGGAGTATCAAGGGTCCCTAGACTCTCCTAATGAATTTTTTTTCTATACATGCAGTTATCTCCCCTTATTTCTGCTTTGATGTGATTTTAAACTGAATTTTAACATTCTAAACACTACTGTTAATTTCACTGTGTTAAGATCATCTTTATCATTTTGTTAAAAATTAGTACCATAACATATTTGATTTTCGTATAAATTTCTAACCCCCCCCCCCCCCTCCCCCCTTTTCATAATTTTAAGATTTAATTGTCATGTCGTAAACATTAATTTCTATTAATTTTAAATTACTGATTTTGAAATTGTTAAAACTTTAACAAAAAGATCAATGTAGAAAAAGGTACCCATTTAATTATTAACTTCTTTTAGGAATAGAATTTTTATATCCACTGAAGGCATCGCAAAGAAAAAAATACATAATGGACATTTGAATTCAAAGACAATTTATAATAACCCAGTAATTTGGAGTGAAATAACAAATGTAGATTTAGCCTACGCATTGTTTTCGTATTCAGGGTCTACACATATATTTTTTTGACAGGGATACGCCTACAATAGTCCCAATTTAAGCAATCACGAACTTAAATATAAAACCCAAAATGATTTAAACATTACAGGGTGCCCTGACCTGCGTTTAAATCGTCATTGTCTTGTGTTTGGTAAGGGTTGTACTGATCACCGTTTATTTAAGGTCTTTTGTACTAACCCCTATATGTAACAGTAGGGGAGTTCACGCTCCAGTAAATATATTGTTTCATGAATTTTAAAAGTCACAGTTCTAGATCTATACTGTATATAATTACAAAATATACACATTATATAAATATATGTAGGTATATATACCAGATATTCACATAGATGTTCGATACTGTATTTCCACTTAAGTACATGATGTGATCATGAAGATGCAGAAAATTTAATTGTGAAATTGTATTGACTTATAATTCATTTAAATAGAGGTACTCCGGGTGTCCTTTGTCAATTTGCAGCATTCTGACAGCAAAGTTACGGGCAGCATTCTGGCAGCATGGAAATGAAGCATTCTTGCAGCATGTGCTGAAAGTATGCTGCACAATTTTCCCCTTTTAATCCATTATTGTAAGGCATTATCATGCTACTTACTGTATATGCAACAGGGAAATTAAGCAGTTTCTGGCAGCATCTACTGAAAGTATGCTGCACAATTCCCCCCTTGTAATTGTCAGGCATTATCATGCTACTTACTGTATATGCAACAGGGAAATTAAGCAGTTTCTGGCAGCATCTGCTGAAAGTATGCTGCACAATTTCCCCCTTGTAATTGTCAGGCATTATCATGCTACTTACTGTATATGCAACAGGGAAATTAAGCAGTTTCTGGCAGCATCTGCTGAAAGTATGCTGCACAATTCCCCCCTTGTAATTGTAAGGCATTATCATGCTACTTGTATGCAGCATGACAGCAGCACGTACTTAGTTTACTGGCAGTCCATCCTGCAATTGCAGCACATGCTGGCAATCTGTATTTAGGGACTCCATTATAACAGAACTGACAGTACATGTACATTATTCAGGAAACTAATGCTACTGTTAATTTTTTTTTACCTGTATACATGTGTAGAAGGATACTAATGTACACCTTTCATTGTTATATTAACCCTGTACTGTAAAAGAGGAAATGGTAACATTATTGTCACTTTGATAAATATAAATTAGCACGAGGCATAAATATATCCACTTGTGAAAATTTATTTATAGATAAATATAGGTTATAAATGAATAGAACATATACCACTATTGATCTCGGAACAAGACGGTTCACACCATGATGACGGTTTAGTCAGGTGTCAATGATATAATGAGCTCTATCAATTTTCCCCGTACGTAAATATCCACATTTTTACAGTATATATGATCATTGACACATTTGTCCAATACATATATAAATTATAGTTGACCATATCTTTGATATTAATTACTAAGACCCTGACAGTGGCGTAGATACATTTTGTACATGTATACAAAAATAACGAGGATAAAATATTAATTTGAAGTGTCTGGCAATTTATTAATTTAATCAATGTAGTTGCTGTTGTAAATGCATTTTGATACCTGAATTCTAAGCTAGGGTACATTTATCCCTAAAACTATACAATGGACTATTCCAGCCTTTGATTTGGAAGAGTTCAAATGTGTCTTCAGGGGTATTAATGAGTTAGACAGTGAATCTAGGTGACCATAAACAAATCTATCGTTAAACCAAACATTTCACGTCTTGTTAAAACCTACAAGATGAAGTCTGTCGCCAAATTGTCCAGTATTTTCTGGAGGCAGTTGGGCTAATGCCAGGATCTTTGTTAAAATAACGTATTAGTACCACAAAGTTTTTATAGAGAAACCAAGTAGTGTAATACCTGACTAACTGGGTGTTTATAATGTAATCCAGCCTTTGTTAGTGGGATCCCTGTGCCCTAATGCAGTGAAGAATGCTAATTGAGAATCATTTGGGTTGAAAACGAAATGGATTAGGAAAACCATGGATCTAGAAGAATAACAAGAATGTATAATGTTATTGTTATACTATAGACTATATATATAGATACATGTCTCTGTTGTATGGAATTTTTACGACACAATAGATAGTGTTACACAGCAGTATTCAGGAATCTGGTCGCATCAATTTTCAGTCGGTGTTTTTACATGTATAAGCTTATTGTATATATTATGTACAGTATATACATGGTCCATATAGAAGTTGAAATGTGCTGGAATTTGGGGTCAGTGCTGGAAAAGTGCTGGAATTTGCTCATAAATGTATGAAAAGTGCCTGAATTCATACTTACGAGATGTAAACAAGCAATTTTTTTTCAGATTCATATTAAATAAAATAAAATAAACATCATTAATTTTTTTAGAAAATTTAAGTTGTCAATATACCCCATTTCCTTGCAAGTTTGGACAAAAAAATGCACCTTGAAAAAATCGGTATGAACAATGAATATATATATAGCTGCTGGTGAAAATTCCTCTAGGGTTTGACATTGTAACTTGTTTCAGTATCCTACCCCCCCCCCCCCCCCTCTCTGTATTGATTTTATACAGACCTGCAACTTAACTCATTCATACATGTGTAACAAGAGACGAAAAATGCACGGCCAGACCGGGGTTCAAACCTGGGACCTTCCGAACTCTAGAAGGACACTCAACCATTTGAGCTATCTTAAATTGTTGCTGACGTTTGACCCAGTCTAGATCCGCTACATTCCTCTCTCCTTTTACAAAATCTTTGACCCCGAAGACACACACGAGACCCTATACTATCTTGTTATTATAAGCTTGCTTAATTGGGTATTATTTCGTTGGGCGCCAAAAGTGACAGGAACGGGGAAAATGCACGGCCAGATGAGGTTCGAACCCAGGACGGACGCTCAGCCAATTGAGCTATCTCTGGTCACCGATGATTCCTCTGGGTAAGATTCTTAAGCTGCCAATGCAAACACTCGGCAAGCCTGGTATTTTGCAACTTAAGAATCTTACTCCTTGGGTTGAGATCCCCCTGTCTCGCACCCAAGGGGATGGAAGTTTATTTTAATCCTTGCAGTTAATTACAAGCCTGTATTTATACCTGTAGTATATGGTTACATAGAACAAGTCAGCTCACAAAAATATGCTCTGTCATTTTGAAAAAGTAACTGTTGCATCATCGATCCCTTCATGAAATATATAAACCACCTTGGTCTACCATCGGTTTTCTCCCCGCAGTATACATGACGCGTGTCCCAGTTTTTGTACGGAAAATATGAAACCAGATAACAGAGCTAGATTCTGTAAAAATGGCATTGTGTCACCATTTCTATGGATAATATCATCAATTTGACAATTCTGTCACTTGATTTATGTATCAAGTTGGTAAATGGACTGCAGTGTAATGCATTCATTGGATGGAGTCACCATTGTCGTTAATTTTTGTCGCAGAAAAAGCGTGGGAGTACGACATGTGCAACGATCAATAATTCTATAGTGTTACGCAGATAGAAACACCTAAAGCTACTGCATTGGATAAGATTTTTGAAATTAGACTTTCAGCGAAGCCCAACCTGTAGAACACTTCCAGAACATTACCAGAACTATGTGTTCACTAGCTAGAGCTCTAGTATTGTAGAAATATTATAGAACACTTCCAGAACATTACCAGAACTAAGTGTTCACTAGAGCTCTAGTATTGTAGAACACTTCCAGAACACTTCCAGAACATTCCCAGAACTAAGTGTTCACTATATATAGAGCTCTAGTATTGTACAACTATTGTAGAACACTTTCAGAACATTTCCAGAACTAATTGTTCACTAGAGCTATAGTATTGTAGAACTATTGGAAAACACTAACAGAACATTACTACAACTAAGTGTTCACTAGCTAGAGCTATAGTATTGTAGAACTATATTGTAGAACACTTCCAGAACATTAATACAACTAATTATATATTAAAGTGTTCTAGAACATTCCTCATTGTCATTAACATTCTGTAACTGTCCATGAATTGAACATAATGTTCTAGAACAATTCTAGAACCAAATTTTCTGCTAGAACAAAATTAGAACAATTATGTTCTAAAACAGTTCTTAAGAACTAAATGTTCTTGAAAAGTGTCTCATTTAGCATTCTATAACTGTCCAAGACTTGTTCTTGAACCTTAAGCTAGAATCTATCTAGCACAGTTCTGAAATTTTTATTCTTGAACAGTTCAAGTGAAATTCTAGAACAGTTCTGGGTCATCGCTTGATGTTTTCGTTTTCAGTTAAATGTTTCATAGGAATTCAAGTTCTGTTTGAAATAACTTGAAATAGGTCCAATCTCCATTCATTCTTATACCTATAATAACTGGTTTAATATTGAAAGACAATGCATAAAGTTATTTAAAATTTAGGTCTGGAAGCTATTTTGATTAAATACCATTCCTATTTTAAGATTTTGAAACCCCATGATAGTTATCTAGTC
This sequence comes from Mimachlamys varia, assembly GCA_947623455.1. Classification (NCBI taxonomy): domain Eukaryota; kingdom Metazoa; phylum Mollusca; class Bivalvia; order Pectinida; family Pectinidae; genus Mimachlamys; species Mimachlamys varia. The sequence continues at coordinate 15,350,404 of OX392541.1, forward strand.
AATTTCAATTAGCAAAATATGCCCATAACAATTTAAAATTATTTCCGTTCCGAACATTTAGAAGCACATCGTTTTAACTTAAATGTGTTTTCCGATTGTAACAAGAGATATTGTATAATGGGTTGCTGGAATTTAATTTTCAAATTTATTTGCTTTGTTTTCAATTACTTTCGTATATATGGAGTGCACCTGTTTGAAACCGTTGCCAACACATCGTCAATACCGTAGTTAGCTTAATACTGATACTATACATCTGATTACCCTTCTTCTTGGGCCGCCGTGGCTGAGTGGTTCAGGTTGTTCCAACATTCTACCACTAGCCCTCCACCTCTAGGCTGCGGTGGCAGAGTGGTTAAGGTGTTCCAACATTCTACCACTAGCCCTCCACCTCTGGGCCCTGGTGGCCAAGTGGTTAAGGTGTTCTGACATTCTACCACTAGCCCTCCACCTCTGGGCCCTGGTGGTCGAGTGGTTAAGGTGTTCTGACATTCTACCACTAGCCCTCCACCTCTGGGCCCTGGTGGCCGAGTGGTTAAGGTGTTCTGACATTCTACCACTAGTCCTCCACCTCGGGCTGCAGTGGCAGAGTGGTTAAGGTGTCCTGACATTCTATAACTAGTCCTCCACCTCTGGGCTGCGTTTGCAGAGTGGTTAAGGTGTCCTAACATTCTACCACAAGCCCTCCACCTCTGGGCCGTGGTGACCGAGTGGTTAAGGTGTCCTGACATTCTACCACTAGCCCTCCACCTCTGGGCTGCTGTTGCAGAGTGGTTAAGGTGTTCTGACATTCTACCACTAGCCCTCCACCTCTGGGCTGCTGTTGCAGAGTGGTTAAGGTGTTCTGACATTCTACCACTAGCCCTCCAACTCTTGGCTGCGGTGGCAGAGTGGTTAAGGTGTTATGACATTCTACCACTAGCCCTCCACCTCTGGTCCATGGTGGCCGAGTGGTTAATGTGTCCCAACATTCTACCACTAGCTCTCCACCTCTGGGCTGCTGTGGCAGAGTGGTTAAGGTGTTCTGACATTCTACCACTATAGCCCTCCACCTCTGGTCCATGGTGGCCAAGTGGTTAAGGTGTTCTGACATTCTACCAGTAGCCCTCCACCTCTGGTCCATGGTGGCTGGGTGGTAAAGGTGTTCTGACATTCTACCACTATAGCCCTCCACCTCTGGTCCATGGTGGCCAAGTGGTTAAGGTGTTCTGACATTCTACCACTAGCCCTCCACCTCTGGTCCATGGTGGCCAAGTGGTTAAGGTGTTCTGACATTCTACCACTAGCCCTCCACCTCTGGTCCATGGTGGCCAAGTGGTTAAGGTGTTCTGACATTCTACCACTAGCCCTCCACCTCTGGTCCATGGTGGCCAAGTGGTTAAGGTGTTCTGACATTCTACCAGTAGCCCTCCACCTCTGGTCCATGGTGGCCGAGTGGTTAAGGTGTTCTGACATTCTACCACTATAGCCCTCCACCTCTGGTCCATGGTGGCCAAGTGGTTAAGGTGTTCTGATATTCTACCAGTAGCCCTCCACCTCTGGTCCATGGTGGCCAAGTGGTTAAGGTGTTCTGATATTCTACCAGTAGCCCTCCACCTCTGGTCCATGGTGGCAGGGCAGTAAAGGTGTTCGAACATATTCTACCACTAGCCCTCCACCTCTGGAATGCGAGTTCGAAACCCAAGTGGGGGAATTGCCAGGTACTGGCCAGAGGTCAGTGGTTTTTCTCTTGGTATTCCGGCTTTCCTCCACTTCTAAAACCTGGCACGTCCTTAAATGGCCCTGGCTGTTGATAGGACGTAAATCAAAATAAACCAAACCAACTCTACTTCTTACGAACCAATAGTTGATGTAAGCACAGATCTTGAGCTATTATTTAATTACTGGCCTTGAAATGACAAGTGGTATTTGAATTTATGATACTTATAGTTGTTTAAATTTTTGGGGCTCAGGTATTTCTCTGTAGTCGCAATAAAATATCTCGAAAGGATTTAATTTTATGCAACATGGCTACTTAATAAACCATCATGCTCATGATAGAACTTGTGAACTAGAGTGATAATTATTTTAGCTTCCATGAAAATGATTGTTATTTTTGATAGTAAGTGGGTGATATTTTGTTTCTTTTGATATAAAATATCACAAAACGAAAAATCTTACTCATGGAATATTTAATTTGTATTTGCTGGGTTTCTAATTTTGTGATATCCTTGGTGACTGTAAACGTTGTGAAATTATACCCTCAACAAATGTTAATATCATCAACTCGGTTGTAAGGGTGCATGCATGATTTCATATTAAAAGAGTGTATATACTCAGACCCCCATATAAAGAACCTTGGATTTATAAAGGAAACCATTTTGTCACTTTAAGTATTTTGGATCTATTGGATGGTATTCTCTACATGAATGAAGAACAAACATTTATCTTAATAGAGATGTTTATAGACAAAGGGATTTAGCTCATTCAACATGTAGTGAATATGTGAATACGGAATATGTGCTTGACTTTCTCCAGCTAGTTCTACTTGCTTGGTAGATTTTTCTTAATATTAAAACACAGGGGCATTTGTCAACTAAAACATGATATTATTACCCTGACGACGCCTTTTGGCGGTTTACTAATGTCCTGCTAACGACACGGTAAGGCTTTTTGCGTCCTGGCTTTATATAGAGAGGGTCCGGTATTCCCTGGCAAATGCGAGATGTATAGCAGATTTCACGATATATTGAGATATATATACTTGTATAACAAATGTAACTACCTAGTTAAAGTCTTGTATATTTTTTTTCCATTCATACAGGAAGTGTATGCTGTAAGGTCTGGTATTGTCTATACGGGCCGAGGAAATGAAATGTGATATTATTGAGGGTCGTGATATTAAATGAAAACAAAGGGATAGCACAATCAACATATACAATAGTAAATTATATGCATCACCTTCAGTACTAAAGGAATTGTACTGTAGATTTCACATAATATTTACAATAAAGCTTTTTGTCAACTGAAAACATGACATTGACAGGAACATGTTATAAAGTGATGTGCTATTAAGTGAAATGTACTCAGTACTTTGTTTGTATACAAACAAAAAGATGATTTTATAATCTGAAAACATGACATTAACAGGAACATGATATAAAGTGATGTGCTATTAAGTGAAATGTACTCAGTACAAATGTTTGTATACAAGCAAAAAGATGATTTTATACAAATTCCACAGTAAAACCTTTGTTATTCCAGTCACAAGTTGGAGTAAGCTCCGGGTTTATCCAGGCAATTTCAGGTGACATTTTGAATCATCCCGAGCATATATAATCCGTGTCTTTTCTACGATCTCAATCCCGCCACTTTTTGCACCGAGTTAAGTTGGCTGGATTATCATGCTTCTCTGCGTAGTAATGATTTAGTGCAGTGGAGCTGAAGTGTCTAAGAAAACATCTGTATATCAGAAGAAATAGGCGTATTGTGTATTTGTAGTCTTGGTGTAAACAATTAAGTCTTACTGGTGCACAACTATTAATGGGTTCAGTATTGTTTCATGCAGATTCACCACAGGGGTTTATTGTACTTATACTCATCCGCAAGATGGAGGTGTTTGATTTTTCTGGTGACCTATAGCTATTTCTAATGGAGGAAATGTAACTGTACTCAGGTTCTTGTTTTCTATCTTTTTTTATCATAATACTTATAGATTTTTGTGAAACGGAAAAATTAGTTTCAACAGCAAATTATTCAGTATTGACTGAAATATGTACCATCATGAAATCTGGGACCGTAAAGACTTACCGTATTTTACCGGGAATAAGCCCCCTCTCACGATTAAGCCCCCTCCCAACTTTGGCAACGGTTCTTCGAACAGGGTGGGAGCCTGTGAATAAGCTCCCACCCTAAATTTTGTCTTTCACTCAATAAAAAGCATGTTAATTTCTTTTTAATTTTGTGTCTGAATATCCAAGATGGCGAACTTTTGTGATCAGGGGTGTATTCGTGAATAAGACCCCTCCCTACTTTTGATCAATTCTTTTTCTCAGGGGGGGGCTTATTCCCGGTCAAATACGGTAGTGGGGAGTGTATGTGACTTTTTGCTACCAGTTTCGTACTAGCCCTCCGTATCCATATCTCTTGGTTGTGATTTCCGAGGTCTCTTTGAGTTGACGCCAGGTACTGGCTGTTACCGAGGGTTGTGGTGGTGGTCTCTTTGGGGCAGTTGATGCCTGAGGAATACTGGCTGTTACTGAGGGTCGTTGTGGTTTTTCTCCGGAACTCTAGCTTTCCTCTTTCACTAAAACCTTGCATGTCTCCTTAAATAATCATAAAACAGTTAATTGTAGTTGTGTAAAACACGAAGAAACCAAACCTGAAATCTATGTAAACCAGACTTCATCAGCATCTGCTGTCAACATATATTTATATATAACCTCTGTATTTTTTTGTGCATTTATATATTTTAGTGCATGTATTTTAGTGCACTTACATATTTTAGTACATTATCAAATTTTAACAGATTATGTCAGTGTATTGATGATATGACATGATCACATCGTATCACAGCAAAAAATAATACAAACACTTCAAACAGCGCTATCCGGGGTTTGACCCTATATATTTCAGCATTTACTAGGACTACATAAAGTGAATTCATGATTTGGACTTTTGAAAAAAAGTCATGTTATCACTGATACACCATTTCGTATCTATTATTATCTTGATACAACAATTATAGCTATACATAACTGATACCTAGGGATGTTTTCAGCCAAACTCCCGCGTTTGCGTTAATCCATATTTAATCCCCCAGTGTTTATTTTGCACCACACAATCTAATTACTATGTATATAAATTTATTGATGTTTGGAGTAATGGTAAGTTAGCAATAATTAACCTTTTCACCACTAAGTGTATTGTAGATCTAATTTGATCAGATTCTATCATGCATAAAGATGAGTCCATAATATGGTCGAAGAGTGGTACTTCTGCAGGGAAATTTCCTCATGACATGCGAGATACACAGTCCTATCTTAAGCTGGTGTATCTACATATATACTGTAGCTAGGGTCTAGATTTATTGGGTAGAATTCGGTACCTGACTCAAACAATAGCAGCTTGAACTTGTCCTTGGTTTTCCTACCTTATCAGCTTAACGTGTAGTCAACCAAAAATTTAATTTTGGACGTATTTTAAGGTGTGTTTAAATTCAAAAGCAAAACTGCATGTCTAAGGAATTCTGAAGGTTTATCTGAACACAACAATTCAAAATTAATTCCTAAATTTAAGGATTATTGTAAATATAAAGCACTTTGAATTTTTTTTTTATGACCCATTAAGCTGAATATACTTTGAACAATAGACCACTTGTGTATTCTGTTCCATCTTATTAATCTGGTACTCAATGTGGCGAACATGTGTTCCGTGTTCCTTTGGAACCCTGCAGACCCTTCAACCTCATTATCTTGGCACCCTAATCAATTGATGGATGAGTCCACAGTAATAAGAAAGGGATGGCCAGGTTATTTTTGTAGATAAAAAAAAAACACAAACGGGGAAAGTAAGTTTGTCTTGTGATGCGTTGAAGGAGGTAATAATAGAGAGACAGGGTTATATTTGGACAATCACGATGGTATGAATCACATTGTTGATGCTTGCGTAAATAATTCTACAAGTTTACGACTGTTGTCTTCGCACTGGTGTGTATTCTGGGACCCACTCTGACTGTACGTACTTTATGTATAAATAGAACCCAGGAACCTACTTGTGACTACAAAGAACACTGTCATACCTCTTGGCATTGTACATGTGTCAAAAATCCGGTGTTTTTTTGTCGGAGTGCCACCAGCTATATATCCTGTAATAATGTACTATATATTGTCTGCACCCTGATCAAGGACTGCCAGCAGGCCCCGGTTTCATCAACGTTCCTTAACTTAAAAATCCCCTTAGGAAAGCATTACAGAAGTTCAGGAAAGTTCCTTAACTTAGGATTTCCCCCTTAAAATCTGTAATGCTTTCCTATGGAGATGTTTAAGTTAAGGAACTTCCTTAAGTTAAGGAATGTTGATGAAACCAGGGCCTGAAAAAAGAGCTCAGCAGGAATTATTCTGAATAGATATCAGTGTCTACAGGTGCTCAACGTACTTTTTATCTCATTCACCCCTGAATAAATATGAACTTTATTTATTTTAAATAAAGAGGATGGCGTATCAACTTATCTAGATTCTGTAGATTTTATTTGTTTTGCAACAATTATGAAACAAGTTATCCAACTTATATTAATCACTCTTGTTGGCTCGGATGTTAGCACACGAGGGGTCTTATTGTGAGAGGAAACCAGAGTACCCGGAGAAAACCAATGTGGTCAGGCACTGGTGACCCCATACCTTTTCACGTCTGATCGGGGAATCGAACCCCGGCTGCCATGGTGAAAGGCAAGTGCGCTATCCACTGCACCACCCGACCACCCTTTCACCCCTGAAGACACATTTGATCTCTTCCTTTTTAAAAGGGTTCAATATACAGAGAGAGTGGATTTAAAACTATAAGTTTATAACATAATGAACCAGAAAGCTTTAAAACTTATTACAATTAATGCAATAGGTTATATCACGCATTGAACACGAGATAAGACTGTGCTACGTACATTATAAATCCAGTACAATAGTCTATATAAAAAGCTAAGATATATATGTCAGTGTATTTCATTAGGCTGCCCCAGCCTTGACAATGTCCCGACTATCATATTACATTGTCTTTATACGATCTTCTGCAGATTGCATTTAGTCCATTATAGTTGGGATACATGTATATAACGGAGCTATATTATTGAAGTACCTGCATGACCGCTATCACCGTATATGTTGGGAAATTTTAATGTGCAAATCAAGCTTGATAAAATTTTTCTGACCCTCCCCCTCCCCCCCCCCGCCCCCCAACACCCTCTTTCATTAAAGTTTTGAATAAAATCTGTTCTTAAGCCTAATTTAACCATAACATTGGATATGAATTACTTCAAAAACTCGTACGTTTTAGTTATTTATAGAAAATGGCAAATTTTAGAATTTTTAAATGTCTATGCTAACAAAGCTTATTACAGTTCTGGCCCCAGGTCACTGTAGATATTGTCAACTTGATTGTAATATGACTAATTAGCAGCTTTGTTATTCATGATTTACGAGCGACAGATATTTATAGAAACTTATTATTTCTTGTGTGCAATGAATAAGACAAGGAAATTTCACCACAGGGGTTCTTAAACAAGTGTTTTAAATGGCTGAATTATCCCAAACCGTCCACCAATCGTCTTTTTATGGTCTCAATCGAATGATCGATATTCTAGCAGGGAGTGTTATTATTGTACCATATATTTTGCGTACCTGGTACTAAATTAAGTGTCTTGGACACTGGTAAATGAGAAGTTGGGGGAAGCCATATTTATCTACATTGATATATATAGTACACATTTCCCCTCATTTTGCAAGAAAACAAGGAATGTATTTTCAAAATGGCGAGATTCCTAAATATCTTATTTACTGTCGGTACAAACAATTTACAACTGGATTTTCATGATGTTATGCATTCACATTTTGTGAAGGAACAAGTGCTTTTATGTTAAATACATTAATCAGTTTCTTAAAACTACAAAAGGTACTTATATACTGGTATTATGGTGTTGTGTATTTAGTCATTATAAAACACCCAAATGATATCTTTGTGGTGGCCAAGTGGTTAGGGTGTCTGACATTCTGCTACCACTAGCCCTCCACCTCTGGATTGTGGTGGCCAAGTGGTTAAGATGTCTGACATTCTGCTACCACTAGCCCTCCACCTCTAGATTGTGGTGGCCAAGTGGTTAAGTTGTCTGACATTCTGCTACCACTAGCCCTCCATCTCTGGGTTGTAGTGGCCAAGTGGTTAAGGTGTCTGACATTCTGCTACCACTAGCCCTCCACCTCTGGATTGTGGTGGCCAAGTGGTTAAGATGTCTGACATTCTGCTACCACTAGCCCTCCACCTCTGGATTGTGGTGGCCAAGTGGTTAAGATGTCTGACATTCTGCTACCACTAGCCCTCCATGTTTGGGTTGTGGTGGCCAAGTGGTTAAGATGTCTGACATTCTGCTACCACTAGCCCTCCATGTTTGGGTTGTGGTGGCCAAGTGGTTAAGATGTCTGACATTCTCCTACCACTAGCCCTCCACCTCTGGATTGTGGTGGCCAAGTGGTTAAGATGTCTGACATACTGCTACCACTAGCCCTCCACCTCTGGATTGTTGTGGCCAAGTGGTTAAGATGTCTGACATTCTGCTTCCACTAGCCCTCCACCTCTGGATTGTTGTGGCCAAGTGGTTAAGATGTCTGACATTCTGCTACCACTAGCCCTCCACCTCTGGATTGTGGTGGCCAAGTGGTAAGATGTCTGACATTCTGCTACCACTAGCCCTCCACCTCTGGATTGTGGTGGCCAAGTGGTTAAGTTGTCTGACATTCTGCTACCACTAGCCCTCCACCTCTGGATTGTGGTGGCCAAGTGGTTAAGATGTCTGACATTCTGCTACCACTAGCCACCCACCTCTGGATTGTGGTGGCCAAGTGGTTAAGATGTCTGACATTCTGCTACCACTAGCCACCCACCTCTGGATAGTGGCTCATTTATGTTCAAATTTATCATAATTGATGACATCAATGTTGCACACCATGGGTACTAACCCATTCTGTACAAATCTGTATTTTATTTGACTGTATGAAAACAATATATTATTTATCTTATCCCAAAAGCGCCCCTTTGTAACTAACTTTTTAGGTGCCCTAGCTGTTACAGGCGATAATTATGGCAAATACGGTAAATGCCCTGGCCCAATATCACAGCAGTGATATATCTGAATTAATATCAAAGGCAGGCTTATATTAGACACAATAGATTACAGAGAAACCAAAGTGGAATTCTCTAGTGTTTTCCTGCAGTCTGTACAGGAAAACTTCAAGACATTTCATGTAAGTTATAGTATAGTGCATATAATTAACTGCCCCAGTCAATGGAGAGCTGTCTGATGGAGATAATTTGTTTGCTATCCTCATGATTATACCACTACAAGTTGTAGTAGGGTCAGAGGTAGACCTTATCAGCCTCACACACAGCTGTTAAGGTTACACCCTCACTGCACCACCACCTATCTTCTCCAACAGGCTTTATCTGACACCCAGACGACCCTTTTGTTGGTTCCCCTTTCTTAACTTGATAAAAACAGGATCTCAACCTTAAAACATTGAAGTATACATAATCCCTTGTTTTGTTGTCTCCAAAAAGCCTTTATATAACACCAAACTGACCCTTTTGTTGGTTCCCCATTCATTCTAAACTTGATAAAAACAGAATCTCGAACTTAAAACATTAAAATATACATAATACCTTGGTCTGTTGTCTCCAAAAGCCTCTGCATAACACCAATTCAAACTGACCCTTTTGTTGGTTCCCCATTCTTAACTTGATAAAAATAGAATCTCAAACTTAAAATATTGAAGTATACAGACATAGTCCCTTGTTCTATTCTAAACCCCTTTATCTTTATTTTTTGTCTCCAAAAGCCTTTATATAATACCAAACTGACCCTGTTGTTGGTTCCCTATTCTTAACTTGATAAAAACGGAATCTTAAACTTAAGAAACATTGAAGTATACAGTCATAGCCCCTTGTTTTATTCTAAACCCTTTTATCTTTATTTGTTGTCTCCAAAAGCCTTTATATAATACCAAACTGACCCTTTTGTTGGTTCCCCATTTCTAACTTGATAAAAACAGAATCTTAAACTTAAGAAACATTGAGCTAGTCCCTTGTTCTATTCTAAACCCCCTGAACTTCTAACACCCTAACATCTCCATCATGGGCTTAAAAAGCATCAAACTATAGCTAGTCCTTATGTCTTTCCCCACGAAATGTGTTTGTGGGAGCGGAGGTTATTAAATTCTGCTCCGCCCCTTCCTCCCGTGGGCCTTTTCCGATCAATATCTTGAAAACCTTTTACTTGATTGTTATAATATTTCATATTTTGGTTGGTAGTTAAGATGGACCCTGTTAACTCTTCCACCTCTGAAATTTCAAAATAAACTATTCCAACCTTTGAATTGGAATAGTTCAAATGTGCCTTCAGGGATGAATGGTTAATTTTCAGGACAAAAAGTCCAAAGGTGAAATACAATTTGCAAAAATTTAAAACAATTAGTTTCTGCGAATCATAGGTGTATGCCAAGGTGATGCTATCGGTCCCTCACTGTTTTTCATTAAAAATGACAATAACTGACAAAACCTCAAAGTCCTCAGATTAAAGGTCAAACTCATATTGATACACCCCTCCCCCCCCCCCCCCCCCCCCAAAGAAGGGGGGGGGGTATATTGGTGTGCAAATATCGGTCATTTCTTGCCCAATAATAAGCCCACCCACATTGGGTCTTCTGATAAACAATAGTTGTCTCCCTTTAGAGAAGTTATGTCATTTTCATTGTAATGTCATAACCTGGTATATTACTTAAGGAAACCAACATTAATATTCAGGAAACGTTAAGCTTTAAAACACTTCTAAGCTATTAAATTGATGATATCACAATGGTATTGATGTAAATATATACCTTTTGAAATAGGAGGCAACATTTTAGAAAAAAACAAACACTTTCCTTTTAATATAATTTTTCTATCATAAGGAATAAATCTTTAATTTGTAAAATGTACTGATTACCTGATATTTTACGAATTTACTGTTTGTGTTTTTCAGGTACTGGTACATTTGGGCGAGTGGTGTTATGTAGACACAAAGAAACGAAAGACTATTACGCACTCAAAGTAATGAAGATCGTGGAGGTTATACGACTCAAACAAATAGAACATGTGAAAAACGAAAAGGAAATTCTAGCTTCAGTTACACATCCCTTTATAGTGAACATGTAAGTATCTATATATTGAAGATGTGATCTGGTGGTAAATTATGTTTGTAACAGGAAAGCGAATAATATGCTTTTATTTGGGATCGAGCCCTCGATCTCCAGGTTCTTAGTCAGATGCTCTATATAGCTACCACTGAGCTATAGGGAAATTCCCTCTAGCTCGAAGTTTGAAGCTAGAAGACAACCTAAATCCTATGTACAATTAAAATCAGCCACATGTAATTACTATAAGGAGATTAACATACAAATGTAGAGCCAATTACTTCTTAATGTTGTATAGGTGGGTTGTTCAGTGGGGCACTTCGTGCTGAAGGTGGATACCTAAAGGTATGCAGGGCGATTGGTATCAAAGATGGAAATATAGTAAACTACTATAAGGAGAGAAGTTTTCACGCAGTCAAATTTTCGTCCTTCTATACTAAAATCTGTTTTTGTCGATATTAAAGTTTTTCTTTTCATGTGTATTTTACTGTTTGGTAATGTTCCATGGAAATGGTAGACTTATTCTCATTATGAAGAGTGGGAAGGTGAAAATTATATTTTCGTTCTCATTATTGAGAGTGGGAAGGTGAAAATTATATTTTCGCAAAAAAATTTGCAGTTTAAATTCGATTTTCAAGTTTTGATGTCTTACCATACTTAAATTAATCACTCTTGTTCTCCCGGACATTAGCGAGCTGGGAGTCTTATTGTTGGATGAAACTCTCAGGTTGGTCTGGCTCCGGTTTCATCAACGTTCCTTAACTTAAGGAAACTTCTTAACTTAAAAATCTCCATAGGAAAGCATTACAATTTTAAAAACTAAGAAATGAAAGTGATGAAATCTTAATAGAAAAAAATTGTATTTTCTGAGTAACTCATACAATTTTCAATTTCACTGAGAAATAAAATTGAGAACCCTTTCAGCACATTTAGGATGAGTTTGTCGGTAGTTTAATTTGATGCCTTTGGGTGGTACAGGGACACAGTGTGGTAAATAAATTTGGCGGAGCTGGAGGGCCTTTATATATTAACACACAGACTCGGGTGATAATGCAGTGATGATAATTATGAGTAAGCCTGTGGTGTAAGCTATAAATATCTTTACAATGACTTGTCCATATGTCACTTAACTATCGTGTTCATCCTCACCCACCTAATCCTTGGAGGATTTACCGCTTCATTGCTATTGTAAATGCTACAATGCTCCCGTTTCTCTAATTTACTCGAAAAAACAGCCACAAAAGCAGGTGTGACCTGACTCCACCCATTTATTTGAAAAAAAGTCTATATCCCAAAAACATGATGTGACCTCATGATCACTCTTCAGCCCTCACTCCCAACTGACCCAATCCTTATGAAATACTCATAAAAAAACTGATATGAACATAATCTCCAGCCCTTCCATTCATTTCAGGACCAAAGCCCTAGCTACGAAACACCCAAAAACCTTATGTGACTTCACTCTTCAGCTCTTACTCCCAACTGACTCTTTCCTTGAAAAATCCATTAAAAAACGTTTATGAGCTTACTCTCTGGCTCTTCCTCCCATCTCCGGACCAAAGCCTGACGAAACACCCAAAAACCTTTTGTGACCTCACTCTTCATCCATCACTCCTAATTAACCCTTTCCTTGAAAAATCTATTAAACCTGTATGACCTTTTATTACTCTCCAGCTCTCCCACCCATCTCCGGACCCAAGCCCTACAAACATCTATAAAACTGATGTGACCTCACTCTTCAGCCCTCACTCTCATCTCTAGACCCAAGCCCTACGAAACACTCATTAAACTGATGTGACCTCACTCTCCAGCCCTCTCTCTCATCTCCGGATCCAAGCCCTACGAAACACCCATTAAACTGATGTGACCTCACTCTCCAGCCCTCACTCTCATCTCTAGACCCAAGCCCTACGAAACACTCATTAAACTGATGTGACCTCACTCTCCAGCCCTCTCTCTCATCTCCGGATCCAAGCCCTACGAAACACCTATAAAACTGATGTGATCTCACTCTCCAGCTCTCACTCCTATCTCTGAAATTCTACAATGAAATATTCAAACTTTAATATTGGAAGAGTTCAAAAGCATCTTCAGGGGTTAGTTAGTTAACAATACTGTAAAAGAAGGGAGACAACTATTTAACTTGGCCGAAGATTACTCACAGTTAACGTACGCAATCAAATTTTAGCACATTAACAAAATTCAACAAATAAGAGTATTGATGAATTGGCATATTCACATTATTTACTGTAGAAAAAGAAATACATCGAAACTGTAATTAGCACAATCATAATTTAATGGAATGCCTATAGTGCAAAAATGGTTCAAATAAGATTGCCGCTAAAATATAAATATTTTCAGTAACTCTTTCACTTACCCGAGGTACGATGTATCTCGCTAACGATTGACCATGCGCCTGTTCAACACATGACGGAATACGGAATTTAAGGCCCGATAAACGTATCTTTAGGCAAAACTTGAAGAGAAAATCAAGCCTAATAACTTATTGAATTTATAGTTTTAGGTAAGATTAACTGGTATCAGCAATATTTAAGATGAATTCTTACGCGGTTACCGGTACAGCACCAGTTGAAACTCGGTATTTGTAAACACATGTTAATTCTGAAATGTCTTCTAACTTCGGCTTGTTGATGAACTGGGCCACACCTGAATTATTTTCAATTCTTTTCTGTCAAGAGTTTCTTGTAAGTTACTGCTCAGGTTTACTTCGTTTAAGTCTTATTTTTGCATGGTTATAAACTGGATTTTTTTTCATAATTTATCAGAATCCTGAAATATTTCCTGAAGTTACGTATATTAGGCCTTTAAAACAAAATGAAGTAATTTGAATATTTTTCTGATTGGCAGGACTTGGGCGTATCACGACGAAAGATTCCTGTACATGTTGTTGGAGTACGTGCCTGGTGGTGAACTCTTTTCCTATCTTCGCAATCATGGCCGCTTCAATAATGACAAGTCCAATTTCTATGCATGTGAAATTGTGGCAGCATTAGACTACCTACACTCCAAATTAATTGTATATAGAGACTTGAAACCGGAAAATTTACTTCTTGATAAGGAAGGACATTTAAAAATCACAGATTTCGGTTTCGCAAAGAAGTTGGAAGACAGGTAAGTCGATTGATTCATTTTGTTTGTTTATGAAATTTTTGGCTGTTTATATTAAAATGTTAATTTTGCCTATTCCCACAATGTTTAACTTTTTCAGGTTATATCATTTAACCTCAAAAATCAGACAACAAAAAAAGTGATGACGTCATATACCGCCATGTTTGGTGTGACGTTTTGTAATCAAACTTCTGATTGGTTGAAGTACATTGTTTAGTGGTGAAATTTATGCACATGGTTGTTTTTTTTGCTAAACCATTCAATTTTTGCTATAATTAATACCGAATCATTGTAGAAGACCTACCGAGGTATGTCTTATATGTATCTTTAGAAATGCAATTATAAGGAACGGCCACAATTTTTTTGAGGGTTCATATGGAACATGTATATACCGAAAAAACTGTGTGCACTTTTTTGCATAAACCGCTTCACGGATTTATGCAAAGTGCACACATTTTTTTCAGTATATACTGTATATCCCTCAAAAAAATTGTGGTTATTCCTTGAATATATTGGAATGTCATTGACTTCAAAGATAGACTTGGCATTTGTGCAATCTGATGAAAATGCAGTGTAATTTTTACCCAAGTTCAGATGTTTAAAAATTGTAAAAAATTGAAAAATGAACACCAGTATGTTTAAACTAAAAGTTGATATTTTGATTGAGAGGTATATAATTATATTAATTTTCAATCTTAAAAGTGAAATTTAGAAAATTTCCATTATTTATTAAAAAAACATCTGATGTGAATTCAGACATAATATCCAAAGGAATCTTGATCTTTCAAATTTGAGAGAATGTCGGAAGTCAAAAGAATTACAAACTGTGTCTATTTAATGCTTTGTGATGCATAACGTAAAATATTTCGAGACAATTCAAATAGGAGAAAGCGTCGCATTACATTAGGGCAAGGATTAGTGTCAGCGATCATCGTCAGACAGAATTTGTTTGCTTTGGCAGAGTTAAAATAAAAGTTATCGACAATTTTACGGAAACCTGAAACTTAGAGAGACAGGTAATTAGCCTGTAGATTCCCGTAATTGTTGTGGAATGCACTCACCGGATATAAAATTAGAAACAGATAATAGCTATAATTAACATGGTTATAATGAGGGCGGAATGCTACACAGATATAAAGCTGAAATATGCCTCATGCTGTGCTACACATGTTTGTTGATATTTCCTCTTGTATATATATATATGTGTTTCTATATCAAGCTTGTAAGGGAATTCCTAATACTTCCCAGGTGCTTTCTCTACAGTACACTTGACCTTGCGTGTCCTACGGAAATATTCTCATTTACTTGTCTTACTTATAAGTATGTCAATGTGTTTACCGCTATTTCTTCGAGTTTGTTGAGCTATTAATAAATTTATTTCTTTTACAAGTTATCAAACTTATATATTAAATCACTCTAATGTTAGCCCTCCAGATGTTGGGACGCTGGGTTGGGGGGTTCGGGGTCTTATTGTGGAAGGAAACTGGAGTACCCGTATATGATCGGGCAGTTGACCCATACCTTTTCACGTCTTATTGGGTAATCGAACCTCGGCTGCCTCGGTTAAAGGCAAATGCACTAAACACTGCACCACCTGTCCACCCAAATATGTTATCTTTAAACTTACAAGTGCATTAAATCATCCTGCAGTTCACCATATCTTTGCCTATCCTTGATGATAAAAGATGCTCCATAATTTCTCCACATACATGTAATGTATGTAATTATACTACATATTTTTTTCGATATGGCCATTGGGTCAATTTACAGTAAAACCTCAATTAATCGAACTTCGATGATTCAAATTTCTCGATGTGTCAAACTTTTGACAAAGTCCAATTTTTTTCATTATGTAACACTATTGATTAACTTTTCATGAATCGAACTTCTATGAATCTAATTTTTCGCTGTATCGAAGTTTTAATCTGACCCGTTATGAAAACAAAGTGAAAATTTTACTGGCTTTGAAAATTAAGTTGACAAAAAGAAAATCTTACAAGATTATCACGCTACAAAAATTACAGTGTGTATTTTAGTATACTATTCTTTATAATGTGAATCTACAATTTCTTAATCGGTTCTTCTTATGTACAGTACATTTATACATATACATCGTAACATGTCAATGTTTGATGTTTGAAATTCATGAGTCCAAGTCCCAATGTTTCGAAGTTTTCACGACAGTCCCACAAAGTT
This sequence comes from Mimachlamys varia, assembly GCA_947623455.1. Taxonomy (NCBI): domain Eukaryota; kingdom Metazoa; phylum Mollusca; class Bivalvia; order Pectinida; family Pectinidae; genus Mimachlamys; species Mimachlamys varia. The sequence continues at coordinate 15,366,636 of OX392541.1, forward strand.
TGACTGTATATTGAATTGATGAAAGCAAAAGGATGGTTCATCAACAAGAATTACTTTCCTTTTTGATAGGAAATTATGTCAATATTGACATTGACATCATTATACTTTAATTGCTATAAGGAAACATTGTTTTTAGCCAACATAATCAACAATAATATAAGCTGCAATGATATGGCTTTTACTGATAAACAGTGAATGTCTGACCAGGTGAAAATTCCGCAGTATAATACCAACTGCTATAATTTTCCACATTTGCTGACTAATAAGGCTAAAAAGGTGAAATTATGAAATTAGTCCCTGTAGCTTTGATTTTTGTTGACTAAAAGGTCTTAAAGGGGTTGTGGTGGCCGAGTGGTTAAGGTGTTGGACCGACATTCTACCACTTTAGCCCTCCACCTCTGGGTTTTGAGTTTGAATCCAACGTGGGGCAGTTGCCAGGCACTGACCGCTGGTCGGTGTTTTTTCACCGGGTACTCTGGCTTTCCTCCACCTCCAAAACCTGGCACGTCCTTAAATGACCCTGGCTGTTAATAGGACGTTAAACAAAATAAACCAAACCAAACCAAACTAAGGTAAGCTTATAGGGTGACATAGTGTGACAGCATAATGTATCCCAGATACAAGATTCTATCATCACTGGTCTCCCTTACCGGTAATATTTTTATACACATGTCTACTCCACATCATGACAGCTAGATAACTAAAAATACATTTCTAGAGTTACAAATATATATATTTTCTGTCCAGATATTTAAAATATCATTACATACATATGTAGTTTTGACAGGATCTTATCATCCACCATTTAGCCATCCATCATACTACCTCATAAAATCTGACAGCATCGTTTATATATACCCCTGTTGTCTATAATCTTCAGGGTAGGCTGGTTTTCTGGTATAAAAGTCTGTGGTGTTGTGAAGTTGATATCTAACCTGAGTGACCCTACACTTAGCTAGAGGTCATTGTACACTTCGGCAACTGATGTTCCTGGTCCGTAGAGGATGAGGGGGAGTGCCCCCACAGGCCCAGCAGTCGTAACCATGCAATTCCCTTCTCCGATCCAGGTCATCATTTTTTATCTCCATCCAACTTTTTTTTTTTACACTCAGTTGACCGTTCTGCTCTATATGCAAGCCCTGTGGGCAGTTTTACAGATGAAATATAGGTCTCAAGTCTGCCAAGAAATTCATTAATATAACTTTATTACTCTTTCCTAAAACCATCTGCTCTCCCCAAGACACTGAATTAAGGTGATTTTTCAGAGCATAGTGGATTATATTTGTATCTATACTCGCTTTGATGTATAATTTTGATTCACAAGAATGAAATTAAGGGGTTATGCCAATCATCCCCATTTTTTACCGAATCGGTTCAAGAAGGTTATAAAGGTGACTTTAAGGGTTCCCTTACCACTGGTAAAAGTTTGACTATGATTTGAAATGAAATGTTTGGTTTGGTTTATTTTTGTTTTACGTCCTATTAAAGGCCAGGGTCTTTTAAGGACATGCCTGGTTTTGGAGGTGGAGGAAAGCCAGAGTACCCGGAGAAAAAACACTGACCTACGTTCCGTATCTGGCAACACAATCCTTAGTGGGATTCGAACTCGCAACCCAGAGGTGGAGGGCTAGTAGTAGAATGTCGGAACACCTTAACCACTCGTCCACCGCGGCCCCAAAATGAAATGGCTGGGACAGGCATTTTAAGTGTTGCCTGGTAATGGCTGTCATATTCTGTCATGATTTTATTTCCCGCTCATGTTCTCTTTATTGGATTAAAGACAATGAACATGTCCATGCCACTTAGTGGCCACCACTAAGAGTGATCAAGATGGACTGTGAAGTGGCCATCAAAAGCTCATGGTAACTATAAGCTTAGTAAGAAAGTTGTAAATTAGTTTAGATATAACCTTTACATTGAACTTTTATTTGGTAAATAATTGTATGATAAAAGATTTCAGATCAGATTTTTGGGACAATACACATAATTTTTTCCCAAAGTTGTAACCGAAAACATTTAGTATGATAATGTGACCGACATTGGAGAGCCTTGTCTAAAACCAGTGGAGGAAATTTTGAAAAAATTCACAATTTTTTTTTGTTTGTTATCAGTTAAGGGGCCTTCATGCCACAATGATGCTTTTAGTTTTTATTGGACAATAGCATTAATAGATAATTTTTTTAAAGAAACTCTTGTTGAATTTTCATGACAACGAAAAGAGGGTGTTTTTTCATTGGATAAAGTTCTTGTGAAGTGGGCCGAAACAAATCATCATAGAATTCTACCGTTGAAATATTTTGATTGAATATTTAACTAAGTCTTATTTCTTTTTAACTGTCTAGGTCGAATTAAAGGCCATTTATAGGTAGAATACCATCTCATTAACTCATCTGCAGATACATTTGAACATCTCTATTTTAAAGGTTGGAACAGTTCATTATGAAGTTTTCAGGAGTTAATTTCACTATCAAGATCATCAACCTATTTCCATTTCCTTGTTAAATAAAAAAACATTTATTAGGAATACCAGGTAGAATATATAATATTTGATCTAAATCTGCCCCATCCTTCCTTGAAAATATTTGTCCAATTTTGACAATGAAAACACATTTGTACTCTTCAAATTACTATTTAGAAAGAAAAAAATACCAGATATCTCGGTTTAAGATTTCAGGGTAGATGAGATTTGGGCCGTATCAGGCTGGTAAATGTTTATTAGGTTTATTACAACTTTATGGGTGGTTGATATTTATGAATGATTAAATCTGAAAATTGGTTGGACATTAAATGAAAGTTTGATTGAAATGAATGCTAGGCTTTAGATCTGGATGAAAGATTACAAGAAATTTTGAACTTAGAGAGAACATTTAAAGGCCCAATATACGTAACTTCAGGAATTTTTTCGTGATTCTGAAAAATTCTTACAAAAAATCCAGTTAATAACCATGCAAAAATAAGCCTAAAACGAAGTTAACCTGAGCGTAAACTAACAAGAAACTTTTGACTGAATAAATAAAAAAAAACTGAAAATAATTCACATGTTGCCACTTCAACAACAAACCGAAAGTAGAAGACAGTTAAAAATGGACGCGTGTTTACAAATACCGAGTTTCAACTACTGCATTACCGGTAACCGCGTAACTAAATCTATAGATATAATAAGTTATTAGGCTTGATTTTCGCTTCAAGTTCTGCCGAAAGTTACGTATATTGGGCCTTTAAGTTCCTGAACAGGAAATTAACATTTTGTGCCTATAAGATTCCCATTTCTGGTTCTCCTTAGGGATAGGCCTATAAATCCATTTAAAATTATCAAAAACATTATGTTAATCAGCCATTGTAGAAGTAGTCTATTATTTTCTTACTGTAAAAATGTGCCGAGAAAAGAGATAAAGGAATGTTGAAGAGGTGCAGCATAATTTTAAAGTACTAGAGAAAATAGGCCGCTTCTATCAACCAGCTGCAACAGACTTGACTTTTTAACAGCATGTATATTTATGCATGTATGTATACCTTGCATTGTTTGGATGATAATTTTGTAATTTGATAGTGTTGAATACTTGACATTACTGGTAGTAGATATGAACTAGCTGAGATGTGCGTAATGGGCCGGAGGTCGTACCAAGTGATATGTATTGTTGGGGGTATTTACAATCTGAATACTTAATTTATTCTGACACCTGGGTATCTTTTAACGGGTCCACTTTCAAGTCCAATTTAATATTGAGTTTTTACGTACCATAAAAGTAAATATTTAGAGTAGTTTTGGTCTGTATGATCCTTATTATATCGGTACGATGAATAGGTTGTCAGGTTTTGTTGATTTTAGCCCTGAATACCTATATTGTCCAAGCTCTGTATAAAATACAATATGGTTTTCTACCGTTTGGTTAATGTAAAGGTCATTTCCGGTATGACTTTTGTTATTTTTTACAAACACATGCTCCAGATTTCGGACACTGGGAATGTTTCTGTGGGATATTTTTTATTTCGGCCAGTTTCGTATCAACCAATATTTACTAACTTACAAAAGTCAATTTGAAGGACCCAATATGTTTCTTATTTCATAAAAGTTTGTTTCTTATTTCATAAAAGTGACAACACACAAACCATAATATGTTAAACCATGAAACCTGCTGCAGAAAAAAACCCAGCCCATGCTGGATGGTTGTACAATATATGTCCTTCCTTGGATATTCCAACTTTTGAATTGGAACAGTTCAAATATATATGTCTAATAGGGGTGAATGAGTTTGAATGCTATATTATATTCTCATTATGAAACGGGAAATATTTAATTTGTTTATCTCCTCCTCAAAAGAAATGTTTTGTATAAAAAAAATCATCTTCTGCAATACCTTTTATGGAATTGTATAAGTTTGAAATTTGAATGTTTGAAAAAAAAAAAATTGCTCTTGGTCAAACTTTGGACATTATATTATAAAGCCTACACATTCTTTATCAATATTGCTGTTTCTAGACATTATAACTGCAATGCATCAAAATGGTTTCCAATTCATGGATGGTAAATTAATGTCAACTAAAAACAAACGGGACAAGCAAATTTAAGCTTTTTTTGAAAATGGGAGAATACTCCATATAAAAAAAGAAACTTTGAATGGAACTTTTCTTTGTGATTATAGGCTAGCTGATGTAGTGATGTTCTTAAGATTAGTTTAGTATAATGTATATTATGTCAAGTGAAATTTGAGCCAAAATTTTAATTTTCTTGCACCAGACAAATTAAATGGAGAGTATAATTGCTATATTGGGTGATGTAAGTTTCTATGAAAAACATTCACAAGATTAACGCTTTTATCCCTCAGACAGTGTCAGAATACAATTTTCTTGTTGATAATGATGCAGTACGTATTACACAACAATGGAATATAAGTTCTAATACCTGACTTTGAGAACAAAACCCAAGGACATAGAGAACAAAACCCACGGACATGGAGAACAAAACCCACGGACATAGAGAACAAAACCCACGGACATAGAGAACAAAATCCACGGACATAGAGAACAAAACCCACGGACATTATAGAGAACAAAACCTACGGACATAGAGAACAAAACCCACGGACATAGAGAACAAAACCCACGGACATTAAAGAGAACAAAACCCACGGACATAGAGAACAAAATCCACGGACATAGAGAACAAAATCCACGGACAGAGAGAACAAAACCCACGGACATAGAGAACAAAACCCACGGACATAGAGAACAAAATCCACGGACATAGAGAACAAAACCCACGGACATTATAGAGAACAAAACCTACGGACATAGAGAACAAAACCCACGGACATAGAGAACAAAACCCACAGACATTAAAGAGAACAAAACCCACGGACATAGAGAACAAAATCCACGGACATAGAGAACAAAACCCACGGACATTATAGAGAACAAAACCTACGGACATAGAGAACAAAACCCACGGACATAGAGAAAAAACCCCACAGACATTAAAGAGAACAAAACCCACGGACATTATAGAGAACAAAACCTACGGACATAGAGAACAAAACCCACGGACATAGAGAACAAAACCCACGGACATTAAAGAGAACAAAACCCACGGACATAGAGAACAAAATCCACGGACATAGAGAACAAAACCCACGGACATTATAGAGAACAAAACCTACGGACATAGAGAACAAAACCCACGGACATTATAGAGAACAAAACCTACGGACATAGAGAACAAAACCCACGGACATAGAGAACAAAACCCACGGACATTAAAGAGAACAAAACCCACGGACATAGAGAACAAAATCCACGGACATAGAGAACAAAATCCACGGACAGAGAGAACAAAACCCACGGACATAGAGAACAAAACCCACGGACATAGAGAACAAAATCCACGGACATAGAGAACAAAACCCACGGACATTATAGAGAACAAAACCTACGGACATAGAGAACAAAACCCACGGACATAGAGAACAAAACCCACGGACATTAAAGAGAACAAAACCCACGGACATAGAGAACAAAATCCACGGACATAGAGAACAAAACCCACGGACATTATAGAGAACAAAACCTACGGACATAGAGAACAAAACCCACGGACATAGAGAAAAAACCCCACAGACATTAAAGAGAACAAAACCCACGGACATAGAGAAAAAACCCCACAGACATTAAAGAGAACAAAACCCACGGACATAGAGAACAAAACCCCACAGACATTAAAGAGAACAAAACCCACGGACATAGAGAAAAAACCCCACAGACATTAAAGAGAACAAAACCCACGGACATAGAGAACAAAACCCACGGACATAGAGAACAAAACCCACGGACATAGAGAACAAAACCCATGGACCTAGAGAACAAAACCTGTGGACTTGGAGAACAAAACCCACGGACATAGAGAACAAAACCCACGGACATAGAGAACAAAACCCACGGACATAGAGAACAAAACCCACGGACATAGAGAACAAAACCCATGGACCTAGAGAACAAAACCTGTGGACTTGGAGAACAAAACCCACGGACATAGAGAACAAAACCCACGGACATAGAGAACAAAACCCACGGACATTAAAGAGAACAAAACCCACGGACATAGAGAACAAAACCCATGGACATAGAGAACAAAACCCATGGACATAGAGAACAAAACCCACGGACATAGAGAACAAAACCCATGGACATAGAGAACAAAACCCACAGACATAGAGAACAAAACCCACGGACATAGAGAACAAAACCCACGGACATAGAGAACAAAACCCACGGACATAGAGAACAAAATCCACGGACATAGAGAACAAAACCTGTGGACTTGGAGAACAATACCCACAGACATAGAGAACAAAACCCACGGACATAGAGAACAAAACCCACGGACATAGAGAACAAAACCCACGGACATAGAGAACAATACCCACGGACATAGAGAACAAAACCTGTGGACTTGGAGAACAAAACCCACGGACATAGAGAACAAAACCCACGGACATAGAGAACAAAACCCACGGACATAGAGAACAAAACCCACGGACATAGAGAACAAAACCCACAGACATAGAGAACAAAACCCACGGACATAGAGAACAAAACCCACGGACATAGAGAACAAAACCAACAGACCTAGAGAACAATACCCACAGACATAGAGAACAATACCCACAGACAAAGAGAACAAAACCCACGGACATAGAGAACAAAACCCACGGACATAGAGAACAAAACCTGTGGACTTGGAGAACAATACCCACAGACACTTGGTAAAGTTGATGTGTATTGAAGTTTACATCTTGTGCTCCAGTTTAAGAAGACAAATTGAGATGTTGGCCCGAGTTTTCCCTTTACTTCTCTACCTGGCTGAGCTGTCTAACGTCAGCTAATTAGCCTGTAGCGCTATTAACCTTGAGCTGTGATGGGAAACAGTTCAACATGTGTTTTTTTAGAAAATATAGGTCAGTGGGTTGGTGTAGGTCGGGCTGTCGACAGGTGGGTGTAAGAAAACCTCCACGTATTGTTTGTATTCCAGCTCAACACAAATATTGTTGCTAATCATTGACTCCACATTAGATGTGATTTATGTAAGCGACTTCATTGTATAAACACGAAGAAGAAACTGTGAAGGTTGGGTTTTGGTACATTAAGGCAAAGAGTCTGATGAGTTATTGGAAGGAGAAATAGCTATTTTGGCTTCTCCTTATTTCACCGTAATACAGAACTTGCCAACTTTCATTATTGTCACATATATTGTAGCCGCGTCAAGACGTCCTGCCGTTACAGAAAAATTTTCTTTATTTTGGAGAAATGCTTAACTCAACTCCAGCACCACTATATATACCGGGGGGGGGGGGGGGGGGGGGGTATATATATAAACTTTATTTATTTTACAACAATTATGAAACAAGTTATACAACTTATATATTAATCACTCTTGTTGGCCCGGATGTTAGCGTGTGAGGGGTCTTATTGTGGGAGGAAACTGGAGTACCAGGAGAAAACCCATGTGGTCGGGCAGGTGACCCCATACCTTTTCACGTCCGGTCGGGGAATGGAACCCTGGCCGCCTTGGTGAAAGGCAAGTGCGCTATCCACTGCACCACCCAACCACCACTACTGATTATTGAACTGACCTTTAACCTAGAAGACACATTTAAAGTCTCCCAGTTCAAAGACTGCATGGATTATAAGTCTATTAGGAAACTTCTGGGGTGAAAGACTTAAGCATTAAAATTATATGATAGCTCAATCTTTGATTTGTTATTATAGGTTCAAATGTGAATTCAGGGGTGAATAGATTTAAGTCCTTCCTTTATATAATATTCAGCTTGACTAAATCTTCTACAAGTTTTCCGTACTTTTTTAAATCTTCTTTTGGAGAAATTTTTTTAAATTATGAATTTTCTTTAAAGGCCCAATATCCGTAACTTTCAGCAAAACTTGAAGCGAAAACCAAGCCTAATAACTTATTATATTTATAGATTTTGTTAAGATTAACTGATATCAGCAATATTCAAGATGAATTCTTTCGCGGTTACCGGTATAGCAGCAGCTGAAACACGCTATTTGTAAACACGCGCCCATTTTGAACCGTCATCTACCTTCGGTTTGTTGTTGAAGTGGGCCCAACCTGAATTATTTTCAATTCTTTAGAGTTTTTTGTCAAGAGTTTCTTATTAGTTACCGCTCAGGTTTACTTCGTTTTAGACTTATTTTTGCATGGTTATTAACTGGATTTTTTTTCAGAATTTTTCAGAATCCCGAAAATTTCCCTGAAGTTACGTATATTGGGCCTTTAATTATTAAGAACTTTTCTGAAACTTTCTGAGATCTAACTTTACTTATACTCATACATGCACTTTCATTTTCAAAAAGGCTTAATTACAGTTACAAACTCTGAATTAAGTATCAACATAACCTATTACTTTTTAAAAGAGTAAGTTTTCAGATGTTGTGTTTGCATGTTACTGTAAAAAGTATCGTATTTAAGCAATGACTGTTTTAACAAATGTTGTTACAGTCCTATATTTACACACATTGCTATTTATGACAAACTTAATAAAGCCCGTTAATTAGGGCTTTATGTAAGTTTGTCGAATAACAATTACTCTGTTTCAAAAACAGAGTTTATACAGCAGGGATCATGCAGCGGCCACTAAAATCCTTCTGCACTATAATTCTAAAACACAGAGTTTATACAGCAGGGATTCTGTTTTTTTACTTGGAAGGCATATATGGTGGCAAATGCCTCTTAGCATTGTGTCAATGAAAAAATGCGGAGCAAATGTAAATATGGTCAAATGATAACATTTTGATTTCTTCATTATTAGATAATATTGAAGGGATAAAATTAAAGGGAGATAACTCAGAGATTAATATTTCATTTTGGAGTCATGATATTGATGTTTTATTTTGACTTTGTGGGTTAATATTTCACAAAGTGTTTAATTACAGCTAATATAGGCAACTCTTTATTTTAAAAGTGGATTTCTTTCTCATTAGAAATATGATATTTGATAATTCTAATAAAAATTCATATTTACAAATTTTACAAACAAATTTGAAATTTTTGTAATAATCACTTTAGATATTGACCAAGATGAAAACAGGAGGGTACATATGTTAATAATTTTTAGCTCACCTGGCCTGAATTTTCAAAGAAAATGACATTGTCTTACAAGGTCACAGGGGTAAAATATGTTTAAATCTTAACATGTACTTCTGAATGTGTTACAGTAAAAGATTTTAGGCGACTTCAGGGTTACACTATAATATAAGTCGGATATTGATACCAGGTGAGTGATGCAGTCCCATTGGGCCTCTTGTTAAGAGAACACCAAAGTACTAGTATTCTGCGAAAACCCTGTGAGGTCCAGTGAACCATACTTTTACACATCTTATTAGAGAACTGCGAGTCCATCTCACTGAAAGAGAAATACACTAACTAATCTGTTACATTGTTGCCCTATTTCTATGTTTCCGGTCATGTTGAATTCACAGGTTCATTTTTCCAATAATCCAAATTTAGTTCAATGGCTTCGTTACATAAACCTCAAATATGATAAAATCAATACACTGATTTACCAATTAAGAGATATATACTTCATGTGTGAGAGTAATGTGACTCACTAGATTTTGTTTACTGTACTGTGATGTAAGTATAACATTTATTTACGTGATTAGCAGATTAACGAAGGAGTGGTCAATGGTAGGGTATATTAGAAAGATTAGCCGGAGATTATCACATTATGCATAGACTTTATTAAAAATATAAATATATACATGATCAGATGCTAAACACACAATTTGTCACGATTTTGTGTACCAAATTGACAACATTTCATTTTACCGGTATTTACAATTACATGCCATATTGCTATTATATATAACCCTACCGTTTCCAGTTGGCATTCATTGGGCTATGAATGCCAAAATGCTGAAAAATGAAAAGTGTAATTGAACTTTTTATGGGATGAACAAATTCTAAAAATGGTCAATATAAGTATTGAACTGCTTTCAGTTGACATTCATAGGCAATATGACTTTCAACTGGACAAAGGCCAATCCAACATGAACCATTTTACCAGTAGAGCACTTCATTGAATTCAATGCCTTTGTCCAATTGGCATTCATATTACCTATGAATGCCAACTGAATGCAGTTAAATGCTTAAAATGTAAAAATTATCATATGACAAATTTTAATCTTAATGGGATAGTATTAACTTATGCATGCAATCCTACATGTGACTTTAGGGGTGAATTGGATAGCATGCCGCCTAGATTGGGTTTAACATGGATCACCAGGGAAAGGGGGGCTTATAAGCAATGGACAAGTCAACTATTACTGCCATTAAACCGGCTAATATCCTTCCTCACCTTTTGAACTGATTCACCCCTGAAATTTCATAACTAACTACTCCAAGCTTTGATTTGAAAGTCTTTAAATATGAGGTGAATAAGTTAAGTAGAATTAAAGACTTGTTTCTTGCCTGGGTCAGTGTTTTGGTTAAGGACTTGCCCAACTACCAGGTAAATAATTTACTGTACATTTGTATGTTATTACTATAAGCCTTCGAGCTAATAACTTTAATACAGTGCACTCCTCTTTATATCATGTTGCATTTGTCAGACAAAAACATGATATTAACAGGAATGTGAAATTATGATTTTAACAGGGATGATATTAAGTGGAATCCACTGTATTTGTCGTTCAACACTAGTGGCAACTGCATGTCTATAGATTCACAGATACATACATGGCAGAGACTTAATTCAAATAGCATTTTATCAGGAGTTTCATGGCAATTTTGCTCGCTACAGGCGTCTGCTTCGGACAATCGGAAATTTACATGTCAGTTAAACCAGTGAAATGGGACGGGAACACCCTCAGACTTTTGACTCCATATCTATCCACCATCACATATCAAAATCTACCAAAAGTATATATTTTTGTAAAGTTAAATATCTATAGATTTCATTCAATCCAGAATATGTCAACAATAACCTATTTAAATTACTCAGAATCACTGTACTTATAGCCAGAACTAATTTTCGGTAGGGAATACAATTGTATGATAGGCTGATTTAGTTGGTTGTGTGAATCCTTAAATGAAATCTTGTTGTTGTTATAATACATACATGTCATAAATACATGTGTGAAGTGATTAGTATTATGATTAGTGTACATATTTCATTAATTAGGATGGCTTTTATCTGTAGTCTTCTAAGTAAGGAAAGTGTGTTCATATGGTCAGTTTGGTGGTTTACTATTTGCTTTAGCTGTTAATTAAGGGTCAGTTAGAGAGATGGTATCACAATTAATAGCTTTCTTAATGTGATCTGCAAACTTGAGCGGCTATCGGCTATCGCATTCCCGGCTTCAGTAGAGTTTGATACTAGCTGAGGGACTAGTGTATTAATAGGTATGAAGTCATTTAGGGATCTGGTTTATAAATAGCTAGAAGGTCAATCTGAGGACTTGTGTATAAATAGCTATGAAGTCATTTTAGGGATCTGGTTTATAAATAGCTAGAAGGTCATTTTGGGGACTGGAGTATAAATAGGTATGAAGTCATTCCAAGGGTTTGTTTATATATAGCCTTGAGGTCATCCTGAGGGTACAGTGTATATTAAGGTATATTTAGTAAATGATGTCATTAGCTATATTTAGTTAGTTGAAGTATATTTAGCATATGATGTCAGTATCTTAAAATAGTGCTGCCTATATAAAGGGGTGTTCCTGAGTTCAGGGGGAGTTAGTTTCTGTATGGAGTCGAGGGAGTCGGTTGATTATTTGAAGTGAAGTGGGGAGTGATGATTTGAAGTGAAGATGAGAGCGGAGGTTTTAGTTTAGTTGAGACTTGCGAGGAGTCTATAGATATATAGTTAGAATAGTTGTAGTAGACTTTAGTTATTCACCGGAATTTGTGATATATTCTTTCGTCTTTTCATATTAATAAAACTTGAGCTAACTTTATGAAATTGAGTATGTTGTGTTTTTATGAAGTGAGTCTATCAGACAAATCAAACAATTACAGTATTTAGTGAGATGGTGTCGGAAGTGTAGTAACGTGACACATGTATATGGTATAACACATGTTTAAAAACACTGTTGTGACATGAAAATATGCAGTTTCTGAGATACAAGAACTTTTTTGAAGTGGAGTTCGAAATCGGTGATTTGATCATGTGACCGCAAAAAATTTAGTCACTTTAGGTTAAAAAGGGGCGAAACAAAGATACAGGCTCTTAAACTAGGTCATGGTGTGTTGTATCTAGATGTGTAACTGTCAGTCGTAAAAGCAACAATCTGGCAAAATGCAACGTTGAGATTGTTTCCAACAGCAAAGAGAAACCCCTATTACTAGCACTGTGGATTGCATTCATATTTCTCAATATAAGATAAATTCACTTCATCAGTGATCTCAGCTAGTTTTACTAACACCCCTTTTGTTTTATTTGAAGTTGTGATACCTCTTTCGACCAAAAAACTTTACCTCGTATACCATCATTGAAAACTTCTCTTTAGCCGCCAATTGTTTTCAAAGTGCCCTAAATAAAGTCACGTGATGAAAGTCACATGACTAAATCCGGAAATGGCGTATTGAAGAAAGTCAAACCTCATTATCTCGAAGTCAACAGGAGCAAAGGAAACCTTCAAGTAATCCGAGTATGTTCGAGTTACTTGAGTTTGAATGCTGTAGTGTAATGCTTGGCAGGGGCCAACAAAGTAATTTGAATTAAATGGGGTCTTTGAGATGACGAGGTTCTACGGTATTGATCATCTTTATATATTTACATTTGCTCTGTAATTTTCCATTGACACAATGCTAAAAGGCAGTTGCTGCCATACGCCTATAACATGTGGTACCCAGTGCATCGGACTATTACAGCAATTGCTATTGTGACATCATCAATCTCTATTGTGATGTCATATTAATTTCATTGTTGTCTACACTTGCTTTGCTGTTCAAAATCGGTCCGGAGAAACTAAATAAAACACAATAATTCTATCAAAATGTAAATATAAGTAATGTTATTGCTGACAAACTTACATAAAGCCCTACCAGGCTTTATTTAGTTTGTCATCAATTGCAATGTGTGTTATAGGACTCTAACAACATTTGCGAAAACATTCATTGATAAAATGACATCATATGATTGTTTGGGTTTTATGAAATAAGTGAAAATTGTATTGTCAAAGTAGCAATTTTCCTTTTTTTATAAACAATTGAACTTGAAAGTTTTGGTGAATATTTCATAATGAATTTAAATTATGTTATAAATAGAATGTTACACTTGTACCATTGTATAATATAGAATTATCAAAATCTTTAATAACTTAATATGTCACTGACCTTATAAGTAAAATGCCTGTGACATGAAATTATTTAACTCGTTTAATAAATTCCCTATTACATTGACACTCACGCAAGATCATCTATTTATAAAATGTTCAATCTATATTTAGAAAAAAGGTTGATTTCAAATGAAATAATATGACGTACAAGCTGATCGAGCCATTATAAGCTATGATTTAGCCTCGGATTAATCCAGATCAATTTATTACTTAAACACATGCAGATACGGCTTAACCCTGAATATAGGCTTAACCCTAAATATTTCATGGAGACATGGAGTTTTATTGCTAGCTTATGGTCTGATGTACCGGTACATATAATATGATTTAGCAGTTAAAGGGTTACCAGTGTGGAAAGAAAGTGACCAGGGCTTTATCAGGGTGTTTTTGGAATCGGACCTCGAGATCAAATAGGGAAAACTGATCAACATAACAGTTATTTTGGGAAATTTTGACAAACACTATTATAACAACTAAATTTCTAATTTCTAAATTTACTAATTAAAGCTTTGTTAGTACTCATGACATTTATAGCCCATCTTTCTTGTTCCTTAATTATTAAAATTAATGTAAAAAGAAGCTGACTCAAGCATGTAAAACCACCAAATTCTTTTCAAGTGTCTGAATTAGGAATTTTTAAGAGGACATTTGGGAAAAATCATACCTATTTTCCCCATTGGGAATCGGTCCATTTATCGGATCTAAAAAGAGGGGTACGTGTCTGAATAATAAAGCCCTGAATTGGCAAACCAAATTCACCAAAAAGTTGATTCTTTGTCTCTACATGGAGATATAGATACATGTACTTTATCTTATGTCATATTATAAATAGAGCTGGGTAACCACAAAATCAAAAGTACCACGGTATACCACAGTATTTAGGCAAATACTGCGGTACGTACCATGTATACCACCCTGATTGAATGTTTGAGCTAGCTAAAGGTCTTGCCATAAGTTTCTTGTTATGTTATCCTCTAATATTGTTTGAGTGAATGCTATGTCTTTCCTAGTTGATCAGCAAACTTATAGGAAATTATAATTAAACCATATTGCCATTATTGGACTTCCAATTGATCTATGTAACAAATAGTTCTTTGATAAGTTAAATGAAAGTCCCCAAAAAAATCGGTACCACTGTACGTGCCATCACAACTTTATACCTCGGTATACGGTATACCGGTAAAACCGCCCAGCCTTAATTATCAAGCTGTAGAGTAAATTATTTTTGCAGTTTTAAACTTATCAATTAATCCCTATATGTAATGATTGTTAAAGCTGTTATGTTCTTCGGTAATGATTTTCTTCATGATAACTTGCAGGAAAAGTTTGCCTGTGAGAAAATGTATCCTACGAAAAAAAAACCACATACCATGATACAGTTGTAGTAATGATTTTGAAATATGACCAGTTTGAGAATCCTGTATTGCGAGAGAAAACAGATAATTTTCACCGCAGAAAGATTAACCGAAAAAGTTTTGCACTCATTGCTCAGGCGAAGTGATGACGACTGCAGATCGCGTGATTGATGGCCCTACGAGGAGACTGATCCACGGACAGAAATTTGTTGTTAAAACTATTATTGTTACACGTTTGCCCAAGCTTTGATGTATTTTTTACGGTTTCTGACAGCAACAAATAAAATCTGTCCTCCCTGTCAGTGTATGGTGTATATAGAGTCATAATTCATTTTCAGGGGAATTCTCTAGGGTGATTGCCGTAGGAAGTTTCAGAATGTTGACCTTGCATACAGACCGTGACACTCTTTGTAGATAGATGTTTTGGTGGCAATCACCTGTGGCCTTGATACGTTTGGGTGGCACCGACCTTTTCGGCCTTGGAGAAACAGACTGCTGGGTGGCAGTGACCTGTCTAATACGTGGGCTGATGATTTAGTTCCAGGTCCTGATGTGATCGTCAGGTTAAATAATCCAGCGAGCAGTAGTGCTTTAATTTACCCACGCATTCACCCCTATATATGATATTGAACTTGCCCAGTCTATAATTTAGTAAAGTTCAAACTTGATTTAAAGGGGTGAATTTGTTAATTCATATTCACCCCTGAAATTTCACAATAAACCATTCCAACCTTTGAATTGGAAGAGTTCAAATAGGTCTTCAGGGGTAAATAAGTTAAAATTGCATGTTTTTGCTCCAAGCTAAGGGTTCAATCAATATACATTTCTTCAGATCTGTATAAGTTCCTATAACAGATCATATTTGCCATTAATGCTTGAACCTTTTCTCCGAGTGCCTCCAATTTAATACACGATTGATGATTCAGACATACAGGGTTATATATGGAAGGCTATTGATAGCAGACTTATTAAACTAACAAGGCTTCGGGGGAAAGAAAAAAACTAGGAAACACATGTATGCCGTGCAAAAACTTTAACTACACTCGACTCCTACAATCATCAACAACACATTCACGGATTTGATTAGGTGCAGGGTTTTTGCAACGGTTTTACGTTTGCTTGCGATAGCAGGAAAAGAAAAATTCTTTTGAAGTAAAGGTCTTGTGACTAGTGATCGATGATTTAGCTTACGGAAATCTGCGGTAGACTTTCTTTCTCGTAACTCATGATTCTCTTAAAAAGATGTTCTGTTTTGATGTTTGCCAGTTCAAGTACATGATAATGGTTCAATTATTTTTTTCTTAAGTCATACCCTTCTACATCTTTTTTGTTGTGTTGGGAATATTCATCGGTTATTCAAGTGCAGATTTACATGGTGAATCGGAATTTATTTTCATTTTCTTTCATCGATGTTATAAGGCAATTAATGTATACGTAGAATTGACAGTATTTGGTTTAGAAGATGTTATAATGCTTATCATGGTTTGCTGGTTGAAATGTGTATAGCAATACTGCAGTTTTGAAGGGGTTCTTCAATGAGTTTTTACACGTTGGTTATCATATGTAGAATATCAAATTCAAGTTATAGTTGATTTTCAAATTTTATTATGACACAAAATTTACCAAATGTCTTTAACAATTTGCTTATTAATTAACAATATTTTGATCTTTTTTTTGCTTTCCACACAATTTGCTAAAATAAGATTACCATAAAATGAGTACATCTAGACTCCAGTGTATATCATTCATCCCTGAAAATTTCAAATGAACTATTCCAACCTTTGAATTGGAAGAGTTCAAATATGTCTTCAGGTTTGACTGTTTTAAAAAACAGTATCACTTCAGATAACTTGAACCCGTTCACTAGAGTATTCTCCATTCGTCGAACACTTCTTTTGGTCCTGACCAAGTTCATTTATATTCAACCATCCTCGGATTTCTTGAATACCACGTATTCTTTGAACTATTGATTACTGGTGACCATGAGTTAGAGTAAGTGGGGTTTTACTGTAATACCAAAGGACATGAACATAATGTAGTGAAATACGGTTTTACGGATTATTTTGCGTTTCAATGGTAGAACGTTAAAACCTTGACAGAATGTTGCGGAGATTGTACCACAAGTTGTCTGCGACTGGGAGGCTGATAATGGAGTGTGTGGGTTGTCGACTGTCAGGCTATAGCTTGGCCTCTAGCTGTGTTCTATATAAAAACGGGAGAAGTTGATGGAAACAACGATACACCCACACTTCGGATTAATGCCGCGGTGCGACACTTCAAGCTGTGTATTGTTGTGGGCAGGAATCTTGTAGCTCTGTAAAAAAAAATCATTATGTCAAGATAATAATTTTTTTTATTCACATCATTTCGAAAAGATTGTAAAATATTTCAATAAATCAATATTTCTTCTGCCTTAATGAATGTGAAGTGAGGCAATGCAACAGTCTTTTCAAGTGTTCAATTCAAACTAGTGAATAGTGAGGCGATGCCAATTTACATTTATGAATTAATGCCCTTTGTTTCAAGTGTTCTAAACTAGTGATTATGAGATTTTCGAACTACAGTGGACTCCAATTCATAACACCCCTGTTAATATCACATTCCTCTTTATATCATGTTTTCCCAAGCACTATTTTTCTCTCTATATATTAATCTATGTAATTTTATTTGGTTAATATCATGTATTATGAGGTGAATTCCTCTTAATATCATGTCATTTCCATTGATTTCAAAATACAACTTGTACAAAATGTTGCACAGAAAATAAAAAAATAAACCTAAAAATGATTTTTAATTGAAATAATGGTATCTGTATATTGAAACAATAGTATTCATAATGTACATTGAATATCTGCTAGTTATGGAAATTGGAAATGCACTAGATTAAGTGGAAAAACATGTTTCTCTTAATGTGACATTCCTGTTAATATCATGTTTTTGTCTCACAAATGCAACATGATATAAAGAGGAGTGCACTGTATCAGCATTCGGATTAACGGGGGTCCACTTTATCTTCGGAATTCTCTAACTGAATCACAGTGTCACATATGGAAGTCTGAACCCTCAGTCTTATAATCCTGTGCCGAATTAGTATCAGTTACGCGTAATGATGCCTTGGAATTTTCTCCCCTAGAAACGGAACCGGTAAAACCGTTTTGGTCAATACAGGAAGATTTAGCACTTTCATTCCATTAGGTTTTGTGTCAAACACATTTCCTGATAGGCCGCCCAGACTGACTGATAGATTTGACCTTGAAGGAGGTAAAGAATTAGGGCTTATTGATTGGTCCATTATGTCGACCAATTACGGTAAAGCTTTGCAAATATTGGCAATTTTTTTATTAGCGGAATTCTGCTACTATGGTTAAAAGGCCACGATTACTTGTTTTTGTTTTAACGAAATCAACTTCAAAAAAAGGAACTCTTTCTTTCATTTCTAAATGTGGTTGTTCAAATCAAATGATTTTTTTGAGATTTTAAAAGTCTGATTTTTCCAGTGTAACTTATTTCTATATGAAATCTGGCATAAATTTCTGTGTAGCTCAAAATCAAATTTTAACGCCCCCAAAAAAATAATAACAATTATAAAATATTAATAAGGTTCATGTTTATGATGACTTGCACATGACAAGCTTTATCATACAATCAGCCCTTTGAATGACATTGGCATGACAGTCTATGGGCCAGTGAGTGACCAACTCACTCTTGAAACATTAGATGATTGCAATGAAGAACACAAAATTCATAGGTCCAATGACTTGCACATGAAAATGTTCATTGTTCCAATGATTTTCCCTTATAGGAATGCTCATGGCCCCATGCTTTGTATATGAAATATTCATGGCCTATGGTGACATACACATGACAAGATTCAAGGCCCTTAATGCCTTTTACATGACAAAGTGTATGGTTTCAACAATTTTACACATGGAAAAGTTCATAGCTCCAATGACTTTCACATGAAATTGTTCATTGCCCCATTGACTCACATAATAATTAAGGTTCATGGCCCTATGCTTTACATGAAAATATTCATGGCCTATGGTGAAACACATGACGAGATTCATAGCCCTCATGACTTTTACATGACAAAGTGTGGCACATGACTATGGTATATATAACCTCAATTAGACTTTCATGTTTCAAGGTTATATAAATTCACATGGAAATTTAAGTTCTTGGTACTGTAAACTAACTTATTTTCACGGAAGCTTAATTTCGCGTTTTAATATTAAACAACTATTTCGCGATGATTTAATTCCGCAATAACGGTCATAATCCTATGTACAGTAACTCTGATTGAATCTATTTTGCGGTGATTAATTTTCACGAATTTTAATCACCACAAAATATGTGAAAATTAAACACACATGAAAATAAATTTGTTTACAGTGTATAATTTCACATGGAAATTTTTGCTATTATGCCCCAATGATTTACAAAACAACAAAGTGTAACGACTGCATTTCTATGGATTGTTTACCTATGAACACAGGTATTTATGTATATATATGTAACGTACTGGTACAGTGACAAGTCCATAAATTTACCAGCAAAGTTGTTTTCCCAACAGAATGGATCTTTAGTTAAGTCTCTTTTAGAATATCTGAAAAGAGACACATATTGATTCCATGTCGAGGAATGCCAATCCTCTTTGATATTTTAATTTGAAACCCTTCAAGGCTGTTCTGGTTATAATTGCTCCAAATCAGAAACTCTGTTCAGCGGAGAAGTTATATAAAAGATAATTTTTGTATTTTGTCGATACTTATAGTAATGCTGTCTTTAAATGCCAGAATAAAAAAAAAAAATTTATAAGTGTGAAATAAATGATGCAGTGATAAAATGATAATACTACGAAAAATGTTCAAGTGTCGTTCCTATTGATCAATTTCATTGATAATAATTAATATTATTTTGGCTCCGATCATAATTTTCTATGATTGATCATTGCATGTTTTCTTCAACATGAAAATGTTTTAAGATTAATTTAGATTGAACGAGACCAGAAAATTATTTTAATAAACAATTTCATTAATGTACCAATAAAACATTGAAATAAAAGCAATACCATATCTCTGAAATAAATTTCCATGTGCTTCTCATAACCCATTTTTACTGAGCACCATATATTAGACAACACCTCCGTTTTGGCTTTGATGTTGACCATTTGCCAATGTGAGGAAAGCTATGGGTTCTGTCCTTTAGATATACCATTGATGCTGTCTTTAAAAATAAAGATGTTATTCCCTGCATCAGCCCTGTTCACCATTTAGGATAATGGCACTCAGTTGGTTCATCTGTTGTCAGTATAATGTGACATCAGGATGAAACGGTTTAGGATGCTTTTGCTATGGCATTTCAGTGAGATAGCACTATAAAATGGCATATAAGTATTGCTAATATATCACAAGAAGACAATAGCAAAATGCTTTGTTGGTGACTTTTGTAAGATATTTCAGTGAGACAGCACTATAAAAAATTGATATCAGATTTGTACTATCACAAGGAGACAAGTTCACTAACATACCCTGCCTCCAAACAATTAACACACATGGAGGCAAGTTCCTAAATTACCTTATCTGAAAGTATACCCTAAAAACCAAACCAAACCCTTCCCTTTTCCAGTGATACACTGACCTTTGATCCTCTAACCTTGAATGATACATGACCACTAAATTCAAATCAGGTGTAGGATGTGATATTTAATTACTATACAATGCACTACTCTTTATATCATGTTGCATTTGTCAGACAAAAAAACATGATATTAACAGGAATGTGACATTAAGAGAAATATGTTTTTCCTCTAAATCTAGTGCATTTCTAATCTCCATAACTTAAAATAAACTATTCAATGTACACATGAAGATGTTTCAATATAAAAAGATAACATTATTTCAATTAAAAAAACATTTTTGGGGTTATTTTATATTTTCTATGCAACATTTGTACTAGTTGTATCTGAAATCAATGGAAATGACATCATTTTCTGGATATTTGATGTGATTGGTTAAAAAAACATGATATTAAGAGGAATTCACCTCAAAATACATGATATTAACCAAATAAAATTACATAGGTTATAGAGAGAAAAATGGTGCTTGGGAAAAAATGCTATAAAGAGGAATGTGATATTAACAGGGGTTATATAAAGTGGAGTCCATTGTACTACCATAAGAACAAAATGTTTTCATTGATACATGAAATGTCCTGTACACATTAGCTTTCCAATATAGAGTGATCACTCACACAATAGTACAGGTGCAGTATTTTACTTGTGGGAGGGGAGGGGGGGGGGGGTATAATATATAACACCATTTCTGCCTGTATATTGGTCTAATGTTTAAAAGTGTTGGTCATTTCAACCCATTTTAGTGAACGCTCCTTTTATCTAATTTTTGTGTTTCCTTTCATGATAAATTTATTATTGATCATAAAAATTCGCTTGATAAATTTTAGTGATGATTGATCGAGAATTTCGAAGTTTATTGATCGAGAATTTCAAAGTATTTCCCAATGCTTGTCTCAGAAGCAGTACACCTATGCCTCATTCCTGTACAATACATACAGTTATGTTTACACATCTACATTATATGTACATTCCAATCGATTTCAACTGTGAATTTTAATGCCATGCAAATATATACATATTCCGCACAAACACCGATCAGCCGAATAAAAGGTTATGCAAATATTAGTTCTTGTTTGACGAACACATCGACAGTTATGTGTCAAAACAGTTTGTTTACAACGCGTCATCAAAGATGTTGTGTTGACTTAGTACCAGGTGGTTGTTTAGAAACTGGTCAATTAATAATATATATTCAAATCTATTGACTACTGTGTCATCCGCTGAACTACTAGAAGAAAACACTTTAAAAAACATTTGTTTTTTTAAAAGAATTTGACCGATTTTATGAGTTGTTTTGTTTTTTTATAAGAATTTTTTTTTATAAGAGTTGTTTACAGCGTAGCTGTCAATACCCTTTATTTATTGCATTTAAATAAGTCTGGAGGTTGTAAACAGTTATTATACAAGTTTATTGTAAGTGGTTGTTTATGATCAATTTTTGAGTTAGAAGTTATGTTAGAGGATTGCCTTAAATAGAAAGGCCTAAGTTTGAAGTTATGTTAGAGGATTGTCTTTAGAAGGGCCTCGGAGACCAAATGGTCCAGGTGTCTGACAATTTCTGCTTCCACTACTAACGTTAACCCTCCACCTCATACTGGTTCAAGTCATAAATAAATAGGGCAGTACTTTTTGGGTGTACAGTAGGTCGGTTATTTTTCACTGGCAACTCCAGCTGGCTTTTGCTCAACCACCCAAACATGCATAAATGGCCATAGTTGTTAATAGGATGTAAAACACAAACAAACAAACCAAAACAAATTATGATTAGACAAAATAACAGAAATAATAAAAAAAAAATGTTTTAAATACATAAGTAAGGAGATACCGTTCATAGTTTTCTTTTTTGTGGTCTGTATTTTTCTTAACATCGGGTTGATCAGAGCAAAACTGATCAATAATATTATAGCATTACGCCAGCTTACTTTATCTGGACCATGAAATCTGTTATTTCTCTAATTTATCTTGACCATAAAATCTGTTTTTTCTCTAAATCTGGACCATGAAATCTGATATTTCTCTAATTTATCTGGACCATAAAATCTGTTATTTCTCTAAACTAGATGGGCTGTGGAGTCTGGGTGGTCAAGGCGTTTGACCTTTTAAAATCTCTAACCATCCATATTCTCTTAAGGGTCGTAGGTTGAGGTCACATATGGGATGGGGTCATTAACCCCTGGTTATAGGTACTAACCGCTGGTCAGGGGGTTTTCTCTGGGTTCTCCGGTGTAAGTGCTCCACCTATGAAAGGCTGTGATGGCAAGTGATTAAGTTGTTTGACTCTCTTTGATCACTAGCCATCCACAAATTGGGTTGGGTTCAAGGTCACATGATCAGATGCCGGGTGGTCGGATGGTGTAGTGGATTATAATTATATAAGTGCACTTGTCTTTCACGAAGGCGGCGGAGGTTCGATTTCCAGACCAGACTCCCACAATAAGACCCCCGCACCCATGCTAACATTCAGGCCCATACTTGAGAGTAATTAGTTGAAAAAGCTTGTTTTATAATTGTTGTTGAATAAATAAGTAATGAACGTTTAAGCAAACATTGTTATAGTCCTACACACACTGCTATTGCTGACAAACTTACATGTAAAGCCCTAATGGGATTTATTAAGTTTGTCATCAATAGCAATGTGTGTTAAAGGACTGTAACAACAAAATCAACCTCTGAATATCATGTTAAAATATCTACTCAACAACGCTAGGGGAATGCACTAACCTGAGTTTTTTTCGCAACGAAAAACAACACATCAACAATCCACATGGTAATCCGCCATTTTGAAAAAATGCCTGGGGGCGAGCCTAGTAATGACTTCCTGTACGGAAGCCGGAAAGGGAACGAAGTACCGAAAGAGTTAAATGAATAAGACGTAAAACACAAACAATTATTTGTCTAAAAGTATAGATATGTTGTTGACTCATGTTGCTGTGTGCTTGTGTATTTCCAGGACGTGGACGTTGTGTGGTACCCCGGAATACCTGGCCCCGGAAATCATCCAGAGTAAGGGACACAATAAGGCCGTGGACTGGTGGTCGCTAGGCATCCTCATCTACGAAATGTTGGTCGGGTACGTACCGAACTTAAATATTTATGTCCTGTAAATTTTAGTGGATTTTTATATTTCATATATATTTGTATAAACACCAGGCCTTAATTATTAAACCTATTATGCAAAAAATTGGTTATTGCAGTTTTATCAAATTATTTCACCTTTATTTTTCCAATGTACACACGCAATATCCCTTTAACCCATCAACTTATCAAAGCTTAGACTGCATTGGCAATGCACGGGCAAGTCTACTTCAAATATTTAGGAGTTAGCTAGTCTATTAAAATGGGAAAAAAATTGATGATGGTGATGGATGGATTGGTGTCATGATGATGATAATGATGATGCATTTGTATTAATTATGGTGTTGATAAAGTATTGTGTAAGATGAAAAGTGTGAAAGTACGAAAGAAAGTCCTTATGTGTTGTAAAGGTATATTCATAAAAAATTTCTAAAAAATAAAGTGAATACAAAAAAAAAAAAATATGGAAAATATTGGCATTAGTGCAAATTTTGATATTTACCTGGTTGGTTTTGAAAATTAAAATTTTTGGAAATAATTTTGCTTTTGTACTTTTTATCTTAGGACAATTTCTCTCAATCTGTTAACACTTCATCTTTCACTGATAATTTTTTACTTCTAGATTTATACACTAGATGAAAAATGAAGAATATTTTTTATATTCTTGTAACCAATTTAAATAAAATCTTTCTCCTTTTTTCAGATTCCCACCATTTTTTGATGACAATCCATTTTCCATTTATGAGAAGATTCTGGATGGCAAGATAGAATGGCCGAGACATCTGGATCCTGTGGCAAAGTAAGACTTAGACAGACTTTATTTCAATCAATATACAGTCAAACTTCGATGTTTCAAACTTTGCAGGACTATTAGAAAACTTTGAAATGTCGGGACTTTGACTCATGAATATTGAACATCGAACATCGACATGTATATATGTAGTATACTGTACATAAGAAGAACTGATGTGGTGCTAGTGTCACGTAACACAGGCTAAGAAATTGTAAATTCACATTTATAATGAATAATATACTAAAATACACATTGTAGTTTTTGTAAAGTGATAATCTCGTAAGATTTTTTCGTTTGTAAACTTAATTTTCAAAGCAAGTAAAGTTTTCACTTCATTTTATTAGTTGTACTTTTCAATGTTTTCATAACAAACGGGTCGGATTAAAATTTCGATTCAGCGAAAAATTTGATTAATAGAAGTTTGATTCATGAAAAGCAAATCAATAGTGTTGTATAAAGAAAAAAGTCGGACTTTGTCAAAAGTTCGACACATTGAGAAATTTGAATCATCGAAGTTTGATCAATCAAGGTTTGACTTTATACATGTACAATAATTAACTCATTTACCCCTTAGATTTCATAATGAACTATTCCAACCTTTGAATTGGAAGAGTTCAAATGTGTCTTAAGACAGTAACAGAAGAAATGTCTTATTAAGGATCCTTGTACCACTCCCAAAAATTATAACTATAAGTGTTGTTTGCAGAAACTGTTTTTTCAGACATGACAGTCATTAATATTTTAATTATCAATCACAATCATTTCAGAAAAGAAAATGAAATGGTATTGACTGTTGGACTAGTTTTTATGAGAAAAAAATTTATTATCAACAAGAGTTATTTAATCTGAGGAAGGCTGGGTTAATATCCCTATCAGGGTCTTTATAACTATATATACATCAGTTCACCTCATCCAAAGTCCATAATTGATGAATATTAATTTTAATAAAATGTTTCTTCAAACAGAGATCTGGTAAAGAAACTGCTAGTCCAAGACAGAACGAAGCGGCTGGGAAATATGAAGGTAATTACCTATAAAATTGTTCACATTTTTTCAGAGTGAAAATTGGAATTTCTAAT
Source organism: Mimachlamys varia (assembly GCA_947623455.1). Taxonomy (NCBI): domain Eukaryota; kingdom Metazoa; phylum Mollusca; class Bivalvia; order Pectinida; family Pectinidae; genus Mimachlamys; species Mimachlamys varia. The sequence continues at coordinate 15,392,427 of OX392541.1, forward strand.
GACTGATATCATAATATGATAATGTAAAAGAATTCTGAATTATGATAACAATATTTCTAAAATGTTAGTGAATTTTCCAGCAAAATGGTGTTTATTTACCAAATTGACAGGAAAATAAAATAAATTCCTGCATTGGAATAAAACCAGTTATAAAAGCAATACTTTAGGTGACCTTTGTTTTTTATAGTCTGTTTCATAAAAAGTGATCTTTCATATGGGATAGGTTTTTGGTGTAAGGGAAGTAACTCTTATTTGATCTGATTACAGAATGGTGCAGATGATGTGAAAAGACACAAATGGTTCAAAGGCATTGTATGGGAGGATGTGGTGGCCAGAAAATTGACGGTAAGGTTTCTCGAGAAAACAAGAAATGTATAATATTGATTAAACAGTTAATACTGTGTCACAATATTTGCAATATATATATATATATATATGCAACTTTATCCGCTAAATCCTTTGATAATTAAGCATATTCATAAAATAATGTCATACATGTAAGTTAATGGTAAAATTTAATTATTTGCATCAAAATTAAATAATCAACTTAGGGTTGACAGTAATGTTTATTGTAATCAATATTATATATACTAAAAATAATGTTACAATATTTGCAATATGCAATATTTTTTTTCCGCTAAATCTTTTGGTATTTAGGCATATTTATGAAATAATGTCACAGAATTATTGATGAAATTGAATTAATTGCATCAGAATTATACTTTAATGGCAAGGTAACATTTCATGTATGAAAAAAAGTCAATTTTAAATGCACTGAATTTTCACATAAAATTGTGTTACAAGAGCTCCATTCATTTTCTTTTGTTTTCAATAATTTCCTTTTTTCTTACCTTTCTTCCGCTTTGTGAGTACTGAATTTATTAAAATACAATAGAAAATGCTGTCATAATAGTACAGTACTAAATATGTAAAAATAAAAATTGACAAATTTGACATCAATGAAAACAAATCTCATTCATTTTTCAAATTTTATTTTTACCCTTTTAGCCTCCTATTGTACCAAAACTGTCGCATGCAGGGGACACGAAAAACTTTGACGAATACTCAGAAGATGATTGGCGGAAGGCAGCTGTCGTTAGTGATAAAGAACTCAAGTATTTCCAAGACTTTTGAATGTCGCCAAGGCAACCAAAACAATTGAAAAATCGTCTGTTATTTTTTCAAAGGATCAATTTACAATACCCACATCACGGAACCTGATTTTATCCTGTCCGGCACGGTGACCCAGGAACATTGCTTGATTGTCTAAGAAGTAATGGGGTTCATGGTACAGGAATATATGATACTCCTTACGTTACTTACTGTGAATTCACCAATTTTTGTGGTGCTTTTGTTTTGTAGACTTAATGGCTAATTTTCATCCCCAAATTTATACATCCACAAAATAAACAAAAAAAGAAGAGGAAAAACTCTTGTATCCAACCCAGTGCTGAACCACAACACACCTATGAGCCTCGCAGGATGTTGGCTCATGGAGAATTTCTCTTGCTCGAGATTTTTCTTGTCTGGTTTTATGAAGTTACAACATGTTAGATATGAAAGCCATTCTCTGTTTGAGTGGGTACTTCTATTCCAGGAATTATTCACCCACAAAATGATGTGATGTCAGTAAACCACAAAATTTAGGACTCACAAAAATTATCTGATTTCACAGTATGTATACTTCTCTAAAAAGACTTCAATTAGGATTTTTTTAATTTAACATGTTTTTAACCTATTAGAAATACTAGCATGGATCAGAGACTGGAGTGTTTTATGTGATTTAAAAGTCAAATTAATTAAACAATTAGTAATTAAAGACTGTGGCATTCTTTGTAGATTATCTTTGTTAGAGATTATTTTGCATTTAAATATTCACAGAATAATGTGCGTTATTAAATTAGTGGAATGCTTGAAGTCAGTTAAAGGCAGAAATAGATTTATAGAGAATATTTTTTAAATGAAACAGTGCTAGATTTAAGTGCTTCATGAACAAGTAGTGAAAAATAGCTTTCATGGTTTTGTATCAATTTTACCTAAGAAAATAACAATAGAGAGAATTCATGAATGTACAGTTTAAAGTTGTTTTTGGATGCAAGAAACTTTCCGTAAATAAGTTTCAGCATGTATTTAAAGGCCCAATATATGTAACTTCAAGACATTTTTCTGGATTCTATAAAATTATGAAAAAAATCCAGTTGATAACCATGCAAAAATAAGCCTAAAACGAAGTTAAACTGAGCAGTAACTAACAAGAAACTGTTGACAAAAAAATCCAAAGAATTGAAAATAGTTCAGGTGGGGCCCACTTCAACAACAAAGCCGTAGGTAGAAGACAGTTCGAAATGGACGCGTGTTTACAAATACCGTGTTTCAACTGCTTCTGTACCGGTAACCGCGCAAGATTTCATCTTGAATATTGCTGATATCACTTAATCTTAACTAAATCTGATAATATAAGAAGTTATAAGGCTTGATTTGCGCTTCAAGTTTTGCCAAAAGTTACTTATATTGGGCCTTTAAGAGATTCAAGATCAAAAGATGGGAGATAACTCTTGTTTTCTTGGAATTAATTCGAAATTCTGGATGTCACGTGCACATTTCTCTTCCACTGCAAAACTGAATCAGGGCATATTCCAGGTGTAATTGAATCCTTTAAAAATTGATATTTTTCAATCTGTTGAATTCCTCCAACCATGGGGCTTTCAAACCTACAAACATTATAATTCTGTTTCTAAATGATCCTCATCAAACTTGCACTTTACTTAAACATTTAGTGCAGACGTCATTACACCATGTTATAAACTCCCATTATTGTAAATACGGATCTTTATCATAAACTGTAAATAGAGTTTTTACAAAGGATATTTTTATGAATGAAGATTAAATTAATTTATTTCATTGAAGTGTGTAAATATTTATATATATATAAGTTGTATTGTGCATCTTCGTGTTTTCCGCCTTGATTAATAAATAATTCTGCGCTTGTTAATTCAGCAGCGGGTGAGTTTGACCCTAGAAGGAATTTCATGATTTAAATGTGTATGTCTTGCTAAATTTTATATGGTTTTACATATAGTATTGTAGTATACATGTATATAACTAAACCACAGCACCTACGAACTAATGTAAACCAACTTATTTTCGCGTTTTCATATGAATCGACTATTTAGTGGCGATTTAATTTCGTGATAAATACTGTCGTAAATCTTATATATAGTACAGTACAGTACGTCAACAGTTGGCATACATCTGATCGAAACTATTTCGTGTTGATTGATTTTTTGCGAAATTTAATCACCCGCAAAATACACGAAAATAAGTTGGTTTACACTAAACAGTATGTATGAAAAGGAATATTTTACTGACTTTCCATGTGTGAAATTAATCATTGTTATCTTTGTTCATATAAAACAATCACATTTCAATGTGTCTGGTTAATTGAATTTCAAGCAAATTAAGGATGGATAAGGCATATGTGACCTTTATAGCTAAACATAGTTCAACTTTGGTTTCCCTGGTATTATAAGTGCTCTTTTAGTTTCCCTGGTAACCTCAGTTACACTTTAAGTTTCCCTGGTAACCTCAGTTACACTTTAAGTTTCCCTGGTAACCTCAGTAACAGTTTTAGTTTCCATGGAAACCTCAGTTACACTTTAAGTTTCCATGGAAACCTCAGTTACACTTTAAGTTCCCTGGTAATACCATGTTCACTTTTGGTTTCCTTATTAACCACCTGAATAAATTGGTTTCCTTGTTTAACCGCAACTACAATTCTGGTTTCCTTGGTAACCACCTGTACAGTTTCAGTTTCTATAATTGGTAGTCACATATTCACTTGTGTTTCCTTGTCCTGACAATTGGTGTCTCTCGTAGCAACAGGGAGATATTTGGTTTCCCTGGTTACTTTTGGTTTCTTTGGTAACCAAATGTACATTTTAAATTTATATGCTTAATTGGTAGCAAAAGTTACATTTTGGTCGCCCCTTATCCTTGTTTGGTAATTACGTAGTCAGGTTTTGATATAACTTTTTTTATTCTTTAATTAATAATTTAAAACTTAATCAAAGTCTTGTGAAATTTTAACTATTTTACATAGTAAGAAGAAAAACATTACTCGTCAATCTTTTCCTCACCAGAATAAATTGTGTGCAATGTATTTGACTTTATTCTAAAAGATACTGTAGATATGTATCTTAATGTATGATTTATTTATTAATTTATATAATAACTTGTCCAAATAACCTTTGTTATTTTAACTTCAGGTCTTACATACCCCCCCCCCCCAATCAATTTTATCATGAATTAAACTCATATTGATATTCTTCAAATTAGAGTGGATTAACTTCATTGATTGAAAATCTAAGTTGAAATAAATTCAATAGTATCAAACATGGCTTACTGCTGGTAACTTGTTGGTATAAAAAATTGGGTTATTTATAATCCTGCCAAATTTTAAATAGTGCGATTGAACTACAACTCTTTTAATTAGCTTCTAAAATCTACTTATTCCCTAAAGTAGTTTTAATTAAGGGACAATATTTTTGAATATTTTTGTATAATTTTATTTTAAAATCTTGATTAAACAAATCTCAATGAAGAGTGGAAAGGATGCTAAATCATGGTTTTTTTTTGACATTGCGTATCAGTTGTAGACATTAAGAAACTCTAGTTCTAGCATAATAAAACCATGACACAGTCACTTTCATCATAGAAGCTGGATTTAATTTATTAACTTATTCACCCCTGAAATTACATAATGAGCTATTCCAACCTTTGAGTTGGAAGAGTTCAGATATGTCTTCAGGGGTGAATGAGTTCAAAATTAATATGACTTGAATGACTGTATATCGGTACGAACATTTTCAATTGTGTCCATTCCCTTTTTGTACAGCTTGCATTATTTTTGTAACTTAACAATCAAAATTATTTTTCAAACTCTGTAATTATGTATGCATATAATTATGTTGTCACTTTTTATTTTATATTCAGACAAAAAATCTATTTTTCTCCCTCTAATCATGAACAGATACAGATTTCTTTTATCAGGAAAGGGAGGTAATTGAGTAAACACTGCCCTTTCTTTTCATTATGATATATGGTAGTCAAAGTGGGTATATGTGAAAAAAGCCACGAATTTCTTAAATTTGAATACTCTAATAGTTCAAATAATATTACATCTGCATTTCATTGGGTAAGACTTGAAAAACAGGAATTTCGCAGAAGTTTTAGAAACCAAGTTTCAGAAAGCTTGGTCTATTTCAAGTGATGTACCATATTCCACCGACTTGGCTTGTCTTGAGGCTTTAAATGTTTTGTAAGGGTATTTGTGAAATATTTTGTTCAAGATTTTCAAGAATTTTTTTTTAAGCTAGGCTGTTTAATTTTTTCCATCATCAGCATATGGGTTAGTACCATCTTAAAACGGAATTGTATATACTGATATTCAATTTCAATCAGACTTTCATGAATATCTAGAGGATGTTCAAACTGAAACGAAGATACAAAAGTATATATTGAAGTTACTTGCATAATACATGGCTAAATCAACTCATTTACCCCTGAAATCATAATGAACTCTTCCAACCTTTGAACTGGAAGGGCTCAAATGTGTCTTCAGGGGTGAACAGGTTAAAACAGTTGTATGAATTACCAGCTGTTTGTGACATGACAACAAATCAATGTCACTACGCCATAGGGCAACAGTCACAACATTTTTCTATTTTTTTATTTACTCTTTTTTTGGTAAACAAACATTACATGTGGGATGATGAGTTCAGGAGAACTTTGGACACCACATGTAATTCAATATTATATCCTGAGATTTGATTCCCCAATGTTTTATATACAAGAAATCTTTATATAACTGTTCTGTATCTTACAGGTTTATTCATTTGCTATGTAACATATACTAATATGGACCAATACCTATTGCACTTCAGAATTTTTGAAAAACTCAATCATAGTCACCTTTTGAATTTAATGAGGTCTAAATTAATAAAAAGGTGTGTTTCCACTAAACCCGGCCCTACCTATTTAATCTGTCCAGACCCTACACATTTTTTTGGTAAAAAACAGCTACAAAAGAAAAAATGTTGGAAAAAATTTCAGCATTACAGGTCATATTTTACACTACACACTTTATCACCTGAAAGCTTCACTGATTGATTTTTTGACCATGAGGAATATAATGCCAAAACAACATTAGAGGTGCATTTACATTTTGTATTTTGCAATTTAAATCATTATATTCCAGTGTTGATTTAAGATATAAAAGAAAAAAGAAAAAGAAAATAAAAAGTATTTCCGACCTACCTACCCTATTTTTTTTCAGGCATGTTAGTGGAAACACGCCTATTTTTGTTGTTGTTTTTGGCCTAAAGTTCTTTGAATTACATTTCATTTACAAATGTACATAAAAGATTGATTTCTGTTATTTTTAATTTCTGTAAATTAAACTTGCTTTCAGTTATGTTGATTTATTTCCACAGAGTTAAGCTTTGTCTAGATTTACTATAAAATATCTTTTTGTATGTTATATGCCCATGAAACCTTTCAATCACAGCCATCGATCACCCCCAATACACCAATAACCCTACACTCTCTTTGACCTCTGACCTTTGGAGGTTGATAAACAAAATATTGTACTGCCGTCACTTTTGTGGAAGATGTTTCTAAAAATAATTTTAAAATATGTATTTTTTGTATTACAAATGTACCTTATTTAATCAGTATTCTTTTTGTGTATTTGATAATTTCCATTTTTTTTTTAATGTTATATGTACACATTTTGTAATTTGTAAATACTGTTTTTACTTGGGGTGTTTTTATCTTGTATAGTGTAAATAGAAATGTAATAAACCTTGCATAATTTTGGAATGTCAGGTACGTTGCTAAATATGGACAAGTTTTGTTAGCGATATTTTCATACGATTGATGATGACGAGAAAATTATTTGTAATATGCCGTAACTTGTTTGAGAGAATTGATTGTAAACAGTATGTTTTAGGCTTGATTGAAAACCAAGAGTGATTTGATGAATCGGAAGACTGGGAGTGTTAATTTTTTTTATAAAAAAAAAATTATGATTCAACTATATTTCACTTCTAAAATATTGGTTACATGATCTCAGTATCCTTGTTGTGAATGTTGTTGTCGCTTATTTCTTCTCTCTTCATGGTGATATCTGAACACATTTTATTTATGTTGGAATGTTTTCATTGCAGATATGCCTCAGTGAACTTGTATACATACGAACATCCTTCAAATTTCAATGGTTACGCTCATAATTTTTCGTACCCCTAAGATTTGTCATGGCAAAATAAGAACTGCATTGGTAGGATTTTAGCATTGTTGGAAACCCATGGTAAACTTCTCTGACACTTGCATACCATGGGCTAGAATAGATGTAATTAGAAGTTTATTTAGAGATTTCAAAACATTGTTTAACAATCAGAATGGTCGTTTCTCGTGACACTCGTGTTAGATCATTTTACCTTGACAACGACCAGTGTATTTCTTTAGGCATGACGCCAATGTCAATCTCCGTGTAGTAAGACCTAATATTCTAACATTTATTGGGGCACACCCACAAAAGACCTTAGCTGTTGATAGTATGTTGAACTTTATCAAACCAAAAACAACCAGACCCACTGTATAACTGTTACCCCGTTTACCCTGCTCCTAATAATTTTGATGAATAGCAAAGGATCTAACTTATATTGTATCTACAAATACTGGACAGTGAAATTTATTTTGTCTCTGTGACGTATATACACATGCATATTTACACAGCTCTTTAAGAGAGATGTGTCTTTAAATGAATTAGGTGTTAATAGAATTTTAAACATAAACCAAACCAATTTACTTGTATAATTTAAAAGGCACAGTGTATATGTAGCAAGTAGTTTTGCCATGACATCTGCTAGAGATACAAAGAACTAAGAGTGCATAAACCCTGATTTCAAGGGTGACGAACACAACTCAATTCATGATATGATTGTACATGTATTAAGTAGTTTTGCCATGACATCTTCTAGAAATACAGAGAACTTTGAGAGCACACACCCTGATTTCAAGAGTGATAAAAAAACTCAATTCACGATATGATTGTACTTTTAATATTGTTATTGTCAATACTTTTCTAATTCCGTCAAGGGAGATAATCGACTTATCTCCCTTTGTTACCTGCGCATTGCCACTATACTTGTACATTGTATGTGAAACCAACTCCGTTGATTCATGTGCTGGTAACATTACGGAATGACTTTATTTTATATGGATTGATATATGTCTGTATTATATTTTTATGAAGAGAGCGAAAGTCCCAGTGTTAGGTTTAAAATGTAGATAAGAGGTCACGATCTACAAAAGTCCCAGGATCGATATATGTCATGTAATATAAAATTAATGGTTATGTACAATGAAATCTTACATTTTGTATAAATTATGAATATTTTTGTTATTTATTTTGAAGAATATATAGTCCCACTAACTGTCATTGTTTGAATGTTAAAGCTAATCTGCCAGTACACTTTTTTTTGTGTATTGCTTTGAATACTTCCCCGAAAGAAATGTGCAAAATCTATATCTGACAAAAGATTGTCATACAGGAATCTATTTTCACAGAATTTCAAGGTATGGTTTATCATACACCTTTGTATGAAATATCATAAATGTTACTGTAGTGCTTCAATTTGGTACAGATTAATGCGAAATACTTTCATTTGAATGCGTAACAATCTCTTTTTGCAATATCTGCTACAATCAATGGCGTCAATTTTTCTACATCTTCCACATTTTATTCATCCATATCTTATTTTATGATCTTTGCTGGTGGTCATAAGTTTAAACAAGCTCTAACAAGCAGTAACAAGTTCATCAGTCTGTATTTTGAATACACACACAAGTTATTCCTGTAGAGTTACAACCTCACAAATCCAGGAATAATGAACTTACCTTCTCTGTACCCCCGTAATAAATATGTATGTATGTATGAGAAAATGGAAGGCACAAAGCTGTTTGATCGGCTTCAGGTGAGAGAAAACTGTCACCAGTCACTTGGCTGATACTGGGCATCTGAAATCACAGAACAAGTCATTCGTAACATTATGATTCTATGGATTCTTTTAACTCATTCACCCCTGAAACTTCACAATGAACTATTCCAACTATTGAATTGGAAGAGTTCAAATGTGTCTGCAGGGATGATTGAGTTTACTCAAATATGTACCCCTGAAATTTCACAATGAACTATTCCAATTGTTGAATTGGAAGAGTTCAAATGTGTCTGCAGGGATGATAGAAATAACTCATCTACCCCTGAAATTTTACAATGAACTATTCCAACTGTTGAATTGGAAGAGTTCAAGTTTTCCTGCAGGGATGATTGAGTTAATTTACATTAAGTTGATCAATCAAGTCTTATCTCTGTAAAGGAACATATTTTTGCGATTATCTTATATTAGCCATTTTCCAGCTGAAAGCATTGTGTTTAAATTTGATTAAGCTAAATTGAGTACCTTTACAGTTTATTATGCTTCCATATTGTATATTCTGGGGATGCAGAGAAGTGAGAGCCTTATTCCTGAAATTAGGAGGAAATTAAAAATCTGACTTTAGGGCTGGAGAACAGGGATTATGAATGTGATATTTGTAGCTTCTGCTTGTTTAGTTCGTTAATCTTTTATAAGGAAGAGATGAAATTGTGTGATATTTCTTGGGAAAGAATGAAAAAAAAGTCTTTTTGTTTTAAAGGAAAAAAATGTAGTCGTTATTGATTTATTGTTGTTTGCAATAAATTCACATGAATTTCCATTCTTACTTTTGTTATTTACTTAGTATTAATTAAACAAACTGCTTCCCGCCTTTCTCTCATACCTTGCCATGTATGATAGAGCTTGGCCATGTAAAGAAAGCTTTGTAAGAAAACAACTTTATCTAGCAAAGCAAATAGCATGGGAAACTGCTCTACAATGATGTGACTTCATGAACACAGTAAAATCTGATGCCAAAATCAGATGAAAGCAACATAATGAAATTAATACCTTTTACAATATTTCTACCAGGAACATTAGAAAGATGACATACATTGTAACACACACATATGCTGGAACTTTTAAATGTGAGATTATTCATTGCATTGTTTGCAAATATTGGGTAGGACTGATTCAAGGGAAAAGTTGATATTTTCAAAATGGTAGCCAGTCAAAACGTATTTTCATGGTTTTATGCGCTTATTCAACTACACGTTGTTGGAGATGACGTAACACACAGGTGCTGCACCTTTTAAATTTACTAATCGATACAGCATGCCGAAAAAATGAGTTTAACTGCACCATACAGCTGGAAGTATAAAATACGTACAGATAAAAGAACATGCACGCAATATAACAGCAGCTTCAACAATGTTTAGGCAAATTACAAACATGATAAGATTAAAAACGGCTTCAAATTATCCAGATCAAATTCTGTATGCATTCATGTCTGTCAATGAAGAAAACCACACAAGACCCATATCGCACACTTAATGGCATCAAAGATGACGTACCACACATATATGATGCACCTTTTAAATTTAGTAATAGATACAGTATGCCGAAAAAAAATGAATTAAACTACAACATACAGCTGTTTTCAAAAGTATTCAAAGGCGCTCAGCATCCTACGCGTCCTCTCCTACATTGACTGGAGTGCAGACCGTTAAATGCTTTTATACTTTCATAGGCCACTCATTCGATCCAAACTCGACTAAAGCCGGATCGTTTACACATGCATTTATTACCTGCAGATGCTGGATTCTGTCTTTTTAATGGATTCTAAGCCGCATTGACACGAAGAAAATCGTAGAAGTTGACAAAGCAGCCAAAATTTCGTCATATTCACTTGCCGAAACGAATTATCCAGTCAGTCATTGTACATCGATGGCAACAACAATAGTTTACACTGTTCTAATTCGTTAGTTGTTTCAGGAGGATTACAAACAGCCCTAGTCCGAACTCAAAATCGATTAAACCAGGGGCAAAATAGGAACAAAGGAAAGATTTACATGGAGACTCTCGTAAAAGCACACGAGAATACGACCAGGTGTTCCGGAGGAGTAAGCGTCTTTGCAAAGAAAGATGAATTTAGAACCTTTTTGAGGTAATGATACATTCAAATACAAAGTCAAAAATATTTTTGTTTGAGGAGTCGATATTGTCGGAACCATATACTAGAATTTCTACAAAGATATCAGGCATAATATTTACAATAAGACCTGGATTGACATTTGTAGTCTACACTCTACAGAGAATAGCAACAAACGCTTTTGTATTGTAACCAGAACATTAACCCTGGCTGTCCAAACAGGGAGATCGCAAAGATGTTTTCCATTCTCGACTCCAGACTTGACATACCTTCATCACGCATGTGCATCTTCTGAAAGGAGGAGTTATATTTCATACCACTCATGCCACTTCATTGTTTTTTTACAGTAGAGTACGTTTTAATAGAATGGAAATAACATGTTTCCGTGACAAATACTTCCATGTCCGACATGAGATTCCTATTCAGTCCCGTACGCTTAGACCTACTCTTTGGTTATTTGAAAATAAATGGTTTGTGTTAATAATATATATTTTGATTCAATACACGAATGAGCCTCTGACATGAACACTGTTATCGTCATCGTTCAAAACCATTTTTGAAGCTTTATTTTGTCTTCAGTTTTAATCATGTTAATGACTTATAAAAACGTTACTTAGCCCCTTTACCTTAAATTGGCTAACCGGTTTTGATTTTGAAATAAACAAGCCTCTACTTTATCATATATAATTATATATAACCTCATGTTGATGAAATGACATTACTTCCGTTAAAATAGTGATAAACACTTGGTCAAAAATGACCAATATTGTCGGTTGGCCGTAAAAGAAACAAATAAATATTCTTTTAATGGTGCGGGTGTTTCGTTGTTAATTCCCGCTTCCTGCTTTGAGGACTTGACATTTCTTTGAGCTTCATTAATATTTAATACTTTTCCATTACTAATATTACTGGTATTTTTCATGGTTACACGTATCACATATTTTGACTGGGGTGTTAGGCGCATGACGAATCTTACTGAAGGGAGTTATCGGAGTACCTGGCAAAAATCACTTGGGCAGGTGACTCCATACCTTTTCACGTCTGTTCGGTTACACTACCTAGGTTATACAGATTACTACTTTGTTTTTATTAGTTGTAGAGGTTTACATTTGCTTCCAACCAAGATAGTTGTGGTTTTGTTAAACCACAAACATCACGGTGACAATGCTATTTTTAAATGACTTGTCCAAATGCCTTAAGGTCTGTTGCGGTAATGACGGCAAGATTATCTGCAAATTGCGTTATTACATAATTATTTTAAATGATTGTAATATATTCAGTACTAGTGTTTTTATTTTTGAGGTGTGGCAATGATTTAGGAAGAAATCAGAGAATACCAAAGCGTCAACAAAGCCAAAATCCGAACTCAAAATCGATTAAACTAGGGGCAAAATAGGAACAAAGGAAAGATTTACATGGAGACTCTCGTAAAAGCACAAGAGAATAAGACCAGGTGTTCCGGAAGAGTAAGCGTCTTCTGCTTCATCGACGGCACCCGCCATGTAAATCTTGAACACATCCAAGTAAGCATCAATCCTCAAAATGAGAACCGAGTCATCATTGTCATCACAACAAGTAAACACACTAACAAGCAAACTCAAATGCGTCCATCGTCATATCACACAAAGATACAGAATATTTCTCGATGGGATCAAGATGGCGACAATAAAACTTGCCCATAGTCTTCATCAATCTGCATTTCTCGAATCCCTGTGCCGTAAGTTTGTTCGTCAGCAGTTGTTATCTATCACGAAAATCTCGATATTCAGAGCAAGCCCTAGAATAACGAATCAACTGCGACATGTAAACACCATATGATGGAGAAGCAGGGATGTTACTATCAAGAAAGGGAAAATTCTCGATCGTAAAATCGAAATCGTCACGTTTATCATACAGCTTAGTAGTAAGTTGCCCGTGTTGGTCATAGCTTAAGTAAAGATCGAGATAAGAAGCTGATGTAGGAGAGTCTGTTGTGTCTTTAATCTCAAGTTCAGTAGGGTATACTATGAACAAAGGAACGATTTACATGGTGACCCTTGTAAAAGTACAAGATAATAAGACCATGTGTTCCGGAAGGGTAAGCGTCTTCTGCTTCATCGACGGCACCCGCCATGTAAATCTTAGTCACATCCAAGTAAGCATCAATCCTCAAAATGAGAACCGAGTATCATTGTCAATCACAACAAGTAAACACACTAATGAGCAAACTCTTAAACGTCCATCTTCAAGTAATCTTTAATTTGAAAAAAACTAAGTTTGACTGAAATATGCATTAAATCATCGTTTGTTGCAAATGTATCTTTGAAACTGCAAACCATATTGTTAAGTAGACTGGAGATATTTAGTTTGATAACCACTTTATTTATTGAATACTTATTTCATATGTTTATAAAGACCAGGATATTGGTAATTTTGGTAATCTCAGTGCTTGAGATTTCAGTGTTAAAGACTTGCAGATTGGTGTTTGTCAAAAATGGTTCGCTTATCAAAGCTTATGATTTTTCCACCCTGTACACCACAATACCACATACCGAACTGAAATAATGTCTTCGGTTTCTTATCATGAAAGCTTTCTTCTCCAAGAAAGGCGGATGAAGATACAACTTATATGGTTGTGAGCTATCTTGAACCACACTTTGTGAAAACACAGCAAAAGCTAAGATGAAATATACTGAGGAAAATAAAGTGCGAATGATTGAATTCCTGGTTGACAATATCTTGAGTTGAGTTGAGATGAAAGATGTTCCAGCAGACTGTTGGCATTCCAATGGGAACAAACTGTGCCCCACTCTTGCGGATTTTTTTAAAAGTAAGATTGGCGATGACTCATCAAGGCGACAGGCACGGACCTAAGCCACTATGCAATGTTTTAATTTCACTTTCAGGTATATCGACGATGTGTCGATAAACTACAGGAAGTTTGCTGCCCTTGTCGACCGTATATACCCTTCTGAAGGACACAACATAGTCTGCTACACCAGCGTTTAACCGCGATCTTTACTTAAACATGGACAGCTTACTAATAGGCTGTATGAAAAATGTGACGATTTCGAGTTTCCGAACTTTTCATTACTTGATAGTAACATCCATGCTTCTTAAACCTTCAGTGTTAACATGTCACAGATGTTTTTTTTCCTAGGCCTTGCCCTGAATATGAAAATTTTCGTGATAAATATCGGCTGCTGACGAACAAATTTGCGGCACATGGATGATGAAGACTATGAAGAAGTTTGATGGTCAACATCTTGGTCTCAATGAAAAGTAGGCTGCTTTTTTGTATACATGTATATTTGATATTCTTTGGGTGTACTCAGTGTTGAAGAGTAGAAGACTCATGTTTTTTGTGTTCTCAGTTCTGATATAATTCAGACCAGTTTGAGAAAGAATATTTTTCACAAACGAAATCCATAGAAAAGACACAGTTACATTGCCCTGTAAAGTGAACAATAGCTAAGGAATAACACCATAAAACCTGTAAGAGGTATTAATGTTAAATATGCCGTAATACTATTATTCTATAATTAATTTCTTTGTCTAGTGGGTAACTTCCCAGTTCAACATAAGTAATGGAATTAGCTGATTCCATCAGTGAATGAATTGAATACATAAATCAAAAGGAATTAGTAAATGGAAATTAATTAAATTCATGAATTTATGAAAAACACAATGACAGCATCGATGTTTCTATCATGTTGACTTTTAAAAAAACCCAACGTAACCATAGATTATTTCTATTATTTTCGTTCCCCAAGAATGATATTACAAACCCGTTCAAATTAAAAACGCCGCATAATAATATTTTGATAAACAACCACATTATCCATAATTTGTTAATCGGAATTTATAGTTTAGGTGTTTACGAGAATGATTTTCAGCCTCTCCCTCTTCCCTTAATGTTGATTCGTTGTTATTTATAACCACTATATATAAGACCCAGGTACCATTGTGTCGGATCACACACCTGTAACGGTTAGGGATAAGAGGGGCTGTCGGGACCCCACCTGTAAATAACGACATCTACAGCTAACGCGACAGGTAGGAGAAGGGATTTTCTTGTCACGTGATTACTCAACCGGAACGATAAGGTGACATACACACAGACAGAGCGTTAGGTGTATAGTTAAAAGACAGTAAGTGTTTGTGTGAGATACCTAAGGATATTTCGTATACAGTAATTAATATTTTATTGTTTACTTGTACCTGATTAACTCAATACAGAATCTGACAGCTTTAAGATCACTGTCTAAAATGGATTCATGGAAGAAAAGATTTCAAGGAAAGGTAAGTGTTTTGTTTTATTATTTATCTCAAAGTCAAACATCTATATACTGTTACCTATCTGTCATCTTAATATATTTGTATACCTGTATACATGAACATTGTATTACATTTCACTATATATATATTGTATGTGTTAAGAAACGAATTATTAAGGTCATAATGTTAACAATCCTTGCCTGTTTCATAATTTCGCAACTTTATAAACCTACGCGTAAATAGGTACGTATTGTTTCTCTATTTTTCAGAATAAATCTTTATTCAAAATCACTGCTTAACATACAATTTTTCAAAATCAAATGTTTCACAAAAAACAATTATACCATGTACAGAAAATTGTATTAATATTCTGCGGTTGCTTGAAAAAATTGATGTGAAATGAAAACCAATCCTACAAAATAATTATATAATAAAATGTATTTCCTCTTATAGGTAAAATGCATGATCGATGTTGAAGTTACATTCACATGTAATATGAATATACATATTATTTATAATATAAATAATATATTTATTATTATTAATAAATATTTCACATACCATCCTAAAAGCACAAAAAATTAACCATAAAGAGGTGGCATTTAAACACTGAAAATCACTTTAATATTGCGAATATTTTATTTCGCGGACTTACCTTTTCAGACATATTCGCGAATACGTAATATCGCGAACGTCTATCTGGAGGTGACGATGACAATAGAATAAACACGGGCACCTCTAAATAGAAATAATCGCGAGGTATTAGAATTCGCGGTTGAATCTCCTCGCGATTTAACGCGAAAATAAATGCCTCACGAAATATAGGTGTTTACAGCATTTAAAATATAAACCAAAACATCTTCCACTGTTTAAAATATAAAATTTAAAATCTGAAACAAAATTCATCGACGAATATGATTTTGAATGGAAATTGGATTTAATGTTTAGCTTATAGGTGTGAAGCAAGCAGCAAGCTTGGATATGAAGCATCACGTTATATAATAAGTTAATAACCAACGTAATATCTTCGATAACTATTCATCAGTGTTTAATTGTACCAGTGAGTTTATATGATTGACAAGTTTGATCTAATTAGCATTATATGGTTATTAATATGTCACTACAAATGCTGGTAACATGCTTTGTTTTATTGGTGACTAAAATAGATAGCTTTGTCGATAGTAGTCATTAGCCTGAGGTCACAACGACACTAAGGAATTCCTATATGTTGCACGGTACAATCATATACTGTGTATGTTACATTAAAGAAAACTCGTGATATCTTATGTTTAAGCTGCATGCTATAAGATTAATGTACAGTTATACCTTACACATTGAATCTGTTTGATAATGGTTAAGGTTTTATGTTACCTTACACATTATACAGGTGTTTATTTTGGAAGTTAAAGTTATGTTTCACCTAACACGTTGTACAAGTGGTTAGTTTTAGAGTTAAGGTTAATATTATGCCTGTGTTTTATGTAAGAGTTAAGACTATATGTTATCTTACAAATAACAACTATGATTTATGTTAGAGTTAAGAATATATGCTACCTTACAAATTACAATGGTGATTTGTGTTAGAGTTAAGACTTCATTATATTTGTGAAAGAGTTAAGGTTGTATGCTACTTTACACATTATACATGACATTTGAGTTAGAGTTAAGACTTTATGCTACTTTACAAGTTACACCCGTGCTTTATGAAAAAGTAAAGTTATATGGTAAACATTATGCCTGTGTTTCAATCTTATACATTGTAAATGTTAATGTGTGTTAGAGTTAAGGTTATATGCTACCTTACACATTACACATGTAATTTTTGTTAGAGTTAAGGTTATATGCTACCTTACACATAACACTTGTAATTTGTGTTAGAGTTAAGGTTATATGCTACCTTACATATCATACCTATGGTTTGTGTTAGAGCGAAGGGTATATTTTCTTTTTCGTTGTTAATATTTGGTTATGGTGGAGGCCAGGAAGTAAGCAAGATTTGTCACCAAAACCCACCGATATCACATTTAAACCAAACAATCATGTGCGACAAGGTTTCGGGCGAATTGCAAATTTTCTTACAAACAATAGATAATGAAAACACTACAACATTTCCTCGTATTACACACAACAGGTAACAATAGACCATTGTCCATTTCTACAACGTAAGTCCAAGGAGTACCGCGTCCTGTTCCAATGTCAACAGAGTATTTCGTTGTTCTAGACGTCAGTATTGTCACTTAGTGAAGTGGATTCTACATCACAATTCAATTACTGGTATGGTGTCGCCTTACATTTCGTATCTAGTGTAAATGTGTGTACAGACAAAGATGAATATAACAAACAGAGGTGATGCACCTTTTAAGTTTAGTAAGGTATACAGTATGCCAAAAATGAATTAAACTGTATCCTTCTAGGACTCGCCAGTGATGCTAGGGGCCAAAAGGTCTGAATCGAAAGTTTCTAAAATGGTGTGGAAGCAGAAGGGTTTATTGCGTAAAACCCAATTATTTATTTAGAAACAAAATCAGTACTGTATAATTCCAAATCGTGTACTACGAAAGTGTGTATATCATTAACAATGCCACTACTCGAATGAGATAACTGTGGTTATGGAGGCTCAAGCAAACCTCGGAGACTGTACCATCCACCACCAGAGAACTTAACAAACACACGTGAAAAGTGTAACACTGAAATACTTTATGCTTAACATATTATAAGGTGCAGCATATGTGTGTGTTACGTCATCTTACATTATAATACACAGCTTTAAATAATCATTTCTGTGGCTTATGTTTTTGTATTCCATTGTTTTAAGGATTGTACATTTAATGAGCACGAAAAGATGTTGCTAAAATACAAGGATCCGGTGTTATGTCATCACGTTACTAGCAACGATAGGGACATTTATTAACTTTAAAAATTGGTACATAGGAAAGTATCAAAGCTAATAAGGAACATTCCTTAATTTAAGTTTTCCCTTTTGACCTCTGTGATGTTTTCTTAGAAGATTTTAAACTTTGTGAATTTTCTTATGCTAAGGAACGTTCCTGTAGTTGGGGCCTGATAAGAGAAAATATATGGCTAAAACAAACGACTAAGGTTTGATTTGAAAAGCCATGTAAAGGGTGAATCTAATCTGAGTATTATCTTTTTCCCGGAGAAAATAAAAACTGGCAGTTCTGAGTTTGTTAGATACAGCTTATTTTTTTCTATACTTTACAGTGATTCAATCTTACCAGTCGTTCCTTGTTTTTATAACTATTTAACTTTATCGCATTTGGAACTATGGTACTATTATCGATATTTTCTCATTATACTGATTAGTTCATTTTAAAAGCAATTTTATTTTTCAATTACAGTTTATCATAGATTATCATCGTCAGTCAGTATGTACGAATATCTTTTATTTCGTGTCATATCCTTGACTAACTTTTCTTATTTTAATGGAAAACATTTGTGACGTTCGCCACAATAGGTTCTGAGAATCAGGATTCATTTTCTAGCATTACTTAATTAGTTCGGTAATCATTTTGCTCCCCCTTTTGTTTTAGTGTCTCCTCAGTATACGAACCTATTGCTGGGTTTTCGGATAAACTTTTAGATGTTTTTTATACGGTGTTTTTTTCCCTTAGTGACATGTAAGATTTCATTGATTTCCATGAAGTAAGCTGATAACATGATAACTTCGTCTCATTCACAATTTTAAATTATATAAAACAGACAAAGGTGATATACTGAAGTTTTATAACATCGATATGAATGTACACTTAATCAAAGATAAACAAAATATAGCCTTACTTTACTTTTAGTTAATGTTGGAGAGACGTGTTTTAAATTGTTTATCATAGTGACAATGATAGAAACCGGATTTAAAGTTATCTAAACGTATCTGTTTTATAACAAATATTTAACTTGTGCTTGTTACACAAACTCGTGCTAATAAACTTTGAAGTAATAATACTATCTAGTTACACAGACAACATTCATAACAGATAAAAATGATTCATTTTCACTTTTTATTTCACATCACCAATTCCTGATAAGATACGAACTTGTGTTAAAAAATCGTTAAATGGTTTATTTGAATTTTGTTATTACAATATCTAGTTCACAGGCAACATTCATAACTGATAAACATGATTCATCTTCACTTTTTATCTCATATCACCAATTCCAGGGTAAGACACAAACTCTTGTTAAAAATTGTTAAAAGGTCTGTTTGATATTTGAAATTATAATATCTAGTTACACAGACAACATTCATGACCGATAAAACATGATTCATCTTCACATTTTATTTCACATCACCAATTCCTGGTCAGACCTGCCTTATAGGGAGTCGTCACTTTCCCTATTGTTCTTACACACCAGCATCATTAATAACATAATACATACATATATACATATATACAACAGCTACAGGGTCTTGTTACTTAGACGCTACTTAGTGTGATTAATGACTTGTGTTCCATGTCGATTGACGAGGCGAGGCATTTTTGTTGCTAATGAGTTAGGCGAGCATGTCACTGGGACACGATTATACACCTCTGTGGTTAATTAATGCATTTGTTATCATTAACCTATGTGATTACGGTTCGGCGATACACATGTCATGTATCAACAAATATGGTGCTATATTCCAATACACGCCCCATAGAAAGAGAATATTATCTTGTATCTTGTTATGTATTGATGTATTCAAAAAACAAAATGTTCACAGTCTTTGTGAAAGCTGGTATCATTGGTCTTAAATGGAACGTGAAAGGTCCAAAAAGTAAATATCATTAATAAATAATCTAAAAGATAGGTGATAAATTGCACGAATAAGTTGACAAATGCATATAAGAACGTATAACTGTTTCATAAAAAGCCACGAATAGTTTGTAAATAATTATTTCAATGCTAACGGAATCTGCTCAATGAAAAACCGTTGAAACGTCAGTTACGACTTAAACTATAATAATAAAGACCACTGAATAAAACCCAAGAGAACAAGACCAGGCGTTTCGGACAGATAAGCGTCTTCTGCTTTATCGACGGCACACGTTATGATAGTCTAGGACACATCCAAGTAAATGTCACGTTCTCAAAGTGAGAACTGTCAACTGAGGTATTTGTTTTCTATTTATAATAAATGAACACACCTATGAACATATTCTAAAACGTCCACCTTCATATACAAGAACACATTATAACTCTCAATGAGATCCTGATGACGACGTTAAAATTTGTTCATAGTATCAGTCAACCTCCATCTCTTGAATCCATGTGCCACATATCAATAAAATCTCGATAGTGAGAGCAAGCCTAGAAAAAAAACGATTCAATAACTAGACACCCCCCCCCCCAAAAAAAAAAACAAAAAACCAAACACACAAACAATCAAAACAACATACATGTAAGCATAAAAGTACAAATATCAGACTTCGCTTCAATTCCTTTGTGGGTCTAAGTCCTGAACGCGTTACTATGTCTCTCTTTAGTAAGGGGCATTGCATCCCATATATCAGGTTATAAAGCTGACATGTACTACACAAAGAAGAAATATGTCTTAGATCACACGTCTGTTTATAACAGAAACAAAAGGTTAGTGACTCGTTAATATGGTCATTGTTGATGGGTTGTACTTTTAGTAGTAAAACATATCAACCCACTGTCGATCTAACATATAACAGTCATTGTAAGTGAAATCTTCATTTATTACATTTTTACAAGTGAAATATCAGAAAATATCAGCTTGATAAAACTTATATCATCACTAGTGATCTAATCTGCAAAACTCTTGAAATATATTTGATATTTAAAGGGAAACCATTGAATAGCCGCTATTTAGCAAAAGTTTATATTCGTGCTAGGTAGCCCATAAAGACGTCACTGAGGATCGCGATCTCTGTCTGTCTCACTGAGGACCGTCATCTCTGTCTGTCTCACTGAGGACCTTCATCTCTGTCTGTCTCACTGAGGACCTTCATCTCTGTCTGTCTCACTGAGGACTGTCATCTCTGTCTGTCTCACTGAGGACTGTCATCTCTGTCTGTCTCACTGAGGACTGTCATCTCTGTCTGTCTCACTGAGGACCGTCATCTCTGTCTGTCTCACTAAGGACCGTCATCTCTGTCTGTCTCACTGAGGACCGTCATCTCTGTCTGTCTCACTGAGGACTGTCATCTCTGTCTGTCTCACTGAGGACTGTCATCTCTGTCTGTCTCACTGAGGACCGTCATCTCTGTCTGTCTCACTGAGGACCGTCATCTCTGTCTGTCTCACTGAGGACCGTCATCTCTGTCTGCCTACTGCCATTTGATGAATCTGGCCCCAAGTCCTTCCAAAATCTCTCATTTCTTTTTCAACAGATCGCCTCCATGTTTCTTTTGGTCATCATCTGTTTCTCTTTCCTGCTGGTGTCCATCTCATAGCAATCTTTTGGATTGATTTTGTTTCTATTCTGTGGACATGACCACTCCATTTCACTCGTCTCTTTTTCATCATCTCTGAGACTGGTGATGTTGAAGGTCTCTGATAAAGTCTTTGTTGTTGATTGTATTGTGCAAGAAAGCCTTCAGAATCTGTAGGTAAAAGTTTGGATTGGTATTATTTTGGTAAACGCCAATTTTACAACTATTCTATTTAACGACTCGCCCCCATGTATGTTTTGTAAGCATGCATGTGTGCCAGAGACGAGGCATGTTGGTGTACTTGCCTTTTTGTGACAGCCTGAATGTGGTACCGACTTTATAGTGCTATCTCATTGAAATACCTCGCCGAAGGCACCCAACACAACATTCCGTCTTGTCATATTTGTCTGACAAACGGGTGGTGAATCAGCATATTTTGCACATATCCTAGACACTGAACGTTAAAAAGAGGTTCCACAACTACTATTTAAAAACTTCATTATAGCAAATCCAACCCGGTGTAAATAATGTGTTTCTATAGTAACGCCCTGATGCAATTTGTTGTCAGTCAGCACAAATACCAAAAGCAAGTACATAGATGTAAACACGCGTCATGCTGCATGCATCTTAAGTTTACTTAAGACATTCAGTTCAGGTACATAAGTATTTTGAAGTTCAAGGTTTATGGTTAATAAATCTACGTCAATATGAATGAAAATAGGATTGTTAGTCATAGAAGACTATCGCCCATTGAAAAGGGCGTAGTGTTATGCATTGTAATTTATATCCTGAAAATAAAATAAAATAAAACATGAAATACAAATCTTGGAAGGGGTCGCATTTCCGAAACATTCTAACAGTTTTTTTTTTTCTATTTGTATGTTAAATGACCCTGGTTGTAAATAGGACGTAATACAAAATAAACCAAACTTATTTGTATGTTTTTTGTTTGTTTTTGTTTTCATTTTCTGCACATTACACTTCAGATTGTTTGCTCAAGTGTCACATACTAAGGCGTGGCTGTGTGAAGCCAAATCGTTGCATATAATTAAGTCACACATAGGGGAGGAACTAGTTTAAGATAACTGATCTGGGTGTGGTTATGATCTGTGCGCAATGTAGCATATCATAAATTCTTACTTCCTATTGATAAGTTGTCGGGTAGCTTGGGGCTTACACATTTTTGGGTGGCACCCAAGCTTAATGCTTACATCAATGAAGGGCGTTGATATCTATCGCCAAACAAAGAGAAAGTTATAATAAAACTTAAATTTTGTAGTGCTTCATATCCTTTTTATCATTTGATACACCCTTCTTTAAAATTTTAATTTAAATTATTTCTATCTTTATTCTGAATTAATTTGTCAAATCAAAACAGTTTTTTTTTACATGTGTGTCCATCTCATTTAAACCTGTTTTCATGGGTGGTCGGGTGGTGCAGTGGATAGCGCATTTGCCTTTCACCAATGCGACCGGGGTTCGATTCCCCTACCGGACGTGAAAATCGTATGAGGGTCACCTGCCCGACCCCGTAGGTTATCTCCGGGTACTCAGGTTTCCTCCCACAATAGGACTCCCTGCGTGCTAACATCAGGGCCAACAACAGTGATTTATATAAGTTGAATAACTTGTTTCATAATTGTTATAAAATAAAGTTTAAATTTAAACCTCAAATAAAGCATATGATACGTTGAGATATGGGAGCTCTACAGGGTTATTACGAACAGGTTTTTCCTAATGAATTTTGTGTTTATTGAATACATTTTTACTTCAAAACGATTTAATACAATTAAGCCAGTTTGTCCGGTTTACGTTAAAATAACTTTGATTGTCATAAAAATAATCTTATCGCTTCACCGTAGGCATATTTGATATATAACGTAATACTCGTAGGTTATACTTTATAATTGATTATCATTTTCATTTTGATATTCCGTGGAGAGTCTGACAAAAAAAATCAATAAAAAGTTGAAAATCAACACGAGTCATCGCCATCTGTTTGTGAACTTTCATGGAATTGAATATCACGCAAAAATGTTTACAGAAAGAGAGTGCGCAAGTTTATTAAGTATTCACCAAAAATAATTAATGAACATTTGGTTTTTAATTATAATAATTGCGGTTAAATACTTAATGGATATTAAAGATGAAATTCTGAATACATTTATTAACACTCCTTGCCGGACATAACTGGCAAAAAATGTGTATAACGATGATAAACAGATAAATTTTGAGTAGACATATATAATATACTGTATATACACGCCCCTTTAAGTATTCCTAGCTAATACGTAAAAATGATATATAAGGATTGTCTTTATTCTACGTACAAAAGGATGCGTCACCTGCTGGAGTCTGACCTATCACCAGGTGTGTTTGTAACACCTGGTAAGATACACCTATATCTATTACGTAATCTGTTGTATGTTGTGTCCGGGGGATGTTAAGCCGGTGCACAGTGACATCGCGTCGGGAAAATTAACGCATGGAGAATTTGATCTTGAGGACACGATGTGTGGTACGCCGGAAGTGATTTAATAGAATAATTTACATATGTCGGAAGCATTTTATCTCAAGTGCAACATATTGTTTTTGCAAAATCATTAAACCGGATCCCGCAAAACAATGTTGAATATTCTGGCCCTGTTTTCATCAACGTTCCTTTACTTAAGGAAATTCCTTAATTTAAACATCTCCATAGGAAAGCATTACAGAATTTAAGGGGAACATCCTTAGTTAAGGAACTTTCCTTAAATTCTGTAATGCTTTCATGTGGAGGTTTTTAAGTTAAGGAACGTTGATAACCTAGGGCCAGGTCTTAAAACACAAAGGTCATTGGAAGCCAACCAAATTCACAAGGCAAATATATACGTAACATGTGTCACAGGACAAAGTTGTTTAATGCCCTAACAAAAGTAATGTCGTACGAAGTTGTATTGGTGTCAATTTTGTTATATCTCAATTTTTCATTTTCTCTGGAAACAACGGACACAAGTGAAGAAGAACTGATCTGTTATTTTCCTAGATTACATGGTAAATATCTGTTCAAATCTTAGGTACAGTCAACCCTCGTTATCTCGAAATCTGCGGGACCTTGGTGTGTGTGGGGCGGGGGCTTCGAGTTATCAGGGCATTGGGGTAAAAGTGGTTTGAATGTTAAGTGTGGCTTTTAGTAATTTGAGTTCGAGATAACGAGGTTTGGTCGTATAATGGATATAATTTGTAGTACAGTCTTTTGATGTAGGTTAGTATGTCAGATCTGTCTAACGCTCGGGGGTCCCAGATTGGATCTTCGATTCGGACACTCCTGTTACGCATATAGATCATTTTAGACTGGACACTGTAACACCTTGAGCGTAACACTCAGACCAACCATTGATACCTAAAGCTCAACCAAACAAATGACGTTATGTCGGCTATTAATGGTCAGAAGGCTCACCAACGACCCTATTAGGCCACACCGTCTGGTCATTTGCCACACCGTCTGGTCATTTGCCACACCGACTGGTCATTTCGGACAGTTATGTCCACCAAATGTAACACCGCTGCCCACACGTGACAAGTTATTGACCACACAATTAAGGAAGACGTGCATTATATGAGAGCTTGTATATCTGTAGGAACCGAGGGCAGGTATATGGACTATCTTGAATACATGTCTATCTGGCCCCCAAGGAATTTCGGCGCGTTCGACCGGAAATTTTGTGGCAATTTTTATCAAGATTTTCTTTTCTCTCTCAATTACTGGGTTTCCGTTTCATATATTGTTCACTTTCTTGATTTTCCATAGCAGATTCAGATCAAGATCCATATCTAGATCTGCGATAAATGATTGACTGTGTTATTTGTTCATTCATCTTTTCGCCCAAAAGTATGAGGTTTAATATCTCTTCCATTCTCTTTGTGTCGGAGTTTATTGAACAATAGTTCGTTGCACTGTTACTCTCATTTGTTAAGGGTGGGGGTTGAATCGATAACAAGATAAGAATTAAGGAGATTTTTTTTTATCTTTTCTTGTACAAACAAAACAACTTAAAATTAAAGGTTGCTAAGTCTCCTCGTACGCAGGCGAAAATATGGAAAAATAAAAGGGGAGTCTTAAATGTAATCTGCCGTCTATTATTTGCTTTCCAATAAGCTATCTGTTAAAGATTGTCTATTCGAGGCAGAAAAACAAAACAATAAAATGACATTGGCATTACCCAAATCAGTAAACGTAACACGCAGAACAAAGCTGAAATTAACAGAAAAGCAAGTTATTTCGTCTTGATAAAATTACTGTGTTTTAATAATAACAATATACAACATTTGATATTGCGCCCTATCTAGCTAACATAAGCCATTCTAAAGCGCTGCACAGTACATAGATATACAATTCTCAAACAATCAATACAATTAACACATACAGTTTTATCATATACAATTCTGAGTAGTTCGCAGGAGCTGCCTTATCAGGCGCTAAATACTTGTCGTATACCACCTGGCTAATATCTCCACATGTGTGTGTATGTGTGTGTGCTGGAGATGAATTATGTTTTAGTCAAGCATTTGTATAATAAACACCAGGGGGGGGGGGGGGGGGGCGTCGAAATGTGTTACTGATATGATATGACCTAAAGATTAATAAATGTTCGGGTAGTTGTGTATGTTTAAGGGGTTAAGATAAACTTTGCGGTAAAAAAAATGTCACCCAAAATGATATAATTTCTCGATTCGTACATCGTTAACCCTTGTACACCTAAGTTAGTTGAGTGGACTCTTCCATACATTGATTCGGATGAGACCAATACGATAAAAAGGGGTAGAGTGTTAAGTTAGTAAAGTATATGGGGGGGGGGGGGGGGGGGGGTTGTTTCACCTCCTTATGGTAATGTAACACCTAAATACTTTGCCACAAACTCTACTTTTTACCGACCTACTTAAAAATAAAAAACAATTTTCGTATTCCAAACACGCATTTTATGAACTGTTTTAACAAGATTTTGAAAATACGTTAGCTACTTGAATTTATCAAGTAAAACGAAATCTCGTATGTATATGGACTGTGTTAAGTGCTTTGTACATATAAAATAAAATGATATACCAGTTACGTATTTTTGAAGAAATATCCGGACACTCCCAAACAGAGAATCTGTTGTATTTTAATGGGTGTTGGGCCGAAAACGTATACGAGCGTCTCTATTGAAGCACGCGACGTTCCCGCGGGCGGCATCTTCTGTCATGAATATTAATTATCCAAAAAGGTCGGTGACTTTGATGTTTAAGCTAACGAGACTGTCACTGCCTTGCTCACAAAGCTAATTACCACACTTACTTGTACTTAACAGCTCTAAGTTTTTATTGTAGAAGGTATACACGGTCGCCAAATCATTGTTAGTGAGTTCTCGTATTGTTTTAATTAATATTTTTATGTATTTTCTTATTTGGTATTTAAATTGGT
The DNA here is from genome assembly GCA_947623455.1 of Mimachlamys varia. Classification (NCBI taxonomy): domain Eukaryota; kingdom Metazoa; phylum Mollusca; class Bivalvia; order Pectinida; family Pectinidae; genus Mimachlamys; species Mimachlamys varia. The sequence continues at coordinate 15,419,646 of OX392541.1, forward strand.
ACGTTAAAAAGCGTTTGTTCATCACGATTTAGAGAGAATTCGTAATTACACAAAATGTAGTTAAATTGCTTAGGGATTTGATCTATATTTTTTTTGCATTTTGGTATACTGCAAATCAGGAATGTTTCGCCCCAGTTCACATTTTCGCTGAATCGTCTTCCGCATCGGGATTGTATTCGACATGTAAATTGATATTCCATATTCCCTACGTGTAAAGAGCGTATGTGAACGTAACCCCTGGATATCAAGGATGATCCCCGGGGTGTAGAGAGCGTATGTGAACGTAATCCCTGGATATCAAGGATGATTCGAAGGGTGTAGGTGAAGGTAACCCTATATATCGAGGATGATTACAGGGGTGTAGAGGGCGTAGGTGTACGTAACCTTGGATATCGAAGATGATTCCAGGGGTGTAGAGGGTGTAGGTGTACGTAACCCCTGGATATCGAGGATGATTCCAGGGGTGTACAGGGCGTAGGTGAACGTAACCCCTGGATATCGAGGATGATTCCAGGAGTGTAGAGGGCGTAGGCGAACGTATCCCCTGGATATCGAGGATGATTCTCGGGGTGTAGAGAGCGTATGTGATTGTAACCCCTGGATATCGAGGATGATTCCAGGGGTGTAGAGGGCGTAGGTGAACGTAACCCCTGGATATCGAGGATGATTCCAGGGGTTTAGAGGGCGTAGGTGAACGTAACCTCTGGATATCGAGGATGTATGCAAAATGCGAACCCAAACAATTTTTATTGTCACTGATTTTGCAAAATCACCTATTGGCTTGTCTCACAAGTGTTTAACGCCAGGCTAAACGGCCATATACCAAGTATAGCTGATCTTTTGTCACAATAAAATCGGTCCTTTAAAAACATATTAGCCGAAGGTAAATTTGAAGAGAATTTTGCAATAACACTTGAGTTTAGGATTTCTTTACATTCCATTTGAATGTTTCGTTATCGCCAAGGCAACAGAGGTTATACTCCATGGCTACGTATCAGTCAATACTTTTTTATGGAGAATTTCTCAACTGAATTTTATTACTAGTTTATCTCCCAAAGTTTACAACTTAGTGTCAGGCATCCAAGTGATACACATTATTAGAGTTTTTTTTCTAAATAATTTAGTATCTGTATATTATTATAGAGACGGGGTCACTCTCTTTTATGCTTATTTCTTTATTTACAAGCACTGTAGCCTAAGGTAACGTCTTTTATTCTAAAACCTCAGCAAATAAAGAAACGAAACGAAACTGTAAGGCCAAGTTGGGTGTTAAACTAAAAGTTAAATGGGTTTCAATCAAGTTCTCTCGACAATCCCGTGAGAATATTGTCATGTTCTGTCATTTACTTAATATAAAATATAAACTTTCTTTTATTTCTTTTCCAATTCAATTAATAATGTAGAGCAAATACACACATTTTTTTAATTGGATTTGGAAACAAGTTTTGCAACTTATGTCAATCTATCTCCAGTGAAATAATTTCTTAAGAAAATTTAGGACTACATTTTCACTATAATTTTGAGAAAGAGAACAAAAACATAACGATATATTGAGATTGAGTATAAAATGAGTGATGGAAGGGTAGAAAGGGAAACGAGAAAGAAAAGAGAGGACAGAAAATTTAGTCGCTAACTTAATCCTTACATCCCTGTATATCATAGTGGTCTCATCCGAATTAATGTTTAAAAGATTCAACTCCACTTACCCGGGGTGAGAGGGTAAACGATGATAATTATAGGCGAGGCATAAATGCACTCGAATCATAACTAGTTCAAAATGAATAAAAAACGATAAATTGAATTTCAAATAGATCTCTTTCATTTATAAATCATGACTCGATGACAAATGAAAAAAACATGTCAGATACTCAGACAGATCAAATCCTTCAATATTTTACTTACATCCCGTGATTTAATAAAAAGACCTTCGTGTCAGGCGATACATCAATATTACTGTGAGATTTTCTATGTTTAATTGATTCAAGTAGTGCTAGGAGGGCATCTGATATTGACAAATTTGATGTCTGGTATTTCACGCGCGCGTGTTCCTGTTGATGACGTAATGTTTCCTGTTATACAGTGACGCAATGGTTATTCGTGTTACACTTGTCACCTGTCGTGAATTATATTCATAATTTAAAGTCAAATCATACATCATTGATTGCAAATGATTTGATTTGATATTACTAAAATTAGTATATATTTAATCACTAATTTAATGCAATTTATGCAATGAAGAACAAGTCACCTATCGTAAATTATATTTATGATGTATAGTGAAATCATATATCATTGATTGTAAATTATTTGATTTAAGATTAATCAAATAGTTATACTATTTTATCACTAATTAAATGTAAAAACAAAAATATCTATCAAGTTTTCTTAGTATGTACAATATAACATAGAGATACTCGAAATGTGTCGAAACTGTTAAACATTTCTGTCAAGGCAAACCCCCACCATAAAAAATAAATAAGTAAATAAATAAATAAATGAATAATTTAAAGTGAAAAAAAGTGAACTTCATCTTTTATTCTCATACTAACTCGTGGACTAAACATATGTAACTTATCAACATTTATTAATTTGCCCTGTAGTTTCAATACTTTAGAATTAATTGAAACACTCGTCAAGCTAACACATAGAAGAGATATAATGTCAGCAAGGTGTATAGTAACGTATATTGATGATGATCGATTATCTATCATTTTAACACATCAGTGACCTATCACCTCGGGCAATGTTGCTCGATAAAGGGAAATAACTCCTACAGCGCTAAAAGAAGTTTGATCCTCGTGCTTACGCGGTGTACAGAGCTTGGGTAAGCGTAACCCCTGGATATCGAGGATGTTATATCTAATAACTTTTTGCATGAATAATTTTTCTTCCTAGTCAAGCACACACTACATAGGAACAAATAGTATCTTTTAACTTTTTTTTATATTTTGAAGTGCGATAGAAATCACGAATTTAAAAGGGAGTAAAGGACCAAGTCCTGTTGTAGTACATGTCGGTAACCCACGATTCTGACGCGCTCTGTCCGTGAGTGTCAGAACCGTGGGTTACCGACAATGGTTATAGTATTATAGTATAGAACAGATAAGTCAATGGAATGAAATTCTCAGTTATGTTCTTTTTAATTAGTGAGGTAGACTTAATTCTGATAAATATTGTAAAAAAACGACAAAAACAATGCAAACAAACCTTATTAAAATATGAAAAAAGATCAATAATAAAAAATGCAACATTTTATGTAGCGCTCTTTCTAGAAATCATTAGTCGCTCAAAAGTGGGTGAAGTAATATATATACTAAAGAGCCCCGAAGAAGAAGGTCGTAAGGCCATGTGATGACGTTAAACTCTCAAAATAAATAAATAGAAGAAGGTGAAAGCGTTTGGAAGTCAGTAGTTTGTTTTGATTTATTTTATATTTATACCTACCTACACACGGAAACAAACTATTTTTTTTTCACATTGCTATATATACTATATCCTTATTTTGAGGAACTCGCAGGAGCTGCCTTTTAGTGTGATGGACACATTGGACATTTTATTGGAATATGTACATAATGCGAACCAAAATAACATCATAAACACCCTAGAAATACATCAAAATGAATAAGTTAAAAATCAAATTCAAATAAATATTTGGGATTTATAGTTTGTCTAGTGTAAAGAATTTCTCCATTTTCTAAAAATAGATTGAAGCAACGAAACAAGCACGATTTATTTTTTATTCTCGACATTTTTAAAAAATCAAAAGGACAGTTTGGACAACGTGTTTTCAAGAAAACATGTCCAAGTTAAGACATATTTATGTTTGACAATCATAGCCTTTTTTATTTTCAAATACGCCGGTACATATTTGAATGAATCATCGTTTTAAATAGAAAGTAATATTTTACAAGAGCAAGCAATTTAATGGACAAGACATCACGACAATCATGCGTTGATTTTACTGCCATTAAAAGTGTGTATAGTTTCAAGTAAGGGGATGTTCTGTTTTTATCTACATGTTGGCGTGATCAATTACATGTAGCGTGTTTTCTGACACATCTTCCATTTAATTTTGTAAAAAAAAAACAACCTCAAAACATCAATCTAAATGAAAAATCAAACTTTTGTTATATTGTAGCAAGCTTACAACGGATAAGGGCGATCAAATTTACGGGTTACATTTGTATATTCCGTTTATTATCTTTTTCAACTCAATTGATTACACACTTTCAAAAATGCATTTATTATGTTTTAAACAAAGCAACACATTTGTAGTACAGCACAATAAAATGTTCATATAAATGAATTGAATAAAACTCCATTGCTTTAAAATATTTATGTCATTCTCGCATGTTTTTATCACTGACAAGTTCAAGCACACTTGGGTATCTAATATAACGGGGCACGGTTGTCTAGTGGTAGGACGTCGGGCTCGTGATGGAAGGGTTGCGAGTTCGAGTCCCGGTCACGGCATTTGTGTTGTATCCTTGAGCAAGATACTTTACTCCGCTTGTTCCAGCCTACTCAGCTGTAAATGAGTACGTGTTTGAGCAGTGCTAGTCATTGTAGAATGCTAGCTGTGAGCGCTGAAATGGCAACACCGGCTGTATGCTCCCCAGGGAGTTAAGAATGATATTGACTGGCTGCTAAAGCCGTAAAACCACGGATAATAATTTATGAATCACTTTGAGGCGACCTTCAATTTGTGATAAAGCGGTATATCAAAACCTCGAATTATTATTATTATTATTATTATAATATGAAAATAATATCGCCAATTTAGAGGAAATCAACAACAATTCGGATTTTTTTTATGTCTGAGTTTTTTTTAACAAACTTAAGGTTCCATTCTGACTTTATTTTGTATGATCTGTGGTTTATATTTTCTGTACTTTTTCTCCTACTAACTACATTACCTTAACAGTCCAGTCAGATTTGTCGTTCAACCCGTCTAAATAAAGCACAGGAAACACTCGGCAGTGAGGAATTTGACGGAACGATTTCCTTATTGACCCTACCAGCCAATGTGTTTAGATGATTAATGATGTCATAAAAGACTCATGTCCATTTCTATGTCCATATATATTTAGACATGCTAATGACAATCTGTCCGTAAGTACATAGGCACAACCTCAAATTTGCTCTAGAGTTCATACCCCTTAACTAAAAAAAATCCCGACCCCCTCCTCCTTTCAGGAACAACGTATTTTTTTACGTAATAATGCCAAATAGCGCCGAAAGTTTATGGTGAAGTTGATAGTGTTGTTGATTTATAGGTGTACTGTACCGTCCACAACTCAATGAAATTCGTACTTTTGTCATGTTTTATGTCTTATTATCACAAGGCTCTTCATAATCTTTATAAGATGAAAAAGCGTCACATTGACAAACAAAAATGGCGTCAATATCATCCTTCGTATTTAAATATTTAAATTTTGAAAAAAGTCAACTATTTGATTTTTATAAGAATGCTTCGCAAAAATACGCAAAACACTCTCATTAACCTTCATAATCTGAGAGTTAAAATATTATTCTTCAATGCAAATAAGAAATTGGTCCATTAAATCATATTGTCACACATTGGTGTTAATTCATTCGAAGAAAATATCAACATTTAAGTATGCTATCATTATGCATCATGTCCATGATCTAAAAAATGCAAGTCTTCAATCATTGCGAAGAATGCCATAGCGAATTTGACGTCATCCTCATGAATATTCGAAAACTTGACCGAGAAAACCGTGTAACTATGAACTGGTGTGTATTTGTGAAGGAAATTGATAACATGCTTTCCTACGGATAAAACTATTTAATGGTGGCGGTGAGTTTGATTTAAAAGAAGAATAGATTTCCAACTTGCTGGACATGTGTTTTTGCACGTCCAATAGAATATTTTGAACTTTGCCATTGTTAGAGCATTAACGAAAAATTAAAATATGTATCTTTTTTCGTTTTTGTTTTGTTTTTCAATGTTTTAGGGGGTTAGTTTTTGTGTTTTATTTTTTGTATTGCTCTCTTTACATCTTGAGTAGGTTAAATATATATATACGTACTGTACATGTATTTTCGCACGCCCTGTGAGGGATACAGTGGATCACTTTAAATGTGTAAGCTCACTGATAAAAAGACTGCGACAGTATACTTTGCATAGAACCCTTTTAATCAGTCATTACACGAGTGCTTTTGTTTTTGACAGATCGACTCTAATTTATCATAATAGCTTTGACTTTTACATAAAAGAGAATGATTCTGGGTATTATCTACGCCATGGTCGAGGTCTACAGTAGAATTGATCAATGACTTCGAGCCTCGCCCCATTTCTCTTCTAGCACACCTTGAAAAATCGACATTAGTAAAATAAGTAAGCTACAATAACTGTGCAATAATTTGTTTGTGTTTTATAGTTAATTTGACAGTGACGTAGTATGACAGCTATGTCAACATGATACACTCGTTTGACTCTAATGATGAAGGTCTTGATTGGTGGGCGTGATGACCTCATGAATATTCATGATATACTTTGTTAAAGGGTTAGTGAAGCTCATACAAGAATGATCATAAACAGTCATGAATGGAGTTTATGCGTTCTAATAAGAAAATCAACGTCCTTTCCGGATTCTTTTTGGTCGTGACACACCTGCCATATCAATGGTGGTAGGGTCAGCTACTGTTTAGATTGGTTGTTTTTGTCCTTAGAAGTCCGCCAATCCATTTGACGACAGTGTACAGTAACTGGCCTATGAATTTGAATTAGCACAACCATCCGGTATGATTCTGGGTAAAATGTGTATATTTACTATATCTAAATGCATGTAGTAGCATCAGGATAATTTGGGTCCCTGTACAAGCAGTGAATTTAGTGTGTAATTTCTAAAATACACCGAAAAACAAAAACAAGAAATGTTAAACATATATGATGTTAGACACAGTGAAGGGCCGTTGGCATCACCTTGGCGTACACCTTTGTTGCGTAGAAACCAATTTTATAAGTTATTATATTTCAACCCACGGACTTACACCTTTTGACTTAACAATTACAAGGTGTTATGTACAACTAATGACCAACCCCCATATGAAATATCATAAAAATCACGTAAAGGGTTCGAAAGATAATACATTTTGTAATTGGAAAAGATGTGGTCTACCGACCGACGGACCGACTTCTCCAGAAGTGGCATACTATAAACGAACTACTATTCCATTGCAGCACTTGTAATAAGATACATTTTTTTCTTCTTGTTCTCCGCTTCCACACTCTTTCCTTCTTGTAGTTTTCTCCTTGGTGTATGTCTTTGAATTATTATAGCTGCTAATAGGACGTAAACCTAAAAAATAAAAAAAAAATACAAGCAAACAAAACATGGAATGTGTAAATACATTCCAATTAAGTGGTGGCGTAGCTAGGACTGTTTTGAAGTGTACGCAGATGTGGTGCCGAAGGCAGCATCCGAAGCGCATAGGTCCAGAAGGGGAATGTATCCCCATCCGGAAGTGGGGTATGGGGTGTCTCCCAGGAAAAAATGATTTCCTAAAGATCTTTGGAGCATTTTTACGTTTTTCTGGTGCCAATTTTCAGGTTTAATGAAGCGAGATCAAGATGTTACCTTTTCCGATGGCGGCAACGTCGACGGCAGCGTCAACATGTACTTTAAAGTCAACTTTAGTTTTTATTTAGGAAAATTATGTGTACGTACCTGCGTACCTGCGTATAGGAAGCTACGTCCTTGTTTAGTTATTTTCGAATACAATGTATAGCAAAAGAAAGCATTATTTCCCATTGTTTGCATCATGAAGTTTATGGTAAAATGTTCTAAGGTACACAAGCAAATATTTAAAAAAAATAGCCTGTACTCTAATTTTTATCATGATTGTCTTGGTTGTAATCAAATACCGTAGACTTATTAAAACATGTTTACGGGCGATCTTGCTGTACGGTAAGCCTCAAAATAACCTCATACAGATAACGTTGCAAAAGTACATGCAAATACATGATGTTTGTTGCATAAACGAACAAAGAATTGTTATGATTTATGAGGTTTTTGGCGGAATGCACTCTTCAAATATCCCATGAAATTGGACCCTATCGTGTAGAGGAGATAGTTAATGAATGTCCGACCTTCATTTCAAAAAACGCGAGCATGATACCAGCAGAGATAACGGGAAGGTGTTCTTTGTTAACAAAGCCAGGCGTTTCAGGGCGTCTTTTTATAATAATGTTAATATTTTGTAATATGTATTCCCCTGCTAGACGTGTGTTGTTGTTCCGTGTATCGCCAGCGGAATGTTTCTTTTCTATATGATTGTATGGACCTTCAAAATCAAGTTTGATAGTCTTCATATGAAGAGGTATGAAGCTCACGTATAATTGATAGTTCGAATTACCTGCTCTTTACATGCAAGTTGAAAAAGGTGTAAAGGCATTTTACATATTCAATGCTATTTAATTTCTCATAGACTCACGACAGTATATAGGTATAAAGCTTACTGAAAGTATGTCACAATTAAATTAATTAGCTTTCGATAGATCTACTGTCTACATGATGAGCCGCGGTGGTCTACTATTCCACCATTTTTGAGTCGTGGTAGCCAAATGTTGTCTGACATTTTGCTACCACTATTCCCCAACTTCTGGGTCGTGGTAGCCAAGTGTTGTCTGACATTTTGCTACCACTATTCCCCAACTTCTGGGTCGTGGTAGCCAAGTGTTGTCTGACATTTTGCTACCACTATACCCCAACTTCTGGGTCGTGGTAGCCAAGTGGTTGTCTGTCATTTTGAAACCACTGTTCCCCAACTTTTGGGTCGTGGTAGTCAAGTGGTTGTCTGTCATTTTGCAACCACTATTCCTCCACTTCTGGGTCGTGGTGGTCAAATGGTTGTCTAACATTCACCCATTATTAGACCTCCAATTCTGGGTCGCAGATTCGAGGCATACTTTAGGCAGTCACCAGGTACTGACCGTAGGTCGATGGTTTTCTCCGGGAACTCCGGTTTTCCTCCACCAAAACCTGGCACGTTCTTAAATGACCATGACTGTTAATAGGACGTAAAATAAAAACAAACAGAACCAAATCTAACAAACCCGTCAACACGAACATTGCAGAAATAAACTAATTTTACTCATTTTGCGGAATTAAAGTACTTATAGACTCAGAGCAGTGCACACTCCATTCTTTAAACACTCTATCCAGCATATTGCATTTTGTGCAGTCTTAGGCTCAACAACAGTCTGTTTCACATGTGTGAGTATAACAGGGTCACGATCTTAGATATCATACCTTCAGCGTGTCAATGCTAAGCTAAAAATAAATATTGATTTTATAAACAGCAGTGAGTATATATTGAATGCCACTGAAGACAATAGGTGTGTCACACACCGCAACACCGGTTATTTTGTTAATAAACACCAAGGTTAGCAATACAGGAAACTGTAAACAATATCAATAAAACCGTGTTATAATAGTTCTATTAGTACACGGTGTCGCTCCGGTGTCGCCCTGGGCAGTGGTGTAGGGATATAATCTAGACACCAATTCACATGTTCGATGTCCAGATTGTCCAGTTCCGTGATAACGACTGATGGATGTGTCATCGCCCCAGTCATCTTTGTCAGCGAAACGATTGACAGGTGTGTATTGTACCGCTGTTCAATACACATTGTACGGACCTTGATAATCGAGAAGGAATAATTTTTTCCATAAATGGCGCTTTTCCTTACTGCGTTTTATATTGCTAGGCCTTAATTTCATGAATGTTCCTCAACTTCAGGACATTCCGTAAATTAAAGCAAATCCCATAGAAATGCATTGCAGAAGTTAAGTGGAATATTTTAAGGTTTAGACCGTTCTTAAATCTCTGCAATGTTTTCCTTTGGAAATTTGAATGAAACTTTAAGCTAAGAAACGTTCATAACTATGGCTATTATCGACATTAATTTGATTTTTTACTCATTTTAGTTTAAAAGTAGACTTAAATAGTGTTCGGAAAAAAAGGAAATAAAGAGAATTTAAATAAATACCAAACGGCCATTTTTATAGGGCTGTCCTTTTTTTTTATCTTTGGAATCGGTTCCGATATCGCCGTTAAAATATCCAGTGTAATTGCTGTCTTAAAAGTGCATCAGTACCTAGACCTATGTGATACTATTTTGTAAACAAAAACTCGATCCAAACTTTTGTTACGCCTCAAACTCAAGAATTATCAACATAATGATATGTACTGTAAACGTGAGGGTTATTTTCGCGATTTCGATTGGTAAACTTTACGCGTGGGGGTAATTTCGCGATAGATCCACATTCGTGTAATTAGCCTTGTACCATTTGTATATCGCAAAATAATACGCGTGGAGGAAATTTTTCGCGATCAAGTTGCTTTCGCGTGATAAGCGTAAATTTCCACGTTTACAGTACATTGCTATATTATAGTACACACAATATCAAACGTACATCACATCAAAGCTTAACAAGGGAGATATAGGTAAGTAATAGGTAAGTAACCTTTTACTGCTGACACTGATGGAAAGTGCCCTGCACGCTGTCTCCAATTCCGTCGTACCTGACCTACCAAAGGCAGGAACAGAAAGTGCGTTACGTTCCGCCAAACGCCAACTGTGACATAATACGGGAAACAAGGATGGGGTGTTGATATAATAATCCTTATATATCGTCTTAAAGGCCCAATATACGTAACTTTCGGCAAAACTTGAAGAAGCGAAAATCAAGCTTAATAACTTTTTATAGATATCTATAGATTTAGTTAAGATTAACTGATATCAGCATTATCCAAGATGAATTCTTACGCGGTTACCGGTACAGCAGCAATTGAAACACGCTATTTGTAAACACGCATCCATTTCGAACTGTCTTCTAACGTCGGTTTGTTGTTAATGTGGGCCCCACCTGAACTTTTTTGAATTCTTTGGATTTTTTTTGTCAAGTGTTTCTTGTTAGTTACCGCTCAGGTTTACTTCGTTTTAGGCTTATTTTGCATTGTTATCATCTGGATTTTTTTCATAATTTTTCAGAATCGCGAAACATTTCCATGAAGTTACGTATATTGGGCCTTTAACATACACCTGAAACATTCTTTATCGACCACTAATTTGCCCTACTTTATTTTTTCTCTTTAACTACATCAACCATACGCTGTATGATAAAATGTAATTCATTTTCTGGGCGTCGGTTGTATTCACATTTGTGTATATGACATTCATTAATCAAGTCACTATGTGGTAGACTTTGCAGATGGATTTCTTAGACATCCAATTAAGTTGATGTTTTGATATTGATCTTATCAAGTGAATAGGCGCACAGTTCATGAAATGAAACTGTATTCATTTTAAAGAAATGGACCAGCACACTCCTCAAGTCTATTGATGTTTATATAACTAATGCGTCTAATGTTTTCCTGTTTCTGCTACAATTAAGTTTATACTTACTTTGGGTAACGTGTACTTTTGAGGCCAGGAAGGATGAAAGATATCTGCCGCAATCAAGTGGGGGTATTCTTGCGTTCATTTTGAAATATCTTATATGCTTTTCCGAATTGAGTTGCTTGTTTAATACTGTGTAATACAACATCTGGAAACGTGTTTCCTAACTACTTTGCGACAAGAATACAAAAATTATATTAAACATTTCTTAAAAACATGAAATTTCAAGTTAAATGTAGCAATATCACACCAAGAAGCGAAATTTGTGATGCGTTCCATGCAACATTCTATATTGTGATGATAGTGTATTAGGACGTAAGATGAGAGTACGAGTTAATCAAATGCAAATATGATATCACATCTGACGATGATAACATAGACATGTAAGAAATGCTTTGCAAGTCAATCTTTTTAAGCGATATCCTACACAATGTTATTTTAACCGTCTCCTTTATATACAGTGACGGATTCATTTAAATCTTGGCTAGGTCTCCTTAATTCATTATATATCACACACAGGGGAGACAATCCGAGATTTAAAAAAAAAGTGATGATACTAAAACGTCAACAAAACCATAATCTGAACTCAAAATCAATTAAACTAGAGGCAAAATAGAAACATTTACATTGAAACCCTCGTAAGAGTACAAGAAAAAAAGACCAGGTGTTCCAGAAGAGTAAGCGTCTCCTGCTTTATCGACGAAACCCGCCATGTAAATCTCAGTCACATCCATGTAAATGTCAAGTCCTCAAAGTGAAAACCGAGGCACCATTTTCAATCGCAACATATTAGCATACGACTGAGAAAATTTAAAAACGGCAACTTTTATATGACACACGTATTTCTCAAGTAGATGAAGTTTGCAACCAATAAAATTGGTCTCAGTCATCTTCAACCTGCATCTTTCAAATTCCTATGTCAAGTTTAAGTGAGGCTACGAGGATAGTTAACCCTAAACAGTTGTATCCAGAGCTTCAGGATTTTACGTTAGTGTTTTACACTTGAGAGAATGCCTGCATGTTCATTTCTTCGATTTTTATTTTACCGCAAGAATTAATTGCAAGCCGTTGCACCATGTGGTAATCAGTGACGCATGAAATCCGACAGATGTTGGCATGGTTACACTGCATACTGTGATGACGCGATGATGTGTTTGGAGTAATAACGCGTGTTAACTATCTCGTCATATACAATTATAGAATGGAGACATTGTTTTATTGTTTTCCAACATGTTACAGTACGTTATGCGTGTTGGAGAATAACCAACATATGTTAGATGGACATCACTTACATATTTAATTTATCTATTGATAAAATAAAAAAAGTTCTTGTAGTTAAGCGATCTTTTAAAAATATTTCGTTTTATTTTGTTTGAAATTGAAAACTTTTAGTTTCTTTTCTTCAACCCAAGACAAACTAAAACAATAAGACTAAATTATGTTCTTGTTCCTACATATCGATATAACTATATAGATACTTAAAAGTTTTTATTCTTACGTAATTAAACGATAAAATAGCATTTAAAATTAAAAAAAAATGACATCAATCCAATTTATAAATTTGACATTGATTAAATATATGTTGCATGACAGGACCAGAAAATTTGGCAAATGTCATTTGATGTGAAGACCTTATTGAACTAAGTTTTTAATGCTTAAATATAATTCGTGTCAAGATCTGTCACTTAAGTCTTCTGACTACAATAAACCACATATTCCATGTCGGATGATGTAATTTACTTGTCAAACACGTAATGCAAGGCGTAATGCAAGGCGCTGCTAAAATGATGTCATATATTTTATTGACATAAAACAAAAGCATTTACACAAGAAACATTAACCACGATTTCAAGATAATTTATTCTTAGTAATTTGAAACAAAAAAACATTATTCACGAAATAAATTGCAATTGATTTATGGTTGATTAATTTTTTTTCTTCTTTGTTTTGAGAAATCTGTAATTCGTGTAATTTTAAATAAACGAATTTAAGGGCGTGTGAAAGCTGGGAGGTGATGAATGACTATGAGCGAATCATTAGTATTCTGATATGTGGCCTGGGATTGAGCTCGTGTTTCTCCAGTCTTGATAGATCGCAGTGTGTGCGGACGGTATAAAAGTAGTCAAGATCTACAAGATATCTATGTTCATTTCATCACTTTTCGCCAGTCGGGCGTAACCATACAAACCGTGCTGGTCTTGTTGTTTAGTCACCAAACACGCTGACCATTTCCGACATGCTTCGTTTAATAGGTGTCATTAACAGTGTCTAAATGACCAGTTTGCCGATACTGGTGCCACTGGGCAGAGGTCAGTTTGGGCGTGCCATCTTCTAGAACGGACCGTACATACATACCAGGGATATCTAGAACGATGCACAATGCACTTGACAATTTCTGAAGTGATTCGTTTTTGTGACAGTGGAAACAGGAAATAGTACAGAACCTGATTTCAGCTTACATGAATGTATGATGTGATATTATTTCAAGAAAAATATATTTATATTCCGTGATTTAATATTCGTAAGGAAGGATGGCGTATTATTGGTATGACCGAAGGTACCGTCCACGGTTTGTCATGGAGGTGAGTCCGAGGTCTACATCTATGTTCACTCAGTATATAAAAGTAAATACCCTACAGGTAAACCTTATCCAGGTGTACCTAATTACAGGTAATTACAGGTATACGGTGATTGAACATGTTTATCTTTCACCACTTCTATCGCCTGCAGTTATTGATGTGTCAGCATTGTAAATTTTTAACCGACCTGTCATTCGTGTCGAATTGCTACAGAAATTGTCCATTATAGCATTTTTACCAAACTTAACGATGTCTAGAATGGTTAACAGGTGTAATTTAGTTTCACTGATCTTTACAACTGCGATCGATAAATAGAGAATTTTCAATGTTAATATTCAACAACGCGAAGGAATACTATTTATCCTTATATTTTTGTTTTTAAGGGAGCAAATATTGTTTATTCATTTCACCTACAAATTTTATACTCATGCACTTGTTACTATCAATAATTATTAGTATGGCCTTGTCGACAGTCTTGTCTATAACATATACAGATGTTACGTACTCGACCCTCAAGGCCGGGATTATTGATTGTAACAAGTGCTTGTTCATTTATAACTTGAATTGTTATATGCAGAATATTCATATATTAACGAATTCATTTTAAGCTTTATTGAGATCTTGAAATTAATTTTAAAAACATGCCTCGGATATTGACGATGACCTGAACAAAGAAGGCATTACGTCAGCGTTCGGAATAAGCAAAGTTTATATTCTTTTGAGATTTGTTATTTACTATGCTATTGTGACGTCATACAGAATGTTCGGTACTGAAATAACGTTCTGTTTGTAATAGTTTAAAATTCAAACCAATAATCCTGTAACAGCCTCACAATCTAAATGTAATTTAATGTTTAGCTTGTCTTTTTCTATTGCAATTCAAAAAAAAAATTAAAAAGTGAAATAATTGGATTAAAAAAGGATATTAAACGATGAACAGATTTATGATCTTTCTTAAATTGTGTTTTCATTACATGTTGGGGCTGTAAAATAACTCTCGCCTCATTACACTGAATATTCGTGCTTCATAAAATGTAATCATAAAGGGGTACATGCCACGGTTGGCCACACCCGTTTACTGGTAGCTAGGCGACTACAGGTAACGTTGATAGCGATTTTATCTGAACTTATTAGCATATCATACTTATCATGTATGTATTACTCGTGACTCTGTGTCTGTCTATCTTACAGAATTGTGGCTCCATCTACACACACTGTTTAATATTGCTGGTTTTTATATCAAAGGAAAGGGGGGAAAATTAAGAAATAAACATCGGAATTTATTAGCGTAATTCCAGATATCCAGGTGAATAGATTTTTGGTTTGATAACCAATTTTCTGTCATGTATGAAATATAGTGACACACTTACAGAATATGATTTATTTAAAATGAAAATAAAAAAAGACAAATATCTAGTGAATTATGTAGATTACTACAGAATCATAAAATGTAGGCAGAAGACAGATTAAAAGACAACAAAGAAGATGAATTAAGATAAATCATCAATAAGGATTGTAACACTGAACGGTAAACAAATGAATATGTAAATTAGGTGCAGGATTGACTGAGTTGAGAACCCAGCAATAATGATTCGGATGATAAATTAGAGAATACCGAAGCATTAACAAAATCATAACCCGAACTCAAAATTGAGACCCATGTAAAAGTACAAGGGAATAAGACCAGGTGTTCCGGAAGAGTAAGCGTCTTCTGCTTTATCGACGGAACCCGCCTTGTAAATCTTTGTCACATTTAACTAAATATCATGTTCTCAAAATGAGAACCGAGTTTCATTGTCAATCACAAGAAGTAAACACACTAATGAGCATACTCAAAAACGTCCATCTTCATATCACTTTAAGATACAGAATATTTCTAATGAGACAAAATAATGTTAGAAATAAACTTACGAAATGTTAAAAAGGATATTTCTACTTCTCCGAGATGTAATGCTCGCTTGCTTGTTTTCAAATGTAAATGATGACTCAAAATGCATCCCTTTTTAGCGCTGTCTGTGTATTTCCGTGTCAGGTACTGCATTATGAACGACTCGAACAGCAGGAGTTTCAGTGCCTCTGAAATAAAAAAAAAATCAGAGAATACCAAAGCGTCAACATAACCATAATCCGAACTCAAAATCGATTAAACCAGGAGCAAAATAGGTACAAAGGAAATATTTACATGGAGACTCTCGTAAAAGCACAAGAGAATAAGGCAAGGTGTTCCGGAAGAGTAAGCATAGAAGTAAGGGTAGGCCACATCCAAGTCAATGCCACGCCCTCAAAGTGATTATTGTGGTATTTACAAACACAACATGGCATACAAATGATTATATTAAAAAAACGTCCACCTCCAGTTTATACCAGGATACAGAATATATCTCTGAATAAGTTACGACAGAAAACTAACACTGTTTTGACCAGGTGCTGCAGTTATGACAGAAAACCAACACTTTTTTGACCAGATGTTGCTGTCTTACATAATACTGACAGATGCCCAGCCTAAGTATGCTGGAGTAAAGCTTCTACACACTTATAGTGCCTAACATTGCTTTAACAGTGTTTGGTGATTCAAAACTACTGTCAAAATGTTAAGAGGGTCTAAAAAAATTCCATGGTTGTTACGTCATCTTTCAGGATACAAGATAGTAGACTCTGCTGGTTGATTTGTAAGTTCCCGAGGTCTGTTAACCCTAGTTAATCCCATTTGAGTAGTGGCATGTTTTGTAATATATACACTTTAGCAGATTTGAAATAATAAATTAAAGGGGTTTTACGAACCTGCTTCTACATTAGACTTGAAAATTGCGATACCCACCTTTTGGCCTCAAGCATCACTGACATGTATTAGAAGGTCGGAACAGCTGTATGCTGCAGTGTAATTACTTTTTTCGGCATACTGTATATACTACAAAATTACAGCACATGTGTGTATGTGATATATCATGCTTTAGACAGGGCGTTGTTTAGAAAAACAATATTAAATCTACAGCGTTTGCACGAAAATAAACACAGCGACAGAGATTCACAATGATAACGACAGAATTATAATGTCCACAAAAATGTGTTGATTTCCAGAGCTTTATGCATATGTATTACAGTATAGTGACTAAAAGATAGACGGTTGTTACGGTTGAGCTGGACTTTTCATGAGAATGTTTACACATAATGACACATTTTATATAAAGATAACACCAGTATGCTTATAATATTTAGAAAATTCTACCCAAGTATCACAGTACTTTGTTCAAATGTCCTACAATTTTGCTCTAATGTTCAGTGACTTTTGTTATGTTGATATGCACTTTTTAAATAGTTAACTGATCGTAGATAGCAAATGTCTTAACTCTTTTATCGAGTGTCATCGATGAAGCAGAAGACGCGTACTCTTCGGGAACACATGGTCTTGTTTTCTCTTGCATCTGTACAAGGGTCTCCATGCAAATATTTATTTCTTCGTATATTTAACCTAGTTTAATCGATTTTGAGTTCGGATTATGCATTTGTAGACGCTTCGGTATTCTCTGATTTTTAAAGACACGTCCTATGAAAAAAGGAACACCAATATGAGTATAATATCTTTGTCTTCACAGGTAGGATAGTGCTGTGTTGTGAGGTCCTGTAAATTTACACCCTACTTTTTCGCTCGATCTAGTCTCTTCAAACAGTTATATTGTAAGAACATTTACACCAGTATGCTAATATAATTTTCAGGGCTTTCCACACAGCTATGATAGTGCTGTGTTCTGAAGTCAAGAAAGTTAACACCCTGATGTTTAAAGACACTTGGTCGGTCGATCTTGAATCTTCAAAAAGCTATCTTGTGAGGACGATTACGTTTAAAAATAATAACACATTCTAAGTAAAATGAACGCCAGTATACCTACCATGTTTAAAGCGTTCTTCAGAAGTAATGATAATACTATAACATTACGTACATAATGTGAACACATTTACGGTTAATGATACGTTGGATACAAAAGGAAGCACAGTATGATATCGTTTTTTGTGGTGGAATGGTAATTTTATTATTGTACAATGTGAACATATCACATCACAGGTGATTGCTGTACTTATTTATAAATACAGTTTGTAAAAAAAAAACAACAAAAAACAAGCGTAAACAAAACCATAATCCGAACTCAAAATCGATTACACTAGAGGCAAAATAGGAACAAAGGTACGATTTTCATGGAGACCATCGTAAAAAAAACACAAGAAAATAAGATCAGGTGTTCCGGAAGAGTAAGCGCCTTCTGCTTCATTGACAACAACCCCCGCTATGACTAGACTTTTTTTTATAAACAATGACTTACACTGCACCATACGACTATTCCGTCCTTCTAGACCCTAGGGGCTAACAAAATAATTAAAATGTACCACTGAAATAGACGGAAACGTGCATAAATAAAAACAGAATGTATGTTAATTTTGAATCAAATTATATGAAAAGTATTGAGAATCAAATCATTCACCATTGCAATTTCAATATGAACTTTTCCTACAATAGAATTAAAAGTGTTCATGATATTGACTTACAAAATTGTACACGGCGAATTCTAAAAGTGTTGATATTAACTGACATTTCAAAGTGTTTAACAATATCTGAAGTCTCTGACCGATATCTTTGGGTGTAATTCAGGTTTTAAATTATTTGCAGAAATATTAATATCCACTGTGTAAATGTTGATATAGATAATAGATATAACATATGCAGCCTCGATGTCATGTTTAAGGAACAGGTCATTTATTTTTCTGCTTGTCAATGAACATTTTCGCATACGTTTGTATAAAATGTGTTTATACCCACAAGGCTTCCGGTGGAAGATTGATTTTACAATCACCATTAAATTATCACCGAGTGACTGTTCACGTACATACTAAGATTATTTGAATAAAAATGATTACATAAATAAAAAAGCGTATTGTAACATAAAAGATTTAAATGTCTAATAAAATATTTCTGTAAATCATAAGTTAATATCTTATATGAAAGATGCATTCAGTTTTATTCATCCCATTTTTTTTTATAAAACACATTTAAACAGCAAAACGTGCTGGTATGTATATAAAAGTTAATGCAATCAGGTATACATACACGCTTATATCATCAGCATATTAATAAGGTCAATAATTTCAAAATAAATCATTCTTATTCAAACATATTCGGAAGTAAACATACCTTAAAAGTTTTCTGATTGGTGTATGGTATAGAAGAGCACAAAGTACGAACTACATGAATTTTTTAAAAGGTCCTCACCTATTTAGAGGTAACCTTTTTTGGCTATTTTGAAGTCTTTTGTCCTATAATTGTTTTTCATTGTTATGTTTTAGTGGCCGCGTTTGACGTCGATGTATTCCGGAAGTAGCAGTCGTTTAGATGAGCATTCTAGGAATGGAAACGGAAACGGAAATGGAAAATATGTGGATCCCGTATTGGCATACGACAATGTTTTCGACCCCATCGATTCGTATGGGGCTTATAACTTTCACATGGCACCAAGAGAGGAACTCGCTATCGGGGCAGACCCCCGCTTATGGCACCGACACATCCACAAGCCTGATAACGACACCGGAAGTGACTACTTGGGATCTAAAAAGCCGGACACATCAACGTGTCGGATGGTGTTATGTGTGTTACTCGTTATGAGTTTTATTGGCGTTGTTGTAGCGTCAATCGTCTTAGCTGTTATATGTAAGTATAAGTGAGCTTACTTGATATTTTTGGATGTAGATAAATCATTTCCGGTCTGAAAATGCAGCAAGATTAATAATAAAGTACACAGAAGATCAACTTAAGATAAGCGAGGCTTGATATTGTTCATTCACTTTGCTTAAAGCACAATTAAGAAGATTTGAATAACACCAGATTATTTGCTTTTATTAAACGAAGCATAGGAAAACGCTTGGAGTTTTATTTTTATAATCCATTTTCAAAACAACGTTTGGAAAGTCTTTCAACCATTTGATTATTGAAAACAAATATTGTGTGCATTTCTTATAATTGCATTTGAAAAGACAGATAACACTTTTAAAATTCATATTGAACAATTTTGTATTAAGTTATGACAAACTGGTGGTTGCACAAAACATTTTTCTGTAATTTCATTTTAAAGCAACTCCAACCAATCATACATTTGTACACCACATGCCGCGGCAAGCATTCCGGTATATGACGTCATCACTTTCTCCGTCTGATATTTAGGTTACACGATATAATAATAATAATATGACTTCTATTTACAGTGTCACAGTCCCAGTCCAGCTCTGTTACCCCTTCTCCTCTAGGTAAGTTGTTTGAAAACCGATATTCATATGATTTCGATACAGTTTCAGTCCAGATGGGCATGATAAAATGCCATCACTCTGAAATACACTTTTTTGTACTGAAATAGCAACAAAAAGGTTACCAGAGCAGCTCAAAATTGCAATGCATAGTATCAAAATGAAAAATTACAAAATCTCACCAAGGAAATTTTCTTAAACTTATTTTATATGATTATCATTAAAAAATTAAAAAACTAGCAGGCGTTGTAAATAAATATCTGACGTAATAATATCTGATTAAATAGTATTTGAGAACACGTAAGTATTCGAAACGGACTTATCATTTTTGTTATTATTTCTCAATGATAATATTAACTTTATTTATTTTACAACAATTATGAAACAAGTTACAAAATTTATATAAATCCCTCTTGTTGGCCGGGATGTTAGCGAGCAAGGGGTCTTATTGTGGGAGGATAGTGGAGTACCCGGAGAAAAACCCACGTGGTCGGGCAGGTGACCCCATCCCTTTGTACCTCCGGTCGGGGGATCGAACTCCGGCCGCTTTGGTGAAAGGAAAGTGCGCAAACCACTGCACCACCCGACCACCCCACTGATGATTGAGACATACAGTTTATCTATTGTTGTTGTTCTTTTAGCTGCATTGCAAGGACGCCTCACCATGGTGAACAGGAACTTTTCGGCTGACCTGAATGATCCAACTTCACCAGCATACAAGAAAGCAACTGAAGACTTCTGTGCAGCAGTACGTATTCATGAATGATGGCAAATGCATACTTAATGACCCTGCTAGCATAATATAATTTTGCAAAAGTTTCCAAAAACATATTTTTTAAGTATTTTTTTTCTTTTCCTTTCCATAATTTTCTTGAAATCATTTATAATTGAATCAAAACAATAGGCTGAATGGTAACATCGTAAATACTGGCCCTGGTACCCTTAAAACTTAAAATTGTCGTTTTTAGACACCCCTTTCTATGTTAATGTTACGCCCCCTTCAACTCACCCCCTTCAACTCAAATGAAACAAAGGTTATAATGCATATATGGTGTAGTTAAGATGGACTTAAACAACTTTCCAAATGGGAGCATGCATTTAGTAAAGGTACTTGTTCTCATTGTTTTTCTGTGTTTATGATTATTCCAAAGACACTTTTCGTAAATTTTGGTTTTACAATTACACAGTTTATTCATAGATCCTCGATTTTATAGTAAGTGGATATACAAAAAGAAATCCTACCATGTTTTGTGTGTTTCTATTTTTCCTCATAAAATAATTATGCCTGTTTTCCAATCATATGCTATTCTTTTTGTTAACAGATTGAAGCCATCCAAAAAGCACCAACGTCGCCCTTCCGTGACACATACCTTTCCTGTGTTGTTCTCGGGTTTACGTGAGTCTTTTTGCTTTTTTTTAAGAGTTTTTGGTATCATCTTTTGTGTCAGCTCTATTTTAAAAGCCTGCACTGTTTGCTGTTTTTCTTACAAATCATTTGTTGATTCAATATTGCAGTTTTATGTATACAAAATCATTGTTAACTATTTAAAATTCTTTACTTTTGACAACTGTTATACTTTATATTAAACAAAACTTCGAATGACAGATATTATAGAACGTTTTCTCTTTATTTTGGTCCAATAATTTGTTTTTTCATCCATTAACATATCTTTACATCAGGATTATTGACATTACAAGTTATTTCTAAACTTTAAACGCTTTTATTTGCAACCTTAAATGTGGTATACAAAATCGATAATGTTTATTCATAATTGTGTGTTTCAGACAGGGGAGCGTGATTGTGCAATACAGAATCTACTACACTAGTGATCCGAACCCCGTAGTTGTCGAGCGGCAGTTTACTGACTCTATAAATAGTAACGGACAAGTTGGTTTTGGATCCGGTGGAGTCATCTTTACCAACCCAACTTCACTTACCGTTATTGTGTTTAGTGGAACAACTCTCTCAGTGACGGCCATTGAAACTACGGTCAGCAGTGTTTCAGATTCATCTATCACTAGTTCAACGTCTGTGTCACCATCCTCTTCAAACATCGTTTCAACGTCTCCACCGATTGCTCCATCTTCTACGTCTCCTGTTTCGATAGAGCCAGTGACAGCCTCCCCGTCGATAACGGAAGTGGTAACTTCATCATCTTCACTGGAAGGTGTAACATCAACTTCTTCAGTTCTGAGTTCAACATCAGTGCCTGCAGTTTCATCTTCGACACCGGAATTAACCGCTCCATCTTCATCATCTCTAATTGAAGCTTCAACTTCATCAGTAGCAGATACTACATCAACATCAACACCGACTGTTGTAGGTTCAACGTCACTGCCTGCAGTTGAAGCCTCGACTTCGACTCCGGAAGTTGTCGTTTCAGCTTCATCATCTGTAACTGAAGCTTCAACCTCAGGAGTAGTAGATGAAGCATCAACCTCAACACCTGCTGATGTTGCTTCAACTTCGTCGCCAGTAGTTGTAGCTTCATCTTCGCCATCGGCAGTGGTCGATTCAGCTTCAGCATCTGTGAATGAGGCTTCAACATCAACAGTGGTAGATGTAGCTTCCATATCAACACATGCTGATGTTGCTTCAACATCGTCGCCAGTATTTGTAGCTTCAACGTCAATTTCATCATCTTCCATGGCAGACGTTTCTGCAACAGCATCATCTGTAGTTGAAGCATTTACGTCCTCGGCAGTTCCTGAACCTTCGACAGCGTCATCGGTAGATGTAGTTCCAACATTGTCGATCGTAACTTCATCTGTGGCTGAGTCTATATCTCCTTCGTCAGTTTCGACTTCATTTGAGTTATCAGCAGAAGATTCACTTTCTATGGTTTCATCAATTATACCGTCAGCAGTTTCTTCATCTTTGGGCTCAATTTCTTCTTTATCAGATTCTTCGTTGGTTGAATCGCCGGCTGCCTCGGCATCAGTCGATTCTTCATCAATTTTGCCTTCGTCTGATTCCTCATTGGTGGCAAGTCCTGTTTTCTCCTCTCTTGATATTTCCTCTGTGACGTCATCTATTTCGCCCTCATCAACTCTGTCATTGGTTGAGTCCTCTTTTTCGTCATCTCTCGATTTATCACCTGTGTCTTCATCGGCATTTCCTTCATCTTTCGATAGTTCGTCTGTATCTGCGATAGTATCAACCTCATCAGTATTTCCATCGGTTCAATCATCATCTGTTTTTCCATCTGTTGATCTGACTTCAATATCTCCTTCATCTGTTTTCCCATCTGTTGAACTGTCATCTGTTTCTGCTTCTTTGTCGCCTTCAATAGCTTCTTCTCTAACTGATCCTCTATCGACGTCGTCATCTTCTCCATCTCTTGCACACACAACTATGACAACTTCAATGTTTCCCTCAGTTGTTTCCTCGTCTTTTGATATTTCGTCTACGTCTCCTTCTATTGTCTCCCCATCTGCTGAATCATCATCATCTGTATTTTCATCTGTTGAGCAACCTTCTATGACAACGGCGTTACATTCGTCGTCTCTTGATTCTTCATCAATTTCTCATTCTTCAGTTTCTGATGTATCGTCAATGTCTCCTTCAGCTGTGTCTACATCAATGTTTTCTTCACTAGCTTCTTCAACTGTTGATTCCTTATCTGTATCATCTTTAATGTCTGGATCAATATCCGTTTCTTCACCAGTTGAATCCCTATTGGCTTCTTCTCAAATGACTGATTCCATTTCGTCATCTGTAGATTCATTGTTCATGTCTCCTTCCGTGTCTTCATCTATTGGCATGTCTGTTTCATCTTCATCACGATTTCCTCCAGTAGTTTCTTCATTGCTTGATTCCTCAACGGTTTCCTCGTTTATGTCAGCATCAATTTCTCCTTCGATTGTTTCTACATTAGTTCAGTCTCCATCTATATCTACATCTGTTGATATTACACCAATGCATTCATCTGTTTCTTCATCTCTTAGTATTGTTGCTTCGTCAGCATCACCCGTGTCTTCATCTGCAGATGTATCGTCCATATCTTTATCTATGTCGCCTTCTGTTGCTTTTTCTGCTTCTCCCGTGTTTTCATTAAATCCATCTCCTTCTCTTTCTTCGTCTGTTGATGTAACATCTGTGGCAGCTTCAATTTCACCTTCATCTGTTTCCTCGTTTTTAGATACTGAATCTGTTTCCTCGTCTGTTGATATGTCCTCCGTATCAGCTTCAATTTTACCTTCATCTGTTTCTTCATCTTTTGATACTGCATCTGTTTCTTCCTCTGTTGATACGTCCTCCGTATCAGCTTCAATTTCACCTTCATCCGTTTATTCATCTTTAGATACTGCATCTGTTTCTTCATCTGTTGATATGTATTCCGTATCAGCTTCAATTTCACCTTCATCTGTTTCCTCGTCTTTAGATACTTCATCTGTTTCTTCCTCTGTTGATATGTCCTCCGTATCAGCTTCAATTTTACCTTCATCTGTTTCTTCATCTTTAGATACTGCATCTGTTTCTTCATCTGTTGATATGTCCTCCGTATCAGCTTCAATTTCACCTTCATCCGTTTCTTCATCTTTAGATACTGCATCTGTTTCTTCATTTGTTGATATTTCCTCCGTATCAGCTTCAATTTCACCTTCATCTGTTTCCTCATCTTTAGATACTGCATCTGTTTCCTCGTCTTTAGATACTGCATCTGTTTCCTCATCTTTTGATATGTCCTCCGTTTCAGCTTCAATTTCACCTTCATCTGTTTCTTCATCTTTAGATACTTCATCTGTTTCTTCCTCTGTTGACATGTCTTCCGTATCAGCTTCAATTTCACCTTCATCTGTTTCCTCGTCTTTGGATACTGCATATGTTTCCTCATCTGTTGATATGTCCTCCGTATCAGCTTCAATTTCACCTTCATCTGTTTCCTCATTAGATACTTCATCTGTTTCCTCATCTGTTGATATGTCCTCCGTATCAGCTTCAATTTCACCTTCATCTGTTTCCTCGTCTTTAGATACTGCATCTGTTTCCTCATCTGTTGATATGTCTTCCGTATCAGCCTCAATTTCACCTTCATATGTTTCCTCGTCTTTAGATACTGCATCTGTTTCTTCCTCTGTTGAAATGTCCTCCGTATCAGCTTCAATTTCACCTTCATCTGTTTCCTCGTCTTTAGATACTGCATCTGTTTCCTCGTCTTTAGATACTGCATCTGTTTCCTCATCTGTTGATATGTCCTCCGTTTCAGCTTCAATTTCACCTTCATCTGTTTCTTCATCTTTAGATACTTCATCTGTTTCTTCCTCTGTTGACATGTCTTCCGTATCAGCTTCAATTTCACCTTCATCTGTTTCCTCGTCTTTAGATACTGTATCTGTTTCCTCGTCTTTAGATACTGCATCTGTTTCCTCATCTTTTGATATGTCCTCCGTATCAGCGTCAATTTCACCTTCATCTGTTTCCTCATTAGATACTTCATCTGTTTCTTACTCTGTTGATATGTCCTCTTTATATACATCAATATCATCTGTTCCTTCATCTGTTGATATTTCATCAATGTTTACATCGATATCATCTTCATTTGTTACTTCGTCGGTTGGTGATTCATCTGTATCTTCATCATTATTGCCTTCATCTGTCTCACAAACATCAGACATGTCTGTTTCCTCAACAACTGATTATTCATTAGCTTCTTCATTAGGTGAAACTCTAAGCGTTTCGTCATCGATTGTTTCTTCATCAATTTTCTCAGCAGGTGAATCTGCATCTGTTTCTTCGTCTATTGATCCATCGTCTGTTTATTCATCTATGGATGGATCGTCTGCATCTTCATCCGTTACTGCATCTGTTGTGTCTTCTTCTGACATTGTCACATCTTCTTCTCTTCCTTGATGACGATCTTGTTAATAAAGCTAGCACGACGAACAGGGCGTATAATGATACATATCTGAAGCGACTGTTGTGATATACACCAAGAGTGTCACTAATATTGCCGATTATGCTAGTGGTGGATGTTCTATAGACAGTTGACATGGATCATCATTATTTGAACCCCTAGTGCATTTTTGGCAGACTTTAACTTCTTTCGATGTGAAATCCAGATAGCGGTGAGACTGAATTGAAGCTCGCGTAAGATAACGGTGTGTACTTGTCGAATGACTTGATATGTTAGTTGTGACGTGGACACACAATGTACCGGCAATGTCTGTTGCTTCCTCGATATCCAGAGGTAACGCTCACCTTCGCTCTCTACAACCATGGAATCATCCTCGATATCCAGAGGTTACGCTCACTTACGCTCTCTACAACCATGGAATCATACTTGATATCCAGAGGTTACGCTCACTTACGCTCTCTACAACCATGGAATTATATTTGATATCCAGAGGTAATACAATCCTGGAATATGTCCTAGCAAATATGAAGTGTGCGCCGCCTTGTTAATAAGACAAGAAGAAAAGTTCGATCCTATGTTATACATCACAATAATCTCGCGGTCACGTAACGGTACAAATTGACAGGCCTTCACTTTTGACACGAAGTATTCCAGGGGTGGAGAGTTAATTTGCCACCTGTGGTGATGCAGGTATACACTGAATCTGTAAAACTAACGTACATGTCGGAATGAGTTGGGTGGCATTTTAATTGTTTGTTTGTAAAAAATCATTTTCGTTCGGAAATCTGTCCTGCAAGCAATATATCATTTAAGTTTTTAATGTATAAAGATGGGCGAATCTTAATCAAAATGTATTTTGTTCGTACTCATACAGGTCAGTGGCATGTTGCTTGTTAAATAATAAAACATTGTTGTATTGTCAAAACCAAAGTGATCAAAATCGTATTTACAATTTACAGTTGTCACTCACAAATAGACAGTTATCATGTTTATATGCATAATTTTATTATCATATTTTGTTATTGTTTCTTAGTGGAAACTACGGGCGACGGGTATGCAATGTGTAGATATTTATATATATGGTTTCATAGTACGACAGTGTTATTGATGAGTGTGTGTGGGTGTGTGTGTGTGTGTGTGTGTGTTTGTGTATATGTGAGTACAGATGTGCAGGTGATACATGTGTGTTTTAGTGTGTGCATGTGTGTAATGACAGATATGCTGTTTTGTTGTTGTGTAAAGATTGTGCTAGTTTTTTATTCCATATATTTATAACTGTAAATCTACTTATATGTTTTTATGTATAAATAAAATGTTAAATAAATTAAACTAATTACACAGATATATGAATTTGCTGCAACCTAATGAAAATGGAATGCCTGGACTTCATCGTTACATACTTTATATATGACATTCCAAATTCAAAAACCTATGGAAAAATATGAGCAACCTTGTCTACATCAATTGAAAGAGACCAATTGATTCGACCTAGTGATTAACATTTCACATTGATATTTTATGACGTTACTGATATATTTCAATATACTGTATGCAAAATATTACCCTGTATCCATTTCTTCTTGTGAACCATTTGCAAATAACGCGAGAGTTGTCTCCCATTAAAAACCATTCGATGATGTTCCCCTCAAACAATTCACAATAAGGATGGTTTAATTCTTAAGTAATGATATCTCATATACTATATTTGTTCCCATATTTCTTAAAATGTTCAAATCTTGTAAGCACATTAAGAATTTCTAATTCAAAGCCTTTTTATTTCTTGACGATCAGATGTTGTTTTTTTATGAGATATAGAAAAAATGTATAGGTTGACTCAAAACTGCATTAAATTGAACAGTTGTCATAAAATATTGTTTTTGTTGAATCCTTAATTTTTGTAAAAACTTTGTTAATGAGATTAAATAAAATGTATTTTTAAATGATTACATAATTTGAATTTTGGTCATTTAGTTATTATTTGATATCAACGACAATCACCTCTGAATTGTTATTTACGCAGGAAAGCTATGATATTAGACATATAATGTATCTAAAATCGAAGTGCTGAAACTTCTGTAGCGCGTACACTCTAGTCTCCTACATAAAGAAAGCTATTAATAAAGATTTGATGAAATATAGATTTTCACATTGAATTGTCAGGGTTTTTCATGAGAACAATATTCCTATCGCGAGCACGTGGATAAAATTGAAAGCCCACCCCAGATGGAGTCGAGATTTTACCAATTGTGAACAATGAGAAATTGTTCGAACGACAAATCCTGAAAAGTCAATATGATAACTGTTTAGGATCTTTATGCAACTACCGTTTATATAACTTCATCTAAGAAACGTCAATTAAACACCATAGTTTTGAAACGACTTCTAGGGTCATCAATTGCGATCTGTCTGTGGCAACGTTAGCAAACAGAAGATTTCTGCCAAGAATACCATGAACCTTAAATAATTAGGGAACACCCCCCCCCCACACATAAATATTCACATTTATGCTGGAAATGGTGTTTTCATTTTTAAAACCATTTTTTTTTATCAATATTTTTGTTAACGGACTATTTTCTTACATGGATCAGCTCGTTTAACGACGTAACCTGGTGAGATCAGAAGGTTTTTTTTCGAAAATGCTTTCCTATGTTCCAACGGTAAAATTCGTTCATCTAAAGTCGTTCTCAACACTGTCAGCCGACGTTAATGAGTTAATCATGTTACCAATGTGGTATACAGCAGTATACGGATGATAATGGATTCTGTCAGCTTATGGATTATAAATTGAAAATAAAATGTAATTATGGTTATTTTAGTTGTGTAAGTTGATTTATCAATCACTAAGAAAATGACATCGTTTTAACAGCATTGTTGTAAACATTTCCAGTGCAAAGATGACGTAACAGAAGCATGTGCTGCACCTTTTAAATTTAGTAATAGATACAGCATGCCGAACAAAATTAATTAAACTGCACCATACAGCTGTTTCATCCTCCAAGGTCTCTTCAGTGATGTTATGGGCCAAAAGGTGGGAATCCAAAATTTCTAAACTAATGTAGAAGCAGAAGGGTCAGGTGCGTAAATTTATAAATTTAGAAGTAAAATTAAACAAGTTTTGTATAATGTCAAATCGTGTACTACGAAAATGTGTATATTATGTACCGTGCCACTACTCAAATAAAATTAACAACAAACAAAACCTCAATCAGAACTAAAAAGCGATCAAACCAGGGGAAAATCAAGACCAAAGGAAATATCCATGAAAAGTAAAACAACAAGACTAGGCGCCTAAGAAGGACATGCATCCTCCGCACAATCGACGACAAGCGCCATGCGAATCCAGGCCACGTCTGAGTTAATGTCACATCGTCAAAGTCAGAGCCGAGACATATCTCTGAATAACAACTAGTAGGCATAGTTATGAGCATATTCAAAAATCCAGCTTATATATCATACGCAGATACATGATCAATTCTATAAATAACAGCTAAGCCGGTAAATTACTTCTCCGGAACAGAAATAAAGAGCCATTAATGATTTCTAGATTACAATTTAGTATGTAGTCAAATCATTGACTTGGGTACAGTAAATTTGTTTTTGTCACTTTTTAATCCCAATGTAAAGAGCACTTACGCAAATATCCAATTCTCCATTGAAATGATATATTAGTGTCTAGGCATAGCATGGCTGCGCCTGGGCTGACCACGTGCTCGAGCTCCTACACACAGATGTCTGCATGTACACCAACTGTTAGACAATATTGCAACATTACGTAGCTATATTTACACAAACTGAATAAAAATAACAAAATAATACTTACCCTGCACACACTATCATATCCACAAACACGAACAGCTCACAAAACATAAAACCGTAAATTGCCGTTTAGAGACCAACACCATCCTGTCAATATCACCACCGGATATTATAAACATACTTACTTAATATTGAAAGATGTAATATAAGATGTGAATGTACTTATGCATGGAATGTGATTTATTGGAATGGAGATAAAAAAAGTTGAAAAAATATATCAGTGCCCCGCCCCCCCCCCCCCCCCCTCCGTGTTCATACAGAGGGTATCAGCAGGTATAAGCTGAAAGCAATAAATACATTGTGTTCATTATCCGAATAAACTAGTCTAACAATGAGTTTTATAGCAGTAACATGTTTCATATGGTATAAAACAAGTATTAAAGTGAATTGAAAGTTTTAACAATTCCATAAATTTAAAACCAAGGTTGAAATATAAGCCGATCAATATTTAAGTACGAAAAAATTCACAAAAAAAAAAAATTATTTAAATTTTGTTGTATTTACTCTTATCTTTGTCACGTACTGCTTTAATGAGAAATGAAAATCGATATATTGCAGATGAATAAACTCTATTAGTATTTCAAGTTCACAATAATATCGTTGTGGTATTACTCTTACATGAGTTAAAACTAATTAGACGTGTCTAGTTGACTGATGCAAACTGTAGAGATTACATTCACGCTTCATGCAACAGCTGGACTCCTAAACACTAAACAAACAGTTTACAACATGAAGACGAACAGGAAAGTTTCATTCATCCGACGATGGATAAAAGACAATTTGATTATCATAGTGACTACTGCCGGAATAATCCTCGGGTTTGGTTTAGGATTTGGTATCAGGGAGGCTGAACCTTCTCCCGATGTTCTGACATGGATAGGTAGGTACAAGGTTGGCTTTAAAAATCCAAGAGAGAATCACAACAACACAAAACCAAATGCATCTACAAACAATGCATTGTTTCATATTCAATATATAGATGTTACACAACGAGTGCTTATTGGACATGGAATTTATTCCATTCTCGCCAATTATATTTTTAAAAGTTACAAAAGACACTCGCTAAAGCGAATGTCTTTTGTAACTTTTAAAAAGCGAGTGGGTTTTTTGCCAAAGTCCGCGAAGTGGTTTATGCAAAAATATGCACGCATTCTTTGTGTAAATACCGTATATCCAAACAAAAATGCGGCCATACATAATGATTTTATTTCCAGAAAAATAGCATACATTATATTCAATTGTTCATAACCAATGATTACAAAAACCGCGCCAAATATAGCTGAATATGACGTCATCAAGATTTGCGTTGGTATACGATATAAACTAAAAATTAAGATTGAAAAAACATTTTTGTTTGGATCAAAATCATGCTTTATATCATGTTTTCCAAGATGGCCGGTCGAGCAGAACTTACCAGAAAAATGAGTTTAGATTGTAAGGAAATCCTTACATTGTATCTTTGACTTTGACCATATATGTCAAAGTATGAATACCATATACATATAGCAATACATTTTCTTAATACCCAAATCGACATGAACTTTTTCACAATCAACTTATGACAGCAGCTGGTATTTTACATAATGCTTTTAGGACTGGCTCAGTTTAATAATAAATCTACAAGAAATCCAACATTACATCACTTTGACATAGACATTAAGCGCAATTAATAAATAAGATTTCACGCTTATTATCAAATTGTAATAGATGTGTTCTTTGATGAATACGCTTGTTCTTTGATAAATAAGATCCGCCACAAACATGTGAGAGAACTTCATGTAGTAATATCACTTAGTCTGTGCATTCATATATAAACGTATTTTTTGTAGTGCTTTCTAGTCGCAATGTATTTGCTATTCTAGGGTTTGCTTTAAATACCGAGATTTTTGTAATAGATTTGTGTTGCTTTTTGTTGCATTTCTCACTTTGAGCATATGGATATACTTGGATGTGACCTAGATTTACGTGACGGATGTCGTTGATAAAGCAAAAGACTCTTACGTTTCTGGAACATGCAGTCTTATTCATGTGTTCTTTTCATAGCGATTCATGTAAATCTTTCCTTTGTCGATAATTTAACTTGTTAAACCTATTTAAGTTTTTTATGCCCCCTCACGCATAACAAATTCTCAAAGCCCCCCCCCCCTCCTCACGCTTTACAAATTCTCAAAGCCCCCCCTCACGCATAACAAATTCTCAATGCCCCCCTCCCCCCTCACACATAACAAATTCTCAATGCCCCCTCCCCCTCACGAATTACAAACTCTATATGCCCCCCTCCCACCTCACGAATTACAAACTATCAATGCCCTCTCCCCCCTCACGAATTACAAACTATCAATGCCCCCCTCCCCCCTCACGAATTACAAACTCTCAATGCCCCCCTCACGCATTACAAATTATAAAAGCCGCATCCCCCCTCAGGCATTTCAAATTCTCAAAGCCCCCTCCACCCTCATGCTTTACAATTTCTCAAACATCTATATTAAAGAGATTTGATTACCCTTTCATTTACCTGAAATGAGTAGCCATACTTGGCCAACGGTTTGAATTGCAAAAGCAAGGGAATATTTATGAAGTAAGTTGTTCCTGTATGATTTTTTAAAGATAATACTTCCAAACCCATGTATTTTTACCCAACAATACGTTTTATTAGCAAGAAAAACATATGGCTTCATCAGAACAAACAGGAAACAGAATAATAGGTACATATCTACAAAGTGACGATTTCCAGTATACGTTTTGTTTTGAAATTACAGGTATGCCAGGAGAACTCTTCATACGGATGTTGAAACTGATGGTCATACCACTCATTGTCAGTAGCGTTATTTCAGGTGAGCTAACTATCCATATGAGTCTAAATGACTTATGTACATGTCGATGGTTATAGCATAGGGGAAAGAGTGTGTGTTTTGGTCAACTCCTTTTTTATAAGGACGAGTAATATGATCAATGTAAGAGTCTCAAATTGCTTATTTACAATATATGCAAATTTAAAAAGAATATTTTTTGAGATTGATGCCATATATGCATTATAACACATCTACAAGTAATATTTTGTTTTTGCACTTCACCAGTGTGTAATCATTGCTAATGCGTATTTACAATTTGATTGCTCATATACTGTGCCAAAAATACTTCACACTGCCCCAAACAGCAAAACTCATCGGTGACGATAGAACAGAACAGATGAAACAGGAGTTGTGCATTGATATCTTGGTTCTTGATATATTGGTGGATAGGGATTGTTTTTTTTTTGATATCTTGGTTGATATCGATTGTTTCTTGATATCTTGGTTGATAGGGATTGTGAAAGGAAAATGAGTACTGGCCTGTCGTTTTACTTTTGAAAACCTATGTGTTACAGCCACTGCCTCTCTGGACGCCAAATCTAATGGCCGGGTTAGTCTGGTATCGATCATCTTCATCGTCTTCACAAATAGCCTTTCCTGTGTCGTCGCCATCATCCTTGTCCTTATCATGAAACCAGGTAAGTATTGATATAATTTTAATAATATTAATATTGGAGCTTTCCCTTTCTAGAGGGTAATATCCATACTTATCCTTACTATGATGCTAAGATATCGCATTTGATATGTTTTGTAAAATCTTGTCCTATTATAAGAACTTCAAAATAAATACCCCCTGCTTTATGGTCGTTATCGTAATCTCGAATGGTAATATGGAATATCTTTATGTGATATAAGCGTCATTGTTTCTTATTATGGTGGTTAGTATGCGTTATCTTTGGTTTATTCATACGTTTGTTATTCATTATTCATTTCGAATAGGTTTGGTTTTGTTGACAATACAGTTTAAATACATATATATAGATGTGTGTGTGTGTGTGTGTCGAGATACTGTATTGCCAAGCTCACTAATTAATTTGTTATATCTTTGTTTTTTATATTCTAAGGAGATGGAGTGAACTCAGATTTAACGGAGGAGACATCCTCAGCTGGTATAGAAACATCAGATGTATTTGCAGATTTGCTAAGGTAAAACCTACACTATTATGTTTTTCCATAGTTAACATTCAAGTTTTCAGATCAATGCTATTTCGAAACTGTCTTCAATTGTTACTGCTGTATTTACAATTAAGATAATTACGAATCTTTCATGCATCAGAATTGTAAAAATAGAAAAGGAAAAACTGAATCGTCAACGGAACTTTCACAAAACCTGCGTCAGAATAATTATGAACTCAATTTAATTTAACAAAGAGTTCAAAGGAAAAAGATCGAAGAGAATATGACAACATATTCTAAATGGTTGAGCGTCTGTTGTTTTACGTGATTTTTTTTTAATTCAGAAATATAATGCCTGACAATATTGTGGATATGGCGTTCAAACAAACACTAACTCGAAATGACGTCACTAATGAAACCTATCTGAGGATTACAACAAACGGAACGGTCGAGGAGACTGTCAGAAAACTCAACAAGATAGTAGGGAAAACATCGGGCACCAATCTACTCGGTACGTATAGCTGGTGAGATGATTGTTAGATCATTGAATATTATCAAATCTATTGAATTAACACTAATAGGGCTAATACATGTACACTTCCATTCCGGATTTCGACATAACTTTCGGAAACTTTCGTTTCCTACGTCACTCCTTGGTATCCCCTTCGCTAATCATCACTGACGAATCCGGGGAGAAAGAAACCGCTGAATGGTGCAGTTTTATTAACTATGTGATTCGACTGTGTCTTATTCGAAATTATAAAGGTGTTCTTTTGATTGTATGTGTTTTAGTTTGTACACTCCATTTTATTCTGCTTTTGGTGTAATCGCAAAAAGTAGAGTAAAATGGAGTGTAATTGTAGGGGGTCGCGGTGGCCGAGTGGATAAGGTGTTCCGACATTCTACCACTAGACCTCCACCTCTAGGATGCGAGTTCGAATTCCACGTGGGGCAGTTGCTAGGTACTGACCGTAGGTCGGTGATTTTTCTCTGGGTACGCCGGCTTTCCTCTACCTCCAAAACCTGGCACGTCCTTAGATAACCCTGGCTGTCAATAGAACGTAAAACAAAATGAACCAAACCAAAGTGTTATTGCATATTAAACAAGGGGACAATGTCTAGTAGACGTTCTATTCAAATAAGAATAACACAATCTGTGTTGCTTTTATGAGTTGGAAGGACACATGTCAACCGGAGATCTAATTTTTTTTTTCGCGTGAGGTTGGTGATTTATTTCTCATATCAGAGAGAAACTGTAAACAATCACTTTATCATTCGTACTAGTGGCACGGTACATAAAATACAGGGGTTTTACGCCCCTGACCCTTCTGCTTCTACATTAGTTTAGAAATTCTGGATTCCTACCTTTTGGCCCCTAGCATTAATTACTGAAGGGTCCTAGGAAGACGAAACAGCTGTATGATGCAGTTTAATTCATTTTTTTTCGGCATATTGTATCTATTACCAATTTTAAAAGGTGCAGAATATGTGTGTGTGTTACGTCATCTTTAAGGCGATGTATGAGAATCAATGGAACTCCTCTTTGTTAGATATTGAAATTCAGATCACTAAAATATGTGATGGCATATAAGCTAGTTATTTACTAACATAATAAATGTTTGAAGATTTATGTTGAATGCTCAAATGGATAAACCATTTCATAATCAGACTAATAAAGAAACATATTCTAAAAACAAAATGGCTCCCACCCTTGCATGAAACAAGGCTATATATTGCAAAAATAGGTTAAGGTACATGGAAATGTACAATATTTTAATTTCGTTTGAAACAAGCTTTTTCATTGGTTTAAAATTATGTTATCATCCCGTAACGTAAAACATGACGTCGCCGTCTAATACGTCGCTTTTGATTGGCTGATGTAGCAGCGTATTAATTTGTAAGAGAAAAGAGTGCATCAATAAAGTGAATTTTCGCATGGTATAAATTGAATAATATTGATTCACTTCAATCTTATTTTTATGTTATGGGGTTATAACACAAGAAACCTTAGTGTACTCTTATCATAAACCGCTTCGCGGTTTATTTAGAGTACACTCCAGTTTTTTGTGTTATACCTCCATAACATAAAAATTAGATTCAATTTAATTCATAAAATGGTAAGATTATGATAATGTGTTTTATCTGTTCTCTAGGTATCATCATGACATGTTTGCTGCTCGGTATAGCTATCAATAAGGCGGCAGAGACGGGAAGACCTGTACTTGAGTTCTTTAATTCCCTAACAGGCGTTTTCATGATCATCCTACAGTGGCTGTTATGGTAAGTAATTTACATTTCATTATCACGTAGGGAACAACAAAAATCACTGTATGATATTTCAACTGTCTTAAGATATTTAATATAAATGTTTTTTTTTTTTTTATTTCTGGTTCGAATCATGCTTTTAGAAAATAGTATGGGGATAATTAAGAGGCATTTTTTTGTGTTTGGTTTTGAGTAGATTGTAACGGACGATTATTTTACCAGAGTAATTGCAGAGACACCACGTTAATGTAGATATCTTCATAATACATATTTCTACCACAATTGGTGGGTGTTATTTAACTCTCAGGGTATCAAACACATTTTGATTGACTATGCTAATCTTTGACTGGAACGTCACTTGCTAGTTGTTGACGACGCCATCATTTTGCGGGAAAATACGATCCTATATATTTACGCCCATATTATCCACTGTCCATTTATTTCGACTGAAATTGTGGTAGAAACAGGTCACACGACTCGTTGTTGTTGGATATGGTATTTATTGTTACTCGTGAGTGATATAAATACCATATCCAACAAATGGTCTTTGTGTAACCTCTATAACACATATTCGTTCAACTGTCAAAGAGATATTATGAAATATGTAACTTGTTTATATCCCTATGCAAATATATGATCTAAGGATGGCGTAACGCATACACATGTACTGCACCTTTTAAATTTAGTAATAGATACAGTATGCCGAAAAATGAATTAAACTGCACCATATAACTGTTTCGTCCTACTATGACTCTTCATTTGACCATAAAACATCTTCACGTATTGACGTTTTGCACTGTGATATATGTTTCTCCTCGTTTCAGGTTCACGCCCGTGGGTGTTCTAAGCTTGATCGCATTTACTGTAGCTACTGTAGAGAACCTTGCCCAGAGTTTTCAGGCTTTGGGAGTTTTGGTCGGCCTGATGGTTGTGGGGGTTCTACTGCATCAGTTAGTAATAATGCCGACATTGTTTTTTGCGTTGACCCGACGAAATCCTTATAGATTTGCTGTACAAATCAGTAAAGCCTGGATGATCGTCTTAGCAACAACAAGCCCGTAAGTGTTAAAATATACTTAATTCTTTAATACATAATATAAATATTTACTGCAATAAGTTAAAAGTTTAGTGTGGTCGTTTTACGTACTATGAACAGCCATGGTAATTTAAGTCTAAATCATGAATAATGCTAACGCTCGTCATATTATTACACAGATCACGAAAATGTCGAGCGAAATAGCGAAAATAACACCCCCGCTAAAATAACGGCCTTTACGGTATATAATAAGTAATAGTAATAAGTAAATAATGGACACAGGCAAGTTAATTGTGTATAAAATTGATCATTGCTCCCCAAAACTGTTAATAAATGTCATAGTTATAAAGGTATTAAGGGAACAGCGACAAAATAAATTAAAGAATTTAGAAGTTGAATCAATTAACCATTATACTTTGTGATAATATTTCGCGATATTTTCCATAATTTTTACATGAATATAATCTATATACGAATGAGGGCATATCTGAAAAGAATTGTTTAACTGTTCTGCCAAAGTTTAAAACCAAATGTCACATTTCAGAGCCATGGCTATTCCTGAGATTCTGGCCGCTTGTGAAAACCACCAGAACGTCGACAGAAGGGTCAGTCGGTTTGTGGCGCCATTGTCCGTGGCACTCAATGCCAACGGGAGCGCCATATTTATCACGGCAGCCTCCATATTTATAGGAAATGTGGTCGGCAAGGATATGAATGTTGGTGACATCATTCTTATAGCGTAAGTTAAGTTAACTGACAATATTTCATAATTAATAAACAGTCGGTATGGTGATTAGTTAAGCGAAAAATATAGGTACTGTAAAAGTGGAATTGTTCGAGGTGTGGAAATTTTCGCTGATTTCGCTGACATTAGAATTACCTCGAATATACCAACTCGCGAAAATATTGGCTTTTACAGTATTTCTTTTGAGGTGAAATCAATCAAAAGTTACAAATAGTTTTAAACATGAATGTGTCTATGCTTCCATCAGTATAATCTTATGAAACGGTCTGATCAGATAATTGTAAGTGTTAAATTTTAGAATTATTGAGTTATATTTATCATATTTGTTGACTCGAGTGCGACTTACAAATGGTGGTTTATGGTCGAAAGCCTACACGGTCAGGTGACCTGCTGTTCACATAAGAAATAATTTACACAAAGGACGTGTCTATAAGGCCTTCTATGGGCCCCGTATATATTCACATTGTCATTTTATTAATTTGTGCTAAGTGTCCTATTATACTACATGCACAAAACTAAATTAAAGTTTGACAGAATTTACTTATTGATGAATTGATTGTTTTTGTTTGTTTGTTTGTTTTTTTTGGGGTGATTGGTGATGTTCCAAAATGGGTACGGTAGGTTAAAATATACTGTTTTCAAAATGAGCTTTAAAACCGAAATAGTGCGATGTTTGCTTTTATAATGGATTTGTACACACTCATTATTTAAGTAAACTGCATAACTTTAAATTCATTATCCCTCCTTTGATCATGCAATCCTTGTTATGGGTGTAGGTTTGCAGAATCATTTTTATATGCAGCTGAAGTATATAACTGTTCTATGACAACTTAAATTAGAGAGTTTATTGTAATCACCGATTTAAATTAAGTCATATTTGTGTTTAAATATCAAATAAATATGTATTTGTTGCGATTGGAAAGAGAGTGTTAATAGTTTTTGGTTTTTCAAATTAACATTAACTATCACTGAAGAAATCAGATTATGTTTCTTCATAATTTAAGTAAAAGCGTTTCTATTCCATATTTTTTTTAGCATTTTGGCCGCCATTTGCAGCATGGCGTTACCAAGCATACCAAGTGCGAGTATCGTTACCATAGTGATGATCCTGACATCCATGAATATACCAACCGATTCTATTTCTCTCCTGTTTACCGTTGAGTGGTTTTTGTAAGTATAGTAGTTGTGTACAAGTTCAATCAAAGCGTGATAACGAAATCAACATTTAAGTGGATGATTGTTTAATTTTTTATTGTTGAATTAAAAAAATGTTTGGAATGTATTTCATGATAAAATTAATTAAGATTTTTTGAGAGATAACAGAACTAAAATTGTATTTGTAAAAGAAAAGCTTTGTCATCAGTTTCATCTAAACTATCATAATATCTTTCACCTAACCTCTTTTATACTCTAATTGATATCAATATGTATATGGTGTTCCCAAATGATTTTGGAAAGTTGATTTAAACTTTCTTATAGCCTGTATGGGAATCTAAAGCCACAACTCCTATATATAATTTGAGGTTAATTATTGGTACATTATGTATTCTTTGTAGACATTATTATAGAACAGTGAATATGATAAACATTTTATACATCCGTACATATATTGTAACCAAATTATTAAATATGTTGTTTTTATTGATCGTATTGGCTCGAATTTCTACCTGATATGCTACTATTTGTTATTTGACTAAAACGACCCTTTCTATCGTTGTAAAGTTTAGATAGAACTGTTTCATTTATCTCATTTGAGTAGTGACACGGTTTGCAACTATACAAAACTAGTTTAACTTTACTTCTAAATTCATAATTAAATGGGTTTTGCGCACCTGACCCTTCTGTTTCTGCATTAGACATTTTCGATTAAAATCTAATGGCCCGTAGCATAACTGATGCGTCCTAGAAGGACGAAACAGCCGTATGATGCATTTTAATTATTTTTGCTGCTATTACTAAATTCATCTTTTGTAATGAACTATTACAGCAACATTTTGAATGTTGAAGAGTTCTTTTTATTCTTTTAAGGGACCGGATCCGATCGACCAGCAATCTCGTTGGCCATACACACTGTGTAGTTGTGACCTATCACCTATGTAAGAAATCACTGGGGCAGTCCGACAAATTGAAAGATATAGAAAATAGCGAAATTTCCAACGTATGAACATACGTTATTGGTTTGATTTGTCTGAAAGATTCATCTTAAAAATTAATGATTGAGAATTTTGAATATATCAACACATAATATGCGGTGATGAAGCTTGGAATACCTATTAGTTTGGTCATATCTGATTGTGCGTAATACCGAAGTATCAACTCGTTCATATCCAAATATCCAATGAGAACATGGCCTAGTTAATTTCAGTGTTAAAGTAGACAAGGAGTGCTAGCAACCGCGGCAGATGAAGTGTTTTTTCTACAATATTGAAATAAGACTTCAATATCTGCAATCATATACATTGTATTTGTTGAAAATGATCATGATGAGGACGAGACAGCAGATTATGAGGCTGGGCCTGCGATTATGAGGTTCCTCAGCTGACTTCGATAATATTTTACTTTGAATGCTTCCAATGCATTGGGATTTGACAGGAGGAAAACCGATATGGAGTTGTCATCAATTTTAAAATGAAATAAATGAATATCTACCACAATACTCTGTGTTATTCCACTTTCAGACTATTGTATGAACGTGCTGACTGTTGGATAAATATATGTTATATACCACTAGTGGTATATGACCTTCTGAACTTTTCATTGGTTGAGAAGGTGAACTTTGACAGGAAAACACGCGGTTCATCGACGTCGTCATCGAGTTACAAAAAAAACTCACTAAAGCTCGTGTCTTTTTAAACTTTTAAAAAATAATTAACTCCAGTGAAATAAATTCCATATCCAGCAACCACTCGTTGTGTAACCTCTATAAATCACTTTTGGAAAAAGATGCAACAGGAGAGACAACACAATACAAAGGATGCCTGGTATAGGGACATCCAGCGATAGTCATTTCTGGAGAAAATAAATTAAAGGAAACCTAGTCAACTATGTATAACTTATCTCTCCTAGAAGACAGCAATATTAGGAATCAGATTCATCAGTTTGGTTTAAATAATATATACTGAGTTTGCTTTGTACACAAATAGGAATTGAAAGCTTAAATTGCGGGCTTTCGAAAATGTCTGTTTCAATAAGGGGCGGAATGGGTAAACATCTTACCGGTCCCTCTGTCTACCTGTCGCATTAGAGTAGATTTGGACAAAATATCGCGCTACGTTTTTGACAGCTGATTTCTCTAACTCGCCCTAATGTGGGTAGTGAGCTGATTTCAGTGGTCAGAACATCGTCACTTGGTTATTGTACTCTTTGCTTGACAAAGGAAATAGACGTTTTCGAAATCTTGCAAAGTAAGTTTTCAATTACTGTTTGTGTACAAACAAACTCAGTATATAGAAGACAGTAATATTTGTGAAATAGTTTTTTAATATTTAGCTGATTAAAGCAATGGGGAAAACTCTAGGTAAATCAGTTTTGAGTTTGAATTATTGTGACACCAAGGTAATTTCAGAAAAAAGGCATGTTTGATAACAAAAACTATTTTAAAGATACTATGTAGCATAGCTTTGATGTTTACTGATAATTATTCCGGGTGATATTCACTGGTACATAATGAAAGTATTGAATCAGAATGAAATAAAGTTACGCTGGTTAGTCAAGAAATAACTGCAAAACACAAACTTCAATGAGGTTTTTAGACCGACATGCAAATTAGGGGAAACCGGGGAATGTCCGGCCCATTTCTATCAAAGTCAATTCGGAGAGGTTTGTCAGGAATATCAATTTTTAATCAGTCAGCTTGTAAATTTTCCTGTTGGAATATTACGTATAAATAATTCAAATTATAGATAAATTATTTATTTTACAATATAAAACAAATTATACAACTTATATTAATCACTCGTGGCCCGGATTTTAGCGCACGATGGGGTCTTACTGAGGAAGGAAACCAGAGTACCCGGGGAAAACCCAGGTGGTCGGGCAGGTGACCCCACACCTTTTCACGTCCGGTCGGGGAATCAAACCCCGGCCGCCTTGGTGAAAGGCAAGTATGCAATCCACTGCCCCACCCGACCAACCTTTTTTGTATCCTAAAGAGAAGAATGCACTAACGCCAATTATCCATGGTGATCCTACGGAAGGCATTAATTTAAGTATTCATACCTCCATGGAGATCATACATTAGTGGCCTCCTACGGTCGTACAGCAGGTAGCACCAGGTATAAGTTTTCCACAATGTTACATAAT
Source organism: Mimachlamys varia (assembly GCA_947623455.1). Taxonomy (NCBI): domain Eukaryota; kingdom Metazoa; phylum Mollusca; class Bivalvia; order Pectinida; family Pectinidae; genus Mimachlamys; species Mimachlamys varia. The sequence goes on from OX392541.1 coordinate 15,461,931, forward strand.
ATCTCACATAAAATAATCAAATTCTCATGATCATCATTCCAAGGAAAATATAGGTTGACATTAAACTTTGAGACAGTAAAATATTTCAAATTGTATATGTCATGACTTTATACTTAATCTTACGTTCATTTACAAATCATGACAAAGTCAAAATGAATTTGAGGTTTAACTCTCCCATAAGTTTAAACCAAAGGTGAAATAATAAGCCGGTCAATATTTAAGTACGAAAACAAGTGAACGCAATAATTTGCATAAACGATTTAAAGCACAGATTTACTCTAATCGATGTCACGTTTTGCTAAAATGAGAAATATATATCTATTTTATAAAGAGGATAACTTTCGATATGCATTTTTATTTAATTCACAATGATATCGTTGTCATGTTACTTTTACCTAAGTGAAAAGTATTTAGGTGTGTTTGGTCGACTGATATAATTGCGACGCTGCTTATTAAGCCATGACATATACAGCATGAATTTATTTCCATTTTCTGATAGGAGTGTTTATTTATATATATTTAGATATGTGTTAGAAAATTACAAAAAAGGAACGCGAACACTGTAACGTGACGGTTTGTGGTCCTCATTTTAAATGTACAGATTACATTCACGCTTCATGCAACAGCTAGGCTCCTAACGAGAAATCGGACAGTTTACAACATGAAGACGAACAGGAAAGTTTCACCTGTCCGACGATGGATGAAAGACAATTTGATTATCATAGTGACTACTGCCGGAATTATCCTCGGGTTCGGTTTAGGATTTGGAATCAGGGAGGCTAAACCTTCACCCGATGTTCTGACATGGATAGGTAGGTACATGGTTGGCTTCTTGTATGCAAGTAAAAAACCACAGCAACACCGTAGAATCTTTAATACATATCAAGATAAACGTTTGTTTTCTTTGATATCCAACAGGATTCCAACTTAAAGTATATTTTGCTTAAGTGCATATTTCAGTTTATGTATAATATTATCTTCATACATTGTAAATCTGTCTTGTTTCTTTTTAATGGTTTCATGCCCGCTTTACAGCTGAAGGATTCAGCAGACGATTAACGAAACATCTCTTCTATATATTGGCATTTATTTAGTGACTTTAGCTAGATTATTTATACAGAAATACTCTATAAGATAAATAACGATATTCCCCGAAATTATAAATGGCTATCTATATATTTGTATACATATCAAACTGCTCACTATATGCTTTTACATATATGACATTTAATAATACAGTTTATTTACTGATCTTAAGTGTACATATCTCTTGATCATGACCCCTTGTCCCCTGTGTACCTTTCATACTGATAAACAGATATTATCGTTTCCCCTTGAACAGTCAGCCTTTCCCTCGAATCATAAAGTTGAAAGTATATTTCTGAATGGATCGCCATCATGAGATTATATTATGCGTTTTTGTCAAGGTGGCCGCTCGTGTGGAACTGACCAGAAAAATGAGGTTAGATCAGTACATTGTAAGGGCTTACATTGCATATTTGACTTTGGTCTTAAGTATCAAAGTATACATATATTCATGAAATGATACGTTTTCGGATTACTTAAATCGATGGTGTTTCCATGTCGCGGTTACTTCGATATTCTAGGGCTTTCTCTAATATCGGGATTTTCGTGATCGATTTCGACTGCTGACAAACAAACTTACCAATCAAGAATTCGAGAGATGCAGGTTGATCAGAACTATGGGCAAGATTTATGGTCGCTATCTTTGTCTCATTGAGAAATATTCTGTGATAAGTGATATGAAGATGGACGTTTTGGAAAATGCTCATTAGTGTGTTTACTTGTTGTGATTGACAATGATACTCGGTTCTCATTTTGAGAACTTGATGTTTTCTTGGATGTTACAACGATGTACATGGCGGTGTCGTCGATGAAGCAGACGACGCTTACTCTTCCGAAACACCTGGCCTTATTCTCTTGTACTTTTACAACAGTTTCGATGTAAATCTTTCCTTTGTTCATATTTTCCCCTGGTTTAATCAATTTTGAGTTTTGATTATGATTTTGTTAATGCTTCGGTATTCTTTTATTCTCTTAGGTGGAATGCTTGCGGAATGGCTCATTGTATTCATATCTTAATCAGGTTAAAATCACATCTCTTTGAAATACAATCCCAACTTACATTTAAATACAACAGATATCTGGCAATTACAAAACATATTGAAAACGTACCAATTAATCGCCATCAGATGTTATGTCCATTAACAAATTGTAACAGATATGTGTTTTAATGAATAAGACTAGCAACAAATCATGCAATATAACTGTATTTGGGAATATAATTAAACGTAATTAAGCAAGCATTAAAACATTAATTGAGTAGGGATGTAATAAGAAAGGTATACGATAAACGATTTCGATATTCCAATCGTGAACATTTCAGCTCTTGATAGTAACATCCCTGCTTCTCCAAGCTAATGTGTCAACATGTCGCTGATGAGTACTTATTCTAGCGTGGCTTTAAATACTGAGAGTTTTACGATGGATGTCGGCTGTTTACGAACAAATTACGGCTGAGGGATTCCAGGGAGATCGAATTGATGAAGACTTTTGGCAAACTTTATGATAACCGTCTTGATGTCAAGGAGAAATATCATGATTCCTTTTATATGCTCATTACATGTAGTATGCCTAGTAGTTCTGACTACAAAGAGCATGTCTTTACAATACAGACTTTGATGTGATCTAGATTTACAGGGTGGGTGTCCTTTATAAAGCAGAAGACGTTTAACTTTGCGAAAACCATAGTTTCATTCACTTTTCTTTTTCATGGCGCCCCGCGTAATTTATTTCTTTGTTTATATTTTGCCTCTCACAGATGTATATTTATAAGATGAAATTCATTTCCATTTACTTGAAATTATTAGCTACTCACGAACACAACTCTAAATTGCAGAAGCGAGGTATTGATAAGGAAGGATGTTACCCCTACATGGTTATAACACATAATATATGGTTATCTCATTTGAGTAGTTGCACGATACATAATCATTATACACATTTTCGTATTTATTTAATTCATATTCTAAATTCATAAATTTAAAGGGGTTTAACGCACCTGACCCGTCTGCTTCAAAATTTGTTTAGAAAAATTTTGAATCCCTCCTTTTGGTCCAGAAGGACAAAACAGCTGTATGATGCAGTTTTATTAATTTTTTCGGCATACAGTATCTATTACTAAATTAAAAAAGTTTCAGATTATGTGTGTTTCGTCATCTTACATCAGTATAAATAAAATATAGAAAAGTAGGTATATGTCCATCATGTGACATTTTCCAATATATATTTTCAAATTACAGGTATGCCAGGAGAACTCTTCATACGGATGTTGAAACTAATGGTCATACCTCTCATTGTCAGTAGCGTAATTACAGGTAAGTTATATATATAATTACAGGTAAGTTATATATGGTCTAGTAAGTAATATCGACAGTATGATCCACTATATGTGAACAAACAAATGTTCGTTGAATGCGTATTACAAGCAACAGATATGTGATCGTGGAAGTAATAGCGAAAGTACGGACAAATAAATTGTCAAAGGCTCAAGGCTATCTGCCCGTTTATTAAGACACATAAAATAGACGTAACATCACACGTACATAAAACATAAAACATGATAAAACATGATGTTTCATGTTTTATGTACATTCTGTTTATGTGATGTAACGTGCATTTTATGTCTTGGTAAATGGGCAGATAGCCTTGAGAATTTGACAATTTATGTATCCGTACTGTCGCTATTATATAATTTTAGAAAACTAATAGTAGCTATCGCATACGATTGGAAACAACATTTTTGAATTAATTTAATATCTAGGAAACATCACCTCAGATGGTTGTTTTGCTGATTTAGCAGGACCTTCGGCGTCTGATCGGTCGAAGGCATTATCGGCAACATTTATCATTTAAATTAATAACTTTGTATCTTTCATGTTTTATGTATATTCTGTTTATATGATGAAACGTGCGTTTTTGTGTGTCTTGACAAAGGGCCGGAAAGCCATGAAAATTTGACAATTTATATGTCCGTACTGTTGATATTGCTTAACGATAATATAAAATTTTATACATGATATATATTTACCACATGGAGAAACGAGTATATATTTGGGCCCAACCATATCGTAAAAGGACGAATAATTTGAGTCATTTGACACATTTAAGCCCGAAGAAGTATTTGAACTCTTCCAATGCAAAGGTTGGAATATGCATCATTGTTAGTAGCATTATTACAGGTGAGTTTACAATTCAAATAGTCTAGATGACTTGTATACATGTAAAATATTTATAACATGGAGTAATAAGTAAATATTTCAGCCCAACCGTGTCGTAATTCATTACAATAAATAAAGTAGTATTCTATTGTTGTGTCTTAACAGTATACTATCTATGTTTATAGTGTTTTGTACCTGTACAATTCTTTTCTACAGCAATTTAGTTATTTTATCTCATCCAGAATGGTAGGGCAGAACAGATGAAACATAAAGATCGGTTGATTAATATCTCTCACTTCTAGGTGTGTAATACTAGCCTGTCTAGCCTTGTATTTTTACTAAATTTGAAAACCCTTCGGGTGGAATTTCCCTATCTAACACCCTTGGTCATGAAAGAGTCTTACAATCTTGGTTTATATGAATTGGAACTGAAAAGAAAAATGAACACTGGTTTACTGAAATATCGTTTTACTTTTAAATGACCGATATGTTACAGCCACAGCCTCCCTGGACGCTAAATCTAATGGCCGGGTTAGTCTGGTATCGATCATCTTCATCGTCTTCACAAATAGCATTTCCTGTGTCGTCGCCATCATCCTTGTCCTTATCATGAAACCAGGTAAGTATCAGTACCATTGTAATAGTAATTATATTACAGTTTTCCCTTTCTGGAAGGTATCATCCATACTTAACCTTTTGATGTTTAGATATCGCATGTTATGTGTTTTGTAATAGCTTCAAAATAAATAAATTCTGCTGGTGGGCATAGTTACAACATAGCGGTTCCAAAGATGAAGGTTGATAGAGAATATTGACAAGTTTTTTGGTCACGTTCGTGATCTGAAAGAGAAATATAATATCCATTTATGTGATATAAACTTCGATGCTACTGATTAAACTTATAAAATTTATAAATATATTTCGCTAACTCATATATTCTGTAATTTTATCGAATTTGAATATGTATCATTTTGTTGAAAACTCTACTGTTGTTTTATTTTTAAATGTGACTTTTAAAATGTCTGTTTAAAAGAGGCTGATACTGTATAAGTTCGTTGAGCTTATATTAATGCTTACTGTGGGACAATATGACATTCGTTTATAAACATCTACTTTAAATACATCATATCGTAAACACAACAAACCATGTGCTGAACCGTATTGAAAAGAAATTAATAAAAAAAAAGAAAAATATTTGGTTTTATTTTTGAAATTCAAAGGAGATGGAGTGACCTCATATATAACGGAGCCGACATCTTCAGCTGGTATAGAAACATCAGATATCTTTGCAGATTTATTGAGGTAAACCATACAATGTTAATTTTTAAGTGCTTCAAATTTATAAAAAAATTCAAATAAATACTATTTCGAAAATGTGTTTTCAAATTGGTAATAAATCCTGACCTATTGCTAGGCTGCATGCCTGTCAGTTTTTACCGTTATGTGACCACGAGATATTTTTAATGTACATCAAAGGGCTGAACCAGTCTTCTTGTCTCATCACACGGAGCTTTCAGTTTTTTCCATGACATATTCCAGGGGTATAGAGAACGTAGATGATCAAAACCTTAGAATATCGAGGATGACTTATATCAAAATGTGAACAAAGGTTAGATTAACAAAGACTTCAGAAAAAAAGAACTAGGAGAATAGACTACATATTCTACATTAATGAACATCTTCTGCTTTACATGATGATTTTGTTTTGTAAATTCAGAAATATAATGCCTGACAATATTGTGGATATGGCGTTCAAACAAACACTAACTCGAAACGATGTGAGTAATGAAACCTACTTAAGGAACACAACAAATGGAACCGTCGAGTTAGTTGTCCGGAAATTGAACAAGTCAGTAGGGAAAACATCGGGCACCAATCTACTCGGTACGTATAGCTTGTGGGATAAGCATATATCAAATAGGTAAAATTTTAGCAATCATTAGATTTTTTTTCATTCAAAGGAAAAAAAACAAAATGGTGGTAGCTTTAATGAACGGGAATAAAAAAATGTGAACCGGTTGTTGAATTTTTTGCTCAAGACTGTTGCTTAATATTACATATCGGAGAGAAAAAAGAACAACAACCATTAAGAAGAATATGACAATCAATCCAAAGCTGCATGCTGACTTAAAAAAAACACTCACAAATTCGTATTTGCCATTGTTTGAATAAGAAGTGACGGTATGCCAGCTAGTTATTAACATGAACTTAGAAATTCAACGATTAAAGAATATGTGTTGAGAGCTCAAAGGGAGATATCACTCCATAACCGGACCAAAATCAAAAACAATATTCAAACCAAATATTTGCTCTCACTCTTGCGTGGAAAATGACTATTTATTACAATATAAAGCTTTAGTCAATGAAAGCCACAATAAAATACGTTTTTCGCGTTCCTTATATATGTATGATTATGATAAATAAGTCAAAGGAACTTCCTTACTCCAATACACAATTGTATACATTGTATTCATTCACGATATATTTACATTCTGTGTTGCCTTCGCCTTTATATCATTACTAAACCAAATTGTAGTATATCACACTGTATACTACAATTTCCAATCCGCATCACATAATTTTATTTCCGATGCCATGTTAGACAACGTAATATCAAAGCTTTTCACTCCGCCTCAGAAAACATGTATAGTGGCTTTGAATCAATCGCTTAGATGACACTGATTTAAAGCAGGATATTATGACGTCATGTCTGGCGCTATAATTGAACTACGTTACGTCAACGCTTTGCACTCCGCCTCAGATTACATGTACAATGCCTTTGAGTCAATAGCTCAGATGACAATGATTTAAATCAGGCTCAAGTAAAGAAACACACACGGAAAAGGGAAAATGTTTAACGACTATATCCCAAAGAAATAGACACGGGCATATTTTGAAAGTATCCGTAATGTAAATATATTCTATTTATCTGTCACCCAAATTGTATTCATATCGACTGTATACTACATCTGGTAACAGTTCAATGCTTAAATAAATGTTATATCATAATAATGCGTTCCATTCTTTCTCTAGGTATCATCATGACATGTTTGCTGCTCGGCATAGCCATCAATAAGGCGGCAGAGACGGGAAGACCTGTACTCGAGTTCTTTAATTCGCTCACAAACGTTATAATGATAATCCTACGGTGGCTATTATGGTAAATATGTAACACCATATTGTACACCAGAAACACCAACTTAATGTATTGTAAACCAGCGTATTTTCGCGGAGCCTTAATTTCGTTTTGCATTTGAAAGGACTATTTTGCGGCGATTTAATTTCGCGATATAACAATTGTAAATTCTATGTACAGTACAGTACGCCTACAGTTGGCATACTTCTGACTGAAACTTTTTGCGGCGATTCATTTTCCCAATTTCAATCAACCGCGAAAAACGGGAAAATAAATCGCACGCGAAAATAAGTTGGTTTACAGTATGATGCTTCAGTCGTCAAAAGACATGAGTGTTTTATTTTTATTTCTTATTAGACTTATGCCTTAACTTAGATAATATGGATTCGGTTAAAGCTCTTCAAGCCCCTAAATGATGCAGTAGCCACTCTAAATTTTAAACCACGAAATATTTCATCAAGACACTGACTAAACTCGGAACATTTGTATGTTATTGGAATGTATTGTTTTGTTTTCGTTTCGTTTTAAGTTGTTTCTAAACTACGATTACCATCGTGATAAAAGGAGGGTCACCTACAGCTTAAATTCTTTTAAAATACATACATATTTTAGCACACAGTATCAATCCAACTATCAGAAACATATAACGAAATATTTGATTTGTTTGCAAATTCATATGCAATATGCAAGTAATATTGCTAATTGACCATAGAACATCATGATGTTTTAAACTGTGATTTCCGTTTCCGCTCGTTTCAGGTTCACGCCCGTGGGTATTCTAAGCTTGATTGCAGTTACTGTAGCTTCTGTAGAGAACCTTGCCCAGAGTTTTCAGGCTTTGGGAGTTTTGGTCGGCTTGATGCTTGTGGGGGTTCTACTGCATCAATTAATAATAATGCCAGCAATATTTTTTGCGTTGACCCGACGAAATCCTTATAGATTTGCTGTACAAATCAGTAAAGCCTGGATGATTGTTTTGGCCACAACAAGCTCGTAAGTCTTTAAATATTCTGAAATCCCAAGTTTATGGCGTGATAATATAAAATTAATTTTCAAATATATTGGTAAAAACATTATAATTTATAACCATCAGATTTTAAAATGCTGAAATCCTTAGTTTAAACCTTCTGAATTATTTAACTGTTTTGTTACGGTAAAAAAATATTCATTGTTATATTACAGAGCTATGGCTATTCCTGAGATTCTGGCCGCTTGTGAAAATCACCAGAACGTCGACAGAAGGATCAGTCGATTTGTGGCGCCATTGTCCGTGGCACTCAATGCCAACGGGAGCGCCATATTTATTACGGCAGCCTCCATATTCATTGGTAATGTGGTCGGCAAGCAGATGAATGCTGGTGACATTATTCTTATAGCGTAAGTGAATTGAATTAACTATTTTTTAAAGTTACTAAATTTTATGTCGACGCTTGGGTTGGTCAAGCTGAAGAAAGAAAAATATTTCTGTTCAAATTAAAGTTGATCAAGCATCACTAGATAATATGCGTAATTAATTTGACGTTTACTTCGATATGGCAAATTTTTGTATTGTATAGTCGGCTATAATAAAAATAAATAAGAGAATACCGAAGCGTTAACAAAATCATAATCCAAACTCAAAATCTATTAAACCAGGGGCAAAATATGAACAAAGGAAATATTTACATGAAGACTCTTTTAAAAGTACAAGAGAATAAGACCAGGTATTTCGGAAGAGTAAGCGTCTTCTGCTTCATCGACGACACCCGCCATGAAAATCTTTGTCACATCCAAGTAAAGATAAAACATCAGAAGTTTACTCTTTCGGAACACTAGCATTTACAAGGGGCTTCATGTAAATCTTTCCTTTGTTCATAATTTGCCTCTAGTTTAATCGATTTGGAGTTCGGATTATGGTTTTTATTGACGCTCTGCTATTCTCTTGTCAATGAGTTGTTTTCAACATAAAGTTAACTATGATAAAAGCTGTATGCATGTATCCCTTGATTAATGTAACTACTGATTAGATGAATGTATTAACTCTTAGAATTATCAAATTATACTTATCTCTTTTCTGTCTCGAATACAAGTCTGAAGTTGATCGTTTTTGTGATAAAACCAAATCGGTCAAAAAACCTACTCAGAGAAGTAACATAACATATTTGCACAAAGGCCCTACATCGTTTATTTGTGCAAGGATGATAAAGCTAAGGTTAAGACCGGAAATGGATACTGTTTTCAAAAAGAGCTTTCAAACTCAAAATTGATACAACTAGGAGCACATAATTGACAGAATTAACCCGGAGAGCATTGAAAAAGGACAAGATAATAAGACCTGGCGTTCCGGAAGAATTAACATCTACGGTTTGATCCACTTCACCCGCCATGTGAATTTAGGTCACTTCATATATAATGTCACGACATCGAAGTGAGAATTGAAGCATCATGTAAACACCATTTCTAGTGTATGCTGCACCTGTCGTTCTGCAGAATTTAAAACTATACGATGGCAGCCATTGTTTAGTTCCTTCAAGATTTTGAAACATTAAACATATATAGGATCAATTACGTTTGGTTATACAATGTATGGATTATGGCAAACTGCTGAATCCATTGATATGCATTTGAAATTCCTCAACGGTAACGCAAACATGGCGGCCGGCTCCCTGCAGTTGTGACGTCTGATGTTCGACCGCGTCACCCCCAGAGCAGTGTGTCAACGCGCGTACATAACGACCCTTTATGAATGATGAATACAGTCGATGTGCTATAAATCTTTTAAATATTTTCTAAATTTACCAAAATATTGATATAGATTTACAGGGACTATATTACCTTTGTAACCACGGGTATCGTAGTAATCATCGTAGAAACCCGCTTCGAATGTTGTTTTCTTTGTATAACACTTGTAAATTGATAATGATGTAAATATAAGGATTCTTCCTCAATTTAACTGCGTATATGGTAGTATGCCCACAGTTGGCAGCAAATACATATTCATTATTGAGCGCTTACGCGCACCATATAAATAATATGTTCGTTGCAAACTGCGCGCAAACTACATGTATACGAAGTAAAAATGATGTACAACCCTCACATTTATAAGGCTGAAAAAAGGTGTTTCGTAGCTTTAAGAAAAAAAAAGAAAGAAAAAAAGCACCTACTGCAAACATTAATTTTTGATTGTAAAAATAAAAGAGTATTATCTTCCATATTTTTTCTAGCATTTTGGCCGCCATTTGCAGCATGGCGTTACCAAGCATACCAAGTTCGAGTATCGTTACTATAGTGATGATCCTGACATCCATGAACATACCAGCCGATTCTATTTCTCTTCTGTTTGCTGTTGAGTGGCTTTTGTAAGTATAAAAAGTCAGTAAAATGATTCATATTGAAATAATGAGGAAATAGAGTTATCATACAACTGATGTTAGCGGGGTGACAGTGATAGAGGGAGAAACCCAAGTTCTCGGAAAAAAATCAAATTGTAAGGTAGACGACAGATTCCATTTCACGTCCTAGCGGGCTTCATGCAATCTACATGTAACGGCTGAATTTTCATAGCACTTTAGAAGTTAAAAAAGGACTAAAAATCTTTATATTTATAAGTGTGACATATTTTCTAGCCTTTTGTTCATTTAGACATGTTGTCGCAACTAACTTGTGGAAGGCTTTGGCAAATGCCTTTCCGATTGTATTGGCATCTGGAGCCACACCTTCTATACGTAGCTTGAGCTGTATTCTCGGCATATTTTGCACACATTATGAGAGAATAATGAAGAAGATAATAACTAGTTCTGTTATTTAGAAATACTCATTTATATCAATGTGCATAGCGAAATGTAGAACACATAGATGTTACTTGTAAACAGCATAGTCATAAAAGGCCTCTTCTTTGTTTTGTGCAAAATGTTAGTCGAAAATGAGTATTTCTTAAAGGCCAATAAAATGTCAATAATAAACGCTAGGAAAAGTTACCAAGAAACGCCATCAAGATCTTTTAGTGCACGAGTTGACATTATACAGAACTAGTTTAATTTCACTTCTAAATTCATAAATTAAAGGGGTTTTACGCACCTTACCCTTCTGCTTCTACATTAGCTTAGAAATTTTGGATTCCCATCTTTTGGCCCCTAGCATCACTGAAGAGTCCTTTGAGGACGAAACAGCTGTATGGTGCATTTTTTCGGCATACTGTATCTATTACTAAATTTAAAAGGTGCATCACATGTGTGTGTTTCGTCATCTTTTACCCTCCTGACGCTTCTGCTTTAGTTTCTATTCCCACCATTTGGCCCCTAGCATAGCTTACAAGTCCTAGAAGGACGAAACAGCTGTGCGATGCAATGCTATTGATTTTTTTGGGGGCATTTTGTATATATTACTGAATTGAAATAGCTCAGCATGAGTGTGCGTGTGTGTTAGGTCATCTTATATATATGTTATATCTATAGTTTCTACACGTAAAGACAAATGTGTTGTTTTACTCAAAATACTTTGTTTTAAACAAAGCAGTTTAGATCAAATTGATATCGCTCATAGCTATCAAGTGTAATAATTTTTTTATAGATCATACCGATAATAGAATAATCTTTGAAATGACTATTGCAGCAATAGTTTGAATGAGGAATATTTCTATTTGTTTTAGAGATAGGATCCGTTCGACCAGCAATCTCGTGGGCCATTCACACTGTGTAGTTGTAACCTATCATTTGTGTAAGAAGTCACTGGAACAGTCAGACATATTGCAAGACATAGAAAATGGCGACAACGAAACACAGCAGTCAGCTTTTTAGATATATTTCCTATATATGAACATACGAGTTATATTTGGTTTGTGCACGGGCACCATTCTTAAAGGCACAAAGTACATTTCCTCAATACATCAACACATTTGATGATGTTAAGAGGCTCGGAATACGTATTACATTTTATTTTTGGAAATTAAAATGATTAAAGCAATGGATGAAATCGAGGCTATTGTGTAATTATATTTCTCTCATTTCTCTCAATGTTCGGGGAGTTTACCCATGGAAAGAAGTTATGTAAGAAAACATAGCATATCACGCGAACAAAGAAAAGATTGACAAGGAAATCCCTAAATTCAATTACAAGAAAATATAACCAGTTACTTCATCGAACACTCCCGCCTTGTAAATCTAAGTCAAATCTGAGCAAATGTCACGTCCTCAAAGTGAGATATTTGGCACCCTTTTCAATCACAATAAGTAGGCATACTTATGAGTACATGTATATCAAAAACTACCTCATTCATATTATACAAGGATAACAATATCTGTTTCTTGCTGGCTGAAGGTGACTGAAATTTAATTAAAATGAACTACCGGTCCGGGGGCGTTAAGTGTAGCACATACCTAATTCCATACGAGTAACCTTGAATATATGCATATTGATATAAAATATGTGTTTAATAGATAAAAGATGTCATAGGAATATTGGATTTATTTAATTTATCACCATTTAACCATATTACTGAGACAATTTCGTAAATATTATAAATAACATCTTTTGAATACAGACATGGAAATCGACTTACATTTTCCGCACAACGTCTCGCAAGTTCACAAGCAGGTGAAACTACTGGTGAAAATAAGAAATCTCCTGTTTTTTTTTTCTTTTTGTATTTGGCTTAAAGTCTCCTATCCTGTTTCTCAGTCATCAACAAAAACTTTCTATTAATAATTTATGATCCGAGTCTTATGTCCGGATCAGATCTTTCCTTTATAAATATATCACATATAGATACAATAATACATTCAATTTAGCGTCCTACCTAGTTAACATAAGCTACAAAGTGCGTAAAAGGACATAGATATACAATCAAACGCATCAATACAATTACTATATACACTCCTGGGGAGTTTGCAGGAGCTGCCTCATCAGGTGCTTACAACTAGTCCTTTGCAACCTGGCTATAACATTTTCCTTTGTGTGTATGCCTGCGTGTGTGCGGAAGATGTATTGTGTTCTGTTGTTTTTGGGACCGTGCATCGAACAGTATCTTTTACATTGCCACATCACTTAAATGCTACACCAGATTTACCATAACACCAACCTCAGACCGTGTCATATTCCATCTGGGCTGTGAGGCCAGTAGATAAACACGTTCTTTGAACTTCCCATTTAACCCTGGGCGCCCGCATGGCTTGCTAAATCAACAAAGTTCTGGGGTTTTACGCACCTACCCCTTATGCTTCTACAGAAGATTAAACAATATCTATTTTGTCTGTCCGCCCCTAGAATCACTGACGTAACCCTCAAGGACCAAACAGCTGTTTGTCAAATTCAATCTGTTTTACATTTTTAAATCTGCATAAGTGTATAAATATATATCAGATTCAGTATTTTATTTGCATACTAATAAAGTGTTTCATAATCTGTATACGGCTCGGCATTGCATCAGTTTTTATCTTGATTTTGCTTAACAGTTATACTCTCTCTCAGCAAAAATTAAAAAAAAATCAATAACATAATAACATTTGATATACATGTAATGTGACGCGTGACATTCAAATGGAATATACTTTGACTGGTCGGCTGAGTCTAAATACTCTATATTATTAGTAACCATTTTGCCAATCGTGACAGATGGTAAAAAAATCTTTAGAAAACAATTGAAGTCTTGCTACCATTCTGATGATTTCTCTAATTGTTAGACTAGATTGATTGCTCTGCTAGTACGCAGTACAGCTCTACAAAACAGCCCAGTTTAGGTGAGTACTGTCTGAGTCATATATTTAAAAACAGTGTCAAACAATCAATGATATCATTGAGAGATAGTTTAAATTGTTTGATCATATGATGGTTGACGGTTTGGTTATGCTCATTAGTATGCTTACTTATTATGATTTACGTCTTAGCTCTCACCATAGCATATGTGTGTGTTACGCCATCGTTGTCGACGCGACATTTACTTAAAATGTTACCTAAAGATACATGACTGGTGCCGTCAATGAAGTAGAAAAATACTTTTCAGGAACACTTGGTCTTATTCTCTTGTACTTTTTCGAAGGTTTTCGTTTATATCACTTCTTTGTTTATATTTGCCCCAAATTTCATCAATTTTGAGCTCTGATTATGGTTTGTGTTTATGCATAAGTAATATCAGAGTTGTCAAATATCTGAGTAATCAACTATGTCTTCATCAATTTGGAGCTCTGATTATGGTTTTGTTTAAGCATTAGTAATATCAGGTTGTCAAATATCTGGGTAATCAACACTATTTTCATAAATTTTGAGCTCTGATTATGGTTTTGTTTACGCATTGGTAATTTCAAAGTTGTTTATCAAATATCTATCTTAAGCCGAAAAAGAAAGAGAAAAAGAAAATGATTCAGAATATACCCACACCATATGTTTGCGTATTATATAGAAAATAGTGCATACCATTTTCCATATCGGACCCAATATTTGGATCGAGGGGCCAATATTGGGACTTATATGCAACATGGTATGTCTTATTCAATGTATTGTATACTTAGTAACAAATCACATAAAATGCTTAAAATATCATATAATTTTACGACAATAATCAATTCCAATTTTTAACTATAAAACTCCCCATGTCTGACTGTGTTATCGATTCTCATACGAGCTACATTCTAACGTGTACTGTGTACCATCGTAATCAATAGTATTAACCTCGTCCTTTGGCTTGGCTTCATGATATTCTGAGTAAAATAGTAAGTCTGACACAATGTCGTCTGCCATTTCCTGATTCATGAAGGTGAACAGCAGCTTGGATGACTGGGCCTACTGTAGAGCGTGATTTGTCGTTTTCCTCCGCTATCAATCTTTCTTTATCAGCAAGGTATTCCAACTCTACGAACCAATCTCCCTGCGAGGGAATTCAAAACTTTCTCTCCCATATCTGAATTTCTTCGTCTTCCAGAAGCAATATTTTGTTTTTCGTTTTGCTTGTAACACAGAAGCTAGGTCAAAAACCGAGAGACCCGAATGGTTTTATGGGAGGTAAAATTTAGAGGTGATTCGCGAAGAGGGCAAATACGGGGTTCGGGGTGCATTACTGAATCAATAATGCATGGGTGACGTTTTCGGTTTGGAAGATTTGGCGTCATAATGCATATGCAAAAAACTTGTATATATTAAACATGTGAAATACGACCTGTCAGCCATGTAATTGACTGTCAAGTTCCAATGGTTCTTATTGTGACGTCACGCCTAGGAAATTACATGACGTCATTGACTTCCGAACTGGAGCCAAAATGGCGACGTTTTACATCTCAATGGTGTATGTAGATTGATGTTTTGCACAAATAAATATGACAGTTTTTATAATGTGATAACAAAATATTCTTCATTTGTTTACATTCGACATGAAATTTTATGAAACTCGTCACGATTTTGTTCTTAGACACTATTTTATAAATTCCATAGGAAATGGAATCTAACGCAAGATCCTATATATCACATTTGTAATGACATCTGTTGAAATATACTGTTTGATTGCTTGCAGTTGACTGTCCAGGTGCTTCAAAATATGATATGTTTCAGACAATCTGATAGGAAATTTGATATATAAATTACGTATCTTACTGCTCACAATGCTTTTGGATATTAAATTTATCAAATATCGCCCATTAACTGATCTTATCACAAGTATATGCTTTATCGCATAAAGAGTTAATCATTTTTTAAATACCTAAATGATACACATGATATGAGGACGTAATGATGACGATTGACATACGATGCGTACGCAGCTGGTAGCTGTTATTTTAGTGTGGTGTGTGATCACGCATCAATAGCTGTGACATCCCATGTTGTGATTGGCTAACCCATGAGTAAATGTTGATCCGATTAACGACCTTGAAGAGGTATAATTTTCCACTTTCTGCATAAAGTAAAACGCATTGGTCCTTATGCAACGTGTTCGTATTACTTGTACGCTTTGTACATAGGGTTGAAGCTTGGCGACAGAACGAGCAATTCACAACATGATAACCAACAGGAAAATGTCGCCAATTAAGAGATGGCTGAAGGATAATCTTATTATCATGATGACTGCAGCAGGAATTCTCCTCGGCTTCGGTATTGGATTTGGCATCAGGGAGAGCAAACCTTCTTCCGATGTTCTCACATGGATAGGTAAGAGATGCATTATTATACTGTGGAAACTGGGATCAAGTTATCGAGATATATTCTGTATCTTTGTGTTATATGAGGATGGGCTTGTTTGAGTATGCTCATTAATGTGTTTACTTGTTGTGATAACCAATGATGACTCGATTATCTGTTTTTGAGGACTTGGTGTTTACTTGGATGTGACCAAGATTTACATGACAGGTGTTTTCGATGAAGCAGAAGACGATTTCTCTTGCAGAACACCTGGTCTTATTATCTTGTACTTTTACAAGGGTTTCCATGTTAATCTTTCCTTTGTTCATATTTTGCCCCTACTGTAATCGATTTTGAGTTTGAATTATTATCTTATTAACGTTTCGGTATTCTTTAAAACAAATTTCTCTGGCTTTTTTTATATGAGGGGTGTATAGGGTGTCGTTCATGAGACTATAATTTCCATGCGTCATGTGATACATTTCTAGACGCATTAATATATAACAGACGAAATGTACTGTTTCCTATGTAAATAAAGACGGTAGCTGAAATGTCGCTGGCTTTTATGTGAGTTTACAAAGTTCTTATGATGTGTAAACATACGTTTTTTTCACAACAAATACAAAAACACCAATGTCTCCCATTATGTACAAAACGCACATTATTTGATAGCCAACATCCATTCATACAAGAAAACACATTCAAATATCCATACAATTTATCGTCAATATCTTTCTTGACACTGCGATGATCAACAGACAAACAAGTAGATAATTTGAGCATGGAAGTTAAAGTTATAAAAAGTACAAATAATGAGATCAACCAACTCTATATATAAGCTTGATCAAGTTTAATGTTTCAAAGTGCAGAAATAATTTCTGTATTAAAAAGTCGTTTACACTTATGGTTGTACTTGTTTATTTTTTTCTATACACACGGACATATATTCCCCGATGTGTTTGTGGCTATGATAATTAGAGTAGACGAATTCTTGTCATGGTACTTGATGTTTTTGTTCATAATGTTATGTTGCAAACGTGACTGAATATAGATCACGACGTGGGCACGCAAATCAAACCAGATCCGTCACAAGGCAACTTACGTAAACCAAGTGCTGCAAGAAACTATTTAGCAATCGCGGTAGCTAGTACTTAGGTTAGGAACGATATTTTACGAGAAAGAGAAGAAATTAAACTAGTAAGATGAGCGGGGTGCTAATTTGATACCTCTAGGTTACGGATCCAGGGCGTTTTTAACAGAAAAAAAAAATTTATTGTTCCCGTCAATACAATGTAGGTTGGGTACCCCGGATTTCCCACATACAACATTAATATTACACAAGTCTATTTCATATTTCAAAGGATATAATACAGAGCAACTTTCAATTAGTTATCATAAAATTTACAAATGTAGGACGAACAGTATATACACACAATTTGAGGTCTTTAAAAAAGACGATACATGTATCATTAGACGTGGTGAAATACTTGATGAAAGTTGCCAATTCATACGTGTGACAAAATAAGTGAACTTGAAAAAGTTACCAATAACTAAATTGCCTTCTTTATTCATGACAAGATTTTGTCTTTTAAAAATACAATATCGTGCTATACTCAATGAAACGTTTATTACATATTCACGTTTTTTCATTTTTCGTAAAACCCAAGCAAAATAAGACAATCACAGTTTATACTATTAATGTTATCAGTATTTGCACTAGTAAACAGTCTTCAAGTAGACGCATAAAGAAGACATATACAAAAATTCTAGGTTACGTAGCCAGGACTTTACCACCAGGCCAAAGGTCCGGTCTAGTTGAGCTGGGGTATAACTTCCTGATATTGTTGTACAAGGTCGTGTTTGTTCTACGTCACAATACTTCCTTGTACACGTGTATGGTCTGTTAAATGATTTTACCGTCAAGGGCATGTCCTAAATTCCATTAATACTCCGCTAAGTATGGACTTTATTTAGCTATCGTAAATAATGTTACTTATCATGCTACGTCTTAAAGTAGACATCTGGATTATTTCTACATCATTTGTTTCAATATTGATTATAACTACTGAAAATTCAGTATAAAAAAGGGTTGATTATTTGACCTTAGCATATCTCTACTTATTGTCTGAAGAAAAACGTATTGCTTATGACGTCATCAAAATGTGTTTTTCTTTTTTTGTGTTCACTTTAAAGACTGTTAAAATAAACCAATGAAAACACATCGTACCAAATATGAATAGTATCGTACAATAAGTAGAAGAATAGGCATAAATAGTAGTAGATATTTATCATACATTGACATCAAAATACAAATAAAATATTTGTTTTCTTTCTAACGGACACTTTACGTGTAATGACAAAGCACTGCTTCCTGTACGTTATGTCTCGGTTCTCATTTTGAGGACCTGACAGATACTTGCATGTGGCCTATTATTTATATTGTTGTTTTTATGGACCTCCATGTAAATCTTTCCTTTGTTTATATTTTGTTCATAGTTGAAATTATTTGGAATTCGGATTATGGTTTTGAGGACGCTCTATTTTGTTTCTCTTAATTACAGGTATGCCAGGAGAACTGTTTCTTAGGATGCTAAAATTGATGGTCATACCTTTTGTCGTCAGTAGCGTAATAACAGGTAAGTTTATGAATATTTAAAACCTGACACCTAATTCATGAAGCCGTATTCATGTTCACGATTTCGTTTTGTGTTCATGCGCTGCGTAATTCACTGTTATACAGTACCATGCAAAAAGTATTGAATCATTTTTTTATTTTCCTATATATTCTTGGTATTTCCAACCTTTTTCAATGAATTTTCCCGAATCGTTTATGAACCAATATTGATGAATTTTGTATACCTATAGATAATTGTTTCCTGTTTTATCTCATAATATTTGCACTGCTTTCCGTTGTGTATGACCAAAAAATCCATTATTTATTCACAACATCCATTTTTTGGGTCGCCATTTTTACGTAATTTTGGTATCGTTATATAGAAAAATGGCGTCACACAGAAATTACCAGTATAGATAATTCTGTGTTGCTCCATAAATACACGACGGAAAATTAACCAAATATTATGAGAAGACACCGTGGATATTTCTGTACAAAACGTCTAAATATCCATAGCCACAGGTAGTCTCATTTGAGTAGTGGCACGGTACATAATATACACATTTTCGTAGTACACGATTTGAGGTTATACAGAGCTAGTTTAATTTTACTTCTAAATTCATAAATTAAAGGGGTTTTACGCACCTGACCCTTCTGCTTCTACATTAGTTTAAAAAATTTGGATTCCCACCTTTGGCCCCTAGCATCACTGAAGAGTCCTAGAAGGACGAAACAGCTGTATGGTGCATTTTAATTCATTTACGGCATACTGTATCTATTACTAAATTTAAAAGGTGCAGCACATGTGTGTTGCGTCATCTTTATTGTTAAAATCCACCAATTAACAATGTAAGGAAAATTCATTGAAAAAGGTTGAAAAAAACAAATAATCTATAGCAAATAATCTATAGCAAAATAAAAAAAATCTTTCTATACTTTTGGCACGATACTGCAGTAACAATTCCATAAAACAAAACTATTTGTTATGTCTTTAGAAATGTTTTGAATAGACTTAAACGCAAACATTGTTATCAATGTACACAATAGCCTTTTTGATTGTTTGACACTATTGTGGTGAGTTACATACACAAGAAAACTTTGTCTCGTCATAGGATACACGTATATGTATGCTTTCATGAAGATCAGAAGAAACGACTTATATGTACATAATATCAATTTATCATGGAGTTCTTACATCAATTGACAAGGTTTTTTCGCATTAATTTGTCCTGATTTAAGGAAACAGAGATTGAGATCGTTATTCAGATTCGGCGAATATCAAAACATATTACAGGTTGGATTTCTATCTTTTTGGCCCCTGATATCATCGATAATGCATACATTATTGTAAATGGATTAAATTATTATATTAGTTTAGATGGTCAATGAATTGCATTCTTGGCATACTGTGTCTATCATAAAAGTGTACATGTATGTAGATGTAATAAAAAATGTGCGTCTTATGGTTATCATCCAAATATTATATTGAAGATATCTAACAGTGTCTTCAGTAATACCAAATACATATTTCTCGAGTGGGGCTAATATTTTGACATTTTTCACGAGTGCGCAACACGAATGAAAAATAATAAATATTAGCCACACGAGTAAATTATGTTTGCCATTGCTGAAGATACTTTTAGAAATTTTCTATTTATAACATTTTTATAGCAAAATATACAGTGGCAGCTATTGATTTTCCCAAATGTCGTTTGTAAGCAGCGTCCTGATTGATCAAATCAGAGAGTGAAAAATATCATATTTCTCACTGGTGAAAAATATCACTTTTATAGAATGAACAATGTTCTATATTTCACTGGTAAAATGTGATAAATACAAAATATTGGTGACAAATCTGGCGTTTTACCTATGGATTATATGTTATATTACAGCCACAGCCTCTCTGGACGCTAAGTCTAATGGCCGGGTAAGTTTGGTGTCCATGATCTTCATCGTCTGCACAAATTGCCTTGGCTGTGTCGTAGCCATCGTCCTCGTTCTCATTATGAAACCAGGTAACATACAGTTATCAACCATTAGTGTTCATGCATGATTAAGTATTGAACTTTCACCAGATGGTAGTTCAAAGTCGAAATGAATACAATTCGGGTGACAGATAAATTAAATGCCACTCGTTAGCTTTAAAATTTGCCGCTTACCATTTCACTGACGTCATCAACTTCAAATACCGGAACAGTCAGAATTTCAGAAGGAATCGTATAGTTGCCCTTGTCGTCGACAAAACAGACACATAGTGTTTGAACAAATCAAATTTTATTTTAGTCTGGAGTTGTGTAAATCCGTCATAATAACAATGTTTTTTTTACTGATGCTTACTATTCCGAAACATCTGGTCTTATTCTCTTGTACTTTTACAAGAGTCTCCATGTAAATCTTTTCTTTGTTCATATTTTGCCCCTGGTTTAATCGATTTTGAGTTTGGATTATGATTTTGTTAACCCTTCGGTATTCTCTTATTTTTTTTTTCTATAATCTTTGACTCTTTGCTATTCATATGAATTTGTTTCTATCGCGCATTGATATGAATGAATTGTGACGCGAGTAGCTGTATATCGTAGTGTATAGTTTATGTAAATAATGTGGCTTGCAGCACTATGTTACGGCATATAGACAATTGTAATACAGAATGTAAATATTCAGATATAAAACAGATTTTTCTATAATCAAATAAGATAATGATATTGCGTTTAAGTACCTTGGGTACTACCTTTTAACATTCAAGTGATATTTTCCGTTGTCATATTATTGTTTCAAATATAGTGCCTGAAAATACATTAAATATAGTTTTTGAATATACTCATTATTATGTCTACTTGTTGTGATTGGGAATAATTCTTTATTTCTCTCTTTGAGTACGTAACATTTACTTGGATATGACCTAGATTTACATGGCGTGTATCGTCGATGACGCAGAAGACGCTTTCTCTTCCGAAAGACCCGGTCTTATTATTTTGTATTATTTCAGTTCCCTTTGACGAAACCTTCATTTAGTACCATATGTTCCATTTAATATGTTATTTTTTTTAAAGGAGACGGAATCAGCACAGACATAAATGAGACAGGAACCGCAGAAATTATGAAAACATCAGACGTATTTGCAGATTTATTCCGGTAAATATTTGGACATTCCAAAATTATTGTGTTATAGCATCACTGAAAAGTCCTAGGAGAATGTATCAGCTGTATCATGCAGTTTTATTCATTTTACTGTATCTATTACTAAATTTAATAGGTGCAGCATATATGTGTCTGTTATGATAGGGGTTGGCAGACTCTGCTGGTGGATTTTTTAGTCCCCGAGGTTTGCTTGAGCCTCCATAGCCACAGTTAATCTCCTACACTCTCTTGGCACGGTACTTAATATACACATTTTCGTAGTACACGATTTGAAATTATACAGAACTAGTTTAATATTTAACTTCAAAATTAATAAATTAAAGGAGTTTTACGCACCTGACCCTTCTGCTTCCACATTAGTTTAGAAATTTTGGTTTCCTACCTTTTGGCCCCTAGCATCACTGAAGAGTCCTAGGAGGACGAAACAGCTGTATGGTGCTGTTTAATTCATTTTTTCGGCATACTGAATCTATTACTAAATTTAAGAGGTGCAGCACATGTGTGTATCACGTCAGCCTTACACGTAATAATTTCATGATTGTTGAGACAGTTAAGAACCCTTGAGTTGTGATTCCCATTACAATAAAATACTTTTTTATTTGTCATAACAGTATGCAATAATAAAGCTAATATTTATTGGTCCATATCTTTTTCGTCATTTATGTAAAGGGTATTAACAAATTAAGTTATGTTTCCCCAGTTAACACTGTAAGGTGAACTCCGAAGTTTTGAAAAAAAATATATCGAGATACTTACTGCATGTTTAGATAAAATCGTCTCTATAAAAAAGGGAACATATTGTAAAAGTCAATATTGTCGCTCGTGGAATTGTTCACTTAGTCAGCCTCCAAACTGTTAGCAGTGTGGAAATGTCTGCGCTGTCGGTCAAGCTGTCTTGCACAGTGTACTATAATACTATTTTATGCCTCCTCAGTCCATCAAAAATAACACAAACAACAGTGTGAATTGAAAATGGCCACCCACAATGGTGACAATAAAGAGAGAAAATCTATCATATGTCCTTAAACATTAAAACGAAGTAAACCTGAGCGGTAACTAACAGGAAACTCTTGACAGAAAAATTTTAAGAATTGAAAACAATTCAGTTGGGGCCCACTTCAAGAAGAAGCCGAAGGTAGAAGGCAGTTCTAAATGGACGCGTGTTTACAAATACCGTGTTTCAACCACTGCTGTACTGTTAACCGCGTAAGAATTCATTTTGAATATTGCTGATATCAGTTAGTCTTAATTAAATCTATAAATATAAAATAGTTATTAGGCATGATTTTCGCTTCAAGTTTTGCCGAACGTATACTTGGCCTTTAAGTGATTTTCGCATTGAAAGCATCCCGCTAAATTCCGATAGTACTTTAAACAGTTTCTGTACATTGTTTTCTACAAGCAATTATTGTCAGTGTACCAATTCATCATTGCACTTATCTGTTTGAAATTCGATAATGCAGTAAAAAGTGTGCTAGAATAGGTACATTATCATCACTGAATTAGCATCACTGAAGAGTCCTAGAAGGACGAAACAGCTGTATGATGCAGTTCAATTAATTTTTTGGGCACACTGTATATATTACTAAATTTAAAAGATGAAGCATATTTGTGTGGTACGTCATCCACACTAACAACTACACGGTGGCCGAGTGGTAAAGGTGTCCATTCTACCACTAGCCCTCCACATCTGGGTTGCAAGTTCGAAACACAAGTGGGACAGTTGGGAAGTACTGACCTTAGGTCGATTCGATGTTTTTTCTCCGGATACTTCGACTTTCCTCCACCCCCAAAACATGGCATGTCCATAAATAAGCATGCCTGTTAATAGGATGTAAAACAAAATAAACCAAACCAACATTAAAAGTAAATAACAACCCTGAATGGAGCTCTTTCGATTCTTTTGGACGCAACCATACAATTTATCTAATGATCATGTAACACACACATATGCTGCACCTCTTAAATTTTGTTATAGATACAGTAAGCCGAAAAAATGAATTAAACTATAGCCTGTTTTTTTCTGTAACTTCAGTAATATAATGCCCGACAATATGGTGGATATGATGTTCCGGAAAACGCTGACTCGTAATGACGTCACTAGTGAGACCTATGTTAGGAACATAACAAATGGAACCGCCGAGGAGACTGTCATGAAACAAATTAAGACAATAGGAAAAACATCGGGCACTAATCTCCTCGGTAGGTATAATTCTGAAGAAATACGCAATACTCAATATTATGTCATGTAATATAATAAATAGGACGCAGCATCAATGATTAAAAACGTAATGGACAAATTGCATTTTTCAAAATTAAAGTTAGTAAATGCACTGAGCACTGCGGTAAACTCTTAGGATATGAGTAGTATATGACTCTCCAATAGATCTGCAAATAGACTCTTACTCGTTGGTTAGTGGTTCAGTTGATAACAATCTAACCGTTCACATAGAAAGCTGAGTTGCAAATCCTGGAAAGGCACAAAAATGTTTTTTTAAACCGTTCAAACACCTGTGCCTTAATGATTCACGAAACCGTTCTCACGCTTAGGTATGGTTTTAAGCTAAATTTCCTGTTGCAGAAAAACATTAAAAGGATTTTTTTTGTAAAAGATTTGGAAGTATATTGAAGAAGCTTAAATCAGTTTTGAAGGTTAATATTGGACTGATCGTTTAACGGGATTTTATCGAGATACGAGAAAGTTGGTTCGAGCCCTGAATCAATGTTTTAGCTTTAGATTTTGTTTTTGTTTTTGTTTGTTTGTTTGTTTTTTTTTTTTGGGGGGGGGGCATCCGGCTAATTTAAATACTTATATCTTATATATGTTAGAACAAAAAACCAGGTTACCGAAGGAAAACATTTCATCGTTTTGGCACAATGATTAACATTTAATTCTACCACAATAGGTGGGTGTTATTCAACTCTGTGGGCATCAAATATCAATTTCAACTGTTGAATAACATTTTGTTTAAACCACACGTGGAATAAGCTCTAAACGCATTTTGATTGGCTGATATGGTGAACTTGGACCGGAAATCACGATTGTTGACGTCGTCATCGATTGTTGACGAAGTCACAACTTTGCGGGAATATAATTATGCGAGATGATGCGTTTTCGCGCAAATAGTCCGTAGTTCACTCCAACAATTAACACACTGCCGATTTAATATTGTGGCAGAAACAGGTCACACGACTTGTGGTTATTGGATATGGAATTTATTTCACTCTCGTTAATTATATTTTAAAAGTTACAAAAGACATTCGTTAAAGCTCGTGTCTTTTGTAACATTTAAAAAATAATTAACTCAAGTGAAATAAATTCCATATCCAACAACCACTCGTTGTGTAACCTCTATTTATCCAATGTTATGCGTCTTATCTTTTCTTTAGGTATCATCATGACGTGTGTGCTGGTAGGGATAGCTATAAACAAAGCAGACGAGAAGGGGAAGCCAGTTATGATTTTCTTTGAATCGATGTCACACATACTATTGATTATACTACGATGGTTACTATGGTAAATATCATATATAATATTTAATATAAAAAAAGACGAAATGAGTGTGTGAATGAAAATGCAATCTTTCTAAGCAAAGATTGAGAATTGAAGAGTTATTACGATAAAATGGATCATAAACGTGTTTCCACTTTGAATAAAAGATGCATGAATCCCATATTTATGCATTGTTCATATTTTGCCCCTGGTTTAATCGATTGTGAGTTCGGTTTATGATTTTGTTAACGCTTCGGTATTCTCTTATTTATTCTCGTTACGACATATTACAAGCCGGATTCTCTCTAAAAAAACAAACTTAATCAATAAAATAAAACAGTGCCCAAATATTGAGACAAATAAATTAAGCATTGATTTTTGTTTTTTGTTTTTATTACAAATCCTCTTTCAATGAATATCTGAAGTTACTCCTTTTTTCCTATCAAAATTAATCTAGATTAGTACGAGGTCATATTTGCCATGATTGATTCACATTTTTCTATCGTTACAGGTTTACGCCCGTGGGGATCCTAAGTTTGATTGCCGTTTCTACAGCTACCATTAAGGACCTTGGCGAGGCTTTCCAAGCATTGGGGATGTATGTGGGCTTGATGAGCCTGGGGATCAGCATGCATCAGTTAATTATAATGCCGGCAATATTTTTTGTGTTGACTCGACGGAATCCTTATAGATTTGCTGTACAAATAAGTAAAGCCTGGATGATCGTTTTTGCAACCACTAGCACGTAAGTCAAAACATTGTTTAAAAACTGAAATCCATTTTTTATTGCCCAAATATTCAGTTTTAAAGATTTATTCAAAATATTTATCAAATCATTGACCGAGATGGCTTAACATTTTGCAAAAATGCGTATGAAAAGCAAAAAAGTATATATTGGTATAAATAATAAATATTTCAGTTTTACAAGTAAAAAAAAAACCCCAGAAACACCAAAACGTCAACAAAACAATAATCTGTAGGTAAAGCAGTTGTAAAATATAAACCAAGAACAATTGTACATGGAACCCTGAGAAAAATTCAAGAGAATAAAACCAAGTGTCCGGAAGGGTAAGCGTCTTGTACTTCATCGACAATACTCGCCATGCAAAGTTTAAGGTGTATTTAACTTCTTATGTGAAACAAAGATGTGTGATATGAAGATGGACGTTTTTGAGTTTGCTTGTTAGTGTGTTTACTTGTTGTGATGACAATGATGACTTGGTTCTCATTTTGAGGATTGATGCTTACTTCTGACCAAGATTTACATGACGGGTGTCGTCGATGAAGCAGAAGACGCTTACTCTTCCGGAACACCTAGTCTTACTCTCTTGTGCTTTTGCGAAATCTGTATGTAAATCTTCCTTTGTTCCTTTTTTGCCCCTAGTTTAATCGATTTTGAGTTCGGATTATGGTTTTGTTGACGCTTTGGTATTCTCTGATTTGTTTTTTCAGGGCTATGGCTATTCCCGAGATGATGTCCGCATGCGAAAATCGCCAGAATGTCGACAGAAGGATCAGTCGGTTCGTCGTTCCATTGTGTGTCTCAGTTAATGCTGACGGAAGTGCCATCTTTATTACATCAGCAGCCCTATTCATAAGCACAGTGGTTGGAATCGATCTGAATGCTGCTGATATTATTCTGATTGGGTGAGTAGACATTTTGTTTATAAAGCAATCAAATTTAAGAATACCTGTATCACTACCAAAAATTGTATCTAAATATTGGAAATGTATTTTTTCATCAACGCTTTGTTCAATCACTTCTTATAATCAAACTATGCCGTGTAAGACTTTTATGATTTATAAGGGAGAAAATAACAAAAACGTAATAAACAAATTCTGTTTGGAAGGATAAACTTCAGACAGTAAAAATTTCGCGTTAATCGATTGAAGCTATTGGCCTAGGAATTGTCCTGTGTTGATTGTTCTAGTTTTTCTACATGGACGGAATTGTCCTGTGTCAATTGCCTAGCCGTTTGATCTACAAAATTGTCCTGTGATAATTGTTCTAGCTAGTTTTTCTACGTGTACGGAATTTGCTTGTGCCTTTTGTTCTAACTAGTTTTCAACATGTACGGAGTTGTCCGGTGCCATTTGTTCTTTCTATTTGATCTACAAAATTGTCCTGTTATAATTGTGCTAGCTATTTGATTTACAAAATTGTCCTGAGTTAATCGTTTAAGCTATTTATTCTACAAAATTGTCCTATGATAATTGTTCTAGCATTTTGATCTACAACAACTGTCCTGTGATTATTGTTCTAGCTATTTGATCTACAAAAATTGTCCTGTGTCAATTGTCCTAGCTATTTGATATAGAACATTGCCCTGTGATAATTGTTCTAGCATTTTGATCTACAAAACTTGTCCTTTGATAATTGATCTAGCATTTTGATCTACAAAAAATGTCTTGTGTCAATTGTTCTAGCTATTTGATCCACAAATTTTTTATGTAGTAACATGCAAACAGAAGTTAAAGGGAGATCACTGCATATACAAGAGTTACACAGTCAATAAGCTAGGTTCAAAGATCTTAATTTGTATAGTTAATGTATCAGACACTGCCAAATTACAAGTGAGCAAAACGATGCACTTCGGAGCGTTAATTCTGGACCGTCAATAACATTATTATAATGAAAGATGACGTAGCACACACATATGCTGCACCTTTTAAATTTAGTATTAGATAGAGTATGCCGAACAATTGAATTAAACTAAATTAAATTGAATTGAATTGAAACATAGAAACCATTCTGGTAATTACTGGTATATTGCATTATTTGTCCTTTATCATTATTTGTTTTTATATTTTATGCTTATGTTTTAAGAAACTTTCTTTTCTAGCATTTTAACGGCCGTTTCCGTTATGGCATTGCCGCCTGTCCCCAGTGCTAGTATCGTTATTCTGGTGATGGTCCTGACATCCATGAACATACCAGCCGATTCTGTATCGCTTCTGTTTGCTGTAGAGTGGTATTTGTAAGTATTGGTCGTTAATGGTGTGTATCCATCCGCGATATCCATGGGTTACGCTCACCTATACTGCTAACACCCCTTGGAAGATGTCATGGCAAAACTGAAGGCACGCTCACGGCCCAGTTGCTCAAAAGGAGATCAGTCTAATCAGAGATTATCGCAAATTATCAAAAAAAAAAAAAAAACAAAGCAAAAAAAAAAAAAAAATATTCTGTTACATTAAATGAAACTTTAGATTTAATTACAACTTTGAAGATAAAAATATCTTATAAAGTGTCATTTTACATACATAATTGTGAAATAATACCTTGTATATTGACAGAATTATTAAAGCTTGAAAAATGTCGGTAAATAGTGATTAAGCTAATCACCCTTTGAACAACTGGGCCCATGTAATAAGCCTGACCAATCGCTAGGTTGCATGCATGGCTTTTGCAGATTACAAGGGAGCCGCAACCGACTTCAGAGCTTGTCAATTTTTATCGTTATGTGACAACGAGATTCTTTTGATATACATGAAAGGGTCGAACCAGTCGTCTTGCCTCATGATCAAAGTGAGCATTCAGTGTTGCTGTGACATATACCAGCGGTGTAGAGAGCGTAGGTGAGTGTAGCCCCTGGGTATCGAGGATGGTGTATACAGTATCCGATAACACTTTTAACCGAATCAATCTATTCAATTGAAAGCTCTATAACTGCTTACTTATGATAAAAATGCATTATGTTTAGTTTATGGATTTTAAAGGGATACAACAATTGCATGCACATTGTGATCGTTTGCAATGAGATGTTGTTTTTTTTAATTTTGTTCCAGGGATCGGATCCGATCATGTAGTAATCTTGTGAGCCATACACACTGTGTTGTGGTGACGTATCACCTATGTAGGAAATCGCTGGAACAATCGGATAAACTACAGGATATAGAAGATGATAGCAAAGATATACAGCAGCCGTGTTAGAAGTCAAAATATATTATTTATTTTACCACTGCACAGAGACAAGATGAAGCTACATTGCCCAATGTATGTAATGTTCCGATAACATACATTTGGACATTGTGACGTCATCATGCTTATGACGTCATA
The DNA here is from genome assembly GCA_947623455.1 of Mimachlamys varia. NCBI lineage: Eukaryota > Metazoa > Mollusca > Bivalvia > Pectinida > Pectinidae > Mimachlamys > Mimachlamys varia. The sequence goes on from OX392541.1 coordinate 15,491,691, forward strand.
ATTGTAGCGTTTGAGATTGCATTGCTCCACTGTCAACAGGAATTGGAATTGCGCACATTTTTTTTAATTATCACTATAATTAAAGGATTAACTTTATTTTGATCAAATAATACAACTTTGATAAAATAATACAATTTTATTCAAATGACACTACCGCTATACTACTATCTAACCTTGCAAGCGTATAGGACGATCCGCCTAAATGCGCTTACGTGCTTACACGATTTCACGATGCAAACCATCCAAAAAGGTTACTATGAACTGATTGAATGTCAGTGTGACAATATCACACATTAATTGTATTATCAAGTCTTTGTATTGTACATTAAGAATATTTTTTTTATGGATTTTACAATGCAAATAATCAAATAAAGTTACTATAAACTGATGACTACAGTCGGTAACCAAATATCATACATGATACATTATATGTATTATCAAGTATTGGTATTTTACATTAAATATATTGTTATGATCTTTACGATGCAAACCATCGGATAAAGTTACTATGATTCAGTGTTCTTATATGCCGCTTTACCACAACCTCTATGTCGACCCAAAGCGGTTCTTAAATTATTATCCGTGGTTATAGGGCCTTCGCAACCAGCCAATATCATTCTCAACTCCCTCGGGAGCATACAACCGGTGCTGCCATTTCGGTGCTCACATCTAGCATTCTACAATTTCTAGCTCTGCCCAACCACGTCCTCATTTTCAGCTGAGTAGACTAGAACGAGCAGAGGAAAGTATCTTGCTCAAGGACACAACGCAAGTGCCGTGACCGGGACTCGTACACGAACTCGCAACACATCGATCAAGAGCCGGGCATCCTACCACTAGTAGTTGGATCTTCCAATAAAACCCGATCATGTGTATAGTAATGACAGTTAGATTTTATCCTGACCATCTGATAAGGTACATTTGTATTATATGCGAAATAAATAACAGGCACGTGATGCAGGCCCTTTTGTCCTCTTGTTTGCTTTTACGTGGGTATCTACAATTCATGCGCCTAATGTTAGATCTAGTGTCAAATTTCTTTGGCTCCATGATATAGGTTAGGATAATATACGTATTTGATCACATGAGAATATTTACATACTGCTTGGGTATTATCTCTTGAAACGTCATATGGTATCGTAAGAATATTAAAACAATAGCCATGACGTCATATCATTGGGACTTTATATGCATGATTTCATAAAAAAAGAAAAATAAGTTTATTCTTATGTTAACACAATTGTTTGTGACATTATGAAAACTTTTATTAGTCTTCCTTTCGTAATTAATAGATGAACATGAAACATTTCACATCTCATTTCAAAAATGATTAAATAAATAATAAAAAGAAAAAAAAAAAATAAATAAATCAATTAGAAAAAAACGGTTCTGAATAATTTTTAAGAAAACTGAATTATAGAAATTATCATAATAGGACATTTTCTTTGGAACAATTATGGAAAACATTTAAAACATCTGTTCCTAAGGGTTTCTGCATCATAAATAATGCTGTGGCGTTGCGTCAATAAAACAGGTTGAGTCTCAGCATCGTACATTTTATTGTGTCTCAGCATCGAACATTATATTGTGTCTCAGCATCATACATTATATTGTGTCTCAGCATCATACATTATATTGTGTCTCAGCATCATACATTATATTGTGTCTCAGCATCATACATTATATTGTGTCTCAGCATCATACATTATATTGTGTCTCAGCATCATACATTATATTGTGTCTCAGCATCATACATTATATTGTGTCTCAACATCGTACATTATATTGTGTCTCAGCATCACACATTATATTGTGTCTCAGCATCATACATTATATTGTGTCTCAGCATCTTACATTATATTGTGTCTCAGCATCGTACATTATATTGTGTCTCAACATCGTACATTATATTGTGTCTCAGCATCATACATTATATTGTGTCTCAGCATCATACATTATATTGTGTCTCAGCATCATACATTATATTGTGTCTCAGCATCGTACATTATATTGTGTCTCAGCATCGAACATTATATTGTGTCTCAGCATCATATATTATATTGTGTCTCAGCATCATACATTATATTGTGTCTCAGCATCGTACATTATATTGTGTCTCAGCATCATACATTATATTGTGTCTCAGCATCATACATTATATTGTGTCTCAGCATCGTACATTATATTGCGTCTATGTATCAAAAATCATGTTGTGTGTCTGAATAATAAATCATGTTGTGTGTCTGAATAATAAATCATGTTGTGTGTCTGAATAATAAATCATGTTGTGTGTCTGAATAATAAATCATGTTGTGTGTCTGAATAATAAATCATGTTGTGTGTCTGAATAATAAATCATGTTGTGTGTCTGAATAATAAATCATGTTGTGTGTCTGAATAATAAATCATGTTGTGTATCTACATCATGCATTATGTTGTTTCCTGCATTATAAACTATGTTGTTTCTGCATCATAAATTATGTTGTGGTGTCTTTGTATCATGAAATAGGTTGTGTCTCTACATCATAAATTATGTTTGTCTCTGTATCATGAATCATATTGCGTCAGCATTATACAGTTTGATGGAGTTGCAACGTAAAATTATATTGCGTCTCTGCATAATGAATCATGTTGTTTCAACGCGAACGCAAACACTATTTGGAACTTTACATATTTTCTCCACTGTTTAATACCGCCGTTGTGTCTAATTCAGATGGTGCATATTGTCATCGTTCATTAACACAGTGGTGGCTTGTTTTTCCTGATTACTTTTCTTTTCCGATATATCATACTTTTCCAGTGCATCCTTACAGAACTGGTAGGTCACCACTACACAGTGGGTGTGACTCACGACATTGCTGGTCGTTCGGATTCTGTCCCTGAAACAAGAACAAAAGACATGAGACAGTACAGTCCACATAGAAACACGTTTATTCAAAGGATGATTTGATACGTAATTGATTGGTAAAGTTATTGGTTAAGGATCCTTTTATCATGGTCATGCATTTTTTCAAGGGTCTCAGTTTGAGTTTTTGCTATGTTCATATTTTGACCTTATTTGAATCGATTTAGGATTCTGATTATGATTGCGTTGGCGCTTTAGTATTTCAGTTTTTTTTCCCCTTTTTTTTCAAACAGCTTAGATAAAAAAACAAATAATTTCTTGTGGAAGCTAATTCAATGTAGACACAGTTCAAAATATTAACACAAGTACTTTACGAGGGAATATGGATGCGATGTTGTTACTGCTATACAAACTAGTTGATTTTTTTTGCAACAGCAGCAATTTTAACTGTCACTGTAGACTCAACAAAACAACCTGGCTTACTAGAGGTTAATAAATGTACAAAACACTGGAATTTTCTGTTATTAGTTTTGCTTCCAGTAGAACAAGGACCAGTAAATGGGGAATAGAGACTCGAAGAGGAAAAATCAATGGTAATTGGCAATAAGACTCATTCAAAGTTTATTTTTATTGTAAAAATAGGTATATCAATGAAAATTCCCAACGTAGACCAATCATTGTCAAAATAAACTAAGCGGACTATGGTAAGGAAGGACTTAACCAAAGACTACGGTCACGGTAGACTAAACCAAAGACTATGGTCACGGTAGACTAAACCAAAGACTATGGTCACGGTAGATCGAACCAAAGACTTTGGTCACGGTAGACTAAACCAAAGACTATGGTCACGGTAGACTTAACCAAAGACTACGGTCACGGTAGACTAAACCAAAGACTATGGTCACGGTAGTCTAAAAACCAAAGACTATGGTCACGGTAGACTTAACCAAAGACTACGGTCACGGTAGACTAAACCAAAGACTATGGTCACGGTAGACTAAACCAAAGACTATGGTCACGGTAGACTTAACCAAAGTCTACGGTCACGGTAGACTAAACCAAAACTACGGTCACGGTAGACTAAACCAAAGACTAAGGTCACGGTAGACTAAACCAAAGGCTATGGTCACGGTAGACTTAACCAAAGACTATGGTCACGGTAGACTTAACCAAAACTACGGTCACGGTAGACTAAACCAAAGACTAAGGTCACGGTAGACTAAACCAAAGGCTATGGTCACGGTAGACTTAACCAAAGGCTATGGTCACGGTAGACTTAACCAAAGACTATGGTCACGGTAGACTAAACCAAAACTACGGTCACGGTAGACTAAACCAAAGACTAAGGTCACGGTAGACTAAACCAAAGGCTATGGTCACGGTAGACTTAACCAAAGGCTATGGTCACGGTAGACTTAACCAAAGACTATGGTCACAGTAGACTTAACCAAGACTATTGTCACAGTAGACTAAACCAAAGGCTATGGTCACGGTAGACTTAACCAAAGACTATGGTCATGGTATACTAAACAGGAGACTATAGTCACGGTAGACTAAACCAAACACTATGGTCACGGTAGACTTAACCAAAGACTACGGACACGGTAGACACAACCAAAGACTATAGTCACGATAGACTAAACCAAACACTATGGTCACGGTAGACTTAACCAAAGACTATGGTCACGGTATACTAAACCGGAGACTATGGTCACGGTAAACTTAACCAAAGACTATGGTCACGGTAGACTTAACTGAAGACAATGGTCACGGTAGACTGAACCAAACACTATGGTCACGGTAGACTTAACCAAAGACTATGGTCACGGTAGACTAAACCAAAGACTATGGTCACGGTAGACTAAACCAAACACTATGGTCACGGTAGACTAAACCGGAGACTATGGTCACGGTAGACTAAACCAAAGACTATGGTCACGGTAGACTTAACCAAACACTGTGGTCACGGTCAACTTAACCAAAGACTATGGTCACGGTAGACTAAATCAAACACTATGGTCACGATAGACTTAACCAAAGACTATGGTAACGGTAGACTAAACCGGAGACTATGGTCACGGTAGACTAAACCAAAGACTATGGTCACGGTAGACTAAACCAAACACTATGGTGACGGTAGACTTAACCAAAGACTCTAGTCACGGTAGACTTAACCAAAGACTATGGTCACGGTAGACTTAACCAAAGACTATGGTCAAGGTAGACTAAACGAAATACAATAGTCACGGTAGACTTAACCAAAGACTATGGTCACGGTAGACTTAACCAAAAACTATAGTCACAGTAAATTTACCAAGACTATGGTCACAGTAGACTAAACCAAACACTATGGTCACGGTAGACTAAACCAAACACTATGGTCACGGTAGACTTCACCAAAGACTACGGACACGGTAGATATAACCAAAGACTATGGTCACGGTATACTAAACCGGAGACTATGGTCACGGTAAACGTAACCAAAGACTATGGTCACGGTAGATTTAACAAAAGGCTATGGTCACGGTAGACTTAACCAAACACTATGGTCTCGGTAGCCTTAACCAAACACTATGGTCACGGTAGACTAAACCAAAGACTATGGTCACGGTAGACTAAACCGGAGACTATGGTCACGGTAGACTAAACCAAACACTATGGTCACGGTAGACTAAACCAAACACTATGGTCACGGTAGACTTAACCAAAGACTATGGTCACGGTAGACTTATCCAAAGACTATGGTCAAGGTAGACTAAACGAAATACAATAGTCACGGTAGACTTAACCAAAGACTATGGTCAAGGTAGACTAAACCAAATACAATAGTCACGTTAGACTTACCTAAAGATTATGGTCACAGTAGACTTAACCAAAGACTATGGTCACGGTAGACTTAACCAAAGACTATGGTCACGGTAGACTAAACCAAAGACTATGGTCACGGTAGACTTAACCAAACACTATGGTCACGGTAGACTAAACAGAAGACTATGGTCACGGTAGACTTAACCAAAGACTATAGTCACGGTAGACTAAAGCTAAGACTATGGTCACAGTAGACTTAACCAAAGACTATGGTCACAGTAGACTAAACCTAAGACTTTGGTCACAGTAGACTAAACCAAAGACTATGGTCACGGTAGACTTAACCAAAGACTATGGTCACGGTAGACTAAACCAAAGACTATGGTCACGGTAGACTTAACCAAACACTATGGTCACGGTAGACTTAACCAAACACTATGGTCACGGTAGACTTAACCAAAGACTATAGTCACGGTAGACTAAACCTAAGACTATGGTCACAGTAGACTTAACCAAAGACTATGGTCACGGTAGACTTAACCAAAGACTATGGTCACGGTAGACTAAACCAAAGACTATGGTCACATTAGACTAAACAAAAGACTATGGTAACGGTAGACTAAACCAAAGACTATGGTCACGGTAGACTAAACCAAAGACTATGGTCACGGTAGACTAAACCAAAGACTATGGTCACGGTAGACTTAACCAAGACTATGGGCACAGTAGACTAAACCTAAGACTGTGGTCACGGTAGACTAAACCAAAGGCTATGGTCACGGTAGACTAAACCTAAGACTATGGTCACGGTAGACTAAACCAAAGACTATATCTTAAGTGGACTAAATAAAAAAATTGTTGCCAAAGAAGACTTAGACAAATAAGGTGAAAGTGGAATTAACAAAAGAATAGGCCAGACTGGGCTTCATTCAAAACAATTGCCAAAGTAAACTAAGTCATGGTCAAAGTACATGTAGCCCAAGTCATTGTCAAAGTATACAAAAAGCGACTAATAACAAGGAGGACTAAACCAAGAACTAGGACCAAGGGATCTAAATCAAAGACTATTGCTGAGGTGGATAAATAAACGAAACTGTGGTCAATGTGCATTTAACTAAAAACCAGGGTAAAAGTAGATTAAGTTATGTTCAAATTAAAACAAATGCGATTATCACCAAGGTGGTCTAACAAAATAATATTGCAAAGGAAGGCTAGACCAAAAAAGAAGAAGAAAAAAAGAAAATACGAAGAAGCTGTCAATGCTGTCAGGGCACATTTGTTTATAAAAAGTTTTACAAACAGTAAATTCACATTTAATATTAATACTTATGCCATCCCTTCATTATCATATATTAGTCTCATGATTACTATATAAATAATTATTTACAAGGCATTTGCCACATGCTGCATTAAAACATCAGAATAAACAAGCACAATCTTTTGTTGTTTTGTTTTGTGAACACACAAGAGTCGCCTCCCATTTTAACAGGTATTTACGTCAATACTATTTTGACATATGTGTAGAAAAGGCGTTTTCCTACTGTCTCCCGCATATTGATCTCAGGCTCTTAGCAACGTAATGACGTCACAGTCGAAACTTTGTTTTACGAAAAGACGCTGTAAAACCATCATCATCAATGATTTTTTTCTGGGAAGAGAAAGATATTCATAAATATGAAATATCTGATCTGAACTTTTCTTCCAATTCATCTATGTTTTGATGTCGCTATTGCACCATACATTATATACACGGTTACAAATGAGAAAAATATTTTTTTATAAATATAATGACTGACGTTCCCATTTTCGTATGTAGTCATCAAAGACATTGACATATTCAAAACCATATTTCAAGTTTGCTATCGACATTTGATACTTACAAAAACCATTCAACAGCAAAAAGAAGAGAAATAGAATCAGCAGGTATGTTCATGGATGTCAGAATCATTACCAAGGTGACAATACTGGAGCTTGGTATCGATGGTAACGCCATTGAACAAATTGCGGTTAAAATGCTGAAATAGAAGTAAACAATTCATCATCATGTGACAAAAATAAACTGAAACTTGATATATCCTAATGTACACAATGCAGCACGAGAATGGGGATGTAATGAGCCATGATATTTAATCCTCGAGGAATGGTAAAAAAGACTGGATTTCAGTGTGATATCTACATGTAATATGGCGTTTTGCATCCAAATTCCATTCGAATAATTACTGAGAAATCGTCAATGTTTTAATAATATTCAAGGATTTACTTCATTAAAAATATAGATTGAAGTTAATCCTTAATATTTGATCTGTTTACACAATCCCTATGAAAACCACTTTTCTTATCGGACGTTTTCCTCTCGGAAATCATTACGCTGTTATATCAGCAAATTCAAAGTGACGGTACAAATGATGATGGCATTTTTTTACGTTATGAGGTGTTAACACAAATTTCTAAATAAATAGAAATACATCTTACAAACACGATTAAATCTTAAATGTATCTAAAATTTCGTTAGAATGTATAGGAATCATCACTTACCCTATTATGAGAATATTTCCGAAACTAATACTGACTCCGGATATATTGGCCACAAAGATGGCTGCCGCCGTGATAAAGAGGGCGCTACCGTCAGCGTTTAGTGTCACACAAAATGGTATCACAAATCGACTGACTCTTTTGTCCACCTTCTGGTCATCCTCGCACGCAGACAACATCTCTGGAATAGCCACCGCACTGTAATATAGCAAACGAGTGTGGATTTGGCGAAGACTGATTGTACATTGTTGACAGTCTGCTTATACAATTTGCACAAAACATTATGGAATCGCTAATCCCTTTGTTATTTAAATGTAATTGTCATAATTCCAAAAAAAATGTGTTAATCTGACCATTTTGAAGTAGCAATTACTGAAATGGTACACTAGATTCTTTGTATAACATGGGGCAATCTTTTGATTGGCTGTTATAATCGAAATGCATTGTTTATATGGACAAACGACAGCGATGTTGATCGACCAGAAAAGTTATATGGATCTGAGAAATATTATTATATCTTAGGATCAACATATCACACCTTTTAACATCCTGAACTGGTACGCGAGATATAAATATTTTGTGCCACAGAACAGAAACGTAACTTGAAATTTAAACTTATGATTTTAGGCAAGTTGTTAACATCAAGAAGGTTTTACATTTCGTCTCCTGCTTCCGCAATACATAATAATGAAACATTTGATTTAGCAATATTTCCGTTTTGTTTTTGTATTTTAACTACCACGGTTAACGTACTCGTAAAAAATGTTAGCATGTCGACAATTTTAATTGCCATTCTGGAACGCTTACAAGTATGGATCATACTAATACAATTCATTAACTGGAATATTTTGCATTTTTATCACCTCGTGGACTTCGTATCAATACAATTATCGCGTAATTTATTTTGTAATGATGATCCAGTGTTTCCTTACTTACGTGCTAGTAGCTGCTAGCCCAATCATCCAAGCTTTACCAATTTGTACGGCAAATCTGTAAGGATTTCGACGAGTCAAAGCAAAAAATATAAGAGGCATAATAAGCAACTGATGGACAGCTATCCCTAACGTGACCACGCCCACAAACATTCCCAGAGCTCGAAACATATCTTCAAGTTGTGTAATAGATGCCACAGACGCCGCAATTAAACTCATGATCCCCACGGGGGTGAACCTGTAACGTTAAGAAACAACAAATGTAGTACAAACAACCAACTAAACATTACCATCCTCGATATCCAGGGATTAAACTAACCTACGTTATCTACAACCCCAGAATATGTCTTGGCAAAACTGATGGTTCCATGTTCGCCACCTTGTTGATGTGACAAGAAGACTGGTTCGGTTCTTTGGTGCGCATCAAGATATTATTATAGTTGCATACCGGTAAAAACACAGACTTTGAAGTAAATATTCGCTTCCTTGTTATTTTCATCAAAATACAATTATCAGCCTAGCGATTGGTGAAGTTTTCTTTGTATCTCAGACCAATCAAACTGCTATCTACGTGACCGGAGTTTCGCCATGACATATTCCAGGGGTGTAGAGAGCGTAGGTGCGCATAACCCTTAGATATCTATGATGAATAGTACATGCAGGTTAAGTGTTTGAATACAAACTACAAAGGAATTATCAGCACTGAATATTGCAAAAAAGAAATATCGGAACATGTTAATATAGGAATAAACGAATAAATAAATGATTGTTTTCAATATCGAAAGATATTTCGAATGCTACTTTATTTACAAACAAGATATAATAGACAGAAAATAATAACTATAAAAACAGTGTTCATTTTTTACTTGCATAGTTTTACATGGCTGTGTGTCTGTTAGGAAGTCATTGTGTATTCATACCAAAGTAACTATATATTTGACTCTCATCAAAATTATCACTTGCATGAACAGACAACCAAATGATGAAAATCTTGAATAATTCTGAGACTATAAAGCCATACTTACCACAGTAACCAACGCAATATCGTTAGAAATATATCCGCCAAAGACTCGAAAAGGTCTAATACTGGTTTCCCTTTCTCGTTTGCCTTGCTCAGAGCTATTCCAATCAGCATACATGTCATGATGATACCTGAAGTGTGATAAATGTATACGATACATTATAGAAATCACGTAGTAAACCTTAAATGATATAAAACCTTGGTGAAAAATAAGCTAGTTTTCTAAAACGCTATTCATTTCACGGACTTTGCTTTGTAGACCCCCCCATATATACACTGCCATCCAAAAGTTCTGATACAACTTTTCTGCAAACGCTTTGAAATTGAACAAAACCCAATTTTGACGAATGTTTTACTGATATTGTTATGTTATTATCAACTGCTTACGATTTTTCATTTTTTTTCAACTACATGTATGTATGGTTTTTGTTACAATCAAAATCCTCAAAATGCAATATTTTTTACAATTTCACGTTTTTATACATACAATTCAACAATATATTTCTTTCTTATATTTTTGACAGTGGACCATCGTATTAATTCCATTTAATTGTGCAAATGAAAGAAAAACAACTTTTATTCATTTTAGATCATTATCAAAAAATAGACCCCCTCCCTTGACCCTCCCTGCAATTTCGAGGACTTTTTTTTGTTGGCTAATGGTTTAATATGTACACAAAGTTTGTTACAAAATTTTTGGATGGCAATGTATATTTAAAGCGAAAACCATAACGCAGGGAAAATAAGAAAAATACGAACAATGAAGGTAAATAATTGATACAACTCCAAAGTACATGAAAATAATGAATAATTAATAACAATTTTATTAAAGTACAGATCCTTGTTCTCACTCCGTTTTACAAGGATCTGACAACATCCAATAAGAGGTGTCACGTCCAGATAACCTTTGTCGCATCTTTACTTAACACTAAAATAATTTTCCAATGACCTGTCATCTTGCAGCAAGTCATTTCGTCACATTATTCAACATTAACTTTTTGGTGAAGAAATGACTAAACAGACAAATGCTATTATGCAAGCTTTGTCACCTCCAAATTTCACTTTCAAGATTCTGACAGTAGTACCTTGATTGGCTAAAGCAAAAGGTCATCGGGACATGACCCCTATGGGATTTTCTCATATCTTAACGCAGCAGAGATAAGTATACGGAACGGCGCGGAGATCAAGATATGATTTTAATCAGATTGAATTAATAATGAAAAAAATGAAGTTTTATTCCTCCTTTAATAGTTTCGTAGATGATACTGTATTTGTACTTTATCTTAAAAATGTAAACATCGATAAACATCGATATATTCTGCCTATACGTACCCAGTAAATTAGTGCCCGATGTTTTCCCAACTGTCTTGTTTAGTTTTTTAACTGTCTCTTGAATTGTTCCGTTTGTTGTATTCCTTATTATTGTTTCGTAAGTGACTTCATTCTGAGTTATTGTTTGTTGGAACGTCATACCCACAATATTGTCTGGCATTATATTTCTGAAACAAAGAAAATAATAATGTTTATAATAGGGGTTTTACGTTAAGTGATTTTTGGATTCCCACCTTTTGGTCCCTAGCATCACTGAAGAGTCCCATGAGGACGAAACAGTTGTATGATGCAGTTTTATTTTTTTTTCTGCGTATTGTATACATGTATATTACTTAATTTAAAAGGTGCAGCATATGTGCGTATTACGTCATTTTTAAAAAGTAGACGTCAGTCAAAGACGGCCTTGAAGGATAACTCTTCCATTGGGTTATTTTTCTTCCTATCCACACACATTGACCTTCTCTTTATTCCTGAAATACGGCATGGTCAGAACTTGTAGAAATAGTACAGAATTGTTAAATAAATTATGTTATAATTCTGGTTCCGCTGTAGTTGTCTACTAAAGAAATTTTCTTTTCTGTGATATTTCAACTAATTTCTTTTTCATAAAAGTCTGTGAATTTCTTTCCAAAAAAGATATTTTTATGCAATGCTGTAAACCATGTTACAACAAAAAGCGGATTTCAGTGAAAAGCTACAGTATTTGGCAGTGAACTTGGGAAGTGAGTACGTATATTACTAATATATAATGTTAAAAAATTTAAGTTGTGTGGCATATAAAATTCAACAGATATGCACATAACTATTGTTGAGTGTTGAAATAGAAATTTCGCTCTTATGAAAACACAAATAAATGTATGTCAAGTCAATATAAATACAACATTAATGGAAAACATGTTAAACTCTTGTTTAAGTACTAAAAAAGTAGGCAACATATCGCTTCTTTCATCCATGGCTACATCCGGCCGGGATACCCAGTTTGTAGCTTAACATAAAAACCAACAAACATGGGGGTTGTTTTTGAATAACAGATGCGATAATACGTCTAAACGGACATTGACATTGGCGTCATGTCTACATAAATATACCAAGGTAAAATGATCTAACTGAGTACCGTAAATAACAAAGCCATTCTGATTGGTCGAAATCTCCGAACACACTATTCGGGAGAACGAGATTATCTGTCTGTTCTAGGGAACGGGACACACACTTACTACAGCAGTGTCACGTGCGTTTCTGACGATGGCTGAACTTGTTATTTTTGAAGAATCAAAGATGGAATAGATAACATCAAAATTGCATTTCAAAAGACATAAAAAATCGCGGAATATCAAAGTAATTTTCTTTTTATTGGTTATGTATGCATAATATGAAATAATATATTAAATATTCATAATTTTGGTATAAATCTCTTTCTATAACTCATTTATAAATACATGTACCATGGAAGCAGATGTTTAATGTTTACCGTAATAAATCTGCAAAAACATCTGATGTTTCCACGACAGCTGTCGTTTTTGTTTCTGTTGTTTCCGCAATCACACCAACACCTTCATAGAAAAAACACAATAGAATAAGTCAACGTCTCGTTACTTAAATAGTCACTGAACATGTATCAATGTTAGCTCTTAACTATTAATTAAGTACTCTGTAAAGAGTTAGATCACTACACGTGTACAATGTTAGCTCTTAACTATTCATTAAGTACTCTGTAAAGAGTTAGATCACTACACGTGTACAATGTTAGCTCTTAACTATTGATTAAGTACTCTGTAAAGAGATAGATCACTACACGTGTACAATGTTAGCTCTTAGCTATTGATTAAGTACTCTGTAAAGAGTTAGATCACTACACGTGTACAATGTTAGCTGTTAACTATTGATTAAGTACTCTGTAAAGAGTTAGATCACTACACGTGTACAATGTTAGCTGTTAACTATTCATTAAGTACTCTGTAAAGAGTTAGATCACTACACGTGTACAATGTTAGCTGTTAACTATTGATTAAGTACTCTGTAAAGAGTTAGATCGCTATACGTGTATCAATGTTAGCTCTTAACTATTGATGAAGTACTCTGTAAAGAGATAGATCACTACACGTGTATCAATGTTAGCTCTTAACTCGTCATTAAGTTCTCTGTAAAGAGTTAGATCACTACACGTGTACAATGTTAGCTGTTAACTATCCATTAAGTACTACGTAAAGAGTTAGATCACTACACGTGTATCAATGTTAGCTCTTAACTATTTATTAAGTACTCTGTACAGAGTAAGATCGCTATACGTGTATCAATGTTAGCTCTTAACTATCCATTAAGTACTACGTAAAGAGTTAGATCACTACACGTGTATCAATGTAAGCTCTTAACTGTTCATTAAGTACTCTGTAAAGAGTTAGATCACTACACGTGTACAATGTTAGCTGTTAACTATCCATTAAGTACTACGTAAAGAGTTAGATCACTACACGTGTATCAATGTTAGCTGTTAACTATTCATTAAGTACCATGTAAAGAGTTAGATCACTACACGTGTATCAATGTTAGCTGTTAACTATTCATTAAGTACCATGTAAAGAGTTAGATCACTACACGTGTATCAATGTTAGCTGTTAACTGTTAATTAAGTTCTCTGTAAAGAGTAAGATCACTACGTATACATGTGTACAATGTTTGCTGTTAACTAATCATTAAGTACTCTGTAAAGAGTCAGATAACTAGACGTGTATCAATGATAGCCCTTAACTATTCATTAAGCACTCTGTCTATACTTTACTTGTCAATTAAACATGAAGCTTCGTTCATCTAACATTTATATTTAGTATATCACAAATGACATCTATTTACCCCATCTTTGCTGTTACTTACATATGTCAACTTCTCCAATCATATTAGTATTGTAGTATCACTTTAACATTGATTATGTAATCAATCATCAAGATTACAGATGATTGATTAGTCATTAATAAATGACATTAACAACATATATTTGCCTCCATTGTTGTTTCTTAATCAGTTAAAACAGCAAACTAGCTGCGGTCGTGGACTCGGCTTGTATCAAAGATGACATAAATTAATATATGTGTTTATAAATGAGGTAGATGTCCCGGAATTTTCCGTAAGAACTGACAGTTTAAGAAAGTCTAAAAGTATCCAAATATATAATTATATACTTTAAATATTTGATGAGCTTACAACAAACAAGGATAAAATTTAATGTTTTCATATTTAATATATATATTTTTCATTTCGTGCTATTTATAAATCATTCGATAACTGTGATTAGTAAATGCCGATAAAAAGAAAATATATCAAAAAAAGTTATTTGGTAAATGCTCCCTGCAAACATTTGATCGTTTTTAAAGAAAAAGCTTATGATGAAATATCAACCAGTGTTTTATGATTATAACTAGTTGATACATGTTACAGACATTTACTATATTTCCAAAGTCATCGAATAAATAACACTGTACCTGGTTTCATTATAAGAGCAAAGACGATGGCGATGACACAGGCCAGGACATTGGTGACGGTGATGAAAATAAACGCCACCAGACTAATCCGGCCATTAGACTTGGCATCAAGGGAGGCAGTTGCTGTACAAAAAAATCAGAGAAAACCATAGCGTCAATAAAACCATAATCCGAACTAAAAACTCGATTAAACCAGAGGCAAAGTATGAACAAAGGAAAGATTAGCATGGAAACCCTCGTAAAAGTTCAAGAGAATACGACCAAGTGTTCCGGAAGTGTAAGCGTGTAAGGTAGTTTCAGAAGTATAAAAAAGTGACTAGAAATATATATATAATTAAGAAAAAAAAATTATTACACTAAGATTATTTTTTTTATTAATTTCTAAATTTTTGTTTGTGATATTATTAATATACAATATCGATGTTGCCTTTTCAGTTAGATAAGATAGATCGTCGAAAGATACATTGTATAATATCTTGCAAGAAATCATTTTGAAAAAAGATGACGTAACACACACATATGCTACACCTTTTAAATTTAGTAACATCTACAGTATGCCAACAGAATGAATTAAACTAAGCCAAACTGATTCAAGACAAAACTACAACGGCTGAGGAATCACGACACCACGTTCCCATAGCGACGACTAAATACATTAAAAGCAGTCGACGTTGAATTGTCTGTGCTAATACAACACTGTATATGAACACTGTTCTAAATAGTGAATTTTGACTGGATAACTTTAAACGAGTCTGAATCGTTACAGTTACGTATGTTCACCAGGTAAGTAATTAAAAAACTTACCTGCAATCACACTACTGGCTATGAGTGGTATAACCATCAATTTTAACATCCGTATAAAGAGTTCCCCAGGCATACCTGTAATAACGAAACACCTGCAGGTGTAGTTTATGTTCAACAAGAACAAATGCATTGATATAAACATCAAAGATATTTTCGTACATTAATTGTAAACATTTAAAAATATTTATGTTCCTCAAACTTAAAAATAACAAAATACATATAGACATTGAAAATTGCCACCATAGGTGACATTTAATATTCATAGAAAAATTAAAGCAATTACACAACACATCATAAATTCAAAGTAAAATGTTGTTTTTTTAACGAGTAGGTTATATAACATTTCGCCTTAGTGGGGAATGTAATAATCCGCCACAGAAGTGGTTATACCTGTCTAGCAGATAAACACAACTCCCCCCCACAAAGGACATATGCATATATAATGTATTAGAAAATATGCGATAAGAAAAATATTAAGTCATGTCAAGACATTTTAATATTTTTGTTTTTATTACAGCATTAATAGACGTCCTTGAATGACTTAAACTGCTTAAAGAGGCGTAAAAGAAAATTCAAACGAACACATCAAATACATATGAAGTTTGTTATTGCCTTTGGCAAAATCAATAAGCAGTCAAATTGATATTGATCAAGACCTAGCCATTGGCGTTAAAAGGCATAATATACCACAGGGACCTGAGAATTTGTTATAGCTAGTTTTGAACCAACACTAAGGTGCTTTGAGTAATTTTAATCTTTTGCTGGGTTTGATCAATTTTCGACAAAAATGCCCTCTAATGGTCATACATGTAGGTTTTATGACAATTGACGGGTCATTTTTATCGAAAATTGATCTAAACCAACAAAAATGTGTAAAAGTACTCCAAACACCTTAGTTTAGGTCCAAAACTAGCTGTAACGAATTCTCCAGTCCCTATGGTATATAAGGTCCAAAACTAGGTGTAACAAATTCTCAGGTCCCTGTGGTATATACCCGTAGTAAGCGTACCAGTTAAGTTTGCAGACACGTGTATGAACTATTCTAACTACAATCTATTACATCTGACAATAAAATGTTCTTAATTGTATTCATGTGTAGGATATATCAACAAGGTAGATGAAAATATAAAATCGATAAGCTAATATAACATTCAATTGTGTGTATATATATAGTGACAGGTCTCGTATCGTTTGCTTCAAAATAACCAGCATTACTTGACCGAATTCGAGCAATTACACACAAGGTGGAAAACAAAATTATTATCTTGTGGATTCTGTCAAGCATGTGTTTGTCACATATACTTCGCCTGCTATGGACACAAATTTATATGCTTCAGGTACGCTTCTGAATAGAGTATTGTAACTAGAATTTGGAAAGATATAGAAACATACCTATCCATGTCAGAAGCCCGGGAGAAGGATTCACCTCTCGAATACTGAATCCTAAAATGAAACCGAGAACAATCCCTGCAGAGGTTAACACAAGCAGTAAGTTTTCGTTGATCCATCGTCTTAGGGGCGAGATCTTCTTCTTCCCAAGCATACTGTCGTCTGCTTCGCCTACCTCCTCCATTGGAGGCGACTTGCTATGAAAGAGAAAACATTACAGGTAAGATACAATGGTCACGCTCTGAATACCAACAAGTGTCCGTGTATACTCATAGACTTGCCCAAGTCCCATTTTAATGCATGATCACATGGTACTTGGAAATGCAAGTAGCGAGCGAGCTAAAATCTGATCTGATACATCCTATCATTGCAGACTTTGACATTCAAGTTTGATTAGTGTTTGATCAGTGTGTCCATCAGAAATATATTTTGATATAATCCCCATTATGCTGCTGGCTGCGGACTCGTTATTTGAATCGCCAATAAAGAATCCGCATGCTAACATCATCCCGTTATTGATATATACGTACAAGGACGTTGTGGCTCATAATTAGACGGTTTTCTATTTAAAAATCCAAGTACATCACAAATTCAATATGGTTGCCAAGACGTCATTGACTACCTTTCACACACTTCGTCTTTAAGACGTTTCATGTTGTTTCTACCCACTATTCGTTTATGTACGTAAAACATTTTAATTTGAAACATGCATTGTCCTGGAGAGTGATTAATAATTAAAGGTTTACAAATTACGAATCCATATTTGCTATTTTCTTATGCCCGAGCACTCTAAACTTGAAAATTATATGATATTTGTGACAATATATGATTATATCACTCTGAGACAAGTCCGAATACCAACGAATAAAAACATAGTGAAAATATTCATTAATGCAAACCATATATACATTTTCCTCTCCTCTGCACAGATTTATCGATTCGGGTAAATCCTGGCTTAGAGTAGGGTCAGAGTAACAAATAACAAGTAACAAATATGTCACATACATCCTTTTGAAATTATTATATTGTATAACATTTCACATAACCTATTATTATGTTAATTAAGTTGTATGTGAGTTTCCTAGAGTGAATATAATAAAAAGTATTGCTAGTTTGGATGATGATTATGAATGAATGAATGAATGGATGATGATGATGATGATGTATGGATTGATGTTGGGGTTTAGTTGATAATGGAGTTAATTGATGATGTGTGAGAGTGGGGGTAACTTCATGTAAAGATGATGATAGAGAGGACGAGTGATAGTTTGTGTGAGTGTGTCCTAGATTTCTATATGTGTATTGCCATAAGTTGTAAAACTGTAGCAAATAAAGAACTTGAACAAATCAGTTGTGACACGTAAACATCATTCACCTTGGAAAATCTAATTTTATATCTGCAAACATAGTAAAGAGGGTACTTCTCTCACGTTCGAGTGTTTTATTGCATTTATGGTATCTTCGTTGACAAACTGCTGAAGACATTAAAGATCACTGTTCTAATACAATGTACTACTGAACTATGTAGAGGATAGGATTTTAACCGACATAATCAAGGCATGCAAACTGCAAATATCATGTCCAAAGGACAATTTCGAAAAACTTTGAATACAATGGAAGTGTCATCGAAAACAAAGATGAATAAGTGCTGTCTCATTCAATTTCTGTTTGCCTGGAAAATGGTTTGCAGAAATTTAACTTTGCCCCCCCCCCTCCTCGCAAACCCTACCCCTACCCCCACCCCGACCCCTTACATATCTCTTCACCAACATAAAATAAAGAAATACGCAATCTCTATGATACAATTTTCACAATGTCACGAGTAGTATGTGTTTTATTTTCATGTTATTCTTCTTGTGGTATCGTTTCATAGTCAATGATGCTGTCTTTGTTATTTAAGGATTAACATGAATCTATGTTTTATGTTATGGAGGTAAAACACAAAAAACCGGAGTGTACTCTAAATAATAATACCCGAAGCGGTTTATGATGAGAGTACACTTTGGTTTTTTTGTGTTTTATCCCCAAAACATAAAAATAGATTCAAGTTAATACTTATAATTTAATATATACCCTGTGAAAATTCACTTTATTGATGGACTATTTTCTCTTACAAATTATTACGCTGATGCATCAGCCAATAAAAAGCGACGTTATAAACGGCAACGTCAATTTTTACGTTATGGGCTGATAACATATTTTTTAAGCCAATGAAAATGCGTGGTTCAAACAAGATTAAATTATATATAACGTATATTGATATGTCAAAAGTTTTAGTCTTGAGAAAAATATTGAAAAATTGGGTATGCTAGACTATCGTTATTATTCCTTTCACGTACATTTTAACCAACCTAAAATTTGAATGGAAACCAGACATGTTAAATTAAAAGCAGAATTATATTCTGTTTATGATATCACAAAACAATGATAAAATATATGATACACATTCAGTTACATATAAACTGACTGTTTCGTCATTGCCCTCATAAAACGTAAAACGAACACTAAAATGATCAAAATTGATATGTACATGTATTCTGTCAGAAACAGCTGGTGTATTACAATTAAACTGAGTTATTGCGATAGACATACATGTATATCAAGATGACATAAAACACACATGTGCTGCGCCTTTTAAATTTAGTAATAGATACAGCATGCCGAAAAAATGAATTAAACTGCATCATACACCTGTTTCGTTCTCCTACAATGTAGGACTCTTCAGTGATGCTAGGGGCATACACATAGTCAAATATAAACACATGAACCTGTAATTGTCATTGAGAGGATATACTAGTATTATACATAGGACATAGCAAGGTATGAACATACGAGCCGGTCTTGTAAACAGGATTATACATCCGTTTACCACATAATGTTGAAATACTGAGAATCCTGGTTCTTGGTAGGGAGCCAGAGGAAAAGTAACAGCTTGTGTATCAATGTAATATATTGACTTTCAAGTGAAAGTAATCTTTTATGTGGCACTTTAAGCGCATTATTATTGGATCGTTAAAAAAGTAAATATATTCATATCCTTGATATAATCTACATTGTATATAACCTTAGCTTTAAGGAAATACAGCCTTAAATGTTTTTAAAAACAACCCCAAGAATTAAAGCCCTAACGAATATCAAAGCGTCAACAATACTGATGGTCATAATCCGAACTCAAAATCGATTATATCACGGACAGACTAAGAACAAAGGAGAAAATCAGACCAGGTTTTCCGGAAGAGTAAGCGTCTTCTAGTAAGCTTGTCTTTTTCAATAATGTAGAATTGCGAGTAGTCAAAATAGGAACAAAAGAAAGATTTACATGGAGACTCTCGTGAAAGCACAAGAGAATAAGACTAGGTGTTCCGGAAGATTAAGTGTCTTCTGCTTCATCGACGACACCCGCCATGTAAATCTTTGTCACATCCAAGAAAACATCAAGTTCTCAAAAGATGTAGTATTGCGAATAATCAGTTACATTTAAATCATATTAACTCATTCATCCGTGAGGTCATGTTTGTTCTATTCTAGTTCAAAGGTTGGAATGCTATCTACATAGTTCAAGGGTGGATGAGGTAGAATATATTATAAGACTCTTTCATGACCATGGGTGTAAGAAATTCCACCCAAGGGGTTTACAAGTTTGGTAAACCCCAGGCTTTGCCGAGGGTTTTGCCAAATTTGAAAATCCCGGTGGTGGAATTTCCCTAAATAACACCTTATGTCATGAAAGAGGATTTTTTTCAACTACCTGAATAAGCTCAAATACCATGAAAACACTTTTGTCTGGCCACCATTTTATAATATCATTTAGCTCTTTTGACATAAACAAATGATCCAGCGATATTAAGCATACCCCATATTTGCAAACGTAGCTTGCGCACAAGAAAAAATCTCAGCCTTCAAATGAACACGGTTCATTGTGACGTCACGCCGTGGCTGTATTGCATGGGTATGTGTGTAATACAACCACAGTACTCAGAGGTTATTGCCCTAGACAGGCCAGTATTACACACATAGAAATGAGAGAAAATATAGTACTACATACCTGTGTAATATTATACTAACTACCATGCACTAGTCTGGATAAAATATAATGCCTTTCAACCATTTCAAACTGTTAATCCATATTCATCTGATCGTATTTCGTTTACGAGTTTTCCAAATCGCTAAAAACCTAATTAAACGGATATTTGCCACAATTAATAATTATGACATTGAAATAGACACCTGTTTATCTGAAGAAAAAATCAAATATGTTTCTACGTTACAGCGTGTGTCATACCAAAAACAGTGACCATATGCTACACACGCTGATGACAGTAGTCTATCCAATACACAATAATAGTTTAGCAACCACTAATAGATCAAAAGGGTGATAAATTATTTATATTTTGAAAGTACGTTAAAAACTTCACAAAAAGTTTTATATTAAAGTCATACACATAAACACGAGTATTCTCCCACCTTTTGGTCCCTAGCATTACTAAAGAGTCATACAAGGAAAAAACAGCTGTATCATGCGGTGTTATTCATTTTTTCGGAATACTGTATATATTACTCAAATTGAAAGGTGTAGCATATGTGTGTGTTGGGTCATCTTCTTCATTATTACACTGTTCAGATTTTTCACTGTAATTTATTTTCTATGACTTTTCAAGAATCTTAAAACACAAGTATTCGAAGGAGTTATAATATTATATGCATTCATTTTCATAATACCGCAATTCCTATTTTAAATAACGGATAAAGTGCATCTGTTCAAATCAATTACCAAAAACTGTTTACATCTCTCAGTTTGTAAGCACATCCTAAAGCTACCATCATAATTATTGCAAGAATGCTGAAAGAAACCAACTGTTTATTACAATACACGTACATTTTGTATCGTTGATGTAATATAATATACCGTTTACAGTGACATACAATATATTTTGCAATTATGCTACTTACCAATTACTACATGTAGAGATCCTCAGTTGTTTTCAGTGCTCCCTTTAATTCCTTTTACAGTCAATTTTGTTTAAGACAATGGCCATTCAGTAAATAATAATAATAAGAATAACAATTCGAGGTTCTTTTATACCATTTTATCACAACTTGAAGGTTGCCTCAAAGCGGTTTACAAATTATTATCCGTGGTTATGGGCCCTTAGCAATCAGCCAATATCGTTCTCAACTCCTTGGGGAGCATACAACCGGTGCCGCCATCTCGGCGCTCACAGCTAGCATTCTACAATTTATAGCACTACCCAACCACGTACTCATTTGCAGCTGAGTAGACTGGAACAAGAGGAGTAAAGAATCTTGTTCAAGGATACAAGACAAGTGCCGTGACCGGGACTCGAACTCGCAACCCCACGATAAAGAGCCCGTCGTCCAACCACCAGATCACCGTGTCTCCTAAGGTCCACGAAACGTAAATGGACTTGCAATTTATATTTTATAATAACAAAATCAAATACTAATCTTATGTCTATTGTGCACTTCCTTTCAAAATTCTGTATAGCAAAAATTAATCGTACAGTAGTTTTGAATAAGCCAACTTTGCATATAACTGATTGAAACATTACTGATGTCAGTTGTCATATATGAACACTACGACACAATGCCCTTTTTTTCCTCTGCGACCTAACGTACAGTCAACCCACATTAAAACCCCTGGCTTCTCCTGGTCTTAACATATCCTTCATACATATATATGTATATCCCACAATAAACCACAATACCCTCTCTATAACGCTACGTTAACCGAGCAGATAATGGCAGTATGATAAGGAGTTTATACATGTGCTTTTACTTACATTTGCAGAAACTCGGAAATATCGAAAGGCCACCATTGTAGCGTCATTGTAAGGAAACAACTTGGCTTATATCAATATAACAAATTATGTTTACAGTGGTGTGTTATGTAGTTATTAATATGCTAGTAGGCTTATAACTGTATACTGCATGTACACAATAGATAAGATCGCAACATCATAAATGACAGTTACATGTGTTACATTATGTTCGTGTATCTATATATTAAACGGTTCTCTGAAGTGATCTGAAATGCTTAAAACAATATTCACATAGCAGAATGGGGCCCGCGGTGGCCGAGTGGTTAAGGTTTCCCGACATTCTACCGCTAGCCTCTGGGTTGCCAGTTCGAATCCCACGTGGGGCAGTTGCCAGGTACTGACCGCAGGTCGGTGGTTATTCTCCGGGTACTCCGGCTTTCCTCCACCTCCAAAACCTGGCACGTCCTTAAATGACCCTGGCTGTTAATAGGACGTTTAACAAAAATAAACCAAACCAGCTTTCGGCTTGTGAAACCTGAACTGTGTTAAATTCATATGACATCTCAAGACCGGATGTGCAGGGTGTTATTGGGTGCAAATATATTTCACAAATTCCGGTTATTAGTGCACTCCATGTTGACTGTTAAACACGCGGATATATCACCTCGGGCTCTTCATTATTGTAGCATTGTTCAATTTTGACGAGATTAAACATAACATTTAGCTAAAATATATTTTCGGTTACGAAATAGAATATTGCATCATTATAGGCATTATATAAATCACTTTGTCTTGATCACACTATTTTTCCAATTTATTCCGTAATATATTTCATGACGGGGAAAAAAGCTAAACCAGCCAACAATTAAGGAGATATGAGCTGATAAAATAACGGAACGATGTATTGATATCTAATAACAATTAACTCATCAATAATGTTGTCGTGGAATTAAGAAAAGCATATCGCTGTTCAAAAAAATTGTATGATCGTATTGGCAACCGAGCTTTCCCTGTGTTTTTGATTCCTGTTTTAGTGGCCATGATATGAGGGTAGATTTGATCTGTTGTGCTTATTGGAATTGATAATTTTCTTTTTTGTCTTTCATTCTTCAAGTTGCATCTTTCATTCAATAAATATAGAAAGAAAAACATCCTCACAGGAGGTTGAACAATTTTACGAGCAGTCCTTAGAAACCAATTTGAGAGGCACATGTACCTTTAATATTGCACAGAGTAGCGTCCCTTAAGTTTTCCCTTTTAAGTTCACAGATGAAATACTTTCGGTTGAAACTATTTCAACAATTTCATGTACAATTAAACATTGAACAGAAACATGAACCTGTCATAACACAATTTGAATTTTACAGCAAAACGTTTACTGTCTAAAGTAAACAAACAGCTGCTCGCTGTACACAGTCGTGGGTTGTAAGCTGTGACTCATTGATTTCACTTTTCTAGATTTGTTAGCTTGATGGCGTTAAAGATTTATTTTTAACGTTATGGTTATCTTGTATTCTTACATTGCATTGTTTATACTGGATTTGGTACTCATTGTATCAGTTTTGTTTGCCTTTTATTTGATAGGTTTTGATTTTCTCATTGTACTTATCTTTGCTTTTGTGTTTGTCACTCCATACTGTGTGAAGTTATCAAGCACACACAACTTTAAGAGGTAATGTTAAATGTAGGTTAATGGTGTATAGAGTGATATCTTGCAGCACATATACACACGTGTAACTAGTACAAGACAAGCTGGGAAATTCCTGACCTGTGTTCGTCAATGAAATCAACAACTGATACCACATCCTTTACCATGTGTTCACACCCTTTGCAATATTTATCCCTGGTATTGTCTTAATCTCTTTTGTATCTATTTGTTTTTCCTTTTCTCTCCTAATGTGAGATTGTCCTGGTTTCACTATCTCTGTTTCGACTTGCAATTTATCTTTGAAATTGTTTTTTTATCGTGTATCTTCAAAGTAAGAACTATCCAATTAATATTGAAAATATTCCCACAACTCTCTATTTTTCATTTGTTCTTCTTCTCTGCTCTCTCTCTCGTCCCGTTATGGAAACCCGTTAACAGTGCGAGATATGTTTCTATCTGGTTCATGCTAAACTTCTTAAGTAACTCACCAGTCATTTATTCTCTGCTCCTGTTAAATATACTTTTATATATATCTCTTTCTCTCTTTCATCCTATACTAACACCAATCTCTAATATATCTTTTCATTATCTTAAGAAGAATATGTTTAATATATGATGTGTATACACTGTTACATGTCTAAGGAGAGGGCTGATATAGTCTATGCATGTTGCATTTTTCATACTGTACATAATATTAGTACAATAATGTATTCTTCAATTAAATTAACTTACATCTATCTGACAATCTGTAACTTTGACCCTCCCAACCATGACATAATATTGATTATAAACAATATTTATTATCTGTAAAATGTTACGCAAGTTTGCAATGAATATAAAGTATATAAATATGAGGGATACACACTATTTAAAGGCCCAATATACGTAACTTCAGGAAATTTTTCGTGATTCTGAAAAATTCTGAAAAAAAATCCAGTTGATAACCATACACAAATAAGCCTAAAACGAAGAAAACCTGAGCAGTAACTAACAAGAAAGTCTTGGCAGAAAAATCCAAAGAATTGAAAATAATTCAGGTGGGGCCCACTTCAACAACAAACCGAAGTGAGAAGACGGTTCAAAATGGACGCGTGTTTACAAATACCGAAATCCAACTGCTGCTGTACCGGTAACGCATAAAAATTCATCTTCAATATTGCTGATATCAGTTAATCTTAACTAAATCTATAAATATAATCAGTTTTTAGGCTTGATTTTCGCTTCAAGATTTGCCGAAAGATACGTATATTGGGCCTTTAAACATGACATAATACATAATGTAAACATTTCCTTCCTGAACAAAACCGTTTTAGTAGTCACTTACCTCTCAACACACACTCCATTCTCGTTGTTCATCAGTAATGATTTTATAGAATAACAAATCACGTATATGGATTTAGAAGCCTACGTCTTACACAGCTGTCGTTGGTTTGTACATGTGTTGCCTAGCGTACACAGCGCAGCTTAAAAGTCCACCAACAACCGGAAGTGCACAGGCTAGATAGGTTTTATACCGCTCTCACTCACCAATAGGATTTCTATTTTTTTTACGATGTTATCGTAGATACACCCAGTATACCGTTTGGTTTGACTAGGAAGCCTGTTAGAGCTCTGTTCGTGTGTAAATGTAGTATTATTATGACACTGTAGTCTTCTCAAATACGTTCTTGGTGCACATGAGGTGAATATCTGGATTGTCTTAACCGGGCATAGTAAGATCAATATCATGGTTTAGCAGTCTGATAATACGCAGGTATCGATGATTTGAGAACAGCTGGAAATTTAATTCGACGTGCGAAACCGGCTTATATGTGTAACTTATGTGTCCAAATGTGTTTCCTAAAAGCAAAAAAATCGGAGGTCTGCTAATTCACCTTCACTTAAATGTATGATTTATATATATATGTGTAGGTATCGTGTCGTGGTATAGAAAAATAATTCAAAAATCACATTAGACGACGACGGTTGAATTCATGTACATATAGTAACATTTACATTGGCTCTGCATTGTAACTATATAACACTACCAAGGCCAAATCTGTGTCTTGAGACCATAGCACTGGAGTGGTTATTATATGACATCATTATGATTGGGACGTCATAATCATAACACTGGAAATAGCTGGCCGATACTGGCTGTTGGCTGTTCCATTTATTAGAAATCTTCCTTAAATTTTCAGAACAAATGTAGAATATAAATGTAAATTTATTATCAAAGGCAACGGACAAACGAATATTTAAGCAATTTATATATTTATTTTTTGGTTCTTTGACATTTACTTAAAATATCAACAGGAAAATATTACATTAGTTACATTTATGAATTAAACTGTCCATACATTCTGGATTGGTTTACTATGGACATTTGTAAGTGAATGAATCTTCTTATGTTGGTAAAAGTTGATGTCGACGGGGCCAGGTAAGTTAAGTCATATCTATTTTCGTCCGAAGTCGAGTTAGGTCCAAGACGATTTAGTGAAAGGCAAATATGCTAAATATGAAATATGCAATGGTGTTAATTACAAGGGATCAATAGAATCTTCCCCTTCCTACGTTGAAAGTGTGTCAGAGTGTACTGTTGTTGTGACGTCATTATATTGCTGTTGTGACGCCGCTGTCAGTTCGTGTTATCTATCATACCCTAGGGAGTGACAGTTAAATCTTAAACAGGTAAAAGAGTATACTGGAGAACAATCTAAGAAATAAACAAACAATACCTACCTAAATGGTACATACAGCGAAACTACATTTTGTCTACGTCTACTTCATGAGGAAGAAAGATCAGTATCTGTGTAACAGAGGTCATATTTATTTAAATGCCTCCGCTAGGAGTCGAACCCGGAACCTCTGGCTACTAGTCTTACGCTCAACCGATCGAGCTAAAGAGAAGATCTCTCTAGCCGAGCGGTATATTGCAGCTAGTATTTACCAGGGTTACATACTCCCCCTCCAGGAAAGAACTCGTCCCGAGTTTTCCGGGGGTCATAGGGATTCATTTGCAAGTATCCCTAGTGTATGTCATTTCCGGGTCCCTACGTGGGCGCCAAATGTAACAGAGGTCATATTTATTTAAATGCCTCCGCTAGGAGTCGAACCGGAACCTCTGGCTACTAGTCTTACGCTCAACCGATCGAGCTAAAGAGAAGATCTCCCTAGCCGAGCGGTATATTGCAGCTAGTATTTACCAGGGTTACATCTGTTTGAAAGATGAACAGAAAGCCGAAACATTTTCAGGTTGAATTAGACAATGAGACCGACATGTGTTTAGAATAAGTCAAAGTAACAGACAGGAATTGAACTTGATGTGAACAATGGATAACGAAAGCAGGATAATTTGTTGGTTTTATCGTTTTCGAAATCGGTCAGGAATGGACTTGCATGTTAAGAGCTATAGGCTGTACATTTAACGTAATCTGGTCTGATGTTGTTTGCTTAATTACTAAGCTACGCGTCGGTTAAATGGAAAACACAAAACGATGATGCTTATTATGTGACTGGTTTCAGTAATAAATGAGATCCTACCACAAATCAATGCCACACACAGCGCGTAAAACTATCACATATGTAGACATAATGAGATATTTAACTGTTTTATTCAAGTTGATTATGGTGATGCACTCATGAATACAAATGTTTGTTCATTGTTTGAAATATCTACAATAGGTTGATGATGAATATTGCTTTTTGTTATGCATGTATTGTCCAACCTTTTCGAACCTCTTATATGAAACTCATTTGTGTTGCACTGTATAGCAGCATATTAAATGATTGTATTATTGAATGACTTATATAAATTCTACTAAATCGGCATAATATGTAAAACACTCATTAACATTAGTCACTGTATATTTCACCAATCGCTATTAAAATCACCTACATCCTTTATTTCAAGTACTTGTTTGTCGAGAAAATGGATGTAAACAGTACTGAATAAACCTCTATAAGAATATCAACTTAAGCGTATCGGAGTTGTTGGCCCGGATGTTATTAAACAGGATGTTTTATGTGTCAGGAAAACCGACCTTTGCGGTCTTTATGACACAACGACTTCATAATAAACAAATATGTTTTAAAATGTTTACGTCGTGCGTGGAAAAGCAAAAAATGTTTCTAAATAAGACAAATACATTCTTAAGTTCAAACAATACCCCAGTCCCCACTTTGATGACAAGGGGCCGCGGTGACCAAGTGGTTAAGGTGTTCTGACATTCTATCAACTCTGGGTTGCGAGTTCGAATCCCATGTAGGGCAGTTTCCAGGTACTTACCGTAGTTCGGTGGTTTTCACAGGGTATTCCGGCTCTCTTCCGCCTTCAAAACCTGGCACGTCCTTAAATGACCCTGGCTGTTAATGGGACGCAAAACTAAATAAAACAAAACAACAAACTGCATCTTTTTGGGTATGACCTAGATTTACAAGGCGGGTATCGTCGATGAAGCATTAGCCTTCCAGAACATATGATCTTATTATCTTTTAATAATTTAATAATTTGGGTAATCGATTTTGAGTGTGGATTATGGTTTGTTAACGCTTCAAAACTGTATTGTTAACTTGTGTGACAATGTGCATACATAATTCACTCTTATTTAATTGTAAGGAAATAAATACCTATATACATATATATTGACAATTTATTTGTCCGTACTGTCGCTATTACTTCCACGATCAAATATCTATTTCAAGTGATACGCATCCAACGAACATTTGTTTGTTAGGATCCAGTACATAAAGTGGATCATACCGTCGATATTACTTACTAGACCATATATACATTTATGTATACTCCACGTACAGACAACAAAAAAATCATTATGAATTGAAAATGGCCACCATAAGGTGACAAGTTTATTACAACATATAGATAAATATATAAGTATTATCAATACATATATAAGTATGATAAGAAGTATACTATTTATACCATCTCATACTTAATATAAAGGTGGGGGTTCGGTAGAACAACGCCGTTCATAGAACAATGCAAAACAACTATAGACATATAAATATCTTTCAATGACTACTGTATATAAAAATTGGGTGGGCAGAAAAGGGTGGGTTTTGATTTCTTGAAGTTTTAAAACTTGACAATAATTCTGTTTTCTTTGTATACAATATGGCGCCAGTGAGAAGTATTTCTCTGAAGTAGGGTCTCCTGTTTAAGCCAATCAGAAGCCTTTATTTAAGGAGCCCAAAATAGATCATGCCATAGCCAATCAAATTCAAGATTTAGTGGGGCGCTTAAGGGGTATGTCCAAAATAAATGGGAGGCTACATAAAGGGAAATCGCAACTTAGTTATTAAAAAATAACAAAATATTACTGATAGTAAAACCAATTCTGTAGTGTCGTCACATAAAATTAGCTATACATATAGCTTGCATTTATGTATACTCCACGTACAGACAACAAAAAAATCATTATGAATTGAAAATGGCCACCATAAGGTGACAAGTTTATTACAACATATAGATAAATATATAAGTATTATCAATACATATATAAGTATGATAAGAAGTATACTATTTATACCATCTCATACTTAATATAAAGGTGGGGGTTCGGTAGAACAACGCCACAAAGTTAAAAAATATCCGCAGGTGATTTTTTTAACTTCCCCACCAAATACATGATCCGGATTTGAAGATAAACAGTCTTTTGATTTCTTGAAGTTTTAAAACTTGACAATAATTCTGTTTTCTTTGTATACAATATGGCGCCAGTGAGAAGTATTTCTCTGAAGTAGGGTCTCCTGTTTAAGCCAATCAGAAGCCTTTATTTAAGGAGCCCAAAATAGATCATGCCATAGCCAATCAAATTCAAGATTTAGTGGGGCGCTTAAGGGGTATGTCCAAAATAAATGGGAGGCTACATAAAGGGAAATCGCAACTTAGTTATTAAAAAATAACAAAATATTACTGATAGTAAAACCAATTCTGTAGTGTCGTCACATAAAATTAGCTATACATATAGCTTGCATATACATATATGTATATTTATACGTTCAGGTAACAGCTTTACTTGTTATAATATGTAACAAATATCACAAACTGAATGATTCAAGGTAATTCAGAAGAGAATATAATTATTTTGTAGCCTTGGAGTCACTTCAGTTTTAATCTATTTTTAACAGCGTGTAGAAGACAAAGCAGGGGTTATTATTACGTTTTAGGGACGCATAACAAAGTAACCTGTGATAAACTACATGAAGTGGTCATGTAATAATGGAAGTATGCACTAGTAACAAGTGAAAACGGATATTACGTCTCATTTTTCTGGTGTGTGCTTTTTCAATAACACAATTTTAGCAGATGCTGCGACAAAATACCATCAAGCAATGCAGCTCATTGGAAAATATTCATAAATCTACGTTGGATAGCAGCAGAAACACAACTGATTTTGTTTGAACGGTCATAAAAAGCAGATTTGTTAAATATCGATGGAAAACATGGTGTGCTGTGCATACCGTAGAATCTCGTTAGCTCGAACTCGTATAACTCGAAGACCCCGCTTAATTGGAAGAATTTTATC
This sequence comes from Mimachlamys varia, assembly GCA_947623455.1. NCBI lineage: Eukaryota > Metazoa > Mollusca > Bivalvia > Pectinida > Pectinidae > Mimachlamys > Mimachlamys varia. Next base: position 15,522,782 of record OX392541.1, read on the forward strand.
AGTCCCGGTCAAGCTTTACACTAGCATTCAAACGTAACTGGAATACTCCGATAACTGGAAGTTTTCGTATGGTTCCGTCGACTTCGATATATCGAAATTCGACTGCATTTTGACAATGTCGTGTAACCAAATGTGTCACATAAACATAGTCCACCTAAGGAAGTTTAAGAAGGCGGGTTGCCTAGCAACATCTATCATTGTCCCTTTTGACACATGCTTGAAGCAAACAAAGTACAATTTCTTTAACAGATTGTTCAATGTTGCATACAAGTCACGTCTGCAATGCGAAACCTCTGTCAAATAGTTGATTTGGTTGTTTTTATGCATTGTGAACGACGGTGACAAAATAAGGCAAACATACGCTTAAGCGTCTCTATAGAACTGGTGGTAGTACTTTCAATTTATGATACATGTATATAACAAAATATATGATCAGGTTTACCTTTTATTTTAATTATATAATGTTCACACTAAAAGTTGAATATTATCGAGCAGATCTACATCCATGATAAAATACCAGCGCATAGCACAAAGTTCATTAAGAAAACGTAAGAGATAATTGTGCTAATTTTACATGTTATCAGACCTTTTCAGTACAGCTTAGTCGTCACAAGCTCTATCACATAAAATTCATTTTCGAATAACATGGGGTAGAAAATGTAAATTTAATCATCCATGAAGTCGTAAGAAGGTGTTAAAACATTTATTCATATACATGCAAATATAAATAGCAATCAATCCACAAAATGTTTGTAGCAAACAATCAAATTCATGTTCATATTTTTAAAATTTCATCATCATCACTTATATTATGAAATAAGAAAATATTATAACACAATTTGAAGATACCATTATTAATACAAAAAAGATCTTACTCTTATAAAAAAAATAGAGAAATATTCATTACAATCTTTATAGAGAGTATTTTCTTAAGTCACAGAGAATATAAAAAAGTACCTTGCTAATTGACATGGTAACCAGACGCCTTGTATCATTCCCAAGCACGAGCTGAGAGGAAGAGTAACTTCCCCTTGTATCTAATTCTATAAGTGAACTGAAACGTTCCCTATTCCTCAAAAATACATCTTCTGTCTGATGTATATATCCTCCAAAAGGCCGCAGATGATTTAGGTACATGTACTAACCACGATATTATACAGTTAGAAAGCGCAAACATGCATTTCAAAAGATTTATCCGATATGTATGCCTTTTGGCAAGGTACGGCTAGCATAGCAGACAGATTAGTTCGTTCAGTTCAGTATTAAATTGTGAATAATGCAAAAGCCACATTTTCCTACCACCATTATGAAAATCACAATACAAAATATATTCGATGTAAGCTTCGTATACCTAGATGGCACGACACACGAATTTTAATAGTGATATAACTAAGGTTAATTAAATACAGTACTCTTCTCAGCTGATAAATACATGCTACAATCAAAATAGCAATTTAACGCATTGTATCTTTCAGCAATTAACATATACCTGACATAGTTGATTGTTAAAAACATTAATAACTTCTAGTTGTAGGGTAGTAAACATCACAGTGCACAATATTATTTGACGCACATCATTACACAATGATATGACATTATATGTTAATAACTATAAAACAGTTACATGTTTATTTCTAATTTCACCATAAATGTTTTTATAACTATTATAGCAAAACCACCAAAATTAAGCTCATACCACGCGAGCAACCTGCACTCTTTACATTTTTGTGTCACTTTTGAAAAATGTTTCAAATCTATGCCGTTGTTAGTAGCTATATATATTTCTCTCATATCTCGCCATGTTGGATAGAGTTTGCCCATGTAAGAAAACTATGTAAGAAAAATCTATCTTATATAGCATTTCATGCGACGTGACGTCACAATGGCTCAACAATGACGTGACGTCATGAATACGGTAAACTCTGATGCCGGAAAGAGAAAACGACGGCGTGATAAAATTAAAACCTTTCACAAAATTTTAACCATAAACACCAGGAAGAGGAGATTAATTTTTCATCGCAAACATCGTTTGCAAATATAGGGTATGCTTAAACTCGCTGTCTAATTCGTTTTCGTCAAAAAAGCTCAAGGAAAAAGTTGAAATTTCAAAATGGCAGCCTGTTTAAACATATTTTCATGGTTTTTGAGCTTATTCGGGTAGTTGATGTGAGAGAAAAAGACTCTTTCATTATGTGTGTATGTAGGATAGGGATATTCCACCCTCGGGATCACAAAATCTGGTAAAACCCTCGGGTGGAATATCCCTATCCTACATACACGCATATGAAATAATATAATATTACAGCGAAACGTAATCTTCGTTCTTATTTTTGTTTTATACATATTTATAAAGTCACATGGACATTTAAAATTCTTTGCAGTTATATTATAGAATATATTTGTACATTTTGTAACTAACAAAATACACTGTACAAGCCAATATTTTTGCGCGTGGACATTTTCGCTTAGTCAGCCTCCAAACTGTTCGCGGTGTGACCATTTTCGCGCTTCCGTCTTGTTGTTTTATAATGTGTACTTATAATACTATTAGAGTTTGAGTGGTGTTAAAATATTCGCGCGATGATATACCGGTATTCGCGGAGATTTAATGCAAGCGAAATAAGCGAAAATTTCCACACCGCGAACAAGTCCATTTCTACAGTATTTTAGTTGAAAAAGTCTAAAACATTGAAAAAATATACCGCAAACACAGAATTCAGAACTTCAAAATCTGACGTCATTGAATTAATTTGGAACTCAATAGGAATTCTCGTCACAAAAATTAGCATCGTTGTACAAATATTAAATGTTTGAAAAGCCTTTATAGACTCTTTTTCCAAATATCGCAAAAGATATATTATTGACGAATGGACTGATTGACTAACTGACATATATCTCGGTTCTAATATAATCCCTTTACTTCGTTGCAGTGGTATAATATATAACATACTTGTCAGTGTTACTATGTTAAATTATATTTACTAACGAAATTATGCTGACAATTTGATCCGATGTAAGGAAAATAAAATCAAAATATTTAAATCATTTAAAATCTATATATATATATATTTGCTTCAACACGCAGAGTTTAAAATCAAAACTATAATCGATTAAAAAGAAACTTAAAATAAAAGGAAAAATGAAATGAACCAGTACAAAGAGCGGAACTATGTGCACATTAAACACTATATTGGATTATTCATCAGTTTGAGTGTCGGATGAAAAAGGAAAACATATAAAACTAGTTCGTTCATTAAACTGTACATATTCAATGAAACATATATTATAATATATAAAAAATTGTATTCGTCATAACAATTCTCCAAAACTGCTCATCTCGTTAAATATGATAAATTGTAAAAAATTGTAAATGACGGAAAACTACTCAATATCAAATTTAAGTAAATTCTTAACATAAAAAGGGACTACCCGAAGTATCATCTGATACTTCATGTATGATTGCTTATTGACATTATAAAATGGTTAACTCATATATACACGTGCAAAAACAATAAGAAAAATATTAAATGCAGTAAACTCTTAATATGCAAATGAGGATTGACAATTCACCCAAAATGCTCATTCTACTTTAATGTGAAGCACAAAACTCAACAATCAAACGAAAATAACAACCTATTGATCATAAAAGGTAGCATACTTGAAGAGCTAAACATGGTTATTCTGAATCATCTAAAAACCAATTTTGATTAAAGCGTATAATTTAAACACACTGATATATCCAATTTTGTAACATGGCACACTATTAATCTCTGAACACATTACATTTACCGCACTTCACATTTAAAGTATATAGGTGTTAAGTAAATAATCTATTTCACAGGGATATTTCAATAAAAAGTATATTGTAATGTTTTTCCCATGTGGGTTAGTAACTCGCAAATAAAAAGTTCAAAATGTACGCCTGTGCAAACCAAACACGGTCATCCACTTGGTTATATTACTTGTAGTAACTTCCTAGCATCACTGATGAGTCCTAGGAGGACAAAACAGCTGTATGGTGCAGTTTAATTTTTTTTTTCGGCATACTGTATCTATTACTAAATTTAAAAGGTGCAGCACATGTGTGTGTTACGTCATCTTAAATGTATATATAACGTGTCGTTAACGCAACATAGACTAAAATTCAACACGAGAAAGCTAGTACAGGAATGGGAAGCCCAGCACAACAAACTGCTTCCAGATTTGCAGCGAAAAAAAATTCACTTTGTTTCCGTTATCACAAACATTATTATGTCTTATAGATTGTGTGCATTGATGACGTCATTTTTTTTTTTACATCTTTTTTAAATATACATTGCATAAATAAAAGCGTAAGATAATATCATGAAAACAGATCCTGGGTTGCATTTCTTTTTTAAATAACAAGGAAAAATAATTTTAACAAGAGATTGAAGAGTGTGAAACGATCATATGAAAACGTTACTTTAGGAAAATGTTAAAAAATCAAATACAACTCTACAATCTATTCTACAAAATGTTATCCAGAAATTATGTCAACTTTGAGGAGGAACCCTTAATTACTTTCTAAGAAAAATGATAACATTTCATCATTCAAAACTAAAATAGCCACCTTTTGGTCATTTTGTTACATATTTGGTCAGCTCTAAACGATTAGAATGCACAATAATAGATCAAGGGGAACATACAAATCCAGCCTGAGCAAGTTTTCTTCAGAACGTGCTTAGAAAATAAATAAGAGAATACCGAAGCGTTAACATAATCATAATCCAAACTCAAAATCGATTAAACCAGGGCCAAAATATGAACAAAGGAAAGATTCACATGGAGACCCTTGCAAAAGTACAAGAGAATAAGACCAGGTCTTATAAAAACAGTAATACAAACGTTTTTGTCAAAATACAGGATGGCTTCTTGTCGGCCATTTTCTATCTTATCAGTACCACAGTTAAACATACACAACTACAGGCAACGCTTACTTACAAAATAAGCTTTAGAGAGGATTTTCCCTGAGAAAATCTTTAAGATACAACAATTTACCCAATAATTCATAAAAACTCACATTCGCCACAACAGACCAAGCTTAAAGTACGTTTTAAAATCGAGATGGATCTATAAAAGAATTTCAAAATAACAACAACAAACAACTGTCAAAATCAAAGATGGCCGCCTGTCGTCCAGCACGTGTCAAAAGTAAAACAACAAAAGTAGGGTACAAATGGTAGGCGGTACAAATGATAGACAAAATACAGTTTATGCACGTAGTAAAATACAAGTATGTAGTAAAAATATTAAAATCAAGACAACAGTCAAATATAAGTTGGCTGAAGGTAAATAAAAAGGGGTTGGTTTGCAGCTTAAGACTTAGAGGTACATCCACGTCTACACTAGACGTGAGAAAGATATATTGTACTTGCATATAAATGGTTATAACAAAAATGGTGTTAGGACAATAGTTCGCAATATAATGATATTGCTAAAAATAAAAGTTGTGACAATGAGGTTGATTGAGGAGGACAAGATGTCAGTTTTAATAAAATATAGAAGAAGAAGAAAAAATGCTACAAACAGGGAGAAAGTAAGATGTCATAAGAATACTGTGAACTCGTAAATGAATAAAATCACATGAAAACTATCTATAAAAACAAAACATCGAGAAATAGTTACTAGATATAATATCACGGTGTTGATGCTCTTTGGAAACAATATGTATCAATATTAAATAAATATAACAAAATAAACGATATGTATAGACTTATGAAGCAGGGACATTATATATCTATCAAAATATGTAAGCATAAATTACGTTGTCATGCTGTATCCATCTTTTGATTTACAACAATTACATTTTCATGACTTTCATCCCAACACAAATAATTTGCCATATCTTGCTGATTTTCAACCCATACAAATAACTTGTACTTTCCAGCTCACCTTCCACAAAAACAAATAGTTTGCCATGTCTTGCTTACAATAATTCGCCATATCTTGCTTATCTTCAACCCAAACAAATAATTTCCTATATCTTGCTTACCTTCAACACAAACAAAGAATATGCCTTATGTTGCTGACCTTCAACCAAAAACATAGAGAGAATTTGCTATATGTTGTTGACCTTCAACACAGACAAAGAGAATTTGCCATATGTTGTTGACCTTCAACACAAAGAGAATTTGCCATATGTTGTTGACCTTCAACACAAAGAGAATATGCCTTATGTTGCTGACCTTCAACACAAAGAGAATTTGCCATATGTTGCTGACCTTCAACCAAAAACATAGAGAGAGTTTGCCATATGTTGTTGACCTTCAACACAAAGAGAATTTGCCATATGTTGTTGACCTTCAACACAAAGAGAATTTGCCATATGTTGTTGACCTTCGACACAAAGAGAATATGCCTTATGTTGCTGACCTTCAACCAAAAACATAGAGAGAATTTGCCATATGTTGTTGACCTTCAACACAGACAAAGAGAATTTGCCATATGGTGTTGACTTTCATCACAAACAAAGAGAATTTGCCATATGTTGCTGACCTTTAACACAAACAAAGAATATGCCATATGTTGCTAATCTTAATCCAAAAAAAAGAGAATTTGCCATATGTTGCTGACCTTCAGCACAAACAAGGAATTGCCATATGTTGTTGACCTTCAACACAAACAAAGAATTTGCCATATGTTGCTGACCTTCACCCTTAACAAAGAATTGCCAAGCTCCTGTTGACTTTCAACTTAAACAAAGAGTTCACGTCCATTGTCTACACTAATTCCTCTTTGGTCATTGGTTTGTTCAATTTTCCTAGTAGTTCCAGACTCTTCATCATATCAAACTTCCTACGAACCATCAGTTCTGGGTTCCGAATCAGTGTGTAGGCTACTTGCCACCGGAACAAAGCTTGTCTAGACTTGCGTTGGGCGATCATATTATCAACTTCAGGAACAGCTAGAAATACAAGAGTCAATTATTTATACAAATGTAATTTACTGGCACAAAAAACATATTTATGTGAGATGGTAATTGATGGCACTGCTGGGGAGAGAATAGTAAGTTTGTATGTTAGTAAATGATCGGAATTATACCAAATATAATTTATATTTTGTGTCCTAAACAATGATACAAAAATGTATGTTATTTCCCCCCCTTTTCAATGCTTTCCGTAATTATTGTTACAAAGCATATCTATATGCCTAATGCACATAATGAATACACATTTGCGGTGCCAATGTCAGCACCTGGTGTAGATTTTCATAGCAAATCAAGATGTTCATGGCAATTTGTTTCAATGTAACATGATATTTTACTAATATGTAATTAAGTCCGGAAAAGAAAATAATATATAGAGAATTCAACAAGAGTGTTGTTGCATTTATTAAACAAGTTAACTGATTTCATATGTCACATGCGATTTCCCATAGTTACATGACTCATTTTGCATGTTATTTTAAATGTGTGCTATATAGGTTTTCATTGCTCCCCAAAATTGGTGCATGGTATCTTTGCTATATAATAAATGTTTTTTTTTTGCAAGAGTTTTAAATTCATAAGGTATATTACTATCCAGATCACGTTCTTTGTTCACGTTCGAGTTTTGTTTCAACCCGACATTTGTAAGTATAATGTACGGAATTGTAGTCAGCACGCACACTAACATGCAGATGTATAAATACCTTTCAAAAAGTCCAGACATAAATGTTAATGCATCAATTTGAAATTAATTATCTTCTTATACAAATATCTTTATTCCGCGATAACTTCAAGACATACATGTAAATGTATCCTTTCCCATTAAAACTTCTTAACAGCAAGTGTAAATGTATAAATATCCCATAATAAACGCATTACTTAGCAAATATAATTTCTAAACACATCTGTAAATGGGTGTTTACCTTAATTTCATGCGTCATGGGTATTTGGGTGATAAAAAGTTTTCTGTTGTAAGACCCGTGACTAAAATGATAATGCATTTATCAACTTCCCTTTGTGGGTTCCATGTCTAGCACTACAAATGTAATATTTCTTCAAATGAAAGTTATACTTTAAATGTAAACTTAAGTTTATTTTATGAATATCAAATATTATCAAGAGTAACATGTTACCTATCATGTTTTATATAATACACGTATTTGTATCCGTATGGTAAACTGTCTCTTTATTACAATAATCACAATCAAGCAACCTTAACTCATTCACCCCAGAGTACATATTTGCACTCTTCCAATGAAAGATTTGGAATAGAACATTGTGACTTTCGGGGGTGAATGGGTTAATACAAAATAACAACTCACGTTTCTCAGTCATGGGAATGTATTTCGATGCTGCCGCTGGCGTTTTGTTGGCTTTCCTTCCAGTTCTAGTAACAGTGGTCCCGGCACCTAATTCTTTTGTAGTCAGGGTTTCTATTTTAAGCATTTTGATGAAAGTGATTGCACAAGGGTTTGTATGAGCACTTTCGACGTAAATAAAGCCGCAATACGCTGCAAAACCTACAAAACAAATTATGATTACTTATATTGTTATTTGTCTGTATCAAATCAATATTAAAGTCCCAATATACGTAACTTCAGGAACATTTTCTTGATTCTGAAAAATCTCGGGAAAAATCCAGTTGATAACCATGCAAAAATAAGCCTTAAACGAAGTAAACCTGAGCGGAAACTAACAAGAAACGCTTGACAGAAAATTCCAAAGAATTGAAAATAATTCAGTTGGGGCCCACTTCAGCAACAAGCCGAAGTATGAAGACAGTTCAAAGTGGACGCGTGTTTACATATACCGAGTTTCAACTGCTGCTGTATCGGTTACCGCGTAAGAATTCATGTTGAATATTGCTGATATCAGTAAATCTTAACTTAATCTATCAATAAAAACAGTTATAAGGCTTGATTTCTCTTCAAGTTTTGCCGAAAATTACGTATATTGGGCCTTTAAATGCATAAAACATATTAAATGTTTTAAAACTTTATTTTACAGCATTTGTACAACTATGTAACAAGTCATTTTAACTCTTGTTCGCTCGGATGTTAACGCGCTGAGATGCGAGTTCTTATTGAGAGAGGAAACCCGCGTGGTCAGGCCGATCGTGGAAGCGAGCCTCAGCCGCCTTTCTGACAGTTAAGTTTGATAGCCATTGCACCTACCGACCACCATATTAAAGGCCGTTTAGGTCATCTGATTAGCATCTAAATTTTGTCATTGCATTTCATACGTATGGTTACAGTAAAATCATATCCAGGCCTTTCGTTAGGCCCACACTTCTTGTTTTTCTAATTTCTACGTGAATTTGTGACTGAAGATATTAATAACGAAATCAACATTTTTTTAAAACCCCGCGAAAAATTAGTTTCTCTCGATTTTTGTTAAACGATGAGAAATTCATGACAGGTGACAGGTGATACCGGCATTAATTACAACCATGTAACAACGTCTTGAGCAGTATGTACTGATTAAGAATTCTGAAGAAAAATCGGTTTTTGATAATATACACATGTATATTCTATTTATTTGAAATAATTTAATATTTACAGCAAGTTGGCGATTTATTGAATCACAGTGCTAGTGCAACTCCTTATCTGATTTAGACATTTGTTTTGTCCGGTTTTATTTCCCCATTCGCCTCCTATAATTTTTTATAGGCCTTGTCTTAGCATCTTTGATGTGTTCTAGAAGGATGAAACAGCTGTATGGTTTATTCCCTATTTGGGCAGTGCTAGAAATTGTAGAATGCTATCTGTGAGCGCCGAAATGGCAGCACCGGTTGTATGCTCCATAGGAAGTTGAGAACGATATTGGTTGGTGATAAATCGGTATATAAGAACCTCGAATTATTATTATTATTATTTTCTTATTCTAAATTATGAAGGTGCTATTCTTTTTTGTACTTTCCTTCCGGAAACATAGCAGAATTTTCATAAATTCATGTTTTGTAAGTCCCATTGAATTAATAAGGAAACAATTATGTAAATGTTTTCATATCGTTGTTTTACCTGGATCGAACCACTGAAATCGTCGTGGTAACGTGCTATGGTCCAGGCGAGGGAGGAAAAAAGCCCCTATTAGTATGGCCTTCAGAATCCTCAACAGGCAAGAGATCAGACCCAGGAATATATTGTAGAAGAACATGAAATACACCACAATGAAGAACAGGCGTCTGAAAATAAAAAAAAAAAAGCCAATAATTATAACTCATTACAGGAAGGCATGCAGCCGGATCTCTTTCGGGCAAGTGAAAACGAGGGACTCATACATGTATGTATACGCAGAAGACGCTTATTTTTCCGGAACACCTGGTCTTATTCACTAGTGCGTTTTCGAGAGTCTCCATGTCAATATTTCTTTTGTTCCTATTTTGCCTGTAGTTAAATCGATTTTGAGTTCGGATAATGGATTTATTGACGCGTTGGTATTCTCTGAAACGTACCTATTGTTCAATGCCATAAATTCCCCCTTTTTCTGTAAAAATCCAAATCTTGCCATCAACAGCTGCATGATGTTTACAACCAAAGTTGTCAGAAGAACAGGCCTGAAGAAAAATGAAAATCAAATGTTTGTCATAATTAGGTTTAAGACATAGATATATGTAAGGACAGAATATCGCAAACAGGAAGGTATTGAATAAAATTGAAACCAGAGACTTAATTTCATTCCATTTGGATTTAAAAAATCCAAATCCTGTATTTCATATGTATTTATGTTCATCTCTTATTTATTTAGTCTTAACATTATTTTTAGTCAATACATACATGAATATTACAACGTATTTATATAAATTCGTCTCCTTAACTTTGAAATTGACAGTAGCCGACGTTTGTACAATATTAAGATGGTTGACAAAAAAATTGAAATGTTTATTTATTTGAATAAATGGTTGATTGTTTTGCGATCATTTCAAGCATTTTCAGTACCACTATCTGAAGTCTAAAGTTTCAGCCTGGTTTGACATTAAAATAAAATATATCAATAATCCATCTTGAATAAATAAGAGCTACATTCCATTTAACAGATGATAAATGTTATCAAATTAGAACGATAATCATATGCTGTGGTCACTATGGAACCAAGGAAATACAACAAATTGTATTAATATTTTGACCAATAAGGTATCAATGTCAGTTTGTATATCGAAATGATTTCAAATCACAAAGAATGAACGATAAACAGGTCAAATTCTACAGAAGCATTACAATTAGATATGATTTGCAGGTTTGAACAGACGTGAACTTACCATAACGCATGGAGCTGTTGAATAAACCAGCCACCTAGTCCGAATTGGAACAATATCACAACTGTTGCTATGACAATTGATACCACAAACAGCACTATCATCTGCACAAAAAAGCCTGTAACACAGTGAAACACAGGGAAATATAATCCAGCTCGTCGGCCGGCAATGTACGGATCTACTTATAAAACGAAGATAAATTAGAGAGAATTAATCACTAGTCATATGTCACCTGTCTAATAATTCCATGTCTAAATGTGTCTATGTGTGTGTTGGAAATGTATTGTTCTGATTTTGGTGAGACAGCATATTTTATAGTATCAGCTCGCTAAATCCATCTCAGACCATCTTTTACTCCATCTATGACGGTTTCAAGGGAGCAAACTCAGTCACTATTCAAATTGAATTTGTTTTCCTATTTCTGTGTTATCTGTATTAATGGCTAATTTGATCTTTCTCTGGTAGAAATCCTAAGTTGACAGCAAGCTTATGTTGTTCCATACAGTCATAATGTAACATTTTTCTACAGTAAACATGCAGAAAAAACTTTCGCAAATAAAAAAAGAATCCTCCCTTCTAACCAACGCTGTTGAGACAATATAAAAGCATATGAACAAAATAAAAACTTATTAGTCACTTTAAAAGCATGCCAAGAAGTTTGCTGACCACGTCGATCTATGTACCACTCTGAACTTGAGAAAAATCAGAGAATATCAAAGCGTCAACAAAACCATCATAAGAACTCAAAATCAAATAAACTAGAGGCAAAATAGGAACAAAGGAAAAATGTACACGTAGACCCTCGTAAAAGTACAAGAAAATAAGACCAGGTTTTCTGGAAGAGTAAGCGTCTTCTGTTCCATCGACGACACCCGCCATGTATATCCGAGTGATCATTGTCAATCACAACAAGTAAGCACACTAATAAGAAAAAATGTAACTTATCTAAAATCCTTGATTGGGCCACAACATTTATGACTTTCAACGAAGATCTGCATGGCGGGTGTCTTTAAAGAGGCAAAATACCTTGTTTTGAGTGCGGATTATCGTTTTGTTAACGCTTCGGTACTCTCTGAAACTTGTTCTTTATCGCACATTGTCTTTTAGATGAAAGGTCAAATTGATGAGTCGTATTTTTGCACTTACCCCATCCTATATATGCAACTTGGTATCCGGCGTAGCGCATGAATCCTACCTGTTAACAAACATATCATCCACATCACAACAGGGAACCATTTTTCAAAATTGAAGATATGATATTTGATATATGAAAGTTAAATACCACGCCATAACCTTACAACCATTATCTTTGTGATTTAATAAAATATGCCCCACAACTATTCAAGGAGTATAATAAGTAAATTAGCTGATTTCTGATCATGAAAGAAACAATAAGGTGAAATGATTATCGCAGTGTGGACAGATGAAGAGTTCTGGCATAATTTTTTTGGGTTGTACAACAAACGCTATGGTGTGGATTGACACATATCAATAATGGAAAGAACGGAAATGAGCGTTAAATTAGGGAAGTAAAATCAAAACATGTAATGTACATAAAGACAAAGACGAAATACCCTTATGATCATCCCATCTTGACTTACACCTTCCCGATCTAAAATTAACCTTCAGCCTTCAAGGTATAGGGGTGAACGATTTCATATGACTCGCCTTGTTTTGTTTAAAGGATTTAGACGTATACTTTTTTGATACTTTTACTCCATCTGTATCTGAAAAACACTTTTCTTTAAATACGTTAAAAACCAAACGTTTTATTTGGACTACCTTCCAACTTAAGACAGATTGCAGAAATGATGTCATGTTAAGGTTGTGATAAAACATTAAAGGTATGACAGACATATTTTTCTCTCATTCTAGGTATGTAATACTGGTACGTCCAGGGCAATATATCTATGATCACTGTGGTTGTATTACACATCTACCAATGCAATCGGCCACAATGTGACGCTACAAAGACACAATAATGACGTGACATCACGAATACGGTGAACTCTGATGCCGAAAATAGGAAATATCGAAGTGATTAAAATAACATCTTTCACAACATTTAACCGCGAAAATTAAAAACCTAAGGTTATTTTTTCTGCGCAAACTTAATTTTCAAATATAGGGTATCTTTAATCTCTCTGACTGATTCGTTTTTATAAAAGAAATAGCTCAAGGAAAAGTTGTTCTTTTCAAAATAGTAATCAGTCAGAACACGTTTTTATGGATGTTGAGGGTATTCATGTTATTGAAATGTAAAACCTCGGGTTTTACTAGATCTGAAAACCCTTCGAGCAGAATTTCCCTGTCTGATACCCTGATCACGAAAGAGACTTATAGTGTGTTCCATTAAGCGGAACGTTCCGGTTGTTCCGGAACGAACCAGACGTTCCGCTAAATGGTACACGACGTTCCGCAGGAACGAACCGGTTGGTCTGGAATGTCTCATTTGAGGGTACCAAGTTGGAACCAATATGGCGGCCAGTGAAAGGTTTTCGTTTCAAATGTTCAATAAATTGTAAATAGACCTAACTATAACCAGTTAAACAACATTTCACCAGTAAAATATATCACTTCCATTTCCAAGTGGCATCATAGTGTGTAAAATGTGTAAATAAAAGGGATTACTCGCATTGTTTTGCGGATTTTATGACGGAACTGTTTTGGTTATTTCCGGAAAAGTTGTTGCTTTTTCATTTTCGATTATTAGATTTTCACCCGCAGGAACGGTATTCGGCACGTTCTGTTCCATTTAGCAGACCAGTTCCAAGTTGGCACAACCGGAACGTTCAGCTAAATGGAACACGCTATTATAGCCTTATACTATACACACCAGTTTACTGGCATTGCTGGTGTCTTCCTTTGGTATTAGAAAATCATGGTTGCCCTTGTATGAATCCAGCAGGTACATTCTAAACACAGAAAAACCAGAAAAACAAATAATATAAAATCATGAAATATCATGCAGATTTGAAAATTAAGTAATTTGCCAGTGCACAGTAATAAGTAAATCAGCAAAATACAGGAAACAATTTAAGTAATATTGATATGTCATACTTTGTAATAGTATATCTGTTTCACTAGAGTTTTTGTTTACTTTTCTTTTAAATATAACATTAATATAAACATGACCGATTCAAAAACCCTATGAATTACTACGATTCATTTATGATTGCATTAACATTTTTCGAATAAACAAACATACATTTCTGATGTAGAAAATAATATTATTTCTTATATAACATGACATGATTACAACCCAACAGGACATAAAAAAAGAGCTGGAAATAAGAAAGTATGGTCTGCTATATAATATAGAAGACGTCTGCCAGAAAATAAAATAAAAACATTTATTCGACAAAATACATTTTGCTTTTTTGTTTTTTCATAAAATTATACAATCGAACCCCGTTTTCTCGAGATCGTATAACTCGAGAGCCCCGTTTTATTCGAATTATAGTTGTTGTCTCGGTTAAACTTAAACTTGAATTTCAAAACTACTTATTTCGAATATGTGTTCTCGGATAAATCGAAGGTTCCCTATAGTCCCACTGACTTCGAGATAGAAAAAATCGAAGGTTACCATAGATAAAATTTTGTATATTTTTAAAGCAAGATTACAAATTAGATAAGTTGTATATAGTCCTTTGAAATCGCATTACCTGTATGTGCACAAAGAATGGAGCATCAGAACGCAACCGAGGACAAAAGCGCATACCAGTGCCGTAAAAAAACAACCTGAAATGTACATATTTACTACAGTAAGTGATCATCTTATTACAGGGATATTCATGCTGAGCGTATCTGCTAAGTTACGATTACGTTAATAACAAATTATGTATATTGCTCAGAGATAATTCTACGTTCGCATCCTACATCCTCTACTCATAGAAAGGACCCACTGAATTTCTGGAAATGGTTAAATTTAACAATTTGGGACCGATTGGTTTTGCAATACAAATGTAAGACTCGTGAAAATAATTGTTGGTTGATCACTGATTGCTTTCTACATCAGGTATTGTGGGTACCAAAATTAATCGCTGGAGTTATCTATTTATATAAGGTATTTCTCTTAACTTTTGGTTGGCATGAACAATCAATACATACAAACAGTTAAAAAACACAAAAGCATCAATAACTATCACAAGTATATACAAATACATACTAACAATAAATTCATTATATATTATCACAATGCAAAAATACTAAAACAATGATGTTCGCGAATTGAATTACATGAATATATATAATAACAAATTGAATCATTGTGGAATTGAATTAAGGCAAAGAGTTACATGGAGAAAATATATTACAGAATGTTCTTACCTTTTACAGCGTATAAAACATAGAATAACAGGTTCAGTATTTCTCGGATGAAAGATATTATTTCGTCCTCCTCTGGTTGTGCCTCAAGTCCAACTTCGTTTAAAACAAACCACAGTAGTACCTCTCCAAATTTGAACAAGGAAATGGCCGCAACAATGAATTCGACTGTAACCTATTTCAAACAAACGTCAAACAAACATTACAAGTTAGTTGGTCATCGTCCTAAAAAAGATACGTGTTTCTATCCTGCTGTCTGTTCCACATGGATACGTTTCGTAACAACATTTAAACAACAATAATTTGTTTCTCTGAAGTATATCAAATTCCTGATAATCATGCGTCAGCGTAACAGTAAAATTAACAAGTTTGAGAGGTCAGGATTAGTTTTTATATTGCAACTTGCAACGACAGATGTCTACTTAAAATGTATCCAATAGCTTATCACCTGAGTTGTGATGACATACATTGTATTACACACGTAGGACAGAACGTAAGAGAGCATTCTGAAAATGACATATTTTAGCGGTTATCCTATTTTGACGATTTTCGCGATTAAACAATCCCGCTAAATTATAACTGCGTTAATCACAGTTTGTACACACAGCTATTCATGACAAGTATATTTTCTATTTTAATTCGGTAATGTGCTTTAATTTCAATGTGCCAAAAAATGTACAGGATATGCTCGGATCGCAAGAAAAAGCCAGCTCACAATAATAAGACACTGATTTATGTTTACAAATATATGTATAAATTTTTTTTCACGTTTAAGGCCCCTGCTTAGCATCACTGACGAGTCCTAAATAGACAAAACAGTTGTATGGTCAGTTAGATTAATTATGTTACTCGACTGTATTGTATTCTAAACCATAAAGCTATTAATTTCGTTTGTCTTTTGTACAATTTTTTAAGTCATATTTCATTTCTTTTATTAAATATGTACAATTTTTAAAAACGCCCTTTTTTACTCTGCTGATTAAACACCAGAACTGTTGTACTTATACATGATCCTTAGTTTGAATTATATATAAATTCTACTTAAAAGGAAAGATAGAACGTGACATAAGGTAAAGAACGACAATGATGATGTTTTAACTAGTTAATTAGTTGAACGGTTTATTTAACTGACATACTATCTTAATGTAGTTGAATTTTAATTACGTGTAAATATTTTTGTTGTTTTAATGATTTTATTAAAAGTTGCTTTAAATATGTTTACATTTAGGTCATACGACACATCATCATATACATGAAGTTGTTAATCTACGATTTATTGATAAGGCAAAGCACCTTTCGGGTGAATCATTTTGATAAGTTAAATTTAATAGATATTGAAGTGTACACTATAAGGCACTGGTAATTGAATAAACTTAAATTTAAACGCATAGCTAAACAGATAACCGAGTTTATTAACTATCGACTTGCAATACTGTTGAAAGCATTACGTACAAACTGTAATTAGCGGAACCATAATTTAGCGAAATTTAGCGCAAAGAACGCTAAAATAACATAACCGTTTAAATGTGTACGTTTAGGGACGAGGCATACATTACTAATGCAAGTGTAATTTTGACTTTTTCTTCTTCTTTTTTTTCTGAAGGCTATAATAAACCAAGGAAGTTTTAAATCGGTACAAATTAGATGATTTTTATGTTTTGTTTGACTTTTCATGAGCCAAGAATAGTTTGAATGCTATGTACCCTGGGTCATTTGAATATTGCGCCAGAATATTAACCATGATACAGCAGTAGCCATACACTCTATATCGCCACGTCAAAACATATTGGTCATGACTTGTCAACACTTCGGCTTGAACTGTACCAAAGACCCACCTATGACATACCTGGAGGATAAGTCTGAGTGAGATAGAGGGAAGGAGCTTCGACTGTATATATTTGGTAAGCAAATATAGAGAAATTAATAGTTATATCGGGCCTATTAGTTTACCGTAGATTGTTTACTTACTTTGTATAAAATGATGAAAGCCACAGAAAACACAGACAAAACCCTTCCGGAATAACGGAATTCTGGAGAAATAAAACAAAAACAAATTCAGCACAGTTTATGGAACAAATATCGGCCGATGAATACTGTATATACTGATTCTCATTTCACTGGTACTGTAAATGTGTGTATTGAAAACTTTATTTTCTGTATCAAAACAAAACACACAAGCACTCTCTGAATACAAATTCATACATTGGGAAACTTTGCAGAAAATGTGTCGAGGCTAAAATGAAAACAAGATCAACATGATTTATGTAGTCAAGTTTCAGAGCAGACTGAGTTTCAAACTCTGGACCCCTTATGTCATAACAGGCGCTCTAACCAGACTGGGGGAATGGATTGTACATAATCAAATCCTATTTATAACAGGTGATTTACACATAGTAGAGTCAGAATTACATCTGTTCATGTTTTCACATATAGGATTGACCCGTTTGGTCTGGCAGGTTCAACCGAATTTGTGAAAAGTGGAAATATAGAACAATTTACTTTTTTTTATTCTTATTGGATTTCATTAGTTTAATTGATACAAAATGAGATTTGTTTTAATTACAAGTTATTAACAAAAGAAATGAAAGAATTTTAAAGGTTTTTTTTTTAATATTTTTACATATTGGGTTGATCCGATTTATTTTAAATGTTTCAACCAAATTTGTGAAAAGTGAAATCATATCTTTATAGATATGTTTGGCTAACTAGTGAATCTAATTATTTGAGATGGTTCCAATCAGACACACGGTAAGCAATAATTAATTTAGAAGCAGTAATTATTGATTTTTTAAAACATTTTCATCTTTTCACATATTAGGTTGTTTTCACATATTGGGTTGTTTTCACATATTGGGTTGTTTTCACAAATTGGGTTGTTTTCACAAATTGGGTTGTTTTCACATATTGGGTTGTTTTCACAAATTGGCACGCTACAAAGGTCACTCTACGTAGAAAAAAATTGTAGTTTTCCATCAATTGAAAAACGGGAATTAACTGCAGGCAGCACGAACTGAAGAAAAATATTGAGGATGAATCTATAGGAATACAAGAACTCCTATCACAATTCTGACTAATATTTACATATAATATTATTATCAAACTATTACAAATATTACGATATACTATACAATTTGTTCTAGATGTCCAGTTTAATGAAAGAGTATCATACAAATCATAAAAAAATTATAATATTACTTACTTGGAATATTGAAATACAGAAGACGAGCAGGCAAGGATTTTATCAAAGCAACGATTTTCCCTCTTATTGATTCAGGTTCTCTACAACAGAACGCAAATCATTGTCAAGTCCAGAAACTATACTATAGAACAAATGCTTCATTTTATTTATATTTTTTTCCAATAATCAATTTATTACCTGCATCGGTATATGCGTCGCCATTTAATCGACATTGGCGGAACAGCCCAGTGTGAATAAGATTGGTGACAATGATAATAACTAGTCATTTGAGAGTGTGACGCAGGGGTGTTATCTTTGTTTTTGGAAGCGGATCGAAAAGACTCATTGAACAAACTTGATATATGGCGTCATAAGTAAAATACGTGCTACGTCTCTAGAACCATTGCTTTCATACTGGTAATCTTCATAAAGTGCGTCGCAGTGCAAATGCCGATATATGTTCTATACTTGCTATGTATTTGGAATCTTTGTATATTTTTGAAGTTTATTATCTTTATTTATGAATTGGCACATCTACGAATAACAAAAAAAAAAAACAAACAAGAAGCGGAGTAACGACTAGCGCAATCATAATCACAGGCACTTGTGGCCAGGAGAATAGCAATCTTTGTATAGATAATATATAGCGAAATATGAATAATTAAAAAAAAATATAAAATCAAAATTTTCCGATTTTCTTCTTATATATGACGTTAGACGAACATAGCTAATTAATCATCTAGAACCATAATGTAAATAACTGCCTAAGTTTGATACGTCAAACGGTTAAATTTTACAAAAAAATTCAGACAATTTCATTATGGTTTTTAGATGATTAGATTAATAACATAAAAAGTAAATCGGAAAAATTTGTTTTTATATATATTTTTTTTAATCATATTTCGCAACATTATCTAGATATAGATGGTTATTCTCCTGGCAACAAGTGCCTGTGATCATAATCTTTAATTTACATTGTAAGCGCAAAAAAACACACTAAAATAAGATTATTGGTAAAATAAATAAGAGAATACCGAAGTGTTACCATAATCATAATCCAAACTCAAAATCGATTAAACCAGGGGCAAAATATGACCAAAGGAAAGATTTACATGGTTGTAAATGTCATCTTCCTAATTTCGTTTTGACTTACGGTTTAGGGGGTTTCGGTTTTTCAAAAATTTTGCGAACATGGAGTCCAGAGTAGCAACTCCTTGCTTCCTCCAGGACGTCTTTTGACGTCACAATGTTTCGTTGTCGAATGCGCAGAATCAGTCGAACCGGCAGACTAAAACACAGGTATATCTGACACAGGAATTCCGGCAAACCGCGAACGACAAGAATCGCAATATCCACCTAAGGTAAAAATTGTATATTTTACTATAATGACAAATATATGCGACCTTTTAATTACAAAATGTATATTCTGAAATACATATAGCATTTATTGTTATAAAACAGATAGTATTTAACACGGAATCAAATATAATTGAAAGAAAATCACACAAATTCTGTAACGCTGAAAGATTGAAGATTGACACTCAAAGCATATAAAATAAAATATGAAATAAATAAGTAAATTCAGGTTGTCTTTGAGTTTGGTTTACCAATGTCAGAATTAAAATACTTTATTACTGTAAATGAGATACACTCCATATCCTTTTAAGAACAAAATAAAACTTTGAATCACATGACCCTGTAAGATTATAAAATATAAAAAGTATTTAATTTCCGTCCTGAAATTTTTTAATTTAGTTTATTAAGCTCCATCAAACGGATTATCAATTTAGAGATTAAAATAAATTTTATAACAATCATAACATAAATATGTAAACTAATTCTCCTTTAGACAAATTAAGTGTGTTGTTGCTACGGTAACCAAGGCATTAGAAGGCAATTAGAATATCAAGATACTACCTTGGTTACCGTAGCGATAACACAAACTTTATTCACTCGAAAAAGATGGCCATGCCAATGAAACGTTGTGAGGAACTATATAAAATGTATAACAACCATTAAGTTGTCGGACGGTTCAGCGTTTATACACACACGTTTTTTAGTGTTTAATATCATAACTTTGTTTTTCATATGTCTCAAACTTGGTGAAAAACACATCATCATAAACAAATGTGTTCCAGCTGTATTTTTCACATATTTATATATTTGTGTGTATTGTTGGTGACGAATCTTGAATCCACTTTACATACTTAACCTATATGTAAGATAGGCTCTTTATGTTTTAGGATAAGAACATTTCTATGAGATATGAGACGAATCTTGAATCCACTATATATACTTAACCTACATGTAAGATAGGCTCTTTATGTTTTAGGATAAGAACATTTCTATGAGATATGAGACGAATCTTGAATCCACTATATATACTTAACCTACATGTAAGATAGGCTCTTTATGTTTTAGGATAAGAACATTTCTATAAGATATGAGACGAATCTTGAATCCACTATATATACTTAACCTACATGTAAGATAGGCTCTTTATGTTTTAGGATAAGAACATTTCTATGAGATATGAGACGAATCTTGAATCCACTATATATACTTAACCTACATGTAAGATAGGCTCTTTATGTTTTAGGATAAGAACATTTCTATGAGATATGAGATTATACGTAAGATATTTACAGCTTCAAGTTCCCGGCAGTTGAAGGTCTTGGCGAAGTTCATACTCGTCAGAAACCAGGCGTATATGATGCCGACAACGTAACCCGGTATAGAATCCACGGAAAGGGAGACAAACAAAGGGTAATATCCTATACCGTATATCATCATAGACAGCAGCAAAATAAAAACTGAAACATACAACCGTTAACAAATAGTTATAGACAGCAACAAAATAAAAACTGAAACATACAACCGTTAACAAATAATTATAGACAGCAGCAAAATAAAAACTGAAACATACAACCGTTAACAAATAGTTATAGACAGCAACAAAATAAAAACTGAAACATACAACCGTTAACAAATAATTATAGACAGCAACAAAATAAAAACTGAAACATACAACCGTTAACAAAATCATTTCAGACAGATAAAACATTAAAGTAAATTCTAACACGATACGTTTGTAATACGCGTTATGATTGGATATGGACTATGTTCTAATGTGCAATAGAATCATGGTCAATCATGTCAATCGTATCAAGCTCCTCCCATCGAGCTTAAGGCACGCCCCGTTTCTACCAAAAACAAAATGTCGTCTTGATGGGGATCGTCTATCGATGAACATTCCACTGCATGATAGGCGAACGTCAAGTAAGCATCAGAGCAAGAGGACTGATTGAATGTATTAGCTGAATAAATTAAGGATAAAACGTAATCATATCATGTTCTTACCTCCATTTATTCATGAAAAGTTAATTCCATCCATGTGTAGGCATTTATATCAGGAATCAAAACAAACATTTCACTCTGACTGTGTCGTGTGCATCTGCACTAAATTTTAACTTTAAAATAACACACGATTGTGTCGATACGAACATATTTGCATGCATAATGACATGGGATTGTAGCCATTTTGTCAATGTTTATCCAAGCATGTCGTATAATGTATATGTTCACGAAGACTAAATCCAAATATTCCGCCTCGTCAACATCCAGACCAAGCGCTCGCCAGTACATGTATGGGCTTGGCTAAATGAACGACTTTTGAAAGCTTCCTTCTGATTGGTCAGTTGGCTATAGATAGACACGTCACCAACCAGGTCACAGAGTACTTTACTACGTACTTGTAGCAAGGAAATACAATGTATCAAAACAAGTTAGCGTATTAAATTTGTGAATGAGTGTCAGAATGGGGATAGTACGTTATTTTTCGTGTCTATACAGGCGATTAGAACATGATATTTGGTTTAACCTCTCGACCTGTCAGTCTCGAGTTCCAACAAAATCTCATGTTCTAATCGCAAGTATAGCCACTCAAAACAACGTACTATCCCCTAAATATTCAACTAGTAACAAAATAATTATAGACAGCAACAAAATGAAAATGGATGCAAACAACCGTTAATTTTAGACAGAAAACAATTAAGGTAGAATATTCAACTGGTAACAAAACAATTATAGATATAACCGGGAACAAAATAATTATAGACATCCACAAAATAAAGGTAGAATATCAAATTGGTAACCAAATAATTATAGAATATAACCGGGTACAAAAAAGATAGACAGCAGCAAAATAAAGGTCAAAAAATAGAAACAAACTAATTATAAGATTAACTGATAATACAAAATTGATGCATACAACCGTTAACAAAATAAGTATTTTAGTAAGAAAAGCATAAAGGTAAAATATTCGGAAACAAAACAAGTATAGACGCCAACAAAATAAAAACTCAAATACACAACCAGAACATGTAACAAATTAATTGTGGACAAAAGTGAATAAAAACCTACCTTTTAGATAAAGCGGACCCGTGTAGTCGATGGCGTACGTCCCATCGAAAATCACACCAGAACAAAGGAAAGCTATAGATCCAAAGGCCGCGGCATACGACACTCTGTTAGACCGGCGTAACACATCCTGTGGACTAGAAAAAAAATCTACTTTATAGATTATATCACATCCTGTGGACTTGACAAAAAATCTCCTTTAAAGCTTATATCACATCCTGTGGACTAGACAAAATATCTCCTTTATAGTTTATAACACATCCTGTGGACTAGACAAACTATCTCCTTTATAGTTTATATCACATCCTGTGGACTAGACAAAATATCTCCTTTAAAGCGTATAACACATCCTGTGGACTAGACAAAATATCTCCTTTAAAGCTTATATCACATCCTGTGGACTACACAAAATATCTCCTTTATAGTTTATATCACATCCTGTGGACTAGACAAAATATCTCCTTTATAGTTTATATCACATCCTGTGGACTAGACAAAATATCTCCTTTAAAGCTTATATCACATCCTGAGGACTAGGCCAAACAATCTCTTTTATAGTTTATATCACATCCTGTGGACTAAGCTAAACAATCTCTTTTATAGTTTATATCAAATTATGTGGATGAGACAAAACATCTTCCGTTATAGTTTATATCACATCCTGTGGATGAGACAAAACATCCTCCGTTATAGTTTATATCACATCCTGTGGACTAGGCCAAACAATATCTTTTATAGCTTACATCACATTCTATCGATTAGACAAAATATCTCCTTTATAGTTTATATCACAACATGTGGACTTGAAAAAAACAATATTTTTTGTAATTTATATCACACCATGTGGACTAGACAAGACACTCTCCTTTGTAGTTTATATCACATCGTGTGGACTTGACAAAATAAAGCTTATAGCACATCGTGTGGATTAGACTAAATATCTCCTTTATAGCTTATATCACATCATGTGGATTAGGCTAAACAATATCTTATATGGTTTATATCACATCCTGTGGATGAGACAAAACAATTTTTGTATAGCTAATATCACATTCTGTGGACTTGACAAAGCAATCTCGTTTATAGTTTATATCGCATCATGTGGACTAGACAAGACACTCTCGTTTATAGTTTATATCGCATCATGTGGACTAGACAAGACACTCTCGTTTATAGTTTATATCACATCATGTGGATTAGACAAGACACTCTCGTTTATAGTTTATATCACATCATGTGAACTAGACAAGACATTCTCTCACATGTGCTAATTGTGACGTCCTTGATGATGGCGCGATGCATTTAGTTCAGTCTTTGCTTATTTTACGTTAGGAAAGTGGGGGAGAAAAATGCTCAACCTTCCCAAAAAGCCTCGTGCTAAAATTAATATATTTTCTCAGTCTACATCACAAAGAGGTGATAGATTCTATAAATCTCCTTTATATGTGTATAGTTTATATCACATCCTGCAGACTAGACAAGATACGCTCAATTATAGTTGCTATCACATGCTGTGGAGTAGACAAAGCACTCCCGTTTATAGTTTATATCTTATCCTGTGAACTAGGCAAAAACCAGGCAGAATATTCTCTTTAGTTTATTTCAAAAAATGTTTAACAGTTAGAACATCCTCCTTTATAATTTATATCATATCGCATGTTGTGGACCAGAATAAGAGAATTTTTCACTCCATTGGGGATGAGACAGTGGAATCTCAACCCCAGGGGTAAGATTCTAAAGTTGCCAAGCATGACATGAGGATTGTCGATTTTTGGCAGCTTAAGAATCTTACCTCTTGTTGAGATCTCACGTCTCACACCCAAGGTGGTGAATGATTATATTCTCCTACCACGCATGTTAAACTTATTACATATCTAATTTTGACGTTACAGTGAAAAACAATGTTAACTTAATGTAATGTGATTGAGTTGTCGACATGGCGGCATTCTATAGTAGCCGTGACGTCATGGTATTGTTGCTATGACGTCATAAAATTGTTGATAACGTGCAAAAAGCACATGTACCTTGGCTCAACCTTAGGGTGAGATCAGAAAATCTCACACCGGAAAAATTGTGGATATCCCTGTCCATGGTAAAAGAATAATAGAATATATCATCGGTGTTGATGTAGACTGAGAATTCTCAACCCGGGGGAATTTAGCTCGACTTGTCGAGTGCTATAATTCATAAATCTTATCCCGCTGGTTGTGATTTCTCCGTCTACATTATACAGGGATGTGATTGATTATCTTTCTCCCACACTTTCCAAACGTAAACTTAGCTGTAATTTGAACTCTATGCATCAGGTCATCATCAATGACAGATGCAATGTGTGACAAAATTTGTGACGTTTCTCTTGTGACACTGCATACAGTGAAGACGCGATAGTGACGTTTTAGAGTAAACGTGAATGTTAGCTCTCTTTTCTCTAACCCGGTAAAAACAGGTTTATATTTTCCCAAGTAAAAAAGCGAAATGAACCTGCGAAGTTTGGGAGAAAAAACACTCTCTTTGATAGGTTATATCACAAACTGTGGATAAGACTAAATCATCTCTTGTTTTTCATGAATGAGGTGAAAGATGATGGTACTTAGTAAAACAGTGCCAAATCAAGACGGAAATAATCTCTCTTTGATAGTGGGGGAGATTCGGAACAACCTTCCAGAATATATAATTGTATTATTGACTACTACAATTCAAGAATTTACTAGACCAGACAAGAACAAACAATGAAATGATGAATACATATATATACGACCTTTCTCTCCTTTCTACAACGTCTCTCTATATAGCTAGACACCCTCGATATTGCCAAGACGACCATCGTCGGACTAAGACGACAAACTCCAGCAAACAAAAATGAAATAGAAATGTGACGTCACTTACTGCACTAGACCAGGTCTCCCGCCGCAGCAGTCTCTCTTTATATACCTCTTCTCTGTAAAGGCCAGCATCAGTGTAAAGACAACCTATAGAAATGAAAATGATAAACAACATTGATGTAGCGCTCTGTCTAACTAATTTTTACATAAGCTGTTAATAATCAGTCGCTAATTACTTGTCCTATGCCACCTGGCTAATACCTCTCTTTGTGTGTTTGCCTGTGATGTAGCGCTCTGTCAAACTAACATTAACCACCTCTAAAAGAGTTTTACAGTGTATATAGAAATGTAATATATATAACTAATAAATGAACACATACATTTAACAATAAAAGTATGAGGAATTTTTACATAAGCTGCTTATAATCAGTCGCTAATTACTTGTCCTATGCCACCTGGCTAATACATCTCTTTGTGTGTATGCCTGTGATGTAGCGCTCTGTCTAACTAACATAAACCACCTCTAAAAGTGCTTTACAGTGTATATAGACATATAATGTATATAACTAATAAATTAACACATATATTTAACAATACAATTATGAGGAATTTTTACATAAGCTGCTTATAATCAGTCGCTAATTACTTGTCCTATGCCACCTGGCTAATACCTCTTTTTGTGTGTATGCCTGTGTAGGTGCTGGAAATATAATGTATTTTGTTGGTAGTGGATTATCGATTTAAGCAACATATTTATAGCGCAACCTTGATTGAATTTTCTGCAGCACATACACCAAAGTATTTGTTTGGTTTTGATTGCCAACATTACGGGTATTATCTCGCTGATTTTTGGAGAAGAAAATGGTGATTATATGTGTAAATAGGGTAAGCATGCGGTTCATACGGATATACACTACTTACAATGCATCTATAAAAATACAGCTCGTGGCATTCCTGTCATTTCTCTAAGACGACTATGTTGCACCTTTTAAATTTAGAAACAAATACAGTATGCCTAAAAAATGAATTAAACTGCACCATACAGGATCCTAGGACTCTTCAGTGAAGCTAGAGGCCAAAAGGTGGGAGTCCAAAAATTATAAACTAGTGAAGAAGCAGAAGGGTCATATACGTAAAACCCTGAAGGCTGTATTGCATGGGTAGGTGTGTAATACAACCACCGCGATCATAAGTGTATTGCCCTAGACAGGCCAGTATTACACACCTAGAAATGAGAGAAATTGTGATACTTACCGCAGGGCCAAGGAGGGCGAGGTAGTAGGTTTGGTGATCCACGAGGTCCTTGCATGGTGGGCTGCAAAATAATGAAATCAATCTCAAAGATGTACAGTTGAAATTATTTATTTAAATTAAAAGACAAATTGACCCATTATTCTGTATAAACTGTTGCCTGATTTTAAAGGTTTTGACGACTTACAGTATGCCAAAGGGATTCGACAAATTAAAGCGAAGCCTTTTCACAGCTTTCCAAAAATTAACAAATTATCTAATCACATAATATAATTATACTTTGTGAACATGGTGTTCAAAGAAAAGTTAACACAAAATTTATAATTTAGTAATAATAATTCGAGGTTCTTGTATACTGCTTTATCACAACCTATAAGGTCGCCTCAAAGCGGTTCACAAATTATTACCCGTGGTTTTAGGGCATTAGCAAGCAGCCAATATCATTCTCAACTCCCTGGGGAGCATACAACCGGTGCTGCCATTTCGGCGCTCACAGCTAGTATTTTACAGTTTCTAGCACTGCCCCACCACGTACTCATTTACAGCTGAGTAGACTTAAATAAGCGAAGTAAAGTATCTTGCTCAGGGACACAACGCAAGTGCCTCGACCGGGAATCGAACTCACAACCCTTCATTTAGAAGCCCGGCGTCCTTGTACCACTAGACCACCGTGCCGCCTTACATTTACATTTGTAAAATCATGACGGAGCCATATATTGTCCCTTTTCATTACTTTTCGAGTTGACACTACCAACTATTTTAGGTGTTTTTTTTTTTTACTTCTACATGACTTACTCAAAGTTTTCCGAACTGTTGTCTGAATTAAGGAAATTATTGATCTCCTGAAACCCGGTTAAAAAGTTGAACGACATCTTGTCTAGTTCGATCGGTGGAATCTGAAAAAAAGAAAAGAAAAAGAAATTACGTATTAATTTAATTAAATGATGAATGGTCATTTGAAAATTGTTGTATAAGGTTTTTCTCATAAATTGGAAAAAGCCACAGAACGATAGATATTAGTGATGGCGTTTAATACAATGTTATTTCAATTTGTAAAAAGTCAATGCACCACTTCCGATCTTTTATTTAAAAAAACCCCAAACAAGCCTGAGTTTAATCTGACCCCGAACCTAGACATAATTACATGTATAATCTGTCAAAATGCCTAAGCCTGTAGTCAGTGCAATCCGATTAAAATCATATCTTAATCTCCGCGCCGTTCGTAAACTTCTCTCTGCTGCGTTGAGATCGGAGACAATCCGATAGGGGGGTCATGTCCCGATGACCTTTTGCATGAGCCAATCAAAATACTACAGTCAGAATCTTGACAGTGAAATTTTGAGGCGACAAAGCTTGCATATTCGCATTTGTCGGTTTGGTCATTTCGTCACCAAAGAGTTCATGAAGAATAATGTGACAAAATGACTTGCTGCAAGATGACGGGTAATTGGAAAATCCTTTTAGTGTTAAGTATAGAAGCGACAAAGGTCATCTGAACGTGACCTCTTATGGATCCTTGTAAAACGGAGTGAAAACAAGGATCTGTATTTTAATCAGATTGGTTGTCAGGGCCAGATAAACTCGGACTAATCAAATACGGCAATTATTTTCATAATGGTTTCTTGATGATTTTAAATTGTAAAATTTTGTTTTTATGTATTTTTTTTTAATTATTCATATTTCGCTATATTATCTATCAATAGATGGTTAATTATTATCCCATTGTCGGAAATCCACGGTACCCTTCTCTGCCGTTTGCATGGTTGCCCACGGTATGCAAACGTCAGAGAAGTGTACCATGGGTTTTTTGACGATGTTATTCTCCTGGCCAAAAATGCCTGTGGTGTAGCCCTGCCGTTACCTGTCGACAATGGTGAAACGTTTAGCCAACGTACGCCTTTAACTGCCAGCAGGACACGGCCAACTGTGAAAAAGGTTTCATCATACCAAGGTCGTGCATGTATTATTGTGTACATTATCACTATTTAATAGATAGCGTCGCACCAACGTTGCGGAGCCAGTGCCAACCCTACTATACGACATTAAACCAATTGTTGGCCAAACCTTCATGTTTGTATGTTATCTCTAATCTGTCGGTCGGGGCTGAGAGGTTCCGAATAAGGGAAATATGATACGGGAAACTCGAGCGTGTGATGGGGCTCACATTGTGAGTGTGTTCCCGCCATGTAAATAATATATTCCAATTTGACAAAATCTGATTGAGATAATTATGGTGAAGTGATACACGGCCTTGATATAATAAAGGATATAAATTTGTCCTCTTCCATATTCACGTTGAACCGTCAGCCCCTTGCCCATTAGAACAAAATTTAGTTTTCTTCCTAAAGTGTACGAAATCCTGTGACAATGCATTTTCTATATTGGTGACATGCAAATGTATGCACTTTTGTTGCGAAAATGTCTATTAAAGGGTCTTATGGAGTTGTATAGAATAACCCTTCTTCTAAGGGAAGATAATCTGGTCCCTAGAACTGAAACTAAAGGGAGATAATCTGGTCCCTGGAACTGAAACTAAAGGGGAGATAAGCTAGTCCCAAGAACTCAAACTAAGGAGAGATAAGGTAGTCTCTAGAACTAAAACTAAGGGGAGGTAAGCTAGTCCCTAGAACTAAAACTAAGGGGAGATAAGCTAGTCCCTAGAACTGAAATAAAGGTGAGGTAAACTAGTCCCTAGAACTAAAACTAGGGGAAAATAAGCTGGATAAAAAAACCCTCTTGAACTGAAGATAAAGGGAGATAAGCTGGTTATAAGAAACTTAAGGGCTGGTAGACAGTTCTTGCATATTTTAATGGTTTTTTTTATGTGTTATATTTTATATAAGTCTTATTTAGGTTTAAATTTCGCTAAATTTGCGAATAAATAAAACCGCGTGGCAATTTTTTATTTGGAGGCTTAAACGTATTTTCATAGTTAGTTTGTGATCCTCGAAATTAAACCACCTTGAATAAGTTGGAGACAAAAAAGAATACAGAGCTAGGGGGTGGGGTCCAAGTGGTTCAGTTAAGCAACAAGCCCTCCACCACGTGGTCGCAGGTACAGAGCCTACGGTGGTCAGTTATAGGTATATTGACAACCGGTCGGTCCTCCAACATACATATTTGATTCTTACTTAAACGACATAAACAAACAAACCAAAGCAAACAAGCTTATCGGCATTATTAGGCAAGAGAACCTTAATTGGTATCAATGACATAGTTTGGATGACGAGTATGTCGTGATCTGCTTTCTTATCAAAGTATGTATGCTATCTACAAACGTGGCCGTAATAGCCGTCCCTTTCGTGTAAAAAAACATCAATAGAAGGGACTTTGGCTGATAACGCACTAGCTAAATTTATTACATTTACAGATATCATAACGCAGATTTTATTGCGTATCTGCCTTTTCCTAATTATAATGTGGTTGGTGTTTGATTCCCCGATCGAAGGTGAAAATGTACGTATATATGGGTCCCCTGGCCCCGGTGTCTTCAACGTTCCTTAACTTAAGGAAACTCCTTAACTTAAAAATCTCTATAGGAAAGCATTACATAATTTAAGGAATGTTCCTTAGCTAAGGATTCTCTCCTTAAATTCTGTAATGCTTTCTTATGTAGATTTTTAAGTTAAGGAACGTTGATGAAACCAGGGCCAGTCCGAACACGAGGTTTTATTTCTCGTGCCTCTATGTTACATTACAAACTTTCTATCATAGTGTTTAGGGGATATATCAACAACCCAGTTATATCATACTGATCACAACCAGCAGTGAATATTTGTTGACTTACATGTATATTAAGAGATGGGTTGATAGTAAGTTTAATTTTCTGAATGAAAATGAAAAAAAATAACAAGCAGAAAAATACTTACATATTGAATTGCTGCATGGGTAGATTAATTCCTAGCTCAATTTAAGTTATGGTCTTGAAACGTACATGTTGTCAAACCGTTTTCTTCACAAAGACTGACCGAGATGGATTAATTATTCTGATGCCAATGCCCATCCTGGAGTATCATACACTGATATCTTACACTACGGTAACTGACCAGATCCCAGCTGTGATTTTACTAACGACTTATCTGACTTACTTCATAGGCACTTATCAGCAAAATGTGCGTGTATTTATGTATAGGTCCTAGTAAGGTTGATCTCACAATATTCACCATGGCTGAAAATGTATTTATATGTATGCCGTTTCTTGTGTTTTATAGGAGATTTATTCAAAAGATTATAAGATAAAACATGGAGAAAATAGTTTGATGAATTATATATATTTTTAAGGTTATTACACAAATAAATTAGATTAATGTGTTCCACTTTAAGAAATATTTTTTTCTAAAGAAAACGTTGACTCCCATTCTTACATGTATATACTGACTGTTATATCATTTAATGTATATAATAAACATTTGTATATATATATAAGGATTGTACCTCATTTTGTCTGCGTATACGGTAGTATGCCCGCAATTGGCAACGAACATATTCTATGGTGCGCGTCAGCGCTCCATAGTGAATATGTTCGTTGCCAACTGCAAGTATAATGCCGTATACGCAGTCAAAATGAGGTACAATCCTTATACTTACACCATTATTAATTTTCAAGTTCTATACGAAGAAAAAAGAATTCGAAGTGGGTTGCTAAGATGGTAATTACGATGGCCGTGGTTGCTAAGATAATATAGTCCCATTGGATTTCATCAATATATTGGTAGATTTAGAAAAAACACTGTGAACAACACTATTTTTCTTCATAACATCATATGTTTATTTGGTATTAAATAATATTTCTAGCAAGTCGAATTTACTTTGTTATTTATAACGGTCGTTATGTACACGCTTGTACATAACGATCGTTATAAATAACGAAATAAATTCGACTTGCTAGAAATATTATTACACAGTGATTTGGTTGTGACGCGGTCCGACGTCAGACGTCACAACTGCAGGGCGCCGCCATTTTTGCGTTACCGTCAAATAAGTTCGAATGCGCATCATTTGGAATCAAAAGTTTGCTAGAAACTATTTATTGTTTAATCATAGGAAATTGATTCCAGATATGTTCCATGTATCAAAATCTTGTAGGAACCAAACAATGGCCGACAGCGGATACTTATTTTTCTGAAGCGTGAACGACGCCATATTTGAACAAATATCAATCCGCCGAGCCTTTTTTCACTGCGTATAGGGTAATATATTCGCAGTCAGAGTTTACTAAGCACAAGAAGGGGGAGGTGTAAATATAAGTCATGGTTGTCCAACTATATAATCCACGGTGCAAATACATCCATTGTACTCCGATGTTGGCCCAACATTGTTCCAACATTCAACAGCCAACCAACCTCTGGTGGGAAGTTATTACTTAAAGGCCCAATATATACATTATGTACGTAACTTCAGGAATTTGTTTCGTGATTCAGCAATATCCTGGAAAAAAATCCAGTTGATAACCATGCAAAAATAAGCCTAAAACGAAGTAAACCTCAGTGGTAACTAACAAGAAACTCTTGACCGAAAAAAATCCAAAAAATTAAAAATAAATCAGGTGGGACTCTCTTCAGCAACAAAAAGGCGAAGTAAGAAGACAGTTCAAAATGGACGCGTGTTTACAAATACCAAGTTTCAACTGCTGCTGTACCGGTAACCGCGTAAGAATTCATCTTGGATATTGTTGATATCAGTTAATTTTAACTATATCTATAAATATAAAACGTTATTAGGCTTGATTTTCGCTGCAAGTTTTGCCGAAAGTTACGAATATTGGGCCTTTAAGTACGACGGTGGCCCAACGTTGGCCCGACGTATGATAGCCAACGCCAACGTTGGCCGACCATGCCAAACGGTTTCCGACGTTGGGCCAACGTATGTCTGCTATTTGAGTAGCTGCCATTCTAAACGATCAATAACTAAAACTATACTTAAAGTATAACGGTATACGCAATCTTGTTAACAAACTTGATCGAACGCTCGAAATCGTGTATATTCAATAGAAGTGTTCTGGCACTCAAGAAAATACCTTGAATAAAAAATATCATTAATATCAATAATCTAAACAAGAGGCCCATGGGCCTTAACGGTCACCTGATGGTTGACATGAAAGAGAAATATGGGAATGTTGAGATGAATATTTATAACAATACATTGCAACACAAGGCTTCATAGTAAACTTAACCCCCTCCACAGGGGGAGATGCAAGACCCCAGAGTCATGAAATTGACAATTTTGGTAAAGAACCTTAAAACCAATCCATCTATGAAGAGTATTTGATTCCAGCATATCTGGGAGAAGAGAAGAAGATTTTTGAAATTTTTGTAAATTTTACCCTTTTGGCCCCGCCCCGCAGGCCCCTGGGGGTCAACTAGGGCCAACATGTACATACCATCAAAGTGTCATCCCATGCTGATAATTTGATACAAGTTAGAATGAATTCCAATACAAATCCAACAAATAATAGTCAAAAATGTGATTTCCCTATATACACTATAGTAAAGTTTACCCCCTCCCCAGGGGCAAACGTGAGACCCCAGGGTCATGAAATTCACAATTTTGGTAAAGCCCCTTAAGATCCTTCCATCAATGAAGAGTATTTGATTCTACCATATCTAAGAGTAGAGAAGATTTTTGAATTTTTTGTTAATTTTACCCTTTTTGGCCCCGCCCCGCAGGCCCCTGGTGGTCAACTAGGGCCAACATGTACATACCATCAAAGTGTCATCCCATGCTGATAATTTTATACAAGTTAGAATGAATTCCAATACAAATCCAACAAATAATAGTCAAAAATGTGATTTCCCTATATAAACTATAGTAAAGTTTACCCCCTTCCCAGGGGCAAACATGAGACCCCAGGGTCATAAAATTCACAATTTTTATAAAGCACCTTAAGACCCTTCCATCTATGAAGAGTATTTGATTCTACCATATCTAAGAGTAGAGGAGAAGATTTTTGAAATTTTTGTAAATTTTACCCTTTTTGGCCTCGCCCCGCAGGCCCCTAGGGTCAACTAGGGCCAACATGTACATACCATCAAAGTGTCATCCCATGCTGATAATTTGATACAAGTTAGAATGAATTCAAATACAAATCCAACAAAAAATAGTCAAAAATGTGATTTCCCTATATACACTATAGTAAAGTTTACCCCCTTCCCAGGGGCAAACATGAGACCCCAGGGTCATGAAATTCACAATTTTGGTAAAGCACCTTAAGACCCTTCTATCTATGAAGAGTATTTGATTCTACCATATCTGAGAGTAGAGGAGAAGATTTTTGAAGTTTTAGTCAATTTTACCCTTTTTGGCCCCGCCCCGCATGCCCCTCGGGGGTGGGGACCATATAATTCACAGTTTTAATTGAACTTTAGCCATAGAAGCTCCCTGCCAGATTTCATTGAATTTGGTTCAGTGGTTTTGGAGAAGAAGTCGAAAATGTAAAAAGTTTACGGACGCACGACGCACGACGGACGACGACGGACAAAAGGCGATTAGAATAGGTCACTTGAGACTTCGTCTCAGGTGACCTAATAAAATATTAGCGCATGGACTAAGGTCTTTTTACAAGATCACAACCAAATAACGTAACTTCAGGAAATTTTTCGTGATTCTGAAAAATTTTAAACATCCAGTTGATAACCATGCAAAAATAAGCCTAAAACGAACTAAACCTGAGCTGTAACTAACAAGAAACTCTTAACAGAAAAATCCAAAGAACTGAAAATAATTCAGGTGCGGCCCACTTCAACAACAAGCCGAAGTTAGAAGAAAATTCAAAATGGACGCGTGTTTACAAATACGTAGTTTCAACTGCTGCTGTACCGGTAACCGCGTAAGAATTCATCTTGCACATTGCTGATATCAGTTAATCTTAACAAAAATTTTTAAGGTTATTAGGCTTGATTTTCGCTTCAAGTTTTGGTGAAAGTTACGTATATAATATTGGGCTTTTAATATCAATAATCTAAACAAAATGTTAGCACATGGACTAAGGCTTTTTTCCTAGATCACAAATGAAAGTGCCAACGCTAGACGAATGGAAATCTTCGAGAAAAAAAAAGTACACAATGACATATATACATGTACATAAATTTTGTCTACTTCGGACTTGTACAAATAATACATTTATATAAATAAAACAAAAGACACGGAAATACGTTATTCTTCATGACAATTACAATATGACTTTGTTCACGGGACCAATCGAAACATTTGGTTTATTTTGTTTTACGCCCTATTAACAGCCATTTAAGGACGTGCCAGATTTTTGGAGGCGGAGGAAAGCCGGGGTGCCCGGAGAAAAACCATCGGCTTACTGGCATTACCTGGCAACTGCCCTACGTGGCTTTCGAACGGTGGAATGTCGGGTCACCTTAACCACTCTGTCATAGCGGCCCCCTCAGTCGAAACAGATTTGGCAACTTATACATGTACTACAATCAAGTATGGTATAACATATATGTCTAAAGACCCATGAGGGCCTACAGTATTGATATTTACAAGTGTAACCGTAAAAGGACATAAAATATAACAAATCTTCTAAGTTTCCAGTGTATAATTTGGTGGTGTACAAATGGTGACCTCATTACTGACTATCTGTTTAAAATTTTCATTTTTTTCGCATGAGAGACACAGACTCCTCTCTGGCAACGGAAGGAAGTGTGACTGTATAGGGTTGTCATGGGAAAAAGGAATCGGATTGGAGTTCGGTAGGCCCGGGGTACAGGGAAGCCTTTAATTGGCCTTTGACAAACGTTTACGACAATACCCCGTCCAATCAGTTAACACATTCGGGTCTTTGTAGGACATTGTATATGCAGATTAAAGGCCCAATATACGTAACTTCAGGAACTTTTTCGTGATTCTGAAAAATTCTGAAAAAAAATCCAGTTGATACACATGCAAAAATAAGTCTAAATCGAAGTAAACCCGAGCGGTAACTAACAAGAAACTCTTGACAGAAAAATCTAAAGAATTGCAAATAATTCAGGTGGGGCCAACTTTAACAACAAACCGAAGGTAGAAGACGGTTCAAAATTGACGCGTGTCTACAAATAGCGTGTTTCAACTGCTGCTGTACCGGTAACCGCGTAACAATTCATCTTGAATATTGCTGATATCAGTTAATCCTAACTAAATCTATAAATATAATCAGTTTTTATGCTTGATTTTCGCTTTGCCGAAAGTTACGTATATTGGGCCTTTAAAAGTTTTGCCCCCCCATCTCTCTTTTACGGTACCCCATAAAAATATACTTCATGAACATATTAAGTGAATAGAGCTTCCTTATGAACGTCGGTGTATATTAACTTAAGACGTATATTTTAAGATCTATGTATAAAACGCAACTCGTGAGATTTTTTAAGAAGATTATATTGAGTTTAAACAAAGGTGTGCTTTGGATAGCTTTACTTAATTTGCATGCTACACTGCATTTAAATCTTTTAACCAAAGACTTATTAACACGCCGGTTCTCCTAAGGAATGCTGATATTTACACTGATAAGTCGTAAGTAATAAAAGAACTTGAACTTGAACTTGAACAATGGTGTTCACTGACCAAAGTATGGGGTTGGTACGGAGGTATACATATACACCCAGGTTTACACAACTGAACTGCGATTGTTTTGGCATCTGATCATGATCTCCAGTAAGCGTACAATTTAACATTTTATTCTAAGTCGACTAAAGCATTTTAAAGGCCCAATATACGTAACTTTCGGCAAAACTTGAAGTGAAAATCAAGCCTAATAACTTATTATATTTATAGATTTAGTTAAGATTAACTGATATCAGCAATATTCAAGATGAATTCTTTCGCGGTTACCGGCACAGCAGCAGTTGAAACACGCTATTTGTAAACACGCGTCCATTTCGAACCGTCTTCTACCTTCGGTTTGTTGTTGAAGTGGGCCCCACCTGCATTATTTTCAATTCTTTTGATTTGTTTGTCAAGAGTTTCTTGTTAGTTACCGCCCAGGTTTACTTCGTTTTAGGCTTATTTTGGCATGGTTATCAACAGGATTTTTTTTTCAGAATTTTTCAGAATCACGAAAATTTCCCAGAAGTAACGTATATTGGGCCTTTAAAGGCCCAATATACGTAACTTCAGGAACTTTTTCGTGATTCTGAAAAATTCTGAAAAAAAAATCCAGTTGATACACATGCAAAAATAAGTCTAAATCGAAGTAAACCCGAGCGGTAACTAACAAGAAACTCTTGACAGAAAAATCTAAAGAATTGCAAATAATTCAGGTGGGGCCCACTTCAACAACAAACCGAAGTGAGAAGACGGATCAAAATTGACGCGTGTTTACAAATACCGAGATTCAACTGATGTTGTACCGGTAACCACGTAAGAATTCATCTTGAATATTGCTGATATCAGTTAATCTTAACTAAATCTATAAATATAATAAGTTTTTAGGCTTGATTTTCGCTTCAAGATTTGCCGAAAGATACGTTTATATTGGGCCTTTAAAGAAAATCCTTTTTACGACATTTGTTATAAGTCAGTCTTGTTTCTGGCATCAAATGTCATTGTGTATTCGTCAAGCTAACTATACTTCGTAACAAACCACAATGGATGACAAAAGATGTCTTTTTATCATCTACAAACAAGAAAAAAAAAGATAAACTGAATGGAAATACGACCCATCGTTATAATTCCCGATATACGAATGCTAGGAATGTCCGTGTTTATACATGTATATTATTTGGATAGTATTTTGATGGGAAACGAACAGCGAAGCACAGGCGGAGCTCGAGTATAACGTATTGTCAGCCATTTGCAGGGCTATACATGTATCTTTTATAAAATGTTGTATGTTTACATGTATATTTCTGTCCATTCCTTGGAAACAACAGCTATAAAACAAGATTTACCAGACGTCAACAAAGCAGCGAGCGAATATAAATCAGTAATACTGTATGACTTTTGTATAGATCAGAGATAAGAACACATGTACACCACAACACTTACCTGTTGAGAACTCACCAGACCAGCGCCATGTTGCTCATTGATTAGCTTTGCTCCAGGTAGGTTACTAGACAGTGCTAATGCGGTTTGGGTAGTTTGTACGAGTGACCTACTTCGTGGGTGGATCTATAAATAAACGGTTTACAATCCTCCGCTTAAATCTGCTTTCTCAATGGAGTAACGAAGGGACGAATAACAGGTATACAATGTACGTAATACCCAGTCATGGGTATACAAATACGTTTGAACATATGCCCACGTTGGGTATGTACACATGATCACTTTCAGTGTACACACCCAACCACTTACGGTATTGCGACATCTATCTATAAGAAAAAGAACGGTATTGCGACATCTATCTATAAGAAAAAGAACGGTATTGCGACATCTATCTATTAGAAAAAGAACGGTATTGCGACATCTATCTATTAGCAAAAGGTCGGGGACTCATTCAGTTTTTATTATTTTGTTTAACATCATACTTACCTTAGGGTATATACAAACGTACGATAATGTATATGTCGGGTGGGGACTTGGTGGTGAATGATACTTAAGCACCTGAAAAACAACAACAGACCTGCGGTCGACCGACCTATTTAGGCCTTTAACCAACGATCCATTGCCAGATGTCATTTTGTATATGAACATTGCTTGAATACATATCAAATGGTAGCTTTGTTTTGGAATTATTTATTCTAAAAATAAGTTCTATGTAGTACAAGCCTCAAAGTGAAAATGATATTAAAAATGACATTGTGGAAAGAAAACAACTAATTTAATATACATGTATATAAAGAGGCTACACAACGAGTGGTTGTTGGATATAGAATTTATATCACTCGAGTGAATTATGTTTTAAGGTTACATAAGACACGGGCTTTAGCGAGTGCCTTTTGAAACTTTTTAAAAGTAATTAACGAGAGTGAAATAAATACAATATTCAATAACCACGAGTCGTGTGACCCTGTTTCTGCCACAATTTCAGTCCGAAACAACTGGCGAGAAGCGCGAACTAACGACAAACGACAAACAAGAAGAACCCCGGCAACGACAAATATATTGGAAAGAATACATGCAAAAATGTGAGCCTAGTTGACTACTTGATTGTATCCTCAAATATAGTTCCTTTATTGAATCATTTTGAAGTTCTTGATTTTAATTCTCTCATATCAGCTGTACACTGTAGATTAGTGTTTCATTTCAAATGTTCTGATATGTAAATGAAAGAAAATAACAATCTCATATTATTGAAAAAGTTGGTAAGTGGGTGAATGAAAAAAGCAGAGTTGGTAGATAAAGTATGAATTGAAAATAATGATGAACTACGAGATATGAATATGAAACTTGATGACTTTCAAGAGTATCCCTTGAAAGCATCACAATCCAAATTAAATGACATAGTAAATAATATATCTCATTTGTTTAGAGAGACGGCAACAAGTGTGTTTGGTACGAAAAAAAAATATGCCACTGTAAAAAATGAATATCTCGGAGAAAGACAAACCTTGGTTCAAACGTGAATGTACATAATGTACTTTAAAAATAAAGGAATTTCATGATGCTACAATCTGATTAAAATACAGATCCTTGTTCTCACTCCCGTTTTACAAGGATCTGAAAACATCCCATAAGAGGTCACGTTCAGATGACCTTTGTCGCCTCTTCACTTAACTCTGAAATAATTTT
Organism: Mimachlamys varia; assembly: GCA_947623455.1. NCBI lineage: Eukaryota > Metazoa > Mollusca > Bivalvia > Pectinida > Pectinidae > Mimachlamys > Mimachlamys varia. Next base: position 15,562,636 of record OX392541.1, read on the forward strand.
CCAATGACCTGTCATCTTGCAGTAAGTCATTTCGTCACATTATCACATCAACTTTTTGGTGACAAAATGATTAAACGCAGATCTTAACGCAGCATAGAGGAGTGTACGGAACGGCGCGGAGATCAAGATATGATTTTAATCAGACTGATGATGCTGAGAAAAAGTACAAAATATGTAAAAGTAATGCTAATCGTAAAAAATATTAACTAGGAAAAGTAGAGAGTATAGGAAATTGATTAATACAAATTATAGAAAGTATCTAGAAAAAAACTGAGAGTGAAATGAGGAATATTTCTATGTATGATCCAAACGCATTCTGGGATATCCTTAATAGAGTTGACAGATCAAAAACATCTCATAAAGCTGAATTGTCAATTACTGAGTTGCACAACCATTTTAAAAATTTGAATTTCCATAACAGAGTAGAGGAAGTATTCGAAGCCCCGAGTATTAATGAACGTCTATATGATAATATACTATAACTATAATATACGAATCACTTCTGAAGAGATCGCTAACTCGATTAGATACACTGTAGTTAGAGAATAACTAAGCATGTGGTAAAGACAAAATATATAGTGAGTACATTTATACAATGTAGTACGATCGATACTATGTTACCGACATACGTTAAACTATTTAACATTGTTTTCACATCCATTTTAAATTCCAGATTGTACGAGCTGCCAGATGAAATTAATCTTATAAGTTATGCACAGGTGGGTTTTAGAAAAGGACATTCAACCGTAGACAACATTTTTATTTTACATGCACTGACATCTATATATTTATCTGTGGGTAAAAACTCTACTGTGCCTTCATCGACTTCAGAAAAGCGTTTGACTCGGGTTGGCGTATAGGTTTATGGCAAAAGATCCTTAAAAGTAATGTAACGGGCAAAATTTTCAACGTCTTGTATGGCATGTACTCCTATACCAAATCTTGTGTTAGAAATCGATATGATGTATCTGAAATGTTCACATCTAACATCGGGTTAAAACAAGGAGAACATTGCTCACCTTTTCTATTTGCTTTGTTTATTAACGACTTGAAGACTTTTTTTGCTTAAACAAATGTCGATTGTCTTGTGAAAAATGACGAGTTATGTCATGACAATATTGATATGTATGTCAAAATGTTTACCATTTTATACGCCGACGACGATACGGTATTAATGTCAGAAACGGCTAAAGGTTTACAAACAATGTTGAATAATTGCCAAGAATTTTATAACAAATGGAGGCTTACGGTAAATGCTAAGAAATCAAACATTGTCATATTTTCTAAAAGAAAGATAAAGATAAGAAATTGTTTTTTATTTAATAATCAGCAATTAGACATCTAGGATGCTTTTTCATACTTAGGGGTATTTTTCAATTATAATGGAAACTTTGCGATAGCAAAAAAACATTTGTCAGATCAAGCCAAAAAAAGCACTCTTTGCTGTGTATCGGAAAATAAGAAATGATAAACTACCAGTTGACTTACAATTTAAATTATTCGACACATTAATCGCTCCCATTTTGTTATACTCGAGTGAAATTTGGGGATATGAGGATGTAAGTCAACTTGAAAAAATACATCTGCAGTATTGCAAACGAATTCTCGGTTTAAGGAAAAATACATCAAATTGTATGATATATGGTGAGACCGGAAGATATCCAATTGAAGTTGATGTTAAACTGAGAATGATTAGTTTTTGGCACACACTTATTAAAAGCGAAAAATAAACTTTCAAGCTGTATGTACAAATTGGTGTATTCTCTTCATGGATCCGGTCAAATTAAGCTCAAATGGATTAATTATGTTAAAAATATCTTCGACAATGTCGGATTAAGTTATGTTTGGATGAACCAGAAAACATTCTTCCCGATATCAACTACCTCACAAAAAAAACACAAACTTTACACGATCAGTTTATTCAGACTAGGTTTAAACAGCTGGAAAACTCGTCATGAGGACAAATTTATCGTATTTTTAACTTGAAAGATTATCATACACGACTAAACGGAAAAGACAGGAAGATACATAAACATGTTATATGTACAAACATAAAACTTCCGGTCGAAACAGAAAGATGGACAGATATTCAGCGACAAGACAGATGTAACAAAGTGGGACTTACTGCTGAGGTGTACACAATCTGGCTTAAAATGAAACTCCGGACACAAGCTTAAGGTGCTTGCAATTAGTATAACCGTACCAATAGTAATTAGTTAGCGGTAATTAGTTCGCGCGGGATTCATAGGTGGTCTACGGGGCAATGATCTAACAGCAGATTAAGATCTATCGAACAGCTTCCATATGTCAATCAGTGTTGGAAGAGTAGAAATATAATTGCAGTCATTTTTTTTTGTTTGGGAGGCATACAAATGAGTATGGGATAAGGGATTAGGGAGAGCGATACAGACCACGGGAATGGACGGACCGACAATAACTAACACCTGAAGAAACCGATGAATAAAACTACAGAACTTTACCAACAACACTTTGTCACTCTTGCTGTTACACAGAATATGTCCTATTTTTACTACAGGAGTAGGAGATGAATTTCATTTTTGATTTATATGTAATAGTAGTAAAGTAGTACAGTTAAGACATAAATATATCCCTACCTACTTTTACAAAAAAAAAAACATTTACTATAAAATGAAAGGAATGTTTACAATCTTTTATAAAAAAACTGTTAATAAATATAAGCCAGTTTGTCCGAAAACTTTCTAATATGTTATGATATCACAATATTACAGTAATTATTTATGGTACTGCTTGATGTATTTTTTTTCAACGGTGCTACATTGTAATTGATTGTAACATATATATATATATATGTGTGTATTGCCTGCCACGCTTCAAACATGAAAAAAGAAATGTGACCTCTTGTTACACATACCGTGTGTCTGAGTGAATAAAGAAATCTTGAAATCTTGGGTTCAAAGGTCACTTGCTTCACGCCTACTTTGAGCGTCAAGACAATAGCGAGTTACAATAATTGTTCTTTGGCTTCCGTTCCTACACAATAACGTTCATTATGTATCACAACATATGATACAGACTTAAAAGAAATTTTAGACACTCTGGTATTTATAAAAGGAAAGGAATTTTAAACATTCTAGTATCTTATTAAATGAAGGCCTCTCGTTCTCCCACGGAACTAAAGTTTCAATAAATCATCAAGCAACAAAAAAATAAAAATCACGTCTCCGTGCATTTTTATAAAGACGACATGATATAGATATAAATAAGTTCAAGTTCAAAAATATTTGAACTTAAACTTTAAATAAGAGTTCTGTATGTAAATAATATATATCAGTTGAGCCAGGCCTGGATTCGTAGTTAGATACCACAAATTGCTAGTGTTGTGTTTTTGCGATGACAAAATGCGCTACCCCACCTGGGCCCGTATTCATGAATCCCTTTTTAGGCTTAAGTTTAATTTATATCGATTGTGGTAAAAGCAATTTTTAAAAAATCATTCAAATCAGGTCAAATGACCCAAAAAGTTAATGAAAACATTGAAAACACTTCATTGACAATATACGATCTGTATTTTTAAATTATAACTTGAATAAGAAATCAGACTTAAGCATAAACGCCACGATTGAGCACGAAAACGTTAATATGCCTTGGCTCAATCACAGATCAATTGTAATATAACATGGTTCTACTGCCTTTCAGGTGTATCAAATTAGTCAAGAACGTATAAACCTGCTGTGGATTTGGGGAACATTGTTTTGCTTACTCAGTAATTTTCTCGTCTGTGAAATTGGGCTAGAGGTGAGCAAATCTTTATAATACGTCTCTCCCCAGGAGTGTGAATGACAGGTCTGTGACACAGATCTAGATCAGCTAAAGATAGACACAAAAACAAACATACTCAAATTTCGATGTTTTATTCACAATGAGCAAAAAGCTAACCAGAATAAATTAAAAACAATACTAAAATCTATGTAGAGAAAATCGGTCTCAGACAAATATTATTTATTTTAAACTGGACATTATTAAACCATAAATATGCAAAAAGAATTGTTTACCTATCTGTTAATTTCAGGTAATTACTTACATAGTAATAAATTGAATTAATCAGAATTTTGTTCTACTAAGTATTCGATATTCCATGTCATTGTGTGCTTTTTTTCAGTAAGATGTTAAATATGTTTTACATATTTTTATTTTTTTTTGATTTTTCAGAAATTTTACATAAATATACAATTACAACACATGTAAACATTCATTCTCACACTCACACTTTCTCATCGACACTGCATTATGAACATCACGACATAAATGTATCATCATCATCATCAGCAGCAGCAGCAGCATCATCATCATGATATATTTTACATATTTTATCATATTTAAGGCAAGGAGGTATATGGCGGGTTGCTATGCCTATTTCCCCAAAACTGTGCTCCGCTAGTGTGCGTGTCCAACCGTGCGGAACTATGACGCGTAATCGGTTATTTTTATTCTATTAATAGGTTATTGAAAACAGATTATTTGGTATTTCGACATTATTTGTTGTGTATGTAGATACTAGATATAATAATAATAATAAATATACAATATTTGATATAGCGCCCTATCTAGCTAACATAAACCACTCTAAGCGCGTTACAGTACATATATATACAATTCTTATACAATCAATACAATTAACACATACAGTTCTTATTATACAATTCTGTTGAGTTTGCAGGAGCCGTCTTATCAGTCCTAAACCACCTTGCTAATATCTCTGTATGTGCGTATGCTTTATTACCGGGGTATCATTATAATAATAAATATACAACATTTGATATAGCGCCCTATATAGCTAACATAAGCCACTCTAAGCGCGTTACAGTACATAGATATACAATTATCTTACAATCAATACCATGAACACATACAGTTCGATCATATACAATTCTGAAGAGTTCGAAGGAGCTGCCTTATCAGGCGCAAACTACTTGTCCTATACCACCTGGATAATATCTCCATATGTGTATGTACGCATGTGCGTGTGCTGGAGATGAATTGTGTTCTGTTTGTAGTGGGACCGTGTTTCTAACGGCATCTTTTAGAGTGCCACCTCACTTGAATGCTACAGCACAGATACTGCAACACCCACCCTAGACCATTTTATACTCCACCTGGGTTGTTGGAGTTGTGTGGGCAGGAGAAAAACGCTTTCTCTGAATGATCCATGCGTATGAAGATTACGGGGATCGAACCCAGGCCGCCTGCATGGAAGGCTGGAGTGTTAACCACTCGACCAATCCGCCCATTATATAGTAACTATTGGTGTTTGGAGAGTTAACAGAGAAATAAAAATAATTTTATTCGATGTTTTACCAACCTGACAAACTTGTATTATACACGTGGTCAGGCATTTGTAACACGCTTCGATAGTGTGTCGAACTGAATAGTACATAATATAACGAGAATATTATTGACAAAACAGATCAATTCAATTAAAATATAAATACATGTAAATGTTTTATCAAGCGAAATCAAATACATGACTTTTTAAAGAAATAAATGTAATACGAGATATTAAAAAGAACAAAAAGTGAATAAATGATGGGGATTCGAACCTAGACCGTTTATTTCCTGGGCCCAGTTGTTCAAAAGATAATTAGCTTAATCAATGATTAGCGCAAATTTTATTTTTTTTATCCTGTAATTTCAAAACAAAACCATAGATTGATTTACAACTTCGCAGATATTAAATATCTAACATTGTCAACTTACATACAGACTATTAAGATTGTAACTTGTATATTCATAGAATTATTCAAGTTTGAAAAATATCGTTAAATAGTGATTAAGCTAATCACCCTTTTAACAACTGGGCCCTGGTCACAAGTATACTGCGTTACACGTTCGGCTATATCGGACATGAACAAATGTGGAAATAGAAATTGCTTTAATCAACGCGACACCTTTCGAAGTATTGAGAAACTTAATCAACAACGTTTTTCTTTATTTTCAGAACTTTTCCAAACGGGGACCACTTTGCCGAAGTATGCTTTGTTTCTGTTTCTTACATCACGGAAAAAATTGTATTCAAAAGTTGGTTCTCGGATGGGAAAGTGTTCAAAGTATTTGTTTAAAGTCTGGGAAACCCCATCATTTTCGTTGATACAATGAATATGGCTATATTTGAAGTACAGTTTTGTATTATATAGGCAATACTTAATATATCAAAATTTCAAAAAATCGTATTCAAATGCTTTGTTGTATTGTCTATGCATTTACGCTACCAGAAATGATTTATTCGTTAACATTTTTGTCCATTTTTTAAACTGCCAATTTAGGGAAATTGGGACAGATTTCCGCCATACTTTTTTAAACGATATGAAATTTCATGTTTTCAACATATTATTATTGTCCTGTTTCTATTACTAGATCATGTGTTTAATACAAATTATTTATATATACATTTTCCTTGCTCTAGACTTACATTGAGTATTAATAATTCGATGTTCTTACACAGCGCTTTATCGACACCTAGTTCAAAGGTCGTGTCAAAGCGATTTACATATTATGGTATTAAAAAGGTTTTGGGCCTTTAATGGCAGCAAGCAAATATCTTCCTTAAATCCATGCAGGACACACAGCCGGTGCTGCCATTTCGGCGCTCACAAATAGCATTCTACAATAAAAGCACACTTTCCTACCATGTATTAAATTACAGATGCACAGACTGTACAAAGCGGAGTAAATAAACTATTGTGGTCAAAGATACAATAAAGTACAGTGACCTGACTCGAATTCGCAACATTTTGGTCACCGACTCGGCGTTTGATAACTAGACAGTCTATCGATCACGTATGCAAGCCTCGTTTTTGAAGGTACATCTAGCCTTATCCTCATTACGCTCTTTCATTTTAAGTTGCAACGCCAAATATCAAAATATTTAGTTAGGGGACGCTTTTCCAAAACAAAAACAATAACCATGTGCATACATTTTTTACCTCTTAACAACTTCAACCAATCAGAAGTTTGCTTACAAAATACAGCGCCAAACATACCGGTATATGACGTCATCACTTTTTGTGTTGTCTGATTTTTGAGGTTATCCGATATAACCTGAAAATGTTTAACATTGGGGGAATAGGTAGAATTTAAGAATATGAATACAAAGGCGACATATCAGAAAATAACAACGCACCAACATCGCCCTTATCCGAACTCAAAATCGATGAAACCAGTGGCAAAATATGAACAAATAAAATGTTTACACAGAGACTCATTGAGGCTAACTGGAACTCTTCATGATTTTACAAAGCATTTCCCACATCATGATTCTGCATCCAAAGCATATAACTTGTTTGATGATATCATATAGTCTGTCTGTAATAATATGATCTATACCTGTTTGTTAAACATAATCCATGTAGCATTAATACGCGAACACAATACTTTAAATGAAAAACAAACAATTATATTACCGTATATCGGTTTTTTTCAGCGTATGATAAATTTCGCGATTTCTGTTAAAATCATAGGTTTTATATTTAGCGTATTTCATTTTTAGCGGTGATCCAGCTACTTCATCAAATTAAGCATATGTATCATGTATTTATTGAAAACCCTCAGGTATTGCATTAAATGCTATCGCTAAGGATACAGTAGCACGACAGTATGCCGTTGTAGGGCCACTAAAGTTACACCAGGCCGTGCTTTGAGATAATCATACAGTTTTACCAACCATTTTGAACCTAATGATTTCATCTTGTACTGTATCTGCATACTGTATAATGAAACCAATTTTAACGATATTTTCTTTTTCGCGATGGTGTGTTGTCGCGAACATAGCGAAAATTAGACACTCGCTAAAAAAACCCAATATACGGTATCAAAAAATGTCATGTTTAGTACAAATAAACTTCTTTGTAAAACATGATAATCTGACATGCAAATCAAATTAAATCTAATAATTACTATTGCAAATGTATTACATGAAAAGCAGAAAAACTCATAAATATTATGTTTTAGTATCTTCCAGACGATTCATAAATTGGCAAATATATGATATCAAAGTATATTTACATTTGCGCTGCAACTCACTATATGAACATTACCAGCAAAAATGCCTTTTATAAAAGTATGAAAGCAATGTTACATCCATATTCAGTATGAAGCCCTAGCAGGCTTCATTCAATATGGATGTAACATGGATGACCTTTCATAGCACTATGAAAGTTAAAAAAATGACTTTCAATCCTTATTTAACTTCCCACACAAACAATGTATACAATCAACATGCGATTTTTTATGTTGCAGTGTTTCAAGACCGAATGGTTCCTTTATCATAGTATGATTGAGTAAGTTTATTTTTGTTTCTCTTCATTTGCAGCTAAAGGATGTACTCGAATATAATATCACTATCATATATAATGAATACATTTTGGGTGACCAGATATATAGTCATGTCACCCTAAGAGTCACGCTCTTTTCATGACGACTTTAGGGAATATATTGGTCTTTTGGGTGAATTATTAGACTGTTTCGGTTTTTAATTTTGAAGATGTAGTGATGTGGTAACTTTATTTTTATCTGTGATCCAAATTGTATTCATATTGACTGTACACTACCATTTGTTCAATTATCATATTGACTTGTTTGATGCTTACTTGGATCTAAACAAGATTTACATGGCGGATGTCGTCGATGAAGCAGAAGACGTTTACTCATCCGGAACACCTGGGCCCGTATTCATGAAACCGTTCTCATGCTCAAGCATGGATTCTGTGCTCAAGCCTTATTTCTTGTTATGGCTATAAATTATTAAATCAATCTAATTTTGTCAAAGTTTTGGTAAAAAGTTAAAGAGGCATGAAGTCGAAAACTGTTTTCAACATTTGCAATGACTTTTTGACCCTCCGCCATGATTCAGGTGAGTTTCAAAAATCTGACTTGGGCACAGAATCAATGCTTGAGCATGGGAACGTTTATAAAATACGGGCCCAGATCTTATTCTCTTGTGCTTTTCCGAGAGCTTCCATTAAATCTTTCCTTTGTCCCTATTTTGCCCCTTGTTTAATCGATTTTGAGCTTGGATTATGGTTTTGTTGACGCTTTGGTATTTTCTGAATTTTATTTTGACTGCAGCTACTGTTGTGTTTACATTTGGCGCTTACAATCGTACTGACGTCATCAGTGTATACAACTTTCATTCTTAATACACAGGTTCAATAGCACATTCAATAGGTTACTTAAATAAAGGGAAATGGTCGCACTTATTATGTTTTCTTCTTTTTTAATTAAGCGTGATAAGTGATGTTAAGTTTGTCATTTTTATCAAGTAAACATGCGCATGACTCTGTGCATTGACGCTAAATTTGAACAAATACGGACATATCTTGATTTATAGACTGTAAACATCAACTAATAAAACAATATCACAAACATGCCTCTACAAAAATAAGCATAATGCATGATTCAATAAAAGCAGGAAAATTTTTATCCTTATCAGGGATTATGCATAGCATGAAGTTTAATTCAAATTGCATAAAAGTAGCAAGATACCAAATTGTTTTTACCGCCCTTTGTCGCTTTTGAAAATGGTTTTTCTAGTAAACAAGATGCCCATGGGCCTAAACGGTCATCTGACAATTGCAAACACTTATAGCAGGGACACACTCCTTAGTTCAAAAGTGTTCAAACCAGCATCATTGTCATAAACTATCTGTTCAGATCTACAGTCGGTTACGAAATTTATTTATGGTGTTGTCAAAGCAATGAACAACATATCGGCCATGCTTGTTATACACTTTGCAATGATTTGGTATTCTCCTATTTGATTGGCATTGCAAAATCAAAAGCGTCTTAGCTATAGTAAATGTATACCAGCATTGTGGAATACAAGACTGTATCACAACTACTTTCACTTTCAGAAATTTCTATCCTTCAGTGTATGTTAACAGGTATTTTACTAATCTTTAATGGATTTTAAATGATAACATGAAACAATGCTTCTTGTTTTTGCTGAAAATATAGCGGATCGATACAGTATCGTAATTTGCTGCTTTGAATCGATACTTGTATCGCGTGGAAGTGAACCGCGATCACTCAATCGATGTATCGTCCCTGCCCTAATTCCTGGCCGCGGCACTCGGCTGGAATAGGTGTTTATTTAAGATGATTGCTTTCCCAAAATGGGATTGATGTGTTATATCAAATTCTGCTAAATTCTCCACGTACAGGAATTAGGATTTAAACATTAATACTTTTCCACTTTCACAGTGCCCTGAAGACCAGTCTCCTGTATGTAAAATATGATTGTTCTTCTTCAATTACATTTGAAGTAAAGCTGAGAAAGGATTTGGGGCCCCGCCCCTCTGGCCTCTGGGACCAGATCAGTCGCATTTATATAAAATCTTATCACCTTCTCCCAATGATGCTTCACATTAAATTTGGTGCTGATCGATTCAAGCATTAAGGAGGAGGAGGATTTTAAAGCAAAAACTCAGCAAAGTTCCCCTTTTGGGGCCCCGCCCCTTTGGTCCCAGGGGTCTGATTAGCCTCATTTATATAAAATCTGATCGCCATCCCCAAATGATGTTTCACACTAAATTTGGATGCAATCCATTCAAGTAATAAGGAGGAGTAGGAATTTAAAGCAAAAATTCAGCAAAGTTCCCCTTTTGGGCCCCGCCCCTCTGGCCCCAAGGATCGGATCAGCCTCATTTATAAAAAATCTGATCGCCCTCCCCGAATGATTCTTCTCACCAAATTTGGATGCAATCCATTCAAGCATTAAGAAGGAGTATAGGATTTTAAAGCAAAAATTCGGCAAAGTTCCCCTTTTCGGGCCCCGCCCCTCTGGCCCCAAGGGTTGGATCAGCCTCATTTATATAAAATCTGATCGCCCTCCCCCAAATGATGCTTCACATCTAATTTGGGTGCAATCCATTCTAGCTTTAAGGAGGAGTAGGATTTTAAAGTAAAAATTCAGCAAAGTCCCCTTTTGGAGGCCCCGCCCCTATGGCCCCAAGGGTTGGATCAGCCTCATTTATATAAAATCTGATCGCCCTCCCCAAATGATGCTTCACATCAAATTTGGATGCAATCCATTCAAGTATTAAGGAGGAGTAGGAATTTAAAGTAAAAATTCAGCAAAGTTCCCCTTTTCGGGCCCCGCCCCTCTGGCTCCAAGGGTTGGATCAGCCTCATTTATATAAAATCTGATCGCCCTCCCCCAAATGATGCTTCACATCAAATTTGGATGCAATCCATTCAAGCATTAAGGAGGAGTAGGATTTTAAAGCAAAAATTCAGCAAAGTCCCCTTTTGGTGGCCCCGCCCCTATGGCCCCAAGGGTTGGATCAGCCTCATATATATAAAATCTGATCGCCCTCCCCAAATGATGCTTCACATCTAATTTGGATGTAATCCATTCAAGCATTAAGGAGGAGTAGGATTTTAAAGCAAAAATTCAGCAAAGTCCCCTTTTGGTGGCCCCGACCCTATGGCCCCAAGGGTTGGATCAGCCTCATTTATATAAAATCTGATTGCCCTCCCAAAATGATGCTTCACATCTAATTTGGATGCAATCCATTCAAGCATTAAGGAGGAGTAGGATTTTAAAGTAAAAATTCAGCAAAGTCCCCTTTTTGAGGCCCCGCCCCTATGGCCCCAGGGGTCGGATCAGCCTCATTTATATAAAATCTGATTGCCCTCCCCAAATGATGTTTCACACCAAATTTGGATGCAATCCATTCAAGTATTAAGGAGGAGTAGGAATTTAAAGCAAAAATTCAGCAAAGTTCCCCTTTTGGGGCCCTACCCCTCTGGCCCCAGGAGTTAAATCAGCCTCATATATATAAAATCTGATCGCCCTCCCCAAATGATGCTTCACACCAAATTTGGATGTAATCCATTCAAGTATTAAGGAGGAGTAGGAATTTAAAGCAAAAATTCAGCAAAGTTCCCCTTTTCGGGCCCCGCCCCTCTGGCCCCAGGGGTTCGATCATTTATATAAAATCTGATCGCCCTCCCCCAATGATGCTTCACACCAAATTTGGTGGTGATCCATTAAGAAATGAAGGAGGAGTAGCATTTTGAAATGAAAAGTTTACTGACGGCGCACGGCGCACGGCGGACGGCGGACGACGACGGACGAAGCACGATGACTATAGGTCATCCTGACCCTTCGGGTCAGATGACCTAAAAACAGCATGTTTTCTTAACAAATTGGTTACGTACTTCATCTTCACTGCATCACAAAAAACACATTCTGAATAATCAACTAGTGTTCATCAATTTTCGAGAAATAAATATAAGGATTGAAAAAGTACTGCACTATCAATTTAAGATGTTTTTCTGCGTTATAGCGTAATTACATTTTACAGGCATGCTAATATTGTGCAGTAATCTAATCTTAGGACTAAAATTTATCAATACTTTTGTTTTTAACATTTATTATCATACCGACACTGTAAAGTGATTTGTTGCATGATATAATCATTAAAATGTGTAAAAAATGCATTTTTACAATGTTCAGCATTTTTTCCATACCAGTTCAGGTACACCCATGGTAGGTCAAGGACGTGGTCCATACTCCGTCACTAAGGCAACGCAAATAGGCAAACATGGTGTTTGCATATGTGCCATTGGAACAGGTATAATACGCGTTGCACCCAACATTCAAGCAATTGACATCTTTGTGAGATGAAGATGATTTCATAATCGGTGGATTCGGGCACTCTGGAAAGAAGAAAAGGCAGCTAAGTATTTTGCTTACTTTGTGTAAAGCAAACACAAAAACAAGAATTATTTCATATATGATACTTTTATTACTTGAGGTTTTGTAAGAGTTAAGTCCCTTGTCCCTGTATACCCTTATAGGGTTTATTCATCATGCAAAAATATAACCAATAGCCAAAGAATCGTTCTGTACACTGCCAACTAAAGACATGATATTCCAATTGAATACTAAGTGGGGTTTATCACTTGTCACTAATGTACTTGTTATTTTTATTTACAAATATTTGTTGTAAACAAAATTGCAACTATAATTCGGATTTTGTTTTACATGTTGCACATATTGTATAATTTCGTTATAATAACCCCTTCGATATCCATATCGCTGTTCTTTTGATGATGATCGAAAAAAAAATTCGTGAGAAAAAATTCAGAAAGTTTGTGATTGTAAAGTCTATAAAAATATGGCCGTGAGGGACCATTACAACAATGGGAGCCGTTTAGACGGGTTGAGTGACCATTATATCCAGGGAAGCCGACTATTGTTTCCTAGCAAGGCAAAAACTAAAATGTCTGTAATTCCTAACAAATGAGTTACGTAATTCATCTTCACTGCATCACAAAGAAAACAAAAAACACATTCTGAATGACCAACTATTGTTCATCAATTTTCGTTAAATAAATATAATAAATTTTAACTTTGCGTTAGAAACAAGTGTTGTCACGATTTTCGCGCCATAAAAAACATACTGAATATAACGCAACCCATTGCAAGTCGAGTTCAGGAATATTTAAGGATTAACTTTCTATTTTGTTTAGGTTATCGGGGGATAACTACAATGGAAAACGGGTAAATTCAATAACCAGCGAAGCCGGTTATGTATAATTTACCCGTTTTCCATTGTAGTTATCCCCCGATAACCTAAACAAAATAGAAAGTTAATCCTTATATTTACAGTATCTTTCTGTGAAATGTTCGTAACTATTTTGTTTATTATAGTCAAATCTTCGGACACAGATTTCATTTCAAAACTAATAAACGTGGGAATGTTTCAATAAATGTAACAGCATGACATTTGCAAGCTCCGCCTACGTTATTTGTTGGTGACGTCACACAATTGTGTTTCAAACTGTAGGATTTGCATAGCTCCGCCCACATGAATTGTTGTCGACGTCATAGGAATTTGTCACGTGTTTGACTATAGTTATGCAGTGATAATGATAGTCTGTTGAGTAATGGTTATCGAGTGAATGTCATTGTAGACTGTAAATATATAATAATGAACTAAAATAAAATGAACCCTTCATGAATATTATAAGTAAAGATGGAGGAATGGTGATCGAAGACGGGTGTTTACAGCTTTTTGGCCACAATTTTTCAAAACTTGTAAAAAGTGATGCTATTTCGTATAATGCAGTACCTTTAACGCCTATAACACGAAAACAGAATTCAGTTTGATGCTTAAATAACCACACAACATTTATTGGTTGCTGTCTTTACTTACACCCCCGTTCAATTTTCCTATCGTGAACTTTCCATTTCTTGATAGTAACATCCCTGTTTCTCCAACCTATGGTGTTTACATGTCGCAGTTGATTCGTTATTCTGGGGCTTGCTCTAAATATCGTGATTTTCGTGATCGATGTCGGCACAGGGATTCGAGAGAGGCAGGTTGATCAGAATAAGTTTTCTGGCCGCCATTTTTGTCTCATTGAAAAATATTCTGTATCTTTGAGTGATATGAAGATAGACGTTTTTGAGTATGCTCATTAGTATACTTACTTAAGATTTACATGGCGGATGTCGTCGATAAAACAGAAGACGCTTACTCTTCCGAAACACTTGGTCTTATTCTCTTGTACTGTTACAAGGGTATCCATGTAAATCTTTCCATCGTTCATAGTTTGACCCTAGTTGAATCGAGTTTGAGTTCAGATTTTGATTTTGTTGACGTTTCGATATTCTTTAATTTTCTTTTACACCAAGAAAGAAGGTAAGAAGTCCATGCTTACACTTGTAAATAATACATAAATATAAATAGATGCTCATGTATTGTGAAGTTGGTAGTTCTTTACTTACATGTATCAATATCGTTTTTGAAACAGCGCCATGAAAGCAAACACGTGTGTTTTAAAGAAGGAAGTCAAACAAATAGTTTTAGAGATGAAAACTGGTAGCCAATCAAAGCGTTTTGAAAACAGACAAATGGTAGGCAACTACAGAGTTTTAGAGATAAAGAAATTGTAGGCAACCATATTATTTTGGAGACAGAAAAATGGTAGGCGACCACAGTTTTAAAGACAAAGAAACGGTAGGTAACCACAACGATTTGGATACAGAGACATGGTAAGCAACAATAGAAATTACAGTACATTATTGTAACCAAGCCAAAATTACCTCTGAATTCAAATTAAGCATATACTTACGAATCAACTGGCAACTGAAGTCAGCGTCACTAAAGACACCGCTGGTTAAACACTGAATAATACCACTACCGCCGGTCAGTCTGTAGTTTGTTGCACACGTGTAGGTAATCGTTTCTCCGACATTCACCACATTATTTGTGATTGCATTTGCATTAGTAACAACGGGAGGATTGCGGCATTCTGTAAATAATGAAAACACTAGTATCGATTGCGAGTTTATACCAATAAAAACATATAAGATGAAGCTGACTATTTGGCTATCGTTGAAATGTCTTAGACTAATAACTGTCCGTGATTGCTTCGCCCCATGATCAGTTGAGTAAATACTGCTTGCTTATGCAAAAACCTTTTTAATTTTTAAAAAAATATTCATGTTATTCAAAAATTTTATTTCATTATGACTTGCACTGATTAAGTGACAATATCTCTTTAGTGACAACACTAGATAATAATGAACTAAATAGTCAACTATCTAGCCCAGAATAGCGTAGCGTTTGATGTTTTTGATATTGTTGAACACTTGGATGTTGCTAAAGTTTGGATTCGTTGGCACCTGCTCCAATCAAATGAAACACATAAAAAATAGTGATACCAATAACACAGCTTCATACACTACGCTTGTAAATGCGTTACACACTAATGCAATATAACCATATCATTAACACAAATTGAACTTCAACATATCTACGCGTATAATTTAAGTACTACTGTTTCAATCACATTTATGGAATTTGGTCTCGTAGTTGACAATGCACTTATCTTAATCATAGCAACAATATTCAGGTCCCTGATCACACATGAAAGGACATTTACAAATTGTATATACATTTGCGCAGCAGTCAACTATAAGAACATTATTTGTAAAATGTTTTTTATATGAGAATGAAAGATGTAACACGTGGTTTACTTATGATGCCATAGACCAAGCTTGTTTAATTAGAGACATCTCGCTTTCCTTCGAATAAAACGGAGAAAGCCCCTGCGCCTAACGCTCATATTATCAACTATAATCATTAGCTCCAGCTTTATTCAAATTTGGCATTTCCGCAAATTCCGGTTAATAGACGACGCAAATACAAAAGAAGGTAATAACCAATTGTTGAAAAACTTTAAAAAATGATTACACAATTCACAGTGTTATCATCATGGATAACATGATCTGCATCCTGAAAGGGCTGAGAAAACAAGGATATGGTAAAGAAAAGATCATCTGGATAGTTTCTAAATTAATACCGATCAAACCTCGTTCCACCTGTTCAGCTATAAACTTACGAATCTCGCATTCAAAGTTGATGTTGGTGTACATCCCACTTGGTAAACACATCAGCTTGCCAGTGCCAGACTTAAGTCGGTAGTTCGTTGCGCATGTGTAAGTGGCCGACTTGCCAACACTTGTCAGCGGAGGGCTGGTCCGCAATGCGTTTGGAACATCGGGAGGAAAGTCACATTCTGTAAAATACAGATAGAAACAAAATCCGGGGCAATTGGAAAACTACGAGTTATCCGCGATAAATGAGTTGGAATTGTTTAGTGTAAATCTGGGGCTAGAAACAAAAAAACTCAAATGGGGTCTTCGAGTTATACAAGTTCGAGATTACGAGCTTAAAATGGTAAGTGAAGCTACGATGAAATGAAAATGTTTTAAAATATAACAGACCAATATTTCAAGTACATATGTATCTTACAGATAAACCTTGTGGATTTCATCTCTATAATCTATATTAATGCAGGATTGAAATCGAACCGACTGATTCGATCACATGACCAGTCATGTTGTTTGTTTTGTCATTAAGAGAAACATAGTTGAGTTAAAACAATGTTACTACAAGAAACATATACCATAGCATAAACACATAAAGCTATAATAGAATACTATACGACTCTTTAATGACCAGAGGCGAAAATAGGGAAATTCCACCCGAGGGGTTTTCAAATAAATCGAGGCTTTGCCTGAAACTCCCGATAGTGGAATTTCCCTGTACCCGAATAAGCTCAAAAGCCATGAAAATACCTTTTGACTTGCCACCATTTTGAAAATATCAACTGTTTCTTTGAGCTTTTTTGACGAAAACAAATGATATAGCGAGATTAAGCATACTCCATATTTGCAAACACAGTTTGCGCAGACAAAAATAATCTCAGCTTTCTCTTTTCGGCATTAGATTTCACCGTATCCGTGACATAACTTCATTGTTGTGCCATTGTGACGTCACGCCTAGACTGTATTGCATGACTAGATGTGTAATAGAACCACAGCGATCATAGGTGTATTGCCTTAGACAGGCTAGTATTACATACCAAGAAATGAGAGAAAGTCTGGTATGTTATCTTTCTGTGTCTTGGATATAAAACGTATATATATCGCCAAACCGATTTTATCTGCGACTTTTCGTGACTTTTCTGAAATTATCTAATATGTATACTCTCTCAGGGTTATCATCATTGTTAAAATTATCTTTATCTTAATTCTGAAAGTGCTAAGAGGACAAGCAATGATGAAATATACTGTGGTAAAGGATAAGTATAATTTAGCTTTTTTAATAGAGTGTTTCTTCTGCAATGTTTATCTCCTATAATTAGGATGAAACATTTATAAAGGTTTAATTAAATTTATTTTCTCAATCATTTTTTAAGTCTTGTACGGGCATGTTAATATATTTCTCGGTTTATCCTAACCATGCTTTTCATCGCAGAGCATTGGTTTATCGCCTGCACACTTGTGCGCTAATACCAGTAGCTCAATTTTTTATCGTTCACGCATGGTTCATAATTCGTGCATCGTGTACATACATGAAGCGCACACACAACGCTCATCGTGTAACGTTGCGCTATCCTACAACTGGACAAACACCAAAACATTATCTACTACATTTACTTAACTCAATACTAATGCCTCGAGAGACTTCATCCTTCAAATTTAATGTGAATTTTCATATTCTTATGGACTTTATTGAAGATTAATACAGGCAATGGACTAAACATGAACATGCTGAATTGGATTCACTTTCATAGTGGGTGAAATCTATCAGGTTTGCTAATCAGAAGATAATAAGCAGTTTGCGATACAAATGAAAACTAAACATGTTCGAACAACACTCAATGACCTACATGACAAGTATGTGGTTGTGTCTGCAGAAAAGGCATCTAATAACCTAATCCTGGTTTGCAAACACTATTACATTCATTGTTTTCAAAAGATGAAATTCTTTCTAACCATACATCCGTATAACAATCTTTAAAGATACTCGTTAATGATAAAGACTTTGACCTACCTCCTCTATATTGGATACCTAAACTACACAAGGATCCTTATAAGCAACGTTTCATCGCTGGCTCTTCTCATTGCTCAACCAATCCATTATCAAAACTTCTTACTACTATTCTACTAGTACCTTTAAATCAGTCCTACTTTACAGTTTTACTTTTGTCCTTTTGTGACATTGTACATTCAAGGAGTTGCATTAATGGAATGTGGATTTTGGAAAACTCAAAAGATCTTCTGATTAATCTTGAGCACCCCTTTCTCAAAAAAGGATTTTTTTATCAAAACATTTAATGTTTCCACCCTGTACACTACCATACCACATACTAAACTGAAAGAATGTCTTCGGTCTTTCATTATGGGGGCTTTATGGGGAGAAAGGTTGATGACGATACAAATCCATGGTTATGAGCTATTTTGGAGCGTACTTTGTGAAAAAAAGCTTGGATTAAATGATTGAATTCCTTGTTGACAATTTTTTCGTTGCGTTCGGAGGAAAAATTTTCAAACAGACTGCTGGCATTCCAATGGGAACTAACTGTGCCCTACGTTTGGCTGACCTGTTTTTGTCTTCATCTGCAAAAATGTAAATTACTTATATTTACATTTATGGGTTCGTTATGCAATAATTAGCTGTTTCCAACTCGCAAAGTGTTGACAACAATGAAAACCATGACCTCGCAATATAAATGGACGGTTACTGATACTTGCCGATATGTACTATATTTACACCTTAACGATGTATACTAACCCGTTAGGAGACACTTGGGAACCCCAGATCGCAGGACTATACACTGATGATGATTGATGCAGCCTGCTTGTTGACATGGATCAGGAAGAATCTGGAAAAGGATACAAGTCAGATATCATTATCTATAGAAGTAAATGTAGCAATTGCTAATTATAACGAGGGACTTCTGTCAAACCCTTGCAGTTCTGTCTACAGTTTTGAAATACATATACATACCAACATTCATAAAAATCGGAGGGTATTTAAATTTCGACTCTGAGGCAAGGCAAGCGTTGAAACAATATTCATAACATATTATGATTCCAGAACAATTTTTGCGCAGTCCACCATGACACAAAGATATGTGTTGATTAAGGGAGTGACCTGTAAGAATTGCTACGAAATGTCAAAGACCTCCTTTCTGTGTTTCTTTTGATATTATCGAAATATGATATAGATTTTTAATAATAATCTGACAATAATTCAAAATTTCAATTGTTCCTTCTCATTCTTTCTCATATTTTTCCAGCTTTTAAAAATTGTTTATCAATTCACTTTGTATTTCTTATGAGATAATCCAGAGGAGTTATTTCCCCGCCAAACTAAAAACTCTTATACCTGCGAAATAGGCCGATGACCTATCAATAAATTCACTTATTTCTAATGTATAATATATTATATCGAGTGGGTGGTCGGTGTCTACAGTGGATAGAGTACTTGTCTTTCACTGAGGCGGCCGGGGTTCGATTCCCCGACCGGACGTTAAAGTTAAAAAGTATGGAGTCACCTGCCCGACCATATGGGTTTTTCTCCGGGTATTCCGGTTTCCTTCCACAATAAAACCTTTCGTGCGCTAACATCCGAGCCAACAAGAGTAATTAATATAAGTTTGATAACTTGTTTCATAATGGTTGTAAAATAAATAAAGTTTGAATTATATTATATCGAAAAAGACAAATGCTTTCAGGAAAAGTCAATTTCACAATTCCTCATTAGCCAGCTTCTTCGAAACTTGAAATAAAAAGATATTTATTAAATGATTACCTTTGTGAAATCCGTCCGACTGATATACTCCCACAGTGGTTCGTTTGATAAAACGGTTGTGTCATCAATGGAGTTGATCTCACAAACGAAGTCCTGTTTGTTGAAGTTGACAGACCTACACGAAGAACTCGCTAAACATTCCTTCCCACACTGCTGCCTGTTCAATCCAGTTTCCTCACGATATGAGAATCCCACCAATTTCTTGTCCTCGACAATATCACGCTTAGAGCATGTTTGTTCGACGTCGGCTACAAATGGTTTGAATATTAGCGTGAGTGTGGTATATATTCAGCACAAATTTTAACCATATAAAAAAACCACTTAACACACACACATTCTGCACCTTAGAATTATGAATAGATACAGCATAATAAAAAAAGATGAATTAAAATGCATCATACAGCTGTTTCATCCTTCAAGGACGCCTCAGTGATGCTAGAGGCCAAAAGGTTGGAATCGAAAATGTCTAAGTTAATGTAGAAGCAGAAAGGCCGTGTGCGTTTAATCCATTGCATTGAACACAAGATGTTGTTACAATAATATTTCATTGTGAGGTTCTCTATCCAAACAATTATTTACTATTCAATTTATAATATTGTATTTAAATTTGCTCTACATCTTTCCTTCGCAATGAATTGTGAAGGCAAGTGTAGTTATATGTCTACATTTGCTATTGTAGCGTCATCAATCACTACTGTTTCAATCTTGTCTACACTTGATTTGCTGTCGAAAACTATTCGAAATAACTAAATTAAGCACAGCATTTTTTCAAATGTAAATCTACAGTGTAGGTAATGAAAGTTTTAGCAAATGCTGTCACAGTCCTATAACACACATTGCTATAGCTGAAATATCTTATGTTTGCACAATAGCAATGTTTGTTATAGGACTGTATTAACATTTGCTAAAGCATCCAGTGCTAAAGTGAATGGAATATTCAAACATATTTTTTCAATGACTACTTGATGTGTTCATCGATAAGAAGATTGCCAGGGCAATGTATTGTCTTTATATGTTATGCATACCAGGTTAAGTGACCGATGCTTTCGATTTTAATATCGTTGTGAACTGCGTATACCACCTATGTTTATGTACCTTTAAGACCACATATTATTCTGGTTTAAAACTTGTAACGATTTCCAGGTACGGTTGCCAATAAATAATGTCTCGTTTTACTTATTATGCATGGAAGGAGACACCAGACAACAAGACGAAATAAAGAGAAGATGAAAGACCATAAAATCCCGATCCCCGACTCTCAGGTCTCGCTTAGAAAACGTTGGGAAATCACTTTTATTTAAGAGATGGTGGTTAAAGTTTGTATCGGTGGAAGTGATTTAATTAAGGGGACATGTAGGTCTTAAATGATTTACTGAATATGTATATATAACTTATCAGATAAAATCAGTACATTACTACTTGTACTAAATATTGTTTAATATTTAGTGCAGTAAAGAGTTAGTACAAAGCAACAAGGTATTGATTACAAAAATCTCTGACGTTCGTGAGAATAGAACATGTAATGGTTCGTCTAATTATTACATTTAAGTATGGAACCCGCATTACCCCAGCAAAATTTAGATATACAGTATATGTGAACTAAGCATCATTGATGAATGGGATATTATTAAGTAAAACATTTTACCAAGGCGGATTCAACAAATTGAAACTTAAACAAAAAGACTGATCAGATCTCAAATTCGAATAAACTAGAAGCAAAATACGAACAAAGGTAATATTTACAACGAGGTCCTTGTACAAGACAATGCGACCAGGTGTTCCGGAAGAGTAAGCGTCTTCAGCTTCATGACGACAAGCGTCATGCAAATCTGTGTCATATCCAAGCAAACATCAAGTGAGAACCGAGTTATCTTTAAAAGTAAGCGCTTATGGACATACTAAAACACGCCAATCTTACTACAGTTGTGGTACCGCAAAACGCACCAAAAACTGCGTGCGTGCATCGTGCATACATCGTGCACACATCGTTCGCCCATGGTGCGCACAACCGGGCGATCTAAAGATCGTGCGTTTATGTGTGCGATTAAATCGCACACACGCACGATTTGGTACACTTGGTCGATACATATTACGGAATGAAAAACATATGGATCCCTCTTGTCCAAAAACTATTTAAATTCGCATCATATTTATTGGGATTATGTCAATTTAACAATATACAGTAAACAGTAATACAGTGATCATAAGACAGCCAAGTGCGGGTTAAGCTACCAGATGCAGGTATCAGAATATGTAAATAACATGCCGGAGTTTTACCTGTCCCGTGTGTGGCGATACGCTACGACAGCCATTACCGAGCGACCGTTATGAAAACAAACTGGACTCTTATAATCAGTTATTTGAAAAACCCTCTCCTCCCCAACACTTTACCTGTGTTTTCACACCTAGGCAAGTTTTGTAAGTGCCCCGGGCCAGAGATATCTACATATATATTGGCCATGTACAGGTACAGTTTATAACTTGGTAAAACTGGCAATATTTACTTGAATGAGAACTTGTCAATATGAGTTGAAAGTTTACATGCATGTGTCTATTTGGTTTGTTTCTAAAACTACAGAAAGACTATTATTAATTTTTAGAAATATATAGATAGAACTATCAGCTAATGTAAATAGTTAAAATATAGAAATATGTTTAAAACAACTAACGCGAAACCGTATATATTTTTAAACCATTTCTAAATTTACATCAACCACGATTGTCATCGCACAATGTTAGTCTATCGTGCGCCCACATGTGCGTTAGAAATAATCGCCCAGGATCGCATCGTTCGCATATCGTGCATACACCGTTCGCCCATCGTGCGCCCACCGCACATCGTGTAACGTTGTGCGATCCCACAACTGTACCATACAACAAAGATACAAAATATTTCTCAGAGATGGCAGAAACGTAGGGAACTTCATTTAAAGATGGTGGTTTAAGTTGATCTCGGTGAAAATGTATTGATTAAGGCGACATATAGGTCTTAAATAATTAAGTGAATGTATATATTATATCTTATCAGATAAACTCAGTACATGTACTAACGATTGTTTAATTTGGTAAAACGAAAGCACTAAGTAACAAAATATTGATTTCCCAAATCCCTGACGATCGTGGCTATAAATATGCAATGGTGCGTCTAATTACCACGGTTAAGCATTGGGACCCCTATGTTTTTACAGCAGAATTTAGATTTTCAATAGGTTGGCAGTACGCATCATTAACAAGTGTGATGGTATTAGTAGAACCGCTTACTAAAGCGGATGTGTTATCAACAAGAATCACGCGTAATTATATTATCAAATTTCGATTTTCCTATCGAGAACTTTCCATTTCTTGATAGGAGGAGCCCTGCTTCTCTATCCTTTGGTGTTTACATGTTGTAGTTGATTCGTTATTCTAGGGCTTGCTCTGAATATCAATATTTTCGTGATAGATGTCAGCTGCTGACGAACAAACTTATGGCACAGGGATTCGAGAGGTGCAGGTTGATGAAGACTATGGGCGCTTTGTCGATATCATTAAAGTTTAAACGGTAGGATAGTTCGACAAATTGCATACAGCGAGATCAGATCAGTAACTTTGCAAAACTCTCATGATTTTGGCCTAAAATACCAAAACCTGTAACACAATTTCTTTTAAATTGATGTTAGGCACTTGGTATAATAGCTTAAGTAATATGCGCAAGTTTCAAATCAATCGGATAATTATAACACTGTGAAAAGTCTCGGTCGCGGTGAACGCCACAGGAAAAGCAAATGCATTATATACTTTAGTCTCGCTCTTCACGATTAGAGTCGAAGGCGAGAGGACAAAATGGAATGTCAACAAAACATTTATCCGAGCTAAAAATCGATTTAACTACGGGCAAAATATAAACAAATTCAATATTGATACGGCGATCACTGAAATATGACAAACACGTGAAACAGGTGTTCCGGAAGAGTAAGCGTCTTCTGCTTCATCGACGACACCCGCAATTTAAATCTTGGCCATATCCAAGGAAACAAAAAGTCATCCACAGTGAGAACTTAGGCATTATTCTCAATCACTACAGGAAAGCATGGTATAGAGAATATTAAGAAACAGTAATTCAGTACGACCGCTAGTTAAGGCAAGCGTTTGTCTTTAGAACCGCTGGTCTAGTGTGAATGTATTGATTGAGCTGCATATCTATATTGAAGTGCATTGTTGTTAAAAAAACAAACAAAAACAAAACAAATCAAAACAAAGAATACCGAAGCGTCAGTAAAACACTTATCTGAATTCAAAATCAATTAAACTAGGGGCAAATGAACTAATGACAGATTTATATAGAGACAATTGAAAATATTAAAGAGAATAGGACGGACCAGATGTACCGGAAGTTGGAGTGTCGTCTGCTTCATCGACATCCATTCTGATGACGTCACCTCTGGCTTACTAGTGTCACGATTAACCAATGTAACTAAACAGAGGATATCTCGTTAATTTGGCATCCGCTTGGTGTAAGATTATGAGACTCTTTCATGACCAGGGGTGTAATATAGGGAAATTCCACCAAAGAGATTTTCAAATGCCTTTGGTGAAATACAACATTTATATAGCGCTCTATATAATTTGTAAAATTACTCTAAAGCGCTTCACAACATGTAGATAATAATTTGATACTTACAATAAATAAATAATGAAGTTATTACAATCTAAGCTAATGCGATAATATAAATACAAACTAGATAAACACAAGTCAGTTATATATACATGTCGTCTAAGTTGATACCCTAATATGCAGACGTGAAAAGGTACGTCTTCAGATGTTTCTTGAATTTGGCCAGAGTATTTGTTTTTTGGGACACACAACAATGATTCTGTCTCCGACCTCAGTGATCGTGACAGCTGATACAAGGTAACTAGCTCCCGTATATACTGGGGAGCTGTTCCATCTAGTGCCTTGTATGTGTATACCAAGATTTTGTATTGTGACCTCATGTAATATGACATCAGATATAGCCAACTAATTTTCCACAGTTCGCTGACGTTTGCATATGCAGTGTACCGTGGGTTTCCGACGATGGTACTGAGCAGTAGGAATGTATTCCGGGTCCAGATTCTTTGTTTTAAGGGCATAGCCAACGCATTGTGGCATAAAAAAACAACAACAAAACACTAGAACTATGAAGGAAAATCAAATAAAACAATACAAAACCGATAAATAAATGTTTTTGACAGAACTTACCCCGTACTTGGACTGTAGTCAACATCAGACTATAGAGAATCGTGGTCTCTGTCTTGAAGAAGAACATTCTCATTGCAGCCGCGGTGTGACACAGAATGTTCCACGTTTAAGATTGTCCAAGCATTTGTTTCCAGGCATGGGTGAACATGTGGTTTTCTCAGAGACGAGAAGCCGGATCTTCAAAGATTACAGTATCAATTATCAACACGCTGAAATGGAAATAAGATTAGATGTTTGTGGAACTTCATAAATAAAAAATGAAACCACTATACATTATCCGAGTCTTTGTATTGATTATGTATGAATATAGATATATTCCTTGGTGTAATTATAAGGTGACGTCTCAACAAACGATGAGTACATTACTATGATGGGACTTGTATTCCTGTTGGCTCCTACATATACCTGTAACTTTTACAGTTTATGGTCATCGCTCCCTACAAGAGGTGCTTAAATCTACGTTCAAATGTAGGAGGTTTGTACTCGTATTTATAACCATTTTTTACTACACGTATGCAAGTCTGGTCAGACAAACAGACAATATCTCACGTTTCACGTTTTTATTCAAATTATTTTTCAGATTTCAGAAAGCCATTCCAAGTGAGAATATACACACATGTAACGAATGCCTGTGTCCAAGTGAAGTACAATGTATATCCATTCTCGAAATTAAATGTTGATCAGTAACAACATTAATGTGTTTTTTCTAACATGCTAACTTTATTTTTTAATGAATATTATATTATAATTTAATTTTGCCTATTACGCAATGCGTAACTTTGTTTTCGGGTTATATAGTTTAACCTAAGACACAAGCCAACGTGAAAAGTGATAACGTCATATACCGCTGTTTGGTGCAGTATTTGATATCAAATCTTCTGATTTGTTGAAGTTGGCCTGCAGATAAAACTGCTGAACACACATTTGTTTGGGCAAAACCTTTATGTTTTTGTCAGAATAAAATCGAAAATCGACACAGGAAACACTATGATTGATGTAACTTTGGGACAGGAAACACTATGTTGGATATTACATCGGGACAGGAAATACTATGATGGGTGTAACATCGGGACAGGAAACACTATGATGAGTGTTACATCGGGACAGGAAACACTATGATGTGTGTTACACCGGGACAGGAAACACTATGATGTGTGTTACATCGGGACAGGAAACACTATGATGGGTGTTACATCGGGACAGGAAACACTATGATGGGTGTAACATCGGGACAGGAAACACATTGATGGGTGTTACATCTGGACAGGAAACACTATGATTGGTGTTACATCTGGACAGGAAACACTATGATGGGTGTTACATCGGGACAGGAAACACTATGATGGGTGTAACATCTGGACAGGAAACACTATGATGGGTGTTACATCGGGACAGGAAACACTATGATGGGTGTAACATCTGGACAGGAAACAATATGATGGCTGTAACATCGGGACAGGAAACACTATGATGGGTGTTACATCGGGACAGGAAACACTATGATGGGTGTTACATCGGGACAGGAAACACTATGATGGGTGTAACATCTGGACAGGAAACACTATGATGGGTGTTACATCGGGACAGGAAACATTATGATGGCTGTAACATCGGGACAGGAAACACTATGATGGGATTAACATCGGGGCAGGAAACACTATGATGGGTGTTACATTGGGACAGGAAACATTATGATGGGTGTAACATCGGGACAGGAAACACTATGAAGGGATTTACATCGGGGCAGGAAACATTATGATGGGTGTAACATCGGGACAGGAAACACTATGATGGGTGTTACATCGGGACAGGAAACATTATGATGGGTGTAACATCGGGACAGGAAACACTATGATGGGTTTTACATCGGGGCAGGAAACACTATGATGGGTGTAACATCGGGACAGGAAACACTATGATGGGTGTAACATCGGGACAGGAAACACTATGATGGGTGTAACATCGGGACAGGGAGCGCTATGATGTGTGTTACATTGGGACAGGAAACACTATGATGGGTGTTACATCGAGATAGGAAACACTATGATGTGTGTTACATCGGGACAGGAAACACTATGATGTGTGTTACATCGGGATAGGAAACACCATGATGGGTGTTGCATCTGGATAGGAAACACAATGTTGGGCGTTACATCGGGACAGGAAACACTATGATGTGTGTTACATCTGGATAGGAAACACAATGTTGGGCGTTACATCGGGATAGGAAACACTATGATGTGTGTTACATCGGGACAGGAAACACTATGATGTGTGTTACATCGGGAAAGGAAACACCATGATGGGTGTTACATCGGGACAGGAAACACTATGATGGGTGTTACATCGGGACAGGAAACACTATGATGGCTGTAACATCGGGACAGGAAACACTATGATGGGTGTTACATCGGGACAGGAAACACTATGATGGGTGTTACATCGGGACAGGAAACACTATGATGGGTGTTACATCGGGACAGGAAACACCATGTTGGGCGTTACATCGGGACAGGAAACATTATGATGGGTGTTACATCGGGACAGGAAACACTATGATGGGTGTTACATCGGGACAGGAAACACTATGATGGGTGTTACATCTGGACAGGAAACATCATGTTGGGCGTTACATCGAGACAGGAAACATTATGATGGGTGTTACATCGGGACAGGAAACACTATGATGGGTGTAACATCGGGACAGGAAACACTATGATGTGTGTTACATCGGGACAGGAAACACTATGACGGGTGTTACATCGGGACAGGAAACACTATGATGGGTGTTACATCGGGACAGGAAACACTATAATGGGTGTAACATCGGGACAGGAAACACTATGATGGGTGTTACATCGGGACAGGAAACACTATGACGGGTGTTACATCGGGACAGGAAACACTATGACGGGTGTTACATCGGGACAGGAAACACTATGATGGATGTTACATCGGGACAGGAAACACTATGATGGGTGTTAAATCGTGACAGGAAACACTATGATGGGTATTTCATCGGGACAGGAAACACTATGATGGGTGTAGCATCGGGACAGGAAACATTATGATGGGTGTTACATCTGGACAGGAAACACTATGATGGGTGTTAAATCGTGACAGGAAACACTATGATGGGTGTTAAATCGTGACAGGAAACACTATGATGGGTGTTACATCGGGACAGGAAACACTATGATGGGATTTACATCGGGACAGGAAACACTATGATGGGTGTCAAATCGTGACAGGAAACACTATGATGGGTGTTAAATCGTGACAGGAAACACTATGACGGGTGTTACATCGGGACAGGAAACACTATGATGGGTGTTACATTGGGACAGGAAACACTATGATGGGTGTTAAATCGTGACAGGAAACACTATGATGGGTGTAACATCGGGACAGGAAACACTATGATGGATGTTACATCTGGAATGGAAACACTATGATGAGTGTTACATCGGGACAGGAAACACTTTGATGGGTGTAACATCGGGACAGGAAACACTTTGATGGGTGTAACATCGGGACAGGAAACACTATGATGGGTGTTACATCGGGACAGGAAACACTATGATGGGTGTTACATCGGGACAGGAAACACTATGATGGGTGTAACATCGGGACAGGAAACACTATGATGGATGTTACATCGGGACAGGAAACACTATGATGGGAGTAACATCGGGACAGGAAACACAATGATGGGTATTACATCGGGACAGGAAACACTATAATGGGTGTAACATCGGGACAGGAAACACTATGATGGGTGTAACATCGGGACAGGAAACACTATGATGGGTGTAACATCGGGACAGGAAACACTATGACGGGTGTTACATCGGGACAGGAAACACTATGATGGGTGTAACATCGGGACAGGAAACACTATGACGGGTGTTACATCTGGACAGGAAACACTATGATGGGTGTTACATCGGGACAGGAAACACTATTATGGATGTTACATCGGGACAGGAAACACTATGATGGGAGTAACATCGGGACAGGAAACACTATGATGGGTGTTACATCGGGACAGGAAACACAATGATAGATGTTACATCGGGACAGGAAACACTATGATGGGTGTTACATCGGGACAGGAAACACAATGATAGATGTTACATCGGGACAGGAAACACATTGACGGGTGTTACATCTGGATAGGAAACACTATGATGGGTGTAACATCGGGACAGGAAACACAGTGTTGGGTGTAACATCGGGACAGGAAACACTATGATGGGTGTTACATCTGGATAGGAAACACTATGATGGGTGTTACATCGGGACAGGAAACACTATGTTTAGTGTAACATCGGGACAGGAAACACTTTGTTTGGTGTTACATCGGGACAGGAAACACATTGACGGGTGTTACATCTGGATAGGAAACACTATGATGGGTGTAACATCGGGACAGGAAACACTATGATGGGTGTTACATCGGGACAGGAAACACTATGATGGGTGTAACATCTGGACAGGAAACAGTATGATGGGTTTTACATCGGGACAGCAAACACTATGATGGGTGTAACATCGGGACAGGAAACACTATGGTGGGTGTTACATCGGGACAGGAAACACTATGATGGGTGTTACATCGGGACAGGAAACACTATGTTTAGTGAAACATAGGGACAGGAAACACTTTGTTTGGTGTTACATCGGGACAGAAAACACATTGACGGGTGTTACATCTGAATAGGAAACACTATGATGGGTGTAACATCGGGACAGGAAACACAGTGTTGGGTGTAACATCGGGACAGGAAACACTGTGATGGGTGTAACATCGGGACAGGAAACACAGTGTTGGGTGTAACATCGGGACAGGAAACACTATGATGGATGTAACATCGGGATAGAAAACACTATGATAGGTGTTACATCGGGACAGGAAACACTATGATGGGTGTCACATCGGGACAGGAAACACTATGATGGGTGTAACATCGGGACAGGAAACACTATGATGGGTGTAACATCGGGACAGGAAACACTATGATGGGTGTAACATCGGGACAGGAAACACTATGATGGGTGTTACATCGGGACAGGAAACACTATGATGGGTGTCACATCGGGACAGGAAACACTATGATGGGTGTTACATCGGGACAGGAAACACTATGATGGGTGTTACATCGGGACAGGAAACACTATGACGGGTGTTACATCGGGACAGGAAACACTATGTTTAGTGAAACATCGGGACAAGAAACACTTTGTTTGGTGTTACATCGGGACAGGAAACACATTGACGGGTGTTACATCTGGATAGGAAACACTATGATGGGTGTAACATCGGGACAGGAAATACAGTGTTGGGTGTAACATCGGGACAGGAAACACTATGATGGGTGTTACATCTGGATAGGAAACACTATGATGGGTGTTACATCGGGACAGGAAACACTATGTTTAGTGTAACATCGGGACAGGAAACACTTTGTTTGGTGTTACATCGGGACAGGAAACACATTGACGGGTGTTACATCTGGATAGGAAACACTATGATGGGTGTAACATCGGGACAGGAAACACTATGATGGGTGTAACATCGGGACAGGAAACACTATGATGGGTGTTACATCGGGACAGGAAACACTATGATGGGTGTAACATCGGGACAGGAAACAGTATGATGGGTTTTACATCGGGACAGGAAACACTATGATGGGTGTAACATCGGAACAGGAAACACTATGGTGGGTGTTACATCGGGACAGGAAACACTATGATGGGTGTAGCATCGGGACAGGAAACATTATGATTGGTGTTACATCGGGACAGGAAACACTATGATTGGTGTAACATCTGGACAGGAAACACTATGATGGGTGTTACATCGGGACAGAAAACACTATGATGGGAGTAACATCGGGACAGGAAACACTATGATGGGTGTTACATCGGGACAGGAAACACAATGATAGGTGTTACATCGGGACAGGAAACACTATGTTTAGTAAAACATCTGGACAGGAAACACTTTGTTTGGTGTTACATCGGGACAGGAAACACTTTGACGGGTGTTACATCTGGATAGGAAACACTATGATGGGTGTAACATCGGGACAGGAAACACAGTGTTGGGTGTAACATCGGGACAGGAAACACTATGATGGGTGTTACATCTGGATAGGAAACACTATGATGGGTGTTACATCGGGACAGGAAACACTATGTTTAGTGTAACATCGGGACAGGAAACACTTTGTTTGGTGTTACATCGGGACAGGAAACACATTGACGCGTGTTACATCTGGATAGGAAACACTATGATGGGTGTTACATCTGGATAGGAAACACTATGATGGGTGTAACATCGGGACAGGAAACACTATGATGGGTGTTACATCGGGACAGGAAACACTATGATGGGTGTAACATTGGGACAGGAAACACTATGATGGGTGTTACATCGGGACAGGAAACACTATGATGGGTGTAACATCTGGACAGGAAACAGTATCTTGGGTGTAACATCGGGACAGGAAACACTATGATTGGTGTTACATCGGGACAAGAAACACTATGATGGGTGTAACATCTGGACAGGAAACAGTATGATTGGTTTTACATCGGGACAGGAAACACTATGATGGGTGTAACATCGGGACAGGAAACACTATGGTGGGTGTTACATCGGGACAGGAAACACTATGATGGGTGTAGCATCGGGACAGGAAACATTATGATGGGTGTTACATCGGGACAGGAAACAGTATGATGGGTGTAACATCTGGACAGGAAACACTATGATGGGTGTTACATCGGGACAGGAAACAGTATGATGGGTTTTACATCGGGACAGCAAACACTATGATGAGTGTTACATCGGGACAAGAAACACTATGATGGGTGTTACATCGGGACAGGAAACAATATAATGGGTGTTACATCTGGACAGGAAACACTATAACGGGTGTTACATCGGGACAGGAAACACTATGATGGGTGTAACATCGGGACAGGAAACACTATGATGGATGTAACATCTGGACAGGAAATACTATGATGGGTGTTACATCGGGACAGGAAACACTATGATGGGTGTTACATCGGGACAGGAAACACTATGATGGGTGTTACATCGGGACAAGAAACACTATGATGGGTGTTACATTGGGACAGGAAACAGTATGATGGGTTTTACATCGGGACAGCAAACACTATGATGAGTGTTACATCGGGACAGGAAACACTATGATGGGTGTTACATCGGGACAGGAAACACTATAATGGGTGTTACATCTGGACAGGAAACACTATAATGGGTGTTACACCGGGACAGGAAACAGTATGATGGGTGTAACATCGGGACAGGAAACACTATTATGGGTGTTACACCGGGACAGGAAACACTATGATGGGTGTAACATCGGGACAGGAAACACTATGATGGGTGTAACATCTGGACCGGAAATACTATGATGGGTGTTACATCGGGACAGGAAACACTATGATGGGTGTTACATCGGGACAGGAAACACTATGATGGGTGTAACATCTGGACAGGAAACACTATAATGGGTGTTACACCGGGACAGGAAACACTATGATGGGTGTAACATCGGGACAGGAAACACTATAATGGGTGTTACACCGGGACAGGAAACACTATGATGGGTGTAACATCGGGACAGGAAACACTATGATGGGTGTAACATCGGGACAGGAAACAGTATGATGGGTGTAACATCTGGACAGGAAACACTATAATGGGTGTTACACCGGGACAGGAAACACTATGATGGGTGTAACATCGGGACAGGAAACACTATGATGGGTGTAACATCTGGACCGGAAATACTATGATGGGTGTTACATCGGGACAGGAAACACTATGATGGGTGTTACATCGGGACAGGAAACACTATGATGGGTGTTACATCGGGACAAGAAACACTATTATGGGTGTTACATTGGGACAGGAAACACTATGATGGGCGTTACATCGGGACACGAAACACTATGATGGGTGTTACATCGGGATAGGAAACACTATGATGGGTGTAACATCGGGACAGAAAACACTATAATGGGTGTTACATCGGGACAGGAAACACTATGATGGGTGTTACATCAGGACAAGAAACACATTGACGCGTGTTACATCTGGATAGGAAACACTATGATGGGTGTTACATCGGGACAGGAAACACTATGATGGGTGTAACATTGGGACAGGAAACACTATGATGGGTGTTACATCGGGACAGGAAACACTATGATGGGTGTAACATCTGGACAGGAAACAGTATCTTGGGTGTAACATCGGGAAAGGAAACACTATGATTGGTGTTACATCGGGACAAGAAACACTATGATGGGTGTAACATCTGGACAGGAAACAGTATGATTGGTTTTACATCGGGACAGGAAACACTATGATGGGTGTAACATCAGGACAGGAAACACTATGATGGGTGTTACATCGGGACAGGAAACACTATGATGGGTGTAGCATCGGGACAGGAAACATTATGATGGGTGTTACATCGGGACAGGAAACAGTATGATGGGTGTAACATCTGGACAGGAAACACTATGATGGGTGTTACATCGGGACAGGAAACAGTATGATGGGTTTTACATCGGGACAGCAAACACTATGATGAGTGTTACATCGGGACATGAAACACTATGATGGGTGTTACATCGGGACAGGAAACAATATAATGGGTGTTACATCTGGACAGGAAACACTATAACGGGTGTTACATCGGGACAGGAAACACTATGATGGGTGTAACATCGGGACAGGAAACACTATGATGGATGTAACATCTGGACAGGAAATACTATGATGGGTGTTACATCGGGACAGGAAACACTATGATGGGTGTTACATCGGGACAGGAAACACTATGATGGGTGTTACATCGGGACAAGAAACACTATGATGGGTGTTACATTGGGACAGGAAACAGTATGATGGGTTTTACATCGGGACAGCAAACACTATGATGAGTGTTACATCGGGACAGGAAACACTATGATGGGTGTTACATCGGGACAGGAAACACTATAATGGGTGTTACATCTGGACAGGAAACACTATAATGGGTGTTACACCGGGACAGGAAACACTATGATGGGTGTAACATCGGGACAGGAAACACTATGATGGGTGTAACATCTGGACCGGAAATACTATGATGGGTGTTACATCGGGACAGGAAACACTATGATGGGTGTTACATCGGGACAGGAAACACTATGATGGGTGTTACATCGGGACAAGAAACACTATTATGGGTGTTACATTGGGACAGGAAACACTATGATGGGCGTTACATCGGGACACGAAACACTATGATGGGTGTTACATCGGGATAGGAAACACTATGATGGGTGTAACATCGGGACAGAAAACACTATAATGGGTGTAACATCGGGACAGGAAACACTATGATGGGTGTTACATCGGGACAAGAAACACTATGATGGGTGTTACATTGGGACAGGAAACACTATGTTGGGCGTTACATCGGGACAGGAAACACTATGATGGGTGTTACATCGGGACAGGAAACACTATGATGGGTGTAACATCGGGACAGGAAACACTATGTTGTGTGTTACATCGGGACAGGAAACACTATGATGGGTGTTACATCGGGACAGGAAACACTATGATGGGTTTTACATCGGGACAGGTAACACTAGGGTGGGTGTTACATCGGGACAGGAAACACTATGATGGGTGTTACATCGGGACAGGAAACACTATGATGGGTGTTACATCGGGACAGGAAACACTATGATGGGTGTTACATCGGGACAGGAAACACTATGATGGGTGTAACATCGGGACAAGAAACACATTGATGGGTGTTACATCGGGACAGGAAACACTATGATGGGTGTTACATCGGGACAGGTAACACTAGGGTGGGTGTTACATCGGGACAGGAAACACTATGATGGGTGTTACATCGGGACAGGAAACACTATGATGGGTGTTACATCGGGACAAGAAACACTATGATTGGTGTTACATCGGGACAGGTAACATTATGACGTGTGTTACATCGGGACAGGAAACACTATGACGGATGTTACATTGGGACAGGTAACACTATGACGGGTGTTACATCGGGACAGGTAACACTATGATGGGTGTAACATCGGGACAGGAAACACTATGACGGGTGTTACATCGGGGCAGGAAACACTATGATGGGTGTAACATCGGGACAGGAAACACTATGATGGGTGTTACATCGGGACAGGAAACACTATGATGGGTGTCACATCGGGACAGGAAACACTATGATGGGTGTTACATCGGGACAGGAAACACTATGATGGGTGTTACATCGGGACAGGAAACACTATGATGGGTGTTACATCGGGACAGGAAACACTATGATGGGTGTAACATCGGGACAGGAAACACTATAATGGGTGTTACATCAGGACAGGAAACACTATGATGGGTGTAGCATCGGGACAGGAAACACTATGATGGGTGTAACATCGGGACAGGAAACACTATGATGGATGTAACATCTGGACAGGAAATACTATGATGGGTGTTACATCGGGACAGGAAACACTATGATGGGTGTTACATCGGGACAGGAAACACTATGATGGGTGTTACATCGGGACAAGAAACACTATGATGGGTGTTACATTGGGACAGGAAACAGTATGATGGGTTTTACATCGGGACAGCAAACACTATGATGAGTGTTACATCGGGACAGGAAACACTATGATGGGTGTTACATCGGGACAGGAAACACTATAATGGGTGTTACATCTGGACAGGAAACACTATAATGGGTGTTACACCGGGACAGGAAACACTATGATGGGTGTAACATCGGGACAGGAAACACTATGATGGGTGTAACATCTGGACCGGAAATACTATGATGGGTGTTACATCGGGACAGGAAACAGTATGATGGGTGTTACATCGGGACAGGAAACACTATGATGGGTGTTACATCGGGACAAGAAACACTATTATGGGTGTTACATTGAGACAGGAAACACTATGATGGGCGTTACATCGGGACACGAAACACTATGATGGGTGTTACATCGGGATAGGAAACACTATGATGGGTGTAACATCGGGACAGAAAACACTATAATGGGTGTAACATCGGGACAGGAAACACTATGATGGGTGTTACATCGGGACAAGAAACACTATGATGGGTGTTACATTGGGACAGGAAACACTATGTTGGGCGTTACATCGGGACAGGAAACACTATGATGGGTGTTACATCGGGACAGGAAACACTATGATGGGTGTAACATCGGGACAGGAAACACTATGTTGTGTGTTACATCGGGACAGGAAACACTATGATGGGTGTTACATCGGGACAGGAAACACTATGATGGGTTTTACATCGGGACAGGTAACACTAGGGTGGGTGTTACATCGGGACAGGAAACACTATGATGGGTGTTACATCGGGACAGGAAACACTATGATGGGTGTTACATCGGGACAGGAAACACTATGATGGGTGTTACATCGGGACAGGAAACACTATGATGGGTGTAACATCGGGACAAGAAACACATTGATGGGTGTTACATCGGGACAGGAAACACTATGATGGGTGTTACATCGGGACAGGTAACACTAGGGTGGGTGTTACATCGGGACAGGAAACACTATGATGGGTGTTACATCGGGACAGGAAACACTATGATGGGTGTTACATCGGGACAAGAAACACTATGATTGGTGTTACATCGGGACAGGTAACATTATGACGTGTGTTACATCGGGACAGGAAACACTATGACGGATGTTACATTGGGACAGGTAACACTATGACGGGTGTTACATCGGGACAGGTAACACTATGATGGGTGTAACATCGGGACAGGAAACACTATGACGGGTGTTACATCGGGGCAGGAAACACTATGATGGGTGTAACATCGGGACAGGAAACACTATGATGGGTGTTACATCGGGACAGGAAACACTATGATGGGTGTCACATCGGGACAGGAAACACTATGATGGGTGTTACATCGGGACAGGAAACACTATGATGGGTGTTACATCGGGACAGGAAACACTATGATGGGTGTTACATCGGGACAGGAAACACTATGATGGGTGTAACATCGGGACAGGAAACACTATAATGGGTGTTACATCAGGACAGGAAACACTATGATGGGTGTTACACCTGAACAGGAAACACTATGATATGTGTTACATCGGGACAGGAAACACTATGATGGATGTTACATCGGGACAGGAAACACTATGATGGGTGTTACATCGGGACAGGAAACACTATAATGGGTGTTACATCGGGACAGGAAACACTTTGATGGGTGTTACACCTGAACAGGAAACACTATGATATGTGTTACATCGGGACAGGAAACACTATTATGGATGTTACATCGGGACAGGAAACACTATGATGGGTGTAACATCTGGACAGGAAACACTATGATGGGTGTTACATCGGGACAGGAAACACTATGATGGGTGTAACATCGGGAAAGGAAACACTATGATGGGTGTAACATCTGGACGAAAACGTTGAGACAAATGAAAAGATATGAAAAATATACTTCACAACTTATTATTCTTTATTCAAACATAAAAAGAAAACAAAAACTATTTAAATGATCATCACAATTTATCAATTGATTGCTAAAAATGGGAAAATATGTACCCAGATAAAGGGGAAAAGTCTACAATAGTAATTGAATAATTACTTAGCAGTCAAAATAATCGGGGTAAGTGGGTAATGTACAAAACTGTTAAGACTAATTAATGGAATCATATTGAATATAGAAAATGAAAGATTAGGATAAGTTACATTGACGCTAGACTTTTTTTACACCATCATCATTACTTTATTAACCATTTCTACAGGTAGATAAACGAACCTTAATTGGAATAAACTAATAAAAGAAAAAGAAATATATAGCAAAATCACAACTATTTTTTATCGAGTCATACAAGAAACCATGGTATAATGAATTATGCACAACATTACTCAATTAATTCATTGATTCTGATTCAACTCTAAATAATGGGAATATTGTTATGTAAGTCACCATCACTAATTTACTGATTCTTACTTAATACGATATCACGGCAATGTAGGTCTTGTACAACATCATTTCCCTTAGTAATACATGTAAAAACATGTTTATTGTCCCCTACATTTCTATTGATATTATCGAAATATGATCTCAAATAGTCATCTGACAAAATCTTTTAAAATAATTCTTTCCTTTTTCCGTTGAAAATCTAGAAGTGTATTTTTTCCATCCGGATCTTAAAACACATTTATCTTCGAAATAATCCAAATGATATATCAATAAGTTTGCTCTTTATATATGTTAAAATTGTAGATACAATATTGATAACAAAACTTGCATTCAAGAAAAGTTATTAACACAAAGTCGCAAGAGCCAGTTTCCTTAAAACAGAATAATAGGAAAATATTTAATATAAAATTCCTTAATGGCAAATAACTAGAATATAGACATAACATTTGACACAAAAGTGTTAACTTTATTGTAATGAAAAACAGTATAGAAAATTTTCAAAATATAATAATTTAAACTCAAAATATGATACAAATATAATGATATCACAATGATGGTACAGTACAAATAAAAATATCCTATAATTTCACTGCAAAATCCAACTTCAAGACACAATTCACTATTTCGATTTAATCATTAAAGTAGTTCTAACATTAATGAGCAGTTTTATTTTGCGAATTGATCAACATTAATTTAATAAACAATACAACATAATGTGAAATATAGGTAATATACAAAACAAATGTACCAGACTACCTTAAACTGGAGGATTTACCTCCTGTAGATTAACGGGCAGTCTGCTTAGAACGAGTGTATGATCAATTTCAGTTGTATTCCTGTCGAATTAAACGTAAAAAATGCCTTAATAATTCAGCAAACTACGTATAAACGTAAACGACAGGAAGGGCCCTTAATTCTTTAAACACCGGATTATAACGTATTACATTCGACTATAATGAACAAATATTTACGAACCTCTCATAGAAATGTTCTGTAAACATAAATATGATTAACTTTCCAGTTGATTTAGGTTTTCGCAACATGAGTACATTTAATAACCAGCGTATCAGTTTGGATTACACATATATCATTTGTACGTGTTCCGTTGTACATCTATAGATAGCGCCTGAAAACATAAACAAAATAGAAAGTTAGTCCTTTATGACATTATAGAGACATCAAGTCTGTGATTTACAAGTAAACTACTCTTAAGTATATAAATATGCAATTAGTATAATCATACATTTATGCGGAATTCGCAGGAGCTGTCTTATCAGACGCCAACTTCTAGTTATATGCCACATGACTAATATAGCCCTCCTGCGTGTGTACAGGAGATATTTTGTGTTCTTTTTGGTGTTGGACCTGGCTCTCAATTGTATAATTTATATTGACATTTCTCATGATTGCTACAACATCAAGTTATTGAATTAATGTTAAAGGCATGAGAGCAGCGACTGACGCCAGGATTAGGCACTCAGTTTTAGTGATCTGTCTAAGGAAATGGTACCCTTGTTTTAACGCTAATGACACAAACGCCGTCTGTGATAGGACGCTAAAAATCATTTAAATGTGTTTAATAATGATGAAACAATTGAGAAACCCAAGCAATGGAATTAACTTACCATCAATGAATCATGTAAAATAATAACTATAAAAAATAATCGTTTGTTTCCTTTTTTCCGCCATATTATGAATACGATTAGGGTGACAGATACATATCCATACCGCCCTAACTGGCCACATTATGACGCCATCAATGTATACGACTTTCGTTCTTAATACGAAAGTTCGATTACACATTCAATAGGTTAATTAGATATATGAAATGGTCGCACTTTATATAATTATTTCATTTGATTCTTTTTATTAAGCGCGATAGGTAATGCTAAGTTAGTAATTTTTTATCAAGTAAACATGCGCAAAACTGAAAATAAATACGGACTCGTCTTGATTATGTAGACTGTAAGCAAAAACTTATTAAAAACACCATTTTATAAACAATATTACATTAACCTCATATATAATTCCTTTCCTTGTAACATCACAGACATGCCCCTACAAAAAATAAGCAGAATGTTTTGATTCAATGAAAACAGGAATTTTTCATCCTATGGTAAAAGAATTATCAGAGATTATGCATAGCATGAAGTTGAATTCAAATTGCATATTCGTAGCAAATTACACAATTGTGAGTGGTTAATCTAATCAAAATGTCATGGATGTTTAACAAATAAGTTACGTTATTCGGCCACACTACATCCCAGACTGTAAAAAACACATTCAGACTGTGCATCGTCTTTCATTGAATATTATAGAAATGTAATTTCATATTATTCTTTCTGCAAAAGTTGTTCAGCGTACAATGTACCTACATAATTTGGGCATGCTAAAATTGAGTAAACCTCTAATTTCAAGGACTGCAATTCATCAATACTTTTATTTTTAACATCAATAGTATACCGCCACTATAATATGTCTTGCTGGATAAGACCACCATAACAGTTTGAAAAAAAACATGTTTACAGTGTTCAGCATTTAGCAATACTACTTCAACCACAGCCAAAAAGATTCAGGTTCGTGTCCCATACTCCACCAGCGTTGCAACGCACATATGCATATGTATTGCTGCTATATGTGCCATCGGGGCAGGTATAAAACGCTATACACTCAATAGTATAGCACGGAATGGCCTTTATATAAGATGTCGATATCCGATCATCTGGAACCGGGCACTCTGAAATAGTAAAATATTGGATTGTTATTGTTCCTGTAAGATTTTTGGAAAGCATGTAGTTTTCTTTTAATTTGATAAAATATAATGAGTTCTAGGCAGCGATAATGCTAACTATAAGTATACAAACGACCGAACAACATAATAGAGATGATATTATCCGAAGACATATATCATCATGTTGTTTTCGTCTACTGCATGAACATGTAGTTGCAGTATCATCATTGCCAATATCCTTTTAGAGGATCTATTAGGTAAGGATCTTTGCATCAAAGGCGGGATAGTTTAGCATTGCATTAGAAACAGGTTTTCGCGTCATCTAATAACTATTGAAAAAACGCAACACTTTATATATTTTTTATTGGTTTATTTTAATATATTTCTATGAAGTAAGCACAGTAAAACTTTCATCAGTATTATAAGTAAAAATGGAAGAATGAACATTGTGACGCAAGCACTATACATCCGATCAGTATCAAGTCGCTTGTAAATTAAAATACTCTAGCACAGTTGCGATGATTACATCAAAGCTTAAATTAAATAGGAATTACTGTTACAGTAAGGTGGGAATGTTACACTATAATACGGAAACATACACTGCAAGTATGCAGTATATCCCTGTAGTAGAAATTCATGTAATTCATGTAATTCATAAAGCAATTTTATTTCAGAAGGCCTAGTATGTTTAAATTCATACAATTACTTAATGTTAAAAATACAAAAGAACTTCATAATTTAGGAAAATCCTTGACATTAGCATTTAAACGTAGATCTGACTTATTAAGAGGTCACCTCTAGAACAGGTTATGTAAACAAATATGTCACATATATCCTTTTGAAATTATTATATTGTATAACATTTCAAATAACCTATTATTATTTTAATTAAGTTGTATGTGAGTTTCCTAGAGTGAATATAATGAAGAGTATTGCTAGTTTGGATGGTGATAATGAATGAATGAATGGATGGATGATGATGATGATGATGATCATGATGATATGATGATGATGATGATGATGATGTGTGGATTGATGTGGGGGTTTAGTTGATAAGGGAGTTAATTGATGATGTGTGAGGGTTAAAGTAACTTCATGTAAAGATGATGATAGAGAGGACGAGTGATAGTTTGTGTGAGTGTGTCCTAGATTCCTATATGTGTATTGCCATAAGTTGTACAATTAGCAAATAAAGAACTTGAACTAGAAAGGGGACAACTTTATTTCCTTTTCACGCAAGTATCATAAGAGAATATTATATATCTGTAACGCACTAACAAGGCAGAACATTTGATATATTTTATCTCTTTTAAAATTTATTTAACAAAGACTAGTTAGTTTAGAAGCAAATAATCGAAATTGAAATTTTAAAAATTTGAATGCCAATTAACTTCATGGATAAAAATCCCATAGTCTACTAACAAAGTTCTTATTTTGTTGCCATGATAATGAATTTTATATCCCTTTGTTCGTTCGAATTGAACAGATGTATATATAACATATTATAATCAGGTTTATGAATTATAAGCAAGGGTTCTGCTTAAAAAAAGAAAGCTCAGTCGTAACTTCTAACGTTTTGCAGAACTGTACATGTACACGGAAATTGAAGAAACCCTGAGTCTTATTTCAAACGAAAGACATGTACACCAAAAAAATCGTTACATTTTAAGGGTTAATGAACTCAACCATGTCCGAGAACTTATAGTATTTTAATCAATTATGATCAATATATTTTAACGGGTGAAGCCTTTAGAGAACTTTTTTAAATAGTAACGGTTAGTCTGAACCAACAATCGTGATTTGCTTGAGATTGTGCTGTCCTTTATACTAAAGAAAAGCTAGATAGGAATCCCTCTGGGAATAAAGCCGATAGAGCGCCGTCAAACATTTTCCAAACTGGTAATAGTGACTTTACCTTATACTCAACAACCCTAAAACCTAAGGACGCTTGTTACATTTAACCTATTGTGTAGAAATAAGGTCGGAGGAAAATATAACCACTGGAAGGAGACTTGTAACGATAGTTTGATCTAATAACAAAACTCAATAAAACAGTGTAAACAAATATATGTGTTAAATATTCACGACAATCATTACCTTCTATAAGACAGAAATGTTAATGCTCATTCAAGTGATATGAAGATGAACGTTTTTGAGTATGCTCATTAGTGTGTTTACTTATTGTAAATTGAGA
This sequence comes from Mimachlamys varia, assembly GCA_947623455.1. Classification (NCBI taxonomy): domain Eukaryota; kingdom Metazoa; phylum Mollusca; class Bivalvia; order Pectinida; family Pectinidae; genus Mimachlamys; species Mimachlamys varia. Next base: position 15,606,030 of record OX392541.1, read on the forward strand.
ACTTGATGTTAACTAGGATGTGACAAACATTTAAATGGCGGGTTTCGTCGATGAAGCAGAAGACTCTTTCTCTTCCGGAGCACCTGGTCGTATTCTCTTGTATTTTTACAAGGGTTTCCATGTAAATATCTCCTTTATTCATATGTTCCCCCTGTTTAAATCAATATTGAATTAGGATTATGATTTTGTTAACGCTTCGGCAGTTTCTAATTTATTTTCCAAGCATCTTGCCACATTCCAATTTTCTTGGGGACCGAGGATTCAAACGATAGAGTGAATTTGTTTAAACTTATATCATGAACGACTTATTACCCCTTCATGGTATGTCAGTGGTAGGAAACTATAATTATTGAGAATTCGAAAGATGGTAGGCAAAAACAGTGTTTTTGAGAAAGAAAATGGAAGGCAACCACGGTGCTTAAACGACAAAGAAACGTTGTGCCTTGGACACATAGAAATGGTCGCCAACCACAGTGTTTAAGAGAAAGACAAATGGTAGGCAACCACAGAGATTTGGAGACAGAGAAATGGTAGGTAACAAAAGTGTTTTGGAGACAGAAAAATAGTAAGCGAAAAAAGTGTTTTGGAGACAGAGAAATGGTAGGCGAAAAATGTGTTTTGGAGACAGAGAAATGGTAGGCAACCACAGTGTTTTGCAGACAAAGAAATGGCAGGCAACAAAAGTGTTTTGGAGACAGAAAAACGGTAGGCAACTAAAGTGTTTTTTGGGACAGAAAAATGATCGATAAACCAAATAAATTTCCATAGTTTTTATTTAGCTTTTTAGAGGGGATTAAGGAACGGTGGACACAGTGGTATGGTAATATCAAAGGATAGGAAAATGTTCTGAAGATAATGACGAGATTTAAATATATATATATATATATATTGAAACGCAGACAACATATGCAAAACTCGATCTGATGTGAAAACGCAGAAAAGAGCAGAACATCATATTAAAATAATTTGCATCATTGAAAACATCAACAAAATAACTGGAAACACAAAAATAGGATTTATGAACATTAGATGAACTGTCCAAAAAACTAATGAAATGCAATAAATTCAGAACACAAAGAAGACAGAATGAACTTTTTTAGTTTGCTCTCTAATAATAAACGCTCTTTCACGATGAAACAAACTTATAAAACAACGTCTAACAAACATCTCCCTGATGAGACACTTCATAAATAATAACGACTTAATTACCTCTAAATTAAAATTAATCTTATACTTACCAATCAACTGGCAACTGAAGTCAACTTCACTAAAGACACCGCTAGATAAACACTGAAGGCTGCCGCTACCGCCGGTCAGTCTGTAGTTTGTTGTACACGTGTAGGTAATCGTCGCTCCGACATTCACCACATTATTTGTGATTGCATTTGTGTTAGAAACGGTGGGAGGATCGCGGCATTCTGTAAACAATGAAAGCACTAGTATCGATTACGAGTACATACCAATAACAATATTTTAAATAAAATCGACTATTTGGTTATCGTTGAAATGTCTTAGATTAATAATTATCCGTTATTATTTCGCTTCATGACCAGTGAAGCTAATACTGCTTGCTTATGCGAAAACATTTGAATTTTTTTTTTTTCATAAATTTTCATGTTATTCCAAATGTTTCATTATGATTTGCACTCATTAAGTGACAATATCTATTTAGTGACACAAATAGAAAAGAAATGTCAACTATCAAGACCAGATTAGCGTAACTTTTGATCTTTTTGATGCTATTAATTTTTGGATTCTTATAAAGTGAAACACATAATAATTGCGATACCAATGACTCAGTTTTATACACTAGGTTAATAAAAGTGTCAGGCATCAGATACTATGGCAATATAACAAAAATTGAACTGTAACAGATGTATGTACTACTATTTTAATCACATCCATAAAATCTTGTCGCGTAGTTGACAATGCACTTATCTTAATTACAGCACCAATATTGATCGCACATGAACAGACATATACAAATTGTATAAACAAATTTGTTTATACAATTTGTATATGTCTGTTCATGTGCGATCAATATTGGTGCTGTAATTAAAGAAGTCAACTATTTGAACATTATTAGTAAAATGGTTTTTATATAAGTATGAAACAAAGATTCTCGTGATGTAACACGTGGTTTACTTATGACGTCATAGCCCAAGCCTGTTTAATGAGAGACTTGTCGCTTCCCTTCGAATGACATGAAGAACGCCCCTGCGCCTAACGCTCAAATGAACAACTATTATCATTAGCTCCAGCTTTATTCAAATTCGGCATTTCCGCAAATGCCGTTTACATGACGACGTAAATACAAACGAAGGTCATAAATAAATTGTTGAAAAAATCTTTAAAAGGGTTAACGCAATTGTTTTGTAATGCTAATATTAATAAGTGGATTGACAGTTATGTGTTCAGAGTAACATGTAAACGGTTACATCGATATTTATCATGAAGTCCTAACGGCTATGAACGTTAAAAAATAATGTTTAATCCGTAATTGATCACAGCGCAATTGTTTGTACTGTTTAATTGAAGAATATATAATGATAATTTCTCACAAATGGGATAAGTCTGCGCTATCATCAAGGTCAATAAGAGAAACCAATAAATTAATCTGTTATCGATGTAAAAGATAAAATGTATGAGGAAAATCTGACATGTCTTACTTCAGGAGAGCAAAGTAAAGGACAGCGTTAACCTACATGGATACAAAACAAAAAAAGTCATATCTCGCTTTCTCGAAGACCCTGTTTAATTCGCAGTAATTTATCAGTCCAGGACAATTGTTATTCTAAATAAATATCCAAATTCACTAAACTCTAATTATCGGATAACAAGAAGTTTTCCGTCGAGCTGTTCATCTCCAAGATAACAATGTTCAACTGTGGCTTTGACAGTAAAGTGATACGAAACCAAAAAGATTTAAGAGATTGCACGTCGAGGTGGATCTGATCAAAACTGATTCCTCTTTGTAGTTTACACTTTGTTAAATACTTACGAATCAACTGGCAACTGAAGTCAACATCACTAAACACACCGCTAGATAAACACTGAAGGCTGCCGCTACCGCCGGTCAGTCTGTAGTTTGTTGTACACGTGTAGGTAATCGTCGCTCCGACATTCACCACATTATTTGTGATTGCATTTGTGTTAGAAACGGTGGGAGGATTGCGGCATTCTGTAAACAACGAGAGAATAAGCATCATAAACGTTTCCACTCTAACGAACACTAGCGATACATGTGAAGCAATATGGAGTTTTTAGATACCATTAAGATATTCTAAAATGATCTTTGGATATTACCACTTGAACGATTCGACAATATGACATGTGGTTGAATATGTGTTTTTTGTTTTTTGTTTAGTTTTGGTTCATTTCGCTTGTATGATGTTTATGATCAAGCATTTTTTTTTATAATGAAGGCACATGATACCAGGCGTCCCAAACTACAGCAACATAAATCACAGCATTAACATAATTCAAACGGAAATGAAGTTAAATGTAACACAGTTAAAATCGAACTAGGAAGTCGGTTTGTACGGTTAATTATGATTAATTTCATACTACAGTACAATAACCTGTGTTCGAATTCTCGATTGAACATAAATATATATATATATCACCAACCCTATTATAACTGCTATTTTTCACTAGCCTTCTCGAATTATCTAGTATGTATACATTCTCAGTGTTATCATCACTGTCAAAATGATCTTAATTCTGAAAGGGCTGAGAAGCAAAGGATGTTGTAAAGAAAAGATTATCTGAATATTTTCTGAATCAACACCGATCAAAATTCTTCCCCTCTGTTCTTAATAAAGCTATAAACTCACGAATCTCGCATTCAAAGTTGATGTTGGTGTACATCCCACTTGGTAAACACATCAGCTTGCCAGTGCCAGACTTAAGTCGGTAGTTTGGTGCGCATGTGTAAGAGGCCGACTTGCCAACACTTGTCAGCGGAGGGCTAGTCCGTAATGCGTTCGGAACATCGGGAGGAGAGTCACATTCTGTAAAAGCAGACAGAAGCATAAACGGGATAATGGGAAACTGCGAGTTAGGCGAGATAAATGAGTTGGAATTGTTTAGTGTAAATCTAGGACGAGAAACAAAAAACTTTATAGACTTAAATGGGGTCTCGGAGTTATAAAAATTCGAGATAACGAGGTTAAAATAATATATAGCAGAGTTACGTTTTAAAATGTATCAGACCAATATGTCTTGTACATTTGAATGTTACAGAGAAACTTTTTGGATTTCCTCTCTATAATCTATATTAATGCAGGATTAAAATAGTACCGACTGATTATATTACATTACCTGTCATGATTAGTTTTGGCATTAAGAGAAACATAGTTGAGTACACAATGCTACCACAAGAAAAATGTACTATAGCATAAACAAATAAATACCTTATTGTATTTGATCTTTATGTGTCTTGGACATAAACATATCACCAACTCGATTATTTCAAGCGCTTGATGGACTGGAATTATCTAGTATGTATTAATTCTCAGTATTATCATTATTGTTAAAATGATCTTAATTCTGAGAGGGCTAAGAAGACAAGGGTGTTATTAAGAAAAGATTATCTGAATACTTTGTGAAAAACACAAACAAAAGCTGGGATGAAACATACTGAAGAAGATATATTACCAATGATTGAATTCCTGTTTGACAATAGCTTTGTTAAACTCGGAGGAAAGATTTTCCAACAGACTGTTGGCACTCCAATGGGAACTATCTGTGCCCCACTTTTGACTGACTTGTTTTTATTTTCATACGAGGCTGACCTTGTCGAGGGGCTTATCAGAACGGGTAACAAAAACCTTGCAAAATCTTTTAATTCCACTTTCAGGTATATCGAGGATATGTTGTCTATAAAAACACGAAGTTTGCTGACTTAGTCGATCGTATATCCCCTACTGAACTTGAGATTAAGGACACAACATACTCTACATCAGCTTCATACCTCGGTCTTTACTTAAACTATGACAAACACGGGCAGCTTACTACTAAGTTGTATGATAAACTTGACGATTTCCCGATCGTTTACTTTCCCTTTATTGATAGTAACTTCCCTGCTTCTCCACCCTACGGCGTTTACATGTCACCGTTGATTCGTTATTTTAGTGCTTGCTCTGAATATCGATATTTTTGTGATAGATGTCAGCTGCTGACGAACAAACTAACGGCACAGGGATTCGAGAGATGCCGAATGATAAGGACGATGGGCAAGTTTTATGGTCACCATCTTTGTCTCATTAATAAATATTCTGTATCTTTGTGTGAAGATGGAAATTTTTGAGTATGCCCATTAGTGTGTTCCCTTGTTGTGATTGACAATGATAAATCGTATCTCATTTTGAGGACTTGATGTTTATTTGGATTTAAGCGGATTTACATGGCGGGTGTCGTCGCTGAAGCAGAAAACGCTTACTTTTCTGAAACACCTGGTCTGACTCTCTTGTATTTTTACGAGAGTCTACGTGTAAATCTTTCCTTTGACTCTAGTTTAATCGATTTAGAGCCCGGATTATGGTTTTGTTGACGCTTTGGTATTCTCTATTTTTTTTTATCAACGCACATTGGCAAAACTAACTGTAGTTTGAAAAGGACAAATATCGTCAACAAAAACACAAGTGAGATCATTTATCAAATAGTTGTTTGGCATTGACTGTCAAAATAGTGGCAAATGGATAAAACACCAAAAGCATTCGACTGCAGGAACTGTCTCAATGGTTTTTATAATAATGTCTCATTGATATTTATTTCAAAAGAAGTTTTCACAAAACCAGCTAGGGGCTTTATGTAAGAATGACAGCAATAGAAATATGTGTTATTCAATGTAGTACCATAACAACATTTGCTAAATATACGTTTCTTATATAAACTTTATGCTTTATTTAGTTATTTCAAACAGTTTTTTCATTCGCAAATTAAGTGTTGACTGCAATAAAAAGCATGACGTCTCAATACGCTATCTGATTAAAATACAGATCCTTGTTTTCACTCCGTTTTACAAGGATCTTACAACATCCCATAAGAGGTCACTTTCGAATGACCTTTGCCGCCTTTTTACTTAACACTAAAATAATTTTCCAATGACCTGTCATCTTGCACGAAGCCATTTCGTCACATTATTCCACATTCGCGTGGTACATTCAGTGAGGCATGTATACTTCCGGTATAATGGTAAATGATATAATGGTCGAATCCGGAAAGAATCTCGGAAACGACGTTTAGAAATGGATGCTTACTGACACTTGCAGATACATGTCTATTATATTTACTACCTAACTACATGTATGTATACTAACCTGTAAGGAGACACTTGTGAACCCCAGATCGCAGGACTATACACTGGTGATGATTGATGCAACCTGCTTGTTGACATGGATCAGGAAGAGTCTGGAAAAGGATACAAGTCAGATATCATTATCTATAAAAGTAAATGTAGCAATTGCTAATTATAACGAGGGACTTCTGTCAAACCCCTGCAGTTCTGTTTACAGTGTTGAAAAGAATACAGTTACGTGCCAAAAGTCTTCCATTTTTTTATTTTGCTATATACTCTATGTATTTCCAGCTGTTTTCAATGAATTTTCAATGACTTCGTTAAAAGATTTTTTGTTTCCTTACACATTGTATTTCCTATGAAAAATCAAGAGAGGTTATTTCACCACCAGAATTTAAACCCTTATATCTGCGAAATAAGCTGAATGACTTATCAATAGAATGGGTTGGTCGGGTTGGCATTATAAAGTGCACTTGCCTTCCACCAAGGCGACCGATGTTCGATTCTCTGACTAGACGTGAAAAAGTATGGTGTCACCTGTCAAACCATGTGGGTTTTCTCAGGATAGCCCGGTTTCCTCCCAAAATAATACCATTCGCGCGCTAACACCCGAGCCAACAAGGGTAACTAATAAAAGTTTGATAACTTGTTTCATATTAATATAAGTTTGATAACTTGTTCATAATGGTTGTTAAATAAATGAAGTTTGCATTATATTATATCGATATAAATGCCAAGAGAAGTCAATTTCACAAATCCTCATGAGCCAGCTTCTTTAAAATTTTGAAATAACAAGATATATACTAAATGATTACCTTTGTGAAATCCGTCCGACTGATATACTCCCACAGTGGTTCGTTTGATAAAACGGTTGTGTCATCATTGGAGTTGATCTCACAGACGAGGTCCTGTTTGTTGAAGTTGACAGACCTACACGAAGAACTCGCTAAACATTCCTTCCCACACTGCTGCCTGTTCAATCCAGTTTCTTCACGATATGAGAATCCCATCAATTTCCTGTCCTCGACAATTTCACGCTTAGAGCATGTTTGTTCGACGTCGGCTACAAAATGTTTGAATATTATCAGGAGTATGGTATTTATTCAGCAGAAATTAAAAACATCTAGAAAAAGATCAATCAGAGAATACCAAATCGTCAACAAAACCATAATCCGAACTCAAAATCGATTAAACTAGGGGCAAAAGGGGGACAAAGGAAAGATTTACATGGAGACTCTCGTAAAAGCACAAGAGAATAAGACCAGGTGTTCCGGAAGAGTAAGCGTCTTCTGCTTCATCGACGACACCCGCCATGTCAATCTTGGTCACATCAAAGTAAGGATCAATCCTCAAAATGCGAACCGAACTACAACAGACATGCATCCGGCAAAAGACGTCGTTACAGTAACTTAGGATAATTATGTGACTATAATTGGTTCTATTCAAACAAATAATTACTTTTACAATTGATGATATTGTTTCTACATCCTTCCATTGCAATGCATTGTGAATGCAAATGTTGTTTTATGTCGGCATTTGCTATCATGACGTCATCGCTACTGTTTCATTGTTGTCTACACTTGATTTGCTGTTCGTAAACTGTTCGAAATAACTAAGTAAAGCACAACATATTTTTTCAAAATGTAAATATAAGTAATGTAAGGTTTAGCAAATGTTGTCACAGTCCTTCAATTTCGATAACTTTTATTGACTTTGAATAGGTCAATTGGATCGACCATCAGGCAATGCCTATTGAAGTCCTTTCCATACTTTCACAGACCTATAACACACATTGATTTTGCTGAAAATATCTTACATAAAGCCCTATCAGGCTATATTAAGTTTGTCCCCAATAGCAATAGGTGTTATAGGACTGTATCAACATTTGCCAAAAGATCCATTGCTTAATGAATGGAATATTCAATCTTATTTTTGTTTCAATGGCTACTTTATAGGTGTTCATCGATAAGATGATTGCCTGTGCATTATATTGTCCTTATATGCTATATCAATTCTACTCGACGAAGGTATATATTATATATGACAACGGCGTGAGTATTCAACGACACGTAATTTGGATGTGTTTTATATGTTGAAGAAGACGCTTACTCTTTCGAAACACCTGGCGGCCCATATTCATGAAACTGTTCTCATGCTCAAGCATGGAATTAATTTTTGCTCAACACTGATTTCTTGTTCTGGCTATAACTTTTTCAAAAACTCTTATTATGTCAAAGTGTTGAGGAGAAAAGAAGATCAATGAAGTAGAATACTAATTTCAACATTTACAATTGACTTTTTGATCTTTGACAAACTATAGGCGAGATTCATGAAAGCTGGCTTGAGCACATAAACTATGCCTGAACATGAGAACGATTTCATGAATACGGGCCCTGGCACAGGTTTAGTGCCCGATTTAAATATCGCTGTGAACAGCTTATACCACCTATGTTCATGTATCTTTACATACAACAGAAAAAAACATTCTGGTTTAGAAAGTTTTGCGATAACTAGTTATGGTTGCTTCTACATTATTTCTCATCTTTTCACTTTTTCGCATGCAAAAAGACGCAAGGCAACAATTATACATAAGACGAAATAAAGAAAAGATGAACGCCCGCAAAAGCAAACAAACAAATTACAGAACTTTTTGGGTTAATTCACCTAGGTAAATCATCAAAGGTGACGTAACACACACATAAATTGTATGCTGCACCTCTTAAATTTAGTAATAGATACAGTATGCCGAAAAATTGAATTAAACTGCATCATAATACAGCTGTTTCGTCCTCCTAGGACTCTTCAGTGATGATAGGGGCCAAAAGGTAGGAATCCAAAATTTCTAGACTTATTTAGAAGCAGAAGGGTCATGAAGCAAACCATGATTTATTGCAAAGCAAGGCGTAAGGAAACAAAATATACATAGAAGTACAGCGAAATATAAATACAGTCGAACTTCATTGTCTCGAACTCACATAACTCGAAGACATGGTTTAATTCGAATTTTTTTTTGTCCCAACTGAACTTCATACTTAACATTCAAAGTCAAATAACTCGAATGCTCATAAGTTTTCACACAATCCAATCGACTTCGAGATAATGAGGTTTGACTCTTATTTAACCATTACAAAGGTGTCCGCTTACTGTTATTGGTTTCTTTTATGTATTTTCCCGATCAACAACTCTTAAGCGTAAGAAACATAGGAAAAGCACCTGAGAGATGATGGTTAAATGTGATCTCAGTGACAGTGTATCGATTAAGGAGGTTTTAATGATTTAGTGAATAGATATTCATCTAGTACATGTACTAAAGACTTGTCATATTTAGTGTAATAATGAGAAAGTACTTAGTAATAACATATGAATTATAAAAATCACTGACGTTCGTGACTACAAAAACATGCAATGGTGCGTCTTATTGACACATTTAAGTATGGAACCCAAGCAGCATTTAGATTTCCAATATGCTGGCACTAGTCGTGATAAATAAGAAAGATATACTCATTTGACCCGCTTACCTATGCGGATTCGTATCAACAACGTGGAATGTCACCAAAACACTTATCCGAACTCCAAATCGATTAAACTAGGGGCAAAATATAAACAAAAGAAATGTTTACACGGCGACCCTTAAAATAGGTTAAACGAGCAAGACCATGGCGAGGTGTTTCGGAAGAGTAAGCGTCTTCTTCTTCTTTGACGACAAACGCACGTAAATATCTCGTCCTTTAGTGAAGCATCATTCTCAGTCACATAAAGAAGGCACATTGTGAGTATATTCAAAGCTATTGTTCAGAAGAGCCGCTAGTTTAGGTAAAATTGTATCTGTAGAACTCCCGGTCTAGCATACGTTCATCGGTAGCCCTCCAAGTCTAGATTGAAGTTCAATGTTTACAAAACATCAGAGAAAACGAAGCGTAAACAAAACATTAATTTCAACTCAAAATCGTTTCAACTAGGGGTAAAGGAACAAAGGACAAGTTTACACGCGATCACTGAAAAGATTAAAGAGAATAGGAGTAGAGTAAGTGTCGTCTGCTTTATCGACAACACTCGTCATGTAAATCTTGGTCTGTTAACCATTGAACCGCTCAGAAGGAAAATTCAATAAAGAGTGATAGAGAGCGTCCTTTCTTACATAGAGGTAATGTTCCGCGTTCAACTTGAAGCTGTTGTCTACCTAAACTTACCACGATGATTTGAAACATTCTTTGACAAATACTATATTTATATATCTGCAACAGTAGTATGTTGGTTAACAAGCATGTAAATCTCATACTTTGGACATTCATTGGTGTGTAACATACATTGGCCTACATGCAAATCCAACCAGCGCGCACCATTCAATATCTAGGTGCGTCGATGTATGTTACACACCAATGAATGTAAAATATATGACATCCAATCCTTAATTATATCTAATATTGACATTTATCAATGAAACACAATATTGATGTGATTTGATTGAATTGTCGACGTGATGTCGTATTTTTTCCGTGAACGTCATTTTATTGTTGATATGATGTCATTCACGTTTCTAGAACGTACAAAGGCACATGAAGGTTGTCTCAACTTAGGGCGAGATAAGAAAACCCGATAGAATTGTGGATATCCCTGTTCAGGGTAAGAGAATACAAGGTATGACATTTAATAACAGTTTATTATAACATACCGGGAAGTATTCCGATATTTCATGCAATTTGACAATTTTTCTAAGAATATTTTATGACATCGTGTTTCGATTCATTTTCCTGAAGTTCCAAACAATTGTTAACAGTTGTTAGCTCGTGTATCTGATATTGTGAAAATACTTTCAAAAAATAGATAATACATGTATTAAATGTAAATTAATTGTGACGTTTTGTTTTGTATCCAGGACCTCGACAGTAGTCAACATCAGGCTATAGAGAATCGTGATTTTCGCCTTGAATTTGTGTATTGCTAGTGTCTTGTATGTGAATTTGTTTGTGTATCTGAAATAAATTTACATTTCTTGCATTATTATCATTATAACTAATCCGTGACTATTGAGAATCGTCAACTCCGCCCTAAATGTATGTGTTAGTGTTGCCTTGTATGTAATGTTAATTGTGTAAGAAGCGATCTATTACCGATCTGAAATAAATATACATTTTTTTTGTATTATTATCATTATAACTGACATAGGACCTGGACTGTAGTCAATACCAGACTATAGCAAATCGTGATTTCCGCCTTTGAGTTTTGTATTAGCATTGTTTTGAATGTGATTTTTTTGTGTGTAAAAAGTTATCTATAACCTGAAATAAATATCATTATTATAACTTATCTTGGACCTGAATTGGAGTCAACACCAGTCTATAGAGAATCGTGAATTCCGCCTTGAATTTGTGTATAAGTATTGTCTTGCATGGTTTTTTTTTGTTTTGTTTTTTTTGCAATAACGTGAATTCCGCCTTAAATTTGTGTATAAGTATTCTTTTGTATGTGATTTCATTTGTGTTACATTGATGTCTGTAATCTATTACCTGAAATTAATATTAGTATTATAACTTACCCAGGACCTGGACTGTAGCCAACATCAGACTATAGAGAATCGTGTACCCCGCATTGAGGAAGACCATCCTTATTGCAGCCGCGTACTCACACAGAATGTTCAACGTTTAAGGGTTTCTAAGAATTTGTTTTCACGGATGGTTGGGCATGATTTTTCTCAGAGACGAGAAGACGGATCTTCAAAGATTACGGTATCAATAATCAACTAGCTAAAATGGAAATAAGATAAGATTTTTGTGGAACTTCATAAATAAGAAATAATACCACTATACAGTATCTGCGTCTTCGTATTGATTAATATCATGTATGAATATAGATAGTTTTGCAGTACGGTCTACTGACCGTAGGTCGGTGGTTTTTCTCCAGGTACTCCGGCTTTCCTCCACCTCCAAAACCTGGAACGTAAATAGAACATCAATCCAAAATAAACCAAATGGATGGTCTAATTATAACGTAACTTGTAAACAAATATTTAGTACAGTAATACCATTGCACTGGTTTTCCTGCTGTCTCATATATTTATTACGTTGTGTAGTCATCGTTTCCTACCAGTTGTGGTGAAATATACTCTGAATTGTTGAAAGTTTGTTTGTATCATAACTCAATTTACACCTACATGTACATTGTATGAATTGCTAAATAATATAGCATTGCGCTGGTTTCTCTGTGGATTCATGTAACTATAACGGTGTATAGTCATTGTTTTCTACCAGATATGCTGAAATCTACGCTAAACTGAAAAATTGCTGAATAATCTTGTCAGAAAATTTGCAATTCCTCATATTTGTATCCATTCGATGCATCAGATTTTATGAAAGCATCCCATGTGTAGATAAAAAATCAGAGAATACCAAAGCGTCAACAAAACATCAATCCGAACTCAAAATCTATTCAACTAGGGGCAAAATAGGAACAAAGGAAAGATTTACATGGAGACCCTCGTAAAAGTATAAGAGAACAAGACCAGGTGTTCCAGAAAAGTAAGTGTCTTCTGCGTCGACGACACCTGCCATATCAATTTTGGTCACATCCAAGTAAATATCAATGAGAACCGAGTCATCATTGTCGATCACAACTAACTAGTAAACAAACTAATAAACAAACTCAAAAACGTCCACCTTCATATCACACAAAGATAAAGAATATTTCTCGATGAGATCAAATGGCGACCATAAAACTTGCCAAATGTCTTCATCAACCTGCATCACTCGAATCCCTGTGCCGTAAGTTTGTTCGTCAGCAGTTGACATCTATCACGAGAAACTCGATGTTCAAAAGTAAGCCCTAGAATAACGAATCAACTGCGACATGTAAACACCATAGGATTGAGAAGTAGGGATGTTACTATCAAAAAAGGGAAAGTTCACGATCGGAAAATCGAAATCGTCACGTTTATCATACAGCTTAGTAGTAAGTTGCCAGTGTTGGTCACATTTTAAGTAAAATATCGAGGTAAGAAGCTGATGTTACAAAGTAAGAGATATCAAAGTCAGCTAAAAATCAATTGTAATTGTATGAAAAACAATCAGAGAATACCAAAGCGTCAACGAAACCATAATCCCGAACTCAAAATCGATTAAACTAGGGGCAAAATAGGAACAAAGGAAAAAATTCAAATGGAGACTCTCGTAAAAGCACAAGAGAATAAGACCAGGTGTTCCGGAAGAGTAAGGGTCTTCTGCTTCATCGACGACACCCGCCATGTAAATCTTTGTCACATCCAAGTAGGCATCAATCCTCAAAATGAGAACCGAGTAATGTAATTATGTAATTATATAATATACTTTTTGCTACATGTACACATAATTGTTCATTCTAACATTTCCTCTGAACAGATCCTTGATGAAACTACCGAACCTGTAGGCTGTGTATGTTATTTCACATAAACTTTGTTTAATTTTATTTCTAAATTCATAAAAAGGAGTGTTAAACGTTGCGCACTTGACCCTTATGCTTCTGCATTAGTTTGGAAATTTTGGATTAGTGGTGGTCGGGTGGTGCAGCGGATGGCGCACTTGCCTTTCACCAAGGCTGCCGGGGTTCGATTCCCCGATCGGACGTGAAAAGGTATGGGGTCACCTGCCCGACCACGTGGGTTTTCTCCGGGTACTCCGGTTTCCTCCCACAATAAGACCCCTAGCGCGCTAACATCCGGGCCAACAAGAGTGATTAATATAAGTTCGATAACTTGTTTCATAATTATTGAAAAATAAATAAAGTTAATGAAAAAAATTGGATTACCACCGTTTGGCCCCTGCAAGGCATCACTGACGAGTCCTGGGAGGACGGGTCAGCTGTATGATGCAGTTTAATTTTTTTTTTTCGGCATACTGTATCTATTACTAAATTTAAAAGGTGCAACATATTATATGTGTGTAACGTCACCTTAGGACATGCTTATGACGTTAGAGGTTCAGCATTGAAGTATGGCATATAAAAGTTGTCATTTATTTGTGGATCAATATTGATCCAGTATTTTAACAAATTATATAAGATATGATTGTAAGGTATCTTATATGTTTGTAAGATGTCTGATATGTTTATGAGATACCTTATATGTTTATGAGATATCTTATATGTTTATAAAATATCTTATTTAAAACTTATGAAACATCTTGAATAAATAATATTATAAATACCATGATATATCAGGTATCTTATAAAGATATAAGATATTTCATAATCTTTTCTTTATAAGATACTTGCATCTAATGTATGTTTTATATACAACTAAACACGAAAACACAGTTAACCTGTTTATTGCTTCGAGGCAGAAGTAGGTCATAATAAACATGTACATAAAAACAAACATAACAAACTAATATTTGGCATATCAGGGGCTACTCACTCAAACATTAACTACCACAAATATTCAAAAAAAGTACTCTAAAACTTTAAAATATTCTCGAGCTTTACTCCAAAGAAAACTAGCTGAGAAGGAGCTCTACTCTGACGAACTCCAGAGAAGCAGCTATACTCTTTAGTAATATGGAGAAGCTGAGAATAAGTCTGAGATTAAAGAGATGTAAAGGCTAACTGAACTCTTGAGTGATTCAAGAGAAGCCCACTCAGCATAACTCTTAAGTGACATAAGAGCGGCTCTTAAGCGATTTAAGAGCAAGTTTCTTGAGCCGATCAAGAAAAGCCAAGGAAGACTGATAAGCTGAAGCGATTCCAGCTTCTAAGACTTGCTGATAGACATCTTGAGCGATTCAAGAGCAGCAACTAAGACTAGATGACATCTTGATTGGTTCAAGGAAGCCAAGTCTAGTGAAATAATTATCTACCTAATTTAATTAAGCTAATATGAGAAGCCCACTCAGCAACTCTTAAGTGACATAAGAGCGACTCTTAAGCAATTTAAGAGCCAGATTCTTGAGCCGATCAAGAAAAGCCAAGGAAGACTGATAAGCTGAAGCGATTCCAGCTTCTAATACTTGCTGATTGACATCTTGAGCGATTCGAGAACAGCAACTGAGACTAGCTAATATCTTGAGCAATTTAAGAAAAGCCCAGTCTAGTAAAATATAACATGACTATTCTAAGGGAAGTATTGGGGGTGACATTCCCCAGGGATTATGAGCCTAAGCCTAATCACAATAAAAAAAAAACCTCATTAAAATAAACAATGGAAGAGAGTGAGTAGTCCACCTACACTAATAGAAGATCTAGAGAATTCACACAATTGAAATTAATACATACAAAGTGATGAGTAACTATACAACTACATGTACAACAAGTATAGGATAGCATTATAATCAGCATTATTAAAACCTAGATGGCAGGTGTAGCTGGGGATGGAGGGCGGGTAAGTCATCACAACAAACACACAAAACCGCCAAAACTCAATGAATGAAGAGGGCGCTCTCAATACAGCCTACCCCTCTAGGAGATAATCACTGATTGGTCAATAATACTCTCCCAACTCATTTGCATACAGACATAAACAAATACATGCTGAAAAGCATACTAACAGCTGTACACATACATAATAAATAAGCGTACATATGATACAACAAAAATAAATATGACAGCTAAAGAAGAAGCATTCAAATTGTATATAAACCATAATTTAACATTTACCATGTCAAATTACCAATTTATATACAACTAAACACGAAAACACAGTTAACCTGTTTATTGCTTCGAGGCAGAAGTAGGTCATAATAAACATGTACATAAAAACAAACATAACAAACTAATATTTGGCATATCAGGGGCTACTCACTCAAACATTAACTACCACAAATATTCAAAAAAAGTACTCTAAAACTTTAAAATATTCTCGAGCTTTACTCCAAAGAAAACTAGCTGAGAAGGAGCTCTACTCTGACGAACTCCAGAGAAGCAGCTATACTCTTTAGTAATATGGAGAAGCTGAGAATAAGTCTGAGATTAAAGAGATGTAAAGGCTAACTGAACTCTTGAGTGATTCAAGAGAAGCCCACTCAGCATAACTCTTAAGTGACATAAGAGCGGCTCTTAAGCGATTTAAGAGCAAGTTTCTTGAGCCGATCAAGAAAAGCCAAGGAAGACTGATAAGCTGAAGCGATTCCAGCTTCTAAGACTTGCTGATAGACATCTTGAGCGATTCAAGAGCAGCAACTAAGACTAGATGACATCTTGATTGGTTCAAGGAAGCCAAGTCTAGTGAAATAATTATCTACCTAATTTAATTAAGCTAATATGAGAAGCCCACTCAGCAACTCTTAAGTGACATAAGAGCGACTCTTAAGCAATTTAAGAGCCAGATTCTTGAGCCGATCAAGAAAAGCCAAGGAAGACTGATAAGCTGAAGCGATTCCAGCTTCTAATACTTGCTGATTGACATCTTGAGCGATTCGAGAACAGCAACTGAGACTAGCTAATATCTTGAGCAATTTAAGAAAAGCCCAGTCTAGTAAAATATAACATGACTATTCTAAGGTAAGTATTGGGGGTGACATTCCCCAGGAATTATGAGCCAAATTGAACGAATGAGTAAATTAAAACAAAATTACTAATGAGTGAGAGCCCCCAATACAGTAAAGGTATGAGTAAGTAAAATTTATAAAATAGTAAAACAATAATTAAGATAAGACATAATGTAGTGAACTATAGAAACACATACCAACAGTTAAATGTCAAGTGATGCAGAGGACTATAATAATATAATACCCTGAAGGGTGACACACATAGAAAGGATCATTAAGTTTGACATGTAGAAGTCATATTTCGCTGTGCCTTGGAAATGATGGAAGGGTCTGTACGGATATAGCGTGTATAACAGTCAGATGACCATCTGCCAAGGGTTTGGATTACATGATCTTCGACGCCTGCTGCCGCAGCGGAAGTAGCAGCTCCAATACGAAACGAGTGGCCGTTAAAGGCTTGATTGTCTACACCGATACGAGTCAGTGTCGCTTTTAAATGGGCTAGAAAGGTGTGGCGCATCAAAGGCTTGCACGTGGATAAGTTGTCAATGAATAAAGGGGAACCGGGTGAAGCCCCTTGAGAAGAACGCACTTCCAGGTAAGCCAGCATTGTAGACACTGGTGATAAGACACTGTTTTCAAACACTTTTATAGTGACACCCTTGCCGAAAGGGTCCAATTTTGATGAACGCAAACACAAATGAAAACATGTCATGTCCGGCAGTACAGATACATCACAAACACGAATAAAATTGGTGTCTTTAAGAGTCTTGCATGTGAATTCACCACAACGTAAAAAGCCATAGAATGCTGTCTTGAAAACACACGAGAGCATAACGTCAAAAAAGGTAGGCAACAAACCCATAGTATCTGTTAAGGTAGCACACATTTTAGCCAAAATATCACCGGTGACTGGAAAACGCTTAGGTGAGGAAGACACTTGAGACTTCTTGATAGCCCGCAGGATATAAGGTAGACGAAGCGTATTTGCTAGAGGGTCTCCTAAATTATCCTTGATATAGTGGAAGCGAATTCCTGACAAATATAACTTGATTGTATCATACTTGAGACCTAGCGCTTTCTGACAATGCGTAACAAACCGAATTAAGGAGTCTTCTGACACCGGAGGTAGGCCACCAACCGGGAAACCGATACCTTGCATGAGACTGAAGCTACAGAAACAGTTGAGCCCAGACTTGTATGTACTTAACGTTCTTTCGCTAAGGGCATGGTCCCACAAGTTTTCCACCTCGTTGGTTAGGTCATCATTAAAGCTGACATTGGAAGACAGGGTACTGGATAAGCGTCGGCTTGAGGGGCCAGCTGGCGGAAACGAAGCATCTGGAACCGAGAAATTGCATCGGCGACATTATTTTGTATTCCGGGAATATGCACTGCATGAACTATGAAATTGTGAACTGCTGCATGGTAAGTAAGTTTACGCATTAGCTTCATAATGCTTTTCACTTTAGAACGACCTTTGGAAATGATTTCAACAGTTGACATGTTGTCACAATGGAACAAAATTCTTTTCTCACTCCATGAATGTCCCCACAACACACAAGCCATAACTATAGGGTATAGTTCAAACAAGGCCATGGATGTGTCAAGTTCTTTAAGGCTAGGAGGGAAAATACCTTGAAACCATTGATTAATGTAAATCCCACCAAAGGCAGAAAGGGTAGCGTCTGTGAACAAGTGTAAATCAGCAGCTACTGTAATGTGATCGTCCAAGAAAAAGGACACACCGTTCCATCCCTTTAAGAACAGGGACCACATGTGGAGATCGGCCCGACAATCTTCCGAAATTTTGACATGGTGATGTAGCTCACGCGCAGTTGTAGAGAGCGAAATCAAGTGGGACACAAAAGAGCGGCCAGGTTTAATACATCGACACGCAAAGTTCATGTGACCTAGTAGGCATAACAGTTCACGTTTGGTACATGACTTCCGGCACTTGAACACATCTACAAAGTGTACTATCCTATCTATCTTCTCTCTAGGCAAAAAAGACTCACACTTCACAGAGTCCAAATAAACTCCTAGGTACTCGAGCACAGTGACAGGGCCCACAGTTTTGTGAGCTCCTAGCGGAATAGACAGGTTCGAAAATACTGACAAAAACCTATCCATTGTGTTGGAAGCGTTAGCACTAGCTGGTTCTATAACCAAAAAATCATCTAACAGATGTAAGATGTGTGGAATGTTGTAATTGGTTTTAGCGATCCAGCAAACAGCCCTGGAGAGGTTGTCAAACAGTTTGGGGCTTGAACGACTTCCGAAAACGAGGCGTGTGAAAAAATAATATTGGTTCTCCCACTTGATGCCATGATATGGCCACAGTTCCGGCTTAATTGGCAGTAGCTTAAAAGCATCGGTAATGTCAGTCTTCATTAACCAGGAATTTTTTCCTAGGCTTTTAATGAGATGAATAGCGTCATCAATTGTAACATACTTTAGAGAACATGTTATCTTGTCAATCAAACTGTTCAGACTAGGATTGTCAGCGTCATTATGTGGAGCAGAGAGGTCTACAATAAGACGTTTTTTCCTAGAATACTTGTGTTCAGCCAGGCCGATAGGATTGATTCGGTATTTTGAAAAAGGAATATGCGCGAAAGGGCCTATGAGAAATCCTTTGCTTACTTCTTTGTTGACAAGAGTGGTAACTGAGCTGGGGTCCTCAGTAGCTGACTTGAGATTTTTACACACAATGGAATTGGTAGGTAATGCTATAAAACCAGTGTCAAAACCGTATGATAGCCCGTCAATCAAGTGTTGAACAAAAGTTCTATCTGGATGATGTTGCAATTCTGCTGACAAAGCATGAATATTCACAGGAGTGGAGGCCCTTAAAGGAATGGTTGGGGCTATTTCTTGTGCCCCGGAGGCTTCATTCCTTCTAAAGGGCAGGCCGTCTTCGAGTGGTCTCCCTTACATAGCAAACACACATGGCAGAAAAAACATGTACGAATGCGGCATCCAGACTGGCCGTTAAAATTGTTACAAATCTCACGACCTTCGTGAAACACTTTTTGCCGACCTTTGACATCGTGAGTAGCGCTGGCTGTGCCCTGACCTTTGTTCTAGTTTGACTTATGCTGGTTCTTAGAGGTACGATTCGGGTGAGTAACCTCAGCAGATGGACAAAATCTGGAGGTATGAAGCGGACTGTCACATATGTCACAAGCCAGGGGACGCTGGTTGGCGAAAATGTTGCAAAAAAGCTTGTTGTCCCGCACAGACCAGTCAATTGGGATATTGTTGAACCTCAGTTGAGCAGCTGCCCTAAGGGAAAATTGCTTGTGATACTCGTAAAACCCTGACGAGTAACGTGTACCCATGTCCACTATATCCCTCTCGTAGAGATCTAACTCGACACGCCTGTTTGGGTGGGTGGCGCACATCACTTGTTTGAATACTCCGAATGCCAATATAAATTCATTTAGAGCCAGAGTGCGAGTCAATCTAACATCGTTTTTGTCAGACGTAAATCCAGTAGGATCGCTTGGACAGTTGAAATATGGTATCAACAAAGCAGCCAAGTTGACATCCTTTCCAGTGATAATTTGCTGTTTAAGCGAAGGTGACACAGTTTCTACCAAAGGAAGTGATTCTGCAGCGTAGCCGTAGCAGGTTCGAGAAAATTGCTCACCTTGTGGGGTAGTGTTCTCCCTCATGCTCCTGTATGCCGACTCTAGGCTGTATTCTACTTGTTGTGTCGGCGGGGCCGTAACCCTTGTGATGGACAAGTCCGATGAAGCCTGGCTTTCACTACCCGCCGCAGCAGAAATGATGCGAGGATTGGACACCCTTGAAACAGAGTCGTTAATACGGTTCTCTAATTGTATGTAGCTTTCCTGTAATGACGCAACGCTGTCAGCTAAAGATGTAACCAGGTCCGTGAGATGTCTAGTTGCCGAGTACTGTTCGACATGGTTCCGGTCGCCATCTTGTCGCGAGGCATCATGGGATCGCGCACCTCTCAAAGGCATGCGTTGGTTAGCTTCCCTCAATTTCCTAACCAATACCATACGCTTGTCGCTAGGTCTAAATGAAACATTAAACTTAACGAGTTCTTCCCGTAAGCGAGCCAAAGTCCAATTTTCGATCAGCTCCGGATCGTAAGGAGCTGCACGTGTAGATTTCCGTTTAGGGCCCATTTCGAAGTCGTAGTTGGCCTAACGCAAGTTGAGCGTAACCATTAAAAATATTCACGATCTACGCAGGCTCAAATGAAAAGAGCAGAAAACCGCCAGGAAGTACGTCATAAGTACTAGTTGTGAGGAGGCGAAGTAGGAAAAGTTCCCGTGGAATCGAGTGTCAAGATGTTTACGAAACCGCACTAAATTCTACGTTGATTCGTGGTCGTAGGTCTGATGCCAGTGATGGAGACGATCGAAACGACACAGTGCCTATGATGTTACTTAGTCCAAAGACACAATCGTAGCCATGATTCAGGATTCAGAAAACAAGTCCAAAGCCGCTGACAATAGTCCAGGTAATAATAGATGAAATTGGTAGAAGCTTGAAAAGCCGTAAATTAAGTCATCACAACAAACACACAAAACCGCCAAAACTCAATGAATGAAGAGGGCGCTCTCAATACAGCCTACCCCTCTAGGAGATAATCACTGATTGGTCAATAATACTCTCCCAACTCATTTGCATACAGACATAAACAAATACATGCTGAAAAGCATACTAACAGCTGTACACATACATAATAAATAAGCGTACATATGATACAACAAAAATAAATATGACAGCTAAAGAAGAAGCATTCAAATTGTATATAAACCATAATTTAACATTTACCATGTCAAATTACCAATAAATTCTTTTCACACTCAATAATATGAGAACTGTGGGCAAGTTTTATGGTCGCCATCTGTGTCTCATTGAGAGATATTCTGTATCTTTAAGTGGTATGAAGATAAACGTATTTGAGTTTGCTCATTAGTGTGTTACTTGTTGTGATTGACAATGATGCTTGGTTCTCATTTTGAGAACTTGATGTTTACTTGGATGTGACAAAGATTTGCATGGCTGGTGTCGTCGATGAAGCAGAAGACGATTACTCTTCCGGAACAACTGGTCTTATTATCTTGTTCTTTTACAGGGGTCTCCATGTAAATCTTTCCTTTGTTCATATTTTGCCCCTGATTTAATCGATTTTGAGTTTGGATTTTGATTTTGTTCACACTTCAGCATTTTCTTATTTATTTACAGAATATGAGTATGGTATTTTGAATGTGTATCAAATCATTGAACGTAGTTCAACTTCTGCCATAAGTTTTTTCGGCTCCTTCATGAGTTAGGGAGGGTTCCTTTAATTATCTCAAATTTAAATATCGTTCTTTGTAAGAAATCTTATAAATGAATTATATAGGATATCTCATTTAGTTTATCATATATGATATATTATATAATTATAAAATACCCTATACTGTTTCAGGTATCTTATAAAGGCAGAAACTTCTTTCAGAAGCAAAGATATGTTATTTATGTAAACTATTTAACAAACTAACTGTGTGCAGCTACACTATTATACATAACTTCTACAATGTAAATTCATAAATTAATGGGGTTTTATGCACCTGACCCTTCTGTTTCAACATTAGTGAAGACATTTTGGATTCCAACTTTTGGCCCCTAGCACCACTGACGAGTCTTACAGGGACAAAAAGGCTGTATGATGCAGTTTAATTATTTTTTTTCAGCATACTGTACCTATTACTTAAATGGTGCAGCATATGTGTGTATGTCATCTTTCAGATTGCAAGTGACAATGACATATCGGATCTTACTGTTATATAATAGTAATATTTGACTTATAAAAATGGCCAATGTACATGTAGTTATACAGATAAGCACACTTGAAGTATTTTTACTATTTATATAAAAATCAAATACATTGGGAAGACAAATCTCAAAATTAATATCATCATTTATCCTCAAAACAGTCACACATCAGCATATAACAGAAACTCATTCATAAACCTTTCTTTTTTCACAGACGCTCAATTCTAGACAGGCATATTTACATTTGTATATCTCCAAATCGCAAGAAAAAAATGGCTGGGAAAAGTTTCTACAAGCCCTATACCATTATACAGTGCATTCCTCTTTATACCATGTTGCATTTGTCAGAAAAAAAAGATGATATTAACAGGGATGTGACATTAATAGAAAAATGTTTTTCCACTAAATCTAGTGCATTTCTAATCGCCATAACTAAAAGTAAGATATTAGATGATTCAATATATAGATTACATTATTTCAATCGTTCTTGGGAGTTTTTTTTATTTTCTATGCAATATTTTGTACAAATTGTATCTGAAATAAATTTAAATGACATCATTTTCTGGATAATTTATGTCATTGGTTAAAAACACATGATATTAAGAGGAATTCACCCCCAAAATACATGATATTAACCAAATAAAATTGCACAGATTATATAGCGATAAAAACGTTGCTTTCGAAAAACATGATATTAAGAGGAATGTGATATTAACAGGGGTGATATTAAATGGATTCCACTGTAGTATTCTTTTACATATTATATACTAAAGTTACATAATTATGTAAAACCAGTCTGATGCATTCTTGTGACAAGTTTTGTACTACAGTTGAGTGTAAGCTAACCTTTACACATAGTGCACTAGTAGTGCACTACGTTTAAACTAGTAGTGCACTACATTTAAACTACAGGTAAACTAGTAGTTCACTACACCCTGAACCCCATATAGGTCAATTACCCCTACAGGTAAATGGACAGTCCCATCCATCTACCTGTGATTTTTACCTGTACCTCACCTTTGTCGTCTGCTGGTACTTTGAAGCTGGCTTTATCATTAGTTAATATTTATGACTTTAATCAGGAACGTATATACGTCCCTGCTTTAATGTATATATATGCATCTTATGTAGTTATTTTTCTCAAACAACATTTTTTCTTTCATTTCAAAACTAGAAATTGTGAAATTATGATAATTACTCTTACAAACATCCCAAAAAGATTCTTGCATACATCATATAAATAAAAAAGAAAATAAATATTTATCTAGCAGTTTTGATGTCTTATATTTCATTTAATATACACTATTAACGGTTTTTTATATTAATTTACCAATTTACAATCAAGTATATTGAAAAATTGAAGGAACATCTATTGATTATTATTTGTTTAGAAGTATATTTTTAAATATTGTAAAAACTAATTGCGAAAATAACAAAAAAGTATTCTTTTATTACTTAATTATACTAGATATATATTTTTATAAAATACATTCATACCTCAGATCTATATATTTATGAACGCACTATAGAGTTTTGATAATCTTTATTTCTAAATGTTTTCTATATTAAGATCTGTATGTATATATATCACCACATACAACAGTGTTAATATAAATATAAGAATTTGAAGTTAAAAAAAGTAAGACAACAATAAATTGAAATTTAGTCAGATTGTTCAGTATGGGACAGATGTTTTGATTTGACCCCCAGGCCTCAGGCAATTACATAACCTGGCTTAACCTTGTCTAGGAACACCTGCTGACATAAGCCTGTCAGTGACATAATTGAGGTGTGATTTTCTCATCTGACCATCACTGGTCAAACTTGAAACTAATTTGATTACTAAAGGGCTAAGCTGGATATGACCAGGATCATAAATATGATAATACATATTTAACTTTTACTCGGGTTTATCAAGTCTATATGAAATTAAAAATCTTTGAGAATATATCTAGATATTTACACATTTCCCTTTAAATAGTGGATATTTTGAGGACTTTAATCCATTTTTTTGTTTCATTCAAAACATTTAATTATACAATAATAAATTGATAGTACATAAAATAACATTGAAATTAATAATTAATTGGGCAACAATGTAAGTCTATATCAGTCCTTTACCAGATTCTGGTTTTCTTAAAAATTAACTTAAAATACCAAGTATCTTATGACACTTGATTGAATACAATCCAATGACGCATTTCGATTTCTAAATATTTACATATATATACTTGTTAAATGTTGAAAAATTATCTAGTTTATATTGGGTGTAATCAGGGACGTATATATGTGAGAGAATATAAACACTCTGGCTCAGTCGCTTCATATATATAGTTTGATAATAAAATACTAACATTCAATATACTTAATTTTATTCTAATTATCAGTATAAAAGTATTCTAAAATGATGCATTTCCAATATTTAGGCCTAAATATTTAAGGCAATTACAGGTTGTATTAAATATGACTTGAAGGTTTATGCATATATGAAATAATGATTTAAAAAAAAGCAAAGTCAGTTTAATGGAATCATTTTAATTAATTCTATATTGTAAGACTAAGTATACAACAAATAAATAATATGCAGTTATATTAACCTAACTTAGAACAAAGTTAAGCCTATGCCAGTCACACTTATTGTACTTTTAAATCAACCTATAATGACTTATATAAAATCTAACTAAAAGGGACAAATATAGATCTTCAGGTAGAACCTTTACCCTCCAGGCATAATTAGGTACATGTACCTGACCTGCCTGGGCCACATCCTCACATACAGAGGTCAAGATAGGGGACACCCCTAGGCTGTCTGTAGTTATAGCCAGGTGTGAATTTCTCATGATTAACTCCCTCTCCCCCAAGGCCTGAGGGCCCTAGCCTGTTAATTGATTAATGATGATAACATTGATTACAGTCAATTGGATTACATGTAGATGTACATGTATGTTGGTATTTAGATATGAAGAAGGAAATGGCTTTAAATGTTCTGGTGAAAGTAATCTTTTCTTATATTAGTACTTGATGTTTATATAACCTTTCATTTGTATGCATTGTACCTGAGTGTATAGTGAAACAGAATACTAATACTGGTACATGTATAGGTAGTATTGCCAGAGACGTATAAAACCTTGTACGTCTCTGATATTGCACAGCTAGCTAGCTTCTTAATGTCAAATATTAAAAGTAATTTGTGATTGAAACAACTATACTAAGTACAAAATATGTTCTTCTAATATCTTTTTATTTTTTTAAATTACAATCTGTTGTTTACTTTATTTTCTGTTTATATTTTTAGTGGGATTAACTTAATAATTTCAACATAAAACATGTGTAAACCATTTTTTATTAGAACACATACCTTTCAATTTAATTGTAGAATACAGATATTTAAATAGAAAAGAACCATTGTTACTTCTTTAAAAAGAATTATAAGTTAGTATATCTAAATTATTATTTTATTTAAAATTTTGACATGCAGTGAATAAATTTATTTAAAGTATTATGATAAATATCATCTGGCATAAACTCAGAATTGTTCATTCTTGTACTTATATGAGGAAGTACTGACAAACTAATGACTTCAATAGTATAACATAAGTACAGGTAAATCATATTACGTCTGTACAGGTAAGGACACAGGTAGGTATGGACCCTCCCATTACCTGTAGGGGTTTTTGTGGTCACACCTGGCTGGACGTAGTGCACTACTAGTTTACCTGTAGTTTAAATGTAGTGCACTACTAGTTTAAATGTAGTGCACTCCTAGTGCACTAGGGTGTAAAGGTTAGCTTACACTCAACTGTACATGTGTATTACTAAGAAAAGCTGAGTTATTTCAAGCTTTAGGTAAGAAGGGAAAATTACTTTCCACCAACAGTTAAATAAATAACACATGGCCAACAAACCTCAGTTGTGAGCAGGAATCGCCCACACCCCAAGCATAGAAAAAAAATATACAGGAATTGTCTCCCTTAGCCTTTATCTTGAATGTATGAATTTTATTCAACCTTTCAAGTTTCATTAAACCTCAGTTGTGAGCAGGAATCACCCACACCCCAAGCATAGAAAAAATAAACACAGAGATTTTCTCCCTTAGCCTTTATCTTGAACGTAAGTCAGGAGATGATTGAATTTTTATTCTTAGAAATACATGGACATCTATTCAAAATCTGATCCTTTTGATAAATGTGATTTTGAGAAATATAAATTACATGTAGGCACTAGATATTTTTATCAATTTACTTTAAAATGAATCTGTAGCATTTTTGTTGCACATTCTTGTTTATAAGTCAAAGGATATAGGATTTGGGCATCTTAATTACATGTAACATTATAAAAAGTGGACTTTAACGCAAAGTCTCAACATTTCAATGTTTTTGCCAAAAAACAGCAGAACCTAGCTGCTCTTTTTTTTTTTGCTCGCTTTTCTTGACTGTCGTCTAAGGAAAGACATAAATGTATGTGTAGAATCTACCACAATATCCAGCATAACAATATGGCATGCATCATGTTGTCGAAAATGTCCTTTAATGTTCACACGACAATTCTGGAAGTGGCTATTTTCTTGACAATGGAAAAAGTTCAAGGTAGTTATGATCTTCTTATCCACAAAGTTTTTACCAGGAACTCATTTTTGGACAGGATCAACAAGTGAAAAACCTTCTGTATCCTATTTAGCACTTCTTGAGCTCCATTTCCTTTATAATCTAATCTGGAGGCTTGGATAATGTTAAAGTATAGCTTATTACATGTTTTTGCCAGACTGAAACAGTCAAAGCAGAGATTTTCTCCTCCTGCTGTAGGCAAATTTGTGGTCAAGTTATATTATTTTCCAGTCTGTGTGCCTCAGAATGTTACAGAAATATCTCTGTTGGTCCCTAGGAATCACTGAAGTATCCATCGTGCAGTTAAATCAGGATTTCTTTGTCATCCGCAAACTGTGCTCTTGACTTAATCAGTCCACTGTTACTGGCTGTTCAAGCTGTCCATTTCAAACACCTGGTGTAGGAAGAGAACATTTAGGAACTTCATCAAAATACATGAAATCAAAAAAATAAAGACACATGAATTTTTCTAACCTGTATCAGAGTTATGCAGTGCAAAGTTTGTTTTTGTCAGGCATACAAATGTATTAAAGTTATGCAGCGTGGGTTTTTTTTGTCAGGCATACAAATGTAACACAATCTTTTAGATTATTACATTTTTTTTTCATTTTCATTACCTCCTTTCTTTGCCTTAAAGGGGCATCCCGGGGAAGTCTACAATGAATTTATTGAATGAACATGCTGTCTGCACTACCAGATGCGTTTTCCTGTTATTTCAATATTCAAAGTCCTCTCAAAATGTGTTTATTAGCCACTTGCAAAATTGCATTTCTCGGGAAAGCCCGATAAAAATAGCGATGATCACGCGTCAATGACATGACTATTTTGTCGCATGTCGACGAAGGGGCCCAACGGGAGGGGACGCGTAATGTATAGGTCCGATGATGAACCAGACACAAAGTCCGTGTATCAATTTATTGAATCATATTCACATTAATAATCAGACGTTAATTACACACGATATTCATATGAAGAAATTTATGTCGGCATCTCTGCATCATATATCGACATGCAAATGGGTACAGTATACAACGTTAGCCATGCATTGTCAGAAACCAATACGTCACTGCACTCTTACATTGTACGTTTAACAGTGTCATGTGGGTTTCCGACGATGACAACCATAGGGCAAACCTTATTTTCTGTAAAATGTTATCTTCACGAATCCTCATTTAGAACCATTTCACAAAGGTGTGCATGCATTGAAAAGTGCAAAAATAAAATGAAATGATTCCGATTTTTTTTATACAACTCGATGTCTTGAAGATTTTTTTTCAGACTTTCTATATATTCATCTAAAATCTATCCAACTTTCAGCGTCAACATACTTTAACACTTACAATTATATATGTATCACGGAAGTCTGTGCACTCATATGACGCACCACGCACTAAACATGTAGAATACATATATAATATATATATCAAATTTGGAACTTGTCGAGAAGATATAATTGTCCAATACTTAATCCATTTATATACATGTATGTTATGATTCATTTTACTTTTTTTAATGTAAATTTAAAGGTTCGTTAACATTTCCAACACAACTGCAGACATGGGACATACATGTATATGATTTTTTTTTTATGAATTAATGACTTCACTTATATAATGCATATATTTTGATTCATATCAAATTTAATACCGGGGTCCAAACCCGATTATATTTGTACAATCCGTATTTTATAGATTAGGTATGACAAGAATTTTTTATCCGCACATGATGACATAAATTTATTCAGTTTGTCCAAATTGAATCTGTATACATTAAACTCAATCGCCCGGGATACCGGCATTTTACAACGTAACCTCCACCCCCCCCCCCCCCCCCCCATACGGTTTTTCTTGTATGTGAAAAGGTCTTTCTCTTCAGCAATATAATTCAATAATGTCGTTTTACTGGAATATTATAAAGGGAATATTACAATACACGCTTTCAAGTTTTACACACGCATTTCATGTAACAGAGGAATGAAAGGGTTATCCCTTGGGAAGCCCCAAAACCAAATCAAAACTGTGTCACCGGCTATCCAGAAGAAAACTGTAACAATGCAAACAATTGGGCTGTTAGTCTCTCCCTTGAATACTTCCCATCCCTCAATATGCTTCCGTAATATAATCCTTACTTTAAAATTTGACCATTCGGCCACTTTTCGCTTGGTAGTTACATGTAGGTCACGCGGATCGCCATTTTTTGTTTACCGATGTAGCTTGTTATGCGCATGCGTTATTATATGTGATGCAAAAAAATTTGCATGTCCAAATCGTTGATCAACGAATAGTGATTCCCTTTTTTAATTATTAATTAAAATTTTTGAGAACATATTTCAGCGTAAATCACCCATTAATTTTCCACAAGAGTATACATTTAATTCATATATACAATAATTCTAAATAAGCATAAAAAAATATAGTTTTAACGTGATGCCTTTTTAAGCATGTTTTCTAGTTTCTAGATGCCCTATCTCTTTCATAGTCTCCCACTTGAAAATATTTTTTTTAATCACACAGTTTATCAATAGAATATTCAATATGTACCTAAAAATCTGTTCATTTGTTTGACTCCTGTATTTTGAATAAATTGTGTATAAATTTACACATCCGATTATAACTAATTTTATGCATTTCTTTATAAATAAAATTTGATCAACAAAAGATTTATAGGTATCAAAATGTAGCAATCGGCTCAGAATTTCAAACTTGTCTTGTACTTCAAATTACTATCCTCTATTGATACTATCGCTTTAAAGGCCCAATTATAATTATCTACGTAACTTTTGGCAAAACATGAAGCAAAAATCAAGCCTTATAACGTATTATATT
This sequence comes from Mimachlamys varia, assembly GCA_947623455.1. Lineage (NCBI taxonomy): Eukaryota > Metazoa > Mollusca > Bivalvia > Pectinida > Pectinidae > Mimachlamys > Mimachlamys varia. Next base: position 15,636,013 of record OX392541.1, read on the forward strand.
TATAGATTTAGATAAGATTAACTGATATCAGTAATATCAAAGAGGAATTCTTACTTGTTTACCGGTACAACAGTAGTTGAAACTCGGTATTTGTAAACACGCGTCCATTTTGAACTGTCAGAATTACAAAACATTTCCTGAAGTTACGTATATTGAGCCTTTAAAATGTAGCTAACAGCTCAGAATTTCAAACTTGTCTTGTACATGTACTTCAAATTACTATCCTCTTTTGATACTATCGCTTTAACCGAATGATCAAGCTGCTCAAAACTGCCAAACAAAAGTTAAGGGGAGATAATTACTTAGTATAGAAAAAAATTAGGAGTGCAATCAAATAGGTCATGGATCTTTACAATCTGATTAAAATCATATCTTGATCTCCGCGCCGTTCTGTAAACTTCTCTCTGCTGTGATCTAATCTGAGAAAATCTCATAGGGGGTCATGTCCCGATGAACTTTTGCATTAGCCAATCAAATTATTACTGGCAGAATTTTGACAGTGAAATTTTGCATAATCGCATTTGTCCGTTTAGGCATTTCTTCACCAAAAAGTTCATGTGGAATAATGTGACGAAATAGCTTGCTGCAAGATGACAGGTCATTGGAAAATTATTTTAGTGTTAAGTAAGGAGGTGACAAAGGTCATCTGGACGTGACCTTTCGTGGGATGTTGTCAGATCCTTGTAAAATGGAGTGAGAACAAGGATCTGTATTTTAATCAGATTGGGATCTTTAAGTTTTAATTACACTTACCTCGTGTCCTGATGAGTACCCAAACACTTTACACAGCAGTATCTTGCTCCACACTGTACACATACATAGTTGGAGGGAAATGTAAGACTGCTAAGGAAAGCGTTTCTTTATTTTTTCCCATCAACAGTGTAGATACATAATGTATATACTAGAACTGAAATGTACAGTGAAGAGACTCAGGGGGAAAAAACACATATGTTTTGAAAAAATAAAAACTGTGTATATGTAACTTCACCTACTAGCAACACAGCTCATGATCTCATGGTTTTCTTTTCTATCAATTATTCCTTTGAATTCTCTAATCTGAATAAGATTTGGTTGGTTTATTTTGTTTTATTTCCTTTTTATTAACAGCCAGGGTCATTTAAGGACGTGCTAGGTTTTGGAGTTGGAGGAAAGCCAGAGTACCAGGAGAAAAACCAATGACCTATGGTCAGTACCTAGCAACTGCCCCATGAGGGATTCTAACTCGCAACCCAGAGATGTAGGGCTAGTGGTAGAATGTCGGAACACCTTAACCACTCGACCACCACGGCCCTCTGAATAAGACAAAAATTGATGGTTATACAATAAAATTTTGCTGTATCTATAAAATTTCATATTTCAATAACTTAACAGATTAACTGTTATCATGTATTCTTTAAGATCTATTGTGTTCTGACCAACTAAAACATAAATAAAAATAAAGGTATGGAAAAGGATATCCGCAAATAGCACAGAATTTCCTCTCTGGAAATCTGGACGGTGGTAAACTGGCCGAAAAGTAGTTTGGAGTCTCTCTGTTGGTCATGTGCTGAAATTAATACATTAATATAATACAAGATTGATTCATCAAGTCATTAAAAAAAAATTTATACATTTCTCTTTTAACCCAAGTCAATTTAAAATGTGCCTGCTATAAGAATAGTTTTGATGAATAAGGTTGTTTTCTGAACGCCATTGATAATAGGTGCGTATCAAGAACAAAATATATCAATATTCCTTAAATACATTTAAAATCACAAAGCACAAAGACTACTTTTCGTTAGCGCTTTCACCCATCTTGGGGCTCTTCAGGCGAATTTCCCTTAAATTATATAGAGTATTTAAGAGGAAATCTGACATATCGGCATAGACAGGCCTTTTCACGGGGACCTGAGAATTTAATTATTACAGCTTTTCACAGGGACAAGAGAATTTGATACAGCTATCTATTTTTATTTTACCCAAACTGGTGTGTTCACAGTAATTTTACATGTTTTTGGGGTAAATATCAAGTTTCCATAAACAACTGCACAGCTATTTTAGCAACAGTTAAATAAGTTTATTTAAAAACCCTAAAACTATATATATACATGCATCTGGAAAAAACTATGAATGCTATTGGAAATAAATGAAAACAAAGAAATAGCTAATTTGAGCATTTTTATCTGCACTCTCTGTAAATAATAAGTATATTATATATACATGTATAAATTTTGTATTTGATCCAAAATACATACCTCTTCTTCTAAAAGTGCAGAAAAACTTTTCTTGTACTTAAACTTGAAATGGTCACTCTTGCTCTTTCGTTTCTTCTTTGACACTGGTTGTCCTGTGTAAAAATTTTAATAAAAAAAATGTTTAGAGTTGTTAAATAAGATATATTGTATAATTATCTACTGATAACCAAATCAAGAACTACATGTACTACATTAGATATCAAGCTGAATCTTTTTCACCTTAATTATGACCCAATAACAATTACCAGACAACAATTATAGATTGACAATCTGTTTTACAAGCTGTCTCAAATTCTCCAACAGAATATATCAATGACAAGTTATGTCCCTTGATCAGAGAATTCTATCTGTTACACAGAGTATTTGAAACAATAAATTTTCAAGGTGGACGACAAACTTGTGGTCCCTAAACCAATATTTTTCTGATTTGTCTGGTAAATGTACATTTAAGTTTTTTCTAAACTTCAAAAACACCTGAATATAAATAAATAAAATAACAAGGTAAATTAAATAGTTTTAATCAATCAGATTGTCATTCAGGATCATATACATGTAAAATGCTACAATTCAACATTATAGTGCTATTAATTTTATTACATGCAGGGATCAAAATTTACTGTTTTGAGTTAGTGACCCAGTTTATTTCAGAAAGAGATGTTGCAGTTATAATAAATAGCAAAGTTTCTCAAAATCTATAGAGGCCCAGATAAATGTTTAGGGGCCATTGGCTACTGGGGCTTCTTCTAATCGCTATAATGAATAAGATTCTTGCTCAGTTGTAAAGGCTCACATCATTAAATATTCAGTAATCAATTATGATAGAATTTCTTAAAAAGAAAACATTGATAAAATATTAAAGCAAGTCTAATTCAAAAGGATTCAAACTGAGTCATAATATGAAAACTTTACCCACCCACCCCAAAGGAAAATTTGAACTCTTCCAATTCAAAGGTTGGAATAGTTATTTATGAAATGTCAGGGGTGAATAAGTTGATATAATCTTTCATTACTTGAGGCGGTAATTCATCTTCTGATTTTTATTAAATATAATTAATTCTGCTTAAAAAAACCCCACAAAAAATCAATAAAACCGGTACCTGTATCCATGGATTCCTCAAATTTTGGAGCCTTTTTGCTCATTTTGAGATCTGCATGTGGGTCATCCTGAAAATTGTCCGATTCTAGGGCTTCAAGAGCCTTTCTTTGTCTGCGTCTTCGAGCAGCATCATCCAGTACTCTCTTCTGCTGAAGGTCTTTCACACGTCCTAGAATATACGTACATGTACATTGTACAATAAACTGTTTCACAAAGAACATATTTTATCAAATCTTCAGTGCAGCAAATTGAAAAAGTTACATACATATACATATATGTATGTTCCTTGATTAATTAATTAATTAAGTTCTTGACTTGAACAAGTATAACATATTTTTTTCAGATTCGGTAACAACCTCAGGGATACGTAATGTCTGGCTCTTAAAACATATGGGAGATATAGAGATTTTATTGGATCAGCAAAATTTCTGAGATTTTTTTGAATAAATTATTACAATTTTGATTTTTTTTAATGAGATTATCAGGAAAAATATGGGTAAAAATTCACAAATTTCGCCCCAAAGTGAACTCTGTAACCTTTCCTATCAACAAACCAAGAGTTGTCTCCCTTGCATTGTAATGATTTTCATTGTTAGTGTCTGGTTTATCATTTCTATAATACTATCATACTACTGAAGCAAAAATATTAATAAAAAATCCCACAGGCAAAGGAACCATCAACAAAGTCAATTGGAAATGGATGGCTTATCCAATTAGACCAGCTTCAATACTGTGAAACGGTCCTGCCCATAGCATGTGCAACATCGGTACTAGCATACATCTAATGATGGCGAACTGAACGATACTACCACAGTTTAAGCACTGAATAATATATTTTCGATAAGCTCGTTATAGATAAATCAAACCATATGCATTGTCAATGTTTGTTATGTCGTCTAAATGCTAAAAAACGAATTTAGTGATGAGAATATTTACCCGACTCTCTTTTGTCAGCCATATTGGATTTTCTAATTTAGAAGTAAGTTTTACGGATACAAAAATCCGGAAATTATATCAAAGTGTGCTCACACTCAGGGTTTTTGTAATTCCATGATATCATACGTGTTTATATTGCTTTTACGAACAATATAGCTATTTAAACTCTCATTCTCACTAACAACCATTTATTAAGGGAAACAATGCACTTTACATTGCAAACTTTTTTTTTTCTTTTCCCGAACATGTACATGTTGTACATTGTATAATAAACCTGAAAAACAATATCGCCACCAATTCAGATTTAAAACTTTTTAAAAATATTAAAACACATTCAATATGTTACTTTCTCGGAAACTACATTTTAAATTTTAAAGTATATTCTGTTATTTCATTTCATTATTATTATAATAAAGCTACATGTACACGTACATGTACATGTAGTACTTGTACATGTACATGTACCATACTCCTATTCTGATGATGGCTCCAAGGTTCGATCAATTTCAGTAGAATATACGCATATATGCTAAGCTAGTGCTAAAATGTAAACATACAAAGCTATGAATTTGATGCATGTTTGAGAAAAAGAAACTATATTATAGTGTGTTGCATTAAAAATTTTCTAAATTGACCACACTTTACTCTTAGCTCCAAACGAAATCATTATGCGATACAGAATGTGTATAGCATGCGTCATTTTTTTCAATCGTTTCTCCGATTTAATCGTAATAAACACACACGCACACAAACTATTTTATTCAAATTAGGAAAGCTGATTTTTAATTTTATTTTTCTGGGAGGACGGGATCAAATTTTTTTTAATATCAATCCCTGTCTTTCCCTGAATTTTGAAGTTTCAACATAAATCACCAATTCTTCAAGGGAATCCTGTACATACAAGTAGAAACTTCAAAATACTTACCTCAGAATTTCTACTTGTATGCACAGGATTCCACGAAAAAATATCTAAGTTTAGCAACAGTGACCGTTTGAGTTGACCTTTCGACCCCATACACTTTATCTCTACATTTTGTTTCAATTTCACTCTTGCATTATTAATGGAAGAACTTTTTAAGGGCTGGTTTTTTTTTGTTCTCGGTAATTACGGTCTCTTTGTATTGTCACAGTCTTTCTTATTTATGAGGCAAAAGTGAAATAGAATAGAATAAAAAAAATTTCCAGTAGATGCACACAATTGAAATTTTGCCTTTAATATACGCTGATTCTTAATTTTATTCTGCATCGATCGTCTCAGTCCGAATATGTAACGATTTCCAAAAGATACTATACGCTACTCTAACTAGTTGTATTAGTCAAGTATCTCACATCATCACCAACAACAGACGTTATGGGGCCGCGGTGGCCGAGTGGTTAAGGTGTTCCGACATTCTTCCATTAGCCCTTCACCTCTGGGTTACGAGTTCGAATCCCACGTGGGGCAGTTGCCAGGTATTGACCGTAGGTCGGTGGTTTTTCTCCGGGTGCTCTGACTTTCCTCCACCTCCAAAACTTGGCACACCTTATGTGACCATGGCTGTTAACAGGACGTTAAACAAAATTAACCAAACCAAAACAGACGTTATTTCAATGGACGATCAGCACTTGTGGTATTTCTACATAACATAGGCCTACATGTAGCTTCTTTAGTATGCTCTCGCCAGTATTTCCATAAATACATGTACATATATGTATATTCTATGTGAGGTAAGTGCATCATACATTGTAAAGCAATGCTATAATATTTCATCTGCCCCCTGTCATATATATCCCACCACAAACTCGTACGTCGCCGACAGATAACATGAACGTAATGAAATGTTTCAAACACAAAACATTATTCCGGAAGTGTCAATAAACTGTGAAAATCATAAATATAGAAGATGTTTATGGTTGATGTGTGTAAACAAAATAATTACTTTTATTTACTTTCATGATTGATGTAGCAGGAAAACGTTTTCTTTTAGCTGCTGCACGCTTAATGCAAATTCGATCACGATTTCGTCGTTAATATAATATGCATTAAATATACATGTGTTTTAATGTAACACGCAAGCTATCGGCTCGTTGGCGTCGGTTAAATTAATAAAATTAATGCTACACACTATGAAAAACTATCTTGTGCACTTGTTATACAAATATTATGTTCATCGGACCAAGCGATAATTTAAAAGCTTTGTAAGAGGCACGGTGGCCGAATGGTTAAACTGTCCCGACATTCTACCACTAGCACTCCAATGGGTGCAAATGCGAGTTCAAAACCTACGTGCGGCAGTTGCCAGGTACTGACCGTAGGTCGGTGGTTTTTCTCCGGGTACTCCGGCTTTCCTCCACCTACAAACCTGGCACGCCCTTAACTGACCATGGCTGTAAATAGGACGTAATACAAAATAAACCAAAACAGGTAACGCTTTCTTTATAATACTCACTCTTAAACGGCAAAGTATCTTCATTCGTGCCATTCAAGTTCGATCTCGTTTAGTGTCATTTTCTTCGCTTTAAAATTGGGATTTTTATATCATAACCCATCGTCGGAAACCCACGGTACCCTTCTCTGACATTTGTATAACGTCATAGAAGTGTACCGTGGGTTTCCGACGATGATCATAACCGAGTTTTATAGAAATATAAATGATAGATAAATACAGAATAAATCAATTTTCAGTTTTTAAACAGACAAAATTTAATTAACAGCTATGGTCATTCAATGATTTGATAGGTTTAATTTGGTGGCAGAGGAAAGCCGGAGTACACGGAGAAAACCTCTTACATTTGTACCTGCGACCAGTACCTAGACTGCCGTTTGTAGGCCTCGAACCCGAGATCAATTTGTCCAGGACGATGTGACTCAGAGAGTCAGACATCTAAACCATCCAAGTGATGTGCGAAAATACCGTGCTTAATTTCGAGGTTAGAGGCCTGGTTTGCAGGTCCTATTGACCTCTGCCGGGCTATCGACCTTATAAAACAAACACATAACTTCGTTTGTATCTATCGTTTATAATGGTTCCACTGTTACAAAGCACAAGTTAAACATTTTAATTAACTATTCTTTCCTTCCTTCTTTCCTTCCTTCCGTTGTACGTTTGTTCATTCGTTAACCCCCTTCGTTCTTTCTTTCATTCCTTCCTTTCTTTTGTCGATTTTATATCTAACAGTTGTTATTTATTTTTGCATGTTTTATTTTCTGTACAACGACCATTAATTGCTGGTTTTTGTACCGAGGAAATTAAGCTTGCTTTCATACCCCTGTTTGTTGTTGTTAAAACGTGTTGATATACGTATACATGTAAATGCTTATTGAAAATAAACTAGTGTTGCATTTAATCCACGAATGATCTAAAATATATTTTAAGAAACAGTTACAATTGCATAAAGGTAAGCACCGTTTTCAATTACTGAAATCCATATGAAGCTTACGAATATGTTTTTGTCCCACAACCATAGTATAAAAATCGATTTTCAATCAGATTTTTAGACCTAAAACAACCTTAACCTGCACTCTTGGTCAACTAATATATTCACTTCAATTTATGATATTCCAACATAAATCAAAATAAGTACCAATTTCGTTAACTTATTTATAAAATTGAAGTCGGATAGGAACAGAAATCCGTAATCTAGAATAGGGACAAATGATTTCCAGGCAACATTTTATGTCGGTTTTATGGAGTTTATATACACAATGTCTAGCGGGATTATCTCCCTTTATTGATAACTGGCGCGAGGATAATGAGACAGCTGTCGGAAAAGACATATAAATCATTACTGTATTAAAAACTTACGACATTTTAATGGAAATGGGTGTATGAATAATAAAGTTAATAAAGAGCGACATGATTTTCTCTCTTGTTATTAAAATGTATTTCTTAACCCCTGTATAAATATGTGTATCGTACGTACATTGTATATACATGTATGTAGACATGTTACTCTGCTTCCAAAACGTCATTTGTGATATATGTGTTTAAGTCATCCGAAACAAAATAAATATACTTTAAATCATTTGTGATGGTATGTAAAAATTAAAATCTAATTGCAAGTTATTTCCTTCAGTTTGTAACATTCATTAAGCATGTTCATGTTAGACAATTTTCCTTAGATTAGACAGGGCGCCATTTCAATGCTGCATAATTGCGGAATGCAAAATAACTTTAAGTTATTGTAATTATGAAAGCTTGCGAAATATCGTGTACTGGATATAAGGTTATATTATTATAAGTACATTGTATATTAAAGGCCTAATATACGTAACTTTCGGCAAAACTTGAAGCGAAAATCAAGTCTAATAACTTTTTATTATTATAAATTTAGTTAAGATTAACTGATATCAGCAATATTCAAGATGAATTCGTACGCGGAAACCGGTACGGCAGCAGTTGGAACTCGGTATTTGTAAACACGCGTCCCATTTGAACTGTCGGCTTGTTGAATTGGACCTCACCTGAATTATTTTCAATTCTTTGGATTTTTCTGTCAAGAGTTTCTTGTTAGTTACCACTCAGGTTTACTTCGTTTTAAGCTTATTTTTACATGGTTATCAACTGGATTTTTTTTTTCAGAATTTTTCAGAATCACAAAAAAAGTTACGTACATGTATATTGGGCTTTCAATGCGATACAATTTTCTGCAAAAATATGTAACTTTATAATAAACAGAGGGAAAAATCGGTCGAAAAGAAAACATAACTTTGCAACGGGAAAGAAATTGATTTAAAATCTTTTTGAGAAGCAGATAATTGCAAAAAAAATATATATAACGCGTCCCCTTCCGAGTTTTACATACGTGTACTTAACGGTAATTAGCAAGCATAGAACGTTGTTGAGGTGAGATGGGTTAGAGCGATATAACCAAGAAAGTTGAGGTCAATGTCATTATTCAGGGTCTATATATAGATCAATAGTCTGTATAAATCAATTATTCACTTCTGTCAGTGTGATGACGTTTTTGAGTATGCTAATTAGTGTGTTGACTTGTTGTGATTGACAATGGTACTCAGTTCTCATTTTGAGTACTTGATGTTTACTTGGATGTGACAAAGATGTACATGGCAGGTGTCGTCGATGAAGCAAAATACGCTTACTCTTCCGGAACACCTGGTCTTATTCTCTTGTACTTTTACAAGGGTCTCCATGGAAATCTTTCCATTGTTCATATTTTGACCCCGGTTTAATCTATTTTGAGGTCGGATTATGATTATGTTATTGCTTCGGCATTCTCTAATTTTCTTGAGCATACTTTGGGAAATCATAACAAAAACTATACTGAAATATACAGAGTAAGCTATAATAAGAATTGTGTAATAACTGGTTAATAATATATTTGTTGAGTTCAAGGAAATATTTTCCAGCAGACTGTTGGTATTCCCATGAGAACAATCTGTGTTCCATCCTCGGCTGACATGTATATATTTCGTATGAGGTTAAATTTGTCGTGGAGCTAATTAGGACTTGCCAAATATTATAATTTCACTTTCGGCGATGTGATGTTGATAAATATCAAGGAGTTTACTGACCACGCTCGTCGATCGTCTATACGCTTCTGAACTTTCTGAACTTGAAATGAAGCACACGACATACTATTGTACATCAGCCGATCCCGCGCGCGATTACATGGATGTTTACTAAAAAAAATATGACCAAAATGGACAGCTTACTACATGTGCTTTTCAATACGATGAACGTGAAGATTTCATCTGTGAACTTTCCCTTTCTTGATAGTAACATTCCTGCTTTTTTCTATGGTGTTAACATGTTGCAGTTGCTTCTTATTTTATGGATTACTTATTCTATTGAGCGTTCTTTAAGTATAAATGTCTGTGCTTGATTTGCGCTGCTGATGAATGAATTAACAAAACAATTATTCCAGAAATCCAGGCTTATAAACAATTTGGGCAAGTTTTATGGTCGCCATTATGAACTCATTGAAAAATATTATGTATCCTTGTATGATATGAAAGTGGGTGTTTTCGATGTTTGTAAACAAACATCGTTCCTCACTTCGAGAACATGGTATTTATTTGATGTGTGACCTATATTAACAAGACCGGTGTCATCGATGAATCGGAAGATGTTGTTTACCTACCTGAGACATCTGGTTTTCTCCCCTTTCACCATTTCCAATTTCTCTGTGCAAATAATACTTTTGATAATATTTTGGCCTAGAATAATCGAATTTAAGTTCGGATGATGATTAGTTTTGTTGATGCTTCGATTTTCTCTGATATTCTTCAAATTGAATAAATGATAATATAGGACATGTCGGATATTTGCATAGGCGTTGTCTCGGAATATATCACCTTCTTAGTTTAATATGACGACATATTTACCTCAAAATGTCCATAATCGGTAAATAATACACGTACAGTGTGCACATACAACGTATATTTAGGTTTTAGCTCGAGTTTACCCTGGCCCCAACACCATACCCCACACCAGTCATCTACCTGTCAAAATGTCTAAGTCTAGTGTTAGGACAAGAGGAAACGAGAGCTACCAGAAATCTACCTGTCAAATTGTCTTAGGCTGGTGCTAGGGCCAGAGGAACCCACACCAGAAATCTACCTGTCAAAATGTCCAAGTCTGGTGTTAGGACAAGAGGAAACGAGAGCTACCAGAAATCTACCTGTCAAATTGTCTTAGGCTGGTGCTAGGGCCAGAGGAACCCACACCAGACATCTACCTGTCAAAATGTCTAAGTCTGGTGTTAGGGCAAGAGGAACCCACACCAGACATCTATCTGTCAAAATGTCTAAGTCTGGTGTTCGGGCAAGAGGAACCCACACCAGACATCTATCTGGCAAAATGTCTAAGTCTGGTGTTAGGCCCAGAGGAACCCACACCAGACATCTATCTGTCAAAATGTCTAAGTCTGGTGTTAGGTCCAGAGGAACCCACACCAGACATCTATCTGTCAAAATGTCGAAGTCTGGTGTTAGGGCAAGAGGAACCCACACCAGACATCTACCTGTCAAAATGTCTAAGTCTGGTGTTAGGGCCAGAGGAACCCACACCAGACATCTATCTGTCAAAATGTCTAAGTCTGGTGTTCGGGCCAGAGGAACCCACACCAGACATCTATCTGTCAAAATGTCTACGTCTGGTGTTAGGGCCAGAGGGACCCACACCAGGCATCTATATTGTGTATCTGTCAAAATGTCTAAGTCTGGTGTTCGGGCAAGAGGAACCCACACCAGACATCTATCTGTCAAAATGTCTAAGTCTGGTGTTCGGGCAAGAGGAACCCACACCAGACATCTATCTGTCAAAATGTCTACGTCTGGTGTTAGGGCCAGAGGAACCCACACCAGGCATCTATATTGTGTATCTGTCAAAATGTCTAAGTCTGGTGTTAGGGCCAGAGGAAACTCGGGCTACCAGACATCTACCTGTCAAAATGTGTAAGTCTGGTGTTAGGGCCAGAAGAAACGCTGGCTAATTTAGGTTTTTGTAGAAATCTTTTCGTTTACGTACATAATGATGACTGTATCAGATTTCTGTAAGTATACGAGTACATGATTTTATTGATAAATTAACTTTTCCAAATTTTATTAATAAAGTCGGGAAGCGTATTCCTTATGACAGATTGTTTTAGCCGGAAAAAATATCATGAATGCTTATTTTTAAGAGAATAAGCATGTGGTATATGTCAAAGATTTGTATTAAGTAAAGCTATAATTTCATTCTTGAAGAAACACAGCAGAATCTGCTCCCCGTGTTATGAATATCAAACTGCGACTTCATGTATTATATATTTAACAGACATATGGAGCCATGTTATTATTTTTTATTTTAAATTTGGCATACTGAGTCTATTTATACACTTTAAAGTGCAGCCACGTTTACTTACATGAGTTGCATAAGTAAATTTATCGTACAAGGCGGTATATCTCGCTGACGGATTTCTTAGTCCTCGAGGTTTGCTTGAATGTTGATGGTCACGCCTAGATGGTTTAAAAAGGGGAAGAGTTTATAATTTAGAGATTATTTAAATTGAAATTAACTGTTCTCCACTGAATTTTAATACCTGTTTTCAATTAAATCTTTGTAGCTGCCCCCCCCCCCCCTGTGTTTAGACAGTAGAAAATATTGTTTGTGTTGCAATGTTTTTGCGTGTTTTGGCCACCAGCACCCCCGATGAGTCCTAGAAGGACGAACAACTGTGATAAGACAATCAGAGAATACCGATGCGTCAACAAAACCATATTCTGAACAAAGGAAATAATTTACATTGAGACAATTTTAAAAGTACAAGAAGATAAAACAAGATGTTCTAGAAGAGTAAGCGTCTTATGCTTCATTGACGAAACCCGCAAATTGAATGTGAATCTTGGTCACATCCAAGTAAACATTAGGTGCTCAAAGTGGGAACCAAGTCATCATTCTCAATTAGCAAGAAAACTGAGCATACTCAAAATGTAAAAGACAAAAACGTCCATCTTCATACCACACAAAGAAACAAGATGTTTCTTAATGAGATAAAGACGATGGCCATAAAACTTGCCCAAAGTTCTGATTAACCTGCATATCCCTGTGTAATAAGTTTGTTTGTCAGCAGTCAAAATCTACCATGAAAATCTCGATATTTAGAGCAACCCTAGGATAAAAACTCGCGACATATAAGGTGACAGTACCCAAATCGGATCACCTTTTTAAAAAAATACTTCTAAATCAACAACAGTGTCAACAGATTAGTTATAACAATATTATAGTCTTAGAATAGATAGTCGCACACCATTTTATGTCCACATTTCATTAGTTTTTTAGTTTAAATATGCCATAAAACATCATTGAATCTAAAAACTTTGCGTTTTGTTACGTTTCTGAAAAAAATGGCGCGTGCAACGACTATGCGGTCTGTTTTGAACTATAAAAATAAATCCACCCGATAGAAATACTTGTTTTCATATAAATTCTAAATGACATCATTAAATGTTGATATGGTACAACAAAAATATTAATTTGAAATGTAAAATACTGTAAAATTCAAGTCTTGATCCGATTTGGGTCCTCGAATTCGCAAAATCTCGAACCGCTGATTGGTGACTTCAGAGCGGTCTATAAATATCCAACGTGAACCTCGAGTGCTATTTTTTTTTGTAAGAACACTCATCGATGTTCTTCTTTTGATGCAACCATTAATGGATAGAATTCATCCTAGGATTTTTTAATGAATGAATAAAATCATGGTTTGGTGATCCGATTTGGGTACTGTCACCTTACACATCATAGGTTGGAGAAGCAGGAATTTTTCTATCAAGAAATGGAAAGTTCAGGATAGGGAAATTGAAACCGTCACGTTTACAGTGTAATTCATGTTTGCCATATATTGTTTACTAAATTCTCTAGGTGAAAGAGTGCGTTCAAATTGGCATTTATTATGTGTTTTTTGTGGGTCGGGGTTGACCAGTAGTACCACCGACGAGTACTAGTATGACGAAACATGTGTAATGTGTTGTGTAATGAATGTTTAGTATACTCTACGATTATCAAAGTATATAGATGATAAGACATGTGTTGGTCTTACGTTCGTTTTTCCAAATATGGAATGGCAGACATTATTGATGGATTATTTAGTCAATTTGATGCCCCAATTATCCTTTAATACTTAGTGTCTCGTACAGTTCGTAATACAAATCGTGACTTGCCATAAAGTTTAAATTTAACTGTACTCTTCAACTTTTTGAAAATTGTATAAATAATGACTTTTTGTACATATACCGTTTGTATATTCGACAGCAGTTTAGAGCAATTTGCTTTTTGACGTCTTTGGCTTCCAAACGTTTTTAAAGAGTCATAACAAGACGGAACAACTTTCTGGTGCAATGTATCTGGCGTTTAAGGCCCATTCGCACATGTGTGTCACGTTAAATCTTAAATAAAGAAAATCTTTACGTATTGATACTGCGGACAAAAATGTCTGTGATTGGGTCATACTAACAGGTTTACGAATAGCACAACATAATAACAAATTAAATATTCATTTCCACCAAAAGCCATTTTGAATCGTTATCATGTGGGCTTATATATGTTAATTAAAATAACTACTAAATGTAGTAAAGAAAAAGGAAACATACATTTGTATATGAAATGACTAGTCATACGTATTGTAAAGAGGAATATGTTTCATATATACTGAAGTTTGAAGAATAATATTATTCAACAAATATGAAATGTATAAATATCCGGTTGTTGTGGTTTAGTATAAAATGCAGTGTATGTACAACTACATACAATATGCATTTATTTTATTGCGGTGGTTAGTGGGTTTTCAATTATGAGGTTATCATTTCTTGCAATAAAGCAACCGGTCATGAGAACTTTTAATTATATTTCACAGACAATTTCCGAGTAGCCAGGTGCGTTGAAAATGCAAATGTACTCTACCATCGATTGATCAACCCTAATATAGACAAATAATCAGGAAAAATGTCTTCTTTTTTACGTAAATCTTTGAAATCTATCGATTAGATTGCGTAGTACCTTTTGACACATTTTATGTATATTATCAATCAAAAATGATAAACTGTTCTTTATAACATATGTATTAAGTAATCTTCCCAATCATTTTAATTAACTGTCTTAAACGTCGTGACGTATTGCTTACAAGTTATTTAACATTATACATTTAGTCATCAAAATAAAGCTATTAATTGAAGCTTATGACTATGTCAGACATAACGTTTATTATTTTGTAATTATTTTTGACGTGTTCTCTGAAAGGGCATAAAAGGTCACTGTTTTTGTCGCGCATTGCGATTTATTATTCATAAACAAATACGAAATTATTGTGACGTCATCAACGGAATAAACATACCACACATAATATAACTAATAATTAACAATTTGTGTGAAGTGTCATTTCTCCGTACTTGTTGATAGCAATAAGTACCAGTCTGTGTTAGGAGGAGTCTTAAGGATTGACCTCGATTAAATTCCTTTATAAATAAAAAAGCAATGATAAATACCGAACTTGTCCTCGAATAATTTTTATTGTGTTTTCCATACGAATTAAACATGATTAATGGACGGCACCATCACTGACTCTGTACCAGGTAGAACGTGTCGTGTGCTTTCTAATTATACAAACGTAATTATGAAATATATATACAGGATACTTACTGGTTTCCAACTGATATACATGTTCATTATATTTATCGAAAATATCGGAAATTATTCTTTCTATGAAAGTGATTTTTTATAGCTTTTGCTTATTTGACCAATCAAATCACAGCTTACAAATTAGCATGGGGAAATTTCAAGCTGCCATTCTGTTCAAATTTTGGTTAGCTTAACGACACGAAGGCCTCATTGAACCGACCAGAATTATTAGATCTGTTACATGTATCATCAGGGAACTTCTAGCAATTCTAGCTGTTGGACAGCTGTTAGGCTAAGCGATTTACAAAGATATTTATAAGAGAACTCGGGTCATTTCTGACAGGGGTAGTGATATAGTCACATAGGTGCTGCTGATATTTTATCATCTGAATAAGTGACGACAAAAATTTGCATTTCCCTTATTCCGACCATTCCGAAGGCACACACCTCAGTATCCCATGAGTGAACCAGTCATAGTTTTTTTTCCATTTTTCGAATGCTGAACGAACTTTAAACTTTAAACACCCCGGGGATAGCACTTGCCAATATTAAGAACTCTGGTATGGCCTGTGAATGAGAATTACAAACCTTCCTTACCAGCACAAAAGTTTTATAAAGAACTTGTAGAAAGAAAAGAAATGTAAAAAAAAAATATCTGGATTATGCAATGGTGCAGCAAATCAATTTTAGTCACTACAATGTCTTCTAATGGAGATTCCATATAAGTTTCCTCTGATGATAAAATGAACTGGGTAACAGCTTCTGTTTACGATCCCCTATCTAGAGAAATGATGTAAGAAATCAACTGTGATCTAAATGTAATGTATTGCTTACTCTCCGAATATCAATGTGTTATGTTTTTAAAGACATATTTGTGACACAGTACATGCTTTACACATTTTCGAAGTACACGATTTGAAATTATACAGAGATAGTCTACTTTTAATTCTAAATTCATAATTAAAGGGGTTCTACGCACCTGACCCTTCTGCTTCTACATAAGATCAGAAATTTTGTATTCCCACCTTTTCCCCCTAGCATCAATGAAGAGTCCTAGGAGGACGAAACAGCTGTGTGATGCAGTTTTATTCATTTTCGCCATACTGTATCTATAACTAGATTTAAAAGGTGCAGCATACGTGTGTGCTACGTCATCCTCAGAAAATATTCGGTATTGTTAGAAATATACAGTGATGTATAATGACAGCTATATGCAGTATTGTTTAATGGCAGAAATTCATTGTGATTGCTATTGACAAACACATAATGCACTGTGTACTGTAAGAAATGTATATGCATATGATTTTGTCCCATTAGAAACATACGGTATACTTTGATGTTTGCAATGTCTTATCAGAAACTTACTGTATTGTGTACTGTGAGAACAAGTTTGTATTTTGTTGAAAATAAGTTGGTATAAGTTGTTTATAGCCAGAAATATACGGTGTGGTGCATTAGCAAAAGTGTACTGTGTACTGTAAGACATGTAGATGTATATAATTTTGTTCTATAAGATATGTACTATATACTTTGATGTGTACAATGTCCTATCAGAAACTTGATGTAGTGTGTACTGTGAGAACATTTTGTGTTTTGTAAAAAATAAGTTGGTATAAGTTGTTTATAGCCAGAAATATACGATGTGGTGCATTAACTGAAGTGTACTGTGTACTGTAAGACTTGTAGATGTATATAATTTTGTTCTATAAGATATGTACTATATACTTTGATGTGTGCAATGTCCTATCAGAAACTTGATGTAGTGTGTACTGTGAGAACATTTTGTGTTTTGTAAAATATAAGTTGGTATAAGTTGTTTATAGCCAGAAATATACGGTGTGGTGCATTAACTGAAGTGTACTGTGTACTGTAAGACATGTAGATGTATATAATTTTGTTCTATAAGATATGTACTATATACTTTGATGTGTGCAATGTCCTATCAGAAACTTGATGTAGTGTGTACTGTGAGAACATTTTGTGTTTTGTAAAATATAAGTTGGTATAAGTTGTTTTTAGCCAGAAATATACGGTGTGGTGCAATAACTGAAGTGTACTGTGATTACATTGTATGAACTACGGTGAAACCTCGCGTAAAGACAACTTCAGAATTAAGGAGGCTCGACCCTTTCGCAATTAACCGCTAGATTTCCTTAAAACTTTCATATGTTGATTATGCTACAAGGTAGAGATGATTTTGTGAAAATCTAAGCATTCCTATGACTTGTTTCATTTTTGGTAAAAAACAACAAAAAATGATTTTTCTCAAAATTTAATATTTTCTAATTTTTTTTTCTAGTGAATTTTGTTGTAAATCACAAACATACAATAAAATTAAAAAAAAAGAAATCAATAACTACATCAAAAATATTTTATTTGTGGAAAAATGGCCAAACGATTTTACAAAGTGTGTTATTCTTATATCTAGCGGACAAATTTCAGTATTCACAGTCAAATTATTTACATACCATATAGGTACATAAAGCACAAGGAAAAAATTGAATCAAAATATCAGACAAGATTTTTATTCTACTTATTGAAAACTTATTCTCGCTATTCAGACCGCTTAATTTCAGGCCCGAAACAATCTTCCATACATCTTTGTATTTTAAGCTTCACTATCAAGACCACCTCGCTATTAAGACCAGATTTGAAAAGTCCCGAATATCACTTTTGCACTAAGTTTCACCTCACTTCTCAGACCACCGACCAAGCACAAAGTCACCTGGTGTGTATTCCATTGTGTTCACCTGTCACCTGTTAGATCAGTAAGTTGTTTTTTTCTGTCAAATTAGCTAATCAGTTACATTTACTGTGTGTTTAAGATTATTAAGCCTATACTAGTTAATAGACCGTGAAAAAATGTCAAAAAGTGGATTTTAGAGAAATCTGTCTGCATGGTCACCCTCGATACTCAGACCACCCCGCTATTGAGACCTTTTTGGTGCGGTCCCCAAGAGGTGGTCATAATAGAGAGGTTTCACTGTATTTGAAAGGTTTATATCTTATTATTACACTATCAGGAAATATAATTATACATAAACTATAATAATTTGATTATGCTTTTTGATTTCTGAAATTTAATGTAATTTGACAAAGAACTTCTTTAGCGACTTAAATGTATTGCACTATATAGCAAAGATTTGTATTCGCAGATGGGACTTATCATAATTCAATGATGTCATTTATATTGCAATACATACATAAACACGTTATAAACTAAACGAAATAATATTAATTTTTGCGATAATAAAACCCAAAAATGACGACAATTTATGACATGATTTCAAGTGTTGGGACACAGAGGGTTTCATTTAATTAATAAAAACAGCTATGCAGAAAAGATTTAATTTTACACCATTAATTAAAAAAAATATCGAATTTAATTAAAATGGAAAACTTAAAATATGCAATGAAGTGAAGATTTTATTAAAATATGGGTATTCTAGATTAAAATTATTATTCAGATATGCAATAAAAGAAAGCAATCTGTTATTTTGCAAGATTCTATGATTCGTAAAAATTTTACAAATTAATTTGAATCTACTCAACAAACAGCAACGCGTGAGAAACGTAAGATGATTAATTATGAAATATATTTCACAAAAACTTACATAGTTTGAAGAAATCATCATTTAATTTGGAAAATAAATATAAAATAAATATATTAGAAAGTAATAGTAAAGTTTCAATGAGAAATGAGGATCTATTGAGAATCCTGCCTCAGTTCTCACTTTGAGGCCATGACATGTACTTAGATCAGATCTAGTTTCACAAAGCAGGTGTCGTCGATGAAGTAGAAGAGGCTTATTATTCTGGAACATGTGGTCTTGTTTGTTACACTTGTGTGCTACATTATACAATTAATGACCCCATCTTTTGTGTGACATGGGGATTTGTCTCCCCAAGGCTTGTAATGTCACCCGAGGGCTACGCCCGAATTGGACATTACCAGTCGAGGGGAGACAAATCCCATGTCACATGACACCACTATAGGATCATTAACCGTTAACTATTATACCGAATAGAAATAACAATAACAAAATTAAGTTCATGTTTATATTTAATAAATACATGTAACAAAACAAAATACATCTAACGATAATGCCACGTTAGTGACGATACAGTAATTGAAATGGATTGTTACATTACAACCACTATTAAAATGTTGGTGCAAAATTAAATCATTTGACAGTATCTCTTTTTGGTTGCACATTAACTGTTGAACCATTTTCTGTGAGTACATTTTTAAGTTCAAATGGTTCAGTTAAAATGTTGAGAATGTCCATGTCTAATCCTACAATATCAGATGAAATTTGAGGGATGGGGGCTAATGTTTCTGTTGGTGGTGTTGCTTTTCTTGCACATTTTAAGGACGACAAATCCTTACCAGAGACTTTGAGAGAGTGTGCAAAATTTCACGCTTTTCAAAAAAGGTTTGAAAATAAATACGAGAATATCGAAGCGTTAACAAAATCATAATCTAAACTCAACATCGATTAAACAAGGGGCAAAATATGAACAAAGGAAAGATTTACATGGAACGTCTTCTGCTTCATCGACGACACCCGCCATGTAAATCTTTGTCACATCCAAGTAAAGATCAAGTTCTCAAATGAGAACCGAGTATCATTGTCAATCACAACAAGTAAACGCACTAATAAGCATACTCAAAAACTTCCATCTTCATATCACTTAAAGATACAGAATATTTCTCAATGAGACAATAATAGCGACCATAAAACTTGCCCTTTAACAAATGGTTTGATGATACAGTATTTCATTGGTTTTCACGTGAAAACGCAACATGTTTTTTAAACAATTAACATGAACATTTTTTTGGCAATTTCATTTTCGTGTTTTGTTCAAATGTTATATCATAGTCTGACTGGGTCATTAAGCAGGCTACAACTGTGTTGTCATTACTGTAAACGTAAATATTTTAGCGATATTCTTATTTTAGAAATTTTCACCCTTAAAACATTCCTCTAAATTATGATTGCCCTTTTACATTTTTTGTTCATTGCTTTATTCAGCAGGTATTGTGAGCGTTAACAAAATAATGTTCCGAACTCAAAAACGATTAAACCAGGAACAAAATATGACCAAATGAAAGATTTACATGGAGACCCTTGTAAAAGTACAAGAGAATAAGACCAGTTGTCCCGGAGGTGTTCAGATCGAGGTGGTCAGGTCAGCAAACGTCTTTTTGTTTAAAGACAACACGTCGTCGATATATCTGAAAGTGAAATTTAAAGATTTGGCAAAGTTTTGTTACCTGTCCTGATTAGCTCTTACACAAATTCAGCCTCGTATGAACACAAAAACAAGTCAGTACAAATTAAGTTGAATCTACTCAACAAAAAGCATAGCTTGAGAAACGTTAGATGATAAATAATGAAATATATTTCACAAACAAATCACATATTTTGAAGATATTTTCATTGAGTTTTGTAAGATAAATTGAGTATATTTACATGATCTGGTGTTCGCGACAGCAATCCCAAAGATGCGAAAACAAAATTGATTTTGCTATACAAAATTGGTAGCTTTTAAACTGATTTTACCGTAAATCTAAACATCATGATAAGGACATGAGGAAGACATAGTTCGAAACAATAAACTGCCACGTTGACCTTGGTATGAACTTCCTATTACCTGGTTATATTCCTTGAACATATATCACCACCAGTTGATGATGGTTAGGTTAGGCAATCATCAGAGGCGAATCAAGAACGTTGTCAAGGGGATGTCCCCATTCTAGATTTTCCAGATTTGGGCGACAGACATGCGGTTTTAACATACACATGTCATGTATTTCACAGATGCCTTATAATTTGTTACATTTGTTTTATGAATTTCAACTGTACTGGTATGGTTTTTAGAGTAATTTTACCCCGTTTGGGGATTTAGATACATTTTTAACATAAGAGTGTGTATACAATTTAAACTCGAAATCCTAGTTTAGGTCAAACATATATGTAACATATTGCCAGGCTCCTGTAGGTTACTGGTCCGAGGCCTACGTGGGGCAGTTGCACGGTACTAGCCGTAAGTCTGTATCTCCAGCTTTCCTGCATTACCAAAATCTGGTACGTCCTTTATGTAAGTTGCAAAACATATGCGTAGATCCAACTGTTTTCATTATTATCGAGTCACCTGTACCTATTTCATAATTCGTAATAAAAGTGCAACACGACATAGAGGCGGGGCTATACCTATAACATTTTGGTTTATAAATGAAGAAAAAACATTTTCGAAACACAAATCAATGTTGAACTAGCTTTCCTAACCTTCACATGTAGAAAACCACATATTCAATAATGCATGGATTTAATATAATTAAATGCATTTGTGGCTTTTGGCGAAACCAGTTGCGGTTGGCCATGATGTATATTGCTTCTGATAGCCTTTGAACTATTTTGTGGTAGTAGGCGTAGGTTTGACTACGACATATTGGGGTTATTTAGGTGCGATCTGTAAAAGAGTTACGGATATTTTGTACTAAACTATCTATTTCTGAAATATCTATTGGTTTGATGTGACCTACATTGACATGGTTGATGTCGTCGATGAAGCAGAAGACGATTACTCTTCCGGAACACCTGGTCTTATTCCCTTGTACAACATGTACGTTTTCAAGGGTCTCCCTGTAAATTTTTTTTCATATTTTGTCACTCATTTAATCGTTTTTGAGTTCTGATTGGGGTTAGGGCTATGTTGTCGCTTCGGAATTTTCTAATCTTTTACATTACAATTGTACATTTATATTTATATGTGAAATTTTGTTACAGAATACCCCGAGTCGTCGTGTGACCTGTAGAATGCCCGCAGTTGGCAACGAACATTAGCGTTAGCGCACCATAGAATATGTTCGTTGCCAACTGCGTTCATACTACCGTATACGCAGTCAAAATGAGGTACAATCCTTATATTTACACCATAATTAGTTTTCAAGTGCTATACGAAGAATAAAGCATTCGAAGCGGGTTGCTAAGATGGTAACTGCGATGGCCGTGGTTGCTAAGATAATATAGTCCCATTGGATTTCATCAATATATTGGTAGATTTAGAAAATACACTGTGAACAACACTATTTTTCTTCATAACATCATGTGTATTGTTGTTATTAAATAATGTTTCTAGCAAGTCGAATTTATTTCTTTATTTATAACGGTCGTTATGTTCACGCATTGACACAGTGATCTGGTTGTGACGCGGTCCGACGTCAGACGTCACAACTGCAGGGGGCCGCCATGTTTGCGTTACCGTCAAATAATTTCGAATGCGCATCATTTGAAATCAAAAGTTTGCTAGAAACTATTTATTGTTTAATCAAAAGAAATTGATTCCATACGTGTTCTATGTTTCAAAATCTTGTAAGAACCAGAAAATGGCCGACAGCGAATACTTATTTTTCTGAAGCGAGAACGACGTCATATTTGAACAAATATCAATCCGCCGAGCCTTTTTTCACTGCGTATACGGTAATATATTCGCAATCAGAGTTTACTAACCACAAGAAGGGAGAGGTGTAAATATACTCGCATGACATATTTATCCAACAGTCAGCATGTTTATACCATGGTCTAAGAGTGGAATAACACAGGGTATTGTTGTAGAAATTATGAAAATGCTGCAAAAACTGACACTGTACGGCTGTTAAGCATCATTTTTAAAATACATATACTAGGTTTTCGGACGTACACAGGTTTGAACGGAGTCCCCGTATAATACTATTGACAATTCGTGTCACATTAAGTGGAATATACACCATACATGCAAGTATATTTTAAAATAAGACTTTTTTAATGTTAAAAAGAACTTAACTATCCTGGAACACCTAGATTTAATCTCTTGTACTTTAACAATGGTATCCCTGTAAATCTTTCCTTTGTTCATAATTTGCCCCTAGTTTAATCGATGTGTTGAGTTTTGATTATTTTTTTATATATTATTTTTATTTTTCAGATTTTTCACAAATACAACACAAGACATAAACAAAACATGCACAGTCTCACACCCTTACTTCCTTCTTGTAGTTCTTGAGTTTGGATTATGGTTTTGTTGAGGCTTTGGTATGCTTCGATTTTATTCTCTATAAAAATCTGTTAAAGTAATATCAATTCACAAGTATGTCAGGCCTGTAGCATTATACAGGGAAAGTGTGTGGGGAAGTCTTTATAAATAGCAGCGCAGTCACATTATCGTGACAAGACATAAGTGTTCTCTCCATTATATGTCAAGAAATGCGTACGGTCTAGAGACACTTATCAAAGCGATATTTTAATAATAGTATGATAATCATGAGGGACGGTAAGTCTACCATCTTCTATAACTCCCTAACAAATTATTTCTCTAATTATACACACAACGGGAATAAATGTTCTGAGTGGTAATAATGTGAAGTATTTTGAAGTCTTTCCATATTTGTGTAAAGTAATGTGTATTTCATAATGAAATCCTGTCAAAAACATGTCACAGGATTATCAGGTGGGGCCGTGTGCCTAGTATCAACCTCTCTTCACAGATCCTCATTAATCTCATCACCTAATCACGGAAATATATATTCCGTACTTAAAAATAGATAAATGTCCCACCAGTATCCACTTGATTTGGAGCCGTGTTTTACCATTAAAAAGTCATTTACCATTTCATGCTCAAAGAAACGAAAAAAATGATACAATAATAACTAGGTAAAATTCAGAATGCTTAATGTGTCTGTGACAGAAATGAACGAAACCATTTGACATTGACAGAGGCACGGTGGTCTAGTGGTATGACGCCGGGCTCGTGACCAAAGGGATGCGAGTTCGAGTCACGGCCACGGCACTGTGTTATATCTTTGAAAAATATCCTTTACACCGTCAGTTGCAGTCTACTAAGCTGTAAATGAGTACCTGGTTTGGTACATGTTTTTACTGGTACAAAGTTGAATCATCGATTGTTTGCACATTAAATTACATCTCTAAGATTTTAATTCAAATTTGAAAAATCATAATATTTGAGGTAGAGTGTAAGATGTGAAACAAATGGGATCAAAATCGTGAGTAGTAATGGAGTTACTAGTTGAAAGTTCATATTGAGGTTCAATCAATCAATCAAGAGACGCTTACTCTTTTATCGATTTTGATTTCAGATTATGATTTCGTTGACGCTTTGGTATTCTCTGATTTTGTTTCAAACCGGAGTATCTTGTTTATGATAACGGACTAAGGTACACTTGTATATAGATATGTATTATGTATATTTCTTCTTCTTTAATCTTCCCGTCTCCAATTCTTTAAACATTACAACACATCATTTATTTCCTTTCCGTCTGGTTGGCTTCCGTTTTGTCCATTTTACAACTTTCTGTCGCTAATCCATTACGTATTCTGACTCGAATCTGCGGCCAATTCTAATATATTCTTACTCTCTTGGAGCGTAAGATGGTAAACGATTATTAAATGATAAATAGGTCACCTATTTTGTAATACGTAGTTACTTGAATTTGTAAATGCGGAAGATTCCTTTCCGTGTTGCGATGATGTGAGTTATTTGTACAACGTTATATTTCATTTGTAAGTTTAAGGCCCAATATACGTAACTTCAGGAGATTTTTAATGATTCTGAAAAATTCTGAAAAAAATCCAGTTGATAACCTTGCAAAAAATAAGCCTAAAACGAATTAAACCTGAGCGGTAACTAACAAGACACTTTTGACAGAAAACTCCAAAGAATTGAAAATAATTCAGGTGGGGCCAAGTTCAACAACAAGCCTAAGTTTGAAGACGGTTCGAAATGGTCGTGTGTTTACAAATACCGTGTTTGAACTGCTGCTCTACCGGTAACCGCGTAAGAATTCATCTTGAATATTGCTGATATCAGTTAATCTTTACTAAATCTACAAATATAATAAGTAATCAGGCTTGATTTTTGCTTCAAGTTTTGCCGAAAGTTACGGATATTGGGCCTTTAAGGACATCCTGGACATAATATCCTGATGATACTTATGCAATATGTTAATTACTGACTTCTCACTGTCATACGCATGACTGAACACGTCCTGGAGAGAGAGACACTATATACTACTTATTTGTCAGTCATTTATGTAAGGCGTTTTGTAAATGTTACAACAACTGTTATGTTGGGTTAACGTTGGCAAACCAGATCAAAATTATTAACCGGTTACTCCGAACATCGATATGAATGGTTAACCGGTTATACTGTTGATGTTATGAACCTGCTTCAATGAAATATTTAGTGATGTTAAGTTTCCCCTCTTGAAAACTACTTGTTCTAACAAAAACAGTTTTTAACGGAAACATGTTTCATTGCTACACTGTAGCTTTCCCGTTGGTGCGTGAAAGGAAATTTTGAAATTATCCATACCTTTTCAATTATTTTGCATGCGTTTGATTATGTTGTTCTCGTTACTTATTGGTGGTGCATCCAGTTGACATTATGCCTCAGGTAATGCTGTTTAGAAAGTCGAAATAATTGCTGATTGTTCAATTAAACAAAATGTTATATATATAAATACAAACTTTATTTATTTTACAACAATTATGAAACAAGCTATACAACTTATATTAATCACTCTTGTTGGCCGGATGTTAGCGCGCGAGGGGTCTTATTGTTGGAGAAAACCGGAGTGCCCGGAGAAAACCCACGTGGTCGGGCAGGTGACCCCGTACCCATTCACGTCCGGTCGGGGAATCGAACCCCGGCCGCCTTGGTGAAAGGCAAGTGCGCTATCCACTGCACCACCCTACCACACAATGTTATGTAAATAGGTGAAAAGTATATGTTTAGAAATACGTGTGCTGGTTTGATCTACAACACGCGTATTGTTTTGAAATCCCAGCTTGTATGTTAATGATAAATAGGAATCTGCTGTACCTTGAGATGATAAAGTTGATCAGTTCAGAAAATGATCCCGTTGTATATTCATCCTGGATATCATTTCCTTATCAGAAATGTCCATTTATGGACACCGGCTCGTAGTGGATAGGTATTTGTACTGGTAATGTATAATTAAATGGTTTTGCTTTTACATGTAGGCAATATCAACTAAAATTAGAAATTAGGATTTTTGATAAATATCGAATCATTTGTGAGATGAAATAACCATCTGAAGGGACACTGCAGAAGGTAGCCCACTGAAAATGTCGACTTGTTAAGGAAACATACTATGAAAACATTGTTGGAGAGAAAAAGTCAGGTCGCCATTGCTGTTTTCAAATGCATATGTAGAGAACAGCCATGACGTCCAGCCTGTTTCTCTTCATATATAGTGAAACGTCTCTATTAATACCACCTTAGGGACCGCACCAAACTGGTCTTAATAGCGGGGTGGTCTGAATACCGAGGGTGACCATGCAGACAGATTTCTCTGAAATCCGCTTTTTGACTTTTTTCATGGTCCATTAATTGATGCATAGGCTTTATAATGTTAAACACACAGTAATTGTAACTGATTAGCAAATTCGACACCAAAATACAACTTACTGATCTGACTCTTGACAGATGTACACATTGAAATACACACAAGGTGAATTTGTGTTTGTCGGTGGTCTGAGTAGTGTAGTGTGGTATTCACTGATTGTTTTAAGATTATCAGGATTAGGGACACTTGAAAGCCATCTTAAATAAATTGTTATTTTATATTTTGGAAATGATTTTTTTGTCCATATAGTTTAATGAGGAGGCAGGAAGATATAAGGACAAGTTCTTAAATGCACAGCATGCAAAAAAAAAAAACAACAACAAAAAAAACAAACAGACAAACAAACAAACATTAACTACCGTTGAAGTGTTTTGCTGGCATGCCCTTCAATAACCACGAATCTACTCATTTTATTGCAAAAAATGTATATGATTGATTAATTGAAAAAAAAGAAAAACTACAAGAACGACATATAACATTTCATTATTTTAAATGATATTCAAGTCATGTCAGTCAAATAATGAAGATATTTATCCGTTTAAGTACACTTTAAGAGTTGTTGGGGCCAATCGCGCCAGGATAATGAATGCAATATAAACAACCCATTATGCAACTTATTAACAACATGGCAAATGATTTGAACCGTAGGGGCAAAACATCCACTAACGTTGTTTTGGTTTGTATTTTAACATTGACCTAATGCAGATTGACGCAGCACAGTGCAAACAAGTCGTGTTTTCTTCAACTGTTCTTTACGTTGAATATCTCTGCATTGGACTGCGCTGCTTATAATCTGTCAGGTGATTGGTACTTGTTTTGACAAGTGATGTCAGTATCAGTGTTTGATCAGGGTGAAATAAACATAATGTCTGACGCAGTATGTATTTCTGTATCGACACTTCCAATATCTTTAATTTTGACGCAGTATTTATTTGTTTATTGTCACTTTCAATTTATTAATTTCCAACGCAGTGTTTATTTGTTTAGCATCACTATCAATTTATTCAATTCTGACGCAGTTTTTGTTTTTGTTTATCGCCAGCTACCAAAACAAATATAATTTCAATTTATTTGAAAAACGTTGCATTGAATCTAAGACCAAGAGACAGATATAAAGATAATATAGTGATGACGCGTAAAGAGTTAAGATATTTAATCGATTATGAATCGATATTTTACAAAACGATTTATAG
The DNA here is from genome assembly GCA_947623455.1 of Mimachlamys varia. Lineage (NCBI taxonomy): Eukaryota > Metazoa > Mollusca > Bivalvia > Pectinida > Pectinidae > Mimachlamys > Mimachlamys varia. The sequence continues at coordinate 15,664,002 of OX392541.1, forward strand.
TAGGAGATCTGTACGATTGTTAATACAAAATTATAGCTGTTGAATTGTTTCACCGTGTGCTAACATTACTTTTGCATGTTATTTTCCTTCAACCATAATAAGTTCCCTCATAACACACATGCAAATTATATTAATAATAGTTTAAAAATCTATTCACAGCAATATATGTCATAAATGGCGACTTGAATGGATATAAAGTTATCAGTATAGCGCTAGGAAGGAACCCCCCCCCCCCCCCTTCCTCCTAGTCAGACTGACACACATATATTGACTTAACGACACGCATTTGATTAAGTACACCCATCATATAACTGCCAATTTCACCTCTCTAGCGTAACATTTAAGACGTAATTACGTTCACTGTATGTAACATGTGTAACAAACAAACATTTATTTACAAGCATACCTTACCTTATTTAATTAACATATTAGGACCATCAAAGGGGAAATATGCAAATGTTTGACCGAGAACGCCCATCACGTGTATCACTGGTGGTGATTATTTCCCCCCATTTTCTGTTTAACTGACATGATATGTTGCTTATCACTGAAACACTTATACTCAGGTATATCGCTATCTTGGCGCCTATCTATTATATTATCACTAACAAAACATTTTCAAATAGACAAATCGTTTATAACACAAAACCGTTGGCTTTTGAAAACAAATAAGAAAATACCGAAGCGTTAACAAAATCATAATCCAAACTCAAAATCGATTAAATCAGGGGCAAAATATGAACAAAGGAAAGATTTACATGGAGACTCTTGTGAAAGTACAAAAGAATAAGACCAGGTGTTCCAGAAGAGTAAGCCTCTTTTGCTTCATCGACGACGCCCGCCATGTAAATCTTTATCACATCAGAGTAAACAGTATTTGAATTAGTTCACATATGACAGAGAAAGCTGAGAGAAAGTAAGATTTTTATGCTTGCCATAAAATGGATTCAGACAATGCCAACACACATCGGTTGTTTGAACATCGTGATTTGTGATCGAATAATGAGCTTATATAGACACAAAACGTGCTGAATTATCAATGAAGATTATGGACGTATACCTGTTTTGATAACGATTCAAATGACAGTTCATGTCATTCGTTGATTGATTGAAATAAGGCACGAGGTGCAACTGTGCGTGCTGCCTCTTAATTGTAAACGATACCACCGTCATAGAACATCTATATGGAATGCAAGGCATTTTAGCAAAAATTATACGCTTAGATGAATTGGGAGACGTATTTGATAAAAAAAATGACCCGCATACATATACAAAATGATTATGTAATTGAAATAATACCTAAATTTCATTTGCGGGACAATAACTATATATCAGAAGTATCAAACCAAATTGTATTTTTTTTTAATTTTACTTATTTATTTTTGCAGACACATACAAATGTACTTAGAACCAATGCTTGGGCGGTATTCATAGATTATTCTGATTTACTGGCGACGCAGAGATATATGTATTTTGTTGCATATATATTCATTACATGTATGTATAAACGTTTGTTGTTTTCGTTGTTATTGTTTTTTAACCAGGAACATAAATATTAAGAATAATTCGACAACTCGGAAGAATATAAAAAACAAAAGCTATAAAATTTACTGTTTTCGCGACGAATTTACAATTCCTGATTCAATCAGACCGTCTTCATATTCAAATTTATACAACGATTTTGAATTGACATGTGATATAAAACAGCTATTCACAAACGAATATTTTAAGGTAATTGAGCAACTAAAATGGACATGTGTTATAAATATCACCAAGAATGATAAATGAAGTATGGAAGCAATCAAGTGAAACAGTTGGCCTACTGGGCGGCGTGAAAACAGATACGTGTTTTCTTTGTATGAGTGTCGTGTTGTCAACTCCCCCATTGCAGTTATAGGTACATTACCAAAGTGATAAGTAATATGGTCCCATGATAAAGCACATTATTTGTAAAGAATCATTCTTTGTTAGTATAATGTGACTAACTGAAATGCTTTGCTGTTTGATGGGGCCGCGGTGGCCGAGTGGTTAAGGTATTCCTATATTCTACACTAAGCCCTACACTTCTGGGTTGCGAGTTCGAATCCCATGTGAGGCATGTGCCAGACACTCCGGCTTTCCTCCACCTCAAAAACCTGTCACGTCCAAAAATGACCCTGGCTGTTAATTAAGCATTAATTGATAAGATTGCAGACAAAATGAATAACGCGCGTTACCGCGTTATGATTGTTTGTCTGCAATTCTATTCCGTGTTATAGGACCATAACACGGAACAGAATGATGTTTAATGCTTATATTTACATTTTTCCAATGGTTTTGATGATAAATTTATATTTATATTCTACATTTGTTCTGAAAATTTAAGGTAGATTTCTAATAAATGGAACAGCGAACAGCCAGTATCGGCCGGCTATTTCCAGCGTTATGATTATGACGTCACAATTGTAATGACGTCATAATGACCACTCCAGTGTTATGCTCTCATAACACGGAACTGGCCTTGGTAGTGTGATATAGTGGCAATGCAGAGCAAAATGTAAATATTACGACGTAAAACAAAATAAATCAAACCAACAGCTTTGCTGTGTAACTTCAGCATGGTATATATATGTGAGATCCAAAACTCGACAGCAGATCTGCGCTCTTACAAAGTCACAAGTACAACATACACAACACACATTGATTCCCGTCTTTCAAGAGACTTAGCTGTTTAAAGAAAGTTAAACAAAACAAAATAAACATTAACTAAACAAAACAAACCAGCGAACACCAAAGCGTCAACAAAACCATTATCATAACTCCAAATCAATTTAACAATGGGCTAAATATGAACAAAGAAAAGATTTACACAGAAACCACTGAAAAAGTACAAGAGAATAAGGACAGGTGTTCCGGAAGAGTAAGCGTCTTCTCCTAAATCGACGACACCTGTTATGTAAATCTAGGTCAGATCCAAATAAATGTCTTCAAAATGAGAACTGAGGCATAATTCTCAATCACAAGCAGGCATACTAATGAGCATATTCGAAAACGTCCTTTTTTACAAGGATGTAGAATATTTCGCAATGATATCAAGATGTTTACATAAAACTTGTAAACATCATAGGATATTACTATCAAGAAAGGAAAAGTTTACAATAGGAAAATCGAAATCGTCACGTTTGTTGTACAGCTTTATAGTAAGATGTTCGTGTCGGTTATAGTTGAAAAGCAGTCTGATAGATCTCTAATTTCAAACTCAGAAGGAAATATATCATCGATGTGGTCAGCACACTTCTTTATTGTTGTTAATAGACAACAACTCGACGGTATACCAGAAAGTGATAGAGAAAGATTTGTCAAGACTTTTGTCACTTGTCCTGATAAGCTTCTGGCCAAATTCAGCCTCGTATGAAAACAAATCCAAATCAACCAAGAGTGTGGCACAGTTTGTGGCCATCGCATCTTGTATTAAATCAATAGATTATGATGTCATTATGACGTTTATGGTCTTAAAAGATAATGGATCCAGCAATTACATTGTAAGAGATGGTGTAACTGCTAACTGTTACAGATATGAGACCACATTTATATATTTTCCTGGTCAATGGCAAGCAATGTAATGATTTCATTTTTATAACTTTGCTGTTTCAGTGATACAACTCGGACAAGAATTTGAATTTAACAGATACGCGCAATGATAAATTGGTACAATAAGAATAAATGTCGTAGAAAGTGATCTGCAGAAAAAATCATTATTAAAATAATTGAACGGAATGCTTTCAGTGAAAAATAAGGTTATTGCTTAATGTGTACTTACACATTGCGGGTGTCGTCGATGATGATATTGACGCTTACTCTTCCGGAACACCTGGTCTTATTCTTTTGTACTTTTACGAGGGTCTCCATGTAAATCTTTCCTTTGTTTATATTTTGCTCCTGGTTTAAACGATTTTGAGTTCGGATTATTATTGTGTTAACGCTTCTGTATTCTTTATTTTATTTTAACTATTATCTATTGTTGTTTGATATCCAAATACGATTGGCGTGAATTGCACTCTTCTGTTTTGTTAAACTGATAACTGACTAATAGCTTAACCACATCCGACACTCGTGCGTACTTGTAAATTTTGTTTATCAAAATAACGATAATAATAATAAGAGAATTCCGACGCGTCAACAAAATCATAATCCGAACTAAAAATCGATTAAATTGTATAATAAGGACACATAGAAACAAGAGCAAGATTTACACGGTTACCATGGAAATAGTGTAAGATAATAAGACAAAAAGTAAACATCTTCTTCTCTATAGACGACACCCGCTCATGCAATCTTGATCACATCCAAGTAAATGTCATGTCCTCAAAGAAAAAACCGAACTAATCATTCTCAATCACATCAAGAAAGCACTCTAATAAGCATGTTTTATCTTCATATCATACAAAGATACAAAATAATTGTCATTGAGACTAAGATTGTGACCATAAAACCTGCCCATAATATACACGTATTATATAGTATACAATTTATAATCATATCTAACATATTATAAATGGTCAGTGTGTATAAGGAGTCTCACATACTGTGCCCTCTGTAGCGTTTGGGAATATTGTTAGTGCGTTCTGCGTTTGATTAATTACTTAGCTTATGCTCAGGGTCAGACTGACTTCAAAAATATATTAACACACGTCAAGCACACATTACATGGGCAAAGATAGTCTGCTCATTAGAATGTCTAATAAAAATATTCGTTATTCAAATTTACCTTCTTTATAATTACGGAATCATGAAACGTATATTTTTGCATAATTTATACCTTAATGAACATACTTAAACATATGTTAATATCAACGAACATTTTCTGTTATTTTCTTATAAGTATTTATGAGCTCAATAAGTTGAAGTATTAATGTATTAAGATTAAACGGTTCACTTCCTCGAATGTTTTTTCCACCCTTGAAATAATGCACACTATAGTCAGCAAGACCATTTATCGTGTAATTAATACAAACCATTTATAATGAGATTCTACGCTGTGGACCTGTTTGTATATTTTGAATATGCATTCCAGAATCTTCACAGAGGGACCCTTACAGGAAAACAGTACATTGTTTCTACTCCTACAAAAACGCTTTATGGACTTGCCTTTGAAGTACACAATGGATTTAATGTACTATTTAAACGACATTATTCAGGCATTTAATTTGTTCGTCATTTTATCGGTTAGATAAAACAAACGATAAACGAAAGTTTATCATTATCGTAGTTCCTTACGTAAAGCTTATTCATCTACACCCCTCAATCAATTATTTAATAAAACAGCACTAAAGAAAATTTGATAAGTAATTATACGTAAATTACAAATTTAATTATCAATCAATATTAATTAAAATATAATTTTTATTTTATTTTCAAAACTACCCTTTGAGGCCCCTAAACGGCGAAGTCGTTAACGCTTAGCACGATATTGAGTGACGGCTCCAGGTATTGTGAATGTGACGCAATGTGTCACAGAAATGATAGATACACCACTGTGGGCTGACATCTGGTATCTCCTACAGTTATACACTTGTTTGTCGGCCACGGACAGTCATCTACGATAGATCGGCGCATCTGGGAAGGTAAGATCGAAGTTTTCTGACATCCACTCATTACCTGTATTGATATATTTATATTATCCCTATAAGAACGTTTTGGTAATTAGAGGTTTACATTTTTTTTTTACCAAACTTGTCTTTTTGGAAACTTAAAGATGGTAAATGCTAAGTCTACACTGGGGTATCGTTTTGGGAATCCAAATTACATCTACAATGTTTACGAATATTAATTCAATTAGTTATACTCGTTCATCATTCTAGTACCACCATTTCAACAATACTTAAGTGGAAAGTTTTGATTTAAAGTTGATTTTTGTATATATGCTACAATCGCTTTATCAAGGTTTTTAGTGGATTTATCAATTAATCTTTCAGTCTTTACCTTCTACGCAAATGGTAGATATATATTTGAGGTGACATTCATGTATGTTTCGATCATTTGAAAGTACAATGTGTGCAAAAAAAATATTATTTCACATTCATAAGTAGAAAAGGCAGTGATGATTCAATTTGACTGACTTTTATTTTAAATTTTGATTATAATTATGACGTCTTCTCTCTTGTCATTTTTTTCTTTATACATTGTATAAAATCTATTTAGGAAAAGTCAATTTCCGTCTTGATCACTACTTACGTTGAGAAAGAACACGTGCTATTCAGTGGTTTGCATTTTTGTATTATATGTATTAGTCTGAAACTTATATATCGATATACATCTCGTTTATTATTTGTAAATACATAAAATCTGTATTGCTCAGCGTATTATCAATGTCATTGTTATAACCTTTATTGTAAATTCGAAAAAAAAAAATCAAAAACATTTCAATTGTGATTTGTATAGGTTATATTAACCTGTATCATAATTGGCGTTAAATGAAAAATATGCCATGAATATATAAGTATAATTTCGTATTGTTTATTCCTTATCTAGTGCGTCATGGCGGTGTCCGTGTATCCCGTTTTGTGTGTTTTGCTTGCGTCAACTTTATTTCAAGGTAAGTGAAAGAAACAGTATATTGAAATGTTTTGCCTACTCAAAATTTCGCCTTATCACCAATGGAACTTCTGTTTGCCGATTTATCATTTCGCCCATCACATTTCATGTTATATATACAACGATGTTGACGAAAATTCACTGTCACGTTGAAAGCGCCTGTTTCTCGGAGGAAAACAGACGTATTTTCATTGTAGCGAAAACCAAACAGTATTATAATTCTATGAGGCAAATGATTAATTTAAATTAAAATAATAATAATAATAAATCGAGGTTCTTATATACCAAGTAAAAAAACCTATAGGTAGCTTCAATGCAATTATCCATGGGTATAACGGATAATAGTAATAAATAAAATAACAATGCATAAATGAAAACAACACTATTTCATATTTCTAACGTTATGCATAACAAACGTGTTTTTATTTTCTTTCATAATGTTTTCGCATTTATACATTTATATGTTTAACAAAATAGAAATTGGTTTTGACTTGTCAAATCAAGTCCAAAAGTTTTATTAGAAATTGTGCTTGCAATAAATGCTAATATTTATTTATGTAAATTCATGTTGTATTATTCGCATACATGATTCAATTGAGTGCGGGATATATCCTGTCTAAAGCGTGCTGCTCTTGTTATAATTATGCAACTAAGTGAATTAAATGAATATGAAATGAATATAAACTGATGTGGAAATTTCGCAAAAAAAAACTACGTGTATAAATTTATTGGTTCCGGGAAAAGAAAAAATAATTTCGTGTCTTTAATATTGCTTTAACAGATTTACAATACCGTATTGATATTCATAAAAAATAATAAAGAATAAATTTGTTGGGTCCGGGAAAAGAAAAAATAATTTCGTGTCTTTAATACTGCTTAAACAGATGTACAATACAGTATTGATATTCATCTAGTGATTTTGTTTTAGTTCGTTCAAGGTGAATTATATCACATGAACCGTCTTGACAGATAATACCACGACTAAGATTTGACACCTTACTGATGTAATGCTTTACTGCCTTGTACAAAAAACAATTTGAATATTTCTCTAACACTGATCATGTCCTGGATAGGACGTATATCATTGATGTGTCAGTCTAATTTTGCCAACACCTCTCACTAAGGTCAAACATAAAGAACTCGTGTGTATATTTCATGCCTAACTTTCTATGTTTAACTAAACTCATCAGTAACTTAAAACTTAGTTTAATTCTACTTCTAAACTAATAAATTTAAGGAGTTTTACGCACCTGACCCTTCTGCTTCTACATAAGTTTAAAAATTTCGGATTCCTACCTTTTGGCCCCTAGCATCACCGAAGAGTCCTAGGAGGACGAAACAGCTGTATGATGCAGTTTAATTCATTTTTTTTTGGGATACTGTATCTATAACTAAATTTAAGAGGTGCAGCATATGTGTGTGTTACGTGATCTTTAAAATGTTATATATCACCTTTGTCTTGTTTAAATATAAACCAAGCATGTTTTAAAACTATTAATGCCTTTCATTGTCTAAGTAACGATGATTTATCTCATGACTTCTTTATTTTTCGTGTGAGTTACGACAACCTGGAATATGATGGTCAGGTAATGCTATTTCGATGTAAAGTATTAACATGATGAATATACATGTAAGCAATGGTTGACATTTTCATGTACAAGAGTCTACTGTTGCTTCCTTAATTAAGTTTACATTATCTAAAACATTATTTTAGTTTGTGGTATCATCTATTACAAAAACACTTTGCTAGATTAATTTCCATGAAATCACAATCAAGTAATGTCATAAATTTCCATCCAAACATATGATAACAGCGCAAGGGAGACAATGAAAAAAAACAACGTAATACAAATTTATACGTAAAGAATGACTAAAAAACGTGTTTTCATTGCAACATTCACGAAACTTCATCTCGTTCATATGAGGTTAATACACTGACGTCATCATCGCGGTACATAATCTGTAGGGATAGGGAACTAATTAAAGAACCTGGTAATAACACTGAAACATTGACAGATAAAACATTAAACATGACACTAATTTAACATATATCTTAATTAGTAATAGATTGTTACAGTCTTCGTTCGGTGTCATTAATATTCAACAACGTCATTTCTTCGTTTATAACATTAACAAGGTTCCATTGTTTCAAGAAAATATTACAGATTAAGTAATCGTTTCATACATAATTCTACCTAGGTGTGATATCATATTGTGTAATATGATATTAAAAAAAATGAAACGTAAATTAGATATATGAATGATAAACAGAATGTAGTCAAACTACGATTGCATTTAAGTAAAAAAGCATATTATGTTTTATTTTCTCCATTTCAGATGTTCTGTCTCAAAATGGAAACTTTCGGAGAAACAACTTCCCCCTACAAGACATGCCCCTCCGTCCGCGTGGTAAATTCAATGCAGGACCATTACATTCTCAACAAAGGGGACTGCAGCAATCAAGAATGATGCCTAACAGAGGTCAATTATCCCCAAACCAGCCACTCTCAGCACAAGGGCGAGGATCAGGCATGATGAGCCCGTACAGCCCCGCAGTTGCCATATCGAGTGCGGACTCTGTGCTTTCACACAGGTCCCTTGGCCCAAGTAACCGTCCTCTACATGCTATGGGCCCTGGTCCTCTGCAAGACCATTCACAAGGTAAAAATGTAACAAGGTTTGAAATGTCCATCAACATGTTTCTTTTAAAGTGGGCAAAATAAAACGAAATATCAACAGTCATTTTAGTAGTAAAGAATCTACTAAGAGGTGCGACGGCTTGGAGTCTGAATGGCTAATACTGAAAGTACACCGGGCGTCTTAGCAACGCTTCGTTCATCGGATGCTCAATTTAGTGGCTACATCACCCTTCGATACTCCAGGAAATAACTCAATTTTGCTCTCAACACACCTGGCATATGCCAAAGAAAAAGCTTGTCTTGTCCTTTTGAGATAATTGAATATAGGTGGTGTCCGACTCCAAAGCAAGTCAAACGTAGCTTCACACAAACAATGGGATATTTTCATTTACATCAAATTATCAAACTAATCTTGTGGTCTGATCTACAAAATGATGTCCAGAGAGTCTTCCATTTTGTTGTGGCCTGTTAACAAACTTACTACACAGAAATTTGAGCGATGCAAGTTGATGAGAACTATAAGTAAATCTTTGTCTTATTGAGAAATATTTTCTATCCTTGTGTGATATGAAGATGGACGTTTTAGGTTAGGTCATTAGTGTGTTAACTTTTGATTTAGAATGATGACTCATTTCTCAATTTGAGGACTTGTCATTCACTTTGATGTGATAAATTAACATGGCGGGTGTCATCGATGAAGTAGAAGACGTTTGCGCCTACGGAACACCTACTTATATTTTTTTGTACTTTTACAAGGGGTTTTATGTCAATCTTCCCGTTGTTCATATTTTGCCTCTAGTTTAACTGATTTTGAGTTCAGATTATGGTTTTGTTTGACACTTTGGTATTCTCCGATTTATTTTAGAGGTGCAGAGAGAGCAAAAGTGAGCCTTACTCATGGATTATCAAGGATATGCTTTAATAGACAATTCAATATTCTCGTAAATATTATGACTACAATGTTTAAGTGACCATATACATATAAGGAACTATTGGTATATATAATAATTTCAATACTAAGTACAGTTGTGGTATCGCACAACGCACCAAAAACTGCGTGCGGGCATCGTGCTTACATCGTGCACACATCGTTCGCCCATGGTGTGCACAGCAGGGCGATCTAAAGATCGTGCGTTTGTGTGTTATTAGAATCGTACACACGCACGATTTGTTACAATTGGTCGATACATTTTACGGAATGAAAAAAACATATGGAACCCTCTTGTCCAAAAACTATTTGAATTCGCATCATATATATTGGGATTATGTCAATTTAACAATATACAGTAAACAGTATTACAGTGATCATGAGACAGCGAAGTGCGTGTTTAGCTACTAGGTAACAGAATATGTAAATAACATGCCAGAGTTTTTCCTGTCCCGTGTGCGGCGATACGCTACGACAGCAATTACCTAGCGACCCATGTGAAAGGAAACTGGGCTCTAATAATAAGATATTTGAAAAACGTTTCCTCCCCAACACTTTACCTGTGTTTTCACACCTAGGCGAGTGTTGTAAGTGCCCCGGGCCAGAGACATCTACATACATTGTCTATGCACAGCGGTGCAGTTAAGAACTTGGTAAAACTGGCAATATTTACTTGAATGAGAACTTGTCAATATGAGTTGAAAGTTTTCTACATGTGTCTATTTGGTTTGTTTCAAAAACTACAGAAAGACTATTACTAATTTTAAGAAATATATAGATAGAACTATCAGCTAGTGTAAATAGTTAAAATATAGAAATATGTTTAAAACAACTAGCACGAAACCGTATACAGTGTTAAACCATTCCTAAATTTACATCAACCACGATTGTCATCGCACAATGTTAGTCTTTCGTGCGCCCACATGTGCGTTAGAAATAATCGCCCATGATTGCATCATTCGCACATCGTGCATACACAGTTCGCCCATCGTGCGCCCACCGCACATCGTGTAACGTTGTGCGATCCCACAACTGTACTTCCAGGTTAAATTTCCTCTGAAGTATCTTTAACATATAGCAAGAAAAATATTTTATCGAGGGGCTCGTTTCATAAGAGTAGCAATAAATCTGACAACATTACATGCGATTTCTTAATTTCTAATGAAACATTCTGAAGTGTCACTTCAGATTGTTTCTTGAAAAGAAAAGTTGTACATCAGATCATAAGATAGTTACATATAATATACATTTCATATTGCTTGTATGTTTTATCAGTATCAAAAGTTATGACTTAATAAAGTACATTTTATTAATGACTGATAGCAGCTTTCTGATGCTATTATTATAAAAAAATATAAAATTAGTGTCTGCATGAAAATCTGGATGTATCTCTGTTTGAAATTATGTAAAAAAATAATGATATGAATTGATGAATGTCATAACAACTATACTTTATTAAATAGCACTTTCTTGTTTTGTTTGCATAGGATCTTTTTCGCGTGGACAAGATATGTCGATGGGCCCAAATGCTATGCAGCCACCATCTAATCCCTGGAATCAACCCGAAGTACATGCACCTGAATTTATCCAAAGCCGCGGTTAGTGTTTTTTTCTATTTCAATTTCTTTTGCCAAAGCCAAATGTAATTGGTTAATGAACCAGATTCTTTCGTAATATAATTTCAATTGAAACCACGCATTGTGAAATACGTAACGTAGTTTCATTCAAATTGTAAAGTCTAGAACCAGACTTGTTTCTGTTTCAAGATTAGTTTATTCAATTCCAAAAACAAATCATTTCATTCAATATGGCTAAATATATTTGAAATTGTATTGTTTAATGTAAATACTCCAATCCTTAACTAATTTTATGACAAAATCATTTTTCTTTCTTTTTTTTAAAACTATATTTGCATGATTATTAACTGGTATATGTTTAAACTGTGTTGTGTGCTTGATAATTTCGAAAGAAAACGGGAGGCAAAATCACATTATAAACGAATTGTGCTCAAATTTCCGTATTTTAAAGCTGAATACTGTAACGTGAGTTCTCCCATAACTTTGGTAGGAAATATCAATATCATGGAATGTATAAATTTAACATATTGCAAAACTATGTTGCTAATAATTGTTGCTTGAATAGTGCCTACACTTTCACTAGGACTCCTTCCGTCATATTAAATGCATGACGTCACTTCCTAAAGCCATTTCGCTCGTTTGTTATGGGAGAATTAAAAACATGCACAATTGTTTACCAAATCATTGCACGGGATTTTGATTTCCACATGTCAAAGATATATTCAATCTTGAATGTGTCTTTGACAAATGGAAACATAGTTTCAGTGCTTGATCTGCGATAAACGATATCCGTTGTGTAAGTCTTGTTGAGAAACGTGTTTGTATGTTATACTGCATCAGTGTATCTTGCACATCTAACTGGATTAATACTTATATAACCCTATATCATATTATAAGCAGATATGTTTTGGTATATACTGCATGGCTAGTCCTGTTATGTCAAATCTGCATTATTCCATATAATTGAAGGCATTTAAGCCTCTCCAATCTTACTATCTCTGCTAAATAATTTGTCTTTTCCAAGCACTTCCTTTCTAACTGACGCTACGCACACCAGCTGTTCCAAATCACTGCAGATTTGCTCTTTTATATATCTTTTATAACACACAGTTTATCCTTTATAACCAAAATATTCCGATGGTGTTCATTGGATTAGTTATTTTTCAGGATATTGTATCACCATGGAAACGCTCAGCCTTTCCCGTAACATAAATACTTCTCCTGCATGGCCTTTTACGATATAGTGCATAATACATACAGGACAAAAAACATAAACAAAGCAGTATAGATACCGTGACACAACACATTTTAGTCTCACCTCTAAACGATGTGTTTCGATCTTCAGAAGGTTGTTAGAACCGAAACAAACTCAAATATTTTAAAGAAGACGTGTTCGCTGCGAAATATACTGGCACAAGCTTCTCTCGGTACTAATGCTCGTCCGTTGACACATGCAGGAGCCACGAGGGTTGACACTGGTGCGAATAGAGGCGAGGCGTTCGGACATCATCAGAATATGGCTTTTAATAGAGCTGCAAAGCAATTGGACGCACAACTGCACGGCCCCGACGTACATGGCCTAGCTGAGATGGGACTTCCTCACAGAATGAACCCAGTTAGTATTCAAAACACAGGCAATACCGGTTCACCATTCCGATCTGTTATGACGGCTCCAGAAAGAGTTTCACCAACTCCTGTCAATGATGGACGTTTTGACTCGCCAGTGCTACTTACCAACCAAGGTGAACTTCCCAGCGATTTGCATCAAGCTCTTGCACAGACAACAGGTTCTAATAACCAGCTTTGGGAACCATCCAGTGTCAACCAGCATCGTGCGCTAGACAATTCAAATACAGATATATTTATGGACCCCACAAAACTATCGCACAGTAAGTATTTATCTTTTTTTCATTATTTCAAATCTATTTTATTCAATTCACGCGCGAATTAAACATTAAATTGAAAGGCATATTCAATAATGTCGGTTTACTAATTTTGATTTTAAAGAAATAAACGTAATTTCGAAGTAGTGAAATTTAATCATTTGTTCTAGGCAGAAATCAACCGACGTTGTCGGAACAAATGACGAGATTGCACCCAGGAGGTCACGACAACGTTATGCAAGGGGATGGTAGTTCGGTTGTCGACCCAAGATTCGGGATCATTTCTTCCCCCGACCATATAGCAACAATGGAAGTAGGATCGAGTCTAGGTGCTCATAGACCACCGCCTGATAGCTGGCACGCCAGTATTCAGCATCACAAGTCTTTAAGTCAACGACAAAATATTGCGGCTAATATGCACAATCACCCTGGAGTTAATGTAGCCGGTCCTACATCTCAACGTTCTGTAAACGGAATACCTTCACTTGGATTATTATCGGATTCATATGTGGTATCAGATGGAAGTACTTACGTAAACACGGATGCAGAGGTCCAGGTTAGATCTGGTTTGTCACCTGTTGCACGCCAGACGCCTCGACCACCTCCTACTCAGCCTCCCGAAGGTAAGTAAGAACATAAACTAACCACTCATGTTTCTTTTCGTTAAACAATTAAAACACAATTATGACTCGTATGATAAGGTAACTTAAAAAAAAATTTCCCTTTATCAAAATACATCATCAGAAGTATCCCGGTCACTAACTAAGCAGCTTCTTTTTTGTTGCTATTTAAATATAATTCTTTGTCTAACTACGTTATATACAATGTACTATTTTATAATTCATTTAATCATAATATACCACGTCTTGTTAATTTGGACAAGTTAAAAGCGGCCATAAACAGCCTATAATGCGTAATGTATTTACAGTGTTGCAGCCACACTCTGATTCCTGAGTTAAATACTTTCAATATTATCACTGAACACAAATCTTTACAGCACATGTCTTATATATGTTAACTATTGAATCCAGCTTCATTATATAACATTGTTCTACAATAAGTTGGCATCGCATTTTCTTCAAACTGTACATAGGTAAGAACACCGTCTTCGCAATTTACAAATACTTTATATCATTATCATTTTCCGCCAACACTGCAATGCTCGGTTAGGAAATCTATGCATATAAATGTTAATCACATATTGTTTTTAAATTATTGTTTTACGGTTACAATGAAAATGAGTAGCCAGAACATCATTATACTGTTCTTTGAAGTTTTCATTTCTGGAAATTTATTATGTTACAGTTGTTACCAAGAAACCCGAACCAGTTATCGATCTGCCAAGTCGAGGCAAAAAGTGGGAAAACTTCAAAGAAATACCATGGGGCAGAAACCAGGGAATATACAAACCTGGTGTACCAATAGGTAAAAACACTTTTACATTTTGTTTAATTAAGTTTAATTTTAGTGTAACGGGCTACCATTTAATCATAACTTCAGCCGAGTTCGATCATCAACCATTCACCATATTCTGGCTTTTTCATTTAAAACGCCAAAACATCCCTGTAAACGCCAACCACTCATTTCCTTGTTATCAAATATTCAGAAATGCGCAGATGACCGCTAGTTGCTTTTTTAGACCAATGGAAATCGTAAGGTTGTGTACTAGTATTCATACATGCGCATTGTGTTTGTTGTTTCTTTACTCCCGCGCAATGCACATACCAAATGTCAATTTGATAGCACTCTATTCACACATAAGTCACTATTGTCGATAAAGAAACTCGCCCTACATACCTCGAATTATTTTTATTGCGCAAAACCACCCTTTTATATAGAAATACATTGCGAAGAAATATCTTAACTAAGTACCATATATAGAAGAATAAATCACATAAATACATAGCATTATTTATGCCATTTCAGTGTAGTTCATTGATGCATTAATGCGTGTTATGCTAAATGTCAAGTGATAATTGATTTTTATTTTCATTTTAGGTGAAATGGCTGTTGAAAAGACATTTGATCCATCTGAACAGCGAAAACCACAAACAAAAAAACCAAGTCCACCACAGACGAAAGCACCAGAAAAAACACCATCAAACTCTGGAACTAAACATGCATTTGATAATTTAATGATATATATTGACAATATCAATAGAAATCTCGAGGCTACTACAAAGAAGCAAGTTGATTCAAAACAACAACCTTCTGCATCACAACGAGGTACACAACAGCAAACTGGCGTGCCCCAGAGAGGTTCATTAAAACAACTAGGTGCCCCACAAAAGGACCCGAAACACCAACCGAATGTACCTCGGCCAGGCGGATTACAACAAACAGGTGTTTTACAAGGAAGTGAAGTGAAGCAGACCAATACAGCTAAAGGAAGATTTGGAGGAAAAACCGATAAAGGGCAAGCACTGAAAGCAAATGGAAAAGGGCACGGAGCATTAACAAAGATTCCTAGCATAGCTCAAAGAGGTGCCCTGCAAAAAACCAATGCACTTCAAGGGAGTTTACAGCAAACTGCTAAAGCACCAGGTGGTGCCTTACAAATGATGGGAAAAGGCCACGGAAGTGGATTACAGAAATCTGGTAAAGCAATACCACAAATCGAGAAAACGCCCGGACGTCCTTTACATAAAATGGGCAAACTTCAAGGAGGTTTGGTGCAGCGAACTGGTAAATCTCCGGGAGGTGGGTTACAACAGACTGGGAAAGGACAGATAAACGCATTACATAAGAATGGAAAAGCGCTGGGAGGTGCAGTGCAACAATCTGGGAAATCTCAAGGAGGTCCATTGCATAAGATGGGAACACTTCAAGGAGGTCTAGTACATCAAACCGCTAAATCTCCAGCTGGTCCTTTACATAAAATGGGCAAAAATCCAGGAGGTCTGGCACAGCAAGCCGGTAAATCTCTGGGAGGTTCGTTACAACAGACTGGCAAAGGACAAGTAAATGCGTTACACAAATCTGGTGAAGCCCTAGGAGATGTTATGCAAAAACCCGGTAAATTCCCAGGAGGCACGCTACAACAAACTGACAGAGGTCAAGTGAGTGGATTGCAAAAGAGCGGGAAAACACCGGAAGTCGCAATAAAAGACACTGGAAAATCCAAAGGAGGTCCACTACATAAAATGGGAACAAGTACAGGAAGTTTGACCGGATCTCAGAAGAAAAGCGCTGCGACTATGACAGATACTATTCATAAAGGCTCTGCGACGCAAACATCAGATATTTCGACTACTGATAGTAAAACTAGCGCTGCGAAAGAACAATTGATAGCGAAAACAAATGTGAATAAAGAAAGCAAATCTGGGTTGCGCAATGCCTTCAATGCGGCCCAGTCTCAGAAGTACGAAGCCATGCTTAGCAAACCTATTTATAGAGTTATTTCTAATGAACCAACGGTTACACCGATTTATGGTTCTGTTATTGGTGAAGCAAACATTCCCCATAACACTGGTACAACTAGTGACACAAAAGTCGATACGAAGCCATCGGGTGAGAAAATTGTTTTTAAATCGTATTTCTTGTATTATTTGCTTTTATTTAAAAAAAAAAAATCTATTTGTAATGCTATATCAAGAAATATAACCAAGAGTAACGTTCAATGCATTAATACAAATAATAAAACATAAGTGAAGCATGTCACATTTTGTAATGAAATATATGAACTTCCAAACTTTAAACGAGATATTAACAATTAATTCTATTTTGAAGTATTTATATTGATTTCAATTATACATGCATTTACAAATACTGCGTAAAACTACAAAGGTTATCGTTTTTATGATTTCAGGTGATCAATTTGCTAGTCCATCACCATCATCCAGTGTCAAGGTTGATAGAAGCAAACTGAAAGGCATTCCAATATTTTTTGGAGTGCCACAACCAACCCCACCTTTGTCCTCTAGCAAAAATGGCGTACTTGGCGATGCCGTAGTGACACAACCGGCAACAAGGCCTACGACGCCCAGAAGCCCTGTATATGTAACTACTACAGTGCCACCTGCTAAGTTGGTAACCACAATTGCAAAAACAACAACCACAACCACTCCCAAACCTACGACAACCACAACTACTCCCAAACCCACGACAACTACGACTACAACTACCACTCCCAAGCCAACAACAACAACGACAACTACTACCACTCCCAAGCCAACAACAACAACGACTACAACTACCACTCCCAAGCCAACGACAACAACGACTACAACTACCACTCCCAAGCCAACGACAACAACGACAACTACTACCACTCCCAAGCCAACGACAACAACTACTACCACTCCTAAGCCAACGACAACAACGACTACAACTACCACTCCCAAGCCAACAACAACAACCACAACTACTACCACTCCCAAGCCAACGACAACAACGACTACAACTACCACTCCAAGGCCAACGACAACAACAACGACTACAACTACCACTCCCAAGCCAACAACAACAACGACTACTCCAACGACAACCACTACGACAACTACTACTACTCCAAAGCCAACTACCACTACTACCACTCCCAAGCCAACGACAACAACTACTACAACTACCACAACCACTCCAACGACAACTACCACTACCACTCCAAAGCCCACGACAACTACCACTACTACCACCCCCAAGCCAACGACAACAACTACCACCCCCAAGCCAACGACAACTACAGAACCAACAACAACTTCGACAACCACCGAATTAACAACTACAACTACCGAACCAACTACAACAACTACGACTACCGAACCAACTACTACAACAACTACCGAACCGACAACAACTTCTACCACTCAAGAACCAACGACAACCACTACAGAAGCTACGACAACTACAACAACTACTGAACAGCCGACAACTACTACCACTCCAGAACCGACAACTACCAGTACAACTGCAGCACCAACAACAACCACTACAACAGCTGAACCTACGACAACAACTCCAGAGCCAACAACAGCTAGTTCCACCAGAGATTCAAGAACAACAGCAGCTGCAACCACAACAATTGCACGAGGCGATAATTGGATTGGCTCCTTTGTGACAGAAACATCTATAAATGGCCAAAATGTGCAAGCAGAACCCAAGAAGAACATGTCTTCGACATTGCATTCTTTGCCGCAATCGACAATATCAAAAACAGCTGTGGAACAAACGTCACATGTTGGGCAAATTGCTAATAAACATTCGACAGACTCAACAAACATTCCTTCCTCAACAAACCTGGATTTTGCAACTCAGCAGACAGATCAAATATTTGACTCATCCACAGGCACTTCAGGAACAGAAAGCTCTGTTGTGTTCCAAACCACCGATGCATTGCAAACTCATGACATCAGCACGACACAAGATGTATTGCAATATGAAACACTATCTACTAAAACGGAAGATCCAGTTGCATATCTTAATGAAGACACGACCACATACGCTTCAACATCACTTCCTGAAGTATATGCAACGGATGTGACCGAACAAGGTACTACTAATACAAATAACGAACTAACAACTAATGCACAGGCACCATATATTGGAACTAAATCCGCGACAAAGCCGCCTTTGGTGACAGAGCCGCTTAGATATGATCATCTGTATATGGCATTTGTCAAACCCGAAACTACAACACACCCGCCAACCACTACAACCGTGATAACCACGACGACAGAAAAGACGACAACAGAAACAACAACCGCAGAGCCAACAACAACGTCACAGACAACAGCAACATCAACAAAAGAAAGGTCAACAACCATCACATCAACAACCAACACAGAAGCCAAGACTACTACCACAGAAAGGAAGCAGGAAACTAAACCAACTGGAACGTCAACTGTTACAACAGAAGCGGCAACAGATGCTGTATCATCAAAGAAAACGACAGTTTTCAATGCGCGCAATGCTAAAGCGTCTAGTGCATCCGCACCAACATTGTCTAGTACCCTTATATATACACCTGGTTCTAGCATATCTACAGGGCCAGTAGTAAGGGAGACAAACTCAATTCTACCTACAACAGACCAAAGACAATCATCATTATTAACAACATCATCAAAGCAACAAACAAATGCTTTAAAAGGGAATTCACCCATTTATAGTACGACACTAACGCAAATGGCAAACACTATTACTAACAATGGCAATAATTTTAGGACAAACTCCGCAGGCGTAGCGTTCCCCACTGCCCTGTCTGCGCGGGCTCCCGTAACCGGATATTCCACTTTGAGCAACACCATAGCGGCCACCAGAGGAAACGGTGAGTTGTATCAGTTGTCTACTACATCTGGTGGGGATGGTACTCCCCATGAAAGTATATCACCCGAAAATGACGTAATACCCACTAATTTCAATATTGCAGGCATGGATACAGCGGTAACGTCAAAACCAAATATGGTAGAGGATTCCACTGCAACAAGTGCCAATGGTGCTAAGTCTATTGGGTCGACGGCGACAGAAAAAGCAGGAGACTCAGTAACATTAACACATCTTCAGACTAAGAACAGAAATGCAATGCAGAGCCCAGATGTGAATTCCAAGAACACCTTCGCACACACTACCGATAACACAAATATCGCACATAGTCAATCACCACATGTTAATGACGCTATTAAACATCATGATACATTCGGACAAAATGTTGGTAATAGCCCCACCATCTCTTCAAAAACCAGCACCCATTCCACAACACAGGGATCTTCCAGTCTTAAGTCTACCTCTTTTCCTTCCTCTACAATGGATACATCCATTAATACTGATCCCCATTCTACACAATTTTACCATCATGACATAAGGACATCCGGTCAGCCTACAGGTCCACGCCGCGGAACACAGTCACAAATTACATCGGAAGTACCATCACCGAGTTCTAAGACCACTATGCCTTATGGGAGTTCTTTGTCAACAAATTCCAAAAATATACAAACAACTATGGAATCCAGTCAAACATCTAAATTCCACAACACACCGACACACACATTATCGAGCAAATCAAGTACAAATGTTGATCACACAATGTCAACAGGGGTAACATCAGATCACACAACAAAAACCATGGTAAACACACGGACACAAACTTTGGATCATACATCGACATTAGATAACACGGAATCACCAACACAAACACACCGGTCTACAACGTTGGCTGATATATCAAACATGCCAGTCCAGCCATTTGTAAACACGGAAAGAACACTGCACACGACAAATGAACAAATACACAAACCATCACCAACAACTGATAATACTCGTATTAGCATTGGAGGACACATCTTTTCGCCTGGTGTACCTTCTACTCCTCCCGATGAGACATTTTCCAATACAAATTCACTTTTATCACAACAAAATAATGCAAATGTGAATAATAACAACAAACCTTTCACTAGTGGCCTCTTACTGGTAAACGAAAAGCAATCATCTCGGGCTTCAAATGACAACAGTCAAGGCATTCAAGGAATACCTGTCTTTGTTAATCCCACTGCGATACAAAATTCGAACAACTTGTTTGATTCCAATATGAACTATGACAGGTCAGGGAACAAATTCAACGACCAGCAGGGGGTAAAGTTTGGAGAAGTTGATAATACGCAAATGAAGCCATTAGATTCACATAAATCCAAAAATATGCCACAAATGAGAGCTGGCATTCCTTCTTCTTTGCATTCAGATTTGAATGTAGGTCTCCCTAACCATCAAAAGAATCCTAGATATCCAGGATCGATATTCCAAAAAGCACGTGACAGTCGTTACCAAATTGATAGTGACATTGCAATTGTTCCGAAAATAAGTTTCGTTGATCCACAAATGAATGAACACTTAGGAAGATTATCTAATGGTGCAAACCAACAAAATAATCAAATTCAGCAAAAACCGTCTTCAATAAACAATAATCATGCTGATATCATTAACGAAAGAAATAACCCGACCCCTGAAACGAAAGGCGTTTTTTCTAATAGTATACCGTCTAATTCTAAAGCACAAGTGAAACCAATAAATGACAACAAATCTAGTAACCCAAAAGTACGGTTTACTGACCCAACAATTTCTGAACATGTTACTGCATTGTTGAAGAGGCTTTCCAGTAGATATTCCGCTCAAAAGAAAGCATCCAATTCTAACCTTAATTTCGTAGATCCTCAGTACTTGACACCCATATATAAAGCTCTTTTGGAAAACCGTGGTAAACAACAGTTCCTAACCTCTTCCGCCGCCTCGAAGGCACCAGACAACAGAATGAAGATGAAATTTACATTAGATCCTATTTCGAGCAAAAACGGAATTGTACCGAAAACAGAAAATTCCCCGGATTCAGCGGGTTTCATCTATCATAGCACTGTTGTAAATGCTGAAGTACCACCTCATCTTTCTAAACATAAATTCTTGCTTGCAAATGGAACACAAACTCTTCCAACGGCAATGAAAAATCGAAAAGAACCCTTGGGTTCCTTACTTGGTCCTTTAACTCGTGCAAGTACTTCCAAGGCTCGCAATTCCTTATTCGGGAAGGCCGGTGACGTACCACATGGACAGGGTCAAGCTTTTATAGCGGTACCGAGTATTAGTGAAAAGCAGGTTAATTTGTCTTTTGTTGAGGGTTATAAATCTCTCGGGAAGGTTATTGATTATCATCACCTTGGTGATCCTGGTGCAGTTTTTAGAACACGTGATCAGTTTGTTGATGAAGGCTTTGACCAGGATACTTTTGGCGATATCTATAGACACAATACTGACGTTTTACCAACATCCGGGGTATTAACTGAATCTGATCCAAGTATAAATGTACCCCGTCAGAAAAACGACTTACCACTTTTCGCACAAGGGCATTATCTGTTTAAAGATAAAAACAAACCTATGGAATTGAGCTACGAAGTTCTTCAATATATATTTAAAACAATGGCTTCTAATAATAAAAAACAGACAGTAGATCTTGAGGCGTTGAAGTCTCAATCCAAATTTCCATTGATAATGAAATATATCGACAGAAGTGGGTTGCGAATGCAAAAAACGCTTATAAATTCTCCGTTGGTTGCTCTTGTAGATAGTCAACGCAAAGCGCAGAATAAAAAGGAAGAACTTTCCCCTATATTTTCCTTTACCAAGGATCGAAAACATAATTTGATAGATATACGGAAATCCCTAGCTAAAGCATTTAATACGGATAATAAAAATATCGCACGCAATCAAAACCAGGCATTAGCAAATGAGAACTTGGCAAAAGCATCTCTTCTTACTAAACAAACCCCTCGTTTCAAAGGCAAAATGGGAGTTCATATGTCAAACAATGACAAGGATAAAGAAGGGGGAAATCTTGCAGGTAAATATTCTATTGGCAGAAAAAATAATATGTTTCCATCATTTATGGGTGATCCTAGTCAAATAAGTGCTGATCTGGTGACTGATTCGCCTGATCATCAACCTATGGATGCACAACCCGAAGAAAATTATCCTGAACATATGTCATCTACAATCCTAAGTCAGGATTGGTCGACAACACAAAAGTCAATATCGTCTATGTCAACAAGTGCTGCGACACCTCCAAGACCAACAGAGTCTAGTGTTGACCAGTCAACCGCTGGTATTTCAGCTGCAGACGGTAGAACTATTACTTCAAAACCACCAGGCGATGCCGCTAGTTTAGCAATGAAGATACATTTTCCTATGGTTGACAATACTGCATCTACCCAGGGTTACCGCTTAATCATTGATAATAATGAAGACATAGGAAGACAAATGAGTGAAAACAGCATTGCCAATGCTGAAAGGGGATTTAATGCAAATCATCTGAATGACATATTAGCAACTGAAGAAACACCTGCAACTTTCAATAACAAGATCGATAGATTCCAGCAGAGAGGTGATGGTTCTAATAATATAGCATTCGGTAACTTACAATCTGATTTTGATTCAAAACATCGTAGTCATGCATTCCTCCCCTCCAAAACCTTACCGAATGACGTCAGTGACGTCAACGCTATACCAACTGAGCCATATACACCTGCAGATAAAACACATCCAAAGCACTTAGCAGATAACACTAATATCAACAACTCAGAACAACCAACACAGCAAAGTCATGTTATTACACCATCAAGTATTAAACAGCAAACTACAAAAACTATGCAAAGTACGTCAGTATTCCCTACCTCTAGCACACGCTTACACAGCCAATCATCTTCTACACCTTTAAACGATGTCAATAAAGGCCTATTTAACTTTAAAACGACTAAGCAACAAACAAACACTGAACAACCCACTAGACAAAGCCCAAGTACAAATGAACAAACTGCTACAACTTCTGTTCATCAAAAGTCTGGTCAAACGGAGTCCTTTACTAACACAAACTTGGAAAATACGCAAAATGGAGCAACAAAACAAGAACTGACTGTCGGACACGTTGGAATGACTAGCACGGTGGATGCAAACGCCAATGCAAAAAGTGGAATGACAACTACCCCAGGTGATATGAGTACACAAGATCGTACTACCACGATTACGACTGCATTGCATGATGGAACAAGTACAAATAATGGGATGACAAGCTTACATGACGGGATGACTAGCCATCAAGATGGGCTGCAGAAATCACAAACTGAAACTTCCAGTACACAGGCTGTAACAAACAAACAAGATGGAATGCTGAGCTCGGGGAATGAAATTACCAATACCCACAGTGCAATGACAAGTACACAAAATATAAAGACGGGAGCACATATTGAGAACACCGATGGAATGACGACTACACAAGGCGTAATTACTAGTACAGTCAATAAAGTGACAGCTTCAAACACAGGAATGACGAACGAAGGAATGCCTGAGGTAATTGAAAGTATTACTAATACACCAGGTGTGATGCTAAGTAGTCCGGACAGCGTGCCAATGTCAGGAGATGGAGCGACTACTTCACCCAACATGAAAATAGAAATCCAGGATCGGACAACTCAACCACAAGATATGCCATTTAACTTTGACCCATCAGCTCTGAAAGTGGATCCGTTAGCAGGAAACGATCTCGGAGCAAAGGCTAACAATTTCCAGGCTCTCTGGTCAACAGATGCAGAAGTAAATCAAGATGCAAATGCAAATTTTGGCACTTTTGACGCTGATCAAGGAAGAAACCAAGATACTTTGATGTTGTTCAATGATATGCCAAATTTCGTACAGCGAACTATTGCTAATGTGGACCATCGACCTAGTAGTGGTCTGTTTACCAATACGTTAACGAAGACTTTAGGAATAGATTCCTTCAAGGGAAAAACTGACATCCGAAGCAACGCAATGCTTAGTGGTAAAACAACTGGATCAACAACGGAACAACTAGGTACTGGTATCGCTATGTCTTCAGATTCAGCTACAACACAACAACCACTGGATCAAACGCAAGATCTATCAATCAATCAACTGACCGAGATAGACTCTACCACTACAGCGGAACCAAAATTACGGTTGGACCACCTGTTCATGCCTATCGTTAGGACAAATAAACAGGCCACAACATCGACTGAGCCAACAACAACAACTTCTACAACAACAACTGATGCGCCAACAACGAGCACCACTACAGTAGCAACAACAACAACCACAACTACAACCACGACAGAGGCCCCAACGACAACCACAACAACTGAGCCTCCTACGACCACAACTACAACAGAGGCTCCGACAACTACTACGACAACCGAGGCTCCGACGACCACAACTACAACAACTGAGGCGCCAACAACAACTACAACAACTGTGGCACCGACAACCACAACTACAACTGAGGCGCCGACAACAACTACAACAACTGAGGCGCCGACAACCACAACTACAACTGAGGCGACGACAACAACTACAACAACTGAGGCGCTGACAACCACAACTACAACTGAGGCGCCGACAACAACTACTACAACTGAGGCGCCGACAACCACAACTACAACTGAGGCGCCGACAACAACTACTACAACTGAGGCGCCGACAACAACAACTACAACTGAGGCTCCAACAACCACAACTACAACTGAGTCGCCGACAACCACAACTACAACTGAGGCGCCGACAACCACAACTACAACTGAGGCGCCGACAACTACTACTACAACAACTGAGGCGCCGACAACAACTACTACAACAGAGGCTCCAACAACGACAACAACAACCGAGCCTACAACAACGACCACTACGCCTACAACAACAACGACTGAAGCTCCCACTACCACTACAACAACCGAACCTACAACCACAACAACCACACCTACTACTACAACAACAGTGACAACAACCACTGTTCCGACTAAGCCTCCGGAGCCACTCCGTCTGGATCACTTATATATGGCTTTCGTGACAACTACAGTAAAACCTACAACGACGACAACGGAACCGACAACAACCACAACAACACCTACTACAACCACAACAACGCCAACAACAACTACAACAACGCCCATAACAACCACAACAACTGAAGTTCCTACCACAACCACTACAACAACGACGACAACAACTGAGAAGCTCACCACAACAGAACAAAGAAGGACCTTCTCCATGAATAATTTCGTTTCGAATGGAGAAGGATCGTTACAACCTTTGGCATTTGAGGGCATGAGCCATATTGTATTGAGTCCTACCATTAATGCTGGAAGGTCAAATCTAAATAGCATTAATGAAAAAGAATCCTCATCTGTCATCCGTCAACCTTTAGAAAGACAGAAGCAACTGTTTGGATTAAAAAATGTACGAAATGTTATTTTCAAGCCAACCAAGAACAGGGATTTGGACATATTACCTGGCTCCTTATTGATGTCAAAGGGAGGTCGCCAACCAAGCACTGCCAATGATATAGTTACATCAACACACCGGGAGTCGCCAAGTGGAAGTCTATCTGGTGTTGCCACTGACAGTGTGTCGACAGCGGGTATTGTTCAAGAGCACACCACTGAAGCCACGACTAGCTACGAACCATTACGTTTGGACCACTTGTACATGGATATAGTTACAACACCTGAACCGACCACAACTACAACTACTCCAACAACGACCACCACTACACCAACAACTACTACTACTCCAACAACTACTACCACGCCTACCACGACAACGACACCCACAACAACGACCACGCCTACTACTACCACTACGCCCACAACTACGACCACGCCTACCACTACCACCACCACCCCCACAACTACCACCACCACGCCCACAACTACCACCACGCCTACCACTACCACCACGCCTAAAACTACGACCACGCCTTCTACCACTACCACCACGCCTTCAACGACAACCACGCCCAAAACCACCACGACAACGCCAATTATAGAAACTTCTACCGCGACAATAATGGTCCCAACCATGGAAGCCACTACTGAACATTCTACAACACCCATATTAGAATATACTTCAAATACAGCATTCATACCTACCACTCAAACAGATCCTACCAGCACTATCACACTTTTTGAAGAAACAACCACTGAAAACATGAATTATGAGGCCACAACGGCTGAAACACTTACATCAAAAACAATTGTAGAAAATAGGAAACCACACCCACTAGTTAGCGGATCATTTGCGCCTATCCAACCCTTAGCAGGAAGGCTATCGCAGATGCTCTTAAAGTCAAGGACTAATCCAGTCGGTCGGTTGAGCCGACCATTTGCCGCCACAGCCTCATCTTCAGTGGCATCAAAAATGGAAAGTGTAAAACTTTCATCTACATCTATTGCGAAAACGGATGTCCCATCAACCATTACGCACACTGGTGATTATCTTTTAACTAGCGTTCACTAATATGTATAACCATATAGCCTATACAATAACATGGTACATATTAATACCATATACATCATTTAGTTGACATACGCAGATATCTAACATGGACATTCGTCATGCAAGCATGCAAAGGTACTCATCCAGTCTAAGCATTGCTGCAATAATACCAAGCAGTTGTGGTGATTGTTTATTCACAAAGATGTGTTTGTATCAAACAAAATGCCTAACCTCTTTTACAGTTTTTTTTCTGTACGCCTTCCATGTCATTTGCTTGGCTTTTCTTTATATCCCAAAGAATAATTCATGTCATGGGATATTAATAACGGTAATGATCACGTGACGATTTTCCATCCTGATAAAAGTGATATTATTCTTTGTGTGTATAAATACAAATAATGCATTACTGTTGCTAATCGTGAATTCGCACTATTCATCTGACTAGACAAATATGCGTTGATTGTTTCAATCAATTTAAATGTTTTGTTGTCTGTACATTTTGAACAATAGCTGGTTCAAATGTATTTGCACTACAAACATTTCTTCTGATATTGTACATATTTAATTATGATATTATATTTCAACAAAAAAAAATCAATAAATGGTTCTGCGTTGAAACTGTAGAGACATCTACATAGCACCGTCTTGTTTTATCTACATTTTACGGACACCAAGATAAAAAATGTAAGTATTTTAGAAAATTTTTCACGATACCCTGTAAAATTGCTTGAAGTGAAGAAATGGGAACTAGTTATTAATGAATATATGACTTCACGACTTGCACAACCAAAGAGCACTTTATGTTATCAACATATAACTAACTAAATTTCAATGATATTGAAACAAATGGTTCAATCTTTTCCGCTTGTATTGCAGGTCCCCTGGTGGCAAGTCCCGTCAACGGCCCAACAGTAGATACCCTGCCACAACAGTCTGGGTCTATGGGACCACTTAATAAGATGGGCCCGCTGATGATTGATACTCCCCAAGGACCACTGGGTAAGCAATAAGGATTGTTTTCTTAATTTTAACTCATTTCTTTTAACAAATTTATGTTGCAGATAGTTGTAATCTTTCATATGTGGCCATATTTGATAGAGTTTGCCCATGTAAGAAAGCTATGTAAGAAAAATCTATTTTCGTAGCATATCACGCGACGTGACGTCACAATGGCTCAACAATGAGATTACGTCACGAATACGGTAATCTCTGATGCCGGAAAGACAAAAAGGAATGCGTGATGAAATTAAATTATTTTACAAAAAAATAACCATAAACACCAGAAAGGTGATATTAATTTTTCATGGTTTTTGAGCTTATTCGGGATGTTGATATGAGAGAAAAAGACTCTTTCATGACCAAAGTTGTAAGATAGGGAGGGTTTTGCCGAATTTGAAATTATCTTACTTCCCTGGTCATGAAAGAGTCTGATATCATATAGGTGGACTATAGTTTAAGACGACACGAGGGACTATATATGATTTCTTCCGAATTCTTCCTGTTCAAGTATTTGAATTTGATGACGCCAGTGGTATGGTTAGCGGCAAATTTTACCGCATCATTAGATGCAGTTAAAAACACTTTATGAATGTTAATATAAACATTCAACTGTTACCGAATGGTAGTATACAGTCGATATTAATACAATTTGAATGACAGATAAATAGAACGGTCGACATGAACAGTGTCAACTGCCACAAAAATTGTCGTCTTAAAAAAAACACACTTGTAAAATAGTTCTTCCACAAATTAAATTTTAATTAAGTCTCAATTTGTGCAAATTAGTCATAAAAAAACAATGGTTCAAATCTATTTTATTATTTGTTATTCAAATGAAATTGATTATATCGCACATATATATCAATTTGTTAAGGGTGTATTCTTCTGAGAAGTTCTGTTCGTTTTTGTGCTATGATCGGTCAAAGATACCAATATGACAAAATAAGTGATGTTAAGTGGATTTTGCAGTTTTGACCAATTGCAGGACATCTTCAAACAATATCTTCCGAAATGGTTATACAAATTATGAATGTTTGCAGAAATGACAAAAATACTATGTTCTTTTAAGTTATGAAAGTAAAATTTTTTTAACTTGATATTTTAACTGAGAAAAGCCATTTGAAAATCCTCACTTTTTCACCATTTTTTGCAGATTTAACGCTTAATAACAAAAGTTCTGCAATCAAACTTTTTAAAAATATTTAGCATATGAAAAGAAAATGGGTTTCTTTGTCTAAAACCGTCATAAAAAAGAGGGGTTAGGGTGCTTCATTTTTTGTCCTGTTACTATTGGTGTTATTTTTTCACAATCTCGGGTCCAAAAATAAAAAGTGCTCCAGATACGCTGAAAGTATCAACAATTACCAAATTTGTATTATTTTCGACTTTGTTGCATATTATTTCAATAATATTGAACATTATAAAGTTTAACAGGAAAACTGAACTCGCTATGATTACGAATAATGAAACATTAAAGGTTTTTATCAGATCGATCTAGCATCAAAGAGGTGAATTTTTGGCCTTTAGCAAATTGCAAAAAAATACACAGAAATACGCAATTCCAAAATGGCCGCCGAATAATTAATTTTTTTAAATTCACGTAAAAATAGTTC
Organism: Mimachlamys varia; assembly: GCA_947623455.1. NCBI lineage: Eukaryota > Metazoa > Mollusca > Bivalvia > Pectinida > Pectinidae > Mimachlamys > Mimachlamys varia. Next base: position 15,693,969 of record OX392541.1, read on the forward strand.
TTTAACAAACAGATATCTATATTTTTACACAATTTTCATAAACATACATGTATATGTTATTAAAATTAATTGACCATACTTTCTTTAATATAGCATACACTCTTTAAATGAGATCAAGACTTGACTTGAACGTGACTGAAACTTAAACCAAATATTTTACAGTTATATTAAAGACAAAATAAATGGGAGTAACTGCATAAACCATAATCCACAGTTAAGCGAATCATTGATTCCTATTTCGCCATTATCAACAGAACTATTCCCTTTCCATCCCTTCTAGATTTCCTTTTCATCCTAACAAGGGGTGATTTCTTTGGCAAATTTTGGGCTTTATTGACGCGACTCAAAAAACGGGGAACATCATCATTTTATGTCACGCAACCATGACGCAAATTGGTGACGTCATCATTCTAAACGAACACTTTATGGAATATTGATATGATGGTGTGATGTATACAGTTCACATCATATTTTTATTTGTTCCTGTTTTTTCAAGTGTAAGAGAAAAATAACCAAACGTCGGACTATTCTTTGGACAAGGATAGCTCAACCCTTGTGTAAGAGTTTGACTGGTCAGCTTGCTTGCTGAGGCTTGCTGAGTGCTTGCCGAGGCTTGCCGAGTGCTGATTAGCCAAACTCTTACACTCAGGTTGAGATATACTTAACCGGAACAGACCCAAATATGATTCCATATCTTCAAACTCAAATTAGCGGGTGTAGATTGTTTTTCTTATAGTACGTAAACAAATATCTATAACTGGGTTAAATTACTGTGTACGTACTTGTCTTTTATTTAACGGTCTGTCACAAAATGATAACTGCATGTACGCTTGATGTTTCAAATTAATGTAACTTTGTTTGATTGTTTTCCAACAGCGAAACAGCCTTTAGTGCCAGGATTCCAATCACAGTCGGAACCGGCCCCTAATCAGTGGCCATCAAAGGCACCCTTGGTAACAAATGGACAACAGGGACCAGGTGCAACCAAACCCCTTTCTTGGAAACAGGGATTAAAACAACCCCTAGCTACACTACCAGCCTCCATTTTGATTGGCAGTGAACCCAAGTATAACTTGGCATCATCTAAGCCAGGATTTCAACCAGAAGCACCTATAGTTCCTTTAAAGCAGAAAAACATTGAAAGTAAAAACAAAGATGTGCGATTGGCTGATGTAAACACTGGCTCAAACACATTTGCCAACGATCAGCAACCCATAGTCGATCAATTTGGCCAGAAACCAGATGTCAAATTAATGAAAAACGGTAAAGGCGTGATGGCCGATTACTCAATACTAAAGGACACTGGACCTACTGGGCCTTTGATGCCGGGTTCTCCAGCACCACCAACACCGATGTACAAATCAACTCCAATAAGCCCACTAATCATCAGCTCTCCGGACCCGCAATATCCAATGAATATGGGTACTACAGGAATAACGGATCTTGTCTACCAAGCAACCAACACTCCTATTCTGACTGGTGTTCCATCTGGCAGTTATCCGAACACATGGACTACAGCTGGAACAACAATGCCTCCTGTGATGACGACATCAACAGAGCCTCCTACCACAACAACAGCTGCACCAACAACCACCAATGCTTATTCGCACATATCAGCTAAAGTACAACAGGCAATAGTGGACAGACAAAAAGAGGAAGTGTTAACGGAGCTGAGATCTGTTCTGCAGGGTCTGAGAATTGGAAATACCGGATTATACAAGAGACTCGGACGGTTAAGCTTGGATAAGGTCAGAGCTTACCTTAAGCGAGCTAAAGGGATAGCCAAATCTAAGGCTAGGGGATAAGTCGTGTTCGCTGATTTTGGAACCTGTCAGCCTAATATACAAACCATTCGAAATGAAGCAAATTAACTTAGATCATGCACCTATATTCTGAAAGGTTAAAAATTTGTTATTGATGTTCTACCATCGCTCTTACAGAATATATATTTGTTTTATTTCATCTTTAAATATCAAAACAAAATATACATATACATTTTCCTCTATTCCCACCTAAAAAAGAAGTAATATAAAATTTTCAAATCGAGATGAAACATATCTACTTGACAGTCTCGTTTTTTCATAAATTATAATTTTTGAGAAAATAATATGCGTTATGAGTTTGAGCTAAATGAATATTTGTATTAATATGTTCGTGTTTGTGTTATATATCATGAATTTGCCATTAATAATTGCAAACGGACCAATTTATTATTACTTTGACTACTCACAGCAATAATGCAATTGAACGTACATTACGTAGCTTTCATATAATTTCGACCCATTGTTAAAGAAGTACGTGAAACTAATGCATCATCAAGTCATATCCTATTCTTTAACACATTAGGCATAAGCTTTGTTCAAGTCAAGTGTTCAATGTTCCTTTACATATTCTAAAATATCACTTATTTGATACTTTAAAGATAACTGATCAAATGTAGAGGTTTTTAAACTTATTCCAATTGCTAGCTTATGAAGTATGAAGAGTTTCTTGATGGTCAAAACAGAATTCTTACACCAGGGTTTCACATCACGTATACAATTTTTAACAATATAAGCATAAACATACTAACAATACATTTCAAATATATGCGTAGAAAATTGGTTTTATTTAATACGTTCATTAGGCTAGAAATTAATAAGACGACGCGTTCACGGCTAGCCTTACTTCATTGTGATGGTGTATAGCGTCTCCTATAGCTAGCGTATGTTTAATAAATAATAAACGTCACCAACTTTCCATTTGAATCTCATTTAGTTTGATGTCTATGACATGACAACGATCACTCTGTCGAGCCATGCTCGCTGGTCACGTGATAATAATAAAATGTACATTTAATTGGAGTCTTAAACAATACACGCTTGGTCTCTTTCATAAACACGTTTTTATGAAAAGATTAATTATGGTTGTATATAACTTATTTGAATATTCCTCATACATTTCTTATTTAATATGAAGTCGTGGTGACATGATAGTTTTGTTAAGTTATATATCCTTCTCAGAAAACTTGCTTGGTTATTTTCCACAACGTAATTTTTGAACCAGTTTGATTCAGAGATTTTTTCGGTGGTAATAACATGCATTATGTCCCAGAAAAAGATACTCGATTAAACGTGCGCTAGGCATATTTTTTACTAAGCGTAAACTTTCTGGATTTTATAAGATTTTTTGGAATTGTTTTTTTTTTTTAATTCGAATTGAAAGCAAACAATAAAAATATCAGATTTGGGGGGTAAATGCGAAATATCACTTTTTGTAATTTTGCGTTTCGAATTAGTGGTGCCAAATAAATTTATCGTATGACGTCACAAAAGGATATATTACGTCTTATGACGTCACAATATGTGTTATTACGTAGATCCACGAAGAGGAATAAAACAAAAATATTGATATTTTCTTTTAAACCATTTATTTAGCTGTTACACATTTTTTTTTCAAATAAGATAAATAAGCATTGTCTAAAGCGTTGTTGTTAAGAAAACGATTGCAAGTGAAAATAGGGTATTTGTTTTCGCATCATTATTTGTATATAACATATATTTCATTTGTATTAGTTGATACAGCAAAGTTCCATGAAAATGTCATAAATAAAAAAAAATAAACAATAGCATTTCTTTGATTTTATATATATATTTATCACATATCTGATCCATCTAACTACGAATCATTCGACCATGTCATAAATATGGTATTACACATGTGTAATAACTCTATTGTGACGTCATAAATAAATGACGTCTTCATGCCGTCAAATGAGTGTTACGGCTGTGCAAATCGCATCCTCATAGTATAATTTTGTCTCTCTAATAGAAAAAGGAATTTGGGAGAGATTGGGAGTGTTTTCTAACGAATAGAAGTTTATGTGATATATATAATCTTACACTCATGTAAATGAAATATGAAATTTATTAAACTTGTTCAATAATCAACTATGTCACTCGCCTTAATGCTCGTGACCTATCGAACTATTAAACTCGTTCAATAAATTCAAAATTATATTGACAGTCATGTAAATCACAAAAGAATAGATTACGAAGTATTTGATATGCCCAACACTAGATAGCGCATATCAATTTGCCCTGAAAACAAGAACCGTTCCTTTGTATCTGTGGTACACATACATACTCAGAAACTTATATATTTTATATATTTCAAAAGGCCATTTTCGGAAACCCTAATATATCATCACAGAGGCCGATAATATTTTCTCTTGAACCATTGGTCGAGTTTAAAATGCAACTAATGAAAGAAATTCCACAAACACAGAATTAACTGAGACATGAATAGCGTTACTCGAAAAAAAAAAGAATTAGAGAATACCAAAATTTCAACAAAACCATAAGCCGAACTCAAAATCGATTGAAATAGGAACAAATGCAAAACAGGAACAAAGGACAAATTTTCATGGATAACCGAATAAAAGTACAAGAGAATAAGACCAGGTATTCCGAAAGAGTAAGCGTCGTTTGCTTCATCGACATCCGCCATGTAAATCTTGGTCACATCCAAGTATGCACCAATACTCAAAATGAGAACCAGAAGTCATCATTGTCAATCACAACAAGTAAGCACACTAATAAGCAAACTCAAAAACGTCCATCTTCGTATCACACAAATATACAGAATATTTCTCGATGATATCAAGACGGCGACCATAAAACTTGAAATAAAAGACACACCATACTCTTGTACATCAGCTGCTTACCTCGATCTCCACTTAAACATGGACAGCTTACTTCTATGCTACACGATAAACTTGAACATTTCATAAGTAGTGAACTTTCCTTTTCTTGGCAGAAATCCCTGCTTCTGCTCTAGATATCAATATCGTTTTGATCCGAAAGAACAATTTAGAGTCAAATGCGTGTAATTAAATATCTAGCTGTTCTGTTTCATGGACCTAGTTTTTATTGATGCTCAATCTATAATCCACAATAAAGCGTTTCTGTCAAACACAACTGTAAAAGGGTGTTATTCTTGAATGCGGGTCTAAGCTGATTATACAATATTTGGTAAATAAATACTAATAATAAGGTAGTGTATTAACGATTACGTAGCAGACACACATATGCTACCCTTTTTTAATTTATCAATAGATACACCATGCCGAAAAAAAAGAAATAAACTGCATCATAAATACAGCTATTTCGTCCTCCTTGGACTCTTCAATGATGCTAGGGCCAAAAGGTTGGAACCCAATATTTCTAAACTAATGTTGGAGCAGAAAGGTCAGGTGCGTACAATTCCTTTAATTTGTGAATTTACAAGTAAAGTTAAACCAATTCTGAATAATTTCAAATCGTGTACTGCGAAAATGTGAAGAAGCAAGAAATTGTTAGTGACCTTTCGCGTGTTGAAATGTTAATTTCAAAATCCTTTTAACTGTTCGTCGTGTGTATATTTCCGCTTTGGCAATAGCTGTAAATCCTCAAACCAGTATCTATTTTTAAGATTTTTTACAAATATTTACATGTGGACATGTTTGCTCAATCATGTCAACCCCATGAATATTTTATTTAATCAGTAAGTAACACTGGAGTTACATTCAAATGCTACATCCAGAAGAAAAAAGTTATTCATGTTTTTTTCCCACTCGTTGTTTAAACTGTCACAGCTAATTTGAGAGTCGTTAAGCTGTATATGCAAATCTGTATTAAAACATATATAACAAAAACAATTAAAAATACACTCTCATTTTAATTTCGTGTAAATAATGCAAATTATATCGAAACGGAAATGAATGCATTAACAGCAAACCATTTGCCAAATTCGTTTGCAAAATGTCAGAACCCGTTAAACTGCTCATACACTATCTTCATTTGTAACATTCATAACTGGCATGATTGATTGCTGTAAGCGAAAAAAACTGAATATGAATAGCATATTATTAGCATATTCATGAAAGCGGTCATTAGGAAAAATATTAGGCCGCAGGTGAATCTCACAGCAGTGTGCATACCCATATATATTGTAGTCATATAGTATGCAGAATTGTGAAGTAAAACAATTTAGAATATACTTTTTACCACAATACCCTGTGTTATACCACTCCCAGGCTGACTGTTGGATAAATATATGTTATATACCGATAGTGGAATATGACATTCCGGACTTTTGATTTGTTGAGAAGTTGAACTTTGACCGGAAACCACGTGGTGCAATGCCACGTGCGGATTGATGATGTCGTCATCGATTGTTGACGTCGATACAACTTGGCGGGAATATATACGAAATGATGTGTTTTCGCTCAAATAGTCCGCGGTTCACTTCCAAAAACACCGCCATTGCCAACTTAATATTATTTTGGTAGAAACAGGTCATACGACTCGTTAATTATTTTTTAAAGTTACAAAATGCACTCGCTCGTTGTGAAACCTCTGTTTATATAACACAACCAATAGAATATTTAAATGACATTTCGATGACTTCACTGTCACTTTCATCAGACTTATGACCAGTGTGGGGCGTACTAGTACTGGCGTATGAAGTGTACGAGATGGTGAGGAATCATCAGACTAATGACCAGTGTGAAGCGTACTAGTACTGACTATGAAGTGTACGTGATAATAAGAGAATCGACTTATAATAGAAGTTATATAACACAACAAATATTATTTAAGTGTAACGTTTCTTTGACTAAACTGTCACATTCATCAGACTTATGACCAGTGCAACGCGCACTGGTAATGTCGTATGTATCGCACGGGATGGTAAGGAATCAACCGACTTATTCGTCTGTATTATAATCATATTGACACCAAGGTCAAAACGTGTGACGAGATTGCGACATAACTTGTTGACCTCGGACATGTCATATCAGATTAGGTTATAGCTTTGCTTGTGTTTATCAAGTATGAAACTATCATTAAATAGCCCTACCGATTATTTTGGTGGAAACTTTTATTCACGTATGTGATTGATCCTGTTTGATATATACATGAGTGTATGTATCTCCTAATAACATGATAGATAAGATATAAATATGCTGGACACAAACAGGTTGACTCCTTGAAATTTATATCTAATTTGTAGTTAGAACATTTTCCTGGATGTTCTCGTGAAAATATTAGCCAATGTATAGAGTATAGTAAGCCTTAAACTATTTACATTGTTGATAGAACAGCCTTTTTCAATTTTCCTGTTTTATTCTTATATTTTGAAATACATTGACAGTTTTCTTTTTCTTTCCTTATAGCAGATACACCCTTATTTAATGAAATGGTTTAAATGTGTAATATAGTGTTTACTATGCAAATATACATCTTTTGTATCTGCATGCAAGCAACGTTTTGAAATAGGGACTTAATTCTTAGCATTTTAGTACTTTTGTTGTCAAATAGTTATGATTCATTTCACTTGTAATGTTCTATTAATCTTGTTTTTTTCTAACGATACATACGGACAACGAGAACATAAAAGCTCATGTCCAAATATTGCGTAGTTAATGATTTTCGAGTTTATCCTAGTGACTGCACTAGCATAACGAGTCAACTGCGACATGTAGACACCATAGGATTGGAGAAGCAGGGTTCGATGTCAGTATCAAGAAATGAATAGTTTACGATCGGAAAATCGGAATCGTCACGTTTATCGTATAGCTTAGTAGTAACCTCTCCATGTTGGTCATAGTTTAAGTAAAGATCGAGGTAAGAAGCTGATGTTGAATCTCAAGTTCAGTAGGATCTATTCGATTGACTAGGTCAGAGAACTTCTTGTTGTTTAAAGACAACACATTGTCGACATTTTTTTAAAGTAATGTTGAACGATTTAACAAGGTTTTTGTAACCCGTCCTGATAAGCCCTTCGACAAATTCAGCCCTGTTTGACAACAAAACCAACTCAGTCAAAAGTGGGGCACTGTTATTTTCCTCTGGAATACCGACATTCTTTTGGAAAATATGTCCTCCGAATTCAACAAAGATATTGTCAACCAAGAATTCAATCATGCGTTCTATATTATCTTCCTTAGTATATTTCGTGCTAGTTTTTTATGTGTTTTCACAAAATATGCTCCAAGATAGCTCACAACCACGTATTTGTATCGTCGTCCACCTTTTTTTGGAAAAGAAAGCTCTCAAAATGAGAGACCAAAGACGTTCTGTGAGATTGGTATGTGGTATGGTAGTGTTCAGGGTGGAAATCAATTATTTTGATAGACGAAACATTAAGAACTTTGTCGTCATTCTAAATCACAACAAGCGAGCATATTAATGAACATATTCATAACCATCAACCTTCATATAATTCAAAGATGCAGAAAATATCTCAATAAGACCAAGATGGCGACCATAAGACTTAAAATGTGATTACATAATTGATATTGTTTGTCACTGTAAAGGTTGTTGCGTCCGATTCGCATTTGAAGTTTGACCTGGCTGGAGAGGGGATAGAAAATCACAGCCTATTTTTTTTTTATTTTGACTATAAGGTTTTTTCTAAAATGTGCATATTTTAAAAGGATTAGACGACTGGAATTTAGTGGTTTTTTATTGATATTTATTTGCAGAATTAATACACTTTTACAACATCGGTAAGGTTCATTAAGACTACGGTATGGTTTAATTTGAACAACTATTGAACACATCTGTGTTCACCGCTTCCACACACATATGTTAGGTACTGACTATGGATCAACGGTTTCATAAGACAAACATAAAAATCAAGAAGTAATTTTTCAGAAATGTAAAGCAAGAAAGTGTGTAACTTCTGGTGACATTCTTTTTGGATATGTTCAGCGAAAATATCTTTGTAATATGGTTACGTTGTTTAGGTAAGGCGTCCAATTAACAGCTAAAGTTATGTGATTTGAGTGAATGTATTGCGTGTTTGTGCGTGTGTATATGGGTGCATAATACTCCACCCGGTCACATTATACTGAAAACGGTCAAACCAGTCGTTCCAATCCCATAAGGCTGAGCGTCAAGCAGGAAGTCGTAACATTCTTATAGACCCTGGTAAATTTCGGTCAGGGGACAGAACCAAAAGCCTTCCTTAAAGGGAAGAACGTTTATCTAAAGGACAAACATGCTGCTGTGTTAAGGGAGAGATAAGAAAGCGTTTAGAAAGAAGAATAAAGATGATATCCCAAATTAAGTTTGTCTTTAACAAACCGTGGTGCAATGGGGCAGCAAGTACATATGTTACAATCGATCGATATATCAATAAGAATCTGTGCAATATTTTTGAAATAATATTAACTTGGACTCAATGCAAAAAATGAAGTTACAAAATGAAACGAAATATACTTTATTTGGCAATTAAGATAATCAAAAAATACCATTTTCGATTTTTTTTTTTTTATCAGGGAAGGCTGATTCATGTTTACATATAGAAATAACATAACCTTAAAATAACTTACTCATATAGACATTACGACAAGAATTCATCTTAATAGGAGTCTCAAATAGTAATTTTATGTATTTGTTAAGTAGCACGTGACATATACTATCATCAGATCTCATTTGATAAGCCGGAAACATCTTGTCACTGACAAGAGCGCTATATGTTAAGACATGTAATGTATGTATGTACTTGTAATTGAAGTAGGTGAAGATAAGAACACGCTTATGTCGTTTTACTGACATGACTTGTCATGTTCAACAGTTTGACGAATTGCTGGATTATCACAAATAAGGTGTACAGTTGTATCGCTAATGAGGTATTTCAATGGCTACGAGTGGTGGGGAGTAAAGTTCATAGAGTGAATACATCGTATACAGTATTTTAAAGGAACTTCTGCAGTCAATTACTAAGACACATATCTCATATATAACACTAAAATATTCATATTCATATCAATGTGAATCTAGAGGCCGCAGTGCCCAGTTTGTTTAGACACTCTGTTACATTGTACTACTAGCCCTTCACATCTCAATCTGATTAAAATACAGTACCTTGCTCACACTCCGTTTTACTAGGATCTGACAACATCCCATAAGAGGTCACGTTCTGATGACCTTTGTCACCTCTTTACTTCACACAAGTAGAAGTTTTCGATGAAGCCGTCATCTTGCAGCAAGTCATCTCATCACATTATTCCGCATGAACCTTTTGGTGACGAAATGACTAAACATTCAGATAGGATTAAGAAAAATCCTCATTACAGATTCTGAAAGTAGTAATTTGATTTGCTAATGCAAAAGGTCATCTGAACGTGACACCCTATGGGATGTCCTCGGATCATGACGCAGCAGAGAAAAGTTATCGGAACGGCGCGGAGATCAAAATATTATTTTAATCAGATTGTTCACATCTGGGTCACAGGTCCGAGACCTATGTGTGTTAGATGACAGGTGTTGGTCGGTGTTTTTTTATCCGGAAACTCCGGTCTTCCTCCACTTTTTTGTATTTCTAATAGGACGAAGAACAAAAACAAATCAATATTAAGAATGAGATTTATCAGTTTGGTATGAATTTTAAGTTTATTTTGTACACAAACAGGAATCGAAAACTTAATTTTCTGATTCCTTTGTCAAGCAAAGAGCCAGTTTTCAATTTCTGTTTGTGTACAAAACAAAATTAGAATATATAAAAACAAATCAAGTTTAAATCCATGCATATCATTTACATATATACATATACGAAACACTTTTTCATACTAAGATGAATACATTAAACATTAAAATGAACATTGTACATATAAAAATTGGTTATTGATGCATTATGTCAAAAGAAATTTACAATTCACCATACAACTTGTTCGTCGATGTAGGGCTTAACAATGGAGTTACATTGTAGCAGGTCATTAGAAAGATACCCAAACTATTGGTGCAAAAGAAGAGAAGTTACATAAAACAATTAAGTGTCATGTATAATGAATCATAAATGAGTACTCAATTATGTCACATTCACAAGAACTGAAGAGCGTTTATTATGCTATTAAAATATATACATGCGTGTATCATACTGTTTAGAATACAAATGTACCATTATGTACTTTGTGTAATGAGAGTAAAACTATCCATTTTTTGTATATGATTGTATCACAAGAATCTGATAATTAACTACCGCTATAATTTTTGAAATTAGCTTCAACTCTCGTAAAAAGCCACTCTCGATAATACAACAAGTACGATTGTATATATATTCATATTCGAAAGTTAAAAAATAACCCCCTTCTTGTTAAACAGTCGATATTCTCCTAAGTTTCTCGTATTTATAATAAAAACAAAAAGCTTCCTACTGTCAAAAAGAAGTGTAACAGGAGAGGAAACATTTACGGTCAGGCCGCGGTTCGAACCCAGAACCTTCTGAACTCTAGACGGGCGCTTAACCAATTGAGCTATCTGGTCACGGATGATCGACCCAGTCTAGATCCCTTACGTTCCGCCCTCCTTTAACAAAGTCTTTGACCCCGGGGACACACCCAGAGACCCACATACCAAACCTTCCGAGGGTATATTTCGTTGGGCGCAAAAAACCATGAGAGGAAAATGCACGGTCAGACCGGGCTTTGAACCCGGGACCTTCCCAACTCTAGACGGACGCTCAACCAATTGAGCTTTATCTGGTCGCCGATGATCGACCCGGTCTAGATCCAGAAGATTAGGATAATTGTATTCTTTGACAAACCAGTCTTCTGCAAGCAGATTGTATTATCTTTACGTAAACATAACATCCGTTGCCTCCAAAAACTCGCATCATTTCAAAGTTCAGTCTTGATTGCTTCATTTACTGTTGTTAAGAAATTCCCAAGAGAGAACATATACAATTCTAAAACGAGAGACAATATGCACAAACAGACCGGGGTACAAAATAAATAAGAGAATACCGAAGCGTTAACAAAATCATAATCCAAACTCATAATCGATTAATCCAGGGGCAAAATATGAACAAAGGAAATATTTACATGGAGACTCTTGTACAATTACAAGAGAATAAAACTAGGTGTTCCAGAAGAGTAAGCGTCTTCTGCTTCATCGACGACACCCACCATGTAAATCTTTGTCACATCCATTTAAATATCAAGTTCTCAAAATGAGAACCGAGTATCATTGTCAATCACAACAAGTAAACACACTAATGAGCAAACTCAAAAACGTCCATCTTCATATCACTTAAAGATACAGAATATTTCTCAATGAGACAAAGATGGCGACCTTGGACATTCTGACCTTTAACCAGACGTTATTCCATCTGGTCGTCGACGATTCGAACCGGTCCACTTCCGTTGCATAATTATATATACAATGCATTTCATCTATTGACCGTGACAGGCTGAACGGTAATTATAAAATGAAAATATAAGTAGTATATTTAAAAAAGGTAACAGAAAATGTGGGTCACAATTGAAAAACCATTAATATATAATCAAGCAATATATACAAATATCATGTACTACACATGTATAAATGTATACCAAATACAGCTTCAAGGTAATATTAAGACAATATATCGAGACAAAACAAAATTTCTGAATGTGATATGGTCAGTTGTAGCATTATTTGATACCCTTGCACATAAGCTGTTGTCATGGTGTTTCAACCAATAATCGATTTAAAACATATTCACCAATGGAAAGACATGTCTCAAAAATATTTATGTTTACTTCCAAGGAAATAAGCTCAAGATTGACGACATCAATTTAGATCCATACAGAGCTATACGATATGTTCAGGTCGCTGTGGATACCTTTTATACGACATATAAACATAGATTCACTAAAGCAATGCCTTAGAAGAAATGGTTCCTTTAACGAACAGGAAAAAATAATGTCTTTTGAGAACATTGATAATGTTGATGTAATTTTGTAAAAGCATCTTATGTTACAAATTATATTGATAAGTCGTTCCCAACATCCAATCGTTACAAGAGAAGAAAAACCAAAGCCCGACTAACAGAACGAACCCGGTCCTTCTGAACTCTTAACGGGCGCTAAACCAATTGAACTATATATCTTGTCCCCGACAAACGACCTGGTCCAGATCTGTTACATAATTACATAAACAAGGCATTTCATCTATTGACTCTGACATGCTGAAAAGTTATTAAAATGGATATGCAAATAGTAAATTAATGAAAAAAATTACAGAAAATGTGTCACATTTGTAATAATCATTAATATCTTATCAAGCAATATATATAAAAATCATGAACTACACAAGTATAAATGTATACCTTATACAGCTTTAAGGCAATGCCAATGCAATATATCAAGTAAAAGCAAAATTTTCTAAAAGCGATATGGTCAGTTATGCATTGTTTGATATCATTGCACCTAGTTGTAGTCATGGTTTCTCAAAGAATAATCGATTGGTATAACCTTTGAAAATACCTGCCTTAAAAGTTATTTATGTCTACTTCTAATGAAATAAGATAAAGATTCACGATAGTTATTTTTGCGATCTATTTTACAGGTAAAAGTGTTGGAGGATAAGGTTATTGTAATCAATGACATTGTTTAAGGAATCAAAACAGACTGACGACCCAATATACCATGTGTTCTTATGACCCTGTAACGTGAATATATCCCATAGCAAGCCTGCAGCTATTTCTTCGGGTCCAAATTTGGAAAAATAATTCCAGGTTTTCCTCGCTAGTACCAGACCATGTGTAATTCCATACAAGTTTGCATGATTTAAGAAACCAGAGTTGATATCTTCCTCCGACGGAAATGAGTCACCATATTGCCGAACCACTATGGACTGGTACATTTCACCGTCATATCCTCCTGGTGTTAATCCGCGACTGTAATTAGTCCCCTGGATGTTATGTAAAATGCTGTAAGAATCTTCATGATAAATTACAGAATGGTTTGTCCTAGATATTATATTATACATGTAATAGGCTCTCGGCAATGGTGCACGCTGACCGAAATTGGTATCGATCAGTGATGACGTCATAAAAGAAGGTGTAAGATGGCTGAAAATCTGCCTCTCTATCCACGATGTATCAACAACGGTAAGCACTTTACTCATATCTCGGGCAATTATAAGAAAATCGTATATTTCCATTGAACCTGCCTCTGCACTTATATCATAAAACACATTAACCTTCCCAGGTGTTCTTATAATGTAAGAAATGTTCAGATTAAGCCTCACGTCTAGTTTAGCTTTATTTACCATTTCCGCCCACAACGCTGAAAATCCACGCTCCAGAATGTATGTGTCACCCCTATTCGATGGATCAATGAATGATTCAATTAATCGAAGCAAGCGCTTGGGTGTGACATACATTAAGCCGTATAATGCTGCCCTATTTTCTAAAGCCCCGTACCCCTGTGAAGTGTATAATACACGGAACAGCGTCTTCAATATACTGAGTTTGTTTCGCGTAAGAAAATCTTCAATGGTGCCGTTAACAAGTTGCATTTCATTCGGAAGGGGGCGCGGCATCAGTATCCCGTTGTAGTCTCCGAAAATGTTCCTGTGAATCCGGATATACTTCATCACAGCTTCAGACAACAGATTAAGGGCAGTTAACGGGTTGGAGTTGTTAAGTTTTTGGCTAGCATCGATCAGTAGGTATGGCAATACGTCTTCAGGATCTGAAAAATATCAAAGATTGTCGTCCCAAACATGAATGTTAAATAAGTTTACACAACATCATGTTTTCCAAAAAAACGATTTAAATAACATTGTCACTCTATGCAAATGCAAAATAAACAAAGAGAAACAAATCATAAACCTTGAATTTATTTTTCATTTGTCTTTGTCCAGTTGACTTCCGCGATGCCTATACATGCCACTCGGAAACAGTTCTATGCTTAAAAAGCACCACAAAGCTCATAATACATGTATATATTAAAAAATAAGTTAGAGAATACCAAAGCGTCCACAAAAGTATAATCCTAGTTAAAGTAGGGTCAAACTATTAACAAAAAGGAAAGATTTACATGGAGGCCCTTCTAAAACTACAAGAGAATAAGACCATGTCGTCCGAAAGAGTAAGCGTCTTCCGCTTCATCGACGACACCCGCAATGTAAATCGTGGTTACATCAAGTCGTCGAAATGAGAACCGAGTCATCATTGTCAGTCAAAACAAATAAACACACCAATAAGCATACTCAAAATCATCTGTCTTCATATTACACAAAGATTGACTGAACTTAACTATTGTATTATTTTTCTTAACTTAAACTGCACAACATTGGTGGACAAACGACGTTGAGGATCGGGGGATCGGGAGCATAACAACAGGCTACTTAGTTCTCAAATGACATTGCTCTTTTGAATACATTGGTATTTTTATCTTCAATTCGATAAGACATGCCAAGCTTAAGAGAATCTCTAGACAAGGACTGTATATTTATTCATTAAATCATACATCTGCCTTGCGCTCAAACTAGAAAAGCCATTTCAGCAAAATTAATGATTTAGAATAGTTTTACGCTTTAACCATTAATGAAGCCAACTATAAGACGTTTCAAACCAGCTCATCATTAAGATTAATAACGGTTTTCTAAATGCAGGTCCCATCTATTGGGTCCAGGCGTTTTGCATATCGTTACAAAAGACAATGATAGACAATTATGTTTTGAATAAATCATTATAATAAAGGTCAATTTCAATCTATCAGACGCTATATAATTTTTGAAATGTTCATTTTACAATCATATGTAGAATGAAGAACATGGAAACAACTTAACGGAATACAAGAAATGTAAATCAAACACATAAGGAGGCAATGCAGTTTCGTAGTACATTTGTTGGACGTCGGGCTCGTGACCGAAGGGTTGCGGGTTCAAGTCACGGTTATGTGTTGTATCTTTGAGAAAAAAATGCAACTCCGTTTATTCCAGTCTACTTTACTAATCAGGAGTATGTGGATGGACAATGCTAGAATTATGAGTGCAGAAATGGCAGCACAGACTGTATGCTAATCAGGAGACGAGAACGTTATGTGCATATTTTGCAGGTTGGAAAGGCCCTCTGTCCAAAGATAATAAATTGTGACCCACTCTGAGACGACCTAGAACTAGTTTGTGATACAGTGGTATACAATAATTTTGAATTATTACTTTTTTTGGCATAGTTGTAGTAGTAGATATTCTAGTGGGATATCCCTAGCCTACATATACGTACGGTCACTATCGGGCCACACGGACACGTCTCCTATGGGAAGGACTGGACCCATCCGGAAGTCCCGTATAATGGATAGGATGTCGGTGTTCTCTACTCGGAAATGACCAGCGCCCAGTTCGTGTCGGACTCCTCTGTGATAGACGGTCATGGAAGAACCTCCTATTCTGTCCTCAGTCTCCAAAATTACCACATTCGTATAGCCGAGTTTCTATGGGAGAAAACATATGGGTTTGTCACTCTGCTGCTTAACAAATACGATGTCATATTAAGAGTGGTTTATATATAGTCAGGTCGTTCTTGTTAATTTCTAAGTGTACCTAGATAATGTATATGTAATACAGATTTGTGTATAAGTGGTTCACACAAGTGAAAACAAATACGAAATAAAAACTTAAGATTTAGGCTTGATTCTATTAAACGAGTGAAAATAAAATATGTCTTTAAAATTGTGAACCTTCGGCATTTTCCGTTAATCAGTGCGGAACCTACCGACGGTTTTCAAGTGTCGTTTCTAATTTCAGAGACGTTCCTTTTTAAGACAAAGGAATCTGGTGCTTTTTTGTTTGTTTTTGTTTGTTTTGTTTTGTCTTTGTTTTGCAATTATAGTTTTTACTTTTAAAAGTATTCCTGAAATCATGGTTATTCACTAATGTATCGTCAATAATCTATTTTGTAATGGTTTGCTACATTTTATAAATGGTTTTGTGTAATCAAATATTTCATTGAAAATCACAGTAAAACTAAATTTTTTAAGAAAATTTAGCAAGACATAGAAACTTCAATTTGCAATCGTGAAGAATATTTATAAGTCAATACAGACCCTGTTGTAAATCTTATGCCTGATATCCGGTTCCGACAACAATATCGACTATATTTTGACTCTGTATTCGAATATGTAATCGACTCAAAACGGTTCTAGCACCATTTTCTGAACAATCCCCTCTTCTTTCCTTGCTCTATCTTTCCCCCTTCTTCTTCTCTTCCTTTCTTTTTGTTATGGCGTGTATGTGTGGGTGAGAGAGCGGGTGATGTGATGTCTTGTAATTATTGTTTTATGTGTAGAAGTAAGCATATTGGCGCCCTATGACTGTTTTAATCCTCTTAAATAAAATAAAGAATTAGAACATTTATGATTTCTAAGTATGAAGTTGTATTAATATTACTTGAAATGAATCCCTTGATGTATACCAAGGGAAACGAAGCAAAACAAAATTCGTATATTCATATAAAATACTTCCCAAATATATCGATTAAAAATACAGTTTTAATAACATTACATTCATTTTTCCGTCACTAGCAAACCTTTAATTTATAGGCCATATGTATGCCGGCTGGTTCTGCTCCCAAAATTGCTATTTTTGAGTCGAAAGATTTTGGACCGGTGATGTTCGGGAAAGCCACGCCCTTCATTGCAACAGGTTCGGACAGCATTTCACGAAGTCCAGCTAACTGCAGTACTAAAATGTAAAATCAGTCATTTCTTCGTTCGTTTAGATTTGTTCCTTGCAACAGCTACATGTAATGAAAGTACTGTAAATAAACTTAATTAAAACCACGTATGAGACCTATCATATTTTACTTTCAGATTGTTGTTTGAAAGGATGGCACTTAGATCCGGCATTTCCACTAAAACATAGAAGGAAGTAGCATCAGCAAATAATTTTATCGTAAAATTGATGCCTTCGACAATGACATAAATTGAGATTAAAAATAGCAATGGGCCTAAAACTGAACCCTGGGGAACCCCGGTTGTAACAGATGCAAAATCACACTGTTAATTATGAATAACTATTTGTTGAGAGTGAATTTGTAAACAATTTGAGAACCAAGTATGTAAATTACCTGTTAAGCCAAACTTTCCGAGCTTAGAAAGATGACCTTGGTTCCACACTCGGTCGAACGCTTTGCTTATGTCGCAGAAAACCATTCTTATTTCTTTACTATCTAGAGCAGAACAGATGTCGTAAGAGATAGAAATATAAATTGGTTTATAGTGGAATCGCCGGATCAAGCGCCTGAATGGCACAGAGGAAATATGAACTTCATTAAATTACGATAGGATAAGTTTAACCATATATGTATATCATTTATCTTTTATGGCCCTGTTGAGGGGGTACTGTTGCCTCATAATATTGTCGAGGGATGGAATCGTGCGTGAGCCGTAGGCGAGGGCACTTTCTCATTCCGATACAATACTATGAGGAAATAGTGCCCCCTAAACAGGGTCATAATGGGTTAAGTAAATCACCCTCCCGTTTAAATATACACAAAAAACTCGTTTTATTGTAATACACCATAGCCAGCTTTGGCCGTTTCCAGAGTCCTAATAGTACTAATGAATAATCAGAAATCATTTGAAACTCAACTAAAATCGGCTGCTTTGATAATGCAACTTAATACAGCAGGACTATTTTCCTGTGACCTGCACGGTAACAATTTAAAATGATAGGACTCAACAAAAATATAAACGAGTTGTGTTGGAAAGGTTTCCTTGCTTCGTGTATCACTTTATCTGAAACAATAACAAATAAACATTATTCAAGCGAACTAAAAACTCCAACGACATATTCATGTATTAACTGGAAAATTATACAAGTTTATCAAAAAACGCACTTAAGATGGATTATAACATGAG
This sequence comes from Mimachlamys varia, assembly GCA_947623455.1. NCBI lineage: Eukaryota > Metazoa > Mollusca > Bivalvia > Pectinida > Pectinidae > Mimachlamys > Mimachlamys varia. Next base: position 15,712,627 of record OX392541.1, read on the forward strand.
ACTATAAACCACACGGACATGATTTGACATGGTTTATGACAGTCGACTGCAGTAATGCGACCTTAATACCCCATTTATCTTCATATTCCGCCTACCTGATATGAACAATTTGCCGCCAAACCCCTGATAAACTTACCATAGCAACGACCACTCATATTTACATCAGCGATATTTATGTTAAAATATTGTTGTTGTTTTTTTATATTTTAATAAAGTTGAAATAATACTTTAATAATATTTATCATTCTAAAACTCATATTTATTGCATTTTAACCAGTGAAATATTGGCAAATATCAACTTGACAAAACGTATACCATCACTGCTTATATCATCAATAATGATACTACTATACAATAATGGACTTTTTACTTGGTCAATATGCTTTGATATTGACGGAAACTCATTTCCTGATGCGAACTTTATTAACTTAATAATGAAAATATTAACATTGAATCCTGTTCTGACAGGCGAATCAATTTGCAGAAGCGAGTGAATGTAATACATAATAACTATTTGATTATAACAGTAAAACAAAAATAGAATATTAAAACAAATTCATCAATATAAAAATTCCATGCATCAGTAAAAGTTTGGTTGTCTTGGTTTGGAGTTTTATGTCCATTAACAGAAATGGACATCTAAGAATGTGGCATGATTTGGTGGTGGAGGAAAGCCGGAGTTCCAAGAGAAAACAAACACCCCTTACGATTAGTACCTGGTAATAGCCAAAGGTAGGCCTCGAACCTACGACCCGGAGGTGAAGGACTAGTGGTAGAAGAATAGCAAACGCTGTAAGTATATGATGAAGAGTGTGATTGATTGGGACAGTTATTATGTTTATCAGTAAAACACTGCCACGACGTACAAGTACTTCTAATGCTAAAACAAATTAGAGAATACGGAAGCGTCAACAAAACCCATCTGAACTCAAAATCGATTAAACTAGTGGTAAAATTTCAACAAAAGAAACCCTTGTAAAAGTACAAGAGAATAAGACCAGGTGTTCCTGAAGAGTAAGGGTCTTCTCCTTCATCGACGACACACGCCATGTACATCCTGGTCACATCCAAGTACATGTCATGTTCTCAAAGTCTGAACCGAGTCATCATTGTCAATCACAGAAAGTAAGCATACTAATGATCATACTCAACAACGTCCATCTTCTTAACACACAAGGATGTAAACTATTTCTCAAAATGATAAGATGGCAACTTTAAAACATGATTCAAATATGTACATGAACATTCGAAGTTGGAATTTTAATCAACATATCATATCAACTTCAAAAGCACAGGTAATTGTACATTTGTATAAAAATTTAAACCTTATATGTGCCAATACATCACAAAACAAGACTCAACTTAAAGAAAAACAGCAAAAGTCAAAGTTTACATTTACCAGAATATCAAAAGTTGAAACAAAGAATAGGTTTATGTGCATGTTTGTGCACATCTAATATTGAACTTGACATAATTTATTAAACGTAACTTGTCACTGAACTTACAGTTGACCTAGATCTAAGTGTATCACCGGTTAAACCTGTCATTTAACAGGGATTTTAAAAGTCATGGCTGATCTTTATTACATTCTATATACAGTTATATGTTTCGTAATACCCATCAATCAATATTTCCTAAAATAACACTAAATTAACATGACCTCAAGTGCACAAACTGGCTTTAAATACGTTATGAATTACCATCAATCTTAATACATGTGTAGGTGTCAGACAGAAGCTGTTATACAAAGTCATTGGTATACCGTAGTAAAATATACTATTTTTAGTAAAAGGGAGGCTAGACCTGTCCCACTGGTTGATCTAAAGGGACAACTTATATCAATTTCTTCTTCATGATCAGATATGGTTTCGACTGTGTCGTGTATTTACCTGACAGTAGTGGGGCGATAAGAATAAACATTCTGTATCCCTATGTTTTTGTTTCGTAAGAAGAGAATTTCCTCCGTTATTTGTTTATGGGACAAGACGGAGTAATGCGGTAATATGCTTTCTGTTACATCCCGACGTTTTTGTTTCGAAATAACCAACTAATGTGCCCTCATACATTTTCACGAACGCAGATAGTTACCTGTGTGTTTATGGGACACTGTCGGGGCGATTAGCCTGTCTGTATTTATGGTCGGCATCTTTGTCGCATTGAGAAATACTCTGTATCTTTACGTGATATAAAAGTGGAAGTTTAAGAGTATGCTCATTAGTGTGTTTACTTGTTGTGATTGACAATGATACTCGGTTCTCATTCTGAGAACTTGATGTTTACCTGCATGTGAGAAAGATTAACACGGCGGGTGTCGTCGATGAAGCAGAAGACACTTACTCTTCCGGAACACCTGATCTCATTCTCTTGTGCTTTTACTAGAGTCTCCATGAAAGTCTTTCTTTTGTTCCTATTTTGCCTCTTGAATAATCGATTTAGAGTTCGGATTATGGTTTTGTTGACGTTTTGGTATTCTCTGAAATTTTCCCCAATGCTTTCGTATCGCAAGAGACAACTAATGCGCCAAAAAAAACCTCGCATGAACGGAGAAGATGTCATCCATATTTTGTGCTTGGGGAAAAGTGGGATAAAAAAATTGACAGGTTGTATCCCACAACAAGTGGTCCCTCAAGAGGCGGCTAATGTAGGATACCATGCGGGATTCATTGGGACATCTTATTCTAAATAAATCAAAACTTATATTTATCCACCTTTTAAACACATTAAACACAGCCTTTTTAATGTATTCCTAGTTACTAGCCTGTCGACTTTCTCTTTTTAAGCGGAATACTTATAGGTAGCCGCTCTCATCTTCCCGTTGAGGATCCCGTTGCCGTTTGATGCCGACAGGATGATCACTTAGAACGGATTAAACATGCTAAAAATAATGTCAAAAATACACCTACATACCTTGAAATGTAAAAATAGCGATGATCATGAATATTCCTCAGAATCATAGTTAAGCTATAAAGGGGAATTCCAAAGTGTCTTATGCAAACAACTGCTCTGAGGAGTGAAATTTGACAGTTCTTTAATATGGTTCATATCACAAATGCATATCTGGCAAACTTATCATATATAGACGTGTATATCGGATTCACGGTTCTCATGATATGTTAATAAAGGTACACGACCTATCCCTTTGATGTTTTACATTCATCAAATGATGGTAGTTCAAATTACCTCATAGGATGTGACTCACCATTAAGATTATAAGACATTTATATCTAATAAATTAAAATTAAACGTGACAAAAATGTATTTTCAATTATCATATTCTAAAGTGTTCATCGTATCGTTCTACATTTTACAGCATATTATCGACTTCATGACGCGCCAGCCTGTTTCTATGTGTTGCATTATGGTTAAAAAAATAATCATGGAATACATAAGCACCAACAATATCATAATCAAAACACAATTTCGATTAAACAGGAGGCTGAAATTGAACAAAGTAAATGTTTATACGACGATTTCTGTAAAACTACTAGATAGACTACGACACAGTGGCCGGGAAGAGTAATTTAGCGTCTTCTGCTTCATCGACGACACCCGCCAAGTAAATCTAGGTCACATCCAAGTAAATCTAGGTCACATCCAAGTAAATGTCACACCCTTAAATTGTGAAATGAGTCATCATTCTCAATCCCGACAAGCAGGCATACCAATGAGCACATTCAAAAAGTCAACTTCATGTTCTGTCTTTATCCATGGATAAAGTGAAGACAAAAAAGATGAATTCATATGCACAGGACAGGTGACTTGATTCAGAAACATCACAAAACATTTGACCAAAAGCTAGGCTAGACAATTACAGAGGAACTGCACTAAAACCAAATGCGATTAATATCGCTGTTACAAGTATACTTTCGCGAGACAGTATGACATCAAACAATATTTACGGACTAACCAAATCATTTCCTACAAAAGGTGGCAAAGTCTTTGGCTTATCATTACGTATTTCAAAGCTATACATAACATATTGCGGTCACAATGAGTATTTATAGGTTGTCTGACACCCTGCTTCCACTAGCCCCCACCACTGGAAAGTTGTTCGAGGTTTACAAGTAACTAGCCGCAGGTCTGTTGTTTTTCTCTGGGTACTCCGGCTTTCCTCCTCAACCGAAACCTTACACGTCCTTTAATGACCAAAAATGTTGATACGACGGAAAACGAACAAATTAAGAGAAATTATATTTATGGAGAGAGGAGATTGTGCTATATGCAGTTTACATAATTGCAATGTTGGTTATTTAAATGTAAGATTGTGCGAGTATTCTGATGGTATTGAGGAATGTTTGAGTGGGCGATGCATGTTTATGTGTTGCATATTGTTCGAAATTTATATAAAGACTTATATCAACTGAAATCGATCTATCTTGCTGGCCAGGATGCTAACAAGGGAAGAGAGGATGGGGCGACTTCCCTAGCTTAAGTGCACGGCGAATAATGAATGTACATTTGTACAGTTTATATTGATAAATGAAATTCGGACAACTCTGATCTCTTCTTGTCCTGAGGATATATCTGAAGTTGTTGTAATGACATTTGACATTATCTCCTGCCACACCATGAACTTGGAAAACGTATAAAGACAATGTTACATGTATATACCAATTACCTTCCAGTTACTAAAATGTCAATATCCATTCGAAAGGATTTTACTTCTATTTTTTGTATGCAGTCGTATGATTCATTCATTATTGTTTTTCTTAATTTCATATTTTCATTGCCACAGGCAACTCCGCCTCCTTTCCCTTCTCGTCCCGTTAACCCAATCTTCACATTTTTGTCCAATCCCTTTTAACTACCTTTAATAATAAGTTACTTTAACAATATTTAAGAATACCTACGCGTCAACAAAACCATAACTCTACATCAAAATCAGTTAAACTAGCCCTAATATGGACAAAGGAACTGTATACACGAAAACCCTTAAACGAGTACATTAGAATAAGACCTTATGATCCGGAAAAGTCTTTTGGTTCTTATTCCTTTGTCCTTTCTTTGTTTCTTATGTAATGTAATTTTAAAAAAATAAGAAAAAATTGGTATTAATTACAAAATCGTTAAGTCCACTTTCATGTATTCAAAACAACAAAATGATAGGTGTGTAACTATAGACATCAAAACACAATTACTATAAAGTGATATCATTCCGATATGACAAGTCATCTTAACATTTAATACCCAGACACCGACCGTTTCATATCAAGTAAAATAATACGGAAGAAAAAACATCGACGGTAGTTTCCCGAAAAATACTTTATCCTTGCAGAGATAGATATAGTATATAACGATATATGCATTACTATACATTTATATTTGATGCAGAAATTCATTTGAATCCATGAAAATATATATTCATTAAACAAAAATATGAGAATACCGAAGAGTCAACAAAACCATGATCCGAACTCAAAATCGATTAAACTAGGAGCAAAGTAGGAACAAAGGAAATATTTTTTTATACATGAAGACCATAACAAATGTACAAGAGACTAAGACCAGGTGTTCCCGACGAGTAAACGTCTTCTGCTTCATCGACAACACCCTCCATGTAAATCTTGTCACATCCAAGTAAACATCAAGTCCTCAAAGTGAGAACGTGTCATCATTATCAATCCCAACAAGTAAGCACACTAATGCGCCCATTCAAAAACGTCTGCCTTCTTATCATAAAAATGTACACGGATACAAAATATTTCTCAGTTTGTATATCTGTTTTACCTTGATGTTTCTCTATGCATGTGAAAAAGACATTTAAAGATCTTAGACTTTTTTTTATTCAAAATGAGATCATCTTTAAGATTAAAGATCTTAAAGATACACTGCATACATTATTATTGAATGCATGTGCAAGCGTAATTGAGATATAAAATATATAATTCAGAGTGTATGAAAACATGATTTTCATAGACATTGATCCGATATATATAATAGTATAGAAGATATGCCTTTATTGGTATTTGATTTGAAATCGAAGTACAATGTTGATAAAATGTATATAAAAATGATAACAATTTTTTTTTTCATTTGCTTATGTGTGAAAAAATATTACCTGTATATTTATTATTTATGTTAAGACAATGGCCTTAGATCCGATATCAATACATCATTTGTAATAACTCCTACGGAATATATTACATATTCATTGATTTGATATTCTTTGGATGACAAGGCAAAAAATGAATATATAAACTATTCTACGTACCTTCGTCCAGTGAGGCATCTTGGGAATGCGAATGTTTTAACAGACAGCAACAAACCTACAATAAAACATTTTATCCAGAAATTGTCCAGATGAAAGATAATATTATACTCCTCAATTAGACATTGTCTTTTGGGTACAAGCATCTCATTATCCTTAATGGGGCTATAATACTTCTCGTTAGTAGATTGATTTGAATAATTTGGCCTACTGAAACCTTACCTGCATATTAATATATCGCGGTAAGGTAAAAAAAAAATACACAAGCGTAATAAATGTCAAAAAGTAAACAATTCACAGTTAATAAGTAGTAGTAATAAAAGTTATACTTACCACAATAGCGAAATACACAAGTCTCCACAACAACATGGCGGAATAGATATAATGTTGGTTTTATATAATACCGAAACACAAAAAATCGCAGACAAATCAAACAGCACTGTTAAAGCAGTTTGTAGAATTCTGTCAAACACTTGACACATAAAAATGTACCTGAATCAAAATATTTCACATAGAAACAAAAATGCAATGGAAAATGAAGAACATTTTGAGATTCACTAAAATTTTCCTAAATATTCTGAAATGCATAGGAGAATGTAAACGTCACCGATTTCACCGGGAAATGGGATTAGATGTCGTAAGAAAATGATGTATCACATTTATTATGGATGTACATTACGAATACTAAGATTTACGTTTAAACATTAAGTGTCAGAATTAATATGATTATTACATGTATATATACATTCTATGTTCATGTCCTGATCGCTCGTTGATGAATGACCTGCCTTACCATACACGTTTTGTAAATAAGTAATTTTAATTTGTAAATAATGCTGTACACAGCATAAACACAAACAATGCATATTTATAAAGGAATTATGACAAGAATACAATATTTAATTTTAAAGTTTGTTGAGAGGATATCAATACAGAAATAGAAATTGCTGCTACTGTATGAATAAATAAATTTTTTATTGTTGTTTACTTTTGAGAGGTGAAGAAGTATACAACCAAGTGCATATTTCATAGCTGGCAGAAATGATAGATGTTTCATTTCTGTATACTTGTCTGTAGCGATAAATTTATTATGCAGCAAATATGAAGGTTTATGGGTTTCATATGTTGCGTTTTGTGAGTGGCAGAGTATGTATTATTAGTTTGCTCCATTGTCTCGCAATGTCTAATACATTTCTAAAAAATATATTCTTATGGAAAGAGTAAACGTTGTGATCTAAAAGAGCATGATACATGCTCTGAAGTTAGTTGTCAAATACTTAAGAAAACAATTAGACAAAACCGAAGCGTCAACAAAATATAATCCGAACTCAAATTCGATTAAAAATGGGGCAAAATATGAAAAAAAGAGATCTACATGAAAATCATTGTAAAGGTACAAGAGAATAAGACCAGGTGTTCCGGAAGAGTACGCGTATTGAACTTCATCGACGACACCCGCCATGTTAATCTTTGTCAAAGTAAGAACCGAGTCGTCATATATATTCTCAATCACAACAGGTAAGCACTCTAATGAGCATGCTCAAAAACGTCCATCTTCATATCACACAAAGATACAATGTTTTCCTCAATTTGACAAAGATGACTACCATTAAAAACCAATCGTCTAAAACACAGTTAGTTGATTGAGTTCGATATACTAGAAGTTTTTTCACATTTTTCAGTATGTGAGAACTTCACCAACACATTTTCCATTTTACACTCCCCCTACTTTGACCCCCAAATTTTCTATGAGCCCACACAAAATCAGATGTTTTGAACATAATACAATATGTAACTGACCTTAAATTATCTTCCTGCAAAATATTAGCCTTATTACTGATAGGCCGCAAAGGCCCAAATTGGCACTTATCCTTTCATCATGTACCTATGCGTTTGGATGTTTCAAATGTGTTTTGGGGGATGAAAAAGTTACCGGAAGGTCGACACAGCCTAATAACAAGTGTTAAACTGTGAATGGTTCCTTACATGCTATAGATTGAGATTGATCTTCACATTTCATCCGGAGACGGGCAATAGCAAGCCCAGCCCGGTACATGAACCTCTCTTTGTAGCTGGGCTGCAATTCACCCATCACAGATATAAGGAAACTGGCTCTGTGACAAGATCGGATAGTACTCATATAATGCAACATTATTGTTATCAATTTTGAACAATTTGTACACATTTTACCGATATCTATGGGGGTTTTTTTCTTGTAAACATATACATAGTGAGATTTACAGTACCGTTTCATGGAATTATCTAGTCGTGTCATGATTAGAAGTGACGATTATTAATTTTGGACAATTTGTACACATATTGTCGATATCTACTTGTGTTTTTTTCTTGTAAACGTGTACATGTATAAAGTGAACTTTGCTGTACTGTTACATGGAATTATTTAGTTTTGTCACGATTAGAAGGGACGCTTATAAATTTTGGACAATTTGTGCACTTATTACCGATACTTAGTACATAGTGAAGTGTTTGCCACTTCACACCTCAGAAGGGGAAGGGACGCTTGTACGGGAAGATCTAGAGGCGCTAATACCGGCCAATACGGTACTGATACTTAAGGACATATTATATTATACCCGGTGATATTTCGAACGCGAGGCCTACATACTCTGGACCGATAACCAATTCACAATAATTTTTTTTATCAATATATTTGGTTCAAACTTAACTTCCGTAATTTCCTGCATATTTGAAAATAGTATACCCGGTGATATTTCGAACAACGAGGCCTACATACTCTGGAATACCATTGAGCTATAGCTGATACAAGTCTGCTTCAACTCTATACAATTTTGAACAATATGGATAGACCAGAAAAGGGGAAACAATCCACTCTATGTGACTACGGAGCAACAAGAGAACATTCAAATAAGTGGTACAACATGTCATTTAGGAAACAACTCACAGCTAGTCATTTCAGCAGCAGGGTAATACAGCCGTGAAATTCACTGCCTGTGGATATGTGATATCTACACTAAACATGAACAGTTTCGAGGACAGCCTTGTTGTAATATGCACTTGAAGGATTACTTTAACATTGAATGGGATTTTATCTAGATTTACATAGCGGGCGTCCTCAATAAGACAGAAGACGCTTACTCTTCCGGAACACCTGGTCGTATTCTCTTTATTTTTTATTTTTTTGTTCATATTTTTATCTCCCTTGGTTTATACGTAACTTCAGAATATTTTTGGGGGTTTCTTTATATAGTTATAATTATCTACTGTATATATTAGTTTTTAACCGTCACTTGGACATTAAAATAGTGAAATAGTAAAATGTTTTATTCATATTAGTATCGCATGTAGCACATTAGTGAAACTATTTAAAGGATTAAGGTTCTACATTTATTATGTTCATTTTATCTGAGGATAACTTAAATGTGACGCTGGTACATGTTCGTTTCTTTATAATCGGCTTCGAGTCCAATGGTAGTTATCCTACGATATCCTAAACAAAATAGAAAGTTAATCCTTTAAATAGAACGTTGTACTAATATGTAAGTACTAATAAACCAGTACTAATACTAATAATACATATACTGCTATAGTTGTAATATTGGCGTGAATACACCACCAAACTAATGCTGATTATCGGTCTTTGTACTATACGTACTTATAAATACCAATCAAACGATTATGGCTTTAAAAATTGGATAAAATCATATATATGTATGTATTCTTTTGTTAAACTCCGCTTTGATAGATTTATTTTTTCGGCAAAATAGATTTTAAATCCTCGCAAAAAAAAAATCTGGCTCTTCGATAAAACGTACCAGTAAGACATGTTCTACAAAAGGTCATATGACTACACGGGTAAGCTGATCCCGAGGCTTGGTTTGGTTTGTTTTTTTTGTGTCCTATTAACTGCCAGGTTTTGGAGGTGAAGGAAAGCTGGAGTACCCTGAGAAAAAACACCGACCTACGGTCCGTACCTGGCAACTGCTTACGTGGGATTCGATCTCGCAACCGAGAGGTGGAGGGCTAGTGGTAGAATGTCGGAACACGTTGACCACTCGGCCACCGCGGCCCCTGATCACGAGGCAGGCACGTGGAGGTGTTCCTCATCTGCATGGTCCAAAGTATGTATAGCCATGTCGACTCCATATCGTCTTTAGTATACTTGAAATCAGTAAATGAACGAATGTTTCTGAACATGAGCAAGTCTACCGGATATACGTCATCTATTGGAGGACGTGACTTTATACAGTACATGTAAAGTAAGTAAATATGACTGAAAAAAATCACCACTGATATTTTTACACTTGCTGTTTTTGGGGGTTTTTTTTAATTTCTTTATTTGTTTTTTTTTTTTTTTTTTTAGTTTACTGTAATAACCTTACAGTCAGGTTTTAAAAGTGGTATTTAGAACATTAGTATGTACCTCCGCTAGCGAAGATTATTTAAAACTAGCATATTAGCGCATGTATACTTATTTAATGTTAATTATACTGTCAACAATTTAGTTACCCAATTTTATCTATTTATTTTTTAGCGAATTAAAGCACTCTTACAGAAACAAGATGATTTATTATAGGGGAAACTTTAAATGGGGTGATTTTATTTGATTTAAACCCCGAAAATCGGTAAATCATTTTAGTTTGATAAATATGTTTCTTTAGTTAACTGTTTTCATTTTGCAGTTAATAGGTTACGGTTATGAGTAGGTCCAAAATGTAGTCTACACATGTTCAAGTCAAGTCAACATATCGATAAGAATTGGCAAGACCAATAATCACTTCACAATAGCTACCGATCAATATAATTGGTTCAAAATTCGTGGAGGCACGGTGGTCTAGTGGTAGTACGCCGGGCTCGTGATCGAAGGGTTGCGAGTTCGAGTCCCGGTCACGGCACTTGTGTTGTATTCTTGGGCAAGATACTTTACTTTGCTTGTTCCAGTCTACTTAGCTGTTAATGAGTACGTTGTTAGTAGTGCTAGAAATTGTAAAATAATAGCTAAGAGCGCCGAAATGGCAGCACCGTTTGTATGCTCCCCAGGGAGTTGAGAACGATATTGGCTGGTAGCTAAGGCCCTGTAACCAAGGATATTAATATGCGAATCGCTTTACTGAATACATGATTAACCCTATTGGGAATCGTCAGTACTCGTTTACGGAAAGTCCCGACGGTTCCAGATTAATAGTCTGAACAAGTCCATCAAGAACGAATTATAGAAGGCGTTATTCCAGATATCATTTTAATATAGACGCATTTATAAGAGTTGTCTCCCTTCCCTCACAGAGCTTCTCAGAAAGATTTTCCATAGTTTATTTTGTATACACCAGTTGACCTTGCAGGTCAACCTCGTTTCCATTCGTCTCTCCTGTTGGTGTTTTTTTTTTATTTAGGTGGTTATTTATCTATTGTATTGTCGTTATATTACCATGTAATATTATAGGGAGGAACTCCGTATATTTATTTGTAGTAACTGTGAGGATAGCAGGCATTCGTGTAATAAATAGAGGTAGCACAAAGAGTGGCTGTTGAATATGGAATTTATTTCACTCTCGATAATTATATTTTAAAAGTTACAAAAGACACTCGCTAAAGCTCGACGTGTATTTTTTAACTTTTGAAAAATACTCAACTCGAGTGAAATAAAGTCCATATCCAACAACCACTCGTTGTATAAATTCTATGTACATATTTTATCAATGATACGTGTACATGTTAGCATTCAGGGTTGATTTGACATTTCACAGAATATTCACGATGAACATGCACATGTGTATGTAACTTTTGAGTTTTAAGGAAATATGCATACCTTTCACACGTACGATACACGCGGGTTGTATAAGAATAACGGATGTACCTTGTGTCAGAGTCAGGAAGATTTGCCCCATTAATACATTTATAGTTTTAAAGTTTGCTTCTTATACATACGGGAAAAGGAACATAGCTCTATGAAATGCATTTGAGTTTATAAAATCTCAAATCGATATACCAGCGTAAGCAACGATCCGAGAATAGTATTGACAATGTACGTGCGAATATCTTTGATGAATATAGTAAAGCAGACCGGCTACCATCCCCTAAGTTTCTATAGATAAGTTATCTTCTTTATTTTGCTACTAGCTTATCTCTCCCTTGTTTCAAAATCAGACATCCAAGTGGTGATATTTTTTTTTAAATATCTGTATACTATTCTAAAGACGGGAACCAGTCTAATAGTTAAGAAACTCTTGAACAAATGGCGATATGTCCGGTTTAAACAAATAGATAGTCATTGTTAAATACAAAACCATGTCATAGAAATATATATTATATATAGAATCAATTGATTTAAGCATTTTAATCACAGTCAAAACGGGCTTGCCCAATACCATTCCATTTTTGTGTGTATCTGGACTGTTTGAGGTCAAATAACTTTACGGGTACGCTGATCACGAGGCAGGCACGCGGGGATGTGCTTTGTTAGTGTCCAAAGTTCAGACATGTCGCGTTCAAAATACTCCCGATAACACATGCATGTTTGTATTTCTTACAATGTTTGTAGCGGAGTTAAAGTGTGTGCTGGTGAATTGTTAGTGCCACAGCGTGTGGACGTGTTCCGGATGTCAACGGTCTAATGAATAATGCGACTTTAAAATATTTAGCAGGTAATTTTTTGAGCGAATTTATTTTCGTTAATAACGGCAAGTTATCAGAACCAGCGGTTTTTATATTTTTTTCTTGTGCCAGTTATGCTGTTTAAATGTTTTAATGTCATTATCACGATAACAGGCACCTGAGAATTTGTTGCAGCTAGTGTTGGACATAAACTAGGGTGTTTAGAGTAATTTAACATTTTTGGGGTTTAGAAATGTCTCCTCAATGGTGATAAAGGTGTAAAATTATTCTAAACACCCTAGTTTAGGTCCAAAACTAGCTGTAACAAATTCTCAGGTGCCTGTGATCGTGATAATACTTTTGTTACGTACTAAATTGAAAAAAATGCATTATGTACGAGCTGAATTAAATGTGTTAAAAACGTACAAGAGTTGTCCCGCTTTTCTCACCAGTGCTTCTCAGATCCAAGGATTGCATCAGCATGGTTTTCTCTTGCATCACCACGAGAAATATAGCACCAACATCGACATTTTCTGTTTATCTCTCAGGTATGAAGACATGTGTCACAGCATGGATACTGCTAGTAGAATTCTGATACGGAAGTGTTTTGTGCCAACAAACGGAAACATCGGATTACTGATTCCTATTATAACGTGGATGTTTAAGTGAGAAATTTCTGTCAGTGCCTTGACGAAAAGTGGATGAATATAAGTATTACAATGGATTACAAGTTAATGAAGAATTATCTGAAAAAGTGGCATATTTATAAGTTAGTGATGACATATTTCAAGAGTGTAAAATTCAAGTGGATAACTATATAACGTATTCGTGTTTCATCGGAACCTAACTTACAACGTTCTTGGATGCATGTTAAATGAAGAATTGGTGTGCCAAGGATATGAAATACTCTATATATAAGAGATGTCTTCAATTTCAGAGATACAACTAGCATTGGATATATTTGCTCATACAGGCTAAATTTATTTATTTTATTGTTAACTATATAAATATGCGACCGTATTGGAATAACAATGAATACAGCGATATAAAACGCAAGGAAAGTACTTGTAGTATATCTAAGTTCACTCAAGTTTTATACAGGGAAAGTACTTATCTAAGTTTACTCAAGTTTTATACAGGGAAAGTACCTTTCTAAGTTCACTCAAGTTTTATACAGGAAAAGTACCTTACTAAGTTCACTCAAGTTTTATACAGGGAAAGTACCTATCTAAGTTCACTCAAGTTTTATACAGGAAAAGTACCTTTCTAAGTTCACTCAAGTTTTATACAGGGAAAGTACCTATCTAAGTTCACTCAAGTTTTATACAGGAAAAGTACCTTACTAAGTTCTCTCAAGTTTTATACAGGGAAAGTACCTATCTAAGTTCACTCAAGTTTTATACAGGAAAAGTACCTTACTAAGTTCTCTCAAGTTTTTACAGGGAAAGTACCTATCTAAGTTCACTCAAGTTTTATACAGGGAAAGTACTTATCTAAGTTCACTCAAGTTTGTACAGGGAAAGTACCTATCTAAGTTCACTCAAGTTTTAAACAGGGAAAGTACCTATCTAAGTTCACTCAAGTTTTATACAGGGAAAGTACCTATCTAAGTTCACTCAAGTTTTATACAGGAAAAGTACCTTACTAAGTTCTCTCAAGTTTGTACAGGGAAAGTACCTATCTAAGTTCACTCAAGTTTGTACAGGGAAAGTACTTATCTAAGTTTACTCAAGTTTTATACAGGGAAAGTACTTACCTAAGTTCACTCAAGTTTTATACAGGGAAAGTACCTATCTAAGTTTACTCAAGTTTTATACAGGAAAAGTACCTATCTAAGTTCACTCAAATTTTACTCAAGGAAAGCTCTTATATAAGTTTACCCAAATTTTACCCAAGGACAGTTCTTATCTAAGTTTACTCAAATTTTACACAAGGACAGTTCTTATCTAAGTTTACTCAAATTTTACACTGGGAAAGTACTTATCTAACTTTACCCAAATTTTTGCGCATTATCAAAGTTGAAGTAATTAACACATCTAGATACATCGATGGAGCTTAAAATTACGTTATAAAGAACAAAATAGAGGACCATATTGGTAAATCTTATATGAGGTCGAGTGATAGTAGTTTCTCAAAACCGGAAACACTTTCTAAAACAGAGAAGATCACATGATGCGTTTAGCTTTGTGCTACCGTATACATTCAACCCGTGTCTGGTGTTTTAGTTAAGGTTGTATGCTACCTTATACATTAAAACCAGGGTCTGGTGTTAGAGTCAATGGTGTATGCTACCTTATACGTTAAAACCCGTGTCCGTTGTTAGCGTTAAGGGTGTATGCTACCTTATACATTAAAACCCGTGTCCGTTGTTAGCGTTAAGGGTGTATGCTACCTTATACATTAAAACCCGTGTCCGTTGTTAGCGTTAAGGGTGTATGCTACCTTATACATTAAAACCCGTGTCCGTTGTTAGCGTTAAGGGTGTATGCTAACTTACAAATTAAAACCAGTGTCTGGTGTTAGAGTCAAGAATTTATGCTATCGCACACATTAAACCTTGATTTTGTGTTAGAGTAAAGGGTGTATGCTACCTTACACATTTAGCCCATGTCTGGTGTTAGAGTTAAGGGTACATGCTACCTTACACATTAAGCCCGTGTCTGGTGTAAGAGTAAAGGGTATATATGCTATATTATAATTACACATTAAATGTGTTTCTGGTTTATTAGATTTAATGATGTTTGCTACAATGAACATTAAGCCCGTGTCTGGTATTTGAGTTAGGGGTGTATGCTACCTGACACATTACACCTGCGCGTTTCTGGTGTTATAGTTAATGGTGTATGCTACCTTACACATTAAGCCCATGTCTGGTATAAGAGTAAAGGGTGTATGTTACCTTACACATTGAGCCCATGTCTGGTATAAGAGTAAAGGGTGTATGTTACCTTACACATTGAGCCCATGTCTGGTATAAGAGTTAAGGGTATATGCTACCTTACACATTGAGCCCATGTCTGGTATAAGAGTTAAGGGTGTATGCTACCTTACACATTGAGCCCATGTCTGGTATAAGAGTAAAGGGTGTATGCTACCTTACACATTGAGCCCATGTCTGGTATAAGAGTTAAGGGTGTATGTTACCTTACACATTAAGCCCGTGTCTGGTATAAGAGTTAAGGGTATATGCTACCTTACACATTAAGCCCATGTCTGGTATAAGAGTTAAGGGTATATGCTACCTTACACATTGAGCCCATGTCTGGTATAAGAGTTAAGGGTGTATGCTACCTTACACATTGAGCCCATGTCTGGTATAAGAGTAAAGGGTGTATGTTACCTT
Organism: Mimachlamys varia; assembly: GCA_947623455.1. Classification (NCBI taxonomy): domain Eukaryota; kingdom Metazoa; phylum Mollusca; class Bivalvia; order Pectinida; family Pectinidae; genus Mimachlamys; species Mimachlamys varia. The sequence goes on from OX392541.1 coordinate 15,728,748, forward strand.
ACACATTAAGCCCGTGTCTGGTATAAGAGTTAAGGGTATATGCTACCTTACACATTGAGCCTATGTCTGGTATAAGAGTTAAGGGTGTATGCTACATTACACATTACGCCCGTGTCTGGTATAAGAGTAAAGGGTGTATGCTACCTTACACATTAGCCCATGTCTGGTGTTAGAGTTAAGGGTATATGCTACCTTACACATTTAGCCCTATCTGGTATTAGAGTGAAGGCTATATGCTATATTATAATTATACATTTTAAACGTGTTTCTGGTTTATTAGATTTATTTATGTTTGCTACTATGAACATTAAACCCGTATCTGGTATTTAAGTTAAGGGTGCATGCTACCTTACACATTAAGCCCGTGTCCGGTGTTAGAGTTAAGGGTTATGTTACCGGTATAAGAGTTAAGAGTGTATGCTACCTTACACATTAAGCCCGTGTCTGGTATAAGTGTTAAGGGTGTATGCTACCTTACACATTAAGACCGTGTCTGGTATAACATTCAATGGTGTATGCTATCTAACACATTAAGCCCGTGTCGGGTATTAAAGTTAAGGGTGTATGCTACCTTGCACATCAAACCTATGCATGTCTGATGTTAGGTTTAATGGTGTTTGCTACGTCACATTAAACCCGTGCGTGTCTAGTGTTAGAGTTAAGGGTGTATGCTACCTTCACATTAAACATTAAACTTTTTTTAGATTTAAGAACAAAATATTAAGCTGATGTTTGTATAGAAAAGTTTAAGAGTAAATTCAACAATTTACACCTAATATCATTTTGTGTTTAACAAGGGCCGCTGTAGCCTAGTGGTTGAGATGTCCCGACATTCTACCACTAGCCTTCCACCTCTTGGTAGCGAGTTCGAATCCCACGTGTGGCAATTGCCAGATATTGACAGTGAGTCGGTGTTTTTTCTCCAGGTACTCTGGTTTTCTTTCACCTCCAAAACCTACCACGTCCTTAAATGACCCTGGCTGTTAGTCGAACGTTAAACAAAATATATTTCCAATTTTCCACTGATAATTGTCGATTGTATAACGTAAAATGCATAAACATTTTGTACTTACTAAATTCCGTATAAATCCGACATCAAACCATGACTAATGTGTCTATCATAGTTTCAATGTTAAGATCTTCAGTTGTTGTAGTCCGCCATTTTGTTTATTCGCTGGACTTACTCATTTGACTGAAGACTATTGAATTAGACCAAATGTGATTACAACAGCATGTTTAGATTAGGGACATTTATTTATCTGTTTTAAGAATTTTGCCAATATTTGTTGGACTTGGTCGTGAATCATTTAATTTACTGGTCCGTATCATCTATTTAGTTTCGTTCTGAAGCGTCTAGTCACCTCTGTCGAAAAAACGCTAAGTGAGCAAAAACAATCAGATTTAAGGCTCAAAATATTTTGTTGATTTGACAGTGCAAACCTCAATATGTACATAGGCGCATGTCCTAACATAAAATATTCATGCACATACAGGTGTTGTGTGCATTTCATTTAGAACTAACAATACCTGTTGTTATTTTCTGTTTACCGGGACTCGTCTGTAGAAAGAATCAACAGCTTTATTGATTTGAAATTAAACTTTGATTTTGTTTTTGTAATTCTTAAAAAATTAAAACAAAAATAAAAATGCATATCGTTGAATTTAATGTTATTGAATTTTCATCAATATTAACAAATAAACAAAGAAATATTTCCTTACGATAATTAAAAAAATGATAATATATTTTCACAAAAGAATCTATAAAGATGATAAAGCTTTTAGATATATTATCAATTGATATTGGCAGCCTTGAAATAACCTTTTCAACTTTAAACGGGAGATTTATGATGATTTGAACACCAGAAATCATTATTGATCGAGAAAGATGTCCCGAATCTTTACACATGAATAGGCAATAAGTTTTGCCATGGTTGTGCCGTTGTCGCCGCCATAATCGACGGGGGATCGTTGACAGGGGTCATTAGGGGTCAGGAATAAGGTCAGTGACGCCTTACGCTCCCGTGAGCAATTCCGACGGTGTTATCTACATGTAAAACTGGCTGACTGAATTCTATGTATTCCGAAACACAGAGATTCAAAAACAAGCTGGATTTGGACAGGAAGAAAAATATCTCAAAATGCGATATCAGGCCTATGGTATTCTTCATATAAGCATATTGTCTTACCGTCGGCCAATATTTTTTTAATTGAAATATTAGAATGGTTTCAACGGCAGATTCATTTCTGTCAATAAAAGCTCTAAAATTATCCTGTTCTTTTAAAAAAGCAATCTATTTGATTTATTTAAGGATTAACTTGAATCTATTTTTTATGGTATGGGATATAACACAAAAAACCGGAGTGTACTCTAAATAAATCGCGAAGCGGTTTATGATGAGAGTACACTCCGGTTTTTTTGTGTTATTACCCAATAACATATAAAATTGATTCAAGTTAATCCTTCTAATTTAATCTATACCCTGCGAAAATTCTTTTTATCGATAGACTCTTTTCTCTTACAAATTAATACGTTGCTGCATCAGCCAATTAAAAGTGACGTTATAAACGGCGAGGTCAATTTTTACGTTATGGGCTGATAACATATTGTTTTAAACCAATAAAAAGCTTGTTTCAAACAAGATTAAATTATAACTAATCGAACGTGTCTCTATACAGGGTTTCACATGCTTTGTTGAAGGTGCGGAAAGGACGGTTGTTTGAACCCGACGTCCTTCGAACTCTATGTTGGCGCTCTACCAACTGAGGTTCAACGTCGCCGCCATTCTTCAATTCTTTTTCTAATTCTAGCCTCCGTAGGCCTTTCATTTCATCATTGCTTTGTACTTCTGTGAACTGTGATTTTTTTAAGTGTCCATGGTTATCTTAACCAATGACTTCAAATCAAAGGTCCAAAAAGTAATTATGAATTTGACATCAAACAATTCTCTACATGAATGGTAATCGTGATCCACGAATTCATGTTCCAACGGGATAGGGTTTTATCAGAAATCGACATCTTATTGAGAAATAGTTTGTATTCTTGAATTGTATGAATATGGATGTTTTTGAATATGCTCTTTAGTGCGCTTACTTGTTCTGATTGAGAATGTTGACACGGTTCTCACTTTGAGGACTTTACGTTAACTTGGATGTGGCCAAGTTTTATATGGCTGGTGTCGTCGATGAAGCAGAAGATGCTTACTCTTCTGTACTTTCTTGTACTTTTATAATGTCTCCATGTAAATCCTTCCTTTGGTTTTAGTTTGCCCCCAGTTTACTTGACTTTGAGTTCCGATGATAGTTTTGTTGACGCTTCGGTTATTCAAAGGCCCAACAATATAAGTAACTTTCGGCAAAACTTAAAACGAAAATCAAGCCTAAAAAATGTATATTAATAGATTTAGTTAAGATTAACTTATATCAACAAATTCAAGATGAATTCGTACGCGGTTTCCGGTACAGCAGCAGTTAAAACTCGGTATTTGTAAACACGCGTTCATTTTGAACTGTTTTCTAACTACGGCTTGTAGTTGAGGTGGGCCCCACCTGAATTCATTTCAATTATTTGGATTTTTTCTGTCAAGAGTTCTTGTTAGTTACCGCTGAGGTTAACTTCGGTTTAGGCTTATTTTTGCATGGTTATCAACTGGATTTTTTTCAGAATTTTTCAGAATCACGAAAAATTTCCTGAAATTACGTATATTGAGCCTTTAATACTATACGCGGATAGCTACTGCGTAATATAATGTTTAGAAACTAATGAAATTAACAAATTCAGTTCACAGACAAAGCACAGACCTCCGTCAGTAATGAAGGAGAGAGATACTCTGTAAACGAATCAACCAAGACAGACATTGCCATAAGCTTTGTTCATTCATGCGTGGAGTAACTTGATTAATTGTTTGTATGTATCAGCACTAACATGGACCTTACTTTTGATTTGCTGTCAAGGCGTCTGTTAATTTTGGTAAAACACGGTAAGGCGCCAAAAGGTGAGAATCCAGAATTTCTAAACTAATTTAGAAGCAGAAGGGTCAGGTGCGTAAGATACATTGTTTCGATTTTCGGGTTCAAGATCCATCAAAGCCGTAAGTAGAATTCGCGCCTTTAATATTTCTCCAACCACTCTTGACCTTATGCAGAACGTTATGATGTACTAATAAATCCATACTAGATAACCGATGAGAAATTCGAACAAAAAATGGTCAAAACATAACTATGGCGAAGATTTGATTACAACCGAGATTCTGTCAAAATAAATAGTTTCAAGGTTAACAATCTTACGCAGTGTCAGTTGGGCATTTAATTGAAATGTTTATGCAGTTTTGGATTTTTCGGTCGACTGGATTCAAAACAAAAACCAATGAACACACATGAAAACTTACGATAACATTGCTGTGTTGCACTTGAGAGATAAGACAACAATGTGTTTTGCATTCAGATGTTGTTCTGTTTGTTCCGATGTTTCTCTGCAGTATGCTAATCTGATTATGTGAATCTAACAACAACTATTTTTGTTATTTTTTCCAGTTACTGTCATGGCATTTCGTGTGTCTATTTATCAGCTTCAGTCAAGGCAATTATACAAATTGTCATGAAGCATGCTCTTTAGGAAATGCATTTCTGTAGGTGCATATGGTCACGTGTTAGGATAATCTCCACATATTGTGTAAAATTCTAAACCCTTTTAGATAAAATCTCTCATGTCAAACACTGTCTCAAAATAGATGTACTTTACAAGGCCAACGAAATATTAGCGCCATTATTTCCCCCCAAACGATTACATGGGGGGGGGGGGTAATAGTAGGTACACGGTAAATGTGTTATGTCATCGATAATAATCTAAGGCTGCTATCCCGTGCAGACACTTAGTCACTGTACTGTACCCTATTCCATGTCTGATGTACGTGCGTCTGACATTTAGTAGGGTTTCGTGTGACGACAGAGATGAATGCAGGTGTAGTAGGACAAACACGTGACAGACCTCTTCTATGTATGATATACACGTTTTGACAATCAGTGTGTGAATGTGCATGGCAACAAAAGTGCATACACGCATGTTGGTGCAAACATATGTGATCCATATTACGCAACACGTGAGTGAAAAACGTGTAATTGTACTTTCTATAAAATAGCATTATAAAGATTACAAGTATACAAATTGGATAAACAATGGACAACAGACGACCATTAAACATGCTCGATGCACGTGGTATTTGGAAAAACGTGTCACTACTTATAATAACTACTAACACAATTAAATAATAAAGCTTTTGTTGTCGGATAATTCAGCAGATATTTAGAACTATGCCAATTCATACAAAGGATTATATAAACGCCGACACCTCACATTCTTATAAATGCATTTCTATCGCGGTAATTCGAAAAGCTGGGATTAATTCACAAACAAACCGTACATTGAAAAAGTAAAATTACACTAGTTCTGTATACATTAAAATTTGAACCGTGCTCCAACAAATCTCGGGGACTAAAACATCCACTAGCATAGTCTACCAGCCCCTATCCTAAAAGATGACGTAGCACAAACACATGCTGCACCTTTTAAGCTCAAACTAGATTCACGTCACTCTATCTACGTTAACAACGGGGCCACGGAAGAAGTATAGACCGACTGCTGTCGAATTATTAATCGGGAGTAACTATTTCAAATTTAATTGATTTCGTGGATAATCTTCCTTAATACAAGTTCGACATCAAGCAATTCTCCGCAAGGGTGGCTACTTGTAACCCACAAATTCATTTATCCAAAGAATTGTGAATTTCGAGGAATCATGAGCTGTGCATCAAAAACTGTAAAAAATAAATAAGTAAATCATACTTACAACAAAAAAAGAAATGAAAAATATAAATAATGAGTATTTTATCAAATGTTGATGGTACTATAACACACGTTGCATTTGTTGACAAACTTACGCCTATCGACTCTATTCATTTTCCATCGATAGAAAAATGTTATAGGGCTATAAAACATTTGTTAAAACATTCATTGCCAAATGAACCTGACGAAAGTATCAAATTCACATTATTCTACAGTTTCATGCAAAACAAAATTAAATGTATTTGACTGTATTTACGAAAGGCTACAGTGCATCAGAATAAAGATCTTTTTAATATATCTGTCACGATTTGAGTGCAAAACCCCCAAGTTATCAGGTATGGTCATGCCAAACGTTTAATCAATTTTAAGGGATAAACATGTTTACTGATGTTTAAGTATACGCAATATGAATACTTCTTACCGCCACAACTTAATGCTAGGCACGCTTCCTACAATGGCTTAAAGCTAAATCGGTTGGCCTAATAATGGGCAACCTTGACTGATATAAACTTTGTCAATCATTAGCATAATATTTAAATCTGTTCAACAGTACTAGTATTGTGGTCTTTATATTAAAACCCATGGTAGATACGTTCCGAATTCACATTCTATGGGACTATTTAATAATTTTTGTGTGTGTTTAATATACAACGTTCGTTTTAAAACGTTTTTATTCATAGAGTCAAATTAAATATAAATTCATCATTTAACGGACAATTATATGGGCCTAAGTATGTACAACAACAAAATCACAACATTATCATTAAAAGTGACAAAACATGTTTAGGCATAGTTCAGCGCCATTCCAATATGCATATGAATATTAAAAATATATATTTTTACGTTGCAAACAGATGTAATTATTATTCAATATATATTACTTTAACCTTGACATCTACCTTATATATCAAAGTTTTAAAAATAAAAATAGTTTTGTGACGCATACTTACTGTACTGTACTTACAGATTATAAATGTTATATTCATTGACATGATCTGGTATGTTTCTCTTTCACTTTTGTTAGCACATGATCTACAATATAGGAAAATCATGAGGGACACATGAACATCACTAGTTATCAATCGACGTAATTAAGTAATAATTTATACATACATTAGACATTGTAATATGTCAATAATTTTCAAAATAAACATATGTTACACTGGTTCTTATTTAATCTTTTTGATATTGATAACACATGCGAATTTACAAAATTAGCTCCAGCGAGTTCATGTTTATTAATATGTCATCTAAGATGTGCACTTCCATAGTTGTAATATTTATTTCAATATTAATTTTTTTCATTTTTTTTTTTTTCATTTATGTTATATTTACCATTGAATGGCATTGTCACTATATAATCCTACCAAGCGCAGTTGGCATTCATCAGGTCATGAATGTCATTGACCGATTGTTGACTTCATAATTATTATAACGTCATAATAGTTACGTTGGATACCATTGACCATCCCCGGGCGATGACTGTTCTTTTCGTTGAACAAGTATACACGACAAATACATTTTTGAGCTAAATACTGAGACATTTAATGTCTTATTGATTGTTTAATGAGATTAACAGATTCTAAAAATAGTAAATATAAGTATTGAACTGCTTTCAGTTGGCATAGGATATATGAATGCCTACTGGACAAAGGCAAATTCAACATGAAGCGCTAGCTTTGTCCAGTTGGCATTCATATATCCTATGAATGCCAACTGAAAGCAGTTCAATACTTAGCACAACATGTCTGCCTCGTTGTCATCGCGCATATTGTCGCTTCAGAAAAATATGAGAAATTAACGTAAGTCTACTAGGCGAATATGTAGAATACTGTACCCTTACTCTTACGGAACTCCTGGTCTTATTCTCTTCTACTTTTACGAGGGTCTCCATGTAAATATTTCCTTTGTTCCTATTTTGTCTCCAGCTTAATCGATTTTGAGTTCGGATTATGGTCATTTTTTGATTTTTTAAGCCGCTAGTTTAAATTGTGCCTTTGTTTCTTTATTTCTTCATCAGTGAAATTATCTTCACATTGCAAAAAAAATAAATCAGTTTCCACTACATGTATGTTGATGTTTCCTTCAGTATCCTTTCGTTGAGTGTTAAGTTACAACTAAGGAACAACATTTTGAATAATACAAGAATAATTCAAAAACATGCATTCAAAATGTTAACAAAATTATATAAAGTTAGTAATGATATATTTACACATTTAATATGTTAAAAAAAAACACAAAATACCAAAGAGTTGACAAAACCATAATCCGAACTCAACATCGATTCAAGTAGAGGCAAACTATGAATAAAGGAAATAATTACATGGAGACTCTCTTAAAAGTACAAGAGAATAAGACAAGAATATGACACCCGCCATGTCAATCTTGGTCACATCCAAGTATACATCATGTGCCCAAAATGTCGAGGTCATAAAAATCGTTAATTGACATTTTTGATGGATGGGGTTTTATAATGTTTACGAGTGCACGTGATTATACACCCGAGGGAGGTCGAGACAACCTTCATAGTATTGTATATTTTGTAAGACGTAAACCCCGTATCAGAAACGGTCTGGTAGTATCGAATCAAACACCATCATGCACTGTTAACTTCTTGTTAAAGGGGGATAAATAATTCCTAATATCCCCTCCAGACAGATAGGATTAACGAAATTCATTTCATGGGTAGTCAACTATACCCACCACATTTCTATAGAATGTTTACGTAAATGGTCCAAATACTTTCATTGATAAATTCCTCTTCACCATCAGACGATTATTAGACATAGTGCAAATGAACTATGGAATGTTATATGCATTTACCAAGTTCAACAAGGGATTATGATCGGCCCCTGCTTTCCTAACTCAAAAACTACGGCCTAATACTACACGTGTCAAGCAGCTATTGAATTTTATTATTTGGTTTGCCCATTAAGAAGGTCAAGGTAAACACCTTTAACTGACGGATTTGCGAATATGAAAAACACATATCACCATGTATTTAGAATATTTTTTTATTAAATAATAAATAAAAATTGTATTTCATCTTTCATTTTTTATTGGGACTACTGTCACAAATATTATGGTTTTTATTGCATATCTGTAAGATTTGCATCAGGTGACATAATTATGAAGTCATATCCTAGTTTAACCAACACCTCCGATTATGAAGATTATTTCTCTGTGTATGGGCATTCTAAGCCTATGATAGAGGAACACATCAAACAAAGGCCCAAATGTGCATGTTTCTCAATTCATCATTCACAAATGAGTTAGTTTTAAATGAATAAATGAGATAAGATATTCGTGCAGAAAAAACAATCCGTATTTTCCCGATAAAACACTGGTTCGTTAATTCGTGCTTTTTTCAAACGCTTTCAGCATAGCATTCAACCCGGTCACATTTTGGGAACAATAGGTTATCCGATCGCTGTCTTATATTATTTGATGAATAAATAATAAAATCAGAAAATGCCAAAGCGTCAACAAAACCATAATCAAAACTCATTATCGAATTAAGTATGAGCAAAATATGAACAAAGATGTACACGGAGACACTTGAAAAAGTACAAGAGAAAAAGACCAGGTGTTCCAGAAGAGTAAGCGTCTTTCGCTTCATCGATGACACTCGTCATGTAAATCTTGATCAGACCAAAGTAAATGGCATGGCCTCAAAAAGAGAAATGGGCAATAAGCAGGCATGTTAATGAGCATATTCAAAAACGCAAACCTTTATAATTATCATACAAGGATACAGAAAAGTTCTCAATGATACCAAGGTGGCGACCATAAAACTTGCTTTTAATCTTTATCAAACTTCATCATCAAGGACTTCAACAAGAATTTGATATGCATCGGCATCTGGACAGAACCCAATGCTGTCTCCACTTGGGCGAATGTTCAATATTGGAATTAAACTTAAGGTATTGCCAAGCGTAGTGCTAAAAGGTTAAGGGCTGTGACAAATGCAATGGGTGCAGACAAATATGGTCACTAACCTCGTGAGTGTAAAGGCTTACACATGTATCAAATTCACTTATTATTCACCAAGTGTACAACTACTAGAGTTTTAGTCTTAATCGTGAAACAAATACTGTAGTAATTAATGAAGAATTGGGCTTAGAATTTTGCCCATGCACTTAAGAGTGCGCTAAGAAACCTTACAAAATATACCATTTTTGATCGGGGCAAAATTTGAGACAGAACCGATTGGCTGTTTATTAATTGGAATAAAATTAGCATGTGTCGAAATGCTAATAATATATAATTATGACGAAATGAATAGTAATATCACACACTGAACACTTTAATAAGCCTTAAAATAAAATAAAATTAATTGAAATATGCACTATACCTGGGAAATGGAACTATTTGCTGCACAGTACAAGTATTTCATTTGTGAAATTAATCAATATTATCCCACATGACTCCTAATACTAATAAACCTTTCTGAATTAAATCATCATTCCATAGCATAGTCAAATGACTGAAAAGGTTCGATCGTTCAATTATTTCTTCCATTTTTTTACTTTTAATAAGTTTGTTATGCTGAAAACACTATTATAAGGTATATGGCACCTAACGATTGTTGTTTTAGGGATAATAGTGTTGCGCACAAGTCTTCTATTGTTTGCATTTACTAAGCATAATATATGGTGGGCGGATTGGTCTAGTGGTTAACAATCCGGCTTTCCATGCAGACGGCCGGGGTTCGATCCCCGAAATCGTCATACGCATTAAAAATTCAAAGAAAGTGTTTTTCTCCTGCCCACACAACTCCAACAACCCAGGTGGAGTATAAAATGGTCTGGGGTGGGTGTTGCAGTATAGGACAAGTAGTTAGCGCCTGATAAAGCAGCTCCTGCGAACTCCTCAGAGTTGTATATGATAGAATTGTATGTGTTAATTGTATAAGGATTGAAAATATATGTACTGTAAAGCGCTTTAGAGTGGCTTATGCTAGCTAGATAGGGCGCTATATCAAATGTTGTTTATTTATTTATTTATTTTATATAAGGGTGTTATGTAAGTGTTACTACCTTAATTGGTGTTACACCTTTATACGATTATCGTTCTTAATCCTAGATTATCCTTAACAAATTAAATATATGTCGTTGGTTAACCACATAGTGCTGTTGGGTCACACCTTAGGTGTTGGGATTAAAGTTGAAGCTGTAGAAGTAAAGAGGATTGGCCGCGTAGTATTATCCTGAAGTTAAAAATCACATACTGTTAACGCACGTATTTTGGCGTACTCAAATTTTAGCGTAGCGCCAAATAAAAACGTATTAACACAATGATTACTTGACGCAGCTATTATTCGTTCCATAAGAAACAATAGACAGAAATTAAAATAAGGAAAGTCATAATTTAGCGAAAGGTTTTCGGCACAAAAACACTGAAATACAATTACCATTAAAATATGGACGTTTACAGTATATACTTATAATCAAAACTCTTGAAAACCCACTTCAGGGGTCGAACCACAACCGCCAGCGAGGAAGGCCGGAGTGCTGTCGCTCATCTGTACACTTCGATGGAAAGCAGTCAGTTTTTCATTCAGTTGTTTTTTACCCCATCGTATCATACTATAAATATATTTTGAACATGTCCTACATGTACGACACCCCTTCGTATTGTATGCTGCTTTGAGGGCTCGATACTTTCTAAATGTTGCACAAATAAACCGTACCGAAAATAAGAATTTGTAATCAAAACAAACATATAAACCAACAAACAAAAAACTTAATACAAATACCCTGAATCATGTTATTTCGCTATTGCCAAACACCGATTGTTCTGTAGCCAATTACCGACAACACGTGACCTTGGTACACGTTTTAGCATTCACATTGGATCAAAACTGTTAAGTCCAAAGTGTGCTTGTTCATGAATGTGTTTGTATCAAGGCCAACATTGCACTATTATAAGCAGACTTAAACTTAATTGACATAATGCGATAGAGATCTGTAACGATTGTTCATGGTTAGATTACGTGATACTTAATTCCTGCTCAACATCTTTCTTTATACTAATTTTTCTGTGTATTTGAAATAAATAAAAAGTTTGATACAAAACGTTTTTGATCTATTGACTTGTGTTCTTATGTCCCTAAAAGGATATTGTATCCCATAGTAAGCCTGTAGCCAATTCATCGGGTAAAAATTTGGAAAAATAATTCCACACCTTTCCAGCTAGGAACAAACCATGTGTTATTCCATACAGGTTTGCATGATTAAGAAACCAGAGTTGATAACTTCATCTGATGGAAATGAGTCACCATATTGCTGAACTGCTGTGGTCTGGTACCTTTCACTGTCATATCCTGCTGGTGTCAATCCACGACTGCTTTCACATTGTGTTGAAATGAAATTATAATCAGTGCTTATTAAACCATTTTTTTGTCATGTATATCAATTATGGACCTATGGTGAGGTAGAATAATATATTGACCGAGGGTGAAGCCAATACAAATTTTAGGGGATGGTTAGGAATAGATATATTAAAGTATGCTAGAAAAACACCATTAAAATTTAGAATAAGGTACAGTCCAGCTAAATAATAAACTAATTTGCATTGAACAACTGATGCATCTTTCTGGGATTCGTCTTTGATGCCACGGCCTAAAAGGTAAAGCTTCTGGCATACTTTTGGAAAGTCCAAAGCTTCATTTTATTTCAATGAAAATTAACAAAAATATCTTAATTTAAATACTCTATACAGCTCATCTTTGGTAACAGGATGGCACGGTGGTCTAGTGGTAGAACACCAGACTCGTGATCGAAGTGTTGCGAGTTCGAGTCCCGGTCAAGGCACTTGTTTTGTATCCTTGAGCAAGATACTTTACTCTGATTGTTCCAGTCTACTCAGCTGTAAATGAATACGTGGTTGGGTAATGCTAGAAATTGAAGAATGCTTACTGTGAGCGCCGAGATGGCAGCACAGGTTGTATGCTCCCCATGAAGTTGAGAACGATATTGGCGAGTTGCTAAGGCCCTATAACCACGGATAATAATTTGTGAACCGCTTTGAGTCGACCTTCAGGTTGTGATAAAGCGGTTTATAAGAACGTCGAATTATTATTTTTATTATAACCGAGTTTAGAAATGACCATCACCATGCCCTTTTTAATCGTAATAATTATTGATAATTGCTACTGGTATAAAAATATTGACACTGCATAAGCGATACAGCAATTATTTTTAAATGCCCTGACAATGTATACTATTTTCTTCAAAATAACAAAGATATATATTGATGACATTTATACCACCCTACGTCGTTGGAGCAACGATATTCAGTTCTGTTTCGCGAAAGACTCATGCTAAAATAAACTCTCAAAAATATCAAAAATCCGATTATTTTGAAACACGGGGCAACTCTACTGGACATGAAAATGACATTAAGTGTTGTCATCAGATATCAGTTAAGTGATGTTTGGTACGGCGTCATTATCTGAGACCATCTGGGGAAGTATATGACTAATGACAGATGATAGCTCATTATATTATAGTGGTTGGTAGTTTATAAATACGTAAACACGTTTGACTGACCGTCCATTATTTGCTACAGATATTAAATCAAGAGTGTTCTGCTGTATACGACAAAATAATAGGCGGGCGTATGTTATAAAGTGGCGGCAATATTATCAATAACAACTGAGTTTATTTTGCTCAAACGTGCACCAGAAAACAGTCGGTTGTTTACAGCAAAACAATATTACAAGATTCGATTGTTATGTTACAATGTACGATATAAAGCTTACTGTATTTATGTAACATCACAATTGATTGGATAATATCAATCATGTGACACCAGATGTCTCGTGAGATTAAATCCCCACCCCCTCACCGCATATATACAGTTGAGGGTTGAGGAATATTCATATAAAAGATCATTATACTTGTTTACGATGCAGATAGTATGCTTCCGTTTGTGCCAATAACATATAGTATCCCTCGTGAATGATACTTCCATTGGGAATGGTTTATTAGTGGAGAACAGATATTGATACCACCAGTGTAGTAAATGCATTACTGCGAGACCGTACCTCAGTTGGTCTATCTGTTATAGTGACCTTGATATCAAACGTGATATAAGTGCATTATTACAAGACTCTTCTTCTGTTGATGTATTTGTTGCATTGATTTTGATACAACAAGTGTAGTTTTGTTACATGGACCGCATGGTAGGCAGACTTAAGTGTCACTAAAAAGCAGCACCTTATTTCAAACTTAAAATAAATAATTTTAATAAAAGATATGAATCAAATATTAGTAATAATCTAGCTACAGGATCTGAGGTTTAGCTGATATGCACATGTACAAACTTTTACTTTAATTAGAAATCAGACAACAAAATAAGTTACACAATCCAAGATAATTTTGAAGGCAGTTAACATTCTTTTCGGTTACTCCAGCGCCCTGCGTTATTGGTTAAAGATTCAGAGAGCTGTCGATATTTGGTCAACCCCAGATATTGCGAAGTCCAGAACACCACGATTCAAGGGTAAATTGGAGGATTGTGATAATAAGTGTTCTTTCTGGTCATATTACATCATCGATATCTAGGGTTACGCTCACCATACGACATCATACTGTCTTCACTTTTAAAATTATTTCCTTGTCGTGTATACCAATTTTATTTATTGCGTCTCATACTAAAAAAGAAGTTCTTTAAGAATCTGTTGATTTACGAACTCTAGCCGTTAATATTTCTTCTCTGCGTACAAACATACATCTTGTTTACGTGAACTATTTTAATACATTTTAAAAGGTCCACACCTTGATTCGCCCTTGCTTCTTTCATCACTTACTCGTTAAAAAGACCTTAACTGTCTGCGGAAATAAAATATCTGCCATTGTCATTGAAACAGGTAATGCTTGAATGAAGCGATCAGTTAAAGTCGGTGGCTAGCAGAGGTCATTGGATCATTGACCATGATTCGTAAGGGGAACAAATAACATACCTGGTCAAAATGGTGTGCAATCACCTAGAAACTAGACTATATCTGTCTGCTGCGGTGAACTGGTAACGGGGGCTCACAGACAGTGTCACGACGGATCAGAGCATTCATTTTACATACCTCACCAAACAGCAAAGCTATAATATCTTTTAAGGATCATTGTCCCATTGATGGTAAAACAAGTTTACCGTCCTAACATTCGGTTCTCATTTTGATGACTTTATGTTTACTTTGATGTGACCAGGATTTACATGGCAGGTTGGCGTCGATGAAGCAGGAGACGCTTACCCTTCCGAAACACCTGGTCTAAGACTATCCTACCTTTACAGGGGTCTCCATGTTAATCGTTCCCTTTTGTTCATGTTTTGTCCCTACTTTAATCGATTTTGAGTTCGGATTATGGTTTTGTTGACGTTTCGGTATTTTCTCATTATTATAATTAATATTCCTTAAAAACAACATCAAGACTTGGTCATGACGCTACCTTTGAACAGGTCATTGTGGTAACTAACTAAAGTGACTTTACCACTTATCGTAGCCCGGGTTTCATCTGGCTCTTACAACAGACTTACACATTTTGACAGATAGATGTCTGGTATAAACCAGATACATGTATGGTGCCGGGGCTAGAGGAAACTCGAGCTGCAATTATCGAAGGGCCAGCGTTCAAACCCTGTATAATCTGACCCCATATGCATTTTTCTGTACATTTCGAAAATTAATGTTGTAATTTATTTCTTTTCATTTATTCACGATGAATTCCAATAGATGCTTCTAATGCTGTCTTTTTTTTCCTTAATTGAGCATCAAAGTCATACTTTTATCTATTTTTCTTACTTCAATCGGGCTGTCATTGTAATTTTTTTCTTACAAAATATCAATTTATTCTTAATGCAACAAATTATAGGTCAATCCGGGCAAAGTGTGATTGACGTCTGACCTCGAGTAATGTGTCTGATAGCTTTTGTGCACTAACCGTCTGTAAAGTGCTCGGTTGCATTTGCGTACAACCTATACAAATATGTCTCTGTATGTCATTGACAAAAGACTTTCCCTCTGAATCGACAGCATTCATATCGAGTATAAATGCTGTCACACACAAAATCCTCTTTAACATTCATTTGAAATAATATTAAAACCGTCTGGCTCGTTTCCGGGGTATCAGACCTGTTTCTTTTTAAAAGGTCGGGTTTTTAACATGGTATTTATATGTGAATCATTTTTAACAAATTAAAAAATATATTTGCATTGCATTTCATCTCTGAAAATATTATTAAAAGAAAGCAAATACAACGGGATCAAGGGCAATTATAACGTGAGCATATCAATAAGGCAATTTGATTGTTCAATGCAGAAGTATGTAGGACAAAATATAGTGTAGGTTGGTGGTGCAGTGGATAGCTTCTCCGGGTACTCCAGTTTCCTCCCACGATAAGACACATAAACGCAAACATGTGGGCCAACAAGAGTGATCAATATCAATCAGAAGTTTTTTTTCATAATTGTTGTAAAAGACATAAAGTTTAAATAATAGGGATTAGAGAAAAAATGGTAAAAACGTGGCAACCTTGCATTGATAATAAATCAGAAAAAAACTTCTATCAGATAATTTCTATGAATAAGCACAGGTTTTATGTGCACCATTCGTTTCCTTACGTTTGCACAATACTGATGGAGATATGTCCTTAAACGAATTTAGTAGTTTTTTAGGACGTTAAACAAAATGACAAAAACCCAAGTAGTGCTACAGTTGGAAAAGTAACCACTTGCATTTTACTCATTTGCTAACCTTGCACTTTAGTCATTTGCTAGCCTTGCATTTTAGTTATTTGCTGACCCTGCATTTTGATCATTAGCTAACATTGATTGCACTTTAGTCATTGACTAACCTTGTATTTTACACATTGGCTAGCCTTGCATATTTTGGTCATCGGCTAAACTTACACTTTAGTTATTGACTAATTTTGCATTTTAGTCATTTGCTACACTTGAATTTTTGTCATTGATTGTCGTTGCATTTTAGTCATTGTTAGTTTTGGGATTTTTTAGGAGGGGTGGAAGCTTTGATGGTTGTTCAATGGTACATTAGTGTACTAAAGTCAATTGTCCTCTACAATGTAGCGCTTAGTCACTGTGTGCTAATTTAATGACATCGGCATATTCCAAAGGACACGCTACCCCCGTTACCCCACTAAACCCCAACGAGGTCAGCTACAGACCCGGCACTCGTAATCATATTATATCTTTTCAAAAAATTTTAAACCACATTACCGTTTCGTGGATTAACCGTAAATGGTCTGATTGTTTGGCTAACATCTCGGTCATGTTAAGTGCTGAAACACAATGCGAGCTTTCGGAGAATTAGCGTTGAACTAACTAATCGTAATCGGGTGATTCTCTGCTATAATAACCCTTCTTCGGTTCATTCATCGATGTTGGCACGGACCTGTTGGCCACCTGTTGATGCTTACATTAAAGCCCGCTCTACAAACACCTTGTACAGATTGTTTCTGTGATAGGTTTTACGGTCTTTGGTCCTAATTATATCTCCTATATCAAAAATAGGTAAATAAGTCATTCAGAAACGTACTGACTGACAAACACACAAGAAAATTGTCATATCGTATAAGGGTTTTTTTAGGAGAGAAAATAAGTGGTCATTGCCAATCGATCGAGCAGCTTTCAACTCTTGGGGAACTCATGAAGTTTTCTTTGACGTCAATAAGCACGTTATCTAGCTGAATTGTTTTCAATATAATAGAATAGGTATAAAAACGTCTTAATACATATATAAATGTTAGATATGGGTCAGTTTCGGGAGCTGTGACATACATATTTCAAACAACCCGAAAATAGAAGCAGAGTTTCCAATCCAATTATACCATTATAATTCATTTTAATTCAGAGCAATATCATAATTAACAGCATCTGTGACCTTCATTCCTGCAAAATCTGTGTCGTTAACGGGTATTTTGAAATTTTATTGCATTGTGGGTTTATCTTGTTCTTTTTCAGAGATATATTGTATCCTTGTATGATGTGAAGGTAGAGGCTTTTGATAATGCTCATTAGTGTGCCTACTTCTTATGATTGACAATGATGCCGGAGTTCTCACTTTGAGAACGTGACCTTTATTTGGATGTGACCTAGACTTACATGGTTGGTTTCTTTGAAGTAGCATCAGACGCATACTCTTCTGGAACACCTGGTCGTATGCTATTGTAGTTTATTCAAGGATTTCTGTGTAAATCTTTCCTTTATTTATACAACGCTCTAGTTTAATTGATTTTGAGTTCGGATTAGGGTTTTGTGGATGCTTTGGTATTATCTGATGTTTTTTTTCGGATGGAGACGCTTTCCCGATTTTTTTTTCTATTTCCCCACTTTAAATGGGATATGTAAAAACAAAATCAGGATTGTTGAGGTTTGTAATTGTTGTTTCGGAAAACACTATACTTTGGTTTACATACGCATATGATCAGAATTACAGTAACGTCATGAAAGGTTGAAATGTATGGTAGTAAAGTGAAAATTATCACCGTACATTTTAAAGCTGGGGACATTGACACTACACATGATAATAAAATAATAAAAAATAAACAGAGAATGCTATTTAGTATTATGTAACTGGCCCAATGTTGCAGCGTATACGTAATCGTCCAGCCGCTACACAAGCCAGGATGTACAAGAATAATGCTCTGTGTGAAGCCCAAGTTGAAGGTCACATAATTATTATCTCATTTATATTAATATCTGAAAAGCATTCATAACTTTTTGATTGCCTATTTATTGCTGAGTAAATGGTCATTTCCCATTCGCGATAATTGGTCGTTTAGCTGAAGACCACCTACATCTATAGACGATAACGTTCCACGTGAACTAAAAACAAATCCCGTATGCTTTTTAACGGTAGTGCATATTCGTTATTTTGATAAATTTTGGCAATATTTCACATGTTTTTGTAAAACGTAAATTCCTTGTTGTAATAAAACAAAACAGATGTTCACGACCGAGCAATTAGTCAGTTTGGACGTAAATATGTCCATTGGCTTCAAAACTAAAAACAATCCATTGGAGATCAAAGACAACCGGAGAAGAAAGATAATTAGGCATTGTTATTAATGTACTTGATACACTGTCTAGCCTAATGGCTGTCTGGAACCGCTGCTTCCACTGCAGAAACGAAAGAGGAATGTTGGTCGATTGTTTAAGAGCGGACGTGATATAGCAGTAGTTGCGATATTATAAGAAATTGACATTCATCAATCACATGTAATGTCATTTATGGCGAGGGGTATTTGTCAGGGACAGTTTCTCCCAGTTGGAGAAATAGCGGTCAGAATAGGTCTCAAAGGACCTAACTCGGTGTATCATGAGGTCACTAGGTTCATAATGTCTAAATTTGTCCATAACGACTGCTGGGAACTGTGTTTAAACTACTGACATTATCCCGTCACCTCATTTTGACATTATCAAATTACGCTGAACTCTCTGATTTTATACGACAGTCTTCATATATTTGACAATTATTCAAACAGCTGTGCTCATTTATAGGTATGATATAGCAGTTTTAAAATTTGCCATTTACGATAAATTACCAGACGATAAATTACTATTGTCTGGTATCCTGAACAAAACTTGTGAACGGGTAAAATGCACTCCTGTAAACTCTTATTTGTATTTATCCATTATACACTTTTTTTGTATGCAGATGCAACATGACACGGCCATTTAAAAATATTTACAATAAATAGCATTTACAAAATGAGTCAGATAAGGTGCCAATACTGGTCATTAATTATCAGACGCATAAAATTAAAATTCAAACTTGACCGAATTTAAAAAGATAAGTGTAATGAAGATTTGGCCTCCTCGCAATACTAATCGATGTCGACTGCTGACAATAAACAAGATAATACCGAAGCGTTAACATAATCATAATCCAAACTCGAAATCGATTAAACCAGGGGCGAAATATGAACAAAGGAAAGATTTACATGGAAGCCCTTGTAAAAGTACAAGAGAATAAGACCAGGTGTTCCGGAAGAGTAGAGTCTTCTGCTTTATCGACGACTCCGCCATGTATTCTTTGTCACATCCAAGTAAACATCAAATCTTCAAAATGAGAACCGAATATCATTGTCAATCACAACAAATGAACACACAAATGAGCATACTCAAAAACGTCTATCTTCTCTTCATATCACTTAAAGGTACAGAATATTTCTCAAAGAGACAAAGATGGCGACCATTAAACTTGCCAATAGTTCATATCAACCTGCATCTCTCGAATCCTTGTGTTGTTAGTTTGTTTGTCAGCAGTCGACATCGATCACGAAAACCTTGAAAATCAACTGCGACATGTAAACACCATGGGTTGGAAAAGCAGGACAAACAAACTAACAACACAAGGATTCGATGGATTCTGTATCTTCAAGTAATATGAAGATGGATGTTTTTGAGTATGCTCATTAGTGAGTTTACTTGTTGTGATTGACAAAGATACTCGGTTATCATTTTAAGAACTTGATGTTTACTTGGATGTGACAAAGATTTACATTGCGGGTGTCGTCGATGAAGCCGAAGACGCTTACTTTTCCGGAACACCTGGTCTTATCCTCTTGTGTTTTTACAAGGGTCTCCATTTGAATCTTTCCTTTGTTCATATTTTGCCCCTGGTTTAACCGATTTAGAGTTATGGTGTTGTTAACGCTTCGGTATTCTCTAATGTATTTTTACTGCAGAAAGCAATATACAGTAACTGTAATTAGCGCATTCAAAAGTGATTTTGCGGATTTTTTTAAGCTCAAGTAAGATTACCGCTAAGATATATCTGCAGTTTGTGATACAGTGTAGTAGTATAGGGACTGACAATATCATCAGTAAGTCAATATACGACACGACTTTTTATACATGATGATCATCTCCAATATTGTTGTTTGAATTTGAAAATTATCATTTTATGTCGCCAAATAAAAATTTGACATGATAATATGCATGAATAGTAAATATATGCTAGTTTGTTAAGGAACAAATAGTACAACGACACGTCTGAGTCCTTTGTCAAGTCAAGCAAAGAGTGCAATATTTCAGAAATGATTTCTTGCAGTTTTCACAATAAGGATAATATACGTTTGCAACATCTTTAAAAAATACAGTAAAATTACTTCTTTTTAAACAAAACTAACATTAATATAACATCACAAACACATGTTTCTTCTAACTGAACTATTTGTATGTGGAAACTCTAGATGAAACACCTGTTTATCAGCTGATTTAGTCGCGTGTGACCTTTACAACATCCGGGTCATCCATGTATACTAAGAAATAATGATTTTGAGATAGTATGTTATTCCGAATTATGATTGTGTGCCCACGAAAAGCCGATAAAACCTGTTTAAAATCTGGCTTTTTGATTGAAATTTTTACATTATTGTAGCAGTCCACTTATTCTTAATAGTCCACTTAATTTTATCCTTGGATAAACGGCTACCGCATAGCATATATATCTATTAACAGTTAAAATATCCGGGTTCTGAGTGTAACGCATGAATGTTGCCATTTGCAATTACAAAACTCCTAGGTCTTTATACTGTATGCATATCTAGTTGTTTTGTTTTTTTTTACGTCCAGAAATAATCTGCCTTACGTTCTCTATATAATAACCACCTTTTATTTCAACGAATTCATATTTTGGGAGGGTGGTTCTATAAAAAGAACGCGAAATACAACAAGGATTGCGTTGGCCTAGGGACCGGTGGTATTTTGGCAAATAGTGAAAAAAAAATAAGTAAGGTATTTATTGGATATTTTTAGATTCAACGAGTGTTTCGATATCATTTCATATCTTCAATCTAGCATTCATTTTGATATAAAATAAACTTTTGAAAATAATATCCAAAACATATCGTCGCGCTCCATGTAAATCATAAAAGTTTTGTTTTGGTAACCATTCGTACTTTCAAATTGACACTGTAACGATATTTAGAGACCAATTAAGATTATAGACAATTAGAAAGTTGTTTCTTTGCATTGCATGGTCGTTTCATGAGCTGTTTTCCCACATGTGTCCCGTTTCGAGTACTAGTCCAATTTGAATACAGTGACGTCACAGATGTCGCTTAATGATCCTAACCCCTTGGGATTTGAAGGACGGGCCCCAGTATCGTCCTATGACCAATTATAACTGCACGGCAACCGGAACTCACATGACGTAAACCAAAAACTGCTGGTGCGACGAAAAAGCAATGAAAATAGCCGCACAACATTAATAAAAGTTTACGTGGAATGTAGTTCAAGTCTTAAAATTGAGTACAAATTCAAGCTGTGAATGTCGATGGTTCTCGTCCATAAAACATTCGGCCTCTCTTAGCCATATGGAATTGGTTTTTTTCGTGAGCATGGTTGACGTCAAGGCATCTTAAATGAAACCTGTTGATGATAAGTGGTTATTCATAAGTATAGCAGCTTACACGGACCAATATGTATACGATTGTATGATTCACAGCTACGTTTTCAACATTTCTATCAGTTTTTAAATAATATTTTAAATTTTAATACGACTTTTTAAAATTTGATTCAAAACCAAATTTGTTAAATGTAGCAACACAGGTCATTTCTTTAATGTCGCTTGTTCGAGACATTTCTATTGGCTTCGAAATTTGTGTTATCACGTCATAACGTGCAAAAAGGCGTCACCATTTGTAACGTCGCCTTCGATTTGCTAGTAAATCAGCGTAATGATTTCTGAGAGGAAAGAGTCCCAGAATTAAGCAATCTGATTAAAATCATATCTTGATCTCCGCGCCGTTCCGTAAACTTCTCTCTGCTGCGTCATTTCGTCACCAAAAAGTTCCGGCGGAATTATGTGACGAAATGGCTTGCTGCAAGATGACAGGTCGTCGGAAAATTACTTTAGTGTTAAGTAAAGAGGCGACAAAGGTCATCTGGACGTGACCTCTTATGGGATGTTGTCAGATCCTTGTAAAACGGAGTGAGTACAAGGATCTGTATTTTAATCAGATTGAGAATTAAGTGAATTTTCACAGGGATTATGTAGAAAAGATTAAATTACAAGGATTCATTAAATCTACTTTTGATGTTATAGAGCTATAACACCAAAAAATCGGAGTTCACTTTATTGATAAACCACTTCGCAGTTTCTTTGGAGTATACTTCGGTGTTTTGTGTTATGGCTCAGTAACATCAAAAATATATTTAAGTTATTCCTTTGATAATATTAATTATAGTTGCGTTTAATCCAATTAAACTCAGAGTCGTAATAATTGCCTTGGTTTTTTATTGTCAAAGAATAACAACGATTTCACACAATTGAAATCCGAATAATGGATTTCATTACTCTTAAGGCATTCTTGGAAATGCCTTCTGAAGAGTGGTTACATTTTCTCCAAATCTGGATGTTGTCTTCTCTTGCCCAAACTTCCACACATATGCACATTCATACATATTTCTTTACATAAATCCAAACTACACATATCATTATTATTAATAACATTGCCCTTAAACTCAGTGAAACTTTGTGATGACGTATGAAATATTTATAAACGATTGTATAAGTAACCTACGTTTAAATTAATCTGCAAAACTCTGTTAGATTACCCATCAAACGTATACCAACAAAGAAACATGATTCAATTATGTTTGTGAAAGACGGGTTATTTAAGAAATGGTCTATGTTCAGTATGCGGACTTCCGGTTCCGGTTTAAAGTCTCGGAGTGAATGCACCATTAATCGCATGCACCAATTCCTGTCAATGCGTACAATATGAAACGATGCCAATAATGGGAATTTTTATAAGCCATGGACTGACCTAGATAAACCAAAGACTTAATCTAATTATCAACAGTCCATGGAAACATTAATCTAGCAAATATACACCACAATAATCTCGGGAAAATGATTTTAAAATCAAATTGTTAAATAGCGATAAGATATCCAATATGGATACCGTATTTGCTTAAAAAATAATATATTACTTGGAAATATTTCTCTTGATAATATAGTTGTGCCATTTTAACCTGCGTCCATATATCCTTAATCTTACGACACAATATGTTACTATATGAATTATATACAGGAATACCTCGTTAAAAAGCCATCACTAGGAATATGACAAAAGAGGGGGGGATAGAGAAAACAACGGAAAACGAAGTGGCAGATGAACGAATGTCGTTATAACGAGGTATTACTGTATATAATGATCCATGATCAGCATAAACATATAAAGCTGTGAACATGGTGTAGACATTATCTATGAATTATAAATATATTGAAACTTCAGACCTCGCTTTCTTTCTCTTTCACTCTCTCTCTCTCTTTCCCTCTCTCTCTCTCTCTCTTTACTGCCTTACAACTCATTAGCATATACACATCATACATCACAAACGAAAATCTTTTAAATAATTTAATGATAACGGCATTATTCTATCTCCTTTTTCATCACATTCACATTTGAAATAGCCATATAAGTAGTATCACAAACTGTTAAACAGAATGGCTACCAGGTAAATGTACACGATAAACGTACACCGCCTGTATCATTGCGAGATAAGTTTGTCGAATTCATTGTTCTCTCCATTATCTTATTGACGAAGAAAAAAAAAGAAAAAAAAACAAAATCGCACATTAAATCAAACGTACTTTGGCCAATTGTAATTATCAGATGACAACATGTAATATTAGTTCCGTTTACTGTCCCAAATATCCGGAAGGAATGTCCTTGTTCTCAGAAAAGTCACAACAAGTTCGAATAATATTCTCCGACAGTTAAAAGTACGTACGTTTTTCCCTCAATCTTTTTTCACATTTTCATTCTCGCCCAGGACATTGGTTGAGGTCTTGAAGTATTGGTCCTTAAAAGTGTTCGTTCTTGGTCAGCAATTTTCTTTTTTCAGTATCTTAGTATTAGTTTCGTATATATCGATTATTGATTTTTTATTTTTCGATAATGATTACCGTTGCCTCGGAGTTTCGATTGTTCCCTGTAAATTGCCTCAGGATTCGCTGACACCGCGAGGTCAGCTGCGAAGGCGGATTACGTCTGCGCGCGCGCATTAGTTGATTGATGCAATGGCGGACAGCTATGACGCTCTCATTGGGGAAACTGCGTCTGCGTCGGTTGGCGTTCCGGCTCCGCTGTACTCGTGAATTGAAGGCGGTGTCTGCGTCAAGAATGGAAAAGGCTGCAATAAAACAAAAATGTTTTGTTACTTAAATGGAAATAAATAAACTAACGTTTTGAACCTTTTAAATAACCGTGATAAAAATATGATGAAATGATAATATCCTATAATCATAGTTTCCTTTTTTCGTCTTTTTTCTTTTTGCATGTCAGAACAGAAAGTAAACAAATATCGTAACTGTTCGTTATTTTAAATATGCCAAAATATAGAAAGATTGTTTTTGTAAGATATTTAAATGAACTTTACCATGATGATCAAAATATTTATTTTAACTTGTTACTACAGATTTTATTTCAAAAGACTTGAATTTGAGACAAGTTGAGGCGTTTATTTCACTCTGTCTTCATGGTGTTAGCATTTTAAGTTGATGTCAGCTGACGAAGAAAATGCATTATGATATAAATATTTGAGCCTCGAAATAAAATATGTTTAAAACACTTACCTTCGTCTAGTTCCTGTTCTACTCTAAAATGGCTGGGGCGCAAATGTCGGGAAAGTCGGGATCTGATTGGTGTTGCCGCGAAAATGTCGGCCAACAGGACAATAGCTAGCACACATAATAACACACTCTTGCTTAGTTCCATGTTTGTCTGAAAATATACAAAAAATAATATGTTTATAAATATTTGCAAATTATTCAATCCAAATCACCAGCATTCTAGAAACGTCGCTGCCATTGACAAAAAAATAAATGTAACTAAACGTGCATAAGTTTTTGAAAAGCCATAATTTAAGAAAAAACTTGAAATTGCGTTTCATAAATAAAGTAAATTTCAAATTTATATCAACAGTAACATACCGGGCGGTTATTTGTTGGAAGTTGTGTACGAGTTCAGAAGAATTGTGAGCTAAGTTGTATAGGGACGCAGGAGTTTAACTCTGCTCACAGCTGACTGCACAAACTAACCACGTGGTGGGGATTTGTAGGTACATGGGTAAGGCCGGCGGACAGCTATGCCTGACTGGGCCTACAGATTATGTACACCGATTCCATCTGGCTTACACCCATTAGTTTTGTAAGGTTTAAAAACCTGGCTTTGAGAAGACTTACCCGATTTTGCCCAATTTCGATATAAATGTCATTACTTCTGGATATACAACCAAAATTATGTTAATGATTATTTGTTATAATCAGTGAATGCATATCGTCAATAATGAATTTAAGTAACATCAAAGAGCAGACGACATCATTATTTTAATTATGTTGATATACTTTGAATGTAATGTAAACCTTCGAGTATATTTTTCATAATTAGTCAATGTATACCGTCAATACTGAAGTTATGTAATATCATAGAGCAACGACAATTTAATTACTTTGATAAACTTTGAACATTATGAAAGCCATTGAGTATCAAGACAAAATACGAAATTAGACAGTTTTATCTTTGAACAATTCAATTGAACCACGTGGTTAAAATTCAGTTAATTTCTAATCAATGTCGAGCTAAATTGCTGGAACCTGTGAAAAGCAGAAATTACGAAACATTCAGGGACAAATTATCCCCATGAAAATAGTTGTTCGCAATCAACTTAAAATAATCCTTCTTATGGTCGCCTTACACAGAGAGTGTTAATAAAGAACGATAATTGCAACAGGAAAACGTATTCATGGCGTAATAATTCGAATATCTTGACAAAATACATATGAACAATTCAATTTTGTGTTGTACGAATTGTTGAATATATACTTGTAATAGGGCAACATATCCATGGTGTAATAATTAGAATATCTTTACCAAATACATATGAACAATTCAACTATGTGGTGTACGAATTGTTGAATGTATAGTCACAGAACTACTGATAAAGAACCTACAAGTGAAGTTCCTGTAAGCCGAGTTGTAAGAATTTTCAGGAGAAAAAAATCAAACGAAACGTTTCTAAACATGCAATTTCGTAAACCTAACTACGAACGGATCATAAAAATCAACTTATATTATACTGCGTAAGAAAAGGGGATGAAGCTCTCGCCAGGACAAAACACAGTAAAACCACGTGTTTTGTCAGAGTAGTAACTGCTTACTTTCAAACAAAACAAAAACAGCATCAATTGTACATGTCATGTAAAAAGACAATTCTAAAATGTTATACTTACTTTTAGTAGGTATGATCTGCTTGAAAAGTCAATGAAAGTGTAAATTCCTATCACACGTGGGTAGTATGTTTCGTGTGGTGTGTCCTCGATCAGCCGGTGGAGTGCCGATCAGCTGTTTCTCTGACGCAGGCCTTATATACCGGCTCCTCGTGAGCCGGGGGCCCCCAGTCGGATAAATATATTCAGTCACATTTAAATCTAACACGGACTCTACGGCAGCTGTACGGGGACATCACAACACCCTTCGTAAAAACGTGACTGAATAAATTTTGATAACTATACGACGACAACATGACAACTGTGATTCTATGACAACCCTATGCCGACACTAGGACAACTAACTGAACGGCCACACTGAGGAATCATTTTAACTGAAAACTCAACACCTTGCCATGCCAAATGTACCGGGACACCATGACAACTATACGGAGACGCCATGACAACTACGAAATATGACGATGTACGATGACGACATTACAACTGCACGGGGATACCATGAAAATTACACAGCTACACAATGACAACTAAAGGCCGACACCGGGGCATCTAACTGAGAAGACATATTGGAGAATTTTGAAACTTTATGAATACAATTCAACACCTTACAATGACAAATGTACGTGGTTAACATGACAACTGTTCGGGGATATCATGACAACTGTGCGGGGATACCAAGAAACTGAACGGAAATACCATGACAACTTTGCAGGGATACCATGATATCTGTACGGAAATACCATGACAAAAATTCTATAACAACTGTAATGAGATGTCATGACAACAGTGCGAGGATACCATGACAACTGTAAGGAGATACCATGACAACTATGCGAAGATACCATGACAACTGTAAGGAGATACCATGACAACTATGCGAGGATACCATTACATCTGTACGGAAATAACATAACAAAAACACTATAACAACTGTAAGGAGATGCCATGACAACAGTGCAAGGATACCATGACAACTGTAAGGAGATGCCATGACAACAGTGCGAGGATACCATGACAACTGTAAGGAGATGCCATGACAACAGTGCGAGGATACCATGACAACTGTAAGGAGATGCCATGACAACAGTGCAAGGATACGATGACAACTGTAAGGAGATGCCATGACAACAGTGCGAGGATACCATGACAACTGTAAGGAGATGCCATGACAACAGTGCGAGGATACCATGACAACTGTAAGGAGATGCCATGACAACTGTGCGAGGATACCATGACAACTGTAAGGAGATGTCATGACAACAGTGCGAGGATACGATGACAACTGTAAGGTGATGCCATAACAACTGTGCGAGGATACCATGACAACTGTAAGGAGATGCCATGACACAGTGCGAGGATACGATGACAACTGTAAGGAGATGCCATGACAACAGTGCGAGGATACCATGACAACTGTAAGGAGATGCCATGACAACTGTGCGAGGATACCATGACAACTGTAAGGAGATGTCATGACAACAGTGCGAGGATACGATGACAACTGTAAGGTGATGCCATAACAACTGTGCGAGGATACCATGACAACTGTAAGGAGATGCCATGACACAGTGCGAGGATACGATGACAACTGTAAGGAGATGCTATGACAACAGTGCGAGGATACCATGACACTTGTAAGAAGATACCATGACAACAGTGCGAGGATACCATGACAACTGTAAGGAGATACCATGACAACTGTGCGAGGATACCATTACATCTGTAAGGAGATACCATGACAACAGTGCGAGGATACTATGACATCTGTAAGGAGATACCATGACAAAAATACTATAACAACTGTAATGAGATGTCATGACAACAGTGCGAGGATACCATGACAACTGTAAGGAGATACCATGACAACTATGCGAGGATACCATGACAACTGTAAGGAGATACCATGACAACTATGCGAGGATACCATTACATCTGTACGGAAATAACATAACAAAAACACTATAACAACTGTAAGGAGATGCCATGACAACAGTGCAAGGATACCATGACAACTGTAAGGAGATGCCATGACAACAGTGCGAGGATACCATGACAACTGTAAGGAGAGCCATGACAACAGTGCGAGGATACCATGACAACTGTAAGGAGATGTCATGACAACAGTGCGAGGATACGATGACAACTGTAAGGTGATGCCATAACAACTGTGCGAGGATACCATGACAACTGTAAGGAGATGCCATGACACAGTGCGAGGATACGATGACAACTGTAAGGAGATGCCATGACAACAGTGCGAGGATACCATGACAACTGTAAGGAGATGCCATGACAACTGTGCGAGGATACCATGACAACTGTAAGGAGATGTCATGACAACAGTGCGAGGATACGATGACAACTGTAAGGTGATGCCATAACAACTGTGCGAGGATACCATGACAACTGTAAGGAGATGCCATGACACAGTGCGAGGATACGATGACAACTGTAAGGAGATGCTATGACAACAGTGCGAGGATACCATGACAATTGTAAGGAGATACCATGACAACAGTGCGAGGATACCATGACAACTGTAAGGAGATACCATGACAACAGTGCGAGGATACTATGACAACTTTAAGGAGATACCATGACAACAGTGCAAGGATACCATGACAACTGTAAGGAGATACCATGACAACTGTAAGGAGATACCATGACAACTGTAAGGAGATACCATGACAACTGTAAGGAGATACCATGACAACTGTAAGGAGATACCATGACAAAAGTACCGGGATACCATGAAAAATATACAGGGATACCAAAACAGCTATTCAGAGATAGGATACCAATTTACTTTTATGTCAAAATCAATAAATTTGACCCGTTCCTCGTCTTGCTTTCACATTCTACATTCTCTGACATATGATAGAATGATAGAATGAGGCAAAGTATAATGGTGAACTCAAGTCAATTACACAAGGGTTTAGATCTGTAGCATTTGAAGACAGAGACAACCTCTATTGAAGACTACGATGATATTTGCATGAGCAAACCTGTGGGGAAATGATTGTTGCATTAAAAATACTTTAATAACCTTATCATGATGGTTTTAAATTTTGATGCTGAATATAGATATTATTTGAATGTGTTGCTACAAGAAAAGAGCTTATAGCTTAGAAAAAAGATAATTACAATATTTAATTGTTACAATCGAAGAAAAAAAACGAAATTAATAAAAAGAGAAAAACATCGCAGAAAAAGAGTGACTTCTGGTTTTCAATTATTGAATCAACAGAATATAAATGGCTACGAGACGAACGGTTGTTTTTGCTACTGTGAGGTTGCCGTAGTTTGAGCTAACGATTAACACGCATTGTGTCTTGTTTTCGACACGTTTAACTTGACTTAAGGCAAACATCAGCCCACTTTTAATCAGAGTCATCATCTATCCAGTGTGGTGGTGGTGGTGTTGTAAGGCCTGCAGTGATTGGTTAACACAGGGGGTGTTCCCTGGGTGTCCCTGTGGGGTACGGTTAAAAAATTCTAATCCTTTAATTATATTATAAATAAGAGGGAAGACTTTTTGATATTTGAACATGGTATTTATTTAAATCTATATATAACAGATTTCTTTAAAATTCTATTATTCAAACATACATTTAAGTACTTAAGTATTAAACTAGTATTTAAAGTAGTCCATAATTATTTATAGATTAGAGGTGCCCCCAAAGTCGCCTCTTTTATATCGGTTTTACGATCAGCTGATCGTCAACAGTCAAGGGGGACGTCTTTTGTATTTTTGCTTATTTCATATTCGCGAATGAAAAAAAACTGATAAATATTTCCGCATACGTGTATTTAAATCTAACGTATTGAAAGTCAACTAGAGCGGTTTGACCTTGGACTCGTTGGAAGTCTGAGTCACTGGTTCTTAGGGTGCGCTTGACAGTTTTATTATGAACATTTGGGGAAGGACACAAACATATTATTTTTCATTTTTCGGTACAGTTTTGCTGCATGCAGACAAATTGTGTCAACAAATGCAAGACAACACATGTTATATCCCTGTTAAGACTACTCTTGGTAAGGAAATATTAAAATAAATAAATGTGTTCATAAAAAATTCGGGAAGTACGCTAGGTAAGTAAATATGAAATAAATAAATGTTTTCATATAAATCTGGAAGTACGTTTGGTAAGGCATTATTAGACAAATGAATATATACATATAAATATTTTTTTTATTTCAATTTTTTTTTATATATGTTTTTTTCATTTTTATTTTTTTTTTTTTATTTTTCACAACCATCTACAAGTTTTTCCCAATAGTATTGACATTGAAAACAAAACTTTCACTATAACTTATAATCTATAGAAAGAGCATATACAGTCCGAATTTTAACTTTCCTTTTCTACAAACATATATTTCCAAATAGATGAACATTTTGTCGTAATTTGTTTCATTATTTTACGTTAAACATTGGCTGGCTCTTGCTGGTGAAGTATAATTCCCCAAAGTTTGCATATGTCTTCTATATTGAATATATCCGTAATGGTTCAAATGGTATGATAGGAAAGAATTGCTTATTTCTTTGGCGTAATAGAAAGCAAAATGCATTTTTAACTCTAAGATGACTATTCACACGTACAACACTATTTACATGGAAATATTTCATACCTGGCCTTTCATTCAATTGACTCCTTGTATTATCTCATTTGTCCCATACAAAGAAAAATTAATGACATGAATATAGTACAGGTCTCTGTTTTAAAGAGGGCTATCAAAGTATATAATCCCGAAACGTAAAGTATTCAAATGACAGACAGTGACCAAATATAAGGTTTGCAGTAGAATGTTAAAAAATGAAAAACAAAAACAAAACAAAACATATGGAGAAAAACCCTAAAGATATTGATATGGGGACATATCTAAAACCTAACTGTTTAAATAAAAACTTAAATAATAAAGAAAACCTTCAATGTAATACGTATCAAAATCCAAGCAAAGGTCTTACCAAAACCCAATCTTAAATTGAAAACCTTAATGCATTTATTTTACACACAAAATGTAATTGCAAAAAAAAATTACAGATGTTATGCAATGTTAAGAAGAAAATGAAAGTAACAGTTTTAAAGACGAAGATTTTAATCTTGATCATGTTGATATTGATTGTGATAATTCACTTACTGATTTTCCTTATTTATCATTCACGTTGTTTATGAAAATCTTCGAGCTTTATTATGCAGCTATATCACAATAGTATTGACTATAACACACCAACAACTTGAGGCGACTAAGGAGGGATGCCTTGAGAACACGCGTATACAGATTTAGCTGGTCAGTCGTTCACTGGGGAAATTAGCCGATGAGTAATGGTAGGTATCATTAATTATCTATGTCGTCTCATTTACCTATGGGTAGATGGTCTATCGACTGCTACAATCTGAAGACTCAGCACATTATTACAGACGGTCCGTACGGGCCGTTACCGCGTCAGAGCGATCTATCTTCAGAAAGGGGCTTTCTGTACGATGGAACAATGTCTTTAACTAGTGACGTCATGAAATGCATGATATAACGATATCGTCTACAGCTCTGACCATCAACCTAATAGCACTAACGGACATAGGTCATGACCGTGTTATATTTGTGTAGTACATACAAGTGGGAAGCGGTATTTGCGGTCGGCCATGATCATCTTCCTTAAAGGCCCAATATACGTTACTTCAGGAAATGTTTCGGTATTCTGAAACATTATGAAGAAATCCAGTTGATAACCATGCAAATATATGTCTAAGACAACGTAAACCTGAGCGGTAACTAACAAGAAACTCTTGACTGAAAAATCAAAAGAATTGAAAATATTTCAGGTGTGGCCCACTTCAACAACAAGTCGACGTTAAAAGAGAGTTAAAAATGGACGCGTGTTTACAAATACTGAGTTTCAAATGCTGCTGTACCGGTAACCGCGTAAGAGTTCATCTAGAATATTGCTGATATCAGTTAATCTTAACTAAATATATAGATATTATAAGTTATTAGGCTTGATTTTCGCTTCAAGTTTTGCCGAAAGTTACTTATATTGGGCCTTTAAGTAATGATTTATATTTAAACAATGATATAGCAGTTTTGTAGTATATATATATCTGTTACAAATTCCCTACTTTATCCTGCCGTACACAATGGTTTCTGTGTCCGGCTATTTATAAGAATCCCTCTTTCCTGCTATTTACACAATACTTTCTGTATTCTGTACCTGATCATTAACATTTTAGTCTTATCATTCATATAACTGTGTTGCTCTTTCAGTTCAGTCCATTTTGTGTTAAGACTAGAATTATATTTCAGTTATATACACGTTTGGATGCATCTGGTCTTTAAGTATGCTCTGAACGTTTCTATTAGAACTAATGCATTGAAGCAAATCCGGAAATGCATGTTTCATAAATAGGTGGCTGACCCTTTAACACCTTCAGGACAAGCTAAAGATGACGTAACACACACATATGCTGCACCTTTTTATTTAGTAATAAATACAGTATGCCGCAAAAAAATGAATTAAATTGCACCATACAGCTGTTTCGTCCTCCTAGGACTTTTCGGTGATGCTAGGGGCCAAAAGGGGGAAATCCAAAATTTCTAAACTAATGTAGAAGCAGACGGGTCATGTGCGTAAAACCCCTTTAATTGATGAATTTCGAATTTAAGCTAATTCTGTATGATTTCGAAACGTGTACTACGAAAATGTAGTAAACCAACTTAACACTCCATGATTGTAGAAATCTCATACAATCCTTAATGTATGATATATCACTAATGCAATTCAATATACAAATGTATCCTTAATTCAGTAAAACTTCAAGACATAATTTGTATATCAAATAATTTGTATCTCATACCTTTAAATCACATTAGTATTTGGGGATATATCATACAATGTGATATAAATACAACGCTATGATTGTGGTCTTCTCATACAATCCTGAATCCTATATTACTAATGAAATTCAATATATCATTCCTTATTTCTGTAAAAACTGCGTTCAGGCTTATATGGAATTCAAGACATAATGTGTATATCAAACAACATGTATTTTATGTTAACAAATAACAGGAGATATCAGTTTGCATTTCAAAATTTTAGAATATGAACTTTAAGATGTCTCCCCTTTTCTTTTAAAGACATCCCCAATTCGTTTCATACGTTATATATCTCTTTTGATTTTAAGATATCTCTGTTTGTGAGCCTTAATTTTCTTTTCCACATGGTACATTGTAATTGGCTCTTACATTAGCTAGCCTTGAAAAACGATTGTACAAAGACGGGCATTTGTTAAACAGAACACTATAGATAAGATTTTGTGATGAAAAATAATGGATTTGTGGGATTTTAATTTTGATCGCTTCCATTATAAGAAATCGCCTATAATTCATTTGAAATTGAAGGGTCGATTAAATTTCAATGAGTTTATTGATTAAATATTCTAGACTGAATCGCAATAGAAAGGTACTGATGTCATAATCTTGCTTGCGTGTCGACAAAATACATGGACAAGCAGTAGATAAACTCTTCCCATTGACTAAAACCACCATGCTAAGCATTATATGATATATGTAAGTACATATGCACGCGCGCACGCGTTCCACTCACGTGCATAGTTGGTATGTGATACATATATATACTGTTGTTGCTAAGTATGCTTAGTCAGGTATCAATAATACTGACGATAATTGGATACTGTTTCTGAACCCACGGGGGGGCCTACGCAACCGTCCGGAACAAACGCTGATGTAAACAACTATGTTTACAAGTTGGATGTTTATGATATGAAACAGTAATCGGAATAATCGAACAACAGTTTGCTGCACGACGAACACCATATGTACGTGACTTCCATCATGTGGTCTAGGAAGTGGCACAATCGACCTGACATTGCCATGAAGATTGCACGTGAGTGCGGGTGAAGGTCATATGGCGTAACCTTACGAGGTATTAGTGTATTCCGGGAATTATGTGACGTATCCTGGCCCCGTAACTTCCGGTAATCCTTTGTCTTACATCCTTAATGTACATGGCCGAGGTTTCACCGATAATTACCTACCGACGAATCCCTACTACCTTTGTATACACAGGTGCTTACAAGGACCATTGTCCTCGACGTGAGGACATGGCCGCCATTTTGTCTTTACTAGGTTAGATGGCTAATTACTTTTGAAAGGCTACAGCTGGTGCTCGACCTTAACTCGACCATGCTATATCCATGATGTAGTGACGTCAGTCCAAAATAAGATACTTTTGGTTGTTGAATGTCAAAATTTCATCAAAATGAATAAGAAAATTAATTAACGGTAACTGTAAACAAAAATTAATAAAGCGGTCACGAAATAAGTTCAAAACACACACAAATTTTACGTAATTTATTCTTCACACAATAGTTACAGTGGCTGGGATACCAAAATAGGTGATGGCTTTACCCAGTATTACATCTGTATCAAACGAAAACAATTCGGGTGATATTCTTATTTCAACATGAACTCATTACATATGTAGCAATCCTCAGATATATCAACATATTATTATCAAATTTGAATTTTGAAAATAGGAACTTCTTCAATTCATAAACTTCCAGGAGCTAAGTCATGCTATGATTTAATGATTTACAACATTTCTGAATACCTGGACGCATGACGAAATACAGAAATGATAAACATTCAACATAAATTCTTCACAGTACAGACCTAACTCTTACCAAAACTTTCAATTTCACACTGGCCAGGATATCAGTCTTAAGTAGGTCATTAGGGGACCTGGATTATGCGTAGATCGTTGGGAGTGACGTCCAGAATAAAGCCCTATCGAATATCAATCAATATTTCTGATGAAAAGTAATTATATAAACTTCGTTGGCGGGAACCGGAGTACTCGGAGAACACCTATGTGATCGAACAGGTAACAATAAAAAAATAATAATTTAAAAAGATGATCGAAAACTATGGAAGATTGACTTTTCATTGTGATAGCATTAAAAACCACAGATGTATATCTGTTTAATATTAGCAAAAAAGGTTTGTGATTTAGGAATAGGATGGTATATTATACTCTGAAATCGTGTTGCATAGTTTCCGGAAGATTATTTACATGATTACTAGGTACATTTTTTGGTTGACTAGATTGCAAGGAAAAGTCAATATTACGAACGTATTTACGTTGATATCCCGGGCAATCCCAGTTAGGCATGCCTGTATTATTTCGGTGAGTGAACTCGGATATCGCGTAAACAAATTGATGACACATATTTTAGGAAGACTTGCCTATTTCCGGATCGAATGGCCTAAAATTAGACAGGAGAACTTGTGCGTATTGTGGTAGGTAACACGCCCACGCGATATCTAATATCGAGACTTGTGCATGTGTTAAAGACGTTGTACAAAAGATACATACGAGAATAATACCTTTATGATTTAGAATAATATACATTTGACCTAATAATGAATTGAACTGTATCAAACCTTCAAATATACTTCGTCGTAAAGTTGAATTAAATGTATGCGAAGGTTTGTTGTCGTCACAAAAGACGTTGGCAGTCAGTTATTTCAAGAACAGGAATTGCTTATGAAATCAAATTAAACAGGTTAATTGACAATGGCAAAAAATTGATTTGAATTAGGTTCTTTCAAATAAACCTATCTATTACAAAACAGATAAGAGAATATCGAAGTGACAACAAAACCATAATCAAAATTCAAAATTAATTAAAAAGGCGGCAATATATTGTTTGGTTGAGCCCATCAAAAAGTATAAGGGAATAACACCAGGTGTTCTGGAAAATTATGCGTCTTCTGGTTCATCGATAATACCCACTTTACAAATTAAGGTCACATCTTAGTAAATGTCACATCCTCAAAATGAGAATTGGGGCATCCTTTTCAATCAAAATAAGAAAGCATATTAGTGAGTATAACAAAAGAACAAATATTCAATAGAGACTTCAAAATGATCATATCACCGCTTTGTTACGTCATATATTATATGATTCCTTGTGCCATCTTATTAATCTTCCTCGCGTTATTTTTATTCAAAAAGTTGTTATTTTTTAAAATTCTTGCTTAGTCTGCTTATTGTCGCCATATTTCCTGATTTGTTTTCTAAACATATATGAAAATTAGCAAACCTTATCATTTAATTAGGAAAGCGATTTGTCACTTATTTATAAAAAAAATGCATTCGAATGTGAATTATCGTACTGTGAAACGTAGTAAGTTTATATTAATATGTATAATTCAGATTAAAAATCAGAGAATACCAAAGTGTCAACAAAACCATAATCCGAAATCAAAATCGATTAAACTAGAGGCAAAATAGGGAAAAAAGAAAGATTTACATGGAAACTCTCACAAAAGCACAAGCGAATAAGACCAGGTGTTCCGGAAGAGTAAGCATATTCTGCTTCATCGACGACATCCGCCATGTAAAATCTTTAAGTGATGTCTTATCCTAAAATGAGATCATTGATAGTGGTAGCGAAATAACAATGGTCAGAGTTTATAATAAAAATCGATAAAACCAATTTTGTAATGAGATAATGAAAGATGCCATAACAATATCGAGTAGTCTTAACAACCTGCGCCACTGTATGCTATGCTATTGGCACTTTTATACATATACAATGGTACGAGGTATAAGGAATATAGGATCGATATAGTTCTGTCTAAACATCATGTTGGATTCTCTTAAAGGTGGACGCACTCACATCTACCATTGTTCATTTAAGTAAATCTGCCGATTTTAAGAAAACAAAAATTGTTTCATCAATTCCTATTTTAAACTATAGGTTAACATAAACAGAAAATACCAAAATATCCACGATAACTTGTCACATCAATGGTATTAAAAATTATTGCATGTTGATGTGATTGTGTACTTTGTTTCACTTCAGGTTCGAGATTTTTCTTTTTTATGTAAAAAGTCAGACAATACCGAGGCGTCAACAAAACCATATTCCGAACTCAAAAATCAACTAAACTAAAGGCAAAATATGATCAAAAGAACGATTTACATTGAAACTCATTACCCATTAATAAATTGAACTGCATCAAACCTTAAAATATATCTCGGCATACAGTTGCAAGTATGCGAAAACTTTGAAAAATGTACATGGGAATAAGAACAGGTGTTCCGAAAGAGTAAGCATCTTCTCATTTATCGACAACAGCCGCCATACAAATCTATGTCGCTACCAAGTAAATAGCAAGTCCTCAAAATGATAACTTAGGCATCATTTTCAATCACTACCAGTAAGCACATTAATGAATATATCCAAAAACGTATCATACAAGGATAAAAAACATTTCTCAGTGAGACAAAGCTTGCGAAGAACAACAAATACACTGCAACATGTAAACACCGTAGGTTTGATGAGCAGGGATGTCACTATCAAGAAAGGGAAACTTGAAATCATGCTTTTCGTATTGCTAAGTAGTGAGTTGTCAGTGTTTGTCATAATTTGAGTGAAGATCGTGGTAAGCAGTTGTTTTTGGCCTTTCAAGTTCAGAAGGGTATAATAAATTATACGATACACAACTACATCCTGGTTCAATGTCCGCTTTCCTGCTATTGGTAAGCAATAACACTGACGGAAAGTGTACTTAACTGGTTCATCAACACTTACGTAGAACTGTCCTAATTAAGACTAATTAGAAGTAGGCATTAGAGGGGATTAGGTGGAGCGTCAAAAGTAGAAAACGTTTGACGTCATCAGTTTGATATTACATCTAAATATTCTTAAAGTTAAAATTGATATAACACTTGTACTAATCCTTTTAATATATTTATGTTCTTTTTTATTACTATTTATTTTAAATATCGACGCATAATTCTGTTGGCCTTGGAAAGATTAAAACCAAATACATGCGTGCACAATTTCTGTTTCAATGGATAAATATGCTTGACAATGATCGAAGTCATAATGTATGCATGTCAAAATAGCATGTTCTACAATAATCAGTTAACATTTTACATATTAGATGCTGCAAGTTGAAATATTGCAATCCTCGAGAACTACATGTATTTGTGCTCTTCATGAGAATTTCTACTGATAAGCATGACGCGGTGAAGAGCTCAAGGGGTGTAATATTTTGTTCAATGTGATGTCATTCACCACCAAAAAGATATAGAGGATATCTAACAGTGTCTTCAGTAATACCAAATATATTTCACGAGTGTGGCTGATATTTTGATATTTTTCACGAGTGCGCAGCACGAGTGAAAATGACAAAATATTAGCATCACGAGTGAAATATGTTTGGTATTACTGAAGATACTGTTAGATATTCTGTTTATTACTTTTGATAGCAAAATCTACAGTTGCAGCTTTTGATTTTCCCAAATATCGTTTATAAGCAGCGTTCCGATTGGTCAAATGAGAAAAAGAGATATTTTTCACTTTTATAGAATGAAAATTCTTCGATATTTCACTGGTAAAACTGTAACAATTTTGTTACCTTCAAGAGTGCCAAAAGTACATTTCACAGAAAAACTGTGTATTTCTCTTTGTATAATTGAAAATGCCCAACGACTTCAATTTCTTGCTAATATTCAACATCATGCATGGATTTGTTTTTATTCACAACAAATCGTTTTATAACTGTGCAAGACTAATTCAACGTAATATGAAATAACCATGTGCCTTTCTGGAAAAAGCGTGTTATAATTCTTCTATCATTGTGACTTTGAAATTTGTCTGACATGAAAGAACTTTCATCATATCCGGGTTATTTCTGCGAAAAGAGAAGCAAGCAGTCACAGCGTGTTTGTGTGTGTCGCAATCTCAAGCACGTGTTCAATTACTAAAACATGATTCCGGAAAAGATAGAGGGCCTTGCAGCAGGATATTGCTATCTATGTGCAGCGATAATCGTAATTATCAATGACTGTTTCTACGGTTTACGTGACCATATCTACGGTTCATGAGGAAGCACGTCATTATGATGATGCATAGAAATAATAATCTCTGGTTTCTTCTTAACGTGATGAAATGTTCCTCTTAAAACTGCGCCTCATCCAAAGGCTCAAAATCACAACATGGCTTGTCGAAAACCATTTGGAGAAGTTATTTATTTGTTGGTTTATCTTTCACTTTTGTTCTTAAGTCATGCATAGACAATTTATCTAAATCAGATAAATTAATTGGAAAACAGTAGGTACTATTCTTAACCTACTAGTTACCTTGTTTCTGGGAATTGCAATCCTACATCATAAAAACATGTATGAGTGGACATTGTTTTTTCTCTACTTAATATCAATTTGAAATTAAATTGTAAGCCGCATGCATATTCCCTTTTTAAAAAGAAGTTTTTTTCAGTATAACAGCGGTCTTGACGATGCAGTGAAATTTATGTTCGACATGCTTCATTGATTACTTGATTAAGTTGCAATCACATGGGGGTGTGGAACGTTCATCATCAGACATACAAACATTGTTTTTCACAGAGAATACGTATAGGCTACCAATAATACTTTTGAATAAAAACTCTTGGTTTTGGGCTTTCTACAGTTCCAAAATTCCAAAAATTAGACACCATGCGACTAGCTCACCTCATCATTAACCAACACTTTTAAGAAATCCACTACTAAGAATACGCTTTATTTTCAAATATGTTTGGATACTTCATGCTGAAATACGTTAGAATTTTAAACTTCAATACTTTGATAAGTATTTGTAGAGTATTTTCAATTTTGCATTTATATATTTTTATTTCTTTATTTTGTGAAATGTTTGTAATGACATGAAAAAGTACACAGTCAATAATTGTGTTATGATTATAAATTGCATCACAATTTTGGACCTAATGTTACTTCCATTATGACAAATTGAAATACTTGGCTAGTTTAATGGCAGAATCACGATATATAGTTTACCGAGAACGAAATTAAGTTGAGGTTATCGTGCCATAAACACCTAACAGTATGTGGAGAAAAAAACTTGAACAAAATGTTAATCCTATGTATGTGTTTATGATGCCCGCATAATATAATGTATTTATTTTCAAAAGGAGAAATGGAAATATGAGAACTAATAATTAAGAGCCAAAATCTTAGCTCACAAAAAAAAGAAGAAAAAAATATGTATGACGTTTTAAACATGCTAGGAAGCTTTAAAGGCCCAATATACGTAACTTCATGAAAGTTTTCGTGATTCTGAAAAATTCTGAAAAAAACTCCAGTTGATAACCATGCAAACATAAGCCTAAAACTAAGTGAACCTGAGCGGTAACTAACAAGGAACTCTTGACATAAAAACCCAAAGAATTGCAAATACTTCAGGTGGGGCCCACTTCAACAACAAGCCGAAGTTAGAAGACCGTTCAAAATGGGCGCGTGTTTACAAATACCGAGTGTCAACTACTGCTGTACCGGTAACCGCGAAAGAATTCATCTTTAATATTGCTGATATCAGTTAATCTCAACTAAATCTATAAATATAAAAAAAGTTATAAGGCTTGATTTTCGCTTCAAGTTTTGCCGAAAGTTACGTATATTGGGCCTTTAAGCTGTTCCCATTTCACCGAACCAGATAACTCGTCACTGTACGTGGCGTGACGTGAATTGGAGGCAGATTCTGAAACTCCAGTGATAAACTGACGTAGCCATTCACAGAACCGCAGTCAATAACACTCTCGTTAATGTCCGTACCACTTGGCGTACTCCTTCAGATAAATGCGTGGGCGCGCAGTACACATGTCTGTACGTTTGGGGGAGAATGATACATTAAACTGCACGCTTAACATACCAACTATGTCATGTGTGATATTTCAAGTCGGACAGCTTAAAGAGCATAACGAATAATGAATACAATAGCAGGAAACTTGGGTTAAAATTATGGGTGTCTTACAGAATTCACTTGTAGAATATTCCTCTCAATATAGTTAAAAAGTGTAAAATAAGACCGCATGATAAGATCATACGCCAAATGATTTGTACTCTACTATTCTAGTAAAATTTATAGTTTATGTATGAGCCGGCTTATCTTAAATAGTAAATGTTTATTCATGGGATAGTTGGTTTGTGGTAAATACCTAGGTTTGTTAAATGTTGGAATTGGTTATTCGTCGATATCTATATATTGCCCATGTGAGAGTCAGTGAGTCGTTCGAAATATCTATAGATTATGTGAGAATCGGTTGGTCGTAAACACCTATGTATCTTACGTGAGAGACCAGATTTAATTGTAAAAAAATGAGAAAATACCGCAGGGACAAAAAAAACATAATCCGAACACAAAATCGTTGAACTAGGGACAAAATATTTAAAAAAAAAACAAACAAACAAGCAGACCGTTTAAAAAAAAGAATAAGACCAGATTTCGGGAAGAGTAAGTGTTTTCTGCTTCACCGACGCAACCTGCCATGTAAATCTTGGTCACATCCAAATAAATACCAAGTTTTCAAAGTGAGAATTGAGTCATCATTCTCAATAACAATAAGTAAGCAGACTTATGAGCATATTCAAAAACGTCCATTTTCATAACACACAAAAATACAAAATAAACTTTGTTTTACAACAATCATGAAACACGTCATATAATTTATATTTAGCATTTTGTTTGCCCGGATGTAAGCACTCGTGGGATCTTGATGGGGTCAGCATAATGTGATGGCATGTTCTGCTTTGGGCCTTCGCTAGCATACATATGTGTGGTAGCACTTTATATCGGCAATAACACACACGCTCTGACCACATACACAGAAATCGTTTACAACGGGAGACTTCTCTTAAACGACGTTAGGTGTTGGTAGGATGTTTTATAAAAAAAAAAATATGTCACTTCTTAGTACCAGGTTGGTACTTAAATGCGCCCAGCTGCTAACTACCGATTCGTCATTTCCAGCTGTTAACTGTTGGTATAGATATGCCCAGCTGAGAGATATGACGATATGATTTTTTTTTTTTTTTTTGTAATCGTTGAATTGTCAAATATCAACTGTAGTTATATGTAGTGTGATTCTGACTTAAGTAATTGGGGCATGACTAACACCAAATCACATCGCAGGATACTATATATAGGAACGATTGTTTTTTTATGAAACGAAATATTCGGTCAAAAATATTGTTCATACGATGCAATGATACAATGTATATATGGTGTTTGTCATACAACGCTCCATGTATACAGGTGTTATCTGCAGTTCATCTCAATGTGTTATGCTCCAAACAGTATATCATGTTACTAAGATAAGGCAATACGATACAATACAATTCAA
The DNA here is from genome assembly GCA_947623455.1 of Mimachlamys varia. Lineage (NCBI taxonomy): Eukaryota > Metazoa > Mollusca > Bivalvia > Pectinida > Pectinidae > Mimachlamys > Mimachlamys varia. Next base: position 15,772,062 of record OX392541.1, read on the forward strand.
GGTTAATTCTAGTCTGTTTACTGTGTGGGCCAATCAGGAGTATCCGTACATAGTCATACATCTTCAGAAATATACCTCCACTCCACCATTAACATGTGTATTGCAATTGTTATTTCTTCCGAATTTAGCATTGTATGTATAAAAGCAGACTTGATACTTTTAGCATTCTATGTGTAAATGCAGACTTGACATTTTTAACACTCTCTGTATAAATGCAGACTTGAATCATTCAGCATTATTTGTATAAATGCAGGCTTGATGCTTCAGAATTAAATGTATGAATTCAGACTTGATACATTTAGCAGTATATATATAAATACAGACTTGATGCATTTAGTATAATATGTATAAATGCAGACTTGATACTTTTAGCATTATATGTATAAATGCTGACTTGATATTTTAACATTCTTTGTATAAATGCAGACTTGATACTTTTAGCATTCTATTTATAAATGCAGACTTGATACTTTTAGCATTCTATTTATCAATGCAGACTAAATATTTTTATTATTCTATGTATAAATGCTTACATGATGCATACAGCATTATGTGTATAAATGCAGAATTGATGCATACAGCAGTATGTGTATAAATGCAGACTTGATATATTTAGCATTATATGTATAAATGCAGACTTTATGCATTAAACATCATATGTATATATGCAGACTTGATCAATTTAACATTTTATGTATAAATGCAGACTTGATCAATTTAGCATTCTATATATAAATGCAGACTTGATGCATTAAACATCATATGTATAAATGCAGACTTGATCGTGTTAACCCACGTAACAATTATGAACGTCGTACGATAACAGTTCTCATGACCTTACTTCAGGTTTAGAGATTAAAACGATAAATATATTTCCCTAACAGTACCCACTGCCCTTGTTTTGTTATAATCAGCACGTCTTAATAACTCAATGTACACCATGCTAGTGTATGTAGTCTGAAGTAAGTAGCATATTGAATTTAAGAAGAGATTAATACTATATTATTTAGGTTACGTACTTGTACTTGTAAACAACATGTAAGAATAAATGTAAACATGATTATAATTATTAATTCTTTATTTGATTTTAACATTACAGTGTCATTTGTTCATCTATTCGCATCAGTCTATCAAATTCATCCAATCTTCAACCCATCTACAAACTGTTATTTACTCATACTTCTCATTTTGATATTCATATTTCATTCATACGTCCATTCTTTTCATAGCACAGTTCACCTTCCCAATGTTAAAATATCATTCCTAAACATTTTTATTGGATCAATCTTCCTTTCTTTAAAGTGTAATTCCTTTGTAACGGTCATATTTCAAGTGAAATATGTACAACTGATGCTAGCAGCTACAATTCCTTATACAACAACGAAGCAAATTGGTTTCTTTGTTTTTCCATCAACAAATTTTGATATAGGCATACCTATTTGGTGGGTCATCAGTTGTTTAACTATATCATGTTATTTAAACGTGTATCAATCAATTTTCCGGCACATGGAGGTTTCTGGCAAACTTTCAGATAATAAATACTCTTTCTTTTAAAAGTCTTCTAATTATTCATAACAAAAATAAAATATACATTTATATAATATAAGACTTAGGGAATAAATACACAAAGACAAACATATAGAGAATGTACGCTATTATAAATAAAATTAATAAAATATCATACGTGCATGAATCTACATATATACATATATAAATCTTATTCAAAATTACTTGTTACAATGTTTGTTACTGCTGTTATACTTTAAATTACTTTGTATTGCTTCTTCACAAAATGTGGCGCATAATTATTCATTGTTTTCCCCGCGTCCGTTTCTTATGGCTTTCGTAATGCAGTCTTCCTATATGACATTTAAAAACTTCAATTTCATCGCTAGCAGGTAATAAATAAACTTGTTTTCAATATCATTGCTGTACAATATCTTCACGCTGAATGACGTCAATACATGCGAATCGTATAAAGGGGGCAACTGTTGGTTCTGTGTGAAACAGATTATCAATTCGGTAATCAACAAATTAATGTTATTGATACAAAACGATGATATTTTCAATCACATATAAATTTAAAAAGTTATTGAAAAACCAAACTAGTTTTGATGATATCAGTCTTTATGGAATCCACAACAACAAAACCAAAATCAATTTGAGTATTTATCGGATATAGAACAAAAAAAAACGCACAATAATAATTTTTTATCGAATATACATTGTACAATAAAAAAGTACAAACCTATAACAATGACAAGATAGCAATATGGCAAATAGGTAGACATACCTAACTTTCACATTAAAAAAATGAAAAAAAAAGTTTTTGTATCTGATTTATACAATTTTTTACATGTTTTTAGATGAATACGATGATTTTTTTAACACGAGAAAGTGATATTTTGCAAGGCAAGAGGCCAAGCCGAATAGCACTTTCGATGGTGTATAGCCCTCGTATTCACTTAACGTTTTATTTAAATACATGACATTTTAATTGGCTTATCTTTTTGAATAATCACACTTCGAAAATTTCACCATGGGACGGTTTTGTTTACTTCCATTGTCACTACTGGGATGCAACGACAATCCACGCTTCTGATTGGTTTAAAAGTTTAAGCACAACTAACAGAATTTATCAACGTGTTGCACTTATCAAAAGGACAAATAAAAAAAATCCCGATATTTGGTATTTCGTTGCACATTATCACGTTGGAGAAAAAAGTTGACAAAAATCATCTTATCATGCATGACATTGTGTATTTTAAATATGAGACAAATACAAAAAAACAAAAATGTAACGTGTATCAGTTATTATATATGTCTAATTCGATGTTTGATAACTTATGTTTATCACTTATTGTGAAATGTGATTGGTAGTGTATTTTTCCTCGAGCCGATTTGTAAGAATAATTCTAACGTGATTATTTTGTCCTACTTTGCAATTTTAAAAACTTGATATCACAATTGACAAGTAGGATTTAAACTTGTTTAATGTCTACATCAATACAATGTAGACTTCAATCGTACACGATGTGAATGACGCAGTGTATCATATAAAGGGAGACAACTGTTGGTTCTGTATGGAATAGATCAGCAGTCTTTTAATAAGTTAGTGAATGTCATTGATAAAATATCATTATTATTTTCACAAAAAAATAATAATAAAAAAAAGGTTCTGTATAGAATAGATCAGCAGTCGTTAAATAAATATGTAAATGTCATAGATAAAATATCATTATATCTTCAAACAATAAAAAAAAAAACATCAAAATTCAAAATTTACGTAAAAATGAAATAATTATAATATCAGTCCCTATCAAGAAATGAACTGATAAAGGTTTTAAGATTTTACTTATTATCTAAATACATAAAATGTCTCCATAACTTTCTTTTATACATAATAAAAATGTTGATTAATATAAACCAACTAAAACAAATCCGATACAGTATTAGTCTTTATAGAGTATGCGGCAACAACAAAATTAAAACAATATAAGGGTTTATCGGATGAACAACAACGAAAAACAAAACAAAAACACGACAACAATATCGAACGTAGGTAAAGATACGTGTACCCTACTTTATGTCCAACTTTGTCGGATAAACAAACAACAACATACAATTCGCCTATGAAACTATAACAATATAAAAGGTAGGTAAAAATATCTCACGTTATGAGCATATTCATATATTTTTATGAGCGATATTAAACATTTAATGTACACCATTATCAAAATTATTTAAAGACCCTATATACATAACTTCATGAAGTTTTTCGGGATTCTGAAAAACAAAAAGTTGATAACCATGCAAAAAAGTCTAAAACGAAGTAAACCTGAGCGATAACTAACAAGATACTCTTGACAAAAAAAGGACCAAAGAATTGAAAACAGTTCAGGTGGGGCCCACTTCAACAACAAGCCGAAAGTAGAAGGCAGTTCAAAATGGACGCGTGTTTACAATTACCGAGTTTCAACTACTGCTGTACCGGTAACCGCGTAAGAATTCAACTTGAATATTGCTGATATCAGTTAATCTTAACTTATTCCATAAATATTGTAAGTTATTAGGCTTGATTTTCGCTTCAGGTTTTGCAGAAAGTTACGTATATTAGGCCTTTAAGAGCGTAATTGTATTATACAAATTCACTTTATGGTCAGAATTTGTTTGCAGTGAATCACAGCGTCAATTTTGTTTTCAATTCACTCTTCTACCAATTTTTGACAATTATGTCAATGTTTATGAAACTGTTACTTAAGGTATTCAATTTTATTACAACGCAAGCGATTTTCATACAGACCATTTTCTCACATCAAGACTTTAAATAGGTCATTGAAAACATTTCTGACACTTCAAAATGATTTGTCATTGTATTCTACGTTTCGATACTTCTGTCATGGATCAAAATAAGTTGATGTCTTATATTGCTTGATTTCAATGGTAAAACAAAAACTCTGAAACATCATTTTTTCCGGTCTCGAATAACATGATAATTACAAACAAAATGATATAATATAATTGATTTGATCAAAATTTAATAAATAAATACTTATCATTGATATGATAAAGATTAAAGTCGTTGAGAGATGAAAATTGAAAGAAAAAAATAAATAAATCGAAAATAAATCTATCATTATATAAAGAAGCAAAATTGATTTATAAAGAATGATTGCAATGATGTAACACATAATCGTTTAATGAAGTTTAAATGATATTTGATTATTAACTTGGTACATTTTGGTTTTACGTCTTATTACAGGAAGGGGTCATTCAGGGACTACCAGGTTTTGGACTTAAAGGAAATCCGAAGTACCCAAAGAAGAACCACCGACCTACGGTCAGTACATGGCAACTGCCCCATGTGAGTTTCGAACTCCCAACCTAAAGGTGGAGGGCTAGTACATGTAATAGAATGTCGGGACACCTTAACGAGTCGGCCCCCGCGGCTCTTAAGTTTATCGATATCGATAAAAAACCTTGTAAACCAGTCTACAATATGCCCCTATCAGCCGAACTATAAACAATACTGTTTAACACTATTGTTCATTTTTGTAAACAGATCATTGCACAGCTGAGCGAAAACAATACCAATATGAAACAGGAAGGGGCCCGATATGTTAAATTTCAATAGGTTATATTTACAGTCTACCCTGACGTTAACTTGATAAACATTGTCCTGCAAACTGGAGCTATTCTATAATAACTACTTGGGAATGTGCCAAATGTCTATGACGTCGACAACAATAAATATGGGCGGAGTTATGCAAATTATTAAGTTCGAGTCACACTTGAATGACGTCATCAACAGTTGACATGGGCGGAGTTAAACGTGGTTTATAATTGAACCGTTTTTATGTTTATAAATTTTGAAATGAAATATTTGTCCGCAGGGGGGCTTAATTGAACGGAAAGTTTCAGAAAAATAATGTAAATATAAACTGACCTCGTGCTCCATCGGATTTTGATCTTATAAACTTAACAAAATAAAAGGATAGTCCTTCAATTAGCTGTTACGTGCAGAACCCTGTACACTTGGACGGTTTGAAGACTTGCCCATACTCTGGACATGCATGGATAGCTGCAATGACGTTTTGACCACAGGCAACATATTGATCACGTCTGTAGGGATGTTCGAAGTTGCACCCATGTTGTTTACCTTCACAGAACCCGCCTGAAAACAAAACATTCAAATTTATAACCGTTTTCGTGATGTTGGTAAGCATGGATTATAAAAGGATTCTTGTAACACAATTATAAAATAGTTTTATGTGATGTTTTATTGACTGGTACGGTACTTTCTGAACTAAACGTGGATCGTGTTATAATGACTCAAAACTGCTTAAAACATATTAATTCACTATTTTCGTAACAAAATACATCAAGTGTAAGTCTTTTGTTAAAAATTATGTAAAATTTGGAACTGCAGTATTGATGGGAATAAAGATATTTGACATAAAATGATACATAACTATGCCTTCAAGCTGCATGATTTTCCAAGTCAACATAGTATTGTACCTATGATTTTACACTTATTTTATATATGTTTTTTATGTATCAATTGTGCGCTAAATCTGAAATTTTAGAAATGCATGATTACATTTGGTAAGGTGATAAAGATATACGAGTATTTCCAACTATCACTAAATGTGTATGAATCCGGTTGCAATAAATAAAATTCCAATCCTTACCTGGGACGACTAATACTGTCACTGTTTCATTGAAAAGTCTTGATATACCATCATCGTCAAGGAAAGACACGGTTAGGTTTATAATTGTCCCGTTATCCTGCATTGTTACATCATTTAAGCGGTATTCTTTAATGATTGACATCTCGCCAGTATCGTTGGTCAGTTGGAGACTACTAAAGATATCACCGTCTTGTGACGGGTCATATTTCCCGTTTAATGTTAAATTAACATTTCTAATCACTGGTCTACATCCTAGATATGCAGTGAATGTGATACTTTTATTCACTGCGGTCTCTTGGAAAGAACCCCCAGTTGAGGAGATCCGGTATTGATTTGCTAAAATAGAAAAGAAAGACAAAGAACGATAATTCTTTCATTTTCTTTGATTAGTTCACTTATTCTTTTTGATTTTTTTTCTATTATCATTTTTTTTAATTATGTCAGAATCATTTCTTTAAAAAGAAACAGTTCACAATGACATCATACATCGGCAGATGATTTATTTTATTCTCAATAAATGACACATAAATCAAATTCCATGATTAAAACTTTAGGTTTATGTTTTTTACATTCAGACTATTGTGCGCATAGCTTCTTTCTATGTTACGAAGTACATAGACAATTAAATAATACCAACAATGGAAACTTACCTTTGACCTGCATTTCTGACGAGATATTAAGAAGGATGCCTCCATTTCCATCTTGCACTTTTATTTCCACTGTTTTGTTATGGTCCTGACACATGGTAACCTTTTTAACATATGCCATTTCCAAAACGTTCCATTTTAGATCGAAAATTAAGTATTCATCAGAATAACCAAATTCTGCCCTGTTGCCTGCCTGAAGACGTCCTGTTTCTATTTTTCCAGGCGTGTTTACAGTAACTGTTTTGGCGCCATCTCCAATACAATATACCGATTTAAGAACCAATCTGGCTCCAACAGACACGTAAGAAGTAGTTGGGAAAGGAAAAAGATCCGGTCCATCTGGTGAACAAGAATAAAACCAATGTTATACTTGTCCTACTCTTCAATAAACTAAAAAGAAAATATCATCTGGCATATACATGTAATCACATCGATACCTTAAGGAGTTTAATACTGTAAATCATATATTTTTGTAGTGCTAAGCTTCGTACGTTTTTGAAATAACACAAACAAAACAAAACCAACATGAACACACTATACCACGAGGCCATGAACTTGTGAACAAAATTTTTTATTTGTAATTTATAATTTTCATTTTTTTTAAATCTTTTTCGCTTATTCGTTGACGTTTGAATTTGTGAATTTTAGTGTATATACAAAATGTAAACGAAATTATCAATGATTTCACAGGTAATCGAATCAACTTTCCTACATCACATACAAAATAATGAAGTTCGAAAAAAGGGCAGTAGTGAACAATACTTATTATATAAAGAAATACTTCTTAAGGGTGGGAATGGATCGGAAAAAAAACATATGTACCTTTGACTTGTGTCCTTATTTCAAATGCGCCTTGTCCTGTTCTGATACCAAATATACCAACGTCAATGCAAGTAGCTGGGGAGAATCCAATTGTTACTTCACAAATTTGTTCTGACTCAGTTTTACCGACGGATAATGATATCCTGGAATCTGTTGGATTACCACTTGTAAACAGCAATTTGTTATCTTTTTCCAGGACTACATTCTCGTTTTCACTGATATCAACGTGACGTACGATTTTGGAGTGTTGTCCATGTTTGAGAACGGCCAAAGAACTAACCGGTTCTGTAAATAAAAAACAAATTACAACAAAATGTCAGTAACTGAATAATCATTTTTTTCATATTTTTTTTTTTTGTAATACCTAATTGAATAGAAACTATAAGGCAGAACTCATTTGATATTGGTAGTGCTTAATGAAGACAAATAGGAAAACACAATTGTAATAATAACCTTTAAAATAAAAAACAAAAACAAAAAAAAAACAACAAAGCAACAAAAGTGAAAATAATCAATGCGTTATTTGTTCATGTCCCAAAAAGAAAATGGAGTAGGAAAAAAGATATTTATGAAGCAGGTTGCAAAACACCTGTAGTGTTGAGAGAGAAAAAATAATTCTACTTTAACTATAAAAGATGTCATTGGAAGCACAGTTCAACTTCAAACAGAACACAATTTATATCCAGCACATACGTATACCTCCACACATAGGGATATATTAGCCATGTGGTATATGGACTAGTAGTTAGCGCCTGGCAAGGCATCTCCTGTAAACTCTTCAGGATTATATACATTGTATAATAGAAATCTGTCTTATCGATTGTGTTAGAATTGTATATCTATGTACTGTAAGTATGGTGCAATATAAAATGTTGAATATTTATTTATTGATCTATTTATTTATTTATTTATTTATGTTACCTTTGTATTTGTCTTCTGCTGCTTTTATTGTCACCGATGGCTTAGCAGTTGACAACACGGAAGCGCATTGAATGTATTGCGAGTTCTCAAATCTGTGTCTTGGCATTGTAATGGTGCACGTGTTGAGACCGTCCTTTGTGTCCTCATATGTACACGACATTGGTTTCTGTATGATGCTGTAGTTTGGTATCATTAATTTTGCAGCAGTAACCACTGTATCACAATGCGAAACAGTGCAACTGAGATGAACGTAGTCTCGTCCATCTGTCAAGTTTCTATATACTACTGGTGCAATATTTACAGGCTCATCAAGACCTTAAATGGAAACATCATTTTTGTTTCAAAACATTATCTAATCCAATAGCTTAAAGCAAAAGTAAATGTATCAGAAACTTTATCATTATGTAATTCAATAATATACCTTTTGTTTATGTATTAATTTTAAGAACACTTGTCTGTAAAACAAACAAAATTTGAGAGTACGGAAGCGTCAAGAAAATCATAATCTGATCTCTAATCGATTACACAAGGGGCAACATATGAACAAAGGAAAGATCTACATGGAGACCCTTGTACAAGAACAAGAGAATAAGACCAGGTGTTCCAGAATAGTAAGCATCTTCTGCTTCATCGACGACACCCGCCATGTAGGTCTTCATCACATCCAAGAAAACATCGAGTCTTCAAATGAGAACCGAGTCATCATTGTTGATCACAATAAGTAAACGAACAAATGCACATACTAAAAACACAAGGTAGAGGCATAGGCTTCTATTGCTTATGATATTTCAATGGCTTATATCCAATCTTTATAATATGATATAAAGTTTAACGATTGATGAATCGGTTCTCACGTCGAAGACTTGATGTGAAGTTGGATGTGGCCAAGAATTACATGGCGAGTTTCGTCAATGAAGCAGAAGGCTTTCGCTTACTGTTCCAGAACACCTGTCTCCATGTAAATCTTACCTTTGTTCATATTACGCCTCTATTGTAATTGATTCCTAACTCAGATTATGGCTTTTTTTTCTTCTTCGGTATTTTCTTATTTATTTTTATTTTATTTTTTATCCATTTTTCTTGCATAATATAAGAACTTGGAGTAACAATCATTATCAGTCGATCTTATGGTATGAATTTAGGTAAACAGAAATCAGAAAACAAAGGTCAAAATACGTACCTTGTTTTTCAATGTTGATGGGGGGAAGTGTCTGCAAAATTGTTTTGCTTGAATTTCGGAGGAGGACTGAATAGTTTCCTTTCTCGTAACAGGCTCTTGCATTTGGGTTGGAATAAAATAAATAACCATCTTTCACATAAAAATGAATGTCATTCACTGTTTTGTCGGTAGTATTGCTGAGGGGTATGATGATTTCTCCGTTGCCTTCATCAACATATTTAGTCGCATTCAGAATAACAGCCTCCACATATTCTTCCGAAATTTGACATTTTGTTTCCCCTTCTGCAGTAACAGTGCAGACTGAAACATATTGAAATGAAACATGCTTGTCATTTTAGGGCGATTTTAATTTCTAAAGAGTCATGTGCGATGATATTCTGGTGCATATGCGTTTATCGATTGATGAATACATGTATGAACTTATCTTACGTTAATAACATTACATTCAAACCTGATTGTTTCGAACTCGGGACTGTGCTGTGCTGAAAGATTTGTTTAATTCGAAGTATTTCGTCGTTTCCGCGCAAACCTCACACTTTGCATTCAAACTCACTTAAATAGAATAACCATATAACTCAAAAGTTTTCCAACGGTCATTTAGAAATTAATGTCGTAATTATGGAAACATGAGTTCGTAGTTCGTAGTTCGTAGTTCGTACAATATTATCAAAAAACATCAGTTTGACGAAAATTTATTTCAGTGTGACGCATTTAATGACAATTGGCATTTTGACAATTACATCCTGACATAAAATAGGAAATGCTTTTATTAATAACAAGTTAACCCTTGTTGCAGATAAATACATTTGGATTGAGCGTTACACGTCCGCATATTCTGCCCCTTAATTCAATACTATACATAGTCTTCCTAGGTATCGGCATTGATGCTCCGGGCTAAAATATGGGAATACAAATTGTGTAAACCAACGTAAATTCAGAAGGGGCAGGTGCGTCGGACCTTCTTTATTAATTCAGAAAACAATGAATAGTACTGTACAAGTTTAAATCGATATGTCAGCGTGCTTCGTTTCTGTGCTATGATTGGTCAAAGATACCAATATGACATAATAAGTGATTTTAAGTGAATTTTGCAGTTTTGCAGGGCATTTTCATACAATATCTTACGTATTTGTAATCCAAAATGTATGAATATTTGCAGAAATGACAAAAATACTATTTATTTCTAAATTATGGTAGTCAAATTTCCCTGACTTAATATTTTAACTCAGGAAAGCGATTTTAGTTACCCATACCCCTTATATTTTAATAAGAAAATCCTCATTTTCACCATTTTTTTTTTTTTGCAGATTTAACCCGTCATAAAAAGGGGTGTCAGCATGCTATAGTTTTTGTCCTATTACTTTTTGTGTTATTTTTCACAATTCCGGGTTCAGTTACACTAAAAATATGAAAAACATACCAAAAGTATATATTAATCTACTTTGTTGCATAAAATTTCTATACTTTTGAATATAATAAAGTTGTACAGCAAAAATTAGCTTGCTTTGATTAAAAATGGCGAAACACTGATGTTTTCATGAGTTCAATCAAGCATCAAAGGTAAAATTTTGGCCTTTCGCGAAGTGCAAAATATACACAGAAACACGCATTTTCAGAATTGTCCCCGAATTGGTAATTTTTTTTTTTAAATTCATGTAAAAAAGTTCTACAAGCAACAGACACCTATATTTTGACATAATTTCCAGGTGCATATACGCTATTAAAATTAATCAAAATTTTTTCAATATAATGTAAAATGTTTAGATGAGATTTAAGCGAGACTTGAACGTGACTGAAACCTCAGAAGAATACATCCTTAAGAACCATGTAACTACATACATAATTAATTCTATGACATACATTTATGAACCTTTATAGTTAAATGCATATATCATTGCAGAATTGCGATGTTTTTTTCTCTATAACATCGTATATTAGATTCAAAAGTATGATTGACAAGAATCATGCGGGTAAATACTACAAAATTTGTGGATCAACCATTATACATGTTTTGTACAGTCTCAAGAGAAAAAGATTGAAACAAAAGAAGCACATATTTGAGGTAGTAGTTTGTTAATGCAAGAGGTCAAAACAAGTGCTACACGGGCTGGTGGTAGTATCCTCGACTTGGTGGAAGTATCATAAATCTGATGGTACTCTACTAGGTCACTTTTACATGTAATATAAATAGAATTTCTGCATCAGTTTTACTGCCTTCATTTTTTAACGGATTTTGTACTGTTAAAGGCATGCAGCATGCACTACCTTATGAATGAACATTTTAAACACTACTATAATCCTCTTCTTCAAACATCAACCCAAGTTCTCTCCCTTCTTCATTAAGGATTAGAACTGAAAATCAATGTACATGTATTAAATCTCAATCGGAACCACTCGGCTACAAATACTGTCAAACAGTGCATACGGAAGCTTGACACAGGCACTTCAAACCACAGCTCTGCACGAAAATACATATTGGCTCTAATGTGTATGTAGTTGATAATGACATGGTCCGCAATTATTGCAAATACAGCCTATGTATAATAACACAAAAATGAATATGAGGCAGATGAAATTGGTGCAATTTTCTACTGATGATGTTAAAGTGCATTACCTCATCCAAATGAATACATGAAAGCTTGTTTCTAATGAATATGCTATCTTCAAAAAGTTTATCAAATTGAATCAATTATACTTTTTACAAATTAACTTTCAAATGTGCTTTTTAACGTTGTTAGATAAACGTCTTAGTACAATAAAACTGAATATGAAAGAAGACAGATCGAAGGTGTGCTTGAGTAAGCGATGCAAGTTTTAAAAGTTATGTGAATTGATGGGTTAACAAGTAAGATAAAAAGCACAAACACCCCCTTCCCACTCCTCCGATTCGACCGAAATTCTGTTTTGATCATTTGTTCATCTGTCAGAACCTACCTCTTGGTTTTTCAGCAGCTCCAGATGTTGCAATTACAACTGCTATAGTGACGCCAATGGCTGCTAAAAATCCTATCACTACTATTAAGCAAAATATTGGTTTCTGTTAAAAGAAAAAAAAGCATGCTATGTATGAGAAAAGTGCAGTCAGTGTATATTTGATTTAGACCATTCAAAGATAGATATCTAACGTTAAAGCGCGAACTACATTAATGACACTGATAAACATGCAAATTACATTGATTTCATGCAATGATATTCGACGTTGATATGTATTCTAAACATGCACTATAACCATTGATTTGACACTATATTATCTAACTACACATACTACCAGAGGATAGGGCATGGCAGGCAGGGTATTAAGGATATGGATAGTGGGCGAACATTTTTTTTGTTGTTTTTTTGTGTTTTTGCAAAATTGATTACTTACAAATATTCTACATCATATAACAAAAAAAATATTTAAAATTATGTTCATAAATATGTTAATTACTGTGAATTAACATTGTGAAAGAAGATCCAAATTAAAAATTGCCCGCCATTTTTCATATTATATGCTATTATGCATTTGTGAATTACTTTAAAATACTTTCATACATTCACTTTATAGAAAATTTGATAACCTTTCCAATGGTATATGATACATGTATGTTATTAAATTATATCCAAATTATTAAGCAAAACATCTGAAGACACTGTGCCCCTATCTATATCCTTAAAATAAAGTTCAATTACCTTGGCTCTCCAACACAGGTTTTCCTGACACTGGATAAAACAACAAAAATGATGGGGTAAGTGAAACTAGTTTTTCCTTTCAAGAAACGATATACAGTCAAACCTCGTTGTCTCAAAGTCAATGGGATCTTCAGAAAACTTCGAGATCTACTGTGTATTCAAGATAACATGGTGTTTTACATTCATTTTTTCGGCATACTGTATCTATTACTAAGTTTAAGAGGTGCAGCATATGTGTGTGTTACGTCTTTTACATATAATTTATATTGTCGAGACTAACTGTTGACTTCGAGTTCAGCAGAGTCCTTGAGTTATCTGCGTTCGAAATAATAAGGTTTGACTATATATAATGTATTGCTGTTTGTTCTCTCATTATGTTCCTTAGTAATTACCAATGATTGCATAGCCTTGTTTCATGGGCTATATTGAAAATTACAATCATTTATTTCACTGCTTCTTTTCTCTTTTTTTTTTATTTTGAGATTTTTTGTGTGTAAACGTTTGTTAACAAATAAATGGTTTCTGATTTGAGGTACAAATCTTGATATGTATATAAAATCAAAATTTGTTCATTAGTTTCGATACATTTTGATGATAAATACCCATGCTTTTAGAAAACTACATACATATAAATACAACAATGGACTACACAAACCACAACGATTATTGCACGTTACAGTTGAAAATTACAAGAGGTGTTTTAAAAGTTGAAAAACATAGATGCACTTTATATTAGTACGTAAATATGAAAATAGTTGTACCTTACCTTCGCTTCGCCCCCTGTTATATCTGTTGACGATAAGTCGAGACTGCCCTGCAAAACAAAACGAGGTTTTCTTTTTGTGTTTTTAAAGAATGAAATATAATACGTACAATACACGATATTTGTCACTGGATAATAAGTAATATAAGGACTCGCACAACTAAATAATTTACTATTTGTTATTACTAAGCTTTCGAGCTATTAACTTTTATATTTGAAGTTCAACACTTGTGACAACTGTCTAGACTCCCAGATACGTACTACATACATGACAAAGGCTTTAAATGGTATTTATGAGGAGTTTACTGGCATTTCAGCTCGCTATAGGCGTCTGCTTCGGACAACCGGGAATTTACATGTCAAACCAGTAAAATCGAAAACAATGTTTATGAAATGAACGAAATAGAAAAATAATCGCATATTATACTATATGTTTACTGCCAAGTAAGTATTCAAATGGGGGATTGTACTAGATACAGAATGGATTGTACTAGACACACGATGGATTGTACTAGACACACAGTGGAAGCACCGACTGCATATGCAAAGGGAGTTAAATCTATTTTTGCGCTTATATGCCTTACACCTTATGAGTGCATTCCATCTTATATCTATACTCGAGCTGCAATTTGGTTGTAAAAAGCCGTGTGAACTTTTAAAAATGATTCATTGAAGAAAGTTTGGTAACCCAGCTATCACAAAATTGTCTGAACTTTTCAACAAAATCTGTTTGTATAAAGGTACCTTTTTTCTCCTTGAAATAAGGACTACTTTGTGCGAGAAAATACTAACTAGTTATCAAGTGTTACAGATTGCCAATTCAAAGCTTAAGCATATATACCACTGTAGTAAGACGCAATTTCAATGTATTTGAAATTGACATATATTTATTTTATTATTTTATTTTTACGTAATTGAGATCCGGTCCGGCATTTTGTGACGGAACTGTATGTGTATTTAGCAATCTTTGTAAACCGATTCTCAGTAATGTCAAATATTATATCTATTTTGAACGTAGTGTCCTGTGATCAGTACGCACTGCGTGGTAAAATCACACCTGTATACGATTCGAATGATGGCAGTTGGGTTTTCAGTCTTCACTGTAGAGATAGATTTATCTGAGCTGCGATCTTGAATTGTAAGTACAAATACTGTTTTATGTTGACTATATCATCTATTATTGCAATGTAATGATAATAATTGTATTTCCTTATAAAGAAAGGTGTTTCGTTAAATTTTACCTATTCGAGAGTACACGTCAGGTATAAGCCTTTCTTGTGCTAATTTGAATTCATGGTATTAGAAATTCATGTTTATATTTTGCATCACATAGAAAAGATGTTTTGGTTGTATATTTTCATCAGTATTAGAGTTTTCTAGATTCTGGTAAAAGTAAACATTTCCTTTCTTTGTCATTTGCTTATAACAGTTAAATATTATTTGCAGATTCATTTGAAAGACTGCTATTGACATCTACGGGTTGTGCCCCTTGGACTAAACCCTCTTCCTTTTTTGAAGAGGTAAATTTTGTCATTTCTCTCCATTTGTAAGCCTTTTGGTATTTTTCTAATTATGTATATTTTATATAGTTCTGTAACTGTAATTGAGTCGCAATGGATTCGATAGTATTTGTTTTACAAGTAACTCTATTTCTTGCTTCATTGTGAAAAGCGTAATGTTGTCAGTTTGTTTACTTTATATTGTATGATTGCGACGGGGATATCTGGTATTTTCTTTAAGTAGTATTTATATAGTGAAGCGTGTTTGCACTAAATGCGTCAGCCAGTTGCGTTTCACTCGGGCGAGTTAACTATTTGTCTAGGAGAAGTAGGTTTAAGATTGTGATGTTTACGATTGTTATATTGTTGTTTTGGGGGGTTTTTTTCCAATGGAAATAAATGGATAAATGATGAACTGAGCTACCGTGTTTGTGATTCTGTAGTACACCGATCCCGGAGCAGAGTACCTGCTTCACCACACACGACACTCCTGATACAAAAATTCTCAAAAATACAGACAGCCGAGAAAAACACATAATTCATTACATTTGTTCCAGTGAAACGTGGAATGTTTTTTATTTTATAAAAGTGATATTTTTTACTAGTGAAAAAAAAAGATTTTTTTTCATATGTAAAAAAATATCTCTTTTTTTCTGATTTGACCAATCAAAACACTGCTTACAAACGACCGTGGGGAAAACTAAAAGCTGCCCGGTAGATTTTGCTACAGTATGAAAACGTAATAAACAGAATATCTGACAGTATATTCAGTAATACCAAACATATTTCACACATGTGGGTAATATTCTGTTATTTTTCACTCGTGCTGCGCACTCCTGAAAAATATCAAAACATTAGCCCCATGCGTAATATTTGGTATTACTGAAGACACTGTTAGATATCTTCTATATATCAATAACGAACGCCTAATGCATCACCCGAGACACCTGTCGCCTCACCTTGGACAGGTGTTGAAATGCATTTCATGTTTATATGTAACAAACCTTTTCTGAATATTCCCCAACAGTAATTTGGTTTTGTGTGTCACTGTGATAGCCCTGGAAATAACAAACATTGTTTGCAATATCATAGTATAGGTCAGGAGATCAATGATATAATTCTCTAAACAACAATCCTTTACTTATTTGCTCATTCAAACTTAATATGAAAAATTAGATTCATGAAAAAAAAATTAGAGGATACCAAATTGTCAACAAAACCATCATCCGAACTAAAAAGCAATTAAACTAGAAGCAAGAAAGGTATAAAGAAAAGATTTACATAGAGATCCTCGTAAAAGTACAAGAGAATAAGACCATGTGTTCCAGAAGAGTAAGCGTCCTCTGTTTCATCGACAACACCCGCCATGTAAATCTTGGTCTCATCCAAGTAAGCATCAATCCTTAAAAGGGAGATTATCTTATTTCGAAAGATGACATAGCACACACACACACACACACACATGAGCTGCACTTTAAAAATTTAGTAATAGATACAGTATTCCGAAATATGAATTAATCTTCATTATACAGCTGTTTTGTCCTTCAAGGACATTTAAATAGATACATGTTCGCATTGAATACAAATCGATCAAATCTTGTCATATTTATTAGCAGTATATAAGATGCAGAAAACAGTTACCAATTTCGGAGTTCCAGGTCCAATTTCGTCAGGCTGATATGCAGGATTGATAAATGTGTTCGGTGGTTGGGTTCCATGCTTTATCCCCTAAAAAATTCAAAGAGACACGAAAATGTTAATAGAGGAACTCAAACTCACTCACTTTAAAATTGACCTCCGTTAAAGGACATAGTCTAAAAGGGACATATTTGCTCTTTTCCTTGGGTGTCCTTAATAGAAATACTTTGACTTTACTTCTACCAAGGTGACATCGTGGTTGATTATGCATTGTCCGTGAAACATTAATTTAATATTGGACGCAGAAAAAAAACATTACCGAGTCTGAACTGTCAGGTCGATTCTTTTCAGAATGATCCTCTGGGTTGCTGAACAATTCGGACGAAGGAAAGTCATCTTCTTTCTAAACAACAAACAATAAAACACATACAAATGACAGAAGGAATTCAAACACCTTAAGCCCCACCCCCTACCAACCCCTCATTGAATTTAATTTACACAATATACAAAGTTCTTTTACACGATTGGTATTCCGCAACTTAATAAATTTATACAGGGAGGGTTTGCGTATATACCACTGATTTACAACCGATATGCCACTGATGTACCACTGATGTACCACTGATGTACCATTGATGTACCACTGGTTTACTACTGATGTACCAATGATGTACTATTGATATACCACTGATGTACCTCTGATGTACCACTGATGTACCACTGATGTACCTCTGGTGTACCACTGATATACCACTTGTGTACCCCTGATGAACCACTGATATACCACTGATGTACCAATGATGTACTACTGACGAACCACTGATGTACCACTGATGTACCACTGGTGTACTACTGATGTACCACTGATGTACCTCTAGTGTACCACTGGTGCAACACTGAAGTCCTAATGATATACCACTAATGTACCACTGATATACCACTGATGTACCACTAATGTACTCTTGATATACCACTGATGTACATGTACCACTGATATACCACTGATATAACACTGGTGTACCACTGATATACCACTGATATAACACTGATGTACCATTGATGTACCACTGATACACCACTGATATAACACTCGTGTATCACTGATGTACTACTGATGTACCATAAATATACCACTGATGAACCACTGATGTACAACTGATGTACAACTGATGTATCACTAATATATCACCGATATGCCACTGATATACCACGTGTGTACCACTAATGTACAACTGATGTACCGCTGATATATCATCGATATGCCACTGATGTACCACTGATGTACCACTGATATACCACTGATGTACCACTGATGTACCACTGATATATCACCAATATGCCACAGATGTAACACTGATGTAACACTGATGTACCACTGATCGCCACTGATGTACCACTGATGTACCACTGATAAACCACTGATCGCCACTGATGTACCACTGGTTAACTACTGATGTACCACTGATGTACCAATGATGTACTACTGACGAACCACTGATATTTGATATAGCGCCCTATCTAGCTAACATAAGCCACTCTAAAGCGCTTTACAGTACATAGATATACAATTCTTATACAATCAGTACAATTAACACATACAGTTCTTTCATATACAATTCTGAGGAGTTCGCAGGAGCTGCCTTATCGGACGCTAACTACTTGTCCTATACCACCTGGCTAATATATCCATATGTGTGTGTGTATGTATGCGTGTGTGCTGGAGATGAATTGTGTTCTGTTTGTAGTGGGACCGTGTTACCAACGGCATCTTTTATAGTGACACCACACTTGAATGCTACATCACAGATACTGCAACATCCACCCAAGACCATTTTATAATCCACCTGGGTTGTTGGAGTTGTGAGGGCAGGAGAAAAACAATTTTTCTGAATGTTCCATGCGTATGACGATTACGGGGATCGAACCCCGGCCGCCTGCATGGAAGGCCGGAGTGTTAACCACTCGACCAATCCGCCAACAGATATGCCAAAGATGTATCACTGATGTACCAATGATGTACCACTGCTGTACCACTGATAAACCAAGGATGTACCACTGATGTGCCACTGATATACCACTGATGTACGACTGATATACCACTGATACACCGCTGATGTACGACTGATATACCACTGATATACCACTGATGTACCCCTGATATACATGTACCACTGATATACCACTGATATACCACTGATGTACCACTGATGTATTACTGATATATTATCGATATGCCACAGATGTACCACTGATGTACTACTAATTGCCACTGATATACCACTGGTGTACCACTGATGTACCACTGATATATCACCGATATGTCACAGATGTACCACTGATGTACCACTGATATACCATTGATGTACCACTGATGTACCACTGATGTACTACTGATGTACTACTGATATACCACTGATGTACTACTGATGTACCACTGATGTACTACTGATGTACCACTGATGTACTACTGATGTACTACTGATAAACCACTGATGTACTACTGATGTACCACTGATGTACTACTGATGTACCACTGATGTATCACTGATATATCACTGATATATCACTGGTGTTCTACTGATGAACCGCTGATATAACACTGATTTACCACTGATAAAACACTTATGTACCACTAATATACATGTACCACTGATATAACACTTATGTACCACTGATGTACTACTGATATTCCACTGATGTACCACTGATGTACCACTGATATAACATTGATGTACCACTGATGTACTACTGATGTACAACTGATGTTCTACTGATGTACCACTGGTGTACCACTGGTGTACCACTGATATACATATACCACTGATATACCACTGATGTACCATTGATGTACCACTGATGCACCACTGATGTACTACTGGTGTACTACTGATATACCACTGATGTACCACTGATGTACCACTGATATACCATTGATGTACCACTGATGTACTACTGATATACCACTGATGTACCACTGATATACCATTGATGTACCACTGATGTACCACTGATATACCATTGATGTACCACTGATGTACCACTGATATACCATTGATGTACCACTGATTGCCACTGATGTACCACTGATATACTACTGATGTTCCACTGATGTACCACGGATGTACCACTGATGTACCACTAATGTACTACTGATATTCCACTGATGTACTACTGATGTACCACTGATATACCACTGATGTACCACTGATGTACCACTGATATAACATTGATGTACCACTGATGTACTACTGATGTACAACTGATGTTCTACTGATGTACCACTGGTGTACCACTGATATACATGTACCACTAATATACCACTGATGTACCATTGATGTACCACTGATGTACCACTGATGTACTACTGATGTACTACTGATATACCACTGATGTACCACTGATGTACCACTGATGTACCACTGATGTACCACTGATGTACCATTGATATACCACTGGTGTACTACTGATATACCACTGATGTACCACTGATATACCATTGATGTACCACTAATGTACCACTGATATACCATTGATGTACCATTGATGTACCACTGATGTACCACTGATGTACCACTGATGTACCACTGATGTACCATTGATGTACCACTGATGTACCACTGATATACCATTGCTGTACTACTGATGTACCACTGATATACCATTGATGTACCACTATTGTACCACTGATATACCATTGATGTACCACTGATGTACCACTGATATACCATTGATGTACCACTGATGTACCACTGATTGCCACTGATGTACCACTGATATACTACAGATGTTCCACTGATGTACCACGGATGTACCACTGATGTACCACTAATGTACCACTGATTGCCACTGATTTACCACTGATGTACTACTGATATACCACTGATGTATCACTGAACCATCTACCAACGTCACAAGCAAATTGATATGCACCACATTTCCTCCAAATAGAGACATATTCCATTGGAATTGCTGTAAATGTTTTCACTTCATTGAAATGAATGAAAAGAAGCAAATGTGTTCATTAAAAATTGTATGCTCTGTCAGACTGTTTATGATGTCGATAATACTTAACCTGAAATACTATGATAACGTACTTGAATTGTTTTCGGGTCAGTGTCACTATTCTGAAATATAAGCGTATCTTTTATGAATCAATTTTTTGCATCAGCTTTATCAAAGTTGAAACAATAATCTCAACATAGCTGAAACAATTCATTGGATTTAAAATTAAGAACATATCGAAGAGTCAAATATCTAAATAAAGATCAATTAATTTAAATTCAAATACAATTCTAAACAAATATACTGAAACGAAAAAGAAACGCAACATGGAAAATTGTGATTAATTTTGTATTAAATATACATATCTGTATAAAAATCGCCGATATAAACATGCAACCTGCCTAACACCCATACCAATCTTCAAAATCACCCAAGTGTGACTAGAGACCTATGCACTTCCGGCGCGGTAAAACATCAAAAACCGTGCCTGTACAAACATATGCGTTCTTTTTTCATTCAAACCAGTATCAATTCATCACTAACATTGAGCCACATCATCGCCAATACTTTTGCAAACAATAATTCCTTTTACAATTATGCCACGGTTATCAAAGGTTGATAGAGGACGTGCTATAGCGATGCTTCTGGCAGGGAACACGCAACTTCACGTCGCTCGACAATTCAGAGTTCACAAATCGACTATTAGTCGATTAGTTTCACGTCTTAACGCAACAGGAAGAGTCGATGACCAGCCGAGATCAGGACGTCCACGCGTAACGTCGCGACGTCAAGACCGGGTTCTTAGGTTGGCACACCTGCGTAACAGGAGATTAACGGCCGCTGAAACGGCAAGGAATACGATTGGTAATCATAACCGTCGAATTCATCCCCAAACAGTGATCAACAGACTGCGTGAGGCTAATTTGCGTGCAAGGCGACAGTACGTTGGTTTACCACTAACACCGCAACGTCGAGCACGTCGTATGCAATGGGCAACGGCACATATGCCCAGACGTTTTCCTATGAGACGTTGGAGGTCTATGCTCTTCACCGATGAATCTCGATTCACGTTATTTCGAGCAGATGGCCGTCAACGTGTGTACCGGCGTCGAGGCGAACGTTTTGCTGACGCCTGTGTTTTGGAACACGACCGATTTGGGGGTGGATCAGTTATGGTTTGGGCGGGAATCTCCCATGGTTTGAAGACGCCTTTGGTGATAGTCAATGGGAATTTAACGGCCGTACGCTATCGGGATGAGATCCTTAGGCCCCATGTTGTGCCGTTTGTTAGGCAGCATCATCTAACCTTTCAGCAAGATAACGCGAGACCACACGTTGCAAGAGTCTGTAGAGACTTTCTTGCGACACAGAACATTGCTCCTATAGATTGGCCTCCATATAGCCCCGACCTGTCCCCAATCGAGCATTTGTGGGATGAATTAGACAGAAGAATTCGAAATCGCCGTAACCCCCCAAATACCCTCCCTCAGTTAGCAAATGCACTCGTCCAAGAATGGAATAACATTCCAATACGGAAAGTCAATGCCCTGATGAACTCAATGCAACAAAGAATAAGAGATGTGATAACTGTTCGAGGAGGACACACACGATATTAGGGCACGGTTTCAAACTGCTGCCATTTCAACTTGGATTCACGTAGGGTACTACCAATCATGACCTTCTAGCAAAGTGACCTGTTCTTCAAAATCTCTAAATATTGAATAAGGATGTTACATCAATATTCAATATTAACTATTACATATGAAATTTAAACATAATGCTCACAATTATTATTTTATTAAACCTACAATTTGAAGTTGCGTTTCTTTTTCGTTTCAGTATACATTAGAAAAGGCTACTAAAACCAAGATATTTAAATAGAAATAAAAATATATATAAGCAAGTTTGACATAACATTGTAATAAGATATATTATCTTCCTCTGTCTATTTAATGTATATCCCTTTGCAAATAAATTACTTTTAAAATAATATTATATATTATGTGTAAGGCTTATTTATGAGTATTCATATTTGTTTCCATTGACTTGACATACAATAATATAAATCAATTTTGAAATAAATTATACAAACGTCTGACGCGGAACTGTAGACACCCTGTAAAAAATAAGATAAAGAATTAAAAAAGGGTAATAATTAACGTAAAGAATCATTTATCAGTGTAATAGAAAATCTTAGAAACAATTGCATGGATACACTAATAATATTTAGAAGAAAAAGTATAAAAGCATATTAGCCATAATATTATCCATCTTAAAGCAAAGAAATTTAATGATTAGCGGAAAGATTATGAATATCCAATTGTGAAATTATCCTTATCTAAAAGCTCAACTTCTACATACAGTGTTAACATATCACAAATGATTTTGTACTCAGGAACTTGCAGAAAACATCTTACAATCCGTGTTTTAGAGAACGATGAGGTTGTTTTTAATCAATTATCCGATTTTTTTAAATAAAGATACACAGGCATTCTGTTTATACATAAATTTCACGTGAAAAGTAGTAAACAAGTGAATTTCACGTAAAAAAATGTTGTGAAAAAACGTGACTTTTTAAATGATAAATTAATTGTGCAAGTGAAATTTGTCTAAATTTATAATCTATTTGATTGATACTTTCATATTTTGTTCGTTCAAATTCCACATAAATTTCGTTTGAAGGTGTTTTCACGTAAAATTTACATGATGAAACATTGGCTATGTATGACATAAATGTTCTAGTACAATATATTGATAACACTTACCTCGTCGCTACTGATGCTATTAGGACCAATTCCATTGTGTTGGAGATTCTGTAATGATATTGAGTATCAAAATGAGACACATTAATAAATGACGTTGACAAAATAACTTTTCTATTTTTATAATTAACGTCAGTGAAATAAATTGAAAGCAAACCGATGCATTTACGATTTGATCATTTCCTCTTGAACATTTACCAATGTTTTTTTCTAAATTCAATTTATAGAAAATATTGCACGTATGTTAGGAAAACAATTGTGCTTCAGTAATAAGTATATTTGTATGATGGCGTATTCCATTAACTATTTCAAGGTCTTTGTATTGTGAAAAGTATTTCTTTTTTCTTTTTTAGTTATTTTACAGAAATGATTTTTACTTAACATCGCATTCCTCTTATTAAAAAGTATCTAGAATAAGTAAAATTATGTAATATGTAATATTGATTTTGGTGTTTGTGCTATCTGTTCTGGATCCATTACCCTAATACAAAAGAACCTCGTTATCGCGAACTAGTGTAACTCGAAGACCCCGTTCAATTCGAACTATTTTTCCGGACCAAGCGTTACACTACCATTCAATATCAGGTCGACTTCGAAATAGTGATGTTCCACTGTATACTGAATAACGCCAAACAGGCGAAGCATAAAACATTAACTTCATTCTCTTCGATTTCAATTTTGACATAGAATATAAAATCTAAAGAATAAAAAGTGGTCAGCATGTATTACCTCATTAATGGCAATGCTATCGAGCTGAATATCCTGCTGAAGATCCCGGCCAACCTTCATACGAAACATTCAAACTTCCTTAACACGAATAATTCGAGATTTTCTTATGATTTTGCCGACTTCGAGATAACGAAATGCAACTTTATCTTTACAAAAACGAATTTATTGATATATACATTTGCCAATGATATGTTCATGAGGTTACATACAACATGCATTAGATTCAGTCAAATCGCACTATCTCGAAGTCAGCCGGGCGATAAGAAAATGTCGAGTTATCCTAGCATTCGAGTTATGTTTGGTATGAAGTGAGACTGGGTTTTGACGTAATATGGTTTAGAGAAAACGAGGTTTGACTGTTTATTATACAGAATAACGTTAGTATGAAAATTGTGAGTAAAGCAAAATAGATAAATTTCTTTTTTTAAATATGAATGAGAGAATAGATAATTGCATGTTTGTTTGTTTGTTTGCTTGTTTGTTTTTTTCTTCGGTAGTACATACATACCTGGTAATCTTCAATAGGGCTCCATCGTAAACTACTATCATCTTCAAAGACCCTTATCTGTTGGAAATCATGTAGCATAAAATGGTTCTTGATAACAACATGAGTTATGTAATATGTAGGTAACATTCAACATGTTCTGCAATGAAATAATTCTGTTTCCATAAAAGTTAATACTCATTTTTTCGTATTTCATTTCAATTCTTATTCAATATTTGTGGCATCAGTTATAAACAAACTATAATTTTTTCTAGCTTTCTTTTTGTCTTGCTTGAAAATATTAATCCTTTTACTAAGCGTGTGTTTTTATGCGATCGTTCTTAGAAATTTGTGTATCGTGTTGTAAAAATATTATGAGACAACACGGAAACTTACATATATTTACAGAACCTCAATCTGTGTAATGATCTTGAGATATTTCAAATGAGTATTTGCACTGACGATAAAAGGGAAAAGAATGTTTTTTTTAGATGTCGCTTGTATATTGACAGGTTCACATTTATTTTTTTTTAAATTCTTGAGAATGAAAACACAGTGCAGACAAAGACGCAATGAACACAATGAAGGGTAAGTCATCTGAACTTTATGCTTTTAGCTTTGTTTTTAAATATCAACTTACCTGAGTACTATCACTGCTAAGACTCGATTCGTCGGATTTATCATGTACCTGTATTACAATAAGGAAGTTGTATTATTTTCTATATCAATAAAGTCGTTGTTACGTATTTAAATAACAATTAAACGTTTGAATATTTTTTGGTTCATACAGTAAAGACTATTTCAAATAAATCACAATATTACTCTAACTATTGCACTACTACAAATTTTAATTGTCGGTACGTACGAATGAATACAAAAGCGATGCATGCTTACCTCCGATTTTATGAAATTCATCCCCTTCTCTAAAAAAGTAAATAAATCATACCTTTTAATATTTTTACTTGGTCGATATAAAACATTATTCTTATTGATATGTAAAAAAAGTGTTGTTGTTAGCTATTGAACAATTAAGACTATTGCTTGGGTGCATAATTCAAATACCAACACATGAAAGCTATACCTAATGACCCACAGACAGTCGAGATTCAATATGACGTAACACACACATATGCTGCACTTTTTTTTTTTTACAAAACATTTTATTGATCAAGATTTACACAAATAAAGTGCAAGTTATATCGATACATTTCATTTTTTTTATCAAATTTCAATACAAACGCACATTCATTTATTCATTCATTAAACAAAAAAATTAAGTCAGATTTACATCTAGTATCCGCTCCCAACTCGTATACCGCATTCGACTCCCTTTCTCACTCTATTATTATAGCAGTAATGCACTATCATACCCTTTTCCTGGACATATTTTTTCATTCTCTTTCACTCTCACTTGTGTGTTAAATACTCCTGTTGAGTTAGTCATTGATGTTAGTTTTATTAGTCTATATTTGTTAGTTCTATGTAGGCTTTATTTATTTTTCGAATTTATGTATACCTATATTTATAACAAAAAAACCTTTCCCGCCCTGGTGATGCTACAACTTTTAAATTGTGTAATAGATACAGTAAGCCGAAAAAAATTGAATTAAACTGCACAATTCAGCCGTTCCGTCCTCCTGGGACGGACTCTTCAGCGATGCTGAAAATGTGGGAATCAAACATTTCTAAACGAATGTAGAAGCAGAAGGGTCAGGTGCGTAAAACCCCTTTAATTTATTAATTAAGAAGTAAAATTAAACTAGTTCTGTATAATTTTAAATCGTGTACTACGATTATGTACCGTGCCACTACTCAAATGAGATAACTGTGGCTATGGAGGCTCCAGCAAACATCGGGGACTAAAAAATCCACCAGTAGAGTCTGCTGTGAGAATATCATCTTTCAAATCTGAATAATTAATTTTCCATTGATTGTATGCAGAATGCGGCTTTCTGATTGGTTGATATTTTCTTTTCATTTAAGCAATGAATGTTTTAGCAAATGTTGTTACAGTCCTATAACACACATTGCTATTGATGACAAACTAAATAAAGCCCGGTAGGGCTTTATGTAACTTTGTCAGCAATAGCAATGTGTGTTATAGGACTGTAACAATATTTGCTAAAATGTTCATTACTTATATTTACATTTTTATAGAATAATTGTGCTTTATTTAGTTTCTTCGGATCGATTTTGAACAGCAAATCAAGTGAAGACAACAATGAAATCGATGACGTCACAATAGAGAATGATGACGTCACAATGCCAACTGCTGTTATAGTCTGAGGCACTGGGTGTTATAGGCCTATGACACCAACTGCCTTTTAGCATTGCGTCAATGGCAAATTACAGAGCAAATGTAAATATACCTGTATGAAAAAAAAATCGAAAATGGCGCGAAAAAAGGTGACGTAACAATGCGGCAATTGACGTTGCGTATTGATTTGTAAAAAAGAATCCGTTGTTAGATCAGTCAAATTGTACATAAACATGTTTTAAATTTAAAAATAAGTTTCAAAAATTAATTATAAACATTGATGTCAATTATTTTTTAATTCCATAGGGTTATGAAAAAAATTTTGCTTGCAACCTTTTGTAAGAATCCGTTACGCGGATTCATACAGTTTGCAAACAAATTTTTTTTCATACCCCAATGAAACTAAAAAAGATTGTCATCAATGCTTAAATAATCATACGGTCATTAAAATAAATGCCTATATCAGAACGTAACATTTCATATAAACGTTGTTGCTGCTCTATCACTGAAAGAAGGCGGAACGTAAAAAAAAATCGCCAATGCACAATATAATGTTTTGGTTTTAGTCTAGTTTTATTTTTGTTTTACGTCCTAACAGCCAGGGTCATTTAAGGACGTGCAAGGTTTTGAGGGTACCAGGAGAAAAACCATCGACGGTAGGTACATGGCAACTGATTAATTTTCGTTTATTTTTCGTTCAATTTAACTTTATATTGTGTGCATAAATGTTTCTAAAAGTACTTCCCGGAACACCTTTTCTTTTACCTACTTGTTGTCAACGGTAACGTCATGTGTGTTTCGAATAAAATAGAACGTGAGCAACCATTGATGGAGTTGGGTAATTTCTGTACAGGTCCGAGAATCGGCCGATATATTACAGTTCTTTAAAGTACATTTCTATTGCTGGCAAATTTTCTCCCAGTATAAAGGTATTGTAATAGGACTTGGATTGTTTATCATATACTGCATGAGACATTGTGCCGTCTACTCTTAAATGTGCACTCAAAGGGATCGTCGGTCACCTACCCGCGAACACTTTGTTAGTGCATCTAAACCAGATATAATTACTATGCAATTATCTCTATGACTCAGCACTGAAGGGAGAAAAAAGTGTGTTCATATTTAAATTAAGTGTAATAGAATCGGCTAACAAGGAAGTGGAACTCGCGTCGGTATTGGTCGAGATATCTATCGGGGGTCTGAAACAAAGTCCATTCAAAAATGTATATCTGGCAAAAAATAACGAACGATGACATATGCCTATACAAAGTGCAGTTTGAGCAAGTATGTGCCTCGCTGTAAAGGAAATATAATGATTTAAGTTTATTAAACCAAATAAACCGTCTTCCCCAGTTTGCTTAAATCAGTCATAAACATTATTCAGAAAAATCTTATTATGCTAACCATGCTTTATAACGGCCAACTTTGCAAGTTAATACTATCACAGGTATATCTTTACAAAACATAGCACATGGTACATACTATATTGCGTTACACAAAGCCATTGGGCCTTTCATTAGTTTAAACATATTTTGTTTTTCAAAATTGCATTGAATTATAAAAAAAACGTATTTAAGGTCAAACAAGTAACGTCATTTGAATTTACTCATACTTTGCAATCATATACATACATATATATATATATGATCTAACACAAGTGTCCATTACCATTATTAAATATTACACATATATAGGTAGTATACATTGTATAAATTTGATTAAGGGCGTAGCCCCAATTTAAAAAAAAAAATATCTCTACCCAATGCAATGCTATCTGATGAAGAATTCTTAGTTTTAATTATTGAAAAAATGGTCCCTTGGCAAATTTTAGGGGGGGGGACGCCGACTGACACGAATGTTGCAAGAGTGTTATATAGTAAAGCTACCACAATACCCTGTGGTATTCCACTCTCAGACCATTGTATAAATGTGCTGACTGTTGAATAAATATATGTTACATTTGTATATACCACTAGTGGAATATGACCTTCCGGACTTTTGATTGGTTGAGAAGTTGAACTTTGCCTGGAAATCACGTGGGTCAATGCAACATGCTGATTGTTGACGTCGTCACAATTTGGCGGTAGTATATACGAGATGATGTGTTTTCGCGCAAATATCATCCGCGGTTCACAGAAAACAACACTGCCACTTTAACTTAATAGTATTCTGGTAGAAACAGGTCAAACGACTCGTGGTTGCTGGATATGGAATTTATTTCACTCTCGCTAAAGCTCGTGTCTAATATAAGTTTCCATATATCAGTTAGCATCTTAATCACTGGAAGCCGTAATGATATTGGTTAAGTTTACCTAAAAAATCCAACGTGTAAAATGCTATAATTTTAGTACACTCACATATATATCGTGCCTATAAAGACAATATAAATACAGTGTCCTACTTCTTGTAACTTCAATCTCATCAAGGATGATCAAGTAATCTTCGACCGCCATGTGAAGGAGGTCAAATTCAAGGAAATGTCACGACCTCAAAGTGGGAACCGAGGTAATGCGAAAAGAAAAAAAAGAAAAACACAGCACACTAATAAGCAGATTAAGAACGGCAACCTTCGTTTCATCATTAAGTCCCTGCCCGACTTTTTTCATAGACATGCACCTCTCCCATTCTTGTGTTGAAAGCTTGCTCGTTAACAACTGTAATCTCGATATCAAGAGTACGCCGAAGAATAACGATTCAACTGCTACCACCATATAAATTCTTAAAGTTGAAATACTATCATTAATGTACGGTAAAAGTCAATATTTTTGCTCGTGGAATTTTTCTATTAGTCAGCCTCCAAACTGTTCGCGATGTGGGAATTTTCACGCTCCAGTCATGCTGTTTTGCACAGTGCACCCATAATACTATTATACGGTGTAGAGTTTGAGTGGTGTTAAATTAGTTCGCGTGTGGTAATATTCGCGGAGATTTAATGCCAGCTAATTTCCAGTAGATTAGTGGATGTACGAGCAAGGATTTACGCAACTAGTATCTATTGCGTGCAATGTTGCATACACGTACCCGTAAAAACTAATCTTGTGATTTACTTTATACAAATAGACAAACATAATTTGTGTATATTTAGCCAAGGATCAGGACATACAGCAGGGTACAGAAGTGTAGTTAAATGTGTAAAATTTACAGTCTTCATTGACATATACTCGACAACCATTGTTCCGCTAACTCGATAATTATCTCATAACTTTACATGAACAGTCGCATTCTTTGTGAAAAACACAACAAAAGCTAGGATGAAATATACTTAGTAAGATATAGTACAAATGATTGAATTCCTGGTTGACAATATCTTTGTTGAGTTCGGAGGAAAGATTTTCCAAAAGACTATTGGCATTCCAATGGGAACTACCTGTGTCCCTTTTTTGGCTGAATTGTCAGGCGGAGTAGCAAAAACCTTGCAAAATATTTCAATTTCACTTTCAGTTTCGGGTATATCGCCGATGTGTTGACTATAAACAATAAGAAGTTTGCTGACATAGTCGATCGTATATACCCTACTGAACTAGAGATTTAAAAGACACAACAAACTCTCCTACATCAGCCTCTTACCTCGATCTTTACTTAAACTATGACCAACACGAGCAGCTTCCTACTAAGCTGTATGATACACGTGACAATTTCGATTTTCCGATCGTTAATTTTCGATTTCTTGATAGTAACATCCCTGCTTCTCCATCTTAAGGTGTTTACATGTCGCAGTTGATTCATTATCATAGGGCTTACTCTCACAAATAAAACTTACGACACGGGGCTTCGAGAGATGCATGGAGATTCTTTGACGTTTTTGAGTATGCTTATTAGTGTGCTTACTTGTTGTGATTGAAAACGGTGACTCGGTGCTCATTTTGAGGACTTGATGTTTATTTTGATAACGGGTGTCGGCGATGAAGCAGAAGAAGCTTACGCTTCAAGAACACCTGGTCTTATTCGCTTGTACTTTTACGAGGGTCACCATGTAAATATTTTCTTTGTTCATATTTTGCCTCTAGTTTAATCGGTTTTGAGTTCGGATTATGGTTTTGCTGACGTTTTGGTATTTGGCTCTGTTTGGGTTTTTATTTTTTGTTTCAGTGACTAATGAAAGTTTAAGCTGTTTTGAAGGAAATTTAACGAAATGTTATGAAGCATACATATTTTACTTGTTTACTTGATCATACAAAAAATGAACGATTTTTTTATAAATTAAACTTCAAATTCAATAAAACACAACCTCAACATGAAGGCATGACGATATACATTGTCAACATGTGCGTTGAACTTGAAAGTAATTAAAATTACAAATTAGGCAACCATCATTTAACCTACTTAATAGTTATATATCAGTAAGAACATCTTTGACAATGTTTCCAATTAGAATTTAACACTATGCATGCTTGAAAGGTTCAAAGCAAACTAAATATGACAGAGAAGCTTCTTTTATCAAGGATTCTAGTGTCTATCATATGGACTTTAGAAAATGTGTAATATATACATTGGTATATGCATTTGTTTATATGTATTTATTCAAAACGGTAGAATTGTGATAGGAAACTCACAGTATAATCTTCGGATCAACCACACTAAGTGCATATCATACAGTGTATTTAAAAATCAAACAAATAACATAGAAACACAAATGACGATGGAAGACTAGCTTTGACTCGTGCTCTAAACATGCCTTGAACTCACAATCTACGGCATGCCAAGACAGAAATGCCCAGGACATGCATCGTCCTACAATCACCCCCCCCCCCCCCCCCCCCAATATTATGGGACAGAGGTATGATAAATTGCTCACGTATTTCAATGTTAGTTTTATAGCTATGATTTTTTTTATAGATTGGTTTGTTGTTATCAGAACAAAAACAAAATACGAAAACAGCATATTTTATCATAATAAATTTGAGAAGCAGGGACATGCGCGACATAATTAATAGGCATTATATGTATTGATTTTTTTGTATTTCAGATAATTCTATTTTTATTTTCTATTTTCATTTTAAATACTTTCCTATATATTCTAGTCTTTCCGTTATTATATCTCTGTATTTAGTGCTACAGATGTAAGTACTTAAATGTTTTTTTATAAACATGGTTTGGTGCTGATTGTTCAAAATAGTGATATTTCAATTTTCCAAACTGTTAATCATCAAATTTCATGAAAATGTTCATAACAGAGGTAAGTCTCAGGTAAAAATCAAGATAAAAAGAGATATCATATATGAAACAGTATATACATTGTAAGTGTTTTCCATTTGTTTCCTAAAAAACACCTTGCTGTTGTTGAAAAAATGTTGGCGTTTAGAGAATTAATTTATTCGGTGTACTAACGTTATGTGTTCCTATGCCAAAGGTAGTGGACACCGAGTGAGCATGATGTTTGATCAATGTTTGTTTTGATAAAAATACTGCCACATGAAGGTAACATTAGCCATTCAAAGGTGCTTAACAATACAAAGTTAATTACACAATTAATATGACACATTTTTGAGGAATTCGCTTGAGCTGCCTTATCAGGCGTTAACTACAAGACCTATGGCACCTGGTGAATATCTCCCTATGTGTGTATGCTTGCGTAGGTACTGGAAAAGTATTGTGTTATGTTGGTTTAAGGAATATGCTTCCAACGGTATATAAAACCACACGGATACCACAGTATCCACCAAAGACCATTTTAAACTTCACTTTGTTTTTTCAATGATGTTGGCTGGAGACGAAACGCTCTCTAGTCCATGCATGTTGCGATTTCGGAAATCAAAACCAGGCCGCACTGCCGGTCGATATGGAACATTTACATCTTTCACGCAAGCAGTTCGAAATTAGCCAATTATGGATATACTTCTATTTTAATTAGTACTTAAAAGTGGTTTAATGGTTAGAATATTTATGTTATAATAACAATATTGTATACTCACGTCAGTGTACCTTTAAACTGGCTCGTTCGACGTTGAATTAACTTTAACATTCACAATAAATCTGCTTTACAACCCACAGGTATATTTAGGTAGTTATGTTAACGAATTAATTCTCCCTCCTTCTCGTGATCCAGGAAGTTTGAATAAATTATCTTTATTTAACTTCTCAATAGCTAAAGTCATTGCGCAATGACAAGGGGTAGAATAACACCCATTGTAGTGTCTATTTGTAGAATTGTATGTGCTAGATTGCTGTGGGTCTCAGTGTGTGACATAAGTTTATATACCTACGGGTTCTAACATAAGTATTGTATCAAATACGCTTTTGTCTCTTTCAATAAATTACCACAACTAAAACTTGTAAGAAATACTCTGTAAATTTTTACCAAGGCAATACTTTATTAATTTTCATTTTGAAAACATATACAGTCGAACCTTAATTGTTATCTCGATGTCGATGATAAAACCAAATTAACTTGAATGTTTAGTGATGCGTTTAGCCGGGCCCATTGGAATATTTTTATTAAAGCGGGGTCTTCGAGTTATACGTATTTGATCAAATTAAGTCAACTGAAACCTGTAGAACTTTTCAGAAACTCTTTCGGAGTAGTTTTCATCGCTGTTTTTGTCATTAATCTTAGTTTTTTTATTTGACGAGAAATGCAAAATTATACAAAAATGTCTCAATGTGATCAAGATGGCAACCATAACACTTGATCATAGTATTCATCAATGATGTAGAAACAGAATGATCAGGTGCGTCAAACCCCTTGAAATTATGAATTAAGAAATAAAATCAAATATAAGTTCTGTACATTTCAAAACGTGTACTAGGAAAGTGTGTAATATTAACCGTGTTACTACTCAAAAGAGATAACTGTGGTAATGGATGCTTCAACAAACCTCGGGGACTAAAAAATCCACCAGCAGAGTCTACCCTAGTCTACCCTATTCCACCCTTTCTATCTAGAACAGGATATATTACCTACGACATGGTTTATCGAATTTACCCGAAATTCTATATATATATATACATAGATCGATTTTTCAGACGAAAGTACCATTTTGAAAGGACAATATGTCACAGCAGTGTAAAAAAAAGGCAAAAACTAATAATGTAGAAGTTAATACGATAATAAAAGACACATATCAAGAACATCAAAACAGAATACTGAAATACATTGCTGTAAAATGTCAATGTAGAATTAGTGTGTAGTATTTATAGAAACATGAAACATGTCAAAGATATGCGTCGTAAGATTTTTCTCAAGACGAATACGTACCGCTATGTAGTACAGCCATCTAGACAGGTCGAGAAATACATAGGGTGCGTTGCCGAAGACAATGAAGAAATATTCGTGAAGTACTGTGATTCGCTGTTGTCAAAATTAAAAATAGATTTTTTGGTTAACGCATTTCAACTGGTTCGTAAAATCCAGTCAACTTAAGATTGACTGAATAAACAATAAAACAGTTCAATTCAGAACGAGATAGAGAGAAAGATAGAGATACGGACAAAACAAAATAGAGGATTAACTCATGCCATTTCATGTCATCAAAACATATTATTCTACCACACAATCACATCATCCAGGCTTCACCGTATATGAAGGAAGGAATAAAAGTACAAACATGTAATGGAATCATTCTGTGCATTTCATGAATGAACCAAATCAGTTTCCGAAACATGAAACAAAATGTTTACTGTGTTCCTTATTCGACAAGATGTTTCCGGTTTATTTTTCATTCCGTAATATTAATCAACCAATTTTATCAATCCGATCAATACTATTAAGGAAGAAAAACACACACCAAGGTACAAAATTGTTCGTACCATGAGTTAACGATGTATGAACGATGTGCCCACTTTATTTGTGTTCGATACTACAACTTTAGTGCTCTCGCCTCCTTGTATGTGATTTTGACAGTGCACTTTCAAACACAACTCTCCCGTACATGCAACGGTATAAGTCTTATACTTCTTGGTGTTGTAGTGGTGCAATAAAGGAATGTAAGTATCATGTGACTATTATGCAATATTATTTGAATAGCTTAATAATTTTTGTTGCTTTATTAATCACGAAAATAACTAACCATAGTATATGAGATATTATGATAAACACCTGATAAAAACACCAATATGTTTGGTGTTTGAAAAATATTCCACTGTCATGTTTTCCAATATCGTTACATAGTTTAGCATGGGCAAATATTTTTTTAATTAAAAACCATCCCTTGCTAATTATACCAATCGTATCATTTTTAATTAATGTTTACAGAACAAGGGCCCTTACAAGGAGTTTTGAGTGTGCAAGAGACTTTTTCATACCATCATCTCATTGCATTTCCATTTTATCATCCTAACCAATTGTTTAACATCTGCCATTGAATACGGACAAAACATACCTGATTTTCTCAGCGACGTTCTCTAAAGAGCATAAGGTTGGCTCACACGTTACACATTTTATAACTCAGATAATGCACAAGTGACCAGTCAAATCATAAAGAGTATTGCTTTATTTTAATTTATTTCAGACAATTTTATTGAAAAAATAGAAAGAATTTGACAAAAAGAGCTGTCAATATTTGTCATCTCCTAGTCAGAAATTATGAACATATTTTTGATATATTATTAGGACGAAAAGAGGACTTTTACATGCACATATAGATTATAAATGCTGATATATAGTGATGCAAGGGGAGTAACTCAGACGGTTAATTGTTAATAAGTTAATCTTGTTTTAAACAAGCATTCCCATTGGCTTAAAACATTATGTTATCAGCCCATAATGTAAAAAATGACGTAGACGTTTTCAACGTCTGTTTTGATTGGCTGACGAAGCAGCGTAAGAATGTGTAAGAGAAAAGAATCCATGAATAAAGTGAATTTCGCAGGGCATATATTAAATTATAAGGATTAACTTCAATCTATTTTTTTGTTATGGGGTTATAACACAAAAAACTGGAGTGTACTCTCATCATAAACCGCTTTGCGGTTTACTTAGAGTACACTCCATCTTTTGTGTTACAATTTTGTATATACCAATAAGATAAAGATAGATTCAATTAATCCCTAATTACATAACTAGGGATTCTGATCATAATGGTCTTAGCAACAAACGGACATGGATCATTTATCTAAGCAGACCCTGGATCCCTACCATACAAAAAATCCAGAAAATACCAAAGTTTCAAAAATCATAACCCAACCTCAAAATAAATTTAACAATGAGCAGATTATAAACAAAGATTAAAAGATTAACACGGAGACCCTTGAAAAATGTCTAACAGAATACGACTAGGTGTTCCAGAAGAGTAATTTGAGTATTCTGCTTAATTGACGACATCCTCCTTGTAGATCTATGTCACATCCAAGTAAATATATAGCGTCCTCATTCACAGCATGTAGGCTTCCTAATGATCAAACAAGATATAGAAAATCGAGAAATGCGACCAGGAGGACAACCATATTCTTGTTCATAGTCTCTATCACCCTGGATTTATCGAATCCCTGTGACGTCACTTTGTTCGTCAGCAGCCGATATAATTATGTCACAATAAATCTTTATATCTAAAGTCAGTCATAAAATAACAAAATAATTAGATAAACATGTTTTCGTTAAATTTAAAATCAAAATCATTGCAACCATGTTAGCTGCGTTCGGAATCGAGTTACAGTACAGTTGAACCTCGTTATCTCAAAGTCGACGGGACCATAGTTACTTCGAGTTAAACGGGGTATTCGAGTTATATGATTTCGAGATAAAGAGGTCCGGCTATAAATGCAATTTAATGGTATTCACATAAACTTTAAAAAAGAGTGTGTAACATTTTAGCATCACCAGCATAATCGACATATATTTTTGTTAATATCTACTAACTTCTTTTAACTTTTAGCCGATCCATTTTACACATATCTATATGAAGTGAGTTTTAAAACAAATGCAATGCAATTAAATTCAACATCTTGGTATATTGATGGTGTTTAATCTTTCAACAACCAATATCTCCAAGGTTTTTTTCAGAACTATGAGCAAGTTTCATCGTCGCCATTTTTGTCTCATCCAGAAATATTCTGTATCTTTGTGTGATATGAAGATGGACGCTTTTCAGTTTGCTTATTTGCGTGTTTACTTGCTGTGATTGACAATGATGGCTCTGTTCTCATTTTCAGAATTGATGCTTTCTTGGACGTGACCAGTATAACATGGCGGGTGTCGTCGATGAAGCAAAACACGCTTACTCTTCCGGAACACCTGGTCTTATTCTCTTGTACTTTTACGAGAGTTGCCATATAAATCTTTCCTGTGTTCATATTGTGTCTCTAGTGTAATCGATGTTGAGTTCAGATTATGATATTGTTGGCTCTTTGGTATTCTCTTGTTATGACTAGGGGCAAGTTTTATGGTCGCCATCTTGTTCTCATCCAGAAATATTCTGTATCTTTGTGTGATATGAAGATGGACGTTTTTTAGTTTGCTTGTTAGTGTGTTTACTTGTTGTGATAGCAATGATGACTCGGTTCTCATTTTGAGGTGTTTGAAATGACTCTTGCCAAATTCAGAGACTAGTAATAAGGTTACAAGGTCACTGAAGAGTCCTAGGAAGACGAAACAGCTGTATGATGCAGTTTAATTTAATTTTTCGGCATACTGTATCTATTACTAAATTTAAGAGGTGCAGCATATGTGGGTGTTACGTGGTCTTACAACAAGACTTAAGCGGAATTCAGCTTCAGCTTTTTAATTCAAAATCAGGTGCAAGAGTAAAAGAATTTATCTCTCCTGTGTGGCGTAGAAATCTGTGAGAAATCTCCGCACAAGATTAATTAGTTTTAGCGAGAGGCTACGATGTAATGTGAACTCAATGGCAGATGAAATGTCCGACTTATCTGTATGCATGTCTTCAATCAGGAATGATGTGTCATACAAACATATATGTACACATGTCTTCAATCAGGAATGATGTGTCATACAAACATATATGTACGCATGTCTTCAGTCAGGAATGAGGTGTCATACAAACATATCCTGTACATGTGTCTTCAATCAGGAATGATGTGTCATACAAACATATTTGTACACGTGTCTTCAATCAGGAATGAGGTGTCATACAAACATATTTGTACACGTGTCTTCAATCAGGAATGAGGTGTCATACAAACATATTTGTACACGTGTCACCAATCAGGAATGAGGTGTCATACAAACATATTTGTACACGTGTCTTCAATCAGGAATGAGGTGTCATACAAACATATTTGTACACGTGTCTTCAATCAAGAATAAGGTGTCATACAAATATATCTATACATGTGTCTTCAATTAGGAATGATGTGTCATACACAAACATATCTGTACACGTGTTTTCAATCAGGAATGAGGTGTCATACAAACATTTATGTACGTGTGTCTTCAATCAGGAATGAGGTGTCATACAAACATATTTGTACACGTGTCTTCAATTAGGAATGATGTGTCATACAAACATATTTGTACACGTGTCTTCAATCAGGAATGAGGTGTCATACAAACATATCTGTACACCTGTCTTCAGTCAGGAATGAGGTGTCATACGAACATATTTGTACACGTGTCTTCAATTAGGAATGAGGTGCCATACAAACGTATCCTGTACACATGTCTTCAATCAGGGTATTCCATAATTCAATATATGTATTACATTTTTTACCAGTGAAATATCAGAAAATATCAACTTGATTAAACGTATATCCTCACAAATGATGATATAAGTTTCGGTCAAATAACATTGCGCACAATTTTGTGTCCTATTTTTTCATTATTCTGGAATCAGATCATATAAAGTTAGGAAATTTAAATTTTAAAGTATTTTGGAAACTATTAGAAATAATGGATTTTTATCAATATATTTTTAACTAAAAATAGAACTTCATTCTGTGGTGTATTAATATTCTTCATACGCCCTATGCACTCCGTCCCGACCAGTTTTAACCACACATTTTGAAAAAGAAATCAGACTTTTGGGAATTTTGAAAATGTAATAAAAAGAAAATTCAATGGTTTCCCATTAAATATCAAATATATTTAACGAGTATAGCAGATTTAATTTTATATTTTCACGAGTGCGTAGACGAGTGAAAATATAAAAAGAATCTGCCATACGAGTGACAGGAAACCATTGAATAGCCTCTATATATAACATTTGTTTATGTCACACTGTCATGATATTATTTTATTAAGGATAGATTATCTCCCTCTAGTAATACGTTTAAGTAGATTTCCATTAGTTATTCGTTGTGATATTTGTTAAAGTTTTTAAATATATTTTAGCACTACTTGAAGATGACAGTGCAAGTTAAAGACTTTCAACTGAGCATTTTTAAAGTTTCTATTACGTTTTTGAGTATGCTTATTAGTGTGTTTACTTGTTGTGTTGACAATGATGAGTCGATTCTCATTTTGAGAACTTATTGTTTACTTGGATGTGACCAAGATTTACATGGCAGGCGCGTTGAGGAAGTAGAATACACTTACTCTTCTGGAACACCTGGTCTTATTCTCAAGGGTTTCCATGTAATATTTCCCTTTATCAAATGTTGACCCTAGTGTAATCGATTTTGAGTTCGGGTTAGGGTATTTGAGTATTTTTTCTTTTAATGTAATTTTGATTTTTTGGGGTTTTTTTTTCGATTTTTATATTTTCCCCAGTTTGATTTTTTCTCATGTGAATGTTTTCACAATTTACCATAGTATTTCAGTGTAACACGGGTAAAGATTATCGTTAACATTTGTGAATTATGAATGAAACGATTAAGGAATGACCCGAATCCTAATTTTAATACTAACTTCACTGAAACTGTGTGAAACTTTCTTGTATTATATATTCCTAATGTAATGCATGTTGATTCTTTTTAATTGTTTTAAAAGCGCATGTTATGTCTTCTTGCAATTAAGGTAATTTGATACTATCTCTGTCAATTTTCAGCAAGGGGCTGCGATGGCCGAGTGGTTAAGGTGTCCCAACATTCTACCAATAGCCCTCCAACTCTTGGTTACGAGTTCAAAACCCACGTGGGGTAGTTGCCAGGTACTTGACAAAGGTCGGTGGTTTTTCTCCGGCGGGTACTCCGGCTTTCCTCCACTTCCAAAACCTGGCACGTCCTTAAATGACCATGGCTGTTAATAGGACGTACAACAAAATAAACCAAACTAAACTTTTCAAACATGTTATTCATTTTGTAATCAGACAAAACTGATAATATTTATGTAAGAAAAACAAACAATGAAAATGCATTTTTTCATTTATTTTGCAGACAAACAATAAAATAGGAATGTTGCTATCGACAACTAAAGCTTCTATTCTACAAGTATTTGTATATAATATTGCATAAAAACGTCCGTATAGATATGTAGAAAACATTCAAACCGAAGTTCCGTATGAAAATGACCATTCACATAAGTACTGCATTATAATGATGGAAAATAGTAGTTTGTAATTTTTAGCGTTTGTCAAAACCATTCGTCACTGGGGGGAAATTAATATTGCATTATGCAACTATGGTGTCGAGAATGTGTCTTTTTCATGTCTCTGCATTAAGGTTAATTTCTGAAAGTCAGATATTCTGAATAAATCAAATGTTCCAATTCTTTTCAAGAAAAAAAAGGATAGAAAGGACACTTAACTAACTCCTTAATATTAAAAGGCGCCATTTTGATTTATCTGTATCATTCTTAAATATGGATAAAACTAATTATGAAATTAAACTTCATAAATTTGGTAAATATGAATGAATAAATAATGATATATTAACGAGAGATGATATCTGATTTTTTATGTCTGATAAATATTTTAATCAGAATAAACAATAATTGATCCTTCTTTGAAGACTAGTATGACGGTAAAACATTTAAACTATATAAAATACAGTTGAGCTGAACTTGCATACTGTAAACCAACTTATTTTCGCGGCGACTTCAATTCGCGTTTTCATATGAAACTACTATTTCGCGATGATTTAATTTCGCGATAAATACGGTCGTAAATCTTTGGTGCAATACAGTTAAGTACTCCTTCAGTTGGCATACATCTGGTTGAGACTATTTTGCGGCGATTAATTGTCGCGAATTTGTATCAACCGCGAAACACGCGAAAATAAGTTGGTCTACGGTATGCAAAAATGGTCATTAATAACACAATTCAATCTAAAAAATAAAAAAAGTGCAAAAAACATTCTTTGCATATGGCTCTTGAATAAATGCATCGTTCCATTGCACTGAACGAAAAGACATAAATGGCCGTTGTTTCGGCACCAGCATCTCCTGTATGACATGCTTGAAATGCTGAGAAATAAAAGACAGAATTCATTTTGAAGACAAACAGTGATTGAAAAGCTATTTTGCGAGCTTTCAAAAACAACAGTGCTGTTGTCAAACAAAGTGTGTTATTAACAAATGTCTCGACTGTAAACGGCTAAAACATTCACTATGAATCACTGGGCCGAATAGTATGAAGAAGTTTCAGATAATTGCACTGTAATACTGCAGAAACTCATTTAAAATGTTTATGGTTTAACTTTTCCATTGCTTTGTTACAAATATGTAAAATGTCCTACCTTGGTTGTTGATCAATGTGTTCAACAAACATGATTGACCTAATTAATTTCAAATTCATGTCAGTACAAAAACAAGATAGAGAGAAAAAGTGAGAAAATATTCCTCATTTATTTCCCGTCTGTTTACTGAAAACCGCGAAACTTGTGTTTTTATATACAATGTTATCAACACATTTAAAATAAATATATCTCATAACGTACTTTTTAACACCATTTCGATGAAAATATACAAGTTAAGTCGAACATCGTTATCTCGAAGTCGACTGGACCATCGGAAAACTTCGAGTATTCGAGTTACATGAGTTTGAATACTAGTGTAAAGCTTGGCCGGGACCGACAAAATACTTCGAGTTAAGCGGGGTCTTCGAGTTATACGAATTCGAGATAAAGAGGTTATACTGTATAGTAGATTTAAAGACACGTCTTCTCTGTTTTGTAACTTACAACATTTTCAACGTCCGTTTTCTACATCCTAAGTTGCAATTAATATAAGCTACTATATATATACTGTTTAGAATATAGATATATCAATCTTTATATATCATAATGCAAAATGACTATCTCACTAATGTATTCACCGATGTAACAGTAATCATGTTTCAATCCTTAGACTTGTTCGTGTGGAAGCCGTACCATAGTAGGCCCCTATCATTTCTAAACAAATACTTCAGTTCCGACCTAACTGCACTGAAAGTTAGTCTTCTTCTTTAGAACAAATTTCCATTGTTCATTTATCTCACCAAAAATTGTATTGCATTACGAAAAACATACCATATCTTTTTCATTCGACTTATTTTCAAATCAAATTGAAATATTCAAATTTGATATCCGTAAAACGTAATTACATTTTCAAGCAGAATGTTTTCTTCTGATATAATTAAACACACCGTGAAAATCGTTTTCAAAACTATCATTCAATATATGTCCTCAAAAGTGTAAGCACAAACACTAACTTCCGGAATAGTTAAGAGCGAACTGCATTGTTTTCGGAGAAATTGGGTCCTGTTGTTTTTATCGCATCATCTCATATTAATCAACATTGATTTCAAATATGAAATTATGTACAATTCATAAATATGTATATTTTTTTTTTTTAACTTTACCTCGTATTAACTTAACCAATATTTTTTAAGAATATTTCAGATTACAATCCTCCAACATAATCACGAGATACGGCTAACATATGAACAGAAAAACGAAATGCAGCCTCGTTATCCAAAATCTCAACATGATTAGCACTCAGTCCATTGGCTGCGTAGCATCACGTGACTCTAGCATCCTTTTGGCCCATCCAATACCTTCTGGATAAAGTCTGAAAAGGGAAATGATAAAGTACATTAATCTTAAATAATATTGAAATGTATGTTGTGCTATAATTCCTGTATTTTAAATCATTTACCTCTGAAGACACATTCGAACTCTTCCAATGCAATGGTTGGAATAGTTCATTTTGAAATTTCAGGGGTAAATGAGTTATTGAAGGAGAAGTTACATTGTAAGTGATACATTGTAAGTAAGTAAGTAAGGAGGGAGGCGGAAAGGGAGGTAGGGAAAAGGAAAGACTAATTTCAAAGATTGATAAGAAGGAGTTAAGAGGACTCCGACACACCGGCTTTCGGTATAATTGCTCTTTTTAAAGATTCCCGGGAGAAATTATATACTTTACACCATGTTTTAGAAAAAGTACGAACCATTCCGGAAGTCACATCCTTTGTTCGTTTTTAACTTCTAACACCAATATAATACATTATTATTCAAGTGGGCAAGATATAACTATAGCCTGGATCTACATGTAGTGGGTGTAGACCCAGGGAAGCTAACACCCATTCAATATAAAGATAAAGAAACACAAACTATTTCTATAAATCCTATGATGTAATCAAAGATTTTTTTTTAATTCCGAATAATATGTATCATGCTATACTTTGTCGGATCACTAGTTAGAAGACCGTCGGTTTCCCATGGTGACACTGCTCTTAAGTTTGTGACACAAGCGTAAAAGCAGTGTCATGAGGGTTTCCGACGATGAAGTTAGACCAGTGCTACGGAAATAAGATCAAACCCTATCTGTTGAACATTCAATGTATCCGTAGATGAAAGTGTTGCAACCCAATGTTGGACAGTGGCGATATACTGTTCAGTGATATTTTTATTTGTTTTTTTTTTTTGGAGGGGGAACATATATGCTTCACAAACCAGTCATGCTCATAAGTGATCGAATATGACTCTATATAACAGTACACATTGATTCTGTTTTGCCCTTGAATTGCGTATAACGGTTGTAAATAACATCACACAAATATGACTTGTGGGGAGGTATTTCAATTATCAATAATGTTCTTAATTCACAAGACGGCCAATGGACCTGCATCGCTCAACTGGAAATAAATAAGAGAATACCGAAGCGTTAACAAAATCATTATCCAAACTCAAAATCGATTAAATCAGGGGCAAAATATGAACAAAGGAGAGATTAGCATGGAGACTCTTGTAAAAGTATAATAGAATAAGACCAGGTGTTCAGAAAGAGTAAGCGTTTTCTGCTTCATCGACGACACCCGCCATGTAAATCTTGGTAAACGAATTCCCCTATTGCACGTAATAGACACTTGCAAGTCACCCGGCATGTTTTTTTCTTCTATTTGTGTAGCATATATGATCTACATTTCTCATTAAAGATAGTTTATAGCATGTTTTGACCACAATTAACGAACAATTTAGAAAATTACGTGGCAAAAGTAAGACACAGACTTCGA
This sequence comes from Mimachlamys varia, assembly GCA_947623455.1. Taxonomy (NCBI): domain Eukaryota; kingdom Metazoa; phylum Mollusca; class Bivalvia; order Pectinida; family Pectinidae; genus Mimachlamys; species Mimachlamys varia. The sequence goes on from OX392541.1 coordinate 15,816,890, forward strand.
CATGTTTTTTTCTCCAGCATATATAATCTACATAAACAATTTTATTTCTTCCGAAAGATGATGTTGTTTTTTTCCCCATAATTAACGAATAGCTTAGCAAAAAACATGGCAAAGCAATTTCCGTGATAAGACATAATGCGTACCAAGTTTTGAATAATTTATTCCGTTACATTTTATCCACGTGTAAGCGATGAGAAAATTGTTCTCACGACAACCCCAGAAATACTGTGTGATAAACTGTTTATCATCTATATATAACTACCTTATATATTTATTAATATAAGACATGTCAATTAAAAACCATAGTTTTGAAACGACTTCTAGGGTCATCGATCGCGATCTGTCTATGGCAAACGTAAACTGTCTATGCGCGGAGGAATACCATGAACACTAAAATTATGTGAAAAAAAAATAATTTGAAAACGGAGATATCGCAATTGGCTTTCTTATATGCATATTTACGCTTGAAATGGTGTTTTTATTTTCAAAATATTTCTTCATTAGTTTTTTTTTATGACGGACTATTTTCTTACGCGGATCACTTTTGCTGGGATACTACTTCCGGAAATGACGTCATGTATTCGCGAGCAGACGTTTTTGTTTTTGAGAAAATACATTCTCAAGTGCTGTAAAATAGGAAAATTTGTTCTCAAGGTCTTCTCAAGTCGTTCCCAACTTCTTTTCACACTGTCAGATCTACTCCTATAACATAAGAGGCCGCTGGTCGGCCTTTTTATTATCGGATATGATTTTGCCGACTGCGACCTCTTATTTCCGAAGCACCAATTCTTTGATGCAGATTCCGCCCTCGATTGAAGGGGAATGAAATCGGCTTGAAAAAACCTACTTCAGTGATTGACAGTTCATAAAAACGGTGTCTACTCACGTTTTATGTAATTACGATCCCATATGTATGTCAAAGATACAATTATATAGAATATTACGGACCGTCAAACGCGAAATACAAGACCAAGCGGCTGAAGCACCTCTCCGGCTTATTTTTCAACATGGCTTCCTCGGTTGATAAAAATTAGTACAGGGTTTTTTAAACGGAACGAAATGAGACAGAACTTGGTTGTATTCCGCTTGTAAAAATTGTATGTATTTCCATTTTTGTATTAACCGCAAAAACCACGTGATATTTAAATTTACTTCCGACAATGTTGTCTGCTTCACTTCGACATAAGAAAAACATTATTTGTATATAATTGAGTGTTTGACACAAAATTCTCCTGATTTCATGATGGATTTATGGAAAGGAATGCTATTTGGACTTTGTTGATCATTTAAATGTAATAATCGTCAGCATCGGGAAAATCAGCTATGGGCAGTTAGAGGTTACACGGCGCCTGTCAAAAAATATCTTGCCGTGTTAAACCTCTAACATTGTTGGAGTATGTCAGATCATGATATTGAGTTTATCATTATACCGGTAGGTGGTATAAATCAGTATAAAGATGATAAAAAGTTTATGCAGTTTCTAACCGTTCTTCTATATAGACGGGTTGTAATATATCGTTGCAGTTCTGGTATAGCTTATATATTATGCAATATATTGCTACCTTGTTATTACGAAACACTCACCTTCATATTTAATATTGCCGTCCAAATCAGCTTGTATGTCTGTGAGTTCTAAAATGTCATCCAATTCTCTATCTTCTAATCGGTCACCTGTCAATCAAAATACCAATCTACATATGTGTTACGTCATCCATATATATATGACTATACATTTTGTATAAGTTGAACGCGAGACACAAAGGTGATGTCACCTTCAAAATTAAATATTTACATTAAAAAAGCAACGACACCGCGTGCCATTTTAGAGACAGTAAATGACACCCAGCACGCGACGATTATGACGTCATTGTTTTGGCAAAGAAAATGTGACGCTTCGACGTCAAAATGGCTATTTCGTTTTACGAATTAAAATGACGATAATGAATAATTAACCGGTTTGTAATCTTCAAAACACAGTTATCAGCATCGCGATTAAAAAGATTTTCCCTGGGTGTGCCTCCAGTTTTGCCATGGCATATTCCAGGGGTGTATGTGAACGTAACTCCAAGATATTAGATACAGCCTTTACATTGGACGAGTTCAAATGTGTCTTCAGGGGTGAATGAATTGGTATTACTTCCTCACTTTATACAGAACTACTTTAAACTTACATCTAAATTTATAAATCAAAGGGCTTTCACGCACCTGACCCGTCTGCTTCTACATTAGTTGAGAAATTTTGGATTCCCACCTTTTGGCTCCTAGCATCATTGAAGAGTCCTAGGAGGACTATATTTCTCATACTGAAACTATTACTAAATTTAAAAGGTGCGGCAGATGTGTGTGTTACGTCATCTTTTATGTGCTAAACTAATGCGACAACACTTAAATAACACGATTCTACATCAAATATTTGAAGTATACCTATTGCTGTTAGCATATGCCGTGCCTCCCCCAAGGAAATGAAACCCATGCCCTCTCTATCAAACGACTTGAAGGCCTCCATGAATTCAGCTTTTGTTCCTGTGTCCTTCTCTTTCACAATTTGTTTAACAATTGGCAAAAACTCCTCGAAAGAATACTGTTTCTCGCCTGTAAAAAGAAAGCAATTGTATTAACAGTGCTCCGAGAGAGAGCTTGTATAAGCCTTGCCTGTTTTTCAATCCTTCTAAATCTTATTGTTTCTATAAATTATTTGGAAAGGAAAATGAACTAACAGTGTCCAAACGTCGGTTTGAATTTTCCTGACTTTGTTTATGGATGGATTTTGACAATATTTAGCCATGTGTACAGCAATATCAATAGTTTCTTCTCATAATATTCGTTTGATTTTCCGAGATGTAATTATGGAGCAACATAGAATTATAAACACTGATAATTTCAATGTGACACCATTTTGCTATATAATGTTACCAAAAATGACGTCCAAATGGCGTCTCAAAAATGGATTTTGTTAATAATAAATTATGATTTCTTTGATTATACACAATAGAAAACTCAAATATTATGAGATAAAGCAGGAAACAATTCTTTATAAGCATACAAAATGTTTTTAAAAATTCATTGAAAAAGGTTGGAAATACAAAGAATTTATAGCAAAATAGGCAACTGTTTCCATACTTTTGGACCAGTACTGTAGATGTCTTACCCATTTTTTTCGTGCCCCCTGTCTTATGGATAAGTGTGTCTGTGGGGTTAAGACCGCAGCACCGCAGAAGGTCGCCGACTTTAAATGCATCTATTAGCCCGTCTCGACCGTCCCAAAAGTCGAAAAGGTCAAATACATCCTTCATGTCTGGAAAAATAAAAAACAAATATGAGCATGTCATCAAATCATTCAAAAAGGTCAAATACATCCATCATGTCTAGAAAAATAAAAACAAATATGAGCATGTCATCAAATCATTCAAAAAGGTCATACACATCCTTCATATAATTATGATCATGTCATTCAAATCATTCGAAAAGGTCATATACATCCTTCATGTCTGAATAAATAAAAACAAATATGATCATGTCATCAAATCATTCGAAAAGGTCAAATACATCCTTCATGTCTGAATAAATAAAAACAAATATGACCATGTCATCAAATCATTCAAAAAGGTCATACACATCCTTCATATAATTATGATCATGTCATTCAAATCATTCGAAAAGGTCATATACATCCTTCATGTCTGAATAAATAAAAACAAATATGATCATGTCATCAAATCATTCGAAAAGGTCATAAATGATCATGTTATCAAATTAAGTAATCTTCAATATTCTGCATCCCTGGAATCATCCTCCATACTCCAAAGGTTTCGCTCACTCACACTATATGCACCTTCGGAATATGTCAAAGAAAGTGTGCAACATTATTTGGATGACAAGTTCGATCAGTCATTTTTAGGCATACTGTATAATTATATTACTAAATTTCGTCTAGGAGGACGAAACAGCTGTATGGTGCAGTTTAATTCATTTTTTTTCATTTTTTTAAAAGATGCAGCACATGTGTGTGTTACGTCATCTTTAATATAGATACATAGTTTTCATTCTGACTAAGTAGGTTTCAATAATTTTTTGACATTCTGAGCTCTGAGACTTCATTGTTTTTTATAATTTATGATTGGGATACTCGTCTATGCGCCAGGTCACGCTTTTTTTGTGGTTTTGTTTTCATTTATTTCACCTGAACGATGACTCAGTTTTCATTTTTTAACTTGATATTACTTTTTACCCTAGAAAAGTGTGTTTGGGCAAATAAATATCGTTAAATATGTCCGAAGTTGAAATAAAAATTAAGATAAAGATGACAACTTAAGTATGACTTATCTCCCTTCCCACAATATTCAAATTCTTCCTCCATTGTATCAACAGCATCACCTCCCGTTATAAGGCAATCCCCACTACACTTATCAGTTATTCATGTTTGGTAAGCACCGTAAGGATTAACAGAAACATTATTTCTTTTTTACAGTATTTCTTAACATCGTATTAATAATAATTATATAATTATTCATTTTTGAGACAAAATATATCCTTCATTAAAATTGAAAATACACACGCATCCATATCAATGCACCGGGAGGCCGTCTTTAAATGACCCTGGCTATTTATAGGACTGAAATGGCTATTTATAGGACGAAAATGGCTATTTATACGACGTAAATACAATAGATTCCCATAAAATGCTTAACCAAATGAAATGACCGAAAGTTTATTTCATTCAATGATCCTGGAATACATCCTTTATATCAAGGAGTTACGCTCCCTACAGCCCTGGAATGTGTCATAGCAAAACTGAAGGGACAAGGAAACAACAGACCAATAACAGTTTTTATATCCAGGAGTTACGCCCTCTACGCCCTGCAATATGTCATAGCAAAAAAAACTGAAGGGACAAGGAAACAACTGACCAATCAGATGCTTTATATCCATGAGTTACGCCTTCTACACACTGCAATGTGTCATAGCAAAACTGAAGGGACAAGGAAACAACTGACCAATCAGATGCTTTATATACAGGAGTTATGCCCTCTACACCCTGCAATATGTCATGGCAAAACTGAAGGGACGAAGAAACAACTGACCAATCACATTCTTTATATCTGTCGCTTACTAACTTATTTCATAAGCGTACCCCTTCCCATAATCAGTTGAATATAGGTAAATGAATATTTGCATATATTTAACAGGAAAAAAAATCAGAGAATAATACCAAAGCGTCAACAAAACCATAATCCGAGCTCAAAATCAATTAAACTTGAGGCAAAATAGGAACAAAGGAAAGATCTACATGGAGACCCTCGAAAAAGTACAAGAAAATAACACTAGGTGTTCCGGAAGAGTACACCAATATATCCAAAGTACCATTCAAAGAGGTGACAAGTTATTTGACAAATTCCTTAAATACATCCATACAAGTTCCGTTCATGTGGAACTTTGCAAGTACTTTTTCCGTCATGATTTTTGTCATCTCAATTATGATCTCTTATCGCATATAAAATTTGCGATTCTGTGATAAAAAGGGAGAAAAGAAAAGAGAAACTATCAAAGGGTGCACTCAAATACTCAAAACATTAGAATTGTTTTAGTAACTAACCCGATCATTACTTGACAGTGGTATTACAAAATGTTACAAGTGTGACCACTTTTTTGCCGATATATTTGACCTACTTCGTATTGAAATCAGCTGGTGATGACGGCAAGAGAAAATCAGTAAAGAATTTGTCCTTTTTGTTTGCCAGAGGCTCGCAAAACTGCAAAATTAAAAACTCGCAAATAATCTAATATGAAAGCAAATTATATTGACCACATGATAGCCGTTTTATAACATATGCTATTTCATATTTTGGATCACACTTCTGTAGTAAGACCTTCCAGCCCTGTGATTGGTTGTAAATTCAATGTGTTCTTATAACATGACGTCATCGGCTTCCTCCCTGGAGTCAAAATGCTGGCGTTTTACATTTCTAGATTATAGGAAAAAATCGGTTTTATTCGAATACATGCCAAACATTTTGATAATGTGATGAAAAGGATCTTGCTCTCGATTCCAATTCATAAGATTTACGAAACTCGTCACAGAGTTTTCATTTCAGCTCTCCAGATTAGCAAAAATGAAAAAATTCCTTTACATGTTTCATAAATCGCGTTTGAAATGGACATTCTTGTAAGGTACTACATGGATGAATGGAGTGTAGTCAGCATTAATTATATATAATAACACTGTTTCTTCCTGGTTATAACTTAAAGGCCCAATATACGTAACTTCAGGAAATTTTTCGTGATTCTGTAAAATTCTAAAAAAACAATCCAGTTGATAACCATGCAAAAATAAGCCTAAATCGAAGTAAATCTGAGCAGTAACTTACAAGAAACTCTTGACAGAAAAATCTAAAGAATTGAAAATAATTCAGGTGCGGCCAACTTCAACAACAAGCCGAAGTTAGAAGACAGTTCAAAATGGACGCGTGGTTACAAAAACCGAATTTGAACCGCTGCTGTACCGGTTACCGCGTAAGAATTCATCTTGAATATTGCTGATATCAGTTAATCTTAACTAATTCAATAAATATAAAAACGTTATAAGGCTTGATTTTCACTTCAAATTTTGCCGAAAGTTACGTATATTGGGCCTTTAAAACGCTATAAGAAAAAAAACAGTCCAAACCAACCGAGGTTCTAACAAATAGCTTGCTGCCAGCCAGTCTCCTTTTTGGATAAAACCTGAGCACAGTTCGAGAAAATTCGTCTCGTGATCGTTAAAAACAGCGGAACTTCGTTAACGAGGTGATGACTGGGAGGTATTCTTAGATAAATATTTTAGGCACATCTCCTTCCCTGATGATTTCATCAGATGTTGGCACTGCTAAGATCGACAAGACTGTACTATATCGTCCATATCGCCTCTCTGTAGCCCTGTCTGTTACTGAAATCCAGAGAGCTAGAATGGCCTTAAAGATATAGATAGGACCAGGAATGCTGGCAGAGCTTATACTTTATATACACAGCAGTGGTGTTGCGTTGCATTATTTCGCCGATTATTTTGTTGTTTTTAGAGTCAAAACAAAATATTTCTTATATGAATTTGGCCATTTAGAAATTGATTTATATTGTACGTTGGTGCATCTTTGCCATCAACTCTTTCGACTTAGAGTTGCCTTTATCGATAATTTGTTCAATATTATATCAAATAATATATGCAGTTGTGTTGAATTCATGGAAACGAATGAACACGATAATAACAAAACCAAGTAACTGCATATGGTTACCGCTAAAATTGTTAACAGCAGTTAATCCCGCATACCATGCCAAATGACCTTCAGACGCTGATTCTTAATTAAACCAGAGCAAATTTAAACAAACGGTCGATCATTTGAGCAAATTCCATTTAACAGTTTACCGTTTACAAAAGCAATTTTTATTACATAGTACGCATCCTGCATACCTTATTCGACAACTCCGACGCAATCCAAGGCACACTTAACGAAATATTGTGCGAAAAATGTAGATAAATAATTTGTGTTGGCCTGGGTAAAGATGGCAAACCATTTCCTTTGGCCAACAGCATTCACTTTGTTTTCATGTACATTTTAATTGAAATATATTACAGCATTGTGTTTCCCTGTGAACACAGGTCCATTTAATGATTAGGGATCGGTTCCGCAAAATGTTCAGTCTCTGAAATCAAATTCATTGTGACAAATTTTGATCAAATAGAAAACCAACTATATTACACAAACTGGTTCATAAGCCAATGTTAACTCTGGCCTTGAAATCAGTCCTATACGTTTATATGTAAAAATGTCAAAGTCTGGATATAGGGCCGGAGGAACAATGGAGGAAGCAAGACGACACCGAAACGAGAAAAAAAAACACCACTAACAAAAACAGCAAAAATAAGAGACATCCACACCCTTGTAAACAAATAAAAAGCCAGGCAAAACTCATAAAATGTTCAATATGTAGACAAAGACGCTATTGTGACAGTGAAGGCAGAACGATCGATCAATATTCCAGGGCCATCTTCCCCTTTATCAAGATATGGAAGGAACAATAATTTACATACTGCAAAAGTCAATATTTTTGCAAGTGAAATTTTTCGCTTGGTCAGACTCCATACTCTTCGCGATGTGGAAATCTTTGCGCTGTCAGTCGTGCTATTTCATACAGTGTGCCTATTTCTATAATACACCGTAGTGTCTGAGTAGTATCTTATGTATTCACGTTTAGATGCTATCGCGGAGGTGTAATGCAAGAGAAGATTTTCACATCGCGAACAATTCCACTTTTACAGTATTACTACATATAATACATATAGACATTAACTATACAACAGCAAGGCAAAAACAATTACATGTAGCCCGTAAACAAATATACAAATACTGAAAATGCATATATCAGTGGCTAGCTTGTAAACCGAACTTTGAAAAAGTATAAGACTAACTGTAAACTTAAATACGACGAGATACATCCATATATGTTTAACAAACAATCAAGTAAATTGAGAGCAGATTCGAAGGTAAAACGTTTCGGACATTGAACGACCCAGTTCATTCAAAAATACAACAAAAGGTTTGATTAAGGCAAACAACAAAACATGGGCGACAACAAGTGATAAAAAAAGGAAATGGTTGCCGAAATGAAAAACAAGGAATTGAATAGACACATATGTACACACAAAACAGATAGCTTTCATAAGAGGTCCTTTGTGTGTAATTTAACCTTTCCGCTTCTACAATAGTTTAGAAATTTTGGATTCCCACCTTTTGGCCCCTAGCATCACAGAAGAGTCCTAGAAGGACGAAACAGCTGTATGATGCAGTTTTTTTTTTTTCGGCTTACTGTAGCTATTACTAAATTTAAAAGGAGCAGCATATATGTGTGTTGCGTCAACTTAAGTGTTAGTCTTATCATTGCTGCTTTTCGAACAAGCGTGCACACACAAACAAATATATGTCATTTGCACCTAAAAGATAGGACGACTAAACCATGTTTTCTGGAAGCGTCCATAGAAGTATCCTACAGAGGTATAGCATAGTGGTACATGGAGGTCTTTTTATCAATGTAACATTATATTCATTGTGGTGGAATCAATTCAACACTAGCTTACCCTATTCAAGCATCCGTTGATTACAAGAGTGGATAACAAAACAGAAACAAACCGGGACAACTTGCCGAATGAAAACAAAGGGAACTGAGGAGACACACACAAAAACAGTCCATTGGTTTCCAAAAAAGGAAATGTCAAAGGCTACCAGCACCATGATTTGCACTGTAAAAATGATCAAACTTGCAGCAAGTCGTTGTTAAGGACTGCTTCCGTAATAATCTAATAGTCGTCTTTCAAAGAAGTAATCTTCATCCGTACCGATTATAATCATGTTCAAGAACAAGAAAGGGGCGTGTTTGTCTGCTAACGTTAAGTAATTATCTTTATGCAAGAATATTAAGCTCCTACAGATAGATCGCAAAAACTGTACCTGCTGCCTCCATTGCATGATCGTAAGATATTTCAAATGTCAAGATAAAATATTCATTTCATTTAACAGAACAAAGAAAATATACATAATTGTGTATGTTATTTTAAATTTCTAACTAAAATACTCATTCCATTTTACAGAAAAAAAGAAAATATACCAAATTGTGTCTTTTCTCCTTTCTAACATCTGATACTACCTCACTTTTGGAAGAAGAAAAAAATACCAAAGCGTCAACAAAACCATATTCCGAACTCAAAATCGATTAAACTAGAGGCAACATAGGAATAAAGGAAAGATTTGCATAGAGACCCTTGTAAAAGTGCAAGAGCATAAGACCAGGGCCCGTATTCATGAAATCGTTCTCATGCTCAGCATTGATTCTGTGCTCAAGCCTTATTTCTTGTTATGGATATAAATCATATTAACAATCTAATTTTGTCAAAGTTTGTGTAAACAGTTGAAGAGTCATGGAGTCGAAAGCTGTTTTCAACATTAACAATGACTTTTTGACTCTTCGACATGATTCAGGTGAGTTTCCATAAACCTGCCTTGAGCACAAAATCCATGCTTGAGCATGAGAACAGTTTCATGAATACGGGCCCAGGTGTTCCGGAAGGGTAAACGTCTTCTGCTTCATCGACGACACCCGCTATGTAAATCTTTGTCACACCCAAGAAAGCACCAATCCTCAAAATACGACCCGAGTCATCAAAGTCAATCATAACAAGTAAACACACCTATAAGCAAACTCAAAAACGTCCATCTTCATATCACACAAAGATACAGAATATTTCTCGATGAAATGTAAGTTGAGTGTTCGACCCTGTGAGGAAGGCTTTGGGTTCTATCCCACTTGCCGAGACATACCAGAGTCTTGAAAATGGTAGTTTCTGCCCGCGGCATGACGTACAGCATTATGAAAGTCGAACCATTGCTTTAACTATTGTCTGTATCGCGTCACTGGTTGGGGTGTTCTGTTGGGGGCCTTCGGCAGTATTCTTTAGCGTGGTAGCACTTTAAATTGGCAAAATGTTTGTACTATCGCAAGGAGGCTCAGACAAACATACCGCTGCTTCTTATCAACACAGACTCACATACCATACACCGGGAGGTCGTCCTTAAATGTCCCTGGATGTCAATAGGATGTACAAACAATCAAATCAAAACAAAACTGAAGTTGGGATATCACACGCAAAGGGTACATGTCAAAACGAAAGTTAAAGTCATTGTAGAATGTGGTCAGAAAAAGATATTATCAACATTAAGTCATTAAGATAATCAGGAAGATGGGGCTGTGGATGTCCCTAACGCCCAAGCCTAATAACATATTATATTTATAGATTTAGTTAAAATAACTGATATCAGCAATAATCAAGATGAATTCCTACGTTGATATCGGTACAGCAGCAATTAAAACTCGATATTTGTTAACATGCGTCCATTTTGAACTGTCGTCTGACTTTAGCTTGTTGTTTAAGTTGTCCATACCTTAATTATTATGAATTCTTTGGAATTTTCTGTCAGGATTTTCTTGGTAGTTACCGCTCAGGTTTACTTCGTGTAAGCCTTATTTTTGCATGGTTATCAACTGGATTTATTTTCAATTTTTTTCAGAATCACGAAAAATTCCCTGAAGATGGTTATATTGGACCTTTAATCTTAAATCATAACTTAACTTTTAATATAAAAAGACTTAAACTATGGAGCAAACAGTAGATTATTCTATTTCTAAGATAAAAATTTCGGCAAAACATCGAGGCGATAACAACTGCGAGACTGGCGGAAATAGTTTTCCGGATTTTGGCAACGGTCCAGAAAGATTCGTTCCTGATATAAGTGTGTACCATATATTATGACCTTGGAGTCCGGTATTATAAAACAATTTTCATGTCAAAGTCATTTTGTTCAAAGGGGCCAGAAACACAGTACATTTACCACAGAAGACGTTTCCCCTGACTTATCTCTCAATTAAGATTACATTAAAAGTATACCGGAGATAGCCGAATAGATCCCTCCCTGGTGATAGTGTTGAGCCGACTTATAATTTTAGCTGACGACGTGCCTAAGCGCACGCAGCTAGCGGATCTGGGCTTCTGATACTGATATTAATATACCTAGTGTTAAAAGTGTTCTCCAATTAGATACATAACGAGTCGATATTTATAGCCTAGTCATGTGACCTTTAGATGTTACGAGTACTTGTACATCAAGACCCAGAGACTAGCCACCAGCCGAGAAAGTTTTTTTTATTACAAGGTAATCTCCCCTTAATTCAGACCATTGGGGGGGGGGACACAACAGACAAGACCAGGTGTTCCGGAAGAGTGAGCATATTCTGCTTCATCGATGACATACACCATGTAAATCTTGGTCACATCCATGTAAACGTTAAGTCCTCAAAGTGACAACCGAGTCATCATTCTAAATCACAACAATTGAGCACACAAATGAATATATTCAAAAACGTCCATCTTCATATCACATAAGGGTACAAAATATTTCTCAATGGGACCAGGATGGTGACCACTGACCCTAAAACTTGTTCATACATTCTGTAGTTCTGATCAAAATGCTATAATGTATATATACTGCAACAGACATATGTCGAGTCAAATTGCTATATTCAGACTTGCTCAGCATCCCTTTATTTTATTCCATTTATCAATTGCTGTTACGTTTTAGTGGAGGAAAAAGGCCGGACTTTGGGGAGAAAACCACCAACCTACGGTCAGTACCTGGCAGCTGTCTCACGCAGGCCTCGAACCCGCAATCCAGACGTGGAGGGATAGCACAATGTCAGACATTTTTCTACCCACTGCGACCCCGTAAGGAGGTTCAGAATTTCTATATATAGTCTTTTGAGCGTTTGAAACAAACGTCTTTCTAGATAGCTACTATCAAGCGTCTCTTCCATTCTGATCAGATATATCCAAGATGGCAGAAGAACATGGCCAGGGAACATGCAAGCATAAACAAAGTGAATCCTTATCAAAATTATAAACAAGAACCGTGCATTAATTGAAGGATATCGTAAACACATATGTTTAATAGAATCTGTTACATGCATAGATTAAAATAAGTCGGTTTATGATGATACACATTGTATGAAATATAGTGTTTTCATCACAGTATGTATATGGTATCTATATAAAAAATATTACCGTATTTGTAAGTATAAAGCGGATTGTTTTGTATTAAGACATGTTATATGTCTAGAACAGACTGGTTTGTAGATGATATGAAATAGAGGTATACGTAATGCTGTTTTTAAGGAAGGAGTGTGGGGGGGGGGGGGGGGGGTTCATACCATAAAGTATTATGTGTACTATGTCTTTCTTCCGACTTTCAAAAAAAAATGTTGATAATATGGCGCTTCACATAGAGAATAAGGGTAAATGTTTATGGAAGAGTACAAGTCCTGTATGTAATATCCGATTCCTATATCTACACCAAACCAGGTCAACAAACAACTAATAAAGCTTTAATTTAGTAAATTATACAGAATTCGTCAATTTCTATTTCACTTGCGATAATGTTGAACCACAGACCCTACATTTACCGTCATATGACGTCACCAGAAGTTTTATTGTATATATATATATATGGACGCGCTAAATAGCCATTGAAACTAAATCTTTGAGTAATGTTTACCGACAAAAAATAATTGTAATGGTTGCTTGCAGTCTTCGGTGTGTAAACAGGGGGGAAACTTCGGTGGCGAATTCTATATAATATGATAAAACAGTAACGCATTTGTCAATGTTCGTTGTATTCTTCCAAAATGGCCGACATGTATCCTTCCGCCTTTAAAAGCGGAGTGATATTTGCCCCTGTCTAGTGCAATAGTACTCATCATTTCTCTCCGTTTGATGTTCGGCAAATTAATCATAGCATTACCTTCGTGTCTGGACATACCATTACTACAGAAATACTCCGAATGAATTAAACATCGGGGAGAAGGCGTGTACGTGTACGTCTGTGTATCTGAGGGGGAGACAAATTAAGGTGGAGCTCTTTTTTTTCATTTCTTAGTTAAAATAGAAGGCTATACTTTACGAATTCCTGAACAAAACCTCTAAGTTAAGTTCTTTGAAGTGACAGGGCCAAATGAGTGATTGGCACATTTTAGATTTATTTAGGATACCGTGGGTAGTGGCTAACAATATATGTAATTACGGTACCTGTTAAGAGGCACCATGAGGGAAATTGTATTTTCGATGAATTTCACAAGGATAAAATTAAACCAATCTGTTTATATTGAGTTGATGGTCAATCTGATATATTAGTTTCATTTACACTTTTTAACATATCTAGATCACAAAACAATAATAACATTTGTAGCATAATATTGTTTTTTTATATTGATTTGATATTTACCCCTGTGTGTGTTCCCCTAGATACAGAGCTTCCGTTTGACCCAGATGTACAAACTAAACTGAAACCCGGCGATGGATGCGTGGAGCCGGAGACTAGTGATATCCCTGTGTAATCTTGGTGATGCTGGCTTATCTCCTGACTCCGGGAGTATATACATTTGGGGCCCAAGACAGGTTAAACTATTAATATTTATCTTAAAGTATCATCAGGAACGCATTCCGAAGTCCGAAACAAACTGGTGGTACATTTAGCTGTCTACCGGAGCTAGCGAAACAAGTTCGCCCGATCAGCTATCGTATATACCATCTGGATACATATATACCCCACGGTAAACTATATAGAGTTTTCGTGTAATATTTTGCTTAGTACCTATGAGACAATATGTAGCTAGATTTTGTGAAAAAAAAATTAATGTTTATAAATATTGCTGCCAGAAATTTTTGATAGCCTTTCATGTAGTCAATGAGGAATTTGTTTCTGAAACGCTGATTGAATTTATCATACTTTGTATTCAACCATTTTCAATAAATCAACATGTGCTATTTTTAACTTAGCTTCGGCATTCAGTACTTAGATAACCCACAGTATCTGAAATATACACCCAGACTCTCCCTACATTAAACTCTGAAAACGGATGAAGAGTGTCAAATATGGTGTAGAAACGGTCACTGATATCTAACATACTGTTTCTCCATTGATGCGTATGTACGAGTAGATAATTATAATGAGGTAAACCACGTATGATATCCCGTGAGATTTTGGCTCTAAACGTTATTTAATTATTTATTTGATGAACACTTTAATGGCCCATTACCACTATGAGGTCATACGCGGCCAAATGATTAATCTTATCATGGACTTAGACCGAGATCTTACACAACTTGTCAAGAGGTATTCCGAAAGAGTTACAGGAAGAAATAGCCCAGGTTTACTCTATCGACGGAAACCCACGGTACACACTTCTCTACCGGGGGTTTCCGATGATGGGTTTACTCTGGATTTGGGCATTAACAGATATGGTTGGGACCAGAGAGCATTATTACTTTATGAAAACGTAGAATTCCCCGACTACGTTTAATTTGGGGGAGTTACAAATCAACAAGAAGAATCTCCTGGACAAGAATCACACCGCTTTTCGGTCCAGATAAGTACGGTGTGTTGCTAAGTGACTCCATGGCCTATTTACAATTGAAAACAATAGCTACCATTTAGATAAAAATAAATTGAAAACCAGGGATTGCACTGAGATAATTCAGAAATTGTTAATGATAATAATAACGGGTTTGGGTCAATACATAATCCATTTATCGATATATGTGAAGTATACCATAGCCGAATTTTGTTTTTTTTAGTACCTCAACACTCTCCATTTCAGAATTGAGATAACTCCACATTTTGATATACATGAAGCTGTGGCCCATACCAGAAATGAGTCTGTCAATATGTGTAAGTCTGGTGTTAGGGTCAGAAGAACTTCGAGCAAATATCAAAAGCCTTACATATAATACTAATACTTGTTTCTTTCTCTTGCAATGGAAACAGGCCAAATGGCAATAGTGTTACCAGAGAATGCAAATGTCATGCAGTGACGATACAAAGAAGTGCAGAAATAATTAACTTGTTTTCTTAAACCAACAAAAGTTTGTTATTTTGCGTAATTATTTCCATTGTATAAATATGTTCAGGAAGTCAAAGTGTTGCTGATGAACCTTTCGGTCAGATGAAACCTCAACAAATTGTACGAAAAACACACAAGACTAGCGGTTATGCACTTCTAGTCATCATTTTTGAGAAAATGTTTTCAAATTCCCACTGGAGTTAAACAAGGATCTCCAATTAAGGTCATACATTTTTTTCTGAAAATTTATAATTTTATAAAATTCGAAGTAAAATGTGACCATTATTATGGAAAACATAGGCTACTAAATCAACGCTTAACCTACATCTTATCATCACACAACTACTTATCAAATACAGTTCAATATGTTTACCCATTAAAGTTTAAACGAGCAGAAACGAAATTGTAACAGATTGACGGAAAGACAGACAAGGGGGATCCATCTGCCCGGCAATGATTACGGGGTTTTTCTAGGGTCTCTCGGGGGGCGATATAAGGCCCCATTCCCAATGAAATTTTGCACGACGGTTGTAACACGGATATATTTCGGTGTCTGTAGCGGCGTTAAACACGTACATAATGTAACTAACTATGAGATTTTGCTTCAATTTTCCCATTTTCAGATTTGTTTTCCCGTATCGGTTAACTAGGCTTAATTCCAGTCTGTAATTTGATATGTGAAAACATGTGCACTGTAAACAACTCAGACAGAAATGACGTAATCTGTTCAGTTTAATATGGTATACATTAAAAGATACATACATTATTCATGGAACTATTTTGTTGATGAAACGATGATTTTTCCTAATTTCACTTAGGGGCCTTTTCCCAACTTACCTAGAAGAGGTCCTGCAATGGTATGACAAGGGTGGTGGGATTATAACAATAATCAAAGAGGCATAAAGTACGTTACATGTAAGTTCATGTGTAAGTCAAATTATCTCACGGAAACGTCAGCTATAATATAATATAAACTTTATTTATTTTACAACAATTATGAAACAAGTTATCAAACTTATACAAATCAAGCTTGTTGGCCCGGATGTTAGCGTCAGCTCTATTTATAGTACAGTTTATGTAACAGTTACCTTGACCTTCAAACCAAAATAAGAATCTGAAGCAAGGACTTACAGTAAATAAGCACTGTATGCAGGTGGAGTCTGATTGGTCAAATGGAACTCCAGTAATCGAGCGGAAACATTTATTCAGACAAGTATTCTATTTACAGTAACAGTGACCTTAATCTTTGACCTTCTAACCTGAGGATCATGCAAAACAACATTCCTTGTATTGACAATGTCTTTATCACCATCTTTGGGGTGCACCCTAGACTGGCTACCAACCCCTAAGTTTTTGTTGAGAGATTCTTTGCTGAATTTTACAACTAGCATGTCTACCCCTAGTTCAGACCTAGAACAATCCAAGTGTTCAAAATTACTAGAGTTTTTTTTTTTATTCAATATCTGGTATATTATTCTAGAGACGGGGTCAGTCTATGGTGCGGCCCAAACGTGTAAAATTACACCTGATTAAATACCTTATTTTAGGTCCAAATATAGCTATAAGCATGTCCCTATGACATGGGTTAATAGGTCTATGCAGGGCGATCGGATATGAGGAAACGCATGTTTTATATTGGCAGCCTGTAAAGAGATGGCGTACTCATTGACTATTGAGCGCGCAGACGGAATGCTGTTTACTAACCAGTCGCACTATTAAAGATAAAATTAGTACAAAGTGTGTAGACATTCTAAAAAGTGGAGCGTTGGCTAATTAAAACCGTGCATACACTTTGTATTAAGTGATCAGAAGTACTGCACGTTATGCCAGACATACGTTTAGTTTGATTTAGAAGGAATCTCCTGAAAGTTTAAATAGCTTTTTTCACAAATTACAGCTGTTTTGAGCATTCACCCTCCCTTTTTTGACCACAGAGCACCGTAAAAAATAGTTCGTGTTTGCTTTCCAATCTGTAGCACGCGTAGGCGGAAATACAAAAAGATGTGTAAACTACAAAACGAAGACCGGATAGGTGTAATTCACTTGAAGTTTTTAGGTTGTGGGTTTGTCTAAATATTTCTCTGTAATTAAAAGCACGTATGTTTCCTACATTTTAATGGACGAGAAAAACAGAACTCGTATACACGATTGAGTTCCCAGCAGGTCGACAGTTTTCGATCATAAGTGAAATCTAAAATAGTGAAAGATTGTATTTTAAAAATCCAGATGCATCATACGTGACTTCTAAATTCATGTAAGACATTATAAACTGAGAAGGGGAAGACAGAGATGGACAAAATGCCCCCTCTCAAGCTTTCTTATCTTTTCTCATTTTTTTTTTTTTGTATTCCGTTGCTGATTTGCCCCAATAAGACTGTTCCGGCTAATTGGTTTAGCACGTGCGCTCGCGCTGCGCCTTGAAATGAAAATCGCGCATATAATGAAGCGTCCGAGGTATTGCCTCTTCCTATAAGGCAAAAATGGCAAGAAACGAACGTGTTTCATTGAATATATACAATTTGTACTCATTTTTATGTTTTCTTACGACCAAAACTAATTCAGTTAAAAAATGTTCTTCACAAATATAAAGAAAATCTCGACAACTTTTGAAAACATGTTTTAAAATCTAACAATGCTTATATGTTCTAATTTGGTTTATGGTCTCTTGCTTATGAAATTGATAACAGCTTGTTCTTGTCTTATTCCGGAATTCAAATGTTCCGTACAATAGGGATTTTAATATTAGAATTTTACACTCCATCTTGCAACACTAAGATCTTGCAGGAAATGTTGTTTTCCTAAATAAATGGTGATCCATAAATACATGTACTATACATGCACATTGTTTTACTAGTCTTCTGGCTTGTTCCATCGGTGTTTGTGAATTTGCCTTCACGGTGAAACTAAATGATTGAACATAAAGCATTATGCTGAGATATTTAGAGAGCCTTATCAATAAAACAAGGGCCACATTGTGGAGGCATGGTGATCTAGTGGTAGGACGCCGGGCTCGTGATCGAAGGGTTGAGTCCCGGCGACGGCCCTTGTGTTGTACCCTTCGGCAAGATACTTTACTCCGCTTGTTCCAGTCTACTCGTCAGCTGTAAATGACTACGTGACTGGGTAGTGCTAGAAATTGTAGAATGCTCGCTATGAGCGCTGAAATGGCAGCACCGACTGCATACATCTCATGGAGTTGAGAATGATACATTGTCCCTAAAACCCCGGATAATAATTTGTGAATCGCTGTTGGACGACTTAAGTTTGTGAAAAGCGGTATATAAGAACCTCAAATAATAACTAGTATTATTACATTATGTATTACAAAGTGAAAGACGTGATCTAATTTATTTCACAGAATGCAGTAAATCAGGATGTCGTTATTGACAGAAATTTACAACTCTTTTGAAACGAGCATCAGCTGTAGGAAATAAACACTGTAATTTGTAGAAATATGCATTGTTACATTACGTTTGTTGTAAAAATTACATTCATCGTAATCGAGTGTTATTATCTTATTTTTGAAATTGATGTGAATGCATTTTGCATTTGTAATTTACATCTTACTCAATTCGTCTGCGTCATTTTTGCAATAAAGCGTGCTAATGTGAGCGGTATATATGACCCAGGAAAGCATGTCAAAACTTGTACAGTGTACACTGTTCCTTAGCTGAAAATAAAAGTGCGATTTTGCCTGCTGATACTCAATTAAAAACAAAAATCTTGAGTTCCTGTTTAAAAACTTAAGGCGATTACTCATTAATTTTCTCTCGGGCTCAGTAATGAATTCTTTACTTAAACTTCCGACTCGTGTAAGTCACTGAACAAGGTTAAATTGGGAATTTAAAATATTGCATTACTTAATTTTTCGTTATTGATCCTCAAGATAGATAATAAAAATGTCAAAACATCCCGGTTTTTGGCATGTAATCTGAATTGGAGCATAGTAACAATTTAAGGATTAAGAATACAATACAGTTTGTTCGTGTAAGACTCTTGCGACAGTGTGGAACTGATGCCGATTTCGTAGTGCTACTACAATGAAGTATACTACAAAACAGTACATACAATTGATCACGGGTGAACCAGTCGTTCCACACTCATAATGCTGAGCGTCAAGAAGCTTGTTCTGTCAAATTGGTATTTTTCCGCCAGATGACAGAATCTAAAGCCTTTCTCACAGAGTATGAACGCTTAAGGTAAGGGAGATATTAGGGGGAAAAAGGGGAAATCCCGAATGAATTGGTGTCGCCTCTTACGATCATGCAATGGGGATAGCAGGTTCAAATCATCTGGTCGAGTGGTAAAGGTGTTCTGACATTCTACTACTAGCCCTCCACTTTGGGTTGCGAGTTCGAATCCCACGTGGGACAGTTGCCAGGTACTTAGCGTTGGTCGGTGGTTTTTCTCCGGGTACTCCGGCTTTCCTCCACCTCCAAAACCTGGCATGTCCTTTAATGACCCTGGCTGTTAATAGGACGTAGAACTAAATAAACCAAACAAATCTTACACATTACCGGACAAAACATTTTTTTCGGTATAATCTTTAGTTACTTCCCTTATCAAGCAATCCGTATTTCATTTTGATGCTGGACTTTAATAATGATTTAGTTGGACTGTCAATGCATAAATTTCGAGATAATCGTATATATATTTCTTTATTGTTTTCAGATTTTGTTGGGTTTTTTTTCGATTTCGAACAAATAATTAGTAAAATTTACAAGATTATATCATTATCTCATAACAGTAAAAATTTCAAATATAACATCAATATAAACTACTGTATTTTTTCCCGTAAATTTCTTACAATTCTATTTTTACATGTTTCATTTTTTAGGGACTTCATATAATTGATAATAAAGTACACGAACTGTGGGAGAGAAATCCTAATTTTTTTTCCTCCGGAATATTTTTGAGATGAGACATTGATGAACTATGCCGTGGAATTTAAAGGGATTTCCAGCACATTTAAAAAAATGCCTTAACATGATATGAGTATCCAAATGCTACTGTAGTTAAGATTCCTAGTAGCCCACACCATTCCGCCCACAGTGCGCGTGGATGCTGGCGGTTGTTGTATCACGTGAGCGCGAGAATTTTCAAGACGTCCTTGATAGTCTGCACACCTGTCCGTCTAAATCAGAGTCAGCGGTAGAATGATGAACTGATATACACAGTCCATGATAAGAGGAAAAAATCGAAAGCCACAAAAAATCTCCAATAAAACCTCAAAGAATTCTTGAATTCTTGCAACAAATTCCACATTTTTGTTTCTTCAATGAATCCTCTCTCCAAATCACATTCTCAAAAAATAATTCCTCGTTATCAACATCCTTTAAACAGTTCTCGTTCAAAATGTATGAAATATATCGGATTTGCACAATTTTCGTTGCGAATATCCTTCCGCGAAAATGTAGTTCCAATTACACAGTCCTCGTTCCCATGATTACAGAGTCGCCTTTCACACCCATCATTCATTGTCAGACCAGAGCCATTTTTATGCATTATTCTTGTTCCAACGACCACAAGAATTCCTCGTTTTAATGCACAATCGATATTTATCATAATCTTCGGCGTTCCAAATTAACCACAAAATAGCACCCGTCAAGCTTTGTTTTTTTTTCAGAATTGTTGCCACAAGGGACATAATCCAATAACGTTCACTACACTGTGATACCGTACGAAGGAATGAGAAATAATCCTACCTGCAATAAACTTTGAATCATTTCAAACAAACGAATTTTCTGACAATCGCTAATATCCTAAGGAAATGTGTTGCCAAATAACACAGGATCTGTTTGGTGCTTTCTCGTTAATGAGGATACTTGATCCGAAACCACACCTGTCAACCTTTCAACTGTATATGTAGAAATTTCAAATAAAATTGCCACGTTTACCTGTTCTATATAAAAAAAATAAAAAACAAAAGTAAATTTTATAAAAGATTCCGAAATGGTACATGTAATGAGGATAATTGATAATAATTTTGATATTTTCTCAACTCTTTCATTTTGATAACCCGTAATCATTAAAACACTTGTCGCTAAACTCTTTAAAAGGTCACGGGGCCGTTAAACAGTACTAAAATAGAACTGATGTATCAATTGTTTAGTGGCAAAACATATTTTAATAGATATTTTAATTGGTTTGAACATTCAGAAGTCCTTAACAAGTTAATTGGTTTGAACATGTAACAGACAAGTTAATTGGTTTGAACATTTAACAGACAAGTTAATTGGTTTGAACATGTAACAGACAATTTAATTAGTTTGAACATGTAACAGACACGTTAATTGGTTTGAACATTTAACAGACAAGTTAATTGGTTTGAACATGTAACAGAAAAATTAATTGGTTTGAACATTTAACAGACAAGTTAATTGGTTTGAACATTTAACAGACAAGTTAATTGGTTTGAACATTTAACAGACAAGTTAATTGGTTTAACCCATTAACAGATAATCTAATAGGCTAGCAGTAACACATCCACCTGTCTTATGTCTAAAGGAGCGCAGAAAAGACAGTTCGGCACTCTGTTTACTGAACAGGCCAGGTGCTTGAGTATAAGATTATCCAGTGAGCTCTAAGCTTCTGTCTGTAGCTAACACAGCTGTTGGGACTAGCAAAGCCTCGGGTCACTTAGTAAGGCTTTGTGCGTACCGTGGCAAATTCAAGAAAATCTTGAGTGAAAATTTCTCCAACGCGTACGGGGAACCTTATAACTGATTCACCCCTGAAGACGGATTTGAACTGGTCCAATTCATAAGTTGGAATAGTTCATTATATAATTGCAGGGTTGGATGGGTTTATACCACAGACCTACTGATACAATAACAGCCTATCGCTATAAATTACAGCGAAACGCTACGAAATCGGAAACTATTATAGCTTTTCAAAGTACATTTACCACTCTTAAATATTGTTTATATATATAATTGGAAAGTACATGTAATTACGGTCCATGTCAGCACCGGTTGTAGAAAATTCCACTTTAGCTTTCAATAGTGCAATACTGCCCCTGAATTTCGCTTTGATACTTACGGATCCACCTACTCTGCGAACACTCATTAGAAAATTCATTTTTTGTGGTACGATTATCTCCCTTGCATGTGGTAAAAATGTGACTAGAACATACTTAAAGGCCCAATATACGTAACTTTCGGCAAAAAACTTGAAGCGAAAATCAAGCCTAATAACTTATTATATTTATAGATTTAGGAAGGATTAACTGATATCAGCAATACTCAAGATGAATTCTTACGCGGTTACCGGTACAGCAGCAGTTGAAACACGATATTTGTAAACACACATCCATTTCTAGCTGTCTTCTACCTTCGGTTTGTTGTTGAAGTGGGCCCCACCTGAACTATTTTCAATTCTTTGGATTTTTTTTTGGTCAAGATTTTCTTGTTAGTTACCACTCAGGTTTACTTCGTTTTAGACTTATTTTTGCATGGTTATCAACTGGGTTTTTTTCCTAAATTTTTCAGAATCTCGAAAAATTTCCTGAATTTACGTATATTGGGCCTTTAAAGGGTCCATGTCAGGCAGGAGATAAACACTAGAAAATTTCGTTTTAGTTTGTCTCAGTACAGTTCCTTCTCCTGGATTTAGTTTCGGATATAGCTGAAAAATATTTAAGATCCACGTCAGGTTGCAGATAATCATTAGAAAATAATGTCTTTCGTATATAACAGTTACCTCCCCTTTAATATGTAACCTGCCAGGTACCTAAGGTCTACGTGAGAATGCAGAAAAAAGCACAGGACGATTCCATTGCAGTTTTCCATTGCACAGTTACCTCCTCTTGAATTTCGTTTTAAATATAAATATATGTATCTAGAATGTACTTTTTGGACCACGTAAGGCTGTAGAAAACAAAATAGAAAAAGTTTTCGTAGTTCACTTACCTCCCCTCATATTTTTTTACATTCATATGTTACTGAAAAGGACTTAACTGACCATGTCAGGCTGCCGACAAATATTAGAAAATTCTTTTTTTTTCTCATGGTACAGTTATCTCCCCTGAATTTCGCTTTAGAGTTTATAACCTTAGCGCGGGTGCTACAATTGATTCGGTCAATCAGATTATTAGATATAAAATTACATTGTCAGAGGTCCAAAGTTCGAATCCTGGATCACCGTTCTCATTATCAAACATGGGTTATGTGGCCAAGCCTCACTTTGTGGTATGTTTTTAAATAAAGAATGCAGTTTTATGTTGTCATTGATTTATGGGTTAATGAAGGGCTTAAATTTGAACATTTTAACTTTTTAATTGGTGTGACATTATTTAAATGAGTTATAAGAAATCTGATTTGGGTAAATGAAACATGCTTGAGTAAGAGGTCAGTTTCATGAAAACGGGCATTTATGTTTAAACGATGTAACATTCAGAATGCCTGTTTTGATTAGTGGTTATTAATTTCGTTTTGACATTTTTATATAAGAAGTCGGATAGGAATGAAGTTCTTATCAGAAAAAATGTTTCCAATGATAAGTTATTCTTAGATTCTAATTCTGTCCATTAAAATCAATTTCATTACATGTTCCATGACTGTCAATCTAGCCGATATCGCTCCATCCTAAACAATACATTATCAAAGATTGAAATATGAAACATTATCACAAAATAATACTCAAACTAAGTGTTTTAGACAAAATCATTGTAAGATGACGTAACACACACATATGCTGCACCTTTTAGATTTAGTTATAGATGCAGTATGCCGAAACAAAAATTAAATTGCATCATACAGCTGTTTCGTCCTCCTAGGACTCTTAAGTGATGCTAGTGGCAAAAGGCGGGAATCCAATATTTCTAAACTAATGTTAAAGCGGAAGGGGCAGGTGCGTAAAACCCTTATATTTTATGAATTCATAAGTAAGGGTAAACTAGTTCAATGTCCACAGTAAGTTTGGTTAAAAGTACATGACACATCCATTTGTACTTTGACCTTGCTTGTGACCTTGACTCTTTGTATCCTCCTTAATAACGTATATGCTAGATCACTTCCTGTCATAGGTTTCCTGTAAAACCTGCACATCCATCAGAAATAACGAGATTTTATCGGAGGTAAATCAGCGTTATCTCCCTTTCTCGTCGATACGGAAGTCATAATGACGGCAGAGATGCCAATATTCCAAAGATCATCCACCACACAACTAAATATAATGACAGGGACCACTTTGGGGCGATATTTGGGGCTTTTTACGCATATTTTTCCTGAATATAACATCAAAATTCAAAATTATATCACTTTATGTCGAAAAATATCACAGATATATTGCTGATCCCAAAAAATCCCTCATATTCCCAAAGGTTTTAAGAGTAAAAATTATCCCTTTAATAAGGTGGTTCAGTATTCGGTAACACATGAATCCTAACAACAACAATATCAACAAAAAAAACAACAAAGAACCATCGCTCCCAACAACACCAATACAAACGGCAACAGCAGCAAATTCATCTTACGAAAACAACACTGATAAGCTGTATACGAGAGGAGTCTATATACAGTGTACATCGTAGCAGTTCCTAATTACGAGACTTAACAGGCATAACACAAGTGATGTCAGTCGCATATATAGCTATAGCTGGTGAAACAAACAAATTGTTCTACGTGAGATAATTTTGCAGGCGAAGTTGCCACAAAATGTCATTTTGGGTGCAGGAGCAGATAACTGATCATGACGACCAAATAAGTCATCGCTTTAGTATAGAGAGCCAAAACTTTATAGAAATACTGCTTTCACCAAAAGTGTAAAACACATGTCTAAAAGATAATGATTCTAAATAGGAAACCCTGGCAGAAAAGGCCAGAATTTTTCTTGAATATAAAACAAGGGTGTGCCAATACGGGTAATATCAGAGGAAATATGTTTCCTAAAGGTGTTTCGTTTTTCTGAAAGTGTAACAGAAATAGAAAAAAAAAAACAGGCAAAATTCCAGCAAAATATTAAATGTGTATTCGGGTTCAGGGTTATTCTAATACAAGGGTTCGAGGACATATTTGTACACGGGTTCGAGGCTATAATATGTACAGTACAAGGATTTGAGGCTATACTTGTACAAGGGTTCGAGGATATATTTGGTTCAAGGTAATAATAGGTACGATAATTGGAGGCTATACTTGTAGAAGGGTTCGAGAAAATACTTGTACACGGGTTCGAGGCTATAATTATAATGTGTACGAGGATTTGAGGCAATACTTGCACAAGGGTTCGGGGATATACATAAATATGGCTTCAAGGTTATAACAGGTACGATGATTGGAGGCTGTACTTGTACAAGGGTTCGAGAATATACTTGTACACGGGTTCGAGGCTATGATTATAATATTTACGAGGATTTGAGGCTATTCTTGAACAAGGGTTCGAGGATATACTTGTACACGGGTTCGAGGCTATACTTATAATATTTACGAGGATTTGAGGCTATACTTGCACAAGGGTTCGAGGATATACTTATATATGGGTTCAAGGCTATAATAGGTACGATAATTTGAGGCTATCATTGTACGTGGGTTCGAGGATATACTTGTAAGTGGGTTCGAGGCTATAATAGGTACGAGGATCTGATGCCTACTTACATTGTGTATCTGGGTTTGAGGCTAAACTTGTACAATGTTCGGGGCTTTATATGTATTACGAGGGTTGGAGGCTAAATATATACTTCTATGTGTGTTCGAGGTTATATTTGTAAGCTATATCTTGTCGGCCATAGTGATTGACATGGCGGAAGGATTGACCGTTTTACGCACTTAATGACGCACGAGATGAAGGTATGTCATGTATTCTAGAGCTGAAAATGGAAAAATTGTAAAAACATAACAGATGTCCATTCTTCCGAAACGTGCGGAAAAACGGAGGTAAACAAGAAGAATTCTTGGTGGAATTTTCTGTTTTATCGTAAATGTGTAGCCGGACGGGCACGGCATCTTGCCAACAAAATATAACGGTAACACAAAATGCATGGTTGCCATATCCCAAGCATTTACTTTGTCAAAGACAGCCAATTGTATTTCTACGTTATATGTTTTGTCAGTAATGTATATAACAGGGTATGCGTATATTTACGCTTTATGAACTCGTGTGCAATAACTGCTGGTGCCCAGAGCTATTTATTAGTAAGACAATTTCTATCTATCATCTACATAAATAAGGGTTGTATAATTTTGCAATATCAATATGTCGTGACCAATAAAGTATGTCAATTATTCGGTCGTGGTCAGCGCAATATCAAAGATAAGAAAGATTGGAAGAAGAGAAAAAAGAGAGAGAGAGATATTCGAAGTGTTGAAATGAGGACAACAGATTAACTTTTTAATAACATTTCATGACGTCATAATTGTAGACTCAGTAGTCAAGAAAAGTCCCGATTCTGCCGGACTGATGGTGTGGGCATAGACTGGCTATTAGCCACTAAGTTTCTATAGAGAATTTCTCTACTTTATTTTACTACTAGCTTATCTCTCCATTGCTTCAAACTTAGGGTCCGGTCAAATCTGGAAAAGCACTCCCCGGAATAGTTGTGAGTGCAGAAAGGTCAAGCCGATATTACATTACGGAAATCATTCCGGTTCAGAATCAGACATCCAAGTGATCAAAATGATTTTACTATTATTTTTTTTCAATATATGTATACTATTCTAGAGACGGGAGCCAATCAAGTGTTGGCATGGAGCAAACTAGTTGCCTGATACGAGTCGACAACGTATACATGCATCGGAATACAGCTTATCTACCCCCCCCCCCCTTCCCGACTTGTATGAGAGAGACATACATGATAAACAGTCTACTGCCCGAGTCATAACTGACACTCGACACAAATGAAACTATTGTGTGAGTTTCTACACAACTATACGTGACAACCATTACATTTAATGACGTTTAACGCAATAAGTGATGACATTTTACGCAATGAGTGATGACATTTTACGCAACAATTACTGATAAGCCATGACGATATGCGCAATAACATCTATCATGGGTGCGAAATAGTAGTAGCTATAAATATGCAGTGTATATTAATAAGACTGGAAACGATACATGTTCCGATGACCCCGCTTAGACCACAGGGACCTGAATATTTGTTACAGCTAGTTTTGGACCTAAAATAGGGTGTTTAGAGTAATTTTACACATTTGGGGGGTTAAGATAAATTTTTGATAATTTTACACATTTGACCCCCCAAATGTGTGAAATTACTCTAAACACTCTATGTTAGGTCCAAACCTAGCTGTAACAAATTCTCAGGTCCCTGTGGCTTAGACTGATTTGCTTTCATGACATAGTTATTAAAAAGATCAACTAATCTACGTTTTCCTCTGCCTCTCACCGACATACCCGGCTCCATCAGCCCCCGAAACACATATATATTGTTAAAATAAACAAATAAGTAAGGATGGTTATACATATAAACAAGTCTCACGAATTCCGTTCTTTCGGCTTTTTCAAAAAGTCTTTTACATCAATTTTAGTACCATGTCATTTATTGCTGTTTTATAACAATATAAAAAGAATGAGAACGTTTATCTCTTGATTTCAACAAATCGTTTACATAAATAAACCTCGACTATTACTTCATTGTTGTTGCTTTTACAAGCGCAAAATTATTCTCTTCGCCAGTGAAAATAGTCTGCATTACTTACAAGTACATATAAGTTTTTGGCAGTTTATAATAAAATATCACACAAAAAATATTTCGAAATTGCATAAACGTTGATTATAACAAGAAAACGTGAAAATTGGTTCCACATATTTTATTTGAGGCAAGACTTGATGCATGAATATACCGTTTAGAAAAATGTTGTTATGGCGGAGATGAACATTTTATTCTATTTATCATTCCTTGTCTAGTTTTTTGACCGAAAAATTGCATGAGTGAAACATATGTATTAATGTTGTAATATTTGTAACTGAAGATTTATCTTTAACATACAAAAGACAGATCCACTTAGAAATGTTTGTAGTTCTGACAAGTTATTTATTTAGTTTGTGTTCTGGAGTGAAGCAAACAAAACGACATGTCACAAACTGACACTTGTTATGTAATAGGGGATAGTTATCTCCCCTTGATTATATCTCTGTCCGCGGGGGTAAATATTATGGGATATAGGATTGGTACAGATACGAACTAGCCTCTTAAGATGATGCTGATAATTAAGCTGAGAAATAAATTGTCAATATTTAGAAAGATCACGCGGTGTGGATGTACAAGGCCCCTTACGTAATTGTGGTCTCGTGGTCGCCATAGAGATCTGTAACTTAAGTCTTTCTCGCTTGTGAAGAACTTATTAATCATATATACATATATACAAATCATCACTGGATTATTTATTTGTTATCATTCCACTTGTGCGTTCAACGTTATAAAAACAAACACTCCCCAACCGGTCCGTGCCAGCTTCCGGTTCACGTACGGAATGTAAGAACGCGCGTCGTGGTATCAGATTGATAAACAAAGTGATAAATACCTATTGTTTACTTATAGTTACATGCATCGAATGCTCCTATTCGGACTAGCATCACCCCATGCTCCTCTAATCGCTATATTACAGCCTTCGAAGGTACCAGTCTCTCCCTTTTACAGCAATACCATGACCCACACCTTAGAAACATCCAATCTTTTATCCGAACCCTGTAACCATAGTAACACTAACAGATATATATACAGCCATTCAATGAAACAGCCACCATGTTACTAAAATCTATTTAACAGTAATTTAAGTTTTTATTTCCCCATAACAACCGTTTATTAATAACCAAAAGTGGACTTGAAATTCGTCACCTTTTCATTTCAATTTGAATGGATAGAATTTTGTAACATAAATATTGTACTGTTAGATCGCCACAACAACGGTACAATTGCTTATATCGCCATAACGACAGATTTGTTTATATCACCATAACAACAAATGTGTATCGCCATCACAACATTATTGTTTATTATCAAAACAATGGTATTGTTTGTATCACCTAAACAGTTTTGTTTATATCACTTTATCAACAGTATTGCTTATATATATTCTCATGACAACGGTATTGTTTATATCACCACAACAACAGTATTGTTTATATCACCACAACAACAGTACTATTTCTATTACCATGACAACCCATCGTAATAACAATATTGTTTTAATGGTTACTATCCAGCCATACAAACAAAACTGTTCACAACTGGACTATTTTTTTTATTATAAAGCTTTCCTTTTGAAAGCATAAATTGCGTCTTTGAATCTACTCATAAATATTTAAAACGTAAATAGAAAACAAAACCACATAACAGCTATGGGTTCTCTATAGGGGAAGGAGAAAAACTGTACCGTGAGCCGCATCAAACGAATTTTAATGGCCTGCCACTAGGTCGGAAATTAATTTAGCAGATACTGGAGTTTTCTGACACTAATTTACCGTGCAACACAATGAGAAAACTTGATTAATCCTTCACCAGTGTTCCCGTCCAATGTGGACGTAATGGAGCATGCCCAGAGACTTACAGCACTGAGGAACCGTTTCTGGGTCATCCTAACTTTAATTACATTCTGGCGGTTTCTGTATGGTTGAATTAATCTAGAGCATTAAGGGCCAAGCTAACAGCGTGTATTGAAGATTTAACCCAATTCAAATAATTAATCTCATTAAAAATACCGTCAGAAAGTGTCGACATTATTATTCATAGTGTGTGTTACTAAAAATAGCCTTCACGTGCTCTCATATTTTTGACTACATTTATATGTGCTGCCCTGACCCCTTCCTCCTGCCCCGGAGTAATTTGCAAAAAAGAATAACTAGCAGATAGAGACTGGCTGCCAAACCAAATGCATTATTCGGGGTTACCTCCCCCTAGTTTAGAAATGTTCCTTTTTATTCTGGCGTGATGGGATCAGTCTCGAACACAACGATTTCTCATTATTCTTATTTTTTTTTATTTACACTAATAAATACATTTATTTGTTTTTATCTATTTACATTTATATCTTTCATTAGTTCCAAATTTTTTCAATATAATTCCAGTTTTGATAATTTTGTTCCCATTCAGCTATGTTTCTCCAGTAATTCGTCTTCGTTATATTTGCTCGCTTATCTACCGCCCCCTCTCGTAGAACCACAATTGCATGGAAGCTAAGTAAAAGTGCATTAATTTACTCGCATCATATGATACACAGGGGACCACTCTCGTGCATTTACAACAAACAAACTCAACACAGAGCAGTTGGGGCTAATATGGATACAAAAGAACCAGCGAACGAATGGGATAAAGCACCTAAACAGAACATAGGCTGTCATATATCTCCACATAAATCAAGTTCGAAACCATGTGTTCCGGAACTTTATGCATTTCCGGCACCACAAGTGGCAACTTCAAAGCATTTCCGGTTGTAATAGACAGTGAAGTATTTCACCATTTCCTGAGACAAAATCAACATTGCCAACAACAAATAAGATAGAAATAAAGATATTATGAAATCTTTATGCGTTTGCGGCACCACAAGTGGCAACTTTAAACATTTCCGGATGCAAACGTGAAGTATTTTACCAAATCTCAAACAAATCTAAAAACAAATTAGATGGAAATCAAGTTAATATAAAAGATAAAACATATGTTACAGCAGTTTACAATAGGATTAAGAGCAATTTAAACCAACCAATGAAGGTAAGCCTTCTTCAAGAAATATTTTACACAATGTACATGGCAACACCAAGTGTTAAAAAATGACAAAAATCCACTTTAAGAGCGTAAAAGATCAAGAAAAACCTGTTTAGTTTATTTGTTTTAACAGCCAGGGTCATTTAAGGACGTGCCAGGTTTTGAAAGTGGAGGAAAGCCGGAGTACCCGGAGAAAATCCAACGACCTACGGTCAGTACCTGGCAACTGCCCAACGTGGGATTCGAACTCCCAATCCAGAGATGGAAGACTAGTGGTAGAATGTCAGAACACTTAAACAACTCGGCCACCGAAAGAAAAACAACTAACTTAAAAAGACTTCTAGCGTAGAATGAAAACCTCTGATAGAAAACACTGTGTACGTATTCCTAGCGCTTATAGAGTAAATCTGCCTGTATTCCGATGATACATACCAATTTATTGTGCCCTAAATAATAGTAAGTATAATACACGGTCTATTTACAGAAGCCATTCCACAAATGAATATTTTGAGTTTTTCTGTTTTCTCAGAATCGAAATAAGAAAATTAACATGTCCCCGTCACTCTGTATATTTTCCCTAACAAACTTTCCCCCTTCAAACTCTCTCCCCCAGACACATGTAAATACCGGACGAGGTATGAGGTAGCCGTGGTTTATTAGTAAAAATTCCATATCGCCCTCTCTAAGCGTTGATTTAGACGAATCGAGATACAGACTGTAACTGGATTCATAATTCAACACATATTGTACATTCATTTTCTCAATTATCTTGATTAGAAACATTTCAAGTCTGCATGTTTTTTTCTCCCGATGGGATATCCCCAACAAGTACATTTAAAGATAAGTAAAACCCAGTTCGTTAGATGTATGCATGTTCAGTAACTATTTCCATCTCCATGTACTGTACTTTTATCCCAGACTATTTTATACTACATTTTTGCAGTGGTTAAAATACTAAACATAGTAATATGCAAATATAATGACGTCAGAATATGTAAAGTTTCCCCAAAAAGAAGACATTTTAATGGTTATCACTTTAAAGTGAGTAAAAGTTAAAAAGTTGGTAAACCTACATGTACGTTATGACGTCATTAAGTTTTGCACCGCTGTACCTAATTTGTGACGTCATAACCAAGTCTAATCATACTTAACCACGAAGAGAGAATATACAATGAAATACATTTTATTTTCCCTTTTGTAATGTTTTTGAGGTGGAGGAAAGTCGGAGTACAACCGAGCGTTAGTGCCTGGCAACTGTCCCACGTGGGTTTCGAACTCGCAACCCAGGGTTGGAGCGCTAGTGGTAGAATGTCGGAACACCTTAACCACTCGGCCATCGCGTCCCCTCATGCCTTCACAATTATACGTCATCACACTATGATAATTACGTGACGTCACAATGTAGTA
Source organism: Mimachlamys varia (assembly GCA_947623455.1). Classification (NCBI taxonomy): domain Eukaryota; kingdom Metazoa; phylum Mollusca; class Bivalvia; order Pectinida; family Pectinidae; genus Mimachlamys; species Mimachlamys varia. The sequence goes on from OX392541.1 coordinate 15,849,423, forward strand.
GACCACATGAAATTATATTCCTAGTTCTTAGTTATATACTGTTCAATTATTAAGCAGCAATTTCTGAGTAACTGACATAGCATTCACCTAAGACTACAGGGGAATTTAACTGTTTGTTTTTGGGTTGTTTGTGTTTTATGTCCTTTTGAAGGCCGGTCCAGGAGGAAAGCCTGAGTACCCAGTGAAAAACCACCCACCCACCAACCACTCACAGGGACACGTTACAAAAATAACGTATGTATAAAACATATTGGGGGGGGGGGGGGGGAGGGGGTTCCATATATTGACACCCCCACCCCCCCCCTCCTAACCCTTATATTTATATTTTATGCATACGTAAATTACTTTGGTAACGTGTCCCCCTTTGCACCAACGGTTAGTGCTGTGCCAGGCAACTGCCCCTCGTAGCCACCAAACCCCCGAGGTGGAAGGTTGTTGTGGTAGAAGAAAGTTCATATACAGTACTAGTGTACTACATAAAGGGAAATATAATGATGTACATATACTAAATTGTATTGTCTTAACTGTGGGTCAATTAATATTCAACAAAATTAAAATTAAAAAAAAAAAAAAGTTGTTTTTGAAAAAAAAAATTAAATGAATTCATATTACTATCTTATTTTGCATGTCTTATTTGGTGCTAAACACCCATCCCCTTATTTATCGAAGCTTAATCTAAAAAGGCATGAAATTCGAAACCCGAAACTCAAGAATTTGATAGATGCCAGCAACCGATATCCCAAGGCAGGGATGGCCAGAACGTTCCTCGTGCGTGGGGCGCCGACGGGGTATTCACCGCTTTATATTATACACCGTAAACACCGGGTAAAACTTTCACTATATTGAAACCAAGGCCGTTTCTGGTTTTCTTGTACTGTGTAATGGTTTATGATTTTTTTTTATTTAATCAAATAAATCTGTTAATTATTATATATATCAATTATAATTGTATATACGTAAATAATTGATATTTAAATACTACATACTGTACAGCTCCCCTGGTATTACGAGGACTTTTATTATTAAATAGCATGCTAGATTATATATATCGTCCTGCATTCCAATGATTCTTTCTTTCCAAGAATTATATTTCATATGTTTCCTTGATTTATTTTGCTGAGAACTAATTAACGAATATCCACAATATGGTTCAAGTATTTCATGACTATCTACAAAGTTTGAAAGTGCGTTCGACTGTATGGTGGTTTCTGTGATAGGGAAGGCATCTTCGAACGCGACACTTTCCCAATACACAAGATAAGACTTGTCACAATGTGTGTGCACAACGTCATCATTGCTTACCCTTCCGGTCGATTTCCTTCATACACAATTTCGTTCAGCTTTAGTGCGCGTGGGATTATTCATTTGAATGATTGTGGTCATCATTCATCCAGGAGATTTAGTGAATTCGCCCTAATGAGCTAGATCATTTACACGAATGAGTTACCTTATTAACACGAATAAGCCGCTCCATTCACTGGAACGAGTTAGTTTCAGTCACCCAAGTGAGTCGTTTCATTCACTCAAATGAGTCAAGAAATTCAGAATGAGTTATACTCTATTAAACCGAATATGAGTAAGTAAGCTCTCAATAATGAGAAGGTTCGTTAAGATTTCGGTGCGTTTTATACCACTTGAATGAAAATCACCCGCTAATTCAAGTTTTAAAACTCTGTTATAACTGGCATGCTAAATGTTAAAACTTACCGTCTAAATCTGGCATACATCCGTCAGCAGACATTTTGAATTTTTGCCGTTTTTTCTCGGGTTTAAATCTTTTAGTCCAGTTATACGGTCTCCTCTACAAACACATTCACTCACTTCCACAAGGCTGTCTGCCGGTAAAACCTCCTCCAGCGGCGAGTGCGAAACGAACGCGAACTGGTCAACAGTTTATCAAAGTTTATTTCCGAGAAGCCAAAGTGTTTATAATAACACGGTAGTGATTGTATCGAGCGGGCCTTCAGGGCAGATACAAGCGAACGCACCCTACAATCGCACGGCGGAATTCTTATCGCTTCTACTACGAAATTAACCGTGCAGGGTGATTCCACAACACTTGAAAATTTAGGGAAGTTAGGTTATGGCTATAAAATACGAAAGAGAAGGTCGACTGGCCCTTCAAAAAATGTCCGCTGGAAAATCATTTATTTTTAGCGAATCGCTAATATACACCTGTTTATATTAGTCTGAGGAAAACAAAAAATGTAAGTGTAAGTGTGTGTGTTTCTTATTTTTTCGAAACTGTTATGGAATTACATTGAATGGAAAAGACCCAGCAAGCCAGTGGCTTTTTTGTTTGTTAAAGTCATGGCATACTTTTGACTTTTTGTATTTGTTCGGGCTTTAACCTGACAAGGAGAAGTCTGGTCTCAATTAGGCCCGTACCTGAAAGATTACAGCTAAGCGGATATATGGATTATAAAAATAATACGATTAATCGCTCGTTACACACTACGCAGACGTATGATTGCGGCGCTTTACAACGAGTAGGCGGTCTTTTATTACACGTAGAGTCCGATATAATTTTCGATAGGGCAGTTTTATAATTCCGGAAAGAACTGATAATAAATATGATATATTTATTTCCATGTAATGCCCGTGCAAGCCACAAAAAAAGAACGGTTTCAGCCAAATCAACTGCAGAAATTTTAAGTACTCGATCTATGCATTATACTATACATTTTTTAGAGAAGATCTTACTTTTATTTTACGTATAATTATGTAATATATATCAACGTCACAAAAAACTCAAGTTCCTATCACCATGAACTAATACGATTATTCTTGTATTTCAGGGGTTACCATCGGTCTAGGTATTCAAAAGAATTATATAGGGGAAGATTGTCGGAAGTTGCGATAAGAACGTAACCATTGAATCATTTTGCCGTTTTTGTCGCATGAGCGAAAAAGAAAAAAAAAAGCTAACGCACACCAATCGGAAATAGTCGGAACTTTCCGTTAACGACGGTTTCACGATTGGATTGAACGCTGTCAGGTTAATGGTTTTCTATAGCTCCAAACACCCTAAGAAAGAATTTACAGATTAAAATCTAATCTCATCAATTGTCTGAAAATAAAGCGATGGCTCAGAACAATTATTAGCAGAGAAGATACAAGCGCTAATGGGACATTATCGAGATTAAGCCGAGAAGGCACAAAAGCTAATGGGACAGTGTCGAGGTTTAGTCCAGAAGACACCAAAGCTAATGAGACATTGACGAGATTTAGCCGAGAAGACACAAGTGCGGATTGGACATTGACGATATCTAGCCGAGAAGACACAATAGTTAAGATGACATTGTCGAGATATAGCAGAGAAGACACAAGAGCTAATGGGACATTGATAAAATTTAACCAAGAAGACACAAGAGCTAAGGTGAAATTGACGAAATTTAGCCGAGAAGACGCAAGAGTTAATATGACATCGATGAAATTAGGGAGAGAAGACACAAGAGCTAAGGGGACACTGACGAAATTTAACCGAGAAGGCACAAGCGCTAATGGACACTGACGAGATTTAGCCGAGAAGACAAAAAAGCTATTGGGACATTGTCAAGGTTTAGTCCTGAAGACACAAGAGCTAATTTGACATTGACGAAATTTAGCCGATAAAACGCAAGAGCTGATTGGACATTGACGAAATTTAGCGGAGAAGACACAATAGCTAAGATGACATTGTCGAGATTAAGCAGAAATTATACAAGAGCTGATTGGACACTGACGTGACTTGGCCAAAAAGACACAAGAGCCAATGGAACACTGTCGAGACTTGGCCAAAAAAGACACAAGAGCTAATGGGACACTGAAGAGACTTGGCCAAAAAGACTCAAGAGCTAAGATGACACCGATGAAACTGAGGAGAGAAGAGACTAAAGTTAAGGGGACACTGATGAAGGTAGAGGTTACGATTCTACAATACGCCATTCCCGAGATACAAGATCTCTTTTGAAACGGAGTTAGAAATCGGTGGCTTAATCATGTGACCGCGAAAAATTTAGGACACTTCACAATGGCGGCATTGACGACCGAATGACAGCTAGATTCGATTCGATTTTATAAGTCGCTTTAGGTTAAAACGGGACGAAACAAAGGTACAGAGTCTAAAACTAAGTCATGGTGTGTTGTACTTAGACGTGTAACTGTCAGTCGTAAAAGCTACAATCTGGCAAAATGTAACGTTCAGATTGTTTCCAACAGCAACGAAAAACACCGATTACGAGCATTGTGGATTGCATTCATATTTCTCAATACAAGATAAATTCAATTCATCAGTGATCTCAGCAAATTTTACTAACGTCCCTTTTGTTTTATTTGAAGCTGTTATCACTCTTTCCACCAAAAAACTTCACCTCGCTTACCGTCATTGAAAACTTCTATTTAGCCGCCGTTCTGTTTTTAAAGTGCCCTTAAAAAAGTCACATGGTGATGAAAGTCACATGACTAAACCGACAGAAAGTTGTATCCCGGAAATGGCGTATTGTCCCAAATAAGTCGCCTCTTATGGTCAGTTAGATACGCACAGCTTCAACTGAAGTGTTCAGACATGCTCCAAACGTCTTTTCTTATACACGGATCGTGTCTATGTAACTGATTTGAAGTTTTATCGGTTCCTCACACTCACGGGCTTTGCCGACAAATTGATGCTTTTCATCTAATTGGTTTTGCTTGTATGTTTGGTATTATATCATCACAAATTAATACACTGCACGCCGTTTGACTGGTTCTTATAAAAACGTTTATTTTCTCTATAACCAATTTTCTCGGCGCCTCACTGTTAACGTAATTGATACGGTTTTATTGATATTTACGTAACCAATTCTTGCAGTATGTCGGTCTGGATTTCACGTTAAGCAATGCCAGCAAGCAGAATCATTGTTGGTTCGCAGACGAAGGGTGGGGTTGGAGTTCACTAGTCGTCGTCGATTACTCGAGTGCACTTAGTCATGAAAATCAGTAGCTGCATATAACAAGAAGAAATGACTGGCAACGGCATAAGCAGTCTATCATTTTTATTGTTTCAGCGAGACACCCTTTCAGTTGACATTCATAGAAAATATGAATGCCAACTGAACAAAGGAAACTTAAATGAAATAATTCATGATGAATTTGCCTTCGTTAAGTTGGAATTCATATTGCCTATGGACGCCCCAAGAAAGCAGTTCAATGCTTACATTTTCCATTTTTGAAATCCGTTCAATCATCTGATGAAAAAATCAATTACTAGTATTCAAATGTAATGTGTGTGTAATAAACATATAAAAATTATCCTGGGGGAAGGGGGGGGGGGGGGGTGTTCTAAAATGTATTCGCCTCTGTCGAAACATGCAATGGAGGCTGCAGGTACACATCATACGCTCTACCCGCAAGGCAAAATTGTCACTGTCTAAATTGCGAATTCACCATCACCAATCGCAAATAGTACATGTTAATATTGTTTTTGTTTTTGGTTGGGTTTTTTTGGAGGGGGGGGTGGTTGCCTTTTTGATTTTTAAATATTCCAACAAGTTGATATCAACATAGTTAATATGTACAATTAGATAACTGGAATAATGTAGTGTGCTTGTTAAAATTGCTGAGCCCAAACTGTCGTCGAAATCGGTTTAGAAATATATTCTAGAAATATTTTTCTCTTTTGGAATTTAAATCTGGTATAATCTTTTTTCTGATAACTCATTGATTGTGAAGCATCTGACATGCCGATAAAGCTACAGATGTATCGTCTTACGGAGGTTACCGAAAAAAGCCGAATAGACATTTAAATAAATCCAACATTTAATATGATGTGATATATTAAACTAACTCTGGTAATTTTACACAATATATTTCATTATAAATATCAATTTCATCTAAACTGCAAGATCTATTATTCTAAAGCTGACATATATTAAAGACAATTCCAGTGGGTTATTATTTCATTCATCATTAATCTGAAGTATATATTCACAAAAAAATCTCCCTATTAAATGTAATTGAGAAATTGTTTCCTTTCAAAATTAAACATAAAACGGGTAATTTGTTGCTATACCTGCGCTCAATGCACGTGCTATATGTAAGTATGCTTATAATGGACCGTTAACGGCGGAGAGGAGAGAAAATTTATCAATTTTGTGTTGTAGCGGAGAAACACCTCCGGTGCAACATCTAAGATGTTCACTGTCGGCATTCCCGATCTTTATCAGGTTTTACGAAAGGGGCCCTAGAGAGGGATTTATCCGAAGGCGTGAAGTTTAAAAAAACAGCCGCATTCTATATATATATGTCATTACGGTAACTTTAAAGTTTCGTTAAAAAATTTAAAAGTATATAAAAAATAAGTTCCTGATATATTTATATATTTTAAAGCAGTCCGGTTACAGTCTGATATTACAATATAAACTATTTTGCTTCGTGTACTGTGTAAAAAAAAAATACAAATAACAGCAAGCTTCATATTACGCAGCATCTCCATTCGGCAAACTTCGGGAAAGTCCGTTGAATGTCGTCAATGGAGCGGGCCACGCCACAAGTGGGCGTCCAAAATACACGCATCATGGTGTATTTTCAGAATCAGGTATTTGTAGGGTATCAAAATTTGTAATCAATGGTGCAATTTTTTAATAATTATATTTTTTTAATGTAAACACATGTTCCGTTTTCTTTTAATAACTTTCTAATGGTTGATAGTGTGTTTCATTTATAAACCCTTTCAAAAAATTCTAAATCCATCAAACCGGTTCCCGAATTAGACCGCGAATGTGGAAGTGTCTACGGCGGAATGCACGTATTGAGCACGTAGACATTTCAGACAAGGTCCCGGATGCGATGTGATAAAATTAACACCTATATACGATTGATAGCTTAAGCAATTATTTCAGCATCCTGGAATGGATAGAGATAATTGACTTTTATATACTTTAAGACTGTTTAACAGCTACAATAAACCTTGGCTTGTTCATTAAGCTTCTACCTGGCTCCAAGAGATTTTGCCAATCTGGCCCAGGTATTTTATGTCCATTGATTGAAATCATTATGGTTTTACTTCGTAATACCACAGATCAAGGAAGATGGTTGCACGTCTCTACCACAATATGCTGTGTTTTTCTCATATCTTAATAAATTAAGATCAATTTTTCTTACATAGCTTTCTTACATGGCGATGTTGGATAGCGTTTGTCCATGTAAGAAAGCTATGTAAAAAAACCTATCTTACATACAGTTAGCATATCACGCGACGTGACGTCACAATGGCTCAACAATGTCATGACGTCACAAATACGGTAGACTCCGATGCCGCAAAGATTAAACGACGGCGTGATGAAATTAAACCCTTTCACAAAAAAATAACCATAAATATCAGAACGGCGTAATTAATTTTGTCTGAGCAAACATTGTTTGCAAATAAAGGGTATGCTTTATCTCGCAGTCTAATTCGATTTCGACAAAAAAGCTCAAGGAAAAAGTAGAAATTTTCAAAATGGTAGCCAGTCAAAACGTATTTTCATGGTTTTCCAGCTTATTCGGATAGTTAATATGAGAGAAAAGACTCTTTCATGACGACAGAGATGTAAGATAGGGGGATTAATTAGCGTTAACCCCTCCTACAGTACATACGGTATCAGTCTAACTGTGCTGTCTCGATGGCTCAAGTCTGCACAGCTGCGTCAATGGCTGGCGCCAATGATGGAGAGTAATCATTACGGTTCAGACATTTCCTGCACTTGAAATATTACCGGTTTATTTTGAATGCTACCCTCTTCACTACTGCCATTTTGTCTTCTTAAGCTATATAAACGAGAAACTATGCAATCATACTTGACAGCAGTAGCAGTAAAAGTAGCAACAGCAGTAGCAGTAACAGTAACAGTAGCAACAGCAGTAGCAGTAACAGTAGCAGTAGCAACAGCAGTAGAAGTAACAGTAGCAACAGCAGTAACAGTAGCAACAGCAGTAGCAGTAACAGTAGCAACAGCAGTAACAGTAGCAACAGCAGTAACAGTAACAGTAGCAACAACAGTAACAGTGGCAACAACAGTAACAGTGGCAACAACAGTAACAGTAGCAACAGCAGTAACAGTAGCAACAGCAGTAACAGTAGCAACAACAGTAACAGTGGCAACAACAGTAACAGTAGCAACAGCAGTAACAGTAGCAACAGCAACAGCAGTAACAGTAGCAACAGCAGTAGCAGTAACAGTAGCAACAGCAGTAACAGTAGCAACAGCAGTAACAGTAGCAACAACAGTAACAGTAGCAACAGCAGTAACAGTAGCAACAGCAGTAACAGTAGCAACAGCAGAAACAGTAGCAACAACAGTAACAGTGGCAACAACAGTAACAGTAGCAACAGCAGTAACAGTAGCAACAACAGTAACAGTAGCAACAGCAGTAACAGTAGCAACAGCAGAAACAGTAGCAACAACAGTAACAGTAGCAACAACAGTAACAGTAGCAACAGCAGAAACAGTAGCAACAGCAGTAACAGTAACAGTAGCAACAACAGCAACAGTAGCAACAGCAGTAACAGTAGCAACAGCAGTAACAGTAGCAACAACAGTAACAGTAGCAACAACAGTAACAGTAGCAACAACAGTAACAGTAGCAACAGCAGTAACAGTAACAGTAGCAACAACAGTAACAGTAGCAACAGCAGTAACAGTAGCAATAGTAGTAACAGTAACAGTAGCAACAGTAGTAACAATAGCAATAGTAGTAGCAGTTACAGTAGCAACAGCAGTAACAGTAGCAACAACAGTAACAGTAGCAACAACAGAAACAGTAGCAACAACAGTAACAGTAGCAACAACAGAAACAGTAGCAACAACAGTAACAGTAGCAACAACAGAAACAGTAGCAACAGCAGTAACAATAGCAATAGTAGTAGCAGTTACAGTAGCAACAGCAGTAACAGTAGCAACAACAGTAACAGTAGCAACAACAGAAACAGTAGCAACAACAGTAACAGTAGCAACAACAGAAACAGTAGCAACAACAGTAACAGTAGCAACAACAGTAACAGTAGCAACAACAGAAACAGTAGCAACATCATTAGCAGTAACCGTAGCAACAGCAGTAGCAGTAACAGTAGCAACTATAGTAACAGTAACAGTAGCAACAGCAGTTACAGTAACAGTGGCAACAACAGTAACAGTAGCAAAAACAGTATCAGTAGCAAAAACAGTATCAGTAGCAACAACAGAAGCAGTGACAGTAGCAACTATAGTAACAGTAACAGAAGCAACAGAAGTAGCAGTAGCAACAGCAGTAGCAGTAACAGTAGCAACAACAGTAACAGTAGCAACAGCAGTAACAGTAACAGTAGCAACAACAGTAACAGTAACAGTAGCAACAACAGTAGCAGTAGCAACAGCAGTAACAGTAACAGTAGCAACAACAGTAACAGTAGCAACAGCAGTAACAGTAACAGTAGCAACAACAGTAACAGTAACAGTAGCAACAGCAGTAACAGTAGCAGTAACAGTAACAGTAACAACAGCAGTAACAGTAACAGTAGCAACAACAGTAACAGTAACAGTAGCAACAACAGTAACAGTAACAGTAGCAACAACAGTAGCAGTAGCAACAGCAGTAACAGTAACAGTAGCAACAGCAGTAACAGTAGCAGTAACAGTAACAGTAGCAACAACAGTAACAGTAACAGTAGCAACAACAGTAACAGTAGCAACAACAGTAGCAGTAGCAACAACAGTAACAGTAGCAACAACAGTAACAGTAGCAATAGTAGTAACAGTAACAGTAGCAATAGTAGTAACAGTAACAGTAGCAACAGCAGTAACAGTAGCAACAACAGTAACAGTAGCAATAGTAGTATCAGTAATAGTAGCAACAGCAGTAACAGTAGCAACAGCAGTAACAGTAGCAACAGCAACAGCAGTAACAGTGGCAACAACAGTAACAGTAGCAATAGTAGTAACAGTAACAGTAGCAACAGCAGTAGCAGTAACTGTAGCAACAGCAGTAACTGTAGCAACAACAGTAACAGTAACAGTAGCAACAACAGTAACAGTAGCAACAACAGTAGCAGTAACTGTAGCAGCAACAATAACTGTAGCAACAGCAGTAACTGTAGCAACAACAGTAACAGTAACAGTAGCAACAACAGTAGCAGTAACTGTAGCAGCAGCAATAACTGTAGCAACAGCAGTAACAGTAGCAACAACAGTAGCAGTAACTGTAGCAACAGCAATAACTGTAGCAACAGCAGTAACTGTAGCAGCAGCAATAACTGTAGCAACAGCAGTAACGGTAGCAACAACAGTAGCAGTAACTGTAGCAACAGCAATAACTGTAGCAACAGCAGTAACTGTAGCAACAGCAGTAACAGTAGCAACAACAGTAGCAGTAACTGTAGCAGCAGCAATAACTGTAGCAACAGCAGTAACAGTAGCAACAACAGTAGCAGTAACCGTAGCAACAGCAATAACTGTAGCAACAGCAGTAACTGTAGCAACAGCAGTAACAGTAGCAACAACAGTAGCAGTAACTGTAGCAACAGCAATAAATGTAGCAACAGCAGTAACAGTAGCAACAGCAACAACAGTAACAGAAGCAACAACAGTAGCAGTAACTGTAGCAACAGCAATAACTGTAGCAACAGCAGTAACTGTAGCAGCAGCAATAACTGTAGCAACAGCAGTAACAGTAGCAACAACAGTAGCAGTAACTGTAGCAACAGCAATAACTGTAGCAACAGCAGTAACTGTAGCAACAGCAATAACTGTAGCAACAGCAGTAACAGTGGCAACAACATGTACAGTAACAGTAGCAACAAAAATCTACTAATGAAGAACGTTCAATGGCAAATTTTAAAAAAGTGCCTTATAGTGAGTCAATTATGAAATTTGTTTTCCAGTTGTTGTAAAATTACTTCATATTTTCTGTTTTGTATGCAAATCTGTTCGGAACAAGCAAAGTATTTGTAGATATAATTTTATTTTTAATCAACCTTGGCTACGCAAACAATTATACAGGGCGAAGATTAAGACGGGGTACTCTCACACAGTGGTCAATTCTTTATCACACCCCGCATCAACAGACAATAATCTGGTAGTAGACGCTACACAGTAGGGAAACCAAACAAAGTCTTATCTTATGATGGCAAATACAGACTACACAGCGCTGCGGCTCAGATTGATATATTGTAAAGTCTATGCAAGCATGGCAGAAATATTTTGACATGCGAAACCAAAACATGCTATGTTGTGGCTGAGAATTCGCGGATAGCTCACACATCGGGGATGAAAGGCCCTTCGGCTTGGTCATAATAATCTATCGCGTGTAAAATCGACTGGTGACGTCATCGAGACTTTCCGGTTCGAGTGGAAAAATTCAGATTATGTTTCCCAAAAATAGAATTTTGAGGTGAATGAAGTTATCACTCCCGGGTTTAAATCGTTTTAGCAGAGCAAAAATATCATACATTTTCGCGACGCACGTGCGGGTTTTCTTTTCTTTTTTTGCTTATTTCCGCAATAGGAATTGCATGCGAAATAACTCGTTTTTGCGAACTTGATTGATGGGTTGGTTCTCAAAACTCCGATCGATCTGGAAAAGGATGAACAAGTTTTTGCACTCTTTGGTTAAGGGAAAAAATCCATTCCACAAGTAGAGAAAATAACATGAGGTTTAAATAATTAGACATCAACAGTGACTCCCGAGTTTGTTAACTTCATAATTTAAAAAAAGACGTGCTAGAGCGGATGTTATCCTTTGCCTGATTACGTGCACGATTTCAATAAAGAGAATAACGGCAACTTCCTTTAATATTGCTTTAAGACATTGTAAAGTTATCAACCCGACGCAGTTACCTAAATAACTTTTCAAGCCGCGTAGGGATTTGTTTAGCAAGTTAGCTAATTCGTAAGCAACACAATCTCGATGTTTTTTATACAGTTTTAAAGTTATGAAATCTAATTTAGTTTTACTTGTCAGATAACATGTTGATCGACGTTTGATATTCATTTCCTTCTTCTTCTTCTGTTTTTTTATATTAGATTTCAGCATTTGCTATTGGACTTCATTGCGGATGAATAATTTGCAATCGAAGTGAGATGGCGCCAATTTTCGAACCGGACACGAGGCTAAATCTGGGTCACGAGTTTAACGCCTCGTGGCCCTGAGCAGTCACCAGGTACCGGTTGTTGGTCGGTGATTTTTCTCCGGGTACTGCCGAAAAGGTGGTTGATTGAAGTTTACATAATACCGGTATACCGAACATTCTGAGTAGCCAAAGTACTAATGTTGACGAGTTAGGGTTCATTTAGGTAGATGATCCTGTTCTCTTCCGTAACGTAAATTTTACCTACAGTGTAGACAGCAGGAAGGCGGCCTACATGTCAGACGTCATGCCATAAGTGACATTTATTTGGTAAAAACTTTTTCACGTTCTCCAGGTTGCTCAGAGTATTTTTTTTTTATAGAAAGGACAACATTCATTGCCACCTCTTGTATATAATCAAATGAGACAATAGACTACTATATCCATATTTTCAAAACATGATATTCATATATATGCATAAAGCAGTAGAACTGGTCTAAATAGACCAGTGAAGTGATGATTTAAATGATATTCAGAACTACTGAAATTGGGTTGCTTTGTATAACTTTTTAATTAATATTTATGACTTCATTAATTTATCTGTATCAAAAACTCATTTGAATGTATATATGCATATTCACTAGGCTGATATACATGGGGTGTCACCTAGCCTGCCTATTTTCCCAACACCGGGGGAGACGGGGTATCGGTTACTACACGGACATGTATTGTTGCATCAGATGAGATTGAAATATGAAATTATGAAAAATCGTGGCCCAAATTCCTTTAACGTACTTTTCCCGTTGTACATAGTTAGACAACATAAAATGATTTTTTTATGACAATCTTGATCTATCAAGCGATTGATTCAGTTGGCCCCTAGCTAGCTCCACTGACGAGTCCTAGAAAGACGAAACAGCTGTATGATGCAGTTTAATTCATTTTCGGCATACTGTATCTATGACTAAATTTAAAAAGTGCAGCATGTATGTGAGTTACGTCATCTTGCAAAGCTAAATAACGCACACTGCCAAGCATCGCAATGATAAAGAAAGATATGGCGTTATAACCAACCCACGCGTGGACGCCATTTTCATGCAGTACATTCGTATACTGAAATTGGAAATGCAATTGCAAATGAAAATGTATATTTATGGTGCCCTTTCGTTTCGATTTCTACTAAATCATCAGTGTGTGCGTATGTTTGTTATTGACTAGAATCAGTCTCTTTCACTCAACATAAGATTGTTTGTTGGTGTACAGTACATCAGTAAACGCTCGTTAGACCCAGACAACAAAACTTCCCGTCAATCAATGTGATGATGGAGCTTGTCATTTGAACGTTGAGATGTTCTAAATGCAAACATTGAGAGGAACTTATATTGACGTCAGAACCAGAGATCATAAACGTCCTCTGGCGTGAATACAGGCTCTTAGAAATAAATGTAAAGCGTCATTAGGTAACAGACAAACTAACACGAATATCCGTTTTCTGATGTCGGTTCACTTTAGTGATATCAGTGAATCTTACTAGACTAAATGATAGCAAATGTGATAGGTGAAAATCTCCATACGCTATATAATGAAGCCACAACATTGAACATTATGGTAACTTTACTAAAGAAATTCAATCATGCTTAGGTAAACGACGGGAGTAGCTATGATACTTGGCCGGCGTAAAATCTTCAAATGAAATATATTTACATATATAGAAACTAAAAGACATCTCAAAACATCGTCGGATAACCAGGTCTGAAGTAAGGCACAGTAAGATCAGCCATGACTCCCGACGATGATCTGAAAATGAATGTCATTCATGAATTAAATTTTAATGAAAGTGATATCTAAATATAAATAAATAGTCTACAGAGAAGCATATGGTTATCATATCTGACTATAGTTTCATAATATGAGACATCTCAGAATATTAGGAAATGTATATTTCACTTAATTACTACATGGAAGATGACCTACCCTAGAAATAAACAAATGCTTTTTGGGTCTCTTTGAGACATTATGATTGCAATAAATGCCAAAATCTCTCTTCCTGAACCGAACCCAAAGATTGTATCTGTTATGTTCCTTCAGCAAATCCAAATAATTGAAATTATGACGATCAAACCAACTCGCAAAACACGTTTACAGACGATGTTTATGCGAATCTCTTTACGCCCATTCGATTTGCTAAGTCTATACACGGAATTAGATTAGATTGCTATCAAAGTATGTGGTCTATATAATATTAAACATTTTTCAATTCGTTTTACAATTGCAATGAAGTAAGTATTTTCGAATAAATTTCTACCACTTTTGATGGCCCGATTTGAAGCAAACGTTGGTTTTACTTTGGAAGCCATTCAAGTAGGCAAGTACCCTGTGTTACGTGGAGACAAGACTCTGCATAACAATATCAGGGAATTACAAGCCAGGTCAGCTGGTTCGGACCTTTTGGCCTGGTGATAACGTCTTGGCTCTATTATCGCAATCATGGAAAAATATGTCTTTTCTGGAAATACTTTGCTAATCAATATATTTCGGTAGATGGGTCTGGTGAAATTGTAATTCTCGATCTGTGATATATATATATGTATGTATGAATATAATTTTTTACCTTTTTTTTGTGACAAGAATGACAAACTTATCTGTGATATACTAGTACTTGTGATATATTATATTGTTGCATTGTGTAGAACTTCAGGGGCTCCAACCCATGTATGGGATTATCGATATCAAAAATTATCTTTTAAGAAAAAAAAACGTCCTGGCTCCATAATCTAGAGGTCTCGGGTTCGCGCCCGGCTCGTCTCGCTAGTTGCATTTCTGCTCCTTGTTGTAAAATATTGTTTAATCCCCATGGCGGGATGTTTGTATTAAATAAGAACCCAAGCCTGGGTGTGTGCATGTACGAAATGTACTAATTATTACAATGATAACTTCTTAAATATAATGACAGCCCCTGGTACCCGATTAAACGCTACTTCGTGACGGATCTATTTGATTTGTATGCCTACGTCAGGTTCTATATGCCATCACGTTTCGTAACACCTGAAAGAACCAAGTGGTCGGCCAGTATGTTTTCATGTCCGATTGGTAAGTCCAAGCCCACACCATCTTGATTTAAGCGTGTACTCTACCTACTGAGCCATTCCGCCATTTCATTCTTGAATGTGTACATGTGTATACTCTTATAGTATAATTTAATTCTACAGATTTTGAGAGAGAACAAAACGTTGGAAGATTTATACAGAAGACAGACTATTGCCAAACATAAACAAAATATTATCCAGTAATGATTTTATTAATGTCCTTAATCAATTTACATACTTACGAAAATGAAAGTAATGATGTCAGCGAAGTCTTTGCCTTGATATCAATGTTGAAGTTATGACGGTCATATCAAGGTCACAATCAGAATCTTCATCTCAAGTTTGAAATATTGCAACCACAGGCTCCTTCCCCTTACCAAGGTCATTGCCGAAATGATGACCCCTATCTCACGATCAAGATCAAGGTTAGGAACTTCAATTCAAAGTCTAGATAACAAGTAGAACATCGATAATGCCATCCTTGATATCAAGGGGTTACGCCCACCTACGCTGTCTACACTCCTGGAATATGTCCTGGCAAAACGGAAGGCCTTGTGTGCGCCCCCTTGTTGATGATACACCCACAGTTTGATCCTTTGATCAAGATCAAATGCCACAATAAGGGTCGTCAAATGAAACTAATGAAAATTTTGACTCTGACAATGTCTTAAATGTATGTTCTGATTTTTAAATTTTAAACCTTAGCCATACAATAAAACTACGGACTCTGACCTATATCGTAATGTTATGATCATGATAGTAAGTTTGCAATATCTTTAAAGCCTATAAATTGTAGCATTACCGTAAAGGTAGCAAATAAGATATTCAGGTTTAGATCAAAGTCAAGACTTTCAGTGCAAGGCAAAGATAAAAAAAAAAAATATACCAGGCAAAATCATTATCATGTTTTATCAAAATATTCATTTCAAGGTCACAATCAGTACCTTCATTTCAGGTCAGTGTCAGAATCAGGGCCTTCAATTCAGGCCAAAGTTACAATCAGGACGTTCATTTCAGGTCATGGTCACAATCAGAATCTTCATTTCAGGTCAAAGTCACAATTAGGACCTTCATTTTAGGTCAAAGTCACAATCAAGACCTTAATTTCAAGCTAAGGTCACACTCAAGACCTTCATTTTGAGTCAAGGTCACAATCAAGACCTTCATTTCAGGTCAGTGTCAGAATCAGGGCCTTCAATTCAGGCCAAAGTCAAAATCAGGACATTCATTTCAGGTCAAGGTCACAATCAGGGCCTTTATTTCAGGTCAAGGTCACAATAAAGACCTTAATTTCAAGCCATGGTCACACTCAAGACCTTAATTTAAGTCAAGGTCACAATCAATCCTTCATTCCAAGTGAAGTTTCCAATAAGGTCACTCTTCACTGTTCACAAGGTCAAATTGGAGCACTTATCTTGGATGTCATGACATACTCCAGGGTATAGAGAGCGTTGGTGATCGTAATCCCCGGATATCATGGATGATGTAACACAGATGGGGAGACAACAATCAGAAAAGGCATAAAAAGGCGCAACAAACTTAAATCAATTAGAAGTTGATAATTTATTCAAGAATAAAAATATTTCTCATTCACACAATGATACATACACTCTCATACATAGATACAGTCTAGTTCCCTGAAACGTTTTAAATTATTGTTATCTCGGTGTCAAAACACTCACCTTAACTCATTCACTCCTGAAATTTCACAATGGACTTGTCCAATCTTTTAATTGGAAAAGTTCAAATGTGCCCACAGGGGTGAATGATTCAATTCTAACCTCAAGGTTTCATGTGACTTCACAAATCACATATTTTATATTTGATATTTGTAAGAGTTAAATAAGATTTTACAGATGTTTTAAATATTTTTGAAACTCTCTTGAATTGGAGGTGCATACGTCACAATTAAGGTAGCATACACCCTTAAACTTTGTTTGTTGAGCTGTAACCAGACCTCAAATTTTACCCAACACCAACAGATTACCAAATACCTAAGTGCTCTAAATTTGCAGCAGTAGCCCAACAGGAGTTAAAGTACAGACTTCAACAACTCATACTGGTGCAGAGTCCTGATTTCAGCTCCTAAGAAAGCACCAGGACCTTTTAGAACAATTGGCATACAACTGTGCATCTCTGTAAAAACTAGCCTGTTCCCAGAGGTTTCCCCCCTCCCCTCCCCGCTCCACCAACTCCCCGACAGCCCTTGTCTAGTTCTGGTACTTCGTTGAACAATAAATCTATAGGTGCTTGTTTCGTACTCCATACACATGATAATTACAACGAAACGTCGTTAAGATTCGAGCAGACACTTTCTGACAATTAATTCTGTGTGTAGAAGGCGAGACACTATATTTTGTTGTAGGTATCTGATGAGCTTTCATCACTTATTCGAGTGGAATAGGAAGTGATGATTTTTTTCCCCTGAGTATTCCAGTCTTCTGAGGAGCCTCATCTTGGGGCATATATACAATGAATACGTTTCTGTTACAATGAGTAAAATCTTAACAACAAAGCATTTTGTGTTCTGAAATTCTTTTCAAAATTATATCTTTAATAACACTAAGAGTTGAAATTTGGGATGTAGCTGTACTTCTTGCATCAAATTTCTTATGCCATATCACAGCCTCGTGGCATCACAGTCTAATGACATCACAGTAGTATGACATCACAGTAGTATGACATCACAGCCATATGACATCACAGTTGCATGACATCAGCTGTATGACATCACAGTTGTATGACATCACAGTAGTATGACATCACAGTAGTATGACAGTAGTATGACATCACAGTCTCATGACATCACAGTCCTATGACATCACAGGGATTTTTAATGTGGACGGATAATGGAATGATTTGCTGACGATGATCATCTCTCTATATCAGTAGAAGAAACATCCAAAGGCTGCAGCTACACAGAACAAGGAATCCTGAAATACACAACAAACAACCAATATCAATTGAGTGACTTATATCATGCACAACTTACTTCTGGTAAATCTTGACATTTTTTTTTAACTAATGTCAGATTTTGGTTCATCTTCGCTCTCACAGTAAACACAAGTAGAAGCAATATAAATTTGAAACATCTAAAAAAATTTAAGATATCTTTTTTATTCTAAACACAGGGATAATTCTGACTCTTAAAACCTATGGGAGAGTTTGAGGGATTTTATGGGATAAGCAAAATATGTATGAGATTTTTCTATATAAAGTAATACAATTTTGAATTTTCAATGAGATTTTCTGGAAAAATAAGGGTAAAAATCCCCAAATCTCACCCCAAAGTGATCCCTGTAAACAGTTTCTTTTTTCAAATAGATTTGATATATTCATAATTGTTTAAGGTTTTAATTTTTTTAAAGTTTGATCTTTGAAGCTCTTGCACCATATGTATCAATTGGATCGCCAACAAGGTTAAGAAATCATAACATGTTTCATCATTTTGTTTTGTTTTTCAGAAGTAAGGATAACAAGTCTTAAAATCGAAGGAATATTAGATCAATCTTTTACAAATTTGGAGTCCCTTATGATTTTCTTCAACTTATTTTGAGATATAATTGCGCAAATCTAAAAGTGACCCCTGATGTCTATCAAATTATTCTACCTAATCATATCTGTAGCACGGAATTTTAGTAGTAGGAATGCCTTCAAAACATAACATTAAATCATTTAAGATTTTTATGATATGTCCCAGAGCAAGGAGGAAACAAGATAGGAAATTTAACAGCAATAAAATCAAAATGTTAAAAATGTTCAGAATTTCCAACAGATTTTAGCTTTTATTGGCTTAAATCAAACTCACAGCGGGTAGCACCACATTGAAATATTTTTTTTAAAACTCGAGCATTATCTCTGAGATCTCTCCCTCAGTATATCCTAGCAAGGTCATGTCATTGAGTGTAATATACTAGAAAAAATTACATATTTGAACCTGCCACCATGAAGTGTTTCTTTTTTTAACACTGTTTATCTAATAAAATGTTGAGAATGAACTCTACAACCCCAATACCTCTCCACACAGTAAATGAATGCAGAAAGTTATCTTTGACCCCCTTTTTCTTAGTTCAAAGTTTAAAACTTAATATCTCAATTGAATACTGTAAACAAATATGTCTAGGCTAACAAAGCTCAAATATAGCTACTAATCAAGCAAGCTAACCATACTTACAAGAGTTTCATTGTTAGGTTCACAGTGTAACCTTACGAAGTTCAACACTGATTTGTGTACACTGCACATAATATAAAATATAACCTTGATAGTCTGGACACTGCAGACTTCTCAAATATCA
Source organism: Mimachlamys varia (assembly GCA_947623455.1). Classification (NCBI taxonomy): domain Eukaryota; kingdom Metazoa; phylum Mollusca; class Bivalvia; order Pectinida; family Pectinidae; genus Mimachlamys; species Mimachlamys varia. The sequence goes on from OX392541.1 coordinate 15,868,841, forward strand.
GTGTCAAGACTAGACAGGTTCTAGTGTATAGACTTTATACTAACCATTGTCCAGACTAACACGTCAAAGTCTTACATCTATACCTAGGTTCAACAATTCCCAGAAATCAAAATTCATTGATTGAAAGTAATTGAATAGCACTGACTTTTTTGTAGGAATGAAACCTCTTTCAAATAAAGTGGTAGAATTGCTTTGAACATCCTTGTAACAAGAAGCATGAAGGGTTACCTAATATTTATACCTTAGAGGTTAATTAAACTCTAATGAGGTGCTAATTTGTGTAACTTTATTAAACAGAAAATTAACTATCACTTTGTTGCAACGAAAATATCTTTTTGTTTTCAGAATAAAGCAACACTAAATTTTGCTCCTGGTAATATGAACTCGTTCTCTTAAGTCCAAAACTATTTCTGCCTTAAATTCCCCCCCCCTCCCTTCCTTCGGAGTGCAGAAAGCAATTTTGTAAAAAGCGGAGCAGTAAAGCTCAGACATGGGTAGCTAGAATTCACTTTGTAACATGTTAATAGTGACATGAAGTAACAGGAGAAACAAGAGCTCCATCAGTAACAGGCAGCGCTTCAACTCGAAACAAAGCCCAGAGGTTTTGCACCAGCATCTTGAAAATAGCTCAACATGTAATTTTAACCAAGCTAAAATACGACAACAAAGCCTCAAATTGATCTTTTCTGGTGTTGGTAGATTACAGTACACGTGTAATGTCTTTTAAAATAATGAAAGATTTGATCCAGTAAATTTATTTTAGGTTTATAGTCTTTTATTGTTAATGCAGGATAATTTAAAAGTTTATTCCTCAGGTGATTATTTTAGCGATCTTGGATATTTTCCTAAAAAAAGAACCATCAACCCCTATTATGCTCCAAAGACCTTGTAAATTGGGTAAGAATATGCAAAATGTGCAAGACATTTAAAATCATAGTCATGTCAATTTGATGCAAAACACAAAACTCAGGTAACCCAATTGATATATATGTAGATATTTAGTTAGAAACAGTTTTCAGTGACGGTTTTAAGGTAAAGTTATAGTTTTTTTTGCATTTCAAGTCCTTATGGAGATTTCAAAATATGCATGGTAATTCAAGGAAAAGCAATGATTTGGTAGTAAAAAACTCCTTAAAAAATACAAGGGACTACCCAGATTAAAGTTAACCACTTAAATATAACAAGTGGCCCAGTAACTAACAATTAACTGCCCTTGAACAAGCATACACTGATGGTGGGCTAGTTATTAGACTTCGTTTGAATCTCCTGCTGCTTAAAAATTTGAAGACAAAAAATCCAAGTCCTTACATGAAATCCAGGCAGATTTTTAGCAAGACTGTGGAAATACAGAAACGCCCAGGCAGATTTTTAACACGGAATCTGTGTACATATGGAATCCTTGTTAATAAGTTTGTATTTTCCGAAATCAGGGCGGATTCCTGCTCTGGTACGCCTCAATTCTGTGTCTTCTTTTCGTACAGGTATTCATGAACATATCAGACACCACTGGGTCACCCTGGCTCCAAATCCAATTGTAATGTAAATTTTATTCTATGTAATTTAATTTCACAAAGATTCTATTGAATAAGTATCCAAAAGGAATTGGACAACAGGCAAAATCCAACACAGGTCTTCTCCTTAATCTATGTAGTAACTCTTCCGCATTAGAATATTTCGGATATGTGAATATCAATTAACTTAGTTATAAATTGTATTTGTTTGACAATAAGCCCATGCCTTGTAATAAGCCCACCCATGTTACATATCTTGTTGTAGAAATACAACAATTTTATTGTTTTATTGCTTTTGAAAGAGTCCAAGGTTAAGTCGTTTTATCATTGTACCTCGGGTAGTTACAAGAACTGGAAATTAAATGCTCCTCATGATCAATATAACACACTCTGATGGACACCTATTAACATTGTATATCTTACATACATTTCATGCATGATTTTTCATTTTTTTAGTATACATGTACAACACCTCATCATACACCCATGTGATACTCACATTCATAAAAATATCTTGAGCGTAATTGTCCGTGTCGGAGTCCCAGAAACATCTGCATCCCATCCTGTAATTAAAAAAAAGTTTAAGTTATAGGCAGAAATTTTAGACAAAATCGCCACAACACTTTTTCAACTTATTCATAATTTCATAGATTCTTACATACAATCAAGCTAACCAATTTTTTTTTAAAACAGTCTTTTAATTTGCAAAGTTTAAAGGCCCTTTATACGTAACTTTCGGCAAAACTTGAAGCGAAAATCAAGCCTAATAACTTTTTATATTTATAGATTTAGTTAAGATTAACTGATATCAGCAATATCCAAGATAAATTCCTTCGCGGTTACCGGTTCATCAGCAGTTGAAACACGCTATTTGTAAACATGCGTACATTTCGAACCGTCTTCTGCCTTCGGTTTGTTGTTGAAGTGGGCCCCACCTGAATATTTTCAATTCTCTGGATTTTTTTGTCAAGAGTTTCTTGTTAGTTACCGCTCATGTTTACTTTGTTTAAGCCTTATTTTTGCATGGTTATCAACTGGATTTTTTTTCAGAATTTTTCAGGATCACGAAAATTTCCCTGAAGTTACGTATATTGGGCCTTTAAATGGGAATCCTGAAAATTAGTGGGGTCCTTTTTCAGTTTCTAAGCTTGAAAATGATATAGTGACGGCTTCAATGCAAACTCTGGTATAACATAATCAGTATATATGTATGATAGGGATGAACCATTTAGTCAGGTATGAAAGTGTGTTTTTCATAATAAACCAAACTAAACTTTATTTATTTTACAACAATATTGAAATAAGTTATCCAACATATATAAATCACTCTTAATCTGATTAAGATTTTAGCGTGCAAGGAGTCTTATTGTGGGAGGAGACCAGAGTACTTGGAGAAAACCCATGTGTTCGGGCAGTTGACGCCATATCTTTTCACGTCTGGTCAGGGAATCAAACCCTGGCCGCCTTGGTGAAAGGCTGCCGTGCGATATGCACTGCACCACCCCACCACCCTAAAGTCAATTATCCCCACCATAAAGTAAAAAGTGGAAAAGTTAAAGGTGAAACCAGATGTAAACAGGTGACGTTACTTTTCTGATCTACTAGTGAGTCTCCGGGGGTAAAAGAGAATTTCTGTTTCCAACACAACTGATCAGGTTTAGAGAAGCTCTAGTGATCATTTTGAATCTTTTACGACAAAATTTTGAACTGCAGTCTGCATGCATTGCACCAAAATCAACTTAGCACTGTATATTTATATACTTATTTCTTGTACAGTTTTACTATTTCTCTTGCAATTTCCTAACCTTTTTGCAGACAAATTACTTGCTAACTTTTAAGAAATTTTTAGAAAATAGTATAGATTCACAAATAGGAAATATAAAATCAAAGGGTCCAAAATCAGGATTCTCCCTCTAAATTAGTTAAACCAGGACAGTATATGAATCACTTTGAGATGACCTATATAGGTTGTGATAAGGTGGTACATTTGTATATAAGAAGCTTGAATTATTATTATTAATTTAGTATACATGAAGTGGCTAGTAAGGGAACTGAACCACGGACCAGGACATTATACCATTATTCAAATAGGAGATATTAAGTTGACACAGTGATGTCTGCCTTACATACATTGGTAGGGATAAACTTTACATCCATGTTCAGAATACAGCTGGTTGAAACCAGGGGCCCAGTTATTCAAAAGGTGATTAGCTTAATCAGTAATTATCGCAAATTTTAAGTATTCTGTAACTTCAAAATGAAACTATAGATTTGATTACAACTTTGCAGATATCAAATATCTAATAATGTCAATTTACATGCAAAATTGTAAAATTATACTTTGTATATTGACAGAATTATTAGTTTGAAAAATGTTGTTAAATAGTGATTAAACTAATCACCCTTTGAACAACTGGGCCCAGATTTTACAATAAAATTCACTTGTTTTACCATGTTCCCTGATGAACTAACAAAGTATATATCTCCAGGCTTTAACAGCTAACAATACGACTAACTGTCTCAACAGTTTTTACAACCTAGCTTTAGCTGAAGAGCCTATGGAAGACCTAGCTGGCAGATATATGACCTTACATAATGTTTCACGTCAGAATTTATGTTTAGCTCTGCGGTAAGTGCCAGGGAGTTACATTATAAAAGACAACATATACATACATAAATGCAAAGAAATATCAGGGCCTGGTGTATTCTAACTCTTTCACCCCTGAAAATGTATAATGAACTATTCCAACCTTTTTAATTGGAAGAGTTTAAATATGACTTCAGGGGTGGACCTGTATTTTAACTCAATCAACCCTAAAATGTATAACAAGAGGCCCAATGGGCCTGCATCGCTCACCTGGTATCAATCTCTGACTTATGTTATAGTGTAACCCTAAGTCCCCTAAAATCTTTTACTGTAAGATATTTAGAAGAACATGTTAAGATTTAAACATATTTTACCCCTGTGACCTTATAAGACAACTTCATTTTCATTTTCAAATTTTGTTTGGCTTCATCCCAGGACGCTACCAGCCAAATATCATGTCTCTAGGCATTTGGGTTTATCAGAAGAAGTTGCTCAAAGCTTTTAACCGATTTGACCCTTGTGACCTTGAATATAGGTCAAGGTCATTTCTTTTCGCAAACTTTGTCGGGCTTCATCCAAGGAACCTTTCAGCCAAATAACATGCTTCTAGGGCTTTTGGTATTTCAGAAGAAGTGGTTTGAATGTTTTAACAGATTTGACCCCTGTGACCTTGAATAAAGGTCAAGATTATTTCTTTTCGCAAACTTTGTTGGGCTTCATCCAAGGATCCTTTCAGCCTAATATCATGCTTCTAGGGCTTTAGGTACTTCAGAAGAAGTCGTTTTAATGTTTTAAGAGATTTAATTGACCCCTGTGACCTTGGATACCGATCAAGGTCATTTCTTTTCGCAAACTTTGTTGGGCTTCATCCAAGGATCCTTTCAGTCAAATATCAAGCTTCTAGGGATTTTGGTACTTCAGAAGAAGACGTTTGAATGTTTTAACAGATTTGACCTCTGTGACCTTGAATATAAATTAAGGTCATTTCTTTTCCCAAACTTTGTCGGGCTCATCCAAGGAACCTTTCAGCCAAATATCATGCTTCTAGGGCTTTTGGTACTTCAAAAGAAGTCGTTAAAAGGTTTCAACATATTTGACCCCTGTGACCTTGAATATAGGTCAAGGTCATTTCTTTTCACAAACTTTGTCGGGCTTCATCCAAGGAAACTTTCAGCCAAATATCATGCTTCTAGGGCTTTTGGTATTTCAGAAGAAGTCGTTTGAAGGTTTTAACAGATTTGACCCTTGTGACCTTGAATATAAGTCAAGGTCATTTCTTTTCGCAAACATTGTTGGGCTTCATCCAAGGAACCTTTTAGCCTAATATCATGCTTCTAGGGCTTTTGGTACTTCAAAAGAAGTTGTTTGAAGGTTTTAACATATTTGACCCCTTGTGACCTTGAATATAGGTCAAGGTCATTTCTTTTCGCAAACTTTGTTGGGCTTAATCCAAGGAACATTTCAGCTAAATATCATGCTTCTAGGGCTTTTGGTATTTCAGAAGAAGTCGTTTGAAGGTTTTAACAGATTTGACCCCTGTGACCTTGAATATAGGTCAAGGTCATTTCTTTTCGCAAACTTTATCGGGTTTCATCCAAGGAACCTTTCAGTCATATACCATGTTTCTAGGGCTTTTGGTATTTCAAAAGAAGTCGTTTGAATGTTTTAACAGATTTGACCCCGGTGACCTTGAATATTAGTCAAGGTCATTTATTTTCGCAAACTTTGTTGGGCTTCATCAAAGGAACTTTTCAGTCAAATACCATGTTTCTAGGGCTTTTGGTATTTCAGAAGAAGTCGTTTAAATGTTTTAACAGATTTGACCCTTGTGACCTTGAATATAGGTCAAGGTCATTTCTTTTCGCAAACTTTGTTGAGCTTCATCCAAGGAACATTTCAGCCAAATATCATACTTCTAGGGATTTTGGTTTATTAGAAGAAGTCGTTTAAAGGTTAAAATAGATTTAACCTCACTGTGAACTTGAATATGGGTCAAGGTCGTTTCTTTTCGCAAACTTTATTCAACTTCGTCCAAGGAAGCTACCGGTCAAATATGAGGTCTCTATGCCTGACGGTATTTTAGAAGAAGTTGTTTGAAGGTTTCGACATTTTTGACCCCTGTGACCTTGAAATTAGGTCAAAGTGATTTTTTTTCGCAAACTTTGTTCAGCTCCTTCCAAGAAAGCTACCAGCCAAATTTCATGTCACTAGGCCTTTCAGTATTTTAGAAGAAGTCGTTTAAAAGAAAAAGTTGACGGACGCAGGACGGATGCTGCACCATCACATAAGCTCACTTGGCCCTTCGGGCCAGGTGAGCTAATGAACTATTCCAACCTTTGAATTGGAAGAGTTTAAATGTGACTTCAGGGGTGGACCTGTATTTTAACTCAATCAACCCTAAAATGTATAATGAACTATTCAAACATTTGAATTGGAAGAGTTCATGAAAAACAGTATTTGGCTTCAATGGTCTTCAATTTCCACCCCCCCCCCCCCCCCATCATGTCATTTACAAAATATTAGTGGATGATGAATTCATAGATGAAACTAAAACGCAGGCTTGAGTACAACACAAATGCTTTAGCATGAGGGCAGTTTATACAGGCAGGCCCTCGTAATGTGCATGTGTACATGTTGGGAACAATTTTTTTATGAAAATCGGTCAAATATTTTGTTAAGAATCTAGAATGTTAAGAAAGATTACATAGTGATTTTAGACAACAAATATCACTTGACTATTCCAAGATATATAAAAATGATTTTCATCTCCATTTTATCGCAATTTCCCAATTATAAATAGACAGACTAATATGACATAATAACATGAGGATGGTAATTCTTGTTGAAAAAAAACCTTCCCATATACTGTATCAATTCAACAAGAAAAAGAATATATGTGCATCGTTAGAACCAGCTGTTTTGAGAAAGAGTGATAGCCATGTTCATTATGTACATTTTCACCGCATAACCACAGCTAATTGTAATTGATAAACAATAACAAACTGTTTTGTAACAATACAGTGGTGCTAAAAAATGGTCTTGGCAACTTTTCAGGGCAGATGTTAGCATGCATCTAAATATACAAGTTGAGTGTCTACTATGGCTGTTCTGGCAGATAAAACCTATTATCATGTTCTATGTCGGAATTCGGTCTCACTACGCAATAAGTGCCGCAGAAGTGCATATCAAACGAGACATAATACATACATAAACGCAATATCATAACATATTGATCAAGATTTACCATTCATTTAAATTATTCCATTTATTTTTTAGTTATTTATATATGTTATTTATTTTACTTACTTATTTATTTATCTGCTGAACATTAAAATACCAGGTATTCATTGACGAGTGGCGAGTAACTTGTACAGATCAACAGCAAAAATCAAAGAAATATCTTCTATATAGTACCATAATGTTGTACTGATGATTGATAATATAAAGATTGCTTAACTCCAAGTAAAGGCCACCCGATTCTATTCATCAATGGTTTCATTAAAAACTTCGCAAACCTCTGGTACATATATTGTATTTCGTGGTCGGCTTTTTCGAGCATAAATACACAAAACTGGTTTAAAGTCAAATTCAGAAATTATACATATGGATGCTCAAATTGTAACTAATATTGAAATCAATATACCAAAACAAATTTCAAAATACAGTCAAAGAGTTTTCCCCAAAATAGATAGTTTTCTAATTCTAAATATAAAAGATATACAGATTTCAAAAGCTATGAAATAACCAATTTGTATTTGAATCAATGATCAAATTAAGGTGAGTTTGTGTTTCCGATTCCAACCCAAGGATTGATTATAATTTTTGAATGATCATGATTATACAACACAACAAGTACCCTAAGGTTTCCTGTCCAACGTACTGCACAGTAAATTGTGTAGAGAGTTACCTCCCCTTAGTACTTGTTGGGATAGTACCCCACTTCTGGTGCCGACCAGATAGTTCTGTCAGAATGCAGTGATCAATCTACATGCGAGTCCCGAGTCCAGTACTCACAAAATTATGAAAAGACTCACAGACTCCTGGAAATACTTCAATTAAACAGGGTGGGACCCGTTGTTTTCGGCAATATGTACAAAAAGGACCCATGAAAATAAAATGTTAATTGATCACTGTAAATTGATCCATAAAACATTTCCCCACTATGTATATATATGGCTATATCTTTTCCCCTTGACAACATGTAAAATTACAAACTGTCAATTGCACTTAAGCGAATATATATACAGTAAAACTTTGTTACTTTGAACTCGTATAAATCAAAGACCCTGTTTAATTCCAGGTATTTCGTCGGTCTCGCGACCAAGCTTTACACAAGCATTCGAACTCACGTTTATTCAACTCGAATACTCAAAGTTTCCCCACTGTTGTACAGCTAGGTATTCATATTCTATTTTCACCTGCATGCACACAAAATAATGATGATGTCATCATGTACGCAAATCATATACACACACAAACTCTGCATCTTTGTATGGGAATGATTATCTATGGGCTAGCCCTGTTGAGATTTTCCCTCTGATACACAACACCATTAAAACAGGCTAGCTTTAAGGACTGCATGCTGGGAAAGCATCTTCTCAAAATCAACTCTGCAGTTAAACTCAACTGCAGTTTGTTCCCCATTCATTTAGTTCACACAGCAAACTTGTCTGTCCATTTTTTTGCAAGATTTTCCTTACAATAACTCATCTTTATAGCTGTACAGCAATCTAAAAACAGAAAGCTGCAGGATTTGGTCTCAATTTTACAAAACTTTTCAACTCTTTAAAAACCTAAAACTTCAATATTTGTACATCTTTTATTTTATTCATGAGTTCTAGAGTTAGATTTTATGTAATTCATCCACTGTTTTAAGCCAATGGGTGATTGATTCATCAAAAATTCATATTTATTTCAAAGATTTTGATCAATGTTTGAGGAAATACAGCTTATTATATTCCTGAAGCATGAAAGTTCTGTGAACACCGGCATCCAATTTCTTTATACAATCAGATATGATAATGATATGTATACAGTTAGCCAATGGTCTCTAAACATTTGTCTTGCAATTGGCCTCTAGATTTTCGAAAATTTTGTCATTTATATCTACTGCAACTCTTCTTCTAAAATGAACTGGGCCTTTAACTCAAAACAGTAAATTTTAATCCCAGTGTATATAATCTTTTTTATATATAATACAGTGTCACCCTTGTTATAATGCCACCTCTCGGCAGTATAACGAGAGTGGCGATTGAATTGTTCAGATTTGAAAATTACAACTAGGAAAAAGGAAGCGAAAAGGTACTCAAGTTTCAACACTTCAGAAAGTACAGGTTCATCATTTCATTGATTCGTAATTTGTTTTTTTTTTACATTCAACATATTTTCATGTAAATAATGAATGGAAAGATTCGATGTGTCTATAAATAGAACATTGAAGCTCCATGACAACCAAACTAGCAATAAAATTGATGAAATTGCATACGGATTTCGGCCATTTGTATTTTGAAGTACATATGGCAAATGGCGATATGAGGAGGATGGCAAACTGATTGAGGGAATCATATAGGAAAGAAATCTGTTTTTAAGGTTTAGTTTGCGGTATGCAAGGAAGGCGGTAGTATAGGGTCGTGATAGGTTAAGGGAGGACTGTACAATATACTTCGTAAAAGAGTGCAGAAATGTTATAAAGTTGTTCTTGATGAACACATTTGAACTTCATTGCAATCAGCCTATTTTAGGAAGGTTGTGCAAATGGCAAGATACCAGAGTCTGTTGATAAAGAATCGCCTCCTACGAAATGTCTGATGAAAATGGAGTCATTAAAACTCAACTTCGTTCACGATACAGCTATATCTTCGGATTTATTTGACCAGTTTTTCTTCTCAGGCTTCAAAAATTCTAGAAGCTATAGACATTCTTGCATTTCCCGTAAAGTAATCAGGAAAAACAAAAAACAGAAACTATTAAATGGAAAACAAACAGAAAATGCTACCGAGGCTCATTCTTACGACAGGCCCAAGATCTATCAATTTCTGCCTCCACTATCTCATAAACACTTTTTGCACCAACATGCACATGGACGAAGACAACGTAGATATATAAATGTTATTCCTTTATCTCTTGGTGGCTGTGCCAGCAAAACTAAGCACAGATAAAAGATATGTGCACCATGCAAGCCTTTCCTCTTTTCTTTCCACGTGATGTTGTAAATTCGCACAAAATTAATTCCCAGCATAAATAATTCTTTCTTCATTGGAGCAGCAAAAGAAATGTCTATTACATGATAATAATTAAATGCAAAACATTTTAATATGTAAGCTATTTTGGAAAATGTAAATAGTAATTTTGTCACTTAACTTAGTGACAAGTGATGACTGTTAAAGCCCAATGGGCTTTAACAGTCATCTAACTATATATAATTTTAGTTGGTTATGACATTAACATATTTGACCCCTGTCACCTTCAAAGTGGGTCAAGGTCATTCATTTGAACAGACTTAGTAGCCCTTCATCCAAGCATGATACAGGCCATTGAATATCGGTACCCTGGGCCCTTAGGTTATTGAGAAGTTGCTTGACGTTTTTAACATATTTGACCCCATTGACCTTAAGCTTGAACATGGGTTAAGATCATTCATTTGAATGAAATTGGTAGCCCATCATTTAAACATGCTACAGGCCAAAATACCTGTTCCCTGGGCCTTTAGATTATTGTGAAGAATTAGATTTTTAATACATTTGACTCCTGTGACCTTCAAAGTGGGTCAAGGTTATTCATTAGAACATACTTGTTAGCTCTTCATCCCAGCATGCTACATGCATATGATATCAGCATCCTGCTTCTTTAAGTTACTGATCATGAGAAGAAGTTGTTTGAAAGATTTTTTAACACTTTTGATCCCTGTGACCTTGAATGTGGGTGAAGATCATTCATTTGAACAAACATGGTAGCCCTTCATTCCAGCATGCTACAGGCCAAATATCAGTTCCCTAGGTCTTTTGGATATTGAGGAGATGATGGCAATAGGTCATCTTGACCCTTGCTGGTATAAGAAGTGAAACATAGATATTATACTTACTTGACACCCTCCCTTCGCTGGGATACAAGGTAAAACATAGATATTATACTTACTTGACACCCTCCCCTCGTTGCTCTCCTATCACCACTTGGACTATGAATTTATACCGGTCGTATCCCAAATCTGTAAAATATAACAACAAAGGATATAGAAGAAGAATACAAACATGTCAATTCAATTAAAATTGAAATACACAAAAATATGTTTAGAGATTAACAAATGTCCCACATGATTTTCTAAATGATGGGAAACATTTGCCACAGTACAACTTTTTACCCTTTTAATTAGAAGAGTCAAGTTGTGTCTTCTGGGGTCAGTGAGTTGAAGCAAAAGATTTAAGAGCTTCAGAAAAGGGATAAAGGTAAATGAAATATCTAAGCACATATCTGCAAAAATTGGCCTTGCATTTAAGTTTGTCCTATATCCTATTTATTTAGCTTGGTCTTCTTGCCTTTGTGTGTCCTACATGTCTATATCCTATTTTATTTAGTTTGGCCTTAATTTCTGCCTCTTTGTGTCCTACCTTATTTTGAGAGTTGGCACTTTTGCTAATGTCCTATCCTATTTTAGCTTAGCATCTTGGTCCTATCGTATCTATTAGGCATGGCGTTCTGACCATTGCAGCCCTTTAATGTTTGTGACTACCTATGGGTAAAAATCACTGTTCAAAAATAACAGAATTTCCCGTAACAGATCATGTGACCAATTCAACCAAACAGCAGATGAGAAACTCCAATTTCAATCCAGTATAATGGGTCCAATCTTTCGAAGTTGATAGTAATAACTGTGCAGATCTCATTATTTTTGGCAGATTTAAGCAATTATTGTACTAAATTCCTGTTTCCTTGTTATGAAATATATGACAATAGTCGATCCAGTTTTAACCACATTAACTTGGTAGGGCTGCAATTATTGCGTAATTAAATCAACTGAATGGAATGCTCAAGAATTATTCTCTTGCCAACCCTTTCAATCTACACCCCCATCCTAACCCATCTATTTTGTTTGTTCAACCTTTCCGTCCTAATGTGTCCTAACTAAGTCATACGTAATACTAAACTTGGCCTTCCAGGTCTCAGTATGTCCTAAATTGTCTACATTTCTAAACTTTCATGCCCTAAAAACGAATCATTTGCTGCTGACCTTGAAACTGATCCAATTTTCTGGGAGCACATAGAACACCGCTGATCTGCCAAGAAATGTTTTGAAGCAGAATTTCATTACCCTTTCGGTATAATGGTTTCAACAAAAGTAAATAGACAAGCACACATGTATCGCTGGCACATCACAGGGCCCACTGGAAAAACCTGATAGCATCATGTGATTCACTTATCAACACTATATCGACTGGATTTTAGATTAAAGATAAGGAATACTTTTTTTTCTGGAAGACAACGAGTCTGTCAGCAATTAAGAATTAAGCACGATTAACAGCCATTAAGATGTTTTGGGTTATATGAACAAAAGTCTGTTTTAGTGAGGATAACATATGCAGGTTTTTAATAGACTCTGACAACATGGAGCTAATTGGGTCATAATGCTTATCATGAACATGGTAAACTGATTAAGATGATAAAATATGAAAGGTATATACCAAATACCTGTTTTTTTTTTTTTATAAAATAGCAAAACTGACCTTGACCTTGAGATTCTGACTGCTAACTGAACAACAAACTCTTCTGAGGAAATCTCATACATGACAAATACATGAAGTTTGGTGAAAATCTATGCATAATGATGAAATCCTAGAGGGATGATTCTATAAATAGAAATGATGACCTTGCATAGATGAAACACAAAAATGATTCTCAGGTGTGACAAACATATGATGTTTGATAAAAATCCGTGCATAAATGAGGTTGTTTTGATGGTGACTAATTAAAACATAGTTTCCCTGAAAGATAAAGCAAGAGGTTTAGTGGGCCTGTAGCTAGTACCTCAAAATGAGACAAGGACAAAATGTCCAGTGGACCAAAGTGAAAATGGTGACTAATAGATGTTAAATGGACTTCTGTTCATGAATAAAGTGTAAAAACAATGTTTCTTTAGTTCTTTTCTGCTTTGGAAATTGAAAAGCTTTTTGCTTTTTTAATTGCCACAATGAATTTATAAATCCTGTACAAAATTATTCAGTCTGACCTGAGAGTCAGAATCCGTATAAATTTTTTAAAGCAAAATCTGTACGTTTTTCCCCCCCTTCTTTTAAAATCCTGTCAGAAAACAGGGGCTTAATATTGAAATGAGCAGTGTAGGATTTTACAGATAAAATTCCTCCCATCCCATTGTCTTAAAGTTACAAATATGTTTTTAAAATGACCTATTTTTTCTGTGATAATGGACCAAGCATCTTTTAAAAATGTGCTGATTCAGCCAATCAGAATTCTTGTTTCAAACATATAACCATATCATGTATCTGATTCGTTCAGCATTGCATGGATAACTTGGACCGAAACTCCCTTCAGCATTGCATGGATAACTTGGACCAACACTCCCTTCAGCATTGCATGGATAACTTGGACCAAAACTCAACTGACAAAATCAAACTCAAATCGACTAAATTATTTTCTTTACATAATACATTGCGACTTTCTTTGTAATGCATATTTTTCGGAATATAATATATGCTGGCACAACTTTTGCAGTTAATGTATAAAAAATATGTGTATGGGGATTAATCACAGACTTTGATTTTGTATCTGGATTCCAGAACCGCCAGCATGTGTAAATTAGATCCCATCCTGTACTTCAGACTTGTTTGATCTGCGGAATGCTGCTAGGGTAAATGCTGGCCCTGAGCTTGGAAATGACATTAATGAATTGCGAAGTAATTTCTTATGTAACTTTAACACTCTTTCTTTTAAATAATTGTATCAACACTATCTAGTAAACATTTTACAATGCCACAATGTGCTACAGCATACCAGAACACCCGAACTTTAAAGAATCTCAGAATATGCAAGTGTTTAATTGTATACTGTGAAATCTGTTATTTACGTGGGGCCCAATTTTTGTGGTTTAAAGACGGTCAGCCCTCTGGATCTCATCCTAGACATCCAGGGGATACACTCACCTACGCTCTCTACACTTCAGGAATATGTCATAGCAAAACTGAGGGTACCCTCAGGTAAACAAAATACTGACCAATCGCTAAGCTGATGCCTTTCTTTTGAAGATTATAGGAACCACAAAGCTTGTCAATTTTTACTATTGTGTGACCATGAGATTCTTTCGAGTTACAGCAATAAGTGTGGAACCCAAGTCATCATCATTGCCTCATCAACAAGGTGATGCAAACAGATTGAGCCTTCAGTTTTATTGCGACATATTAAAATTCCAGGGGTGTAGAGAGCAAAGGTGATCGTAACCCCTGGATATTGAGGATCATTGGGCCCTGCAGTGAAGGAGCAGTTGTTCAATAGCTTTGGACCTCTTGTGTTGTACTATATATACAATAAACCTTCCAGTATTGGAAAGACTTCATCAACCATCTTAAACAAATGAACGAAAAAGCATGATAATAGCAGCAGAGATGTTCATCTTCCGAAGGAAGTACAAACAACAATTATACTCAAAACCTTTTTTTATCTTATTACGTAACCCATTGAACAAATCTTTCATAGATTGCAAAACACAACAAGCATATTCTTCACAAAACAAAATATTGATATGTCGGGGATTCCATTTGGGATGTATACAAATGTGTATGTTTGTAATCATGAGAACTGGAAACACTGGCGTACAAAAATGTCGAAATAAACATTAACAAAATCTGTTGCATATGAATCATGGATTGAGACAAAAACATGGAGATGATGCAATTTACATGTAGCATCTTTGAAGTGGTAATAACAAGAAATGAAATAAATTGATTGAATGTAGACCATACATGTTTACCTTCAAATCTCTTAAATAAAATATAACCTTTATATATAATTGATGATCATCATTCTTCAGATTATACAGACAAATAAGAATTATAATGCAGAGATTTTTGTAGTATTCAGGAAAACACATTATGAAAAAATCACAGTAAATTCAAATATCGTATACGAAAAATACAAAATTTTCTGGAGTCAATCTTACAGTAGAACAGATACAATTTTGAATCGACATGATTGATACTGGTTAAAACTTATATCATCTTCCCTAGCAAAATCACAGAAACATACATATTAATATTTCAACCAAAGAGCCCTAGCTGCAATATTAAAGAAAACTGGCCACAAACACTGGCAGTCTAAAACACTTTCATTATTACTAATTTATTGTAATCAGCATAATTGGATTAAGTTTTAAGAACATCAAAAGTCTGCTAAGTCAGGAAATCTGAATTGCTAGTTGAGTGATTGACAACAAAAATCGTTCCAATTTTAATAAAAAGTTGTAACCTTTAATTTGCTCAAAATCATTGAACTTATGAAATATCAATCATTATGTTCCTATGTTTGACTCCATTATAAAATTTGACAATAAGTTTTTTTTAAAACATAATCTGCTTGTGATATTGTATTGGCCATGCATGGTTTGCCTTGAAAATTAATTGCAGGTAAAAATAAACTTATTGAAATATTCTCATATGTGTCTTTGTCCTTTCAATTGCGTAAAAAATTATCCGAATCCATTAAGAACTCACGGTAAGCTCTGGGTATTTTTTAAATGAGGTCCTTCTGCATAGTTTAAAAGGGAATCCTGAAAATAAGAGGGGCCTTTTCAGTTTTTATGCTTGAAAAATATATAGGGAAGGCTTTAACGTGCAACCCATTGACTAAACAAATCATGAAGTTGCATAAACAATGATAATTAATCAGGACATTTTAATTAAAAACACAGTTTCCTTATGAAATAGCAGGGGCATTAAATTCACAACAACTTAAAGCCAAGTCTTTATTTTGATTTTCCACTTACAGATTTTTTCAGCTTCCACTTGACGTTGAAATGAATGAAAATGACAGTTGAAGTGTACAAATAAACCATGTTCCTACATATACATATATAAATTCCCTACAAATATAATGATACCGTCCTCATCCAAACCAATTTCTACATCAAACGGAAACGATCCACTTGTTCACAAGAGGCCCCACAAGTAAGCTGTCAGAAAACTTTTCTATCTACAAGTGTACGAGATTCTGGCGATACAAAACTACAGTGTATCATGCCCCTAATACATTTCGCAAAACTTTCCTACAGTTGATAAAAAATGACAAACTCCGTTGATTTAGATAAAAACGGCCAAGTTGCAGGTACCATCTAAAATAATATATATACCTGTATCCATCATTATATGAAAAACTTTAAGTGAAAGATGTCAGATATTTTAATCAGAAATGCATGAGAATGATAACTTGAACACGTTGCTAAATGCAAAAGAAAAAATGATAAGGTCTACCTAATGCTGCAGGATCTTTCTGAAGTATCTCTTGCAATCAATGACCACATTCCTCGTTTTACGTCGCGATAAAAACGCTTCCTGTTGCCTTCCTAACACCTAATAGACATGTACAAGTCTTTTGATAAACATGCGAGGAAAGTGCAGACTCTTTATATACATGGAACACAAGACAACACAAGATAGACCTGTACGTGTGTTCGTACTGGCGGTAAAACAACGCCAGAAAAACTTAGACACGAATCACAAAAAATCTTGTAACTGCATGCACATCAGTTGAGCTGTTTGATGTTGCTGGGATGTGATGATAGTGGAGCACCCAGTTTGTAGACATGATGGTCGCAACAGGAGTGTCAGAGAACGCTATCACTCCCACAGAGATAGTTATAGAGTATACCGGTACCATCCCGCCCACATATGGGCCAAGATATAGTGATTCAATATGAAGAGTGTCGGAGAACGCTATCACACCCACAGATATAGTTATAGAGGGTACAGTCCCGCCCACATATGGGCCGAGATATAGTGAGTCGATATGAAGAGTGTCGGAGAATGCTATCACTCCCACAGATATTGTTATAGAGGGTACCATCCCGCCCACATATGGGCCGAGATATAGTGAGTCGATATGAAGAGTGTCGGAGAACGCTATCACTCCCATAGATATAGTTATAGACTGTACCATCCCGCCCACATATGGGCCGAGATATAGTGAGTTGATATGAAGAGTGTCAGAGAACACTATCACTCCCACAGATATAGTTATAGAGGGTACCATCCCGCCCACATATGGAATGAGATATAGTGAGTCGATATGAAGAGTGTTGGAGAACGCTATCACTCCCACAGATATAGTTATAGAGGGTACCATCCCGCCCACATATGGATCGAGATATAGTGAGCCGATATGAAGAGTGTCGGAGAACGCTATCACCCCCACAGATATAGTTATAGAGGGTACCATCCCGCCCACATATGGGCCGAGATATAGTGAGTCGATATGAACAGTGTCGGAGAACGCTATCACTCCCACAGGTATAGTTATAGATGGTACCATCCCACCCACATATGGGCCGAGATATAGTAAGACAGTATGAAGAGTGTCGGAGAACGCTATCACACCCACAGATATAGTTATAGAGGGTACCATCCCACCCACATATGGGCCGAGATATAGTGAGACAGTATGAAGAGTGTCGGAGAACGCTATCACACCCACAGATATAGTTATAGAGGGTACCATCCCGCCCACATATGGGCCGAGATATAGTGAGACAGTATGAAGAGTGTAGGAGAATGCTATCACACCCACAGATATAGTTATAGAGGGTACCATCCCGCCCACATATGGGCCAAGATATAGTGAGTCGATATGAAGAGTGTAGGAGAACGCTATCACCACCACAGATATAGTTATAGAGGGTACCATCCCGCCCACATATGGACCGAGATATAGTGAGTTGATATGTAGACTGTCGGAGAACGCTATCACTCCCACAAATATATAGTTATAGAGGATACCATCCCGCCCACATATGAGCCGAGATATAGTGTGCCACAATTCAGCAACGACACATAATGTTGGATAATAGACAGTTTATTTGTGATCGTAAATTACACCGACGTCACAAGTACATGTTCATGGTATTACAACAACATTAAACTTGAAAGTACTTCGGCGTTGTGTCTCAGTCTGGCTAAGTCAATTGTCAACATATGAGTCTTCTACATCTTTACACTATCACACCCACAGATATAGTTATAGAGGGTACCATCCCACCCACATATGGGCCGAGATATAGTGAGATGATATGAAGAGTGTCGGAGAACACTATCACTCCCACAGATATATTTAGAAGGTACAATCTCGCCCACATATGGGCCGAGATATAGTGAGTTGATATGAAGAGTGTCGGAGAACGCTATCACACCCACAGACATAGTTATAGAGGGTACCATCCCGCCCACATATGGACTGAGGTATAGTGAGTCAATATGAACAGTGTCAGAGAACGCTATCACTCCCACAGATATAGTTAGAAGGTACCATCCCGCCCACATATGGGCTTAGATATAGTGAGATGATATGAAGAGTGTCAGAGAACACTATCACTCCCACAAATATAGTTATAGAGGAGACCATCCCGCCCACATATTGGCCGAGATATAGTGAGTCGATATGAAGAGTGACGGAGAATGCTATCACACCCACAGATATAGTTATAGAGGGTACCATCCTGCCCACATATGGGCCGAGATATAGTGAGTCGATATGAAGACATCTATCTTGTGTAGATGGCCTGTATTGAATGCAGTGAACATAGCTAGACTCTCTTAAGGGGAGACAACTTTCATGCACAGTATAGCCTTTAAACCCTGTAGCTATAAGTTTCTTAGGATTGTTTATACATATTAAAGCTCCAAGTTTATGTATTTGAACAGGTCTAAGATAGGATATTATATAACCGATCCGTAAACTTCTATTTAGCAACAAAACCTGTCTTATTTTTCAGTTTTTACTTTTATTTAAAGTTAGCATAAGTCCTGCAGTAATTAAGAAAATTTAAACTCAAGAGAAACTATAGAATGTATCAAAATAAAATTGAAAGTAATTTCAGATTAATCACTCCATTTCTCAAGCTCGAATTTTTATAATTGCTCAAGTAAATAATCAGATTTCCTTTTTTCTAGCTATTTTCAAGTATATGGTTTATCAATTGATGATAAATTTATAGTAGCTTAGTAACATTGTCTTATCAATGAATGATTTTTAATTGAACCAATCATTTAGCATTTTGACTTGTTCCTTGACCTTTGAACTGATAAAAGACTTCTTGGTTTACTCCTCTCCCCTCTAGATCTCTGCCCATCCCTTAATAAAGGCCTTGGTTAACAAACTAGCAATGCTAATCAACGTGAGTTCCATGTACAGTAATTGTATATCTCATGATCCAAGGTAAGGTTTTATCATCCGTATGTAAGTATATATATGAAATCACATCTGTATAGAATTAAGTGAAAACCTTTGGGGGACCCTGACAAACAGGATGATGCAGCACTGTTACCGTTAGGAGAAAGCCAGGTCTTTATCTCGGCTGGAGGGAACGGGAAACGCTGCAGTGTCCTGTGTGTTTTTGTGCAGTTATACATGTAATGTTCCTGGCTGATATAATCATGAGTTTCTACAGCTACACATATCACTTTTGTTTACAAACCAACTTGAAACGTGACCTTCAAATACAACTGGTCGTGTAAATTTAAACATCTGAGAAGATAAAACTGTACTGATAATATATAGAATGGAGATTTTTTTTCTCCTAAAGTTAAACATCTGCATCGATAAACCTTGCAGATATAACAAAACTGCATGTTTTTTGCCCATCTTGTTCTGTGTTAATTGTCAGGTAGACTCAATTTTGAGTCTATCTAATTGGAGAAGAATCAATTCTGGGTAAAGTACTGTGAACAGATACAATTTTCTAACCTTCAGACTTATGAAAAGCTTACATATATAGCCTCTGTTGAGAATAAAATGATCTATTATAAGTCAAGTGTCATTCTACTGGGACTGCGGTGGCCGAGTGATTAAGGAGTCTGACATTCTACTACCACTAGCCCTCTACCTCTGGGTCATGATGGCCAACAGGTTAAGGAGTCTGACATTCTACTTCCACTAGTCCTCTACCTCTGGGTCATGATGGCCAACAGGTTAAGGAGTCTGACATTCTACTACCACTAGCCCTCTACCTCTGGGTCATGATGGCCAACAGGTTAAGGAGTCTGACATTCTACTACCACTAGCCCTCTACCTCTGGGTCATGATGGCCAACAGGTTAAGGAGTCTGACATTCTACTACCACTAGCCCTCTACCTCTGGGTCATGATGGCCAACAGGTTAAGGAGTCTGACATTCTACTACCACAAGTCCTCTACCTCTGGGTCATGATGGCCAACAGGTTAAGAAGTCTGACATTCTAATACCACTAGCCCTCTACCTCTAGGTCAATGATCAATCTACGTGCGAGTCCCGAGTCCAGTACTCATACAATTATGGAAAGACTCATAGACATTCTGGAAATACTTCAATTTAACATTGTGGGACCCATTGTTTTCGGCAATATGTACAAAAAGGACCCATGAAAATAAATTGTAAATTGATCGCTGCTAGGTTATGAGTTTGAGGCCTATGTGGGGCCATTGCCAGGTTCAGTACTGGCTGCTGGTTGGTCGTTGGTCCAAGATATATTCTAGGGGTGAGGAGAGCGTAGATGAGCGTAACCCCTGGATATCGAGGATACATGTGACTTTGAGTACACCAAAATTATGTGAACTAGAGTAAATGATGACCATCTTTGAACTCTTAAAGCATACAAATTCAATTCTCTTCTTCCTGTCTATAATGATTCCAATTCTAATGTTTTGTTGCACAAACCCACTTTAAGACTTGGGTTATAATATTTCATTCTGTTCATGTTTTTGACAGGAACATACTGTTTTAAAACAACCTGCATCCGAACCAATGCTATAAATTTACAGTTGATTTATTACTGACCCGTCAAAACAGAACGCTATAATTAATACAATATTGGGAATGTATCACGAATAACAGTAAACTCCTGTTTTAATTTATTTCGGTCCAAACTGTGCTGCTTGCAGCATGACTATAGTTTAGAGAACATCCTGGCAGGTGGGGAATTATTTTACGACAAAACATAAATTAACTTTATATTATGCATGTTTTCAAGTGTTATTTTCGAACTTTAAGATATAAAGTACAAACAGAAATGGCAAACTCTTAATTCCATAAGACAAATTTATGGATGGGGGCCTGGAGAGATGGGGGAGGGGAGCCTGTGAGTGGGGGAAACTGCTTTTAAGCTTAAGTAATGTTGGTGTGAGGGAGTCTTGGAAAGCGATGAAAGCAGGGGGGGCATACAATTACATTTGTATTGATCACTGTCAAAAATGTATTTAACTTAAATATTAAATTAAGTACATTTGTATTATAACACAGCTTGAGGGTATGATGTAATAGATATTTATAACACACTACATGTAAAGGCCTTTCCCAAAAAGTGAAGTTATTCCCCTTGATAGGCCACAATGGTGGATAAAAGATGGACTTCCGGGAAGTGTTTTTGTGACGATTTGGCGCCATGTGCTAATTGGATGACAAAATTCTCATTTATGACATCATAATTACATGGCATCAATTTGTTTTAAAAACACTTCCCAATGTAGCCATGAAATGGGAAACAAGGGAGATAACAACACTTTTGTGAAGGCCTATACAAATGTAGGTATAGACACTATCGTATTCCTGTTAAACCGTTATTAAGTCACCACATGCTAATTTTAACAGCCGCAGATGTAAGGTACAAGTACAGAAGCCTCTAAGTTTAATTGTTGAACCAAGAAGAGCCAAGAAAATATATTTGTTGTGCAGAGGAACCGGACAGCAAAGCTATAAATCAAAATGCTTCTCATCAGGATAACCAGGACGAAACATGGCAAGACATCCCGGCATGCTGTTACGGAGAGGAACAACTTAAAATACAAAACGTTTATCGGGGTATCTACATGTATATGAAACTGGCTGAGGGAGAATAAGTTGTATACACAGGGTTTGCGTTGAAGCGGTCCCTACACTTTTGTATATCTTTTTCAACCATAGAAACTGAAAAGGACCCAGCTTATTTTCAGAATTAATTCCCATATTAACTATGCAGAAGGACCCCATTTATAAAATACCCAGCGCAAACCCTGATACAGTAGTGATTAAACTGAAAAGTGCACAAAGGTTACAGCTAGCAAGTAAAGCTTTCTCTTGAAATCTGAAAAAATATTTCTAGATAACAAAGTTTACCCAGACAGAATTAAGCCAAGTGTGCTGGAGGATATTGTTGCAAGATTTTAAAATCTGATCAAAAGTTCCAGATATATCTTAAATGAATACTAAATAAGTCCTATACTTTGAAGAAATTAAAATCAAAATAAATTTATGAAATATTGAAGATTGTCTATAAACATGCGCTGTTTTTTGTAGTTATTATATTGAATCAATAATATTAATGCAAAGATACATATTTGTTCCTATACTGTTCGCTTATTTATAGATAATATGATATATGATTATGATATTGGAAAATACCATAAGCATTTTCAATATACGGTAAACTTTTTCATTGATTGGTGTAAATGAATTGGGAGATCTATGACTTAACTTACTATTTAGGCTTGACTGTTAATTGTCAATTAAGACAAATTCCTTTGATTTGAATCAATGTATCTATAATTGAACAGCTTTGAAGTTCCAAATGCAGCAGGGACAAATTTTCTTAACACTTTTTAAGTTCAACATGTCAAAATTTGACTGGTAGGAAAGACTAACTATTTTCAACTAATACGGGGAGAGGGAGATCCACATCCGTGTAGATGGTGCAGTAGAGTTCTGTGTAGCCCAGTATTTTCAACTAATCTACATTATAAATTTGGACTGGATTGTTTTTTTCAATTTAGGTACATATCAAAATTAGCCTGAGTACAGCATTATTGTTCCTTGTTCCTCTAACAGGGAAAAGTGAAACTTACCTTTTAATCTTTGTTTAATATCGTCTGATATCACTTTCGTCATTTCTATTGTTTCTTCGGCATCATAGTTCTTTCCTGTCAAATGTTCACTTAAGGCATTATGTATGCATTCCTTCACAATAACCGGACGGAATCTGCAAACAGAAGAAATGGACATTTATAATCTTTCGCTTATTATCAGTCATTAAAAGAAAAGTCCATCAAAAGGTAGAAAATCTATAACATAATAATATATGTTATCAAAGACTGAATTAGCCCAAATTAGAATAATGTACAAGTGTTAATCAACTCTTATCTCTTACTTATCTAAATTATATGTAGCGTATTCCCTGTAAATAGTGCCCAGGGCACCTCAAAATTGGTTTGAAAGGGGGCACTTTATATAACGAAACTGTTTAATAATTAAGGAGCTGGACAAAAAATATTGTTTTCATAAATAAGTATGACATACAAGAATGGGTAGTACTCATGATGTGTGACATTATTGTCATTAATTCCAGACAATTTATACACATCAATATTTGTGGGTTTTTTTCTTGAAAACATACACACAGTTAGGTTTACTGTACAGTTATACAGGATCCTTTAGTTGTGTCACAGTTAAAAGGGGCGCTTATATTATTTCCAATACGTCTGTAGAAGAGGGGAGAGATGCTTTCCCAAAGTGTTGTTATTCCCCTTGACAGGCCACAATTGTGGATAAAAGATGGACTTCCGGGTAGTGTTTTTGTGATGATTTGGCGCCATGTGACAATCGGATGACGTAATTCCCATTATGACATCATAATTACATGGCACAAATTTGTTTCGAAAGCACTTCCCAATGTAGCCATGACATGGCAAACAAGGGAGATAACAATACTTTTGAGATATAGGCCCATAACTTAAATACCTCCGCAGAAGGAGGAGGTGGAGGGGGAGGGGGAGTGGTGCTTATTACAGTGAATACGGAATACCTAAGTTTGAAAACCACAGGTGCCTGATCATGATCTTGCGTTGGCTATAGCTAGGCAGCTCATAGTCTACCATACAAATCAAACAAGATGACAAATGCAAAAAGCCGAACTTACAGTCAGGATCCATATATCTTATGTATATCTTTGTACCCGGTAACACAGCCGAACCTGTTCTGTCTAGAGTGAAGCTACCGAAATCAAAAGACAAATTATCCCTTTCTAATGAAAACAAGATGGCAGTCCCCCTTCATCATTATATCTTTGAATTATTTTCTCGTTATACGCATGTTCATGTGAAATTTGGCATAACTTAAAACATTATATACATGTTCTGGAGCTTGTGTATTAAGAAACCCTCTGGAGTAGACCAACTTTTTGTTTTTTTTTTGCATAAAAAAAGAAATGTATAGAAATGTACATATTAGAGTTAAACTTATTCACCCCAGAAGTCACATTTGAACTATTCCAATTCAAAGGTTGTTATAGCTTATTATGAATTTCAGGGGCGAACAACTTAACAGTCATTCTATCTGTTTAAAAACTCCACACAATAAACAGCATATTATGTAAAAAGGGCTAATATACAACAAGTTACTCTACCATAATTTTCCTCAATGTTTAAACAAATACCTAGTCTGAGATACACTCCAGAAATGTCATTAGACTAAATTGTCAAGAACTTGAGCATTCCACTTTCAGTCTTGAGATCATTTTGACAAAAAACTTCACTTAATTGTCAGTGATATGTTTAACAATTATGAAGGCCCTTTCCCATAAATAGTCTCTGTTAATTTCCCCCTATATTAATCCATTGAAAAACCACATTTTACTTTCTTAAATTTCCTAAATCAAACCAGAATTCAGGTAGGAAAATCACATCACATTTTCAATATACCTGTATATGCCATATACTGTAGGTGTTAACCTCTGAAACCTCCAATGAGGAAGATCTCCGGATCCATAGGTAATTCCATATTTCTAGTGAGGGTGAAAATGTGTGAAATGCAATTGATACTGTAATTTGCTCCATGTCTTTCGCGATCCGTTTTTATGTATCAAAATATCTTCAAAAGTATTCATTTTGGTTATCACACACACCCCGCAGTAATTCTAAGGATATCTTTTGACCACAGGATGTAGATTTTGAGTTTGTGTGAGGGAGGGTTATTTAACGGGTATGATATACATGTTTGTCTATTGTGTTAATAACCTGCCTTTAGAGACACAAAAGATAATCATTGCCTTTCTTAGATACTATGTGTATAGATGGATCAATTATTGTAACTTAATGAGATATTGTCTTTGAGATATCTAAAAATTCAGTTTTAGTAAATTATTTTCGCGATAGACCTGATGGTAATCTGAGAGACTTTAAGGACAAATGCTTTCTATACCACTAAAATTACACCACCAGCTGTTTTGTTCAAATGATAACAATGCAGGGATCACTTTGGGACGAGATTTGGGGATTTTTAACCATATTTTTCCTGAAAATCTCATTGAAAATTCAAAATTGTATTACTTAAATTTATATAGAAAAATCTCATAGATATTTTGCTGATCCCATAAAATCCCTCAAATTCTCCAATATATACCTGTATGTAAAATCCAAAAAATTCCTTTGTGAATTCCGGGGCGAGAATTTAATAAAACGCTTTTACCTTGGCCTTCAGTACGTAAAATCCCAAAATCCTATTGTAAATTCCAGGGCGAGAATTTAATTAAACGCTTACCTTGGCCAACAGTACGTAAAATCCCAAAATGCTTTTGTGAATTCCGGGGCGAGAAATTAATAAAATGCTTTAACCTTGGCCTACAGTACGTAAAATCCCAAAATGCTTTTGTAAACCCCTGGGCGAGAATTTAATAAAATGCTAACCCTGGCCTACAGTACGTAAAATCCCAAAATGCTTCTGTAAACTCCAGGGCGAGAATCTAATAAAACGCTAACCTTGGCCTACAGTACGTAAAATCCAAAAATGCTTTTGTAAACTCCAGGGCAAGAATTTAATAAAACGCTAACCTTGGCCTACACTACGTAAAATCCCAAAATGCCAGCTTTGTTAACTCCCGGACGAGAACTTAATAAATAAAACCTTGGCCTATTTGTAGGAGTACATTCTGTCTGGATCGCATTAAACATGGTCATTAACTACTTAGATAATTACTAGCCTCTGAAGAAACCACTAGGCTACGTGCTGTAATACTTAACAATGCATCCAGACACACCCCCTGTTGTAGATAAATCAAATTTGGTTTTATATATATAGTATTCAGGGATGTGTATTGCCAGACATGTTTATAAACACATTTAGGTATTAGAGACCATAGGATAATTTTTCTTTTTATAAATGTTTTACATTTTTGAAAATAATGGTTTATAATAATTATAATAATAATTTGAGGTTCTTATATTATCCCCTTTATCACAACGTATCGGTTTGCCTCAAAGCGTTTCATAAATTATTACCCATGGTTATTATGACTAAGGACCTTATAGCAACCAGCCAGTATCCTTTTCAACTCCCTACTGGGAGCATACTGTCTATTACAACGGTGCTCCCATTTCCGCGTTCACAGCTTGCATTCTGCAATTTTTAGCACAGCTCAATTACAGCTAAGTAGACTAGAACAATCAGAGTAAAGTATCTTGCTCATGATACAACACAAGTGCCGTTGCCGGGACTCAAACTCGCAACCCTTTGATCACGAGCCCGGCATCCTACAACTTGACAACTGTGTTTAAAATTGTTTTTGTTCCATCATATACATGTAAACATGACTGTTTAAAAAAAAATGTTTTCATATAAAGCCATAATCCACATGTTCCATACCAATCAGAAGCTCACAAGAAGAAACAAGGCATCGCAAACGATACAAATCGCATGCTAACACATGAACTCTGACACAAAATGGGGGGTGGGGTTATTGCAGGACATTGAAATAACATCAGTTGTCATTTGCACTGAACTGCAATAGACATGGATGGGCTTATTATCAGGCATGGGCTCATTGCCAGATAAATATGGAATATATATTGTTATGCATTCAACAGTATCTGGTTACGCATCACACTAGCAACTTCATTTCCTGATAGTGATTACAATTATGTGTTTATAATTATGTGTGTATCTAAATGCATATATAAGCATTCTCCTTTGTTCAGGTTTAATTGGCATAGTACATGATTATTTTCTTGGATGGAGACCTTGGCACCCTGAAACACGAACTCGTTCGAGGTATTACCATACTGGACCCATATAGGAAGTTTAATGGTTAGAATCCCGTTTAAAAATGAAGTCGCAAGAGCGCTGACAAAGATTTTCTATAAATAGTAACGGTGACCTTGACCTTGGCACCCTGAAACACGAACTTGTTCGAAGTATTCCCATGCTGGACCCATATAGGAAGTTTGGTCAGGATCCGTTCAGAAATGAAGTTGCAAGAGTGCTGACAAAGATTTTCTATAAATAGTAACGGTGACCTTGACCTTGACCATGGCACCCTGAAACACGAACTCGTTCAAGATATTACCATGCTGGACCCATATAGGAAGTTTGGTCAAAACCCGTTCAAAAATGAAGTCGCAAAGGCGCTGACAAAAAGTGAACATACCTACATATGTACGAACGGAACGCTATATCCCCTCCCTGACTTTCGTCATGAGGGGATAATAAGTTTAAAATGTGGTTTATGATGATAAGACCATCATATTACTTAAGTGGAAGATAGAAATGATTTAAGAGATCTTCCTCACTTGTAAGTGATGTATATGAATAAAGAGTCTAGAATGGTACGTACATGTATATTATATCTGTAATCACAATATAATCGCTTTTTAATTAACCCTCTTCTCTGAAACTGGGAATGAAATGCAAGTATTTTGCAAGACAATGTTTTCTTTTTTGAATAAAGTGCCAGATAATATCAAACATAATGTTTGAAATAGAACTCATAAATCAATTTGATAGTTTCAATCAAAATGTGAAAATTTACTTTTATTTTTTGTTTCAACCAAACTTGATATAATTGTAAGGGGAGTATATTCACCACATTCATTACAAATGTACACTGCAGTGCAAGCTTCAAAGGTAATTTACCTGATCATAGAGGATATACATGTATATAATTACAATGAAGATCTTTACATAATCCGCATCCTTAAGCTTACATTGGACATTCCCAGAGTACCGCAGTTCATGTCAACACTTGAACACATAATTTGGCAATGCCAATTCAGGCACTGATGACTGATGAGAAATGACTAACACAGAACCACTATATAGTTTGAATAGGCTATAGCTACAACGCGTACTGACATTGACAACATGGGCCTGTTCCATACTGGCAAGACTTTTAATTTGCTGTATTGTAATTTGAAAGAACATGCAAGTCAAAATCATTGATAATCACCAAAACGCCAAATTTGCACACATGTGTAAATAAATATACGTACAAGCTAAGGTCATGCATTTTTTTGAATATATCCATGGCACATTTATCTCAAGGCAAATAATTTTTTTTTCTTAATAATAACTTTTTCTTTTTAAGTCGATCCATGCAGTCAGAATAAACATAATATAAATATGCAAGTTCATTCTGAAGGAATACTGAAATATTGGTAAGATATGATTTTTTTTGTTTGTTAATGCCTTAATTTAATGCTAATAAGTATTTTTTTTTTTTACCTGAGAAGGCCAACAGGTAACGTTGACCCTTGGTGACATTTGAGTATAATTTGATTAAAATCATCAGTTAACAAGTGAAGTTACTAGTCATGATTTTACTGAATCGATTGACCTTTGAACCCTGAAACACAAACCCAAGGGACATGTTTGTGGCCTTGGCCTAATTTGTTTAAAGACAGGAATTGAACCCTGAACCTTTGACCACCACAGTTCTAACCAATGGAGTTACCTGCCCCTAATCACCAGTATACATGTAGCTTGATGGCGACTTGGCCCATGCCCAGTCCTACTAAAGTTCTATCTAAAATGAAAGCCAATTTAACCAAATTCAACCCTTAACCCATTTCACCCCTGAAGACACATTTGAAATTCTTTTTTTTACCTGAGAAGGCCAGCAGGTAACCTTGACCCTTGGTGACCTTCGAGTATAATTTGATCAAAATCATCAGTTAACAAGTGAAGTTATTGGTCATGATTTTACTGAATCTAAATCAAAGATTGGAATAGTACATTATAAAATTTCAGGGGTGGAGGTAATATAGTCACATTTTAAAACCTTACAAAATTAAAAACTAGGCAATCTGATTAAAATACAGATCCTTGTTCTCCCTTCGTTTTACAAGGATCTGACAACGTCCCCTAAGAGGTCACGTTCAGATGACCTTTGTCACCTCTTTACTTAAAACTGAAATAGTTTTCGAATGACCTGTCATCTTGCAGCAAGCTATTTCGTCACATTTTTCCACATGAACTTATTGGTGACGAAATGACTAAATTGACAAATGCGATTATCCATGCTTTGTTGCCTCAAAATTTCACTGTCAGGTTCTGAAAGTAGTAATTTGATTGGTAAATGCAAAAGGTCATTGGAACATGACCCCCTATGGGATTTTGTCAGATCTTAACGCAGCAGCGAGAAGTTTATGGAACGGTGCGGAGATCAAGAAATGATTTTAATGAGATTGTAGGCAAATCAATTTTGAATACATAGCTCCTGGGAGAATGAGTCCAATTACAGAGAGATAATTCTTTTTTGAAAATTGTGTGCAGCACAATAGATCTTTCATTGTTTTGCCCTGCAAGTAATTTACATGATAAAGATAATAAATTAGTAATTTCAGGAATGAAAAGTATGGAGTCAAACCATCATAGAATTTATCTATCACCTTTAATTTTCCTAACACATAGATAGATCTATGGAAAACCACAAACTAATTTCAGGAACAAAATGCTAAGCTTTTAAAACACAATACCAACAAATCCTTGGTTTTTCCTAAAAAGCGAGAAAAAAATCTCAAGGCTTCAACCAACAGTCGGTACAACACTATCTTTCTGTAGCCATCTGCATGTTGCGATGAGGTATACATATTAATGTGAAATTTTGGTGGTTTTCCCAAAAATGAAAAAAAAGAAAAGATAAATGAAGTTCTAGATTTCCAAGGGAGAAGAACATAAAATAAGGCTGTAAGGAATGCTACAGTTTTGAGGTGGAGCTGCTTAGGCAGAGATTATCGAGGAGATGCAAGCCAACAATCTGACACAACTATTTTACTGTAACACAAAAGATTCCCCTGCTAAACAACTTTACAAGGCTAATACATTGTATGTTCATAAGAAAATTACAAGATATACCTTTACAAAAAATTCAAATTCAGTTGAAAGAAATTCTACAAAATTGCTTTTAAACACTACATATCAAGTTGGCCTAGTGTATTAATTTGAAGGTGCCTGACATTCTGCTACCACTTGCCCTCCACCACCGAGTTGCGGAATCGAGACCTTCAATTATTAGAGCAGTTGCCAAATACTGGTAGTATGGTCGCAGGTAAGTCAATGGTTTTTGTCCAGGAAATAGTTCAATATTTCCTCCATTACAATAAAACATGTGTGGGGAGGTAGATTAATTGAATTCTAAGCTAAAGATTAATTTTTAGGTCCCTGTAATATTTCATACATTTAATATATTATTTTGAAAAACAAATCCACTCATCGATGCTCTTTACCTAAGCTAAATATTCTGTTCTGTATTTGACCCAATAAACACCTGCATGAGCTCTAGAAAAATAAAAGAAAAAGAAACTGGCATTTATTTGGACCACTTAAATTAACCTAAAATCACAAGTAATCCATGGGCCTCAAAAAATCCTTCAAATAGGGAGTGGGGGGGGGGGGGGGGGGGGGTTGGAGAGGGGAGGGGGAGGGAGGAAGGGTGTCAGCACTAATAGGGCAACATGGGCACATGTATTCGGTCAAATACAGTAATAAACAGATTTGAATTTACAGATTATCCTTGAACAATCTTGGTATACATACTTAAACATGAGTACAGAAAGTGAATTTCGTAATATTCATGTCGTAGCTCCTACTAACTTATGTTCAACAAAATCCCCCCCCCCCCCCCTCCCGCTATCAACTCAAACCACAACCGCTGTAGTAAGTTCTAGCTATCAGCTGCAGAGCCAATAACCCTTCTCCATAACTCTTTGCCACCATAACCCTTCTACATCCTTTTTAGCGACAGGTGCCATATCTTCTACTCCTGAGCAAGTATGGCACAGCTGGTTTGCTCTCCACGGGGGCAGTGGAATCACTGCCATTAGCTGGTGTGCTTTCTTTGAGTCGGCAGATGCATTTAAATTAGACCATTTTGTGCTAATTATATATATAATGTACATGTACTATAGTAGAAATACAAAACAGGTACGTATACTGTAACATAAATATATAGATATTTTTACTTTTAATGAAACAGACTGAAATGCTTTGTAAAGTAAACACTGGGATGTTTTTAAACATTCTTTTGCAAACATTTACAGGAATAAAATGTATGAAAACAACTCTGCCTACAGTGGAAGGGAGATAATCTTGTTTTGGTGCTTATAGAATTATTTAGCATTATCATTGCAGGAATAACTCAACCAAAACTGAAAGTTGTCCATCCAGACTTCCATTTTATTTCAATTCGGTATTTTATATTGGTCTCAATTTATTTCAGATATTGATATCAAATTGCTGCAAATGCATATATTCGTAATCGTACACTGGAACTTATAATGAGAGAGAAAATTAAACTAAAGTGACCCAAAATATGATCCATCCCCCAAATAAATGTAAAGACTGAAATGCTTTAATTAATGTTTATCAAGGGAATAAATATAAACTTAAATTAAGTTGTAAATTGTTGAACTTGAAATTTTAGACAAATTTTCAGAATATCTACTAATTAATATAAATATTGCTAGCCAAGACTGTTCAACAGAGCTTGCATATATTTCAAAATTTTCATTGACTCCCTCAGGGCTTTTTCTGGGTAAATTGGAAAAAGGCCCTTGAGTGAAATTGGGAAAAATTAACGACGAATCGACAAATAATACAATATACAAATACAGACTTTGGTTGAGGGCAATCCATGGTTTTACGGACCTGACTTGGACAATATTCACCGAGGCCGAAGGCCGAGGTGAATATTGTCCAGGGCAGGTCCGTAAAACCATGGATTGCCCGAAACTAAAGTCTATATTTGCTTTATTATATGACTTTACTGATTTATCTTTAAAGGCCCAATATACGTAACTTCAGAGAAATTTTCGTGATTCTGAAAAATTCTGAAAAAAAATCCAGTTGATAACCATGCAAAAATAAGCCTAAAGCGAAGTAAACATGAGCGGTAACTAACAAGAAACTCTGGACAAAAGAATTGAAAATAATTCAGGTGGGGCCCACTTCAACAACAAACCAAAGGCAGAAGACGGTTCGAAATGGACGCGTGTTTACAAATAGCGTGTTTCAACTGCTGCTGTACAGGAAACCGCGAAATGATTCATCTTGAATATTGCTGATATCAGTTAATCTTAGCTAAATCTATAATTATAACAAGTAATTAGGCCTGATTTTCGCTTCAAGTTTTGCCAAAAGTTACGTATATTGGGCGTTTAAAAAAACAGAAACAGAAATAAATTTCAACAAATTTATCAACAACATTGAAAATTCATGTCAACAATAAAGAATAAGCTAAGGGAAATATTGTCAGAATCAGAATATTCTCAATATCGCGTGTTATTTCTTCTGATCGAGAACATCGATGTCTTTTTGTATGGTTCCCCATTCTCTTGTCGAATTTCCACATAAAATTTTGTTAGAACGTCATCCAGATGGCTTTTTTTGTACGATTCAAAATGTTCGTCCATACCTTTTCTTTGAGATATTCGCGTAGAAGGCGAATTTGGCTAGCAGTAGCCTTTTTAGTGTTGATAGGGTCTTTCCCATCACGAATCCTTCTTAATTCTTCGTCGTCAGCACTGATAAACCGGCGCTTTACTTGTTTTAACTTGACGTCTGCCATCACGTCGGACATTTTGACAGTGTTTACAAACAATGCGGTAAATCGAACTGAGTAATTTGATTTGTCGAAAATATCTCAGCACTGATTACACAATTTCTATTTTTAGCAGATGTCAATATTGAAGTGTTTGGGGCACGACACGAACAAGATGGTGGATACACAAAAACTATTTATTGGCGGGAGCCGCTTAGGTACATACAAAATACAGTGTCGCTTAGGTACATGAAAACTGTATAGCAAAATACATTACATCTCCCTTTTTTTTTAAGTACTGTTCGTGTCTAGAAAGTTTGTATAAACAAGGGAGGTTCCTAAATCACTCATTTATATTTACTTCTGGATAGACCGACAATAAATTTCAGCTTGTACCTCAAACTATAAAATGATCGAGCTTGACTAGAATTAATTGTCTCAACACAATCAAAATGAACTGTAGTAACTATTAACTGAAATCAACACTTTAAACATGTCTTTAAGAGTTATATTTGTGTTTCACTCATCAAGGACATAGTTCTCCAGATATTTAGGTCTCTGGGTTACTCTTCCAGACCTGGTGGATATGACTGGTGGCGGAATCACTGGTTGATTAAAGTCAGTTGTTTCGCGGATTTGACCTTGATCAATGACATTGTCTTCAAGGCTACGACCTTGACCTTGACCCTCTGCATTTGGGACATTAGAAGCATTATCTTCATACGGAATGTCAAATTCACTGTCTGAACGTCCTTGTGGAACGTTTACATTAGATCGACGCATGAATCGACGGTTACGTCGCAGTATCTTACCACGAGGCGTTTGAACGCGATACGACCTTGGCAATTTGTCGACACCTTTTACAACACCTGGTGTCCATGTGTTTTCCTCCTTTAATTGAACAGTTTCCCCTGGTTTTAATTCTGTTAGTGGACGCGACTGCCGGTCGTAGTAAAACTTTTGTGTTTCCTGACGTCGTTTCAAATTCAACTTTTGAGAAGTATCGTTCAGGTTGTAGTTAGGTGTAAGAACGGTTGACGTCATAGGTATTTTCCTCGCAGTTGTCGATTCATAGCCAGTTGAGCTGGCGACAGACCAATACCGTCAATAGGTGATGCGCGATAGTCTAATAGAGCAAGACTGATATCGCTGTTACTGTCCTATGACTTTTTCAGAAGATTTTTAACCGTCTGTACACAGCGTTCTGCCTGGCCGTTTGACTGTGCGTAGCGCGGACTTGATATCATGTGTTCGAAACCCCAGGAATTGGCGAACTCTGTGAATGTTCTTGATGCGAATTGTGGACCGTTGTCCGAGAATACCACCTCTGGTATACCATGACGTGCGAAGATAGATTTCAACGCAGATACCGTTGTACTACTTTGTAGGTTCGGCAACAATACAATCTCTAAATATTTTGAATAGTAATCAACGCAAAGTACATAGTCATGTCCACGAAATTCGAATAAATCCACACCAACTTTCATAAACGGACGCGTCGGTGCATCATGTGGTAGCATAGGCTCTTTCGGATTAGCCTTTTGATATTTGGCACATATTTCACACCTGGAGATCAGGTCCTCTATCTCACCGTTGATTCCAGGCCAAAATACTAGTTCATGTGCGTGTTGTTTGCATTTCACTATCCCAAGGTGTGATTCATGAATTGTGTTTAGAATTTCTCTTCGCAAAGTTCTGGGTATTACTATCCGTTGACCGCGGTATATTAAGCCATCTATAACGCTCAACTCATCACTGTACGTGGCGTATGACTTAACTCTTTACCACTCATAAGCGTGTCTGGACGCCTGTCCGTTATTTCCACAGAAGCGTGTCTGGACGCATGCATCGTATTTACTCACAAGCGACCGAGAACGCATGGCCATGTTTTCCGCGGAAGCGTGTTTCCCCGTGTACCTATTTATAAACGAAATATCTCGGCCACTGTACATGACTGGGCTGAATGACGCATACCTGCGTGTAGCTCTGTGATTGGTCAATATAATTAGATACTTTTTATAGATCATCACCTTGACCTTGTGACGTAATTCAGTCAAGAAATCGCAAAATGTCAACTTGTGAAAGCGTGGCTAGAAACGTAATGGCGGCCGAGCCGGGAACGAATTCCAATGAGGAAATTTTCAACTCTGACGATTCAGATTCAGATAGATTTTATGGTTTTTCAAACAAGAAGGATTCAGGCATTGGAAGTGATGTAGTTTTTAGTAGTGACAGTGACTCAGGTTGGCGATGAGAGCGACGAAGACAACCCGGAAGCGTTCAACCCTACTCACTGCTACGGCGATCAACCGTGTGAACTTAACGATGTTATTGTTCATGCTTTTCCGCAAGAAACTCGACCAGTATTGCGCGATGGTTTTAATATTGATACTACTACATCTTTAGATTAGTTTAATCTCGTCTTTAAGCCAGAAAGTTCGGTAGATATCGTGCGATATACTAATGTTTACACCCGGCGGAAATGTGAGAAAAAGGGTTGAGAAGATCAGATATGGTACACTACATTACAGAAAACGAAACGAAATGTCTGCCTGCCAATGCTTATCTTTATGGGAGTATTTCAATTACCATCTTACAAAGACTTTTGGTCTAAAGACATATCTTTAGAAAATGAAGGGATCAAATCTGTAATAACAGTAAAAAAATATGAAAAACTATTTTTTTGCAAATATCCATCCGTTGCATCAATGTTTTGCAATAAATCTATTGAAACTTGCATATACTTCTGATTTTGAAATTTAAATATGTATCAAAATATTGTGCAGGTTCCACTGAAACAAAAAATGTATACTTATATTACCATATTTTGTTGAATATTATCTGAAAAATAAGTTTTAAAAACACACATCAATTTTGAATAAAAATTGAAAAAATGCCTGAGGAAATGGGTGCACAAATTATACACTGTTGCAGAGGTTGGAACAGAGCCAACTCTGACACTCCACCAAGTAAAATAGATACAATGTTGCAACAATGTTCGAGTGGTAAAGAGTTAATGTCACCCTGTGGCTCATCAGGCCATCATGAAAGTATTGCTTGACTCAGCTGTTGTAGGGTTTTGTCCTTAGCCTTTTCTGATTTCAACTGTTGAAGTTTGGTCTGTGTGACTGGAAGATACATTTCAAGTGAGCTAACCTCAAGATCATTGTCTATCAGATCTTCTGTGGTTTCCTGTAGATATGCCCTACTAAGGGCGTCGGAAACAAACATTTCCTTCCCCGCTTTGTACACGAGGTCAATGTCATACCTTTGTAAGCGCATCAGCATTCGTTGTAAGCGAGGTGTGGCCATGTAAATTGGTTTGTTGTGAATTGGTTTGTTGTGAATCGCGACCAATGGTTTATGGTCAGTTTCTATGGTGACTTTCCTACCAAAGATATACTGGTGAAATTTCTCACATCCGTAAACGACGGCTAGCATTTCACGCTCGATTTGCGCGTATCGCGCCTGTTTACGTCGTAGAACTTCAGCACTGGCGTTTTAGTAACCAACATTTTCAATTCCTTGAACGATTTCTCCTGTTCAGGTCCCCAAACAAAGTCAATGTCATTTCGTAGTAAACATCGAAGTGGAGCGGACACTTCCGATTGACTAGGGATAAACTTGGCCATGTACTGTACAACTCCAAGGAACCGTCTAACACCATTTTTGTCGGTCGGAGTTGGCATTTCTAATACGGCGCATACTTTTTCTGGATCAACTTTCAAACCATCCTTACTGATAGTGTGGCCCACATATTGAACTTCAGATTTTCGGAGTTCGCATTTTTGTTCATTGAGCTTCAGATTTCGCTCTCTCGCGCGTTGTAACATGAGACGTACACGTTCGTCATGTTGTTCATCATTCCCGCCCCAAACCAAAATGTCGTCGACAATGCATTCGACTCCAGGAATATCCTCGAATATCTCCTTGATCTTTTTGGAAAAGACCTCGGGCGCAGAATTTATTCCGAATGGCAACCTGCGATATCGATATCTTCCAAACGGCGTTATGAAGGTCAGCAGTTTAGAGCTTGCCTCTTCTAGTTCAATTTGCCAGAAACCATTCGTGGCATCAAATTTAGAGAAAACTTTGGCGTTAGGTAGCCTAGAAACAACCTCTTCTATTGTTTCCATAGGATAGTGTTCTCTCTTTATCGCAGTATTTAAGTCGCGAGGGTCAATGCAGACACGAGTCTTTCCGGGTTTTAACACAACCACCATACTATGAACCCAATCGGTTGGTTCATCTTGTTTTGATACAACACCCATCTCTTCCATGCGTTGAAGTTCAGCATGTACTTTTTCACGGAGTGCTGCGGGCACTTTTCTAGGGGGGTGCACAACAGGCGGGACATTTGGGTCAGTTTTAATGTGATATTGTCCTGCGACTTTACCCAAACCTTCAAACACACCCCCAAATTCACGAATCATGTTTTCCTTAGTGAGAACTGGAGTAGTCTCGACTGTGCGAATACGTTTTACAATTCCTAGCGTAACACAGGCATCTTTACCTAGTATAGCTGGGCAATCGGCTTCGACAATATGAAATAACAATGATTGTTGATTTTCACGGAATCGAACCGGAAGTCGAACTGTGCCTAACGGTTGTATACGCTGACCACTAAATCCGACTAAACGCTCATTCGTTGGAACTAATCTAGCGTTGCATATTTTATCCATGGTTCTCTTAGGAATGACGTAAGTATCTAATTTGAAAGTTATTGGTTTATTGTTAACATGTAAAGTCTCTGTCCAATCATTGGACTTGCCAGTGGTACTTGAAATGGTACCAAGGAATAACTCGGGCTCGTAGACATCTGACTGGAAACCTAGTGTGTGAAGTTTCTTTGAATTATTATGCTTTGCATTGGATGTTGATCTGCACACTCCGGAGAAATGATTCATTTTACCGCATGCATAATACTGCTTGCCAAACGCTGGGCACGAGCCTTTATCGTGTGAACGACCACAGTTTTTACACAATTTATTTGCATGTGATGTTACGTTTCGTTGTTGTGTGGGTTTATTAAATTGTTGTGATTGTCTGTTACCACCAAAACGCTGAATTGCTTTAGGTCTTGCACCGGTTTGTTTACTAACGGCGTGTACTTTACTTTCATCCTGTGTTGGTTGTTTCAAAACATTGACTTGGGCAGAACTGATTTCCTGAGCTCTACAAATGTCTATAGCTTTCGTGAGGGGTAAATCAGTCTCTCTCAACAACCTTACACGCGTACCTTCATCCCGAATACCACAAACAATGCGGTCATGAATTAGACTAGTGTATAATTGTCCAAACTCGCACTGTTGGGCCTTGTTTTTGAGATCTGTTACAAACGAGTCTATGGTTTCATTTGCCCCTTGAGACCTTGTAAAAAACGTGTGTCTCAGATAAGTCAAGTTCTAACGTGGTTCACAGTAAGTTTTGAACTTTTCAATTACAATTTCAATGTTATCTGCGTCCGTACCTGTGATGCCGAGTGTATTGTAAACACGACGAGCCTCGACGCCGGCCACGTGTAGGAATGTGGTGACCTGCACTTTTCCACCTTTTTCACCGATACCTGTAGCTGTTAGGTATATGCGGAAACCTTGGATCCATTCCTTCCAATTTTCCGAAAGATTCCCCTCGAAATTTAGGGTTCCTGGAGGCTTAAGTTGCTCCATTACCTCTCTGACACCATGTAGTGTTTGGGGCACGACACGAATAAGATGGTGGATACACAAAAACTATTTATTGGCGGGAGCCGCTTAGGTACATACAAAATACAGTGTCGCTTAGGTACATGAAAACTGTATAGCAAAATACATTACAAATATAACATTCCGCGGACCTGGCGATACGTTATATTGACTTCTCTGTGATGCTTTGGGGTGTTTCAAAGGAAATATTTGATGTCATGTGATCTCATTAGGACCAATGAGTAAAAGTGTTACATACCAGTCATATAAATATAATAATGTAATTTAATCAGATAAAAGCAATAAAATGACAATATTTCTTTTCAAATACCTTCTTTTTCAAATGTTCAGTTTTAAAATGCACAAAGAAAAAAAATGTTTTTTTTTTTTTTAAAAAGTAGATCTAACATCAGATTGGGTAAAAAGTCCTTTAATTGGGAAAAATGAAGCCTAACGTTAAATCTCATTGGGAATGGGGCCGGATTTCGGCCCCTGAGAGACCCCAGAAAAAGCCCTGGCCCCTATGCCCTAATCTTCTGGAGTGGTGTGCGTATGCACTTAGAAAGGAATCGGTGAAGGGCCTTCTAGCTGTAGTTCAGGCAAATTAAGCTCTATTTTTCCATTTAACATCAATGCACTCCAACAAAAGAAACAAATGATATTTCACTTTCAGATCATATAATTACTCATAATTAGATATGATACCTTGTGGAGACATTCTTATTGTAAAATTAACTGTTTTTGTTGAAAAATGAATTAAAGTCCAGTAAATTTTATGTTCATCTTTAAATAGATGAGATGCCAAGCCCAGATGGTCCAAAATATATTTGTTGGCATGGGTTTCAAGAATGTCTGGCATGATGTATTTAAGAGTTACTTCCCTTAGACCACATTTACTAAATTGTTACCAGAAAATTGCGACATCCAAATACTTATTTTCAAGATTAACTGTATAATGCTGACATATTTTGTGAACAGTTTTAAACTGTATACTTTTGCCTGTAAATAAAACACGAAATGAATACTTATTCTATAGCAATAAACAGCACCTGTTGGCACATGCTGCATGTTCAGCCGGTTTATGTTTGTTTTGAATTCCTATTTCTTTATTTCAAGGTATATTTATAAAAACTTACTTGTGTTGGAAATTTGGACGAATCACGTATGTATTTCCTGCTTGTGTTTGTGTCGTTGGAGGCGGTTGTTCAACAGCAGTATCTGCCATGGTGTCGATTTTGTACTTCACAAACTATCGATTCACCAACCAAAACATCCAATATGGCGCCTTGACAACAATGGATTATGGGAAATATACACCCAAATAACCTTTCAACTGTTCCACTTTGACCTGAGGTTATGATAGATTTATTCGCGAAATTTAAAGTGTGTGTAGGGTAGTCGGAGAAAACACGTGCCACAAATGGTACCTTTTATTATAATATTTACATGAGTAACAGATTTATCGTTTAAACACATTGTTTTCAAAATCTAATTAACCTCCGACTACCTGTGCAGGTGTGCTTATCATCATCCTAACGGAATATTATAACGTGACATCATCAAAGTATGGCGGAAGTCACAAATACCAACGACCCTCATCAGCTGTGATACATTTTTTATCTTTCGTCGGTGACATAGGTAAGTTTTAAAACTTAATTGAATTTAGTCACAATTCAAGTTTATGTACAATACCTGTGTGTGAAATGTGACTCATAGCTTTGCCGTAATTTCATCTAGAAAGACACGTTGGCATACGGTTTTAGCCTTCGTTGAGGGAAAGTGATTGGGCTGTCATGTTTATTTTGTCACTGACCATAGCCATTTTGTTGACTGTAACGCGAGACAGCTAGGCCTATAGTTGCTGTTTAATCTTAGACAAGGCTAATTAAGTTAGCATAATTAGTGATCTTTCAAGAGCGGTATATGTAATTGACATTTTGAAGTGTTGAAGTGTGAACTGATAAGAGATAAAATAAGTCGTGTGGGTTATCAGTGGGCGTAGCTAGCCGTGCACATTACATTGAATTAATTTACATATGTACGTGTTCTTTGTACAATAGTGTAATTAACAATATTTATATGTATGAATGTAAAATTAAGCAATTTTATATATATCTTATTTGAAAAATCCTCTCTTTAGATATATATATGATCACATGTACAGAAGATTTGTGTTTGGATGTTTTGCTTCAATTTGTTTTATTGAACTGAAATTAAAGTCAACATTGTCAAGGGAAGGGGGATAGATATATTAAATAGATCAATCAATCAATCAATCAATCAAATCAGAAAAGACTTCATATTATGTCTTTAAAAAATAAAAATAAAAAATCTTAATATTTTATGAAGTGTATGAAATAAAAATTATGTTATATTATTAATTCATAAATAGGCCAGGACCAATATATATCTGTATACATTCAAAGTTAAACTTTCTTCATGGAGCAGCATATATGTCACCCCAAGGGATCAAACCTCATCTTTTTTTAATCAATGGTGAAGGGTTTGAAAATATGATATGAAACCGAAAAATAAACTTTCTTTTTTTAAAGAAAGCAAATTAAAGATCAAGGTCTCCTGCATGTATACCGCTATAGGTAAATAAATCCACATGAAACCTATAATTTTTGCTGTAAATATTGTAAATTTGATGTCGACCACATGTGAGACGAATCTCTGACTCAATGTGTTATCAAATTTTAAATAAAGTCTATTGTTATTATTATTATTATAGTAGATGAACCACTACATGCATATTTATGACTTTGGCTGTTGCTGAGGACACCTGGAGATTGCTTTTTGAGAATTTCCCTACGAGAGATTTTTCATGCCTGCTTTCCTTAAAAGAATAGATACATTTTTAAACCCCCCCCCCCCCCCCCCCCCCACCATGCCCACCACCACACACACACTCAAAGGTGCAATCCCCATTGCCTGTTGTGTCTGTTTATTATTTTAATTTATGCTCACAAAAAGTTGTATTAATCAATTGTTATATATATATAATCATAAGTTCAATTCAAAAGAAAATCTAAATTTACAGATCAAATATATTGGTCACCGATATCGATGGTCAAGTTGTAATGGTTCTCGTCGAATGTCTGAGTGAAGGTACATGTAATTATATACTTTGTAGATTTACAGTAATTTTTAATGGTCACTGAATTTGTGGTTAAGTTAAATTTGTGTGCCAATACCCACTTCTCAGAAACATGACACCATGCGACCAAATACTCTTTAAAACTATACCGAGTCAGCTAAACTCTGAAAGAAATGCTGAAATCATGAGTTATTTTTGTTTGTTGAAGCAAAATGTCTATTCCACATACCTGTGTATAAGTATATTACAGCCAAGATACCTATAGCTACTTGTGTTTACATATTTAACCTGGTCACAAGATCATTTCGTATATGAACCTGTAAATTTATCACCTGTCTGACATCAAAGTCAAGTATACCTTTTACTTATACACACCTTTGATTAAAACTCGTACAAGTACACGACAGGTCGATCGATAGAAACAACCCCGATATGGCTGCTGCTGATAGCGAAATTTGAATGACAAGAAATATGTGTCTTTATGTATACTGTACGTATTCTGTGGTTTGTATCCTGTACGTGTTTCGTGATAATTGATCGCAGAACACCCACTGCACTGAAATTACGAGTACGACCTACGTTAAATCAATAATAAGGCTTGGGGCAGATTTATGCTGATACGATTTGTGCAAAGTTTACAATAGTAAAATCATTACTTTTCCCATCAGTTGAGTTATTATATTAAAGAATTTATAGGTGGGGCAGAAATTTATAGATGCTTGATGATGAGTCATTGGTTTCATTTGTTTCTGAATACAGATTATCAGTCTGTGACTTTAGTATTTTCAAGCACTAGTCCGGACAAGCAAAATGCAGTGTTTAGAATAACAAATGTATTAAAATTCAAGGACTTTCCGCTAATACGAACCAAAATTTACTAGTCATGGGCATAGGACTAGTGGCTTAAGTCACAGACTATATTATTTTCATAGTGCATGGTCATATGAATGCAATGCTTATTTCCCCATAAACTGAACTTTTCATGTATCTATTGTGTTAAACTCTCACAAATCCTTATAGAACCTCTTGAACTCAACCAGTCCTATATATCCAGTCTTCATGAGCTATACATGGGGATCCCTTCAAATCAACTGAACATTCAGTCCCCTATCCAACTAGTACTCCTTGCAATGAACATGGCTGCTTCCCCATCTAGAGCCTATGGATGCTCCATCCCAGCTTTTCAAAGTCCTTGAATTCTCAGGGAGATCCCTACCCTATATATTCAAACCCTTCGAATACTTCCTTCCCAATTCAAACCCCTTTACCTGTCCTTCCCCGATCTGACTTCGAGCTCCTTGAAAGAACCCTCCCTTCCCAATCTAACCACATTGATTTCTCCCGACCTTTCTTTCCACTTCCCTTTGAACAATCTATTCCCTATCCTTACCTAATTCAAACCACTTTAACTCCCCAACTATCTCGACCCCCCCCCCTTTCCCCCCGAACCCTTTTCCCTGCCAAAACCCATTGAACACCACACCCTTATCCAAACCCTTTGAACATTCCATCCACTATCATAATTCCTTCAAATAACGCTCCCTCCTATATCTAACACTTGAACACTCACTCCTCTATTATAAGCTGTCTGAACTCCTTGAACTCTTTATCCCTTTCCCATCTAAAACCAGCTAG
Organism: Mimachlamys varia; assembly: GCA_947623455.1. NCBI lineage: Eukaryota > Metazoa > Mollusca > Bivalvia > Pectinida > Pectinidae > Mimachlamys > Mimachlamys varia. Next base: position 15,912,378 of record OX392541.1, read on the forward strand.
CTTTGACTTCTCACCCAATCCATCCAATACTCTAACACTTTTTCCTCTATGAAAATCCGTTGAACACCTTCCCCTAGCAAACCCCTTGAACACCCTTTCCTTTCCAAAATTGTTGAACACCTTTCCTATCCAAACCCCTTGAGCACCCTTTCCTATCCAAACCCCTTGAGCACCCTTTCCTATCCAAACCCCTTGAGCACCCTTTCCTATCCTAACCCCTTGAACGATTCCTCCCCCCCAAACAACATCCTTGAACACCCCACCCCATCCAACTCTCCTGAAACCTCCCTAATATGTCCCGACATTCTACCACTAGCTCTCTTCCTCTTCGTTGCGAGTTTGAAGCCCATGTGGGGCAGTTGTCAGGTACTGACCGTAGGTCGGTACATGGTTTTTCTCTGGATACTATATACTTTCCTCCACCTCTAAAACTCTAAATGGCGCCTCCTTAAATTACCCCGGCTGTTAATAAGACGTATAACATAAATAAACCAAACCAAACCTTTAAATTCCATCCCCTTTTATTAACAATACATGTTGTATTTCACCAAAAACTAAAGTATACTTTTCCATTACCTGGTAACCACTTTGTAGTTTATTCAAAGTGCACTTCATTTCTTTATCTGATACATTGATAGAACAATTTATTAATGAAAAGTCTTATCCTTAAATGTATTATGATGGATAACCAACTGGTAAAATAGTTTCACAAACAAACACCATCTATCATACCTGTATATAGCCAGCAGGTTAGTAATACACCTGAACTGAGGGTGTTTGATTACGCGTTCTGTGATGTAACGGTATTCCTGGGGCTCGTCCACTGATGTCTGTAATTACATGTTGATAGAATGATTTGTCAGATTTAGAGGGTGACTGACATACATTGTATCTCTCAGATCCTTACATATCCATGAACTGCATTAATTATTAGTCTACATCAACTTCACTCAAACTTCTATAAATCTTAATTACTTAATTGGAAGACTAGAACTTCTGAATACAGTAAGTTACTTTGAACTTTTAAATCATATAGCCCAGGCCCCGTTAACTTAAAGAAATCCTTAACTTAAAATTCTCCATAGGAAAGCATTACAGAATTTAAGGAAAAAATCTTAAGTTAAGGAGCTTCACTTAAATTCTGTAATGCTTTCCTATGGGGAATTTTAAATTAAGGAATTTCCTTAAGTTAATGAACGTTGATGAAATTGGGGCCAGATGTTTTCCAATATGTCATTACTAATAACATATATATTCGACCCTAATATATTGTAAGCGCATATTCACTTTTTTCAGGGAAAGTGGATGGGTGTGCTAATTAAAACCTATGAAATGAAATTTCTTTTTGGGTGTTTTGTCATGCAAGATGTTATAGAGTCACATTCTGTCTTGTGTACATACAAATGTACAGAAGCCCAGTGTTTGATGTTTAAAACTTAATTGTACGATGTAGTGAAATTAAGCCCTGATATTTCAAAGCTGAGGTTTTCTAGATGGCCCTGCAAAGTAGTATCATATTCTTGTCAAGTCAATAGCCCTGATATTTCAAACATTCAAAGTTTGACTCTATGCTGAAACATTGGGCACAATTATATATTTTAATCTTGTTTGAAACAAGCATTTTCATTGGCTTAAAAAAATATGTTATCAGCCCATAACCTAAAAAATGACATCACCGTTTATAACGTCGCTTTTGATTGGCTGATGCAGCAGCGTAATGATTTGTAAGAGAAAAGAGTCCATCAATAAAGTTAATTTTCGCAGGGTATAGATTAAATTATAAGTATTAACTTGAATCTATTTTTTATGTTATAGGGTTATAACACACAAAAAACGGAGTGTACTCTCATCATAAACCGCTTTGCGGTTTATTTAGAGTACACTCCGTTTTTTGTGTTATTCTTCCATAACATAAAAAATAGATTCAAGTTAATACTTAAATAAATGAATACCTGAAGAATAAATAAAGAAAATATAATACAAACCATATAGAATGCCTGCAAATTGTGATTTTAATACAATAATTACAACAACCTGTATTGCTGCATCGATGAAGGGGTCAGATCCACGAAGGGAAGGAAACACAACCCTGTATGCAGAGGCTAATTGGGAAACTCTGTAAACATTGAAGCAATCTATATCCATAATCAGAGTAAAGATATATATAATAGCGTATTAAGGGACCTAATTATACTAAACATTATTGGCTTAGCTAGGATCCAATTACCACTGATAAAAAACCGTTACAATGTATCAGAGACTTTTTAACAGTAGTGACCATGATATAGTATGCGTGCTGCGTGCAGTACTAGTGAGTAAGGTTGCTTAGCAAGTGTTTGCTGAAGGAATTTCTATTTAGCTCAGTGGTAGATCATCAGTCTAGAGAGCGTAGGGTTATGAGTTCAAGTCCCAGCGACATACAGTGCTACTTCTTTATAAATACCGGGTATTCCTCATCCCTCTACAAAACTGGTGCCGGTGACCCTTCTCGTTCAAGGTAGGAAATTATAATTATAAGAACACTTGGCAAAGAGTCTAAAAACCTTGGTATATGTTAGAAAAATGGGGGGTGGGAGGGGGGGGGGGGGTGGGGGTAGAGTTAAAGAAGTGCATTGATTAGGTTGCCTTACATTAAAGTCAGCTGTATGGAATTTGAATTTCCCTTTATATTAGCTCAGCGGTAGAGGTGAGAGGTCTGGTCAATCGGAGAGCCAAGGGTCTTGGGTTCCAGTCACAGTTCTGACATTACATGTATATGTATCTTCTTCATTCCTATTTTTCTTCCAGGGGGGGGAGGTGTCCTACTACACAAAGATAAATATACACTGTATCTGCAGTATTAGTAAAAACAAAGCAAAGGAAATATTATAACTGGAAATTACACTTCATAAAAAATGGCATGATTTAAAATTTTCAAACATTGGAAGTCATATGTCTTCCCTTGTGCATGATGAGCTTGAGCTGTCACCATGTTGTAGTGGAGTAAATCAAATAAAACGATAAAAACCCCGAAGGTATTGTGGATGTATCCTGACCTCGTAAAAACTATTGTTTCTCATAAAAAATACTGTACTCAAAATATCAAAAATAATTGTTTCACAAATGATCTTTAAGGCCATAATGGGATATATAATAAATAGTTGGTTCATAATTCCTGAATTATGAATGTCTGCATTATGAATGTGCTTTAATATATAAAGCCAATTCATGTCCTTTCAGTCAAAAAGAGTGATGAACATGGTACAAAATTCTAGGACTTTGAATTAAGGGTAACGAAACAGTTAATTCATGCATGCCCTTTCAGTCAATAGTCAAAACTGTTTTCCCTCTGTGTTGGGACCAACCTTGTGAACTATTTCCCAAGGCCAGAAACAGCAGGAAATAGTTCACCAGGTTGATCCTAACACAGAGGGAAAACTGTTTTGACTATTGACTGAAAGGGCATGCATGAATTAACTGTTTCGTTACCTTTAATTCAAAGTCCTAGAATTTTGTACCATGTTCATCACTCTTTTCTTAAAGTCACCATAAATAATTTTGCGCCACAATAATTCTGTTGAGTTTAGCATGTTTTTTGAGTTACATGAATCTCTCTAAACAGCTATGTTCACGTTCTGACAGCTTATCAGAAAATGCCTAACATTCAGGAAATGTCTACCATCAGAAAATGTCGTCTAGATGTAAACATGATGCTTTAATCAAGATCACCTAAATGCTTGGGCACAATTGTTTCTTTATAAGGATCTTACATTTTCCATTTCATGACATTTATGAAATGTCAGTCATACTCTTAGAATTTTTCATTTTAGCAAAGCCCTGAAATGAATAAGAATATAAAAAATGTAACAAGTTTCACCATTTTTTATCATGGATAAACAAGTATAAGCAAGTGTATAAATTTCCTCTTTTATTTGTGTAAACTAATATTTTTCATCCAACCTTAAAATCTAAAAAGATTCCATTTTACCTTCAGTGCATAATTGTCTGTGATGTCATATATATATATATATATATATACTGTACCATATGTACTTGTCCAAGGTGTAACATCGTAATTGAAATCTATTTAATTAAAGGCCCGTAACTTTCAGAAAAAAACTTGAAGCGAAAATCAAGCCTAATAACTTACTATATTTATAGATTTAGTTGATTAACTGATATCAGTAATATTCAAGATGAATTTTTACACGGTTACCAGTACAGCAGCAGTTGAAACTCGGTATTTGTAAACACATGTCCATTTTGAACTGTCTTCTAACTTCGGCTTGTTGTTGAAGTGGGCCGCACCTGAATTATTTTCAATTCTTTGGATTTTTCGGTCAAGAGTTTCTTGTTATAGTTACCGCTCAAGTTATCTTCGTTTTTGGCTTATTTTTGCGTGGTTATCAACTAGATTTTTTTTCAGAATTTTTCAGAATCACGAAAAATTTCCTGAAGTTACGTATATTGGGCCTTTAAACTATTTACAACTAATATTGCAAGGCTGATAGGTCATATGACCGATACAATTAGATATTCACTGAATAACAACTGTATTATGTAATAAAAATATGTACACGATAATGTACAATTGTCCCTCACTGATAAGTGATAAATGAGCAATCATTCCGATGAAAGCCGGATTTTCTAAAATTAGATTTGATGTCAGCTGTCCATTGCATTAGATGACACATGCTTGTATACACATTTGCTTTGCCTGGGCGGGTCAAATGGTAGCACAGTCTTGATCGCCTGATTACATCTGACTCAGGTGTAAAACTTACAGGTACAAACTGTGTAAGGTTATCTATGTACAGGTGTTATGTTAAAACAAATTATTGATATACGCATGTTCAACAAGTTAAGCTGTTGGAAAATTGGGAAGAAATTAATAACTTCACAGTGCAGATGGGCTTCAAAGGTAATTTTAGTTTTACAAGTTTTGGAAAAAAAATATGTTACAATTAAGTTTTCTGTCCAAAGCCACAAGAAAATCAAACATTTCAAACAAATAAGATTATACATTTCTTTTGAAATGAAACTTTAACTTATATATAATCCTGAAGATGCATTTGAACTCTCCTGGTTAAAAGGATGGAAAAGTTCACTTATGGGTGAGTTAATTAATTGCTTAAATTCTCAAGGATATAGTACAGTAGACTCCACTTAATATAACTTCTGTTAATATCACATTCTTCTTTATATCATGTTTTTACTAAACACCATTTTCACCTCTATATAATCTATGTAATTTCATTTGGTTAATACCATGTTTTTTCAGGTGAATTCCTATTAATATCATCTTTTTTAACCAATCACATCATTTCCAAGGATTTCAGATACAACATGTACAGAAGTTTGCATAGATAATAACTAAAGAAAATGATTTTTTTAATGAAATAATGTTATCTATAGATTGAAACATCTTCATTATGTATATTGTAAATTTACTTTTAGTTATATGGAGATTGAAAATGCAGTAGATTTAGTGGAAAAACATGTTTCTCTTAATGTCACATCTACAGACTATACCTGTTAATATAATGTTTTTTTCTGACAAATGTATATAATACCTCTGTTACACATGGACTTACAGTTTTTATTCTTTGACTCTTTACTCATATACACCTAACTTAACTTAGCAGGGTGTTTTTTTGTACAGAAATATTTGAAAGTTTATAAAATCACACTTGTGAAACACAGATGTAGATCTAGACCTTGAGGTGATTCACAGCTTTTCAATGAAGAGTTTTTGGATTTGACAATTAACCAAGATTCTGTTTACCAAATGTAGTGGTATATACCGATGTTTTATATATTGTTAATATATAGTGGTTCTCAAAGTGTGGGTTTCGTACACCAATCTCATAACGATAACGTTATATAAATTCATATACCTGGGGTAATAAAGTTATACATCCCCGATAGGTATATATGAGCTATGTTCCAACAGATCTTGTACATATGTTCTGGTAGGTAAAGTCCCATGTAAAAAAAAGATGCAATTTCATCATTTTGTTAAAATCGTTATATAGACTCTTGCATACTGTATAATTATATTTCGGGGTAGTTTTTGTCAACCTATAAATACAAGAATCTCAATCGAAGCACACTGATTCATTATAAATTACAACTCTTTTTAAGTCCTTTTCTTTATCTTCAAACTGATCAATTAAAATAAATATTATTAGTTAGCGAAAGAAAGAAGTTGGAATTGTCATCTGCTTGATAACCGAAGTAATAGGTATAGTGATCGAAGCGGATGCAAATTTCCATCACAACCAGACTGTTTGGTATCTTTAAACGAGTCATAAATTATCTTGAATTCATTTCTAAATTGTTATAAATAAGCATAGGCTCACTTCCTGTTTCAGCAGTAGGATTGAAATAATTTTTGTTTCCACCTTTGTGACCTCAAACATCACTTACGACTTATGAGTCCCAGAAGGTGCCGTGTTGCAACAAAAGTTTTTTAAGTGATGTAGCAGTTATCTCCCTTCACCCCTACATTTAACTACATTTGTACATGTAAGAACATTCAATTTTTAACTTTTGCTAAATTAATCTTGTGTTTCTTCATCTCCCCATGACAGCTACACCTATGTATATGACAGATTTTTTATCCGAATTTCTAATAAGAAAACGACATTGTGATGATAATCTGTTATAGATCTGTATAAATGTAGACGTTGAAAATATATACAAGTCACCTAAGTAGCCTCTTTTAGAGGGAATTTCCCTTCAGCTCAGCAGTAGAGTATCTGGCTGTAGAGTCAAGGGTTGCGGGCTTGAGCCCCAGGGATGGCACTTTCTTTATCATTTTTACTCGTCCTATTATACAAGCTAGTGCCTGTGACATCAACCCTCCCAGGTGTTTCAAACTTGGAGACTCTTTGGGGTGGAGTCAAAGAACATGGGTTGGAGATTTATAAAAAAAGGGGGAATATTGTAAAACATTTAGATAGATTAAGTAATTGCCCTAATAGCATGAGCTGAAGGAAATTTCCTTTTAGCTCAGCGATAGAACATCGGACTGGACAGCCAAGGGTCGTATTTAAGTTTGAGCCCAAGCCATGGTACTTTATTTAATTCTTTGTCACTATATTCCTCTTCGATTTACATAATACCAGGCTAATATCTTGGCCATACATGTAATTGTTGTTGGTGTTGGACCGTTTAATTATTGTCAACGTTGATCGCTCATTTCTACATGTACAATATAAATATATCTAATTTGGGAGATTGGTTATTTTTTATTTGTTCATGAAGAGATCGACACTTGAATAAAAATCTTAAAAGTCTTCAAAGATTATTTCTATAGATTATTGCAAAGTTAAAGCATCTTCTCAATAATCAGTTAAATTGTTCATATATATATATAACCTATTGACTTAGAAACTGTAGTTTACAATAAACAACAAACTACATGAAGTGCAGATGAAAATAAAGTGAACATTATTTATAACTCACAAAATTGATTTGTATAAAAATATCAAAGATAATTCTGAAGATAAAAAATTTGTTCTTCATGAGGATGTTGTGCAATTGTTTTTTTTCACAAATTAAATACCATCACATATATGTTGATTATTTGAGAATAAATACTCTCATGCCGCTCCCATCTAAAATAAATTTGTTGTATACTCCTACTGAATTTGTGATCAGTACAAGACAATTGAAATTGAAACTGTCTCCACCGCTTTTGAGAAGATGGTCTTGGAAGCCTAACGTACCGTAGTTTACCAGGACTAGATTGGTTGTGTCTATGTGGGTGTGAATAGTCAACCAAATTGTCTGATAATGAAGAATACCAGGTATTGGTTTCTAACCCCGAGGGGCCTGGTCGTCAAAACCATTTACAGACTTAACATTATAACTATGGTTGTTGTCTTGGTAACGATAATAATGTCGGAGAAGAATTGAGGAGAGGTTGTTATTACCAAAGGGAGCTCACAATGTAGATCCTATTGCAAGCAGACTTTAAACTGCTAGCCTTACCACCATTTCTAATCGCAGTTTGGGGATCGCTTTTATTCTTATTTCAGAATTTTCTTATTTTGGAAGGTTTTGTATGTACGGAAAAGTTCTGTTATCCAAAGTTTTATGTATTCCTTTATAGACTACAATTGTACATGTCTGTTAGGTCCCTGCTGTCTGTCAGCAAAGTGCTACAATTGTGGGATCGCACAATGTACAGTACATGTATGTGCTCACAAAGGGTAAATGATAAAAAGTTGAATTTAGTTGGCATTCATAGGTCCATGAATGACATTGATTTATTGCTGACATCATCATTATTATGACATCATAATTGCTACGTTGGATACCGCTGACAGCCCCCTAGCAATGGATGTTCTTAGCATTGAACAAGCATACCCGATAGATACGTACATTATGTAAGCTAAATCCTGAGAAATAAAAAGCAGTAATTGAATTTTTTATGAGATGAATAGAGTCTTAAAATGGTAAATATGTAAGTATTGAACTGCTTTTATAGTTGGCATTCATATATATAGGCAATTTGAATGCCAACTGGACAAAAGCAAATTCAATGAATCACGCTAGCACTAGCGCCTCATATAGGATTTGCCTTTGTTCAGTTGGCATTCATAATGCATGAATGACAACTGAAGGCAGTTCAATGCGTAAATATATATATAGTGTTATACTCGGAGTGGCTTATTGTAGCTGATTATGATATCTATTGCATCATTTTAACATTTCATGTAAAACTTCAAAATATACAGCTGTGACGTAATATTTTGTTTATTGTTTTGAAGTCTGAATCATCCTTTAAACCATCCTTAATTACGTCATTGTGCGATTGTTTATTTTTTGTTGTTGTTACGGAGATGAGAATATCCTGCAGCTGATGATGCAGTGTAATGTATACTGTGGCCATCGTTTAACCGTAGCACATGATCGTGCGGTATTGATCAACTCCGGACTTGCTGATATACAGATTTTATATTCATGAATGAACTTCTCATCCTGTACGTGTACTGTGACCACCATCAAAGTTGTTCTATGAAGCTCTTGGTGGCGAAGGTGCCCGAGTGAAGCATGTAAACATGCGTGCGTAAATAGAGTTGTTGCTGCCCCCCCCCCCCCCCCCCCCCCCCCCCCATATGCATTGTGGACCCTCAAAATGAACATTTTCAACCACCGCATTTGATTTGCAAAAATGTTTTTGCCTTTTAAAAAATTGTTGATTTCATTGGAAAGCATAGCTCAAAAGATGTTATTTAAATGTGTTTTTCCCCCCTGGAGTGTACATACCCCTTGTACATACATGTACACACATCTTATTTATGCTTTTAATTCTGTGCATGTACGTGTTGGTACTTTGTATACTAGTAAATCTACCTGTTTTACCTGTGTGTCCTTTACACTCATCAAAATGCTAGATCGATGAAAATATTGATTATTTTAGACTTTGTGCAAAGCTTAACTCATTCACCCTAAACATTCATAATGAACTATTCCAACCTTTAAATTGGAAGAGTTCAAATGTGTCTGCAGGGATTAATGACTTAATGCTTCAGACTGCAATGGTATACAAAACCCAACTCAATATCCCTCGGAATCCTCATACAACATTCAAAAGGTTGTGACAGGAAATGCTGAACTAATAGATAATGAATAAAGAATTCTTTCATCACAACATTACCGATACTTTGAAGGGAATATGAACTAATTTCAGGTTAAGGGTTTTCTGTTCCTGACATGCATGATTCTATTAATTTCTAGGTAAATCAGTCATGATTCCTTTATCTTGATAAAGTTGATTTTCCGTCTGTAATTTTGACTTCATTCAAAAACATGCAACATGTTCATTACTTGTCTATATGCTCTAGAGAGGTAGAATTAAAAATTTACAAGTGTTGCCTGTATGTTACGGTAGGAGATTATACCTAGTGTTTTCACTCTCTGTTAAAGTCACTGTGTTGCTTACATGTGTACGTCAGTATTAATTAGTCTGGTCCTGTCAGAGTACTGCCCAACCTCTCCTGTCTGTCTTGGGAGTGCTTCACCAGGGCATCCTCCAATAGATGGGGACGTAAAAATGGTGGCTATAAATATTCTAGGGGATGACTTGTACTTTTGTGCTGCAGTTGGAGAATTTTTAAAGAACTTTCAGGCATCTTTCATGCTACTGTGCCGTCTCTGAACTATTATTTTGGTGGAGGAGGTGTGTTGGGGGGGGGGAGATGTGTTCCCTCACCCCACACACACAAAAAAAAATGTTTCTGGCCCCTTAGTTTGTACTTTGGGCCCTTGATCCCAATTGCACCCAAAAAGAAAAAGATACCTGTTAAGACTCATCACTTTCTATGCATTTACAATCTGTATCTACATTTCTACATTCTCCTGCCTTAGTGACTCCTAAACAAGTATATATTTGGACCCCCTATCACTATAGAGTAATATATATACATTTCATTCCTACATCAATATAATTACTTGACAATCAGGTCAATTTGATTTATGGCAGCTGTATATATAATTGTATAAATAAATATATAGAGAGAGAGGATAAATGAATTGAAATCAGCTCCTCTGTAGTGGTAACACAGGACGTCAATAACAAATACCTCAAACATTACTGAAATCAACAAAGCTCTTAGACGTGAGTGTGTTTCAGCCCCCACGGGACAGATACCGGGCAATTTTTACTGTTGAACAAAACTCCTGGTTGTTTGAATAAATTCATTGTTTGTGAGAGAAATGTCCACGGCTGATGGAGCGTGGGTGATTGAGGGTGTTCATTGGGGTGCCTCAGTTTGAAGCGCGGGATGCCTAGTTTATGTCGGTTTAGTTATTTGTGACAGCGATATTGATTCTCCGCCTCCCGTATCGACCTTATACATTGCAGTGCTTTTTATTAGAAGTGTGCAGCGGCTCTCAGGCTGTGTGTTCAGGTATGTGGGAAGAGAAAAGATAAAACCAGTAATTGTTGGAGACTGCCTGAGAGTTAAGATTTGTTTTTTGTGTTTCCCGAAACTAAAAAAAATTGGAGAAAAGCTGACTCATATGAATCAATCTGAAAGTCAAATTCACTGGAAAATGAAGATGGCCAGCCAGGGACTTGTAAACTGGTATGAATTCGGAGGAAGTCAACGTACAGCTCTCGGAGCAGACGGCCCGTAAGGATAGCTTGATTAAGCCAGAAATGGATGTAGATCATCTATATTGACATTCAAAGCAGGAATAATCAGTAGCACTTTCGCGAACATCAGTGTATGAATTTTTAAAATATCGTGGTGTGTGTTTGTCAGTGTCAATAGCCAGTCGCTACAGATTGGGGGGAAAGAGACCTAACGTCGGGGATATCTTGGTACTCCGGAGTGTTCCTGCAGTACACTTCTGTGTGTTTTCCTGGCATTAAAATTGTTGGGACATTTCCTGCAGGCCACATTCATGCAACGCTGAGTATGGATTTTTGAATTGACTAGAAATATTAGCGATTGATATCGTCGCAACAGCAGCCATTCACGATTTGAATGCTTGCTTATCAAGTGCAACTGGTAAATGGCCTTTGTGGAGTTTGTTTTATTGGGTTCGAACAAATGCATTCAGCTGTGGCGTTATGAATATTCATGATGTGCAGATAATGATTGTCACTAGCAAGTGAAGGCATGTTTATTGTTGTATATATGGATAATGCACTTCAGCTGATAAATAACACAAATTCCGATGTAAGTCAGTGTGGATTAACCTATGTGTTTATAAATTTTTAAGTGTTTCCACTATCTTTAGACATCAACTGTAGATCGAGATAGTTGCAAGTGAAATTTTCTTAAACGGAGGGATTTATTCAACTAAATGAGGAATTCTGTTTGAAGATGATTTCGATGAAGAAGACATCGGAGATAATGATTGAAGGTGTGTACAGGTGTTAACGAAGATAAAGGTGTGCACATGTGTCAACGAGTCGTTATATAGGTGTGTACATTAGTAGTTATCCATGGAGATGTCACTTTGACTGCAAGCACATTGTTGTCTGGATTCCGAGGGATGTCGCGTGTGTTAAACCCATTCATGCATGTCATAACAAAAAGTCGGTAATTAGCTATTTCTGATTATTGATGATCGATCTGAATACGGATGCTTGATTCTTTGAGTCTGTTACCCGAGGCAGAAAGGCTTCGCGATTACATAAAAAAAAGATTGACCGAGAAAATTGTCTGGAAAACAAGTGGACGAAAAAAATATTGACTGTTATATGTCTGGTTTTGCCAGTAGTTCAAATGCCCAGCAGGAGGTTTTGGTAATTAGACTAGGAGATTAAATAATTTTCCTTTGACTAAAAGCTCATCATGAGGATTGTGTAATATACTAAATATAGTGTTCTTTCTGCAAAGGGCTTGGACAGATATAAAGGCCTGTAAATATTACGTATCAGACTTAATTGGACCAAGAAGATAAATGGTCACCAGAAAGCGTGCATGTGATGCAGAAAGCTTTGATTGAATAAGTATGCATCAAAGTGCTTGGATTTTTAACTGAAAGCTGATGTACAAATGCTTACAAAACGGATTAAATACTAGGTGGAGGGCAATGATTACGAAGGGCAATGATTACGAAAAAGACGCATTAGACAAACACATTTGAATTTAAATATATTTCAGATGAAAGTTCAAACAAGATGAAACATGAACAAAAACAAAAGACTGTACTTGAGGAAAATATACAGAAATAAACTGCAAAAATATTTGTCTTGCAAACGTTTCGGATGGATGGACCATACTAACGGTTTACCTGTTAACGAGATTTGAATTTCAGGTGTGCATAAAGCCAGAACTGTAATATTAATGTATATATTCATTGGTGATGTTCCGAATGGATTTTCCTTTCTTCATATCAAGAAGGATTAAGTATTTGAGGACCGTTCTTAGACAGACACCATATACAGATACAGTAACTGGTGCATTAAAGGTGTCTACTTGTAACAGGTAGATACAGGTATATATATAACAGTAACTCTAACGACTTTGGTAGAGGCCCATCCTCCGCAGCAGGCCAGGTGTTTATCCATGCCGACATCACAGCTACAAGGTCGGCTCAGGTGTGTATTTAATGCCAGCTATTTTTGACGCATGCTGTCTGTGACAGATAACGCATGCGGGACAGAACACATTTTCGTACAATTACTACAGCTGTATCTGGGATAATCTATCCACGTGCTCGTTACATCGATATGTACAATGGGACTTATGGAGATATATTCCCTTTTTACCTGAGTTGCTGACGTTTATCTTCATCTAAAGAATTAGCACAGTGTTTCCATCATCTTAATTACTTGTGATTACAGGTGTATAATTTGTGTCTAAAAATTTACCTGGGATTTTTGCTTCGTTGGCCAGAAGAATTACCAAGGATGAATTTGCTATTTCAAGTGACTGGTGGTAATTTTATAGCCTTTTTTATTGTCTGAAACAAACTGTGACGATAAAATCTATACTTGCGGTCATTGGTTTACGAACACGAGACACCAATCAGGGGGTCAGATAACAAACACAGATTTGCTGAGGAGAGACAAAATGTCAATGTATTGTACTATAAATAGTCCTACGAATGATTACTTGTCTGAAGGAAATATATTCTTGAAAGGAAAGAATACTAACAATGATTTTGATGCCATGAAAGCAGAAAAGTCGACATTTTCACATTGAAATTACGCGGAAAGGAAATCCTCTTGGACCAATTGTCATGACAATATGAGTCTCTTTATAATTCTGTTTTGGTAGGTCATCCGAAGCTAGAAATTAGACAATTTACACACATTCACCAACATTTTACAGAAGGGTGGATAACTCGGCCATTTGATACCATTCTAGCCAAATAAGTTGCTGGAATGACATGACAAGTCTGTAACAGTATCTCAGGTCCCAGTGTTGTATTAGGTCTTATCCGGTTCTTGTGACATTGTGATCTTAATTTGAACAAATTTGTGAACTCTCGTGTTTCAGACAGGAATGAAAAACCTGAGACTGAAATGATAAACATTTCATCATTTAATTTGTGGAGAAATTAATGCTTGTATAAAAATTTTCATCTAAGGGATTTTTTTATACACAATCATTTTCTTGTAATTTTTTTTTTTTTTTGTTTCCATAAAATTTAAGGAACCAAGAAAATAATGATTTCCCAAAGGATTTGAATTTTAAGGAAAGTGTAATCACATATCAATAATTGGAGTCGACACAATATTTTGTCCTTAAATAACATTTCTAATGAATACCACAAGGGAAAAGGATTCCTAGCATATTACACTCTACTGCGTTCAGTGCTGATCGGATAATGGAAATTGTGTAATTCGGAAAAGGAGAAAATTAATTGTGCGTTGGAAGCCAATTATTGTGACTAAAGACCTTTTGGTCATATACCAATTACCGATCTTAACTTCTGGATTAGAATTAGGTCTCCAGTCACTTGCCGGTTAATCACCGATTGATCTCGGAAACGGAGAAGATTGCGATGCTAAGTGGAGTTATATGTGCGAGACTGTCTATACACACTGCATAATTAAGGATTCCAACCCCGATGTTTTCAGACAAATGTGAAGTTATAAGTCGACGAGGGAATTGCGGAAGGAATACAATTATCATATAGGATGCTGCTTGTGTGTAAAGGCTAAATTGTGATGAGTCAGCCTTTTTTTTTTCATTCGTACTATGAATTAAAAGAAATCTAGAAGGTCAATTTGCACAGATTTTTTTATGGATTTGGTAGTACACAAAAAATTGTATAATAAATTATTACAGGCCTCGATGGACCGTATTCTGATTTCATGTATATTTGTTTTACGGAGAGTACATTGAACGTCAGAAATTATCGAGAGAATTATGTGAGTGGATCAGTGTAATTTCTACATTGTTTGCCAGACGTGTGGCTTTAATAAAACCATATTAGTAGCGTACATATTACCAGTGGCTGAAGCACGACCATGTGATTTTTTAGGATACGGAAATGTCACTGGCTTGGTCGTGGTCATGGATGGTTAGCTAATACAGATTCTGTCCGATGTGTTGTTTAATGGTATGGCAGCAGTAAATGTCAGGATGAAGAAAGTGTTTAATGCTGTTAGCGGAGTTCGTCCGACAGCCCTACAAGGCTCGCAGGTAGCAAAAATAGAACGGGACATTGACAACTTTCTGGAGAATTTCCGACGTAAGTCCTCCGTGTTGGATGATTATAATCAGGCTGCAGGAGGTCAGGAAACTTTAGGGGTGGCCCCGTGTATGTATAGCTCATCCCAGTATTCCGGATCTCAGTATTCCACCGATGATACAACGGATGACAGCCCCGATAGGGCGTATTATTTGGGGCTCGGAAATGCCCCTCCAAGAGCTGGCCACCATCGTCAGCTTAGCAACACAACGACCACCAGTGAATCGGAGTGGGGTCCGGATGCTGAGGATGATATTGAGATGAAAGAGAGGCTAGCGGAGCTTAATAAACAAAAACATGAGGCAGCCTATGCATTAAAACATGCACAACTTGACGAACCAGGAGGAAATGTCCCTCCTCCACCAGGTACGTACACCACTATGTTCAGATTGAGTGCAGTCAACTTGTACCTGAAAGGTCTTATTTGAAGTGGTAAATGAATAAATAGAATCTTTTACCATTTTGTGGTCAAAACATGTAAACTATATAGCCAACATAAAAGAGAAATAGAATCTTGTATCCTTATGTGATGGAAAAGTAGGATCTTAAGCATCAATGTGTAAGGAGAAATAGAATCTTGTATATTCTATCATCATTGTGTAATGGAGAAATAAAATCTATCATCATTGCACTAATATGGGATAAAGAAAAAAACTTCTTATCTAAGATGTCAGATGTGAAAAACTTTAAATGACATCTTTGTCAGAACAATAAGGGCCTTATATAGGGTCTAGATATTTTTTGTTCTGTATATTCCTGGGATTAGGGTCTGTGAAAGTTGTTCATGAATGACCTTGATGGTTGTTAAAGGTCACATAAGTTGTGTGCTGATTTCACAATTCACAATATTGATATATCTCCTCTCATGAACCAGAATCAATTTTGCTCATTTTTAGTACAAAGGTGTATTACATATGAGGTACTGTAAAGCCTACTGTCGGCTTCCCCTATCTGATTATACAAGATAGTTTATAAGCCTTTCCTGGCTTCTGATTGGTCTAAATTTAGATGTCAACAAATTTTGCTGAATTTCGGTATTGTGTATTATTTAGCACTGCGACACTGGGAAATCTACCAACACATTTTTTACTTATTCAGAAGTTGGATTCAAGCTACATCTAGATTTTCCAATACATATCATGCATTATTTACGAACAGCAGTCTATGAATTTCCATTACATTTATAATTAGTACATGTTGAATAATACAATGACTGATATCTCTGGGCTTTCAATGATATCGCCCAATCATGAAACCACAGTAAATAAAGAATAGTACCTTTATTAATGAACAAAAAGCAGGACATTCTACCATGGCCAATAGCCCTCCACCTCTGGGCCGCAGTGGCCAAATGTTTAAGGTGTCCCTACATTCTACCACTAACCATCCACCTCTGGGCCACAGTGGCCGAGTGGTTAAGGTGTCCCGGCATTCTACCTCTAGCCCTCAACCTCTGGGTTGCGGTGGCCAAGTGGATAAGGTGTTCCGACATTCTACCACTAACCCTCCACTTCTGGGTTGCGGTTGCAAAGTGGTTAAGGTGTCTTGACATTCTACCACTAACCCTCTACCTCTGGCTTACGGTGGTTTAGTGGTTAAGGTGTCCCGACATTCTACCACTGAGCCTTCCACCTCTGGGCCACAGTGGTTAAGGTGTCCCGACATTCTACCACTAACCCTCCACCTCTGGGCCACAGTGGCCGAGTGGTTAAGGTGTTCCGACATTCTAATACTAACCCTCCACCTCTGGGCCACAGTGGCCGAGTGGTTAAGGTGTCCCGGCATTCTACCTCTAGCCCTCAACCTTTGGGTTGCGGTGGCCAAGTGGATAAGGTGTCCCGACATTCTACCACTAACCCTCCACCTCTGGGCCACAGTGGCCGAGTGGTTAAGGTGTTCCGACATTCTAATACTAACCCTCCACCTCTGGGCCACAGTGGCCGAGTGGTTAAGGTGTCCCGGCATTCTACCTCTAGCCCTCTACCTCTGGGTTGCGGTGGCCAAGTGGTTAAGGTGTTCCGACATTCTACCACTAACCCTCAACCTCTGGCTTACGGTGGTTTAGTGGTTAAGGTGTCCCGACATTCTACCACTAGCCCTCAACCTCTGGGTTGCGGTGGCCAAGTGGATAAGGTGTTCCGACATTCTACCACTAACCCTCCACCTCTGGGCCGCGGTGGCCAAGTGGTTAAGGTGTCTCGGCATTCTACCTCAACCTCTAGGTTGCGGTGGCCGAGTGGATAAGGTGTTCGGACATTCTACCACTGAGCCCTCCACCTCTGGGCCACAGTGGCCAAGTGGTTAAGGTGCCCCGACATTCTACCACTACACCTATAGGCCTCCACATCTGCGTTGCGATTTCAAAACCCAAGTAGGGCATGCAGTTGCAAGGAACTGCCATAGGTTGGTGCTTTTTCACCGGATACTCCCAACTTAATTTCCTCCACCTCCAAAATCTGGCACGTCCTTAAATAACCCTGGCTGTTAATATAAGACTTAAAACAAATTAAACTAAATTACTGAATGAAAATTTATTACAGGCATGGTAACTTGGCTGCTTTCATTTGGATCAAGTTTGTTTGGTTTATGAACTAAGGACAGACCGATGGATATATATCTGGTGTTGCTTTAAGGCAATTAAATCCTTTATTGACCAGACCTGCATATCAGTTTCTGGGTCCACTAGCATTTAAGCCCTAAATGTTACAAGGTAAAATTCACAGACTGATTCTTCTGCATAAAGGAAGTTTCAGGGCTTTTTCTGAGGCTGTTTAAGGGCTGTTAATGGGCTCTATAAAATCCCAATTGAAATTATTTCATATTTAAGCAAAATTCCCAAAATTTGCAGTTCACTGAAAAAATCTTTCCCAATTCACCAATTTTCATCCCAAAATAAGACCAAAAGACCCATCCCGAAGCAATAAGAAAAAGACCCAAGTTTGCTCTTTTGTCCAATATTACTACAATCAGGTGTCCGTAAGGTCCTGTATGAATGTCTGTCTTCAGATTCCATTTTACACCAATGAAACCAAAGAAGTTGATCAGACATGTAATAAAATTTATTTATTGATTTGAACAATGCAAACTGCATAAAATTGTAGCTAGGATTCTGAAGTGATTAATCCATATTAGGCTCGAAACCATTATAAAACTCCGTGCAATAAGGGTTGGATCAATTTTTGTTGGAAATCACTATCAAATAACAAAAGCACAAGGTCATCATTTTGAACACACGTTAAATAAGATCGGCTGGCATCAGATTAAACTCCCTGCTGGAGATCCAGTCACTTGTCAGTTCAGTTGTGTCCGGGTTTTCAAACTCATTTATTCCCCAAAGACAGATTTGAACTCGCCCATTTCAAAGTTCGGAACAGTTCATTATGAAATTTTAAGGGTGAGTGAGTTAGATGCATAAATACTTGTGTTCCATTTTGAGGCATTGTGATAAAAAATGATTAATTATGATGTGTTGGACAATCCAGTCGGCCTTTCATCTGTAGCACAGAGATACACACATAAAAAAAAACTGTAATTTCTTGTTGATCTTAGCTAGAACAAGGAATAATAATAATAAAAAAACAATGATTGTATTGTCATGGTACCCTAAGTGACTACACTTGAAAATGATGTGTTCTGAGTATCCATAGCAACCAGATATTGGAAATATTAAATTGGAATATTTGAATCTGTATCGCTATATCCACATATTTTAATTGTAGTCCATATTAGTGGGATGTACCGGTAAAGATAAAATCTGTGTGAATGTAATTTCCAAATACGATTTTAAGATTTTTATTACTCTCAGACAAACAAAGGATGTAACAAAAGGTCATGTACGTATTTCATTTGTTATATATACATGGCGGTAATAATATATTCAAAAACATAAAATATTTTTATATCATTAAACTATTATTTCAACACCTTTTTCTAGTCCTTGTAAGAATTTACTTATATATTTGAAAGTTACTTGTATGTTGCAAATAGTAAATAACCCTTGCATTTTCATAAGGCAAGGTGGAAAAGTATAATAAAGTATTTTAGGATAATAATGTGACTGATTCATGTTTGCAATTAAACAGATAGTGAAACTCATCTCCAATACTGTCAGAATTCAAACCTAGATTAAGTTCCCTAAATATCTGGAGATATTTATCCGACCCATCTTCAAGTTTCTATTGGTAAATACTTATTAATAATTTGTCTGTCTTTAGGCTGTAAATATATAAGGAAAAATTGATATGACATATTAAGTCTCATATTTCTCCTTGGTTTTTGTTTTCAGTGTGACAAAATATATCTTGGTTATTTATAGATACTGTATACCGTATTTGCCGTAATTAGCTCCTCTCAGGGCAACTAACAATATAGGTTTCAAAGGGGGCGCTTTTTAGGAAAACAAAGCCAGGATCAGGATGAAAAATGTCGTTTTTATGAAGTAAATAAGTATGATGTATTATGACTAGAATGGGTATATGTTTTGCTTAAAATGATTGCCACATTAAATTGTCATAAGTTCCAGACAATTTGTATATATAAACATATTACCACAGACTTAGGTAGCAATCTAATTGTAATATTGCCGATATTTGTGGGTGTTTTTCTTGTAAACATGCCCACAGTGAGGTTTAGGACTCACACAACTAAATCAGCCTATCAGGAAGTGTTTCATACATTTGTAGCCCCAACTGAAAATTTGTTCCTGCTAAGTACAGTGATTTTGAGTAATCTAAATAGGTAATTGTTGACATATTCTGCATTGAATGAAATCTACAGGTATTTAACTTTACAAAAAATGTATACTTTTGGTAGATTTTGATATGTGATGTTGGATTGATATGGGGTCAAAAGTCATAGGGTGTTCCCGTCCCATTTCACTGGTTTGACATGTAAATTTCCGGTTGTCCTAAGCAGACGCCCGTAGCGAGCTAAAATGCCACGAAACTCCTGATAAAATGCCATCAACTTGTCATAGGACAAGCAGGTCAGCTAGAGGCTTACATCATTTTTCTATGGTGTCAATTTTTCCGTTTTCAGAAGAAAAAAGATTTTTGTCATTGACCAATGAGAAAGATTGTGTTTAAGAGAAATTTCAATGTTTACTCCTGAAAAGGTTGTAACCACAGGTTGTTATGCTCTTGTTTAGAAAACAAATCATTCTTCTAATCTGCCTAGCTGTACAGTTTGTTATCAGCATACAAGGAAGATTTGCTTATATCATATATATATGCTTGCTGGAACAAGACATCAACTATGTCAAAGATTTGCTAAAGTTTGCCCAGCTGTACAAAATAGTATCTCTCACATGCAGTGCTGGGAAGACCTGCAATGCTGAGGGCTGAGCAAGACTCTTTAAAAACAGACTCAAAATATTTTGTTGGTGGCACGGGAATCCTTAATATAACTCATTCATCCCTGCAATTCCATAATGAACTATCTTTTGAATTGGAAGAGTTCAAATATGTCTTCAGGGGTGAGTGAGTTTATTGGACATAAATGAAAGGATATAATTGTGTAGATGTATGTAGACAAATTTTTAAATATATAAAATGTCATTTGTTAAATTATGGATTGAAAATTTCTTTTCAAAAATTCTGAACTGAATTGGCCCAAAAATCATAGTGATATAACTTTAATTATGTTGTATACGTCTGTATTCTATACATGTCTATATGAATGCTGACTGTTGAAGGAATTAAAGCATGCATGTGAGCTTAATTTTATATCAGGCAACACAGCTGGCGTGAACTTGTCACATGCTGTAAATTACTTACATATCTATATGCGGTTCATACAGATATGACTCATAGTTTGGAAAAGTCATCAACACTATGATTCAATCAATACACTTTGTTATTATATATATCGGCCGTTCCTGTTTCAGTGGTATGCTGTTAATTTTGAGGTATTTATGGGAGTTGGGGTTTTTTCTAGGGTCTTTCAGGGGCCGATATAAGGCCCCATTTCCAATCGGATTTTGGTATCAATTTTCCCAATTTCATATTTGTTATCCCAATCAGTAAACTAGGCTAAATTCCAGTCTGTAATTTCCTCAAAGTTTCTGAAAATTGAGTGAAAATGTGTGCACTGTAAACAACTAAGACAGAAATGATGTATGTTTTGCAGTTTAATATCATGTACATGTATACATTAAAAGTTTATTTTTATTCAGGGAACTGTTTTGTTGATAAAACAATGATTTTTCCCAATTTTACTTAGGGACCTTTTCCCAATTTACCTACAAAAAGCCCTGATTGGAATGCATTAATTGTTTGAGATATTGATGTCAATAAAATTGGTCCATATTTGACTCATTCACCCTTGAAGACACATTTGAACTCTTCCGATTCCAGTGTTGGAATAGTTTATTATGAAATTTTAGGGGTGAATGCTAGAGTTTTGTTCTACTGCCGAAGAATCGGAAACATTTTTCAAGGTGATAATAAGCTTATAGTTAAATAATTCATGAAATAAAATATATATTGAAGAATTTTATGAAAACAAAGTTGAAATAATGGAAAAAATCTCATGATAACTGCATTTCTGAGGATAAAGACACCAGGCTGAGAATTTCACTCTGGAAATTAATTGTACAGCATCAGTACCTAGTATTTGATAAAGCCAAAACAGAATAAAAGGGAGATAACTATAAGTCTGAAAAAAAATGTGGAAATCTGTAGATCTAGTATTTTGCCTTTTAGTGCTTATGTCTAGGTCTAGAGTTTGCCTTCAGTGCTAATCTCTAGATCTAGTGTTTTGCATCCAGTTCTACTCTCTAGATCTAGTATTTTGCCTTTCAGTGCTTATGTCTAGATCTAGTGTTTTGCCTTCAGTGCTAATCTCTAGATCTAGTGTTTTGCCTTCAGTGCTAATCTCTAGATCTAGTGTTTTGCCTTTCAGTGCTTATGTCTAGATCTAGTGTTTTGCCTTCAGTGCTAATCTCTAGATCTAGTGTTTTGCCTTCAGTTCTAATCTCTAGATCTAGTGTTTTGCCTTCAGTGCTAATCTCTAGATCTAGTGTTTTGCCTTCAGTGCTAATCTCTAGATCTAGTGTTTTGCCTTCAGTGCTAATCTCTAGATCTAGTGTTTTGCCTTCAGTGCTAATCTCTAGATCTAGTGTTTTGCCTTCAGTGCTAATCTCTAGGTCAAGTGTTTTGCCTTCAGTCCTTAAATCTCTAGATCTAGTGTTTTGCCTTCAGTGCTAATCTCTAGATCTAGTGTTTTGCCTTCAGTGCTAATCTCTAGGTCAAGTGTTTTGCCTTCAGTCCTTAAATCTCTAGATCTGGTGTTTTGCCTTCAGTGCTAATCTCTAGATCTAGTGTTTGCCTTCATTGCTAATCCCTAGATCTAGTGTTTGCCTTCATTGCTAATCCCTAGATCTAGTGTTTGCCTTCATTGCTAATCTCTAGATCCAGTGTCAAAATTTAATCAAAAGTTAATATCTTGCAAAGGGAAGTAACTCCAAATATTTGTTGATATTTTAGGAATTCAAGAAAGTGACAGTTCACAAATGACAGGTGAATAGATTTCAAAGGGAAGTAATTCCGGATGAAAAAAAAATCACGATGGAGAAAGACTCCCAAATAAAAATATTAAATTCTTGACAGGGAGTTCCCCCTTATAGGATAATTACATTTTCTTTATAAACTTTTATTTGTTCCAAAAACCTTTATGTACCTAAAACCAATCAACTATGTTATTCAAAAAATTAAAGGAAATTAAAACACAGCTTGTTCTTGTTTTAAATTGACTTAGAACACACATGTTGTTTATGGATTCTAAACAGATCACCACCAGCAATTATCATGAACATGTATAGTTATCATGAACTATATATCAGATATTTGTAAATTTGATACAGGCTATTTGCCTTCTGCGGGTTTGTTGCAAATTATAGATATAAAGTATTGGTAGTGTGTATAATGATGGTGTAGGGCTGTATAGCAATAGGTTTATGTACAATTTACAACGGTGGGACTGTTTGTCAATATTTGATATAGAGGCTGCATGATGACTCATAAGCGAAAAAGGACTATATATAGAGTCGTGCTCAGGCCCGCATCAAAAATCAATAGGAACACATGTAGATGTGAAAGTGTCGGATTAAACTGGTCAGGCCCCGGTAGCCCACCGAAGTAAAATGGCTTATCTAATATGTAGAGGATCTTACATAAGTGTCGATGTAATATCGAATTTATTAAACAATAATTTCATATATCATGAGCCTAGAAGCGAGTGACATATTAAATTATGTAACAAGTTTAATAAATTCCATATTACCTGGACACAAGTGTAAGTTTCTATTAATCACATAACTTATATGTTAATATGAGAAAATACACCAAAACTCTCAGACTCATTCTTTATGAGACAGAAAAATTTCGACTTTGACGGTACAATTTTCACTTCCCAGACATTTATATGACTTCATAAAAAAGGTCATTTGTTTATGAGGTCACAATAGTAGCTAGTGTTATTACATGTGTGTAATACCATCTATGGAATGGCAGTACAACATGTCTGAACAGGTCAATTATGTGATCAAGACATAGATTAAGTCATAATACACCTGATATAGACTCTACATTGACTTGATTTGCATAACCAGTCTTAATCAAACATATATTGACCACATAGTGTTTATGACACCATATTCCCGGCCACAGCACTTGGGTTGTATCCTTGAACAAGATACTTCACTCTTCTTGTTCCAGTCTACCCAGCTGTAAATGAGTATGTGGTTGGGCAGTGCTAGAAATTGCGGAATGTTTCTCACCTCTTACAGAAATTATAGTTACTGGCACCAGAAATTATTGGTAGATTTATCCTAAATATGTTTTGAACATATCCATGACTACTTTCAAACGTCTCCTTGAATTTTTCCTAAATCAATAATAAGAATCTGCCATTTTCTTTATATCTAAGACTACAAATCGCAACATCTTGCAAGAAATTTGACAAAATAAGCCACATGATGAAAAGTGTGTTAGTTAGTTGATTCAGCTGCTGATTTCAGGGACTATTAATATTAAATTGAATTGCACAACTGGTGTGTCACATATAACCAGAGTTGATAATAAACAATGAGGATGGAGCATCAACATCTTGATTCCTTAGTTTTATTAGCAGGTTGACATGTTCGATAAATTCAACCAGTTAAATAAAATGGATAACTGCAAATAAATCTCTTGTCCTGTGTACATGACGTGAATCAAACGGCTTATATTTTTGTCATCTGTACACATCAACGGGGACTAGGAAGCACATATTTCTGTCGTGTGTACATGACAACGATACGGAAAGAGTTAGCTCAAGATATATATTCCCCTCAAGATATATTCCCCTTATAATTCTCTAATGATTTCCTGCTGTGTTTTTTAAAGTTAGAAATTTAACTTCCTTAAGTTAAGGAATGTTTGTGATACTGGGGACTGGAGTGAAAGTGATATTAAGTTCCTAACTTCAGATTTTCCTCTGAATTTCTTTGAATGCTCTCCTATAGAGATTAAAGGAATTTCCTTAAGTTAAGGAATGTTCGTGAAACATACTGGGGCTTTATCTATCTAAGGGCCACGGTGAGATAGTAGTGGTTAAGGTATCTCTATATTTACCACTTGCCTAGCCCTCCACCTCTGGGTTGCGAGTTCAAAACCAAAGTGGGTCAGTTGCCAGGTACTGACTGTAGGTCGGTGGTTTTTCTGCGGGAACTCTGGTTTTCCTCCACCTCCAAAACCTGGCGCGTCCTTAAATGACCCTGGCTGTTAATACTGGGCATAAACCAAATCAAACCAAATTGATCTATCATATAACCTAATTAATCTACAGAACAGTCTTTATCTCATGTAAGTTTGCCTAACGAAAGACCTCATCGGATAGACCTATAATTTGCCTTACAATATATATGCATGCCTCTTTACATGGACCTAATTTGCATAACAGACCTCATCACTTTGCCCTAATTTACATATATACAGTCTTTACCAAATTAGTTTAATTTGCTTAATTATCATACATCATCACTTAAGATCCCGTTTACAAATATTTTTTTTTCTCTTTCTCTAAATGAAAAAGAATATCAACAGAATTGGTATGCAAGTGACATTCATATATTTTTTTTCAAATTTCAAAGTTAATTTTAAATTCAATATCTTTGCTGAAGTCATGAATATTTAAAAAGAAAAAGGAAAAAAAAAAGAAATTTCTACAGTGCATCCTTTGTAATTAAAGTGATACCAATACAACTGTAAAATATTGAAAACAGAGTTCCATTATTGGCACCCTAGCTTATCCCTGTTGTGGATCTGAGCCGAGACGTGATCGAGCAAACCGGCGCCACCTATAGTCGATGAGATGTCTCAGTATCATGCATGAATCATCTTTCAAGCTTTTGTTTTTCGATTACAGTACACAGCAGACAGTTAGATATCATGGATGGGATTTCGGCTATACACGTATAAAGAATTTTCTCCTTATATTTGTTACTGTATGCAATCATACAGTACATATCACTTGCAGCTAGTACATGATTATTTTGTTTCTTTTAATGTTTGCCAAGCTCACTTTTTGAAAGCAAGCTCAAGGCATATAATTTTATATCTGTTTTGAAGAGTGCGTCATTTAAAAGATGGGAAGATTGTGAAATTTTGCACAAAAGAAATTCTTGTATACTTTTCAGGCTTTGCAAGTGGCGCCATCTTTGGTGAAACTGTGCTACAGGAAGACTATGTCAGGAAGTTATGTAATTATTAAGTATAGATATAAAGTTTGATCTATATGTCAGATAAAGGTATATTGTAAAAGCCAGTTTTCTAGAAAATTGTTGGTTTTATGTTGTTCCTATTCAAACATATCGCAGCCATTGAGCCGGAGTGGACATGCATCATAATTACAGTATATACTATATTAATTGTCTGCCCTCTGTTTTCTAAGGATCCCTTATGTCATACAAAAAATAATATATTTGATATAATGTACAACTGTTTTACCCTGTCCAATGAAACTGGCTGACACATGATGTAAACTGAGGTTAATTTTGTGCATCTGTTCAACCTTCCTGTGATCTATCTGTCAACTTTTCCTATAAGTGACTTCTTCTAAGACCATGAAAGCCTAGAGTCACAATATTTTGCTGGATTAGTTTCCATTGATGGATTTGATCTCAAAGTCATTCAAGAGATCTTATAAATACAACTTATTATTCAAATCTATCTGGATGTCTTGTACCTTAACTAAAAAAATGGTGATTCTGTTTTCAAATGTTTTTCATGTTACCATGGAAATGCATGACCAAATATGCAAATTACTGTTCTAGAGCATACTGTACATTTTGAACCTCATTATCTCGAACTTGGTAGGACCAGGAAAAAACTTTCGAGTTATCCAAGTATTTAAGATAGGTGAGTTTTTATATACTTAGTTTTAAGTCTGGCCGACACTGATTGAATACTTTGAAGTTAAAGCCTGGTCTTCAAGTTTCACAAGTTTGAAATAACGAAGTTCAACTGTACTATAATTCATAGTTAATAAAATAAAGTTTATTTACAAGGAATCTGAGAGAAGAGATCAATAATCCTAAATGTTTATCTTTTCCTACTACTTCATAAATCATTTAGATTTATGATACAGCAAGTCTTCCAGCTTCTGAATATTGATGTTTTATTTAAGTTTGGTATTGTTGTGTAATTTTAGGTGAATTTCATCTTCAGTAATTTCAAGTATTGAAGATAGTGACAATATATGTGACTTAAAAGGCAAAAAAAACAAAAATTAAATAAATAATAGCAAATTCTCAGCTGTTTGAAATTCATAGAGTATAAATTAAGATAATTTAAACCCAATGACTTAAAAGGGGGAAAAAAGAATAAATAAATAAAAAATTCTCAGCTGAGCTAAATCTGTTTTAAAAACTCATAGAGTATAAATTAAGAAAATTTAATTAATCCTGATCTATTTGCATCACAATCCATGGCAGTTACATTTAATATATTTTTAAGACCAACATATAGGATCAACTGTGTACATTGTATACACTAACTAGCTGTCTATAGGAAATTCCTACTGTCTGAGAATTTGCAGCAGATTCAAAGAAGGACTTGTTACATTGATACAACAGAAAATGTTGGGTTTGACCCGAGACTTAAGCTGACAGATGTTGTTTGTCAACTTTGGTTGTATGAGCTCGTCTGTACGGTGTGAGGTATATGGGGAACTCGCCTGGCAATGACAGGGGGAGCATGCCCCCCTGGGACCATCGGGTGTAGGGTACTGTACTATAAGCCGAGTTCATCTCCTGGCTCCCTGTCTGGGGACCATAGCAACACTAACAAATTACATCATGGTGTTTACAAGACATAACATGTCATCTCTGTCTGTTCCAATGAGGATGTGGGGCTGGGGTGGTCAAGTGGTTTAGGTGTCTGACATTCTACTTGCACTCAAGCCCTCCACCTCTGACGGTAGGTCGGTGGGTTTTCTTCGGGAACTCCAGCTTTCCTCCACCGCTAAAACCTGGCACATCCTAAATGACCATGGCTGGAAGCTAGGTGGCCAAAATGACTATATACTGTATATATAGAAGATGGTGACATTGTTAGAATCAATATGGAATTTTAGTTATGTACAGTTGGGTAAAAAATATATACATATTATGGTATAGTCACTTCCGATGATTGCAAACAAGAATCTGAATCATGATTGAAACTGCTTTGCTTAATTTAATCTTTTCCTTTTCATGTATCAATATATCAAAATAACTGGAAAATTAAAGGGAGATAATGAATTTTAGTTAGAAATGAAGGAGGTTTATATAATTACAGCTATGAAATAATTTACTCTTCAAGAACTGAGGTTTGTTTTTCATTCTTAGGAAATTATCTTATGGTTGGAAATTATTTTATTTTGTCTGTAAATATTAAATTGTGGTATACATGTATATATACAAGTATATCAAAGTGATTATAAATTTCATATTTAAGACTACTAAATATCAAATTAGGCTTACATTTTAAGAACATTGTTAATTCCACCATTTCAATATACTCTATTCTTCTTAGAACTTCTGATAAGAATTTGTTTGGAGAAGCAAGCATAATAAATAACTGTACCGTTCCTTTAAAAAAAAAATATTGAAAAAGAAATGAAAAAAGCTTATTTACCGAGTCAGGTCAGTGTGTATATCAGCCTGCTGTGTGGCTGGTATTTTTCATTTTTTAAATGGACGACATGCTACTGGTGGGAATTGATTTTGAATTCTAAGATATAGTCCAAAGCTTTTTTAAATGGATTTGAAGGAAACGAATGCCTTGCGGGAAATTCACTTGAAACAAGTTAAATTGGATGAGTTCTTGCTTCTAATATAAACCCTTTGTAGTTACATGAATTCCAGGCGCAGACGACGTCTGGAACATCAGCGGAGGAGAAAAATAATGGCCGTCTTGAAAGGAAATGTGTTTGAATTTGAAACAAATATCACTGTACATGTGTGAAAAGCATGTCTAGATAATTGTGCGTTGTCCTGTAGACATGGCGAAGTATAAAAAATTAGAAATACGTTTCAATCCCTAATAGCGATATATGTGGACATGTAACGACACTTTCTTGTGTCCGATTCCATGTCTACGCTATCTGAGGCGAGAAAGATATCTGTGTGATATAGGACTACAATGATCCGTCTGGAACTACGAGTACATAGAAAGGTGCGGAAAGAAACAATTTCAATCAAATTTAATGACTTGAGGAAATGTTTGAAGAAGGAAAAAAAGGTGTTCCTGTCCCATTTTAACAGGAAATGGAGTTTAGTTTAGCAAGGTCAGAGTGACCTTCATTTGTGATAATTGTTGGTGTATTACTGTACTCCTGAAGATGTGTTTTATATAGATGTACAGGGCTTTTTCTAAAGGCGATTTAGGGCCGTTAATGTGCCCCATTCCCAATAAAAATGATCTCATATTTAAGCCTAATTCCCCAAATTTGCAGTTTACTCTTGAAAAAAAATCTTTCCCGATTCACCAATTTTCTTCCCAAAATAAGACCAAAATGCCCCTTCCCTACAAACCAGTGAGAAAGAGCCCTGTTTTGTAGTTTGGTCTCTTAAATGTTTTATACAAAGAGTAATGAGCATAAAATGTAACCAAGATATCATTTGGATGGGA
This sequence comes from Mimachlamys varia, assembly GCA_947623455.1. Lineage (NCBI taxonomy): Eukaryota > Metazoa > Mollusca > Bivalvia > Pectinida > Pectinidae > Mimachlamys > Mimachlamys varia. The sequence goes on from OX392541.1 coordinate 15,941,681, forward strand.
ATGGATGGATGGACAGACTGGCGGAAAATGCAAACATCTATTTACAAATATAAAAGGCAAAGTACTAAGTCCAACATGTACAGTGTAGACAAACTGGTGATGTCAAATTTTCGGAGAAATCCGCTCCTTTATCAAGACACAAAGAAACATAAAACAATTACATCACTTAAAAAATCAATATTAAAAGTATAGGAATAAGTGGTTTCGGTTATTTTTAAATCAACAAGGCCTTCTGCAAGTGTTAGCCGAAGGCATAATTTAGAATTAATGACTGTATCATCGTCCACCAAGTACATGTGCAGTAACCATATATATTCCTGTTTCTGTGTGGCTTTAAAATTGTTCACCAAAACTAATCTTGGATATTAATTGATAAAGACTAATAATCTTACTGAATTAAGTGAACTAGCATAATATATATTATATTAAAACAATACAAGGAGACAGATTCAAATTTCAAATACCATTTTAATCATTTAAACTTTAATCTCCATTTCACACAATATTTCCCCTATGATGGAACAATATGGCCACAGCTTCAACCCAATTATGACTAGATCCTGAGAGGGTTCTCACTTTCTTTCCCATATCTCCTGACCGCCTGTGATAAACACTTAATGGCCCGCCAGTGCCTCCCTGGTATCAGAGATGGCATATATCCCCTCCGTGCATACAGAGTGGGTGCAATCCAAGCCCCCGCCCCCAATTTTTCCAAATTTCTACCTGTCCCCTGGGTCCCCAAGGTGGACAACACCCCCTAGCGGTATCGCTAGTGAAGTGGATCCCTCCGGTACCCGTGAGTGGATCAACCCTGGGGGTTCCATATTTTGGAATACCCCCCCTAACCTGCCCTCCCCGGTTAACGTGGGTAGGACCTAACATGTATATTTGGGCTATATGGTGCCTGGATTGCATATCCCAGAGGCCCCCCCCAGGATCTCGCCACATGAGAGGGTCTAAACCCTCTCACGCCATAGTAACTGGATCTATAGCCAACCAAAGGTACCCCCTTTCCCCAAGAACCCCCCCCCCTCTCTATTGCTACAAAATATTTGGAAAATGCCCTAGTTCATGGAAACATCTGGATTGATGGGTGACTGTGGAAATATTCTAAGGCTCCCTGAATTCCATTAATAAAAATATTATTGCCCGAATCGGTGAGATGCACGCCATCATGCCTATACAAATTTTTTTCTTTGACATTTATTGTAGGGTGTCTTATAACTTTCCCGCCATTGCTCAAGAACAATTTTTTGGCTGCAGAGTTCACTCTCTTTCTGGCCTTGTCTACTTGGATGGGTTTGTTTGCGTCATGCCAGTAACACCTGGGAAGCATATCAGACCAGATTAATATTGTCTGTGGTAGCAAAATCTTGAGGCGCAGGACCGAACACTCAATATTGTTGATGAGGCTCACAGACTTCTCGGAGGTTATGTTGTTAGCCCCAAGATGTATGATGAGAGTGTCTGGTGGTGGGGAGGCCTTAAGGAACTTCTGGATTGTCTCATCGAGTTCCCGCCACCTCATTCCTGACTTGCCATACCAGCGGACTGTAATGCCTGTACGACATTGCAGCCCCATAGATGCTCCACCTGGCCTTGCGTTGACAAAGTTCCCTGCCCATCTGATATACGAGGAGCCAACAATCCAAACAGAAGATCCTATAACGTAAACAACTTTGACACAATTAGATTGTGTTCTCTGTTGATAACCACGTACCTAGTAAACTGTATACCTAACACCCCTTAATATATACAGTAAACTCCACTTAATGTCACGTCGGTTAATATCACTTTTCGGTTATTATCACGTTTTCTTCATGCACCGTTTTTCCTGCTATATAATCTATGTAATGTCATTCTTTTAATATCACTTGTTTCCAGGTGGATTTCGGTTAATATCACTTTTTTTTTGCCACTGTCATACAAAAATTACAGGTAAATGTTAGAAATAATTTCATATAAATGCCCCGGGGACCCGAGTTTCACACCTTGAACTCGCTATGTAAACAACGCCGTGGTCAGCTGCGTCTCTTTCACACCTACCTGATCTTGATCACTGTAGTACTATAGTCGAACAAAAGATTGACTTGGCATACCGGAGCAAAGATTACACCTTTGGGTGAGGGAACCCATACTTTTGTAATCTTATCTAACGCCATGTGTGATTTAATGTGTTCCTAACACGAGTTCTATTTTTCATTTCACCTCGTCTAAGATTGAATTCACGTTGTCGTGAAGAAGGCTCAAGTGGATGGTCTTCCGTAAACATGACGAAATATTGATTGAAATTAAAATAAAAAGTGTCTTTTAAACAACAAATGTCCAATTAATTAATTTAAGCTAATGTTCACGTAAAATGCGAAGATATCGTCTTTGTTTTGATTTTTAAATAGCCAAAGTACGACGCCGATATGCCGTGATTCTTGGCCGGCTGGTGAATAAGTGCCGAGACTAGGCCTAAATATTATCGCGTGGTTGTTTTATTTGCATAGAGGTCATCCAATGAAACGTCACGTTTCAAAGGTAAAAGTTCATTTCGCGGTACCGGTAGCGCTATACAACTGACAAACTCTGTGAAAACGATGTCGCACTTGCAGCGAATATCTAAAGAAATTAAACAAACAACAGATTTCACAAGCGAACAACCAGTATACATATCATGATAACGGTAAATATTTACGGAGTGTCATGATTTTAAAACACGAATTTGATGCAGAATACCAGCCACTTGTATGCCTACATCACTACAGTAGGCCTACTGCAGTAAACAATCGTAGTACGTTTCGTGTGAAACTAGCCTACTGATAATATTACGTACGAACAATATATATGAAAATAAATGCATTCCAGAATAAAACCAAAAGAATATACTATCACTGGAGTGAAACAACATTGTTAGTGATAAAATATCTTTATTCAACAATCTTCTCTGTCGAGTCACAGCACTACGACATTTAACCAAGTCCACTTCCGGTTGTGAGGGCTGAAAAATGTCAGAAAATACGTTTTCTTTTAATATCATGTTCCGGTTAATATCATGTTTTCCCCGGACAAATGAGAAGTGATATTAAGCGGAGTCTACTGTATTATATTATTAAGATATATGTTAGACATTTTAATAAATATATGCAATGTGTGTTAGAGTTATCTCCCTTGAGCATTTCAAATTATCTTTATCTTTTGGTTACAATTGATGCAGAGTAGATTTGCACCGCACTTATAATAACTTAAATATTAAGTGTATATTTAGATCACAATGACTTAACGTACATGTATATCTCGCTTGGAAAAGAGAAAGTGGTGTCACTGTAAAGATGCATGCTTCCTTAACTCATTGACCTCTCTCACTAGAAGACACACTTAGGCTCTTAAACCAATGAAATGGTTGGAATAGTTCATTATGAAATTTCAGGGTTGAATGATCATGAGGTAAGGCCAAGGGGAGACTACTGTGTGGGAAAAGGACATATTTGAACCCTTCCAATTAAAAGATGGGGAGTTTTAGCTTACCAGAGGCGGTAGTCTAGCCCCTGTCTCTAGAAATGTATACAGATATTTAATTATTTAGAAAAATACTTACAATCTAATTATTTTAAAACAGGAAGATAACCTAGCAGTAAAATTCATTAGAGAATTTGAATTTTGTCATAAAACTAATTACTTAAAGAGGCTCACAGGTATCCAGTCTATAGAGGCTACTGCTTCATTGAAATTTTCTTAGACTTGTTTAATTACTAATCTCATATGAAAAGGAAACCCGATAATGTTAGATAATAATTATATATGTATTTACAGATACATTTATTGCATTAAAGATCCTTCATTTTCATATTAAGGTTATGAATAAAGTGAACAAGGTTAACGTAATCACCAATTGAAGAAGTAGCATAAGTTATGAAACAAGATTGACTGCCAACGTTCTGGTCTCTGGAAGATAATGAAATTTGGTTTCAGCCGTGACATGTCAATTTATCATTAGAGATTGAGAACTGAAAATTTTATTAAATGGAAAAAAAAAGTTGGTTCTAAAGTGAATTTTTTTTGTGTCCATGCATGAACAGCTAATCTAAAATTCAACATCTCAAACAAACGAAATTAATTTCATTTTAAATTGAAACTTTAAAACAAAACTAACACTGTTACAAATGCTCCTATAGAATATCACCCAGATCATGTGGCCTGAGGTTCTACACACGTCTGTGATATTGAAATGCCTTGCAGATTAAGGTTCAATTTACCATTATCACAATTATTTACCGCCGCCAGATATTCTACACCAGCAAACATGTTTCACTGATCAGGGATTCTTAAGGTTCTAAGATCTCTTTTATATTTGGCCTTATATGAATGTATAGTAAGGATTCGGTTAAAGGCCCAGCTACATGTAGTATACGTAACTTTCGGCAAATCTTGAAGCGAAAATCAAGCCTAATAACTTATTATATTTATAAATTTAGTTATGAGATGAACTGATATCAGCAATATCCAGGATAAATTCTGATGCAGTTACCAGTACACCAGCAGTTGAAACTCAGTATTTGTAAACACGGGTCCATTTTGAACTGTCTGCTAAAATATACATGTAACTTCGACTTGCTGTTTAAGTGGGCCCCACCTGAATTATTTTCAATTCTTTGGATTTTTTCTTGTTAGTTATCGCTCAGGTTTACTTTGTTTTCGACTTGTTTTTGCATGGTTATGAACTTGATTTTTTTTCATAATTTTTCAGAATCTCGAAAAAATTTCCTGAAGTTACGTATATTGGGCCTTTAGAGTTACTGAATGGTATATCTACAGACTATTCTAGTCCATATACACATAATACCTGTGAATTGTGTTAGATTTAAGGTTATATGCACCTCTAATTTGTGTCAAGAGTTAAGGAGATAATTATGTTACCTTAACTATTAAACCTGTTATATTTGCATGAAGTTCAAGAAAACATGCTCTATAATGGCCAAATTTCACCTTATCCATTTAGTACCTTAGACATGACAGTGAAACAATTGGTCTTCTTTGGAGGGCTTTAAGACATCCTAAAGAGAAAGAGATTGTTTCTGGCTGTTCTGCGTAATTATTCTCTCGAGGGATGTCGATGATGTAAGTTTCTGGTCAGTTTAACGGGAATGATAACTCCGCTTCTTTACGACAATGTTATTGTTTCGGGGACTGTTATCCTGCAGATTCGTCAGTGATAGTCTGCATTTTTCATGAGAGATAACGGACTGAATAAAAAAATAGAAAACCATTGACTCAAGACTCACGGGGACAAATTATTACGAAAATGTTGGTGAAAACGGGCTGTGCGAGTTTGTTTTATTTGCAGACGTAAATAATTTGCCATTGAATACATTGGCAACTTCTAATAGAAGGGAATCTAATGAATAATTGAAATTGTATTGTTAATCATGATGATGTCGAGTTCGTGATAGAGCCCATTCTAATAAAGGCTTTACAGATCACAGGAAAATGAATGCAAAAGATAAAAATTACTGAATAAAGTCGGAGCTTCAGGATAATCATGGGATTCAAAACGCATCTTCAAAGGAACTTGCATCCTAAAATCAATATTTATTTAAAATTTTATGAATGTAAAAACTACAAATATTTCAATGCAATTTTTCTTCAAATTATTAAAAATGTTTAACCCTTTAAGCCCTGATGATGCATTAATGTATCATGTCATGTTAAGATTATTAACGAACTCATGATAATCTAGTATACTTATAATTATAAGCACTTACACGTATGTAACTCGCTCATATTACAATTGGTATCAGCTGTTGTGTATGGTGACACACAATGCACTGACGATTTATAATTATAAACAATTACCGATGAATGTATACATGCACATGACTATACTTTATAAAATCACAAGCACCGTACTCAAACGTAAGTTTATTAAGCACTTCTGGATAATAAAATAAACCAAATGTGCAAAAATGTTGAGAAACCACTTGTACATACACTGTATACCCTGCTTATGGGTGGTAATTATGGTACTTCATTTTATAGGTCACAACTAGTGATGTGTTTTCTTCTCAATCTATTGTCATCATGTTTGCTTATACAGTAAAACCGCAATTACTCGAACTTGCGAGGACCTCTGACCAATAGTTTGAGGAATACATGGTATTTGAGTAATCCAAAGTTGGTCATCGTCGGATACCCACAGTACACTTCTAAACGCCAGAGAAGTACGTGTACTGTGGGTTTCCGATGATAGAGGTTGGTTGAATATGTACAAACTAAGGACCAAACTAACTGTTCGACAAATGAGGGGTATTCGAGTAAACGGGGTCGAGTAAGTTAGGTTTAAACTGTCTTGTTGTGTCAACTAAGTTATAGACCCTTCAAATTTGATAAAAATATTGTATCAAAGAATCTTTCAAAGTCGAGTTTTAGAACTGTTTTTAACTAGTTGAAATTAATGGAAATATAACCTAGGTATTTCATTGATTTTTGTTTTTAGATTAAGCTGTAAAGATTCAATTACATAATGGTTAAATTAAATTTTTGGAACTTTCAAGGAAGTTTAAATCAGATGCTGAGGGAAGAACCAGATAAGGAAATGGAAATTTCACTTCCTAAATTTACTGCCGATTTCATGATGACAGTCAATTTGAATCCATTGACCTAGCTACAATGTATCTTTACCTATATTTGTAAACATTGTTTACTGTTCATGTGAGTGTGAACTCAGGTAAACGTTACGGTGTATTCAATATCTTATGCCTATACATACATACATGTTTATACAGTATTAAAGTCCAGGTATATGTATCTCAATATTTCCATTTTATTACAGCATTTACAAGCTGACCTCCCTTAAGGGTATTTAATTGGTGCTCAGGTACAAAATTTCCAGGTGTGTAAATATAGGTACAGGGTAGAATCACATGACAAGAATTTTGTCAGCTGATCTGACGTCTCGACAGGGACACACATATATATAGACTTTAATATACTGTGAATTAAAGGGCTTGTCCGTCCCATAATGGCCCAATAAGTCATTACAGGGTGTATATATTGGAGAAGTGGAAGTTTAATTCATGTCAAGCATTTTGATGACAGAGATTTATATATAGGTTGTACATTTCAACACGTATATATACATTGTTGATATAACCAACACGTATATATATTTTAAATGAGCTTGTGAAAATCATTTTTCTGGGGATGCTTATTGACCAAGTGAGATGATTCTGGTTTGAGGGAAGTTTGTTAAAAAGTTCATCATGCTGAGTGAAGAATTTAAAGGTATGTATATATCATCAGCAATATACGAGACCTAGAGAAGCTTAAATCATTGTGATTGCAATTGGTGTATACTGAGTAAACTGTATATATACCCCAGGTACGTACTCAGGTACAGGTAAATTTCTTGAATTTTTACTTCAAATTGAATTTGGTTATGTTTAAAACATCATGACACAGTGTCAACCTTACCTGTATATGTGTATTCTACCTATATTATGTATTATTAAAAGCTTCAGGTACATACATTTATGTATTTACCATGTGGTGGAACACTGCCATGTACATTGTATACCTGCAACTTCCTGCTCAAAATGCCCTAGATGTGTTCACGCAGGTACAATATTTGTAGGTAGTTTCTTGACAGAAATTGTGACATACACTTGAAGATCATAATTCAAATGTGTATTTTGCTATACTATTTGAAGAGAATCAACTGTTTTTTTAGTTGTGGAGAATTTTTATCAAGATTCAAAATGAAATGTCTGCTGCTTTACTAAATAACAATCCAGAAAATTATGAATAAAAAACAAAATATATAAATAAGGAAACTTCCTTTACAAATATTGAGATATTACCAAAGGTTTTATTCCCAACCTCTTATGTTATCATTACTTTGTGTGGGGCCAGGGGTTTTCCCTTTCCCTTTATTTTCCCCTTGCCCAGCCCCCTTCTTCTACCCCCCCTCCCACTCTTACTCCGATCCCCACGCAGTGTGTTTCCTTGAGATTACTTCTAATGATACCAACCATTACACATGTACCCTATACTACAATGTGTAATGTTCATCTGTTAAGTAATTACATTCTAATTATGTTATCTTGACCTGATTAAAGCATGTATGACGCATTAATTATAACATGCGTGAGACAGGAAAACCTGTCGGTCTATGCAAAATGCTATTACAGTAGACCTGATCGATGTCTAAGCAATTTAATGGCTCATGAATGTCGAAAAAGTATCAAAACTGTTTGAATAAATCATATCAATTGTTGTCATGTTTGGCTGAATAATTTGACATTGCATATCAATTTTTGTTAATAACTATGATTGAGAACGGTTCAAACACCAGTTGAAGGAGGGGAGATCACTCTGTTTTAAGGGCTTCATTGACACTGATTGGGTGACAAATTAATGTGGCAAATTTTTTATGCCAATTTTTTACCAATGATGGAAAAATTGCTGTCTATGAAAATTTTGTTGGGTCTATGCAATTTGAAATGTCCATAGACCTATTGTCTTTGGAATTTCATGAATTACTTTCGCATAGTGTTTAAGCTGTGATTTGTTTTGCACTTGTAAAATGGGACTTAAAATACAATTCTTGTGTGGTTACCTACCGTACTTCATGTGTACATACACAGATTAATGTTGATTTATGGCTTGGTTTATAAAACCATGCATATTAGAGATGACCTTTTCATGTCTGTATAAGAATTGTTTTTTGAAATGTTTAATGCATATAGATGTATATGTACTTGATGAATTCACTTGCCATTTCAGCACATACCATTTCATAAAGCATACAGCCATCTAATAACTTTTTTATGATTTAAGAGAGTTGTCATATGAACATATCTTGTCATCAGAAGAACCTTGCATTTGAAACCACCTATCATGAAAACATGGCCACCTGCAGTTATCCAGTAATAATAACACCTTTCATGTAATATTGCAAGTCTAGAGAGACAATTTGTTATCAGACACAAACTTTCTGGACAGACCATGGCCTCCTGTGTAATGAGACCACCTGTTTCGTGAATATACCTGTCTAATAAGACCACATGTCAACACCCTGTCTAGTGAGACCAACTGTCTAATTAGTCCATCTATATGTATCTATAGTGAGACCAACTTTCGTATAGTTAATAACCTGTCAAAGAAGACCACATTTCTTGTGATACTCTGTTTACCATATTTCTCCGGCAATAAGCACACTCCTGACTTTATTTCATGGACTGGCCCCCCCCCCCCATTGCCAGAGAAATATGATAGTGAGACCACTGTGACCTGCCTAATGAGACCACCTGTTTAGTGAGACCACCTCTCTAATGAGACACCCTGTCTTGTGATACCATCTGTCTAATGAGACACCCTGTCTTGTGATACCATCTGTCTAGTGAGACCACCTGTCTAGTGAGACACCCTGTCTTGTGATACCATCTGTCTAGTGAGACCACCTGTCTAGTGAGACCACCTGTTTAGTGAGACCACCTGTCTAATGAGACATCCTGTCTTGTGATACCATCTGTCTAGTGATACCATCTGTCTAGTGAGACCACCTGTTTAGTGAGACCACCTGTCTAATGATCATGAGATACCCTGTCTTGTGATACCATCTGTCTAGTGATACCATCTGTCTAGTGAGACCACCTGTTTAGTGAGACCACCTGTCTAATGAGACATCCTGTCTTGTGATACCATCTGTCTAGTGAGACCACCTGTTTAGTGAGACCACCTGTCTAATGAGATACCCTGTCTTGTGATACCATCTGTCTAGTGATATCATCTGTCTAGTGATACCATCTGTCTAGTGAGACCACCTGTCTAGTGAGACCACCTGTCTAGTGAGACCACCTGTCTAATGAGATACCCTGTCTTGTGATACCATCTGTCTAGTGATACCATCTGTCTAGTGATACCATCTGTCTAGTGAGACCACCTGTCTAGTGAGACCACCTGTCTAATGAGATACCCTGTCTTGTGATACCATCTGTCTTGTGATACCATCTGTCTAGTGATACCATCTGTCTAGTGATACCATCTGTCTAGTGAGACCATCTGTCTAGTGAGACCACCTGTCTAATGAGATACCCTGTCTTGTGATACCATCTGTCTTGTGATACCATCTGTCTAGTGAGACCACCTGTTTAGTGAGACCACCTGTCTAGTGAGACACCCTGTCTTGAGGCCATCAGTCTCTAAAAATTGGCCAGTCACAAGAGACCTGCACCTACCATGAGGTACTACCTGTTAATATAGACCACCTGTCATTACAGAGGACATGTATATAGAGAGACCATCTCTCATCCAACTCTGAAGTCACTATATAGACCACCTGTCATTACAGAGGACATGTATATAGAGAGACCATCTCTCATCCAACTCTGAAGTCACTATATAGACCACCTGTCATTACAGAGGACATGTATATAGAGAGACCATCTCTCATCCAAATCTGAAGTCACTATATAGACCACCTGTCATTACAGAGGACATGTATAGAGAGACCATCTCTCATCCAACTCTGAAGTCACTATACTAGATCACCTGGTTTTAGAGACCACTGTTCATATTAGGTATCTCCTGTCATTAAAGACCACCTGTAGCTAGAGACCTCCTGTCATTAAAGACCACCTGTGACTAGAGACCACCTGTTATTGATGACCACCAAGCTTTCATAAGAGACCTTTTATTAGAGAACACCTTTTGACCAACTGCCATTAAAGATACCTGGAAATCTACATGTACATACCGTACTAGTATACGTATAAAGATGAAGTAATATTAATGTACAATGGCAAGTAACTCTGTTTTGTCATGTTATATACACTTAGTAAACATGAATATACATAAATTATGTATTTATATAGATACTGAATATGTTGAGTGAAGTATAATCACATGTTCCTAATGATACATGTTTATAGTGTTATATAATTACTTTTCTGTTCCTTCAGGCTGCTGATTACATAAACATGTAGATAAATGTCACTGACACTGAAACTGTTGTAAATTCCAGAATTCTTGAATATATATTTAACATTGTTATACTTTCAGATAAGGGCTGTATGTCAAACTTGCATACAAATCTAGTTGTATCCAAATAGATTTGTATTGGAAAGATATTAATCTTGATTCTCCCTATAAATTATAGCATGCATCTCCTCTTTCCATTAAAGTCGGAAGAAATTCTATATATAGAATAACATATGCTTGTTGGAAAATGCTCTTGTCAGTTATTTTGGTCATAAAACAATTCATATTTATATCAGGTGGCTGGGACATGCACTGTACATGTGAATAGTGAATAATTGGCCGACCTGTTTAAGTGCATGGTAACGTTATTTTTGCAGTAATTACTGGTGAGAAATGTTGTTGCTATCAAGTATTTTTCTCAAAATTTATTTCTGCAAGTTAAGGGCACATGTTCCACTAGAGCTAGTACTGTAGTTAGCATTCTTAGATAGTTCCAAAAACGGTTTTGTCTTGCCTTTTGCCTTCCACAATTGTTGATAAAAGCACGAGACTTAAATGTACGGTGTTGCTTTTCTGGCAGCCACTGAGTCTGCAACTGCAATGACGTCAACATTTGCATTAAAGTTCACATTTCACAGTGTTATTGTCATCTGGTTGAATTGAAGTTTAGTTACATTACTCATACTATCTTAATTACTGAACAGGAAACTCCAATTTTGAGGAAATTTGTTTATGAGTTTATTTTTTGGGGGGATTTTGAGAATTTACAGAACGGTTCAGTTTTCGGTGTTATTGTTAATTGATATTGTATGGATATTTGGTCTTGTACTGTCAGACCAAACATGTACCTTACCTCAATATACAGCTTGAAAGGTGAGACATATAATTAATTTTTGTTTCATGGCTAAGTTATCTCCCCTTAGTTATGTTTTGACGAAAAATGAATTGGTTAGATGATTCATTTACACTTAAATACAGATTAGGCTTATACCATTTCTTATTAACTCATTACATAAACCCTGAAAACACATTTGAACTCCCCCAATACAAAGGTTGGAATAGCTCATTATAAAATTTCAAGGGTGAATGAGTTAATTTTAAAAATCTAGATATTCTTGATTTTTTTTTTAGCTCATCTTTATAAAAATTGTTTAACAAAATGTTCTACAGAGTATTTTATCTCTTTTCTGAACTAGTTAATTTTAGCTACATTTGGAATTTCATGCTGGAGAATATTAGCTCCCAATTCATTGCGAATTTGTTGGCATTTTTACAGCAATCCAAAAACAAATCACTCCCGCTCCATGATTTACAGGGAAAGATTTGGACCTTTCCTTACGATAAAACTCTCCCAGTAATCCAGCTTTCTCACGATCCAGCCACTTTCGATCGGAATGAAAGTGGCTCATGGGATTACCGATGCATATAGAATGTAGATACCTGATTGTATACATTCTCACACTGGATACAGATGCTGGGCGTATTGATTCTGCGTCGGTCGGTTCGTACAGTACCGGAAGATATACGTTACACATGGAGGACTCGGTAACATGTTAATCTTACCACTATTTACATAAAACATTGTCTGCTATATCTCCATAAATGAAGGCTGCGGAACACACTGACACTTTACCCGTATTTCGATGTAAAGTAGCGGATACATTTGATTACCTCAATTCAGTTGACACTTCCAGAAAAGTAAATTATCTGATTTTCAGGTTTATTTGGGAGATCTATGCATAGTTATAAAGTGATTTAATGAGCAACTGAGAGAAAACTTTTATATTTGATATATCATCAGAGTACAAACATGTGTAATATCTTGTGTATTGCAAAAATATTGAAATGAAATTAAAATAGAAATTAAGATCTAGCTTACACTTACTAAAGTCTCTGAGGTACCTCTGACGGCTTTTAAATTGTGGTAATAAAAAGGATTGCATTTTATTGTTTTTCAATGTTGTGTTCCGTTCCCACTCAAATTTTCAATATTTCATAAATATTGATGTGTATTTTCCTGCGGTATAAAGCGTTAAAGATTAAGCAGTCTTGCCATAATAACCTATAATGAAATCTTATGGTGACACATTATAAAACCTTAACTGTAACACAATTGTCATGGATGTGCAAGAGAGATAACTCTTATACAAATAATTAGTTGTAAGGAAGGTAGATAACTCTTACACAAATAAGTTTGTGTAAGGTAAATAATGCTTACACAAATAAGTTTTTGTAAGGTAGATATAATGCTTACACAAATAATGTGTTGTAAGGAAGGAAGATATAACTCTAATACAAATAAGTTGTATGTAAGGGAGATAACTCTTAGACAAAGTGTTTAAGGTAGAAAACTCTTACACGAATAATTTGTTTTAAGGAAGGTAGATAACTCTTACACAAATCAGTTGTAAGTAAGGTAGATAACTTCACCACAAATAATTGGAATTGTGCAAGATTGCATAATTCATTTAACACCTTATCAGTAAAATGTATGTAATTATAGGTTCCTTTTGGGAGGGGGGGGGGGGCATTATTATGATCAGCCTTTTACATATTTTGTTTGCATGTATTGTATCCATTTCCTTTAATTTCTATATTAATATGTTCTTCTCGATCTCTCCTGATATATAATCATGGTCACAATATTTCACTTGATCAACTGACCTGACAATAAAATGGGGTCCTTTTGTTGTCTGATGTCCCTTATCAAACAGATATAATTATATAATAAACTCATATTGTATTAAACCAACTTAAACCATGTTTTTTCACATTTAGAACCTGAAACATTTTTAAAATATTAGTTGAAGGATTATGTTAAAGACAAAAAGAATTGTTTTAATCAAAAGAAAACCTTGAGATTTGGTTTGTCTTATCTAACACCTGGATATTCTGACAATATCAGGTATAACACCTCTGTAGTCTGACATTCTGCCCAATATGACCAAATGTTTGTAATTGTGTTTTATTGGCATCAAAGAAGGCAAGTTCTTTTTTCTGACTTTTGTATCAATTTTGTTATTTATATCAATCGTACTCATGCATTTTCAATGAAATATCATAAAAAAAAAAAACTTTACATAAGTGTTGCCTAGCAACAGATTTGAATATATTTGTGACAGAGGACATGTTACATTTTTGCGTGTTTTGTTTGTTTAGAGTTTTAAACAGCTTGCAACAATCAGAATACAAGGTAAACCATACATTACCTTGAAATCCAATACTCCCAGCTGTGACACGAAATTTGTATACAACCAAGTTTACGATTATAATATATATATTTCTAGCATCCATATGAGTTTATACATCCGTGACAACAACTTATACAATATCCCCGGTTTAATTGCTCCAGGTGTTCTAGGTTTTTGTACGCTGACAGTAATTTGTAGAAAGTAATTTATGACTTTCGCCCTGCTGAATATTATGGAGATGCGGATTTTGGATTTTTTTTCCACGATTGTTTATAATACAAGGAGAGATTATTGAAATACGTGGATGGACATAATGGTTATATTGGATTGGCTGAAAATTGTATGAGGATCTTTTTCCAAATTGACAAAAGAGGATTTATTGATTTGTGTTGCATATACATTAGATATATGTGTGCGGAAAAAAAATGTTTGCTTTCAAAACAAGTTCATTTCAAATTGTATGGAACTTCAATGATATTCAGCGCTAGCAGAGATGTATACATATATACATGTATACAGTATATACGACCCTAGCTTTTACAGCGATGATACAAACTTCAATCAAAAACAAAATTAAAAAAACTTTGACAGGGCTTAAAAGAGTACAAAATAATGTATGATGGTGTATCATCAGTTTGTGAATATTGGAAAAGTAATTTCATTCTTATAACTCTGGTGGAATTTAAGATGTATAATACGACAGAAAATGCTGAAAAATTGATGAAGATCGACTGACAAGTGGTGTTGAAACATGGCGGAAGATGTTGTGTATTGTGCATCGAAAATCAATATGGTTTTTTGTTGTACCAATAGCCGCAGGATTTTAAAAGCTTCAGAAATTGAATATGCATTGTGATAGAGTCTATTAATTGTAAGAAAAAGACAGCTAACATCAAATTATGACAATGAATATTTGAAATAATATGAAGTGAAGAAAATAATCAGTGATCAGATTGGTTTTGATGCATGAATCTAAAGTGTGAGTTGTCCTTTCAATTTATAAAATATTGAAGAGATACTCATACATGTAATTCTACTGGGAAAACCTTGATATATGTTCAAAATGGTATTTCAATTTCAAGATATAGGACTGCATCGCACGTTCCTTGCCACGTAAATATGAACTATATGGTCAGGTGTGATTAAAAAACTGTATCAAATAAACTGAAAGCATATAAAATGAATGGATAAAGGCATATATGTATTAATGTTGGACCAATTGTGTTGAACTATAGGACATCATGTGTTTAGCATTATTAAGGCAATTCTGTTTTGAGGATGTACTGGGTTTTACGGGAGCAAAAGTCAAACTTTTTGGAAACAGAAACCACACAAGTAAGTTTATTGACATTATTAAATATTTCTGCGTTAATTATTTATGGTGTATGTGACTCCAAATAAAAAAAATCAAATACAGTATTATACATATAGAGGCACCTGGGGTCTTGGGTGGATGACAATTGTAGTTTGGACGACTTGTATTTTAAAACATCTGCCCCAACCCTCACCCACTCCAAACTTACACGTACAAGTGATGATGTTTTAAAGTAAAAGCAGAAATATTTACATTTCCACCCTTTAAAATATTTTCATCATTGAAAATGTTTGAAAATCAACTTTTTAAATATTCAAATGATATTTAAAACTCAGAGAGTATATACTACTTGTATAGTGTATTGATAATTTTGATGAATTTTAAAAAAAGTTTTCATGAAATGACCTGCCATTGACGGGCTTAAATTACATAGCTTTTGCTGCATTTTCCAAAGCATCACTTAAAAAAGTTTGATAAAGGATATGAAGTCGCATCTGGCACCTCGCAACATTTATCAGATTTTAATGGCAAAATATATACACTTAACAAAAATAAGCACATTTCACAAGATCAAACTTGATATGGGTTTATTTTAGACTTCAAATGTTTTAAAAGCGACAGATGTGTTGAAACTCAAAGCATTTACTTTGAGATGATAAATGCATAAATTATTATTAACTTAAATCATAAAATTCACTTTGATTTCCATTAAATCTGTCTATATATATCTTCTTTTGAATTTCAAAGTGAAATTTTGATAATGCATTACAGTCACTATATCAAAATAACATGATTATAACCATGATCTTATTAATGCTTGAAGTCTAAAAACATCTGTTCTTTACATTTTGTGATGTCTCAAATATATGTGCAAGTTTGACGTAACGTGATCGGATCTGATCATGATTTATATAATAAGTCTTTCTTCTGATTCATATTTCCAACATAACTTTTATCCAACCATCACTAGATGGTGGGTTTTTTAAATTACCCTGCATCCGTTGACCGTCATTTATTTGAAAGTTCCCCTGATGGTGCCTCAAAGGTGCGCATGTACCATTTTTGGGTTGATCCCAAAAAACAACAGAGAGGCGGCCATCTTGAATTTTGAACCCCCCCCCCCCCGACTCACCCTTCAAGTCCCTAGTTGTGTATTGTCCCATTTTCGACTTTCGATTTTGGGAGTAAGAGTTTGTTTTCCCTATTTCTTGAGAAGTATACTGGATAAATTATTCTCAAATTCCAAATGAAGGTTGATCTCCTTGGTCCCTTAATTATATAAAGTTTAAGAAATCTTGACCAAATATTCCATCTGGCCTCAAAGAGTTATTCAATATGAGTTGGAAAAATGTATATCTAAATTGGGGGGGGGGGGGGAGATGGTTTAGAACACAAAATGTTTTACTTTATTTGCAAGCAAAATGAAAAGGACCTTGAATGCTGATTTGGTAATTATAGTTGCATGAATTATAGAATGAGAAGCTTCATCAATATCAGCTAAGCTGATCTCGGGAACAATACTGTAAATTACGTATGTAATTGGTTGCTATGAAATAATGTCAAATGGTCAGGATCATTTGAATTAATCACTTTTGTGCTATTTTTAGCACTGCAGTTTTAATGGAGAATTGCGAATGTGGGTGGGCTGCTTCTTTGACTAGCTATAAAAACCTTGATTCTTGGTTTTGGGAATAACGATAATACATAGCTCTCACACACAGAGAAGATCTTGTCGATAACAAATGGTCGAAAACCCAATAAATTCTTGTTACCTTAAAAATATTTTGGGTGACAAATAGGAAATGTCAATTGGATTTTATTTTTAAATCTAATCAACTGAAAGCTAGGAAAACAGCAGACTGCTTGAGTGTGCAGTTTTAAGCTGGTTGACTTTTAACAACTCATTCAACCCTGACATGTTATAATGGACTGTCCCATCCTTTGATCTGGAAGAGTTCAAATGCATCAACAAGGGCTGATGGATGAGTTGAAGTGAAGGAAATTTAAGGAAGTAGCAGCTGTAATGTAACTTAACCCTTACATCCCTAGGTAATGTTTATAGACTTTACCATGTCTTTTATGGGATGAACCCATTACTGTCTTATAGGGATGAAAGGGTAAACAGATATAGAATATGTTCATTTACCCAACGAATCAATAATTTTCTAATTTAAAAATTAATAAAAAATTGATTTTTCAGAAACCAAAGTTTGCTCAGAATTATATGACTAGAAAAAAGAGGAATTTAGGTCATCTTAATCTAGACAGATTTATTGTAGATTCATTATCATAGTCTTATGTTCACCCTGGGTCAGTATGATATAGTACATTAGGCTTTTGTTGATCGATAATATTTCAAGTAATGTCACAATTTCTTTAAGTTATTGACGTCTTTTATCTACGTTTGTCCATCTTTTAGATCTGTGAAAACTTTCTAAAGGAAAATTCCAAGAAGTAAGAATTCATGCTATCTTATAAAACTACATACATGTTCACTATATTGGGACATTTACATACACTGTGGTATAATTTCATATTGTGAAGCCCTTTTCTTCAAATTTATACTCTGTAAATCATTTGTAGAGCTGTCTGGTAGATACCATTTAAGGTCCCAGACTTTATCATAGTCTTACTCTGTCAAAATAGTTTGATTTGAAACTGTAGTAAATTTATTGTAGTTCATTAATTAAGTCTCTGTCAAATGTTTATTAAAACTCATTATTAGATGTTTTCAGCAGTAAATATTTACTGTATCTCTCAGTATACAGTGAACACAACTTTATGGAACTTTACCATAGTTGTTCATTAGCCTGTTGTGTCTTTAATGTTTAAATGTGTGTACCTTTTGTAGGATATATACAATAGTATATCAAAGTGACTATGTCAGATTTTTATGAACATTAACCGTAAGGTGTTAAAATCTATTTGCTATTTGTCTTTTTGTGGGATATTTACTGTAAAAGATCACATTATTTATCACACAACAGCTAATTTACTCAAATTAATGGACATTTACGGCAGGTTTTAAAACCTATTAAAATGTAGGTACGTTTTTAGAACATTTACAGTAGTTATTGGAATCTTTTGACCAAGTCTGTCCTTTTAATATATGTGTACTTTGATTTAGAGCATTTACCGTAGGAGATTCTAGTCTAGGTCAGATTATGTACCTACACAGCACATCAAATGATGTTTTCAATCTGTAAAAAGCAACTGAGTTAAATTGACTGATCTCCCCTGGGTGTGTGTTGTATAGTATAGCTAAACATGAGTTGTACACATAGTGTATGAATAATTAATTACCGTATGTTTTTATCGGTGTACTTTCAGAATGTGAGGAGACGATGGTGGAGGCCGTCTGCCCCTTCAGTGTCCTAGATGTGGCTCAGCTGCTACAGGCCAAGTTTGCCTTTGTATCAGGTATGTAAGAGGGGTTTTAGGTACTCTGGTAGGGGCAATGATCTGACGGGCCTGTTTGGAGGGATTTATAGAAAAAGAGAAGGGACAAGAAGGTTTTTCGACAATTATAGAATAGAAGTATAATTTGTGGCGGTTTGCCCCTACAGTATCCTAGATGTGGCTCAGCTGCTACTGGCCAAGTTTGCCTTTGTTTCAGGTATGTAAGAGGGCTTTTAGGTACTCTGGTAGGGGCAATGATCTGAGGGGCCTGTTTGGAGGGATTTATAGAAAAAGAGAAGGTTTTTCGACAATTATAGAATAGAAGTATAATTTGTGGCGGTTTGCTCCTGCAGTGTCCTAGATGTGGCTCAGCTGCTACAGGCCAAGTTTGCCTTTGTATCAGGTACGTAAGAGGGGTTTTAGGTACTCTGGGAGGGGCAATGATCTGAGGGGCCTGTTTGAGGGTATTTATAGAAAAAGAGAAGGGACAAGAAGGGTTTTTTGATAAATTGAGGATAGGAGTATAATTAGTGGCTGTTTGCCTGACAGTGTCCTAGATGTGGGTCAGCTGCTACAGGCCAATTTTGCCTTTTGTATCAGGTAAATGAGAGGGGTAAAGTGCTCTGGGACAGGGTATTGAGGACCAGCTAGAAGTGTCTGATGGAATGGTTTTTAAGGGGATTCATAGAGAAAAAAAGTCTATACTGGGACAGGAAGGGTTTTCAAGAAAGAGTGTGAGTATATATGTTAGTAGTTGTTTCCTAAATGTGGCTGAACTGCCACAGGCCAATTTTGCCTTTTGTATCAGTTAAATGAGAGGGGTAAAGTGCTCTGGGACAGGGTATTGAGGGATCTGCTAGAATTAAGTGTCTGATGGAATGGTATTTGAGGGGATTCATAGAGAAAGAGTCTATACTGGGACAGGAATTAAGGGTTTTTAAGAAAGAGTAGGAGTGTATATTATGTTAGTGGTTGTTTCTTGACATTGCCCTAGATATGGCTCAGTTGCTACAGGCCAAGTTTGTCTTTTGCATCAGGTAAATGAGAGGGGTAAAGTGCTCTGGGACAGGGTATTGAGGGACCTGCTAGAATTAAGTGTCTGATGGAATGGTTTTTAAGGGGATTAATAGAGAAAGGGTCTATACTGGGACAGGAAGGGTTTTCAAGAAAGAGTGGGAGTATATTATGTTAGTGGTTGTTTCTTGACATTCCCCTATACATGTATGTGGCACAGCTGCTACAGGCTAAGTTTGCCTTTGACTATCAGGTATGTAGGAGGGAGTTGGTTAGGGACATGGTGGGAATTCAAAGGATGGGATATTATTGGATTGACCAAGTAGAATTAAGGTATTAAAGTTATAGGTTTGTAGTCAGTTGATAAGAATAGAACAGGATTTTATTTAACTTGGGTAAATAATGTAGAATTATGTTACAGTTTATAAAGGTTATGGAATTTTATCAAAATCAATAGAAGTTATATTATGTAAATTCAATAAAAGTTATAGAATTGTAAGGGTGTAATGTCTTTTAGTTTTTATCGCTGATATCTGTTAAAAGTATTGGTTTTTCAAGATTCTCAGCTTAAGATCAATTTCACTGTGTCATAGAATGTTTTCAAGGATCTAGATAATTTTCATCTCTAAGTGAAGTTTGATTGAACTTTCCATTTGAGAATGGTTTCACTGAAAGATATTCTTCTAAATATGTGTCATGTGACCATTTTAAATATATCATTAATGTAATGTACATATCTGTAATGTACATTTCATTCATATAATGTACATATCAGTCCATTAATGTTCATATCAATCAGTCATCTTGCAGTAGAAATACCAGATTTAATAATTCACATAACTTTATATTACCCTATTTTAACAGTTAAACCTTGAGCTAAGTTTCAGTAGATCAGAATAAAAAGCACTGCATGTGTGTATTGATTGGGAAACAGTTTCTCCATGATATATATATAGTGTTGATTAGTGACCTGTTATATGCATTATAGATTTCTGTTTTTGAAAATCATGAATATTCAGCAAGTATATACATCTAATGAATATTCAGCAAAGATGTATCGTGATTTTGACATAATTGAATCAAAAACAAAAAGCAACCATCCACCTGCCTCTCTCTAGTATATATATACAGAAATTTGATTTTCTGAAATCTATCTCGAGGTAATGAATTGTCTCAAGGAAGTTTTCAGAAATTTGAGATTTCCATTTATTTTGAGTAACAATCTCCAACAAACTTATTAAGATTTAATCTTCTAGCTGATAACACCCTCAACATTTCCAACAATTTTGAACAAGATGTGCAACCCAGCTTGAAAGATTCACATCATGGACCAGTGTCTTGAACTTCCACATATAACTTGTCTTAACCAGCCCCTGTGTATTCTGAATTCCTGTGTATTCTGAATTCCTGTGTATTCTGAATTCCTGTGTATTCTGAATTTCTGTATATTCTGAATTCCTGTGTATTCTGAATTCCTGTGTATTCTGAATTCCTGTGTATTCTGCCTTGCAGTTTGTCCTTTGCATTTCCCTCTGTACTTACATCATACCTCTACAAACGGGATACCTATGTAAAGTGGCCAAAACTTTTGGTCCTGGTGACTTCTTCTGGTTTAAACACTGTATTGTATACTTGAAAACCACAGTTTTAAAAAGGAATCAGACCCAACTGTAAAAAGAGTATTACAAGAACACAAGTTTTAACGAATAAAAAAGACAACAAATGTTGTTATGAAATACTCAAATGTTGAAGGACTTCCTGTCTTGAGACACTCCAAGGATAAAGGACTTCCTGTCTTGAGACACTCCAAGGATAAAGGACTTCCTATCTTGAGACACTCAAATGTTGAAGGACTTCCTGTCTTGAGACACTCAAGGGATAAAGGACTTCCTGTCTTGAGACACTCAAATGTTGAAGGACTTCCTGTCTTGAGACACTCATTGGATAAAGGACTTCCTGTCTTGAGACACTCAAATGTTGAAGGACTTCCTGTCTTGAGACACTCAAGGGATAAAGGACTTCCTGTCTTGAGACACTCAAATGTTGAAGGACTTCCTGTCTTGAGACACTCATTGGATAAAGGACTTCCTGTCTTGAGACACTCAAATGTTGAAGGACTTCCTGTCTTGAGACACTCAAGGGATAAAGGACTTCCTGTCTTGAGACACTCAAATGTTGAAGGACTTCCTGTCTTGAGACACTCAAAGGATAAAAGACTGCCTGTCGTGAGACACTCATTGGATGAAGGACTTCCTGTCTTGAGACACTCATTGGATGAAGGACTTCCTGTCTTGAGACACTCATTGGATAAAGGACTTCCTGTCTTGAGACACTCAAATGTTGAAGGACTTCCTGTCTTGAGACACTCAAAGGATAAAAGACTGCCTGTCGTGAGACACTCATAGGATGAAGGACTTCCTGTCTTGAGACACTCAAGGGATAAAGGACTTCCTGTCTTGAAAGACACAAATGTTGAAGGACTTCCTGTCTTGAGACACTCAAAGGATAAAGGACTGCCTGTCTTGAGACACTCATAGGATGAAGGACTTCCTGTCTTGAGACACTCAAAGGATAAAGGACTTCCTGTCTTGAGACACTCATAGGATGAAGGACTTCCTGTCTTGAGACACTCAAATGTTAAAGGACTTCCTGTCTTGAAAGACACAAAAGTTGAAGGACTTCCTGTCTTAAGAGACACAAAAATTGAAGGACTCCCTGTCTTGGGAGACACAAAGGTTAATGAAGGACTCCATGTCTTGAGAGACACAATTAAGGATGAAGGACTTTCTGTCTTGAGAGACACAAAGGTTGGAGGAATTCTTGTTTTGAGAGACACAAAGGTTGAATTACTTCCTGTTTTGAGAGACACAAAGGTTGAATTACTTTCTGTCTTGAGAGACACAAAGGATGGGGGACTTCCTGTCTTGAGAGACACAAAAGTTGAATTACTTTCTGTCTTGAGAGACACAAAGGTTGAATTACTTCCTGTCTTGAGAGACACAAAGGATGGAGGACTTCCTGTTTTGAGAGACACAATGGCTGAATTGCTTTCTGTCTTGAGAGACACAAAGGTTGAATTACTTCCTGTCTTGAGAGACACAATTAAGGATGGAGGACTTCCTGTTTTGAGAGACACGAAGGTTGAAGGACTTCCTGTTTTGAGAGACGTACGCAAAGGTTGAAGGACTTCTTGTCTTGAGAGACTCAAAAGTTGAAGGATTTCCTGTTTTGAGAGACACAAAGGTTGAAGAACTCCCTGTCTTGAGAGACACAGAGTTTGGGGGACTTTCTGTTTTGAGAGACATAAAGGTTTAAGGACTATCTGTGTTGAGAGACACAAAGATTGAAGGACTATCCTTCTTGAGAGACACAAAGGTTGAAGAATTATCTGTCTTGAGAGACACAAAGATTGAAAAACTCTCTTGATTGAGAGACACAAAGGTAGAAGGAGTCTCTTGATTGAGAGACACAAAGGTTGAAGGAGTCTTTAGTTTAAGAGACACAAAAGTTGAAAAGCTCTGTCTTGATCTGCGAGACACAAAGGTTGACAGACTCTCTTTTTTGAGAGACACAATGGTTAAAAAACTCTGTTTTTAGAGGCAAAAAAGTTTAAGGACTTCCTGTCTTGAAAGACTTTAAGGATGAAGGACTTCCTGTCTTGAAAGACTTTAAGGATGAAGGACTTCCTGTCTTGAAAGACTTTAAGGATGAAGGACTTCCTGTCTTGAAAGACTTTAAGGATGAAGGACTCTCTGTCTTGACAGACTTTAAGGATGAAGGACTCTCTGTCTTGAAAGACTTTAAGGATGAAGGACTTCCTGTCTTGAAAGACTTTAAGGATGAAGGACTCTCTGTCTTGACAGACTTTAAGGATGAAGGACTTCCTGTCTTGAAAGACTTTAAGGATGAAGGACTTCCTGTCTTGAAAGACTTTAAGGATGAAGGACTTCCTGTCTTGAAAGACTTTAAGGATGAAGGACTTCCTGTCTTGAAAGACTTTAAGGATGAAGGACTCTCTGTCTTGACAGACTTTAAGGATGAAGGACTCTCTGTCTTGACAGACTTTAAGGATGAAGGACTCTCTGTCTTGACAGACTTTAAGGATGAAGGACTCTCTGTCTTGACAGACTTTAAGGATGAAGGACTCTCTGTCTTGACAGACTTTAAGGATGAAGGACTTCCTGTCTTGAAAGACTTTAAGGATGAAGGACTTCCTGTCTTGAAAGACTTTAAGGATGAAGGACTTCCTGTCTTGAAAGACTTTAAGGATGAAGGACTCTCTGTCTTGAAAGACTTTAAGGATGAAGGACTTCCTGTCTTGAAAGACTTTAAGGATGAAGGACTCTCTGTCTTGACAGACTTTAAGGATGAAGGATTCTCTGTCTTGACAGACTTTAAGGATGAAGGACTCTCTGTCTTGACAGACTTTAAGGATGAAGGATTCTCTGTCTTGACAGACTTTAAGGATGAAGGATTCTCTGTCTTGAAAGACTTTAAGGATGAAGGACTCTCTGTCTTGAAAGACTTTAAGGATGAAGGATTCTCTGTCTTGACAGACTTTAAGGATGAAGGCCTTCCTGTCTTGAAAGACTTTAAGGATGAAGGACTTCCTGTCTTGAAAGACTTTAAGGATGAAGGACTCTCTGTCTTAACAGACTTTAAGGATGAAGGACTCTCTGTCTTGACAGACTTTAAGGATGAAGGACTTCCTGTCTTGACAGACTTTAAGGATGAAGGACTTCCTGTCTTGACAGACTTTAAGGATGAAGGACTTCCTGTCTTGACAGACTTTAAGGATGAAGGACTTCCTGTCTTGACAGACTTTAAGGATGAAGGACTTCCTGTCTTGACAGACTTTAAGGATGAAGGACTTCCTGTCTTGACAGACTTTAAGGATGAAGGACTTCCTGTCTTGACAGACTTTAAGGATGAAGGACTTCCTGTCTTGACAGACTTTAAGGATGAAGGACTTCCTGTCTTGAAAGACTTTAAGGACACTCTAAAAAAAATATTACTTAGGATTATTAAAACAAGTAATATTATTACTTAAAACAAGTAGAAAAAGTTGTCAGACGGTTAAGTAATCAATAATCCTGATAAGTCATACTTAGTAATCGTTCTTAAGTAATCAAACTACTAAATAATATATTACTTACTTAAACTAAACCCAATACTTACTTGTTTTAAGTAAGTATACTACTTAAACGTAAAATTTAAGTAATAATTCAACTTAAATTTAGCAATAATTCTACTTGAATTAAGTAGCTTTTCTACTTGAATCTAGTACTATTCTTACTTAAAAATAAGTATATATATTACTATTTGTAAGTAATAACATTACTAAATTCAAGTATTAATATTACTTAAAAACAAGTAGTTTTACTACTTGTAATTAACTAGATTTTTACTTGAATTAAGTAATTGAATTACTTGTTTGTAAGTAGTTTTTCTACTTGCATTAAGTAATAAAATACTTAAAAACAAGTACAGTAATTGTATTACTTAATTCAAGCAAAAAATACTTAAAAAATAAGTAATTATTTAAGTACATACATGTACACTAGATCACCCACCTAATTCAACAAAATACATGATTTTTTTTAGTTGGTAAAAAATCTAGTACTTATTTTGTAGTAATTTTTGGATAATTTCTACTGGAAGTATGAGACAAATAAAATTTTACAACAAATTCCATTTTATTGTGAAAATATAGGACATAAATAGTACTTGTAATAAGTTCTAATAACATTAAATACAAACAAATAACCAAAATAATGTGCAAATCAATATTGTCGCGATTATTCCCGAAGCGACCGTAATAAAATTCAATGTTCACACATTTCTTCAGCTAGAATATTTATTCTGGGTTTTCATCAATCTGCCCTTCCGCAGTCCTGGTGCATCCACACTTGGTATTGAATCAATGACCTTGTTCATCTGTGAATCTGCACATGATTGGTTTTCTTTCATCTATATCTTTAATTCCTTAGAACGTATCCTGAAAAAAAAAATAAAGCTAATTCAAAACACGCAATTGTATGGCTATGTACTTATATTAGTTCTTGTGCGAAATATTGGGTCTAATTATAAAACAGTTACCTCAGTTATTCTGACAGGGTATATGTTATATGTAAGGGGTTGGAAATAATGTTGTAACAGTCAATTTTCGTAATACATTGCAATTAAATTTAAATAAGGCACATTAAAACAATATTCAATTACAAATCTTAAAATACGAGGCCGAGATTCACATGGGATGACTAACCGTGTGGTTACCGTGGGCCGAGGTGACTTTGGACGAGTTTACCGTGGGCCGATGCGACTCTAATTCAAAACACTCAGTAAGTTATAACAGACAGTTATTATTGCTTACCCTCATTATCCAGCGACAGAAAGACGTTCTGCACGCATATACGATCCTGTGTGAATTAACAGCTGATATGTCAGTAAGGCACGTTGAATGTTGCTTGGCATACTTGCCGACCGTTATCCACTCCCAAGATTTTTCTGACAAATGCGGCGACAATCCCCTATCAGAAAGGCGCAGCCATTTGAACACACATTCCCACATTTCGTAGCGTATTTCTCAGTGTTTTTCTCCTTTCTGTGTGACATTAACATCTTGTAAGAGTATGAATCCTTAGCAGATTAGATTCAACACGAAGAAAATGACAAACGCACCTGGTTTGAAATTAAACAGGAAGCTGGTGCTATTTTTACCGTAAACGATA
Organism: Mimachlamys varia; assembly: GCA_947623455.1. Taxonomy (NCBI): domain Eukaryota; kingdom Metazoa; phylum Mollusca; class Bivalvia; order Pectinida; family Pectinidae; genus Mimachlamys; species Mimachlamys varia. Next base: position 15,968,293 of record OX392541.1, read on the forward strand.
GAGAGCTCTTAAGGGGGGACAACTCAAGTTTTTAAACTCAGAATATGGCGGGGATTTGAAATAAGATTATATTTAACAAAACGGGAAATCCCGGAAAAAATCTGAAGGATTGATAGGTAGCTATATATAGGCCTAGGTGTATCCATCATGTTCCAATAATAATAATAATAATATTTATTTAAGAAAAGCATATCACATTTGAGTACATAGTTATAGTATCACATTAGATTACACATTTTTAAAACATTTTCTCATTTGAAGGAGTAACATCTCTTACAAATGCATGCATTTTAATTTAACCCGTAAATTATGAAAATAAAATAATTTGTTATTGAAACACATAGCTTGCATAATGTACGGATATTAACAATATGTTAAATTGCTTATTGTAGCTATATAAATCTGCTTTAAATTCGGGAATAATCAACATCAGTAACTTAAGTAATCACATTGCTCAAAGTAAGTAATCTGATTTTAGCAATTATTTAAAATAACTATCTAAGTAAGCACACTACTTAAAACTAGTAAGGCATAACTGCATATTACTTAAAACAAGTAAATTTGGATTACTAAGTAATACACGCTGCAAAACAAGTAATGACCAATCGTAACTTAGTAATACTAAGTAATGTGTAAGTAAAATATCTACTAAATTTAAGTAAAAATCAACTACTAAGTAATACTTTTTTTAGAGTGGATGAAGGACTTCCTGTCTTGAAAGACTTTAAGGATGAAGGATTCTCTGTCTTGACAGACTTTAAGGATGAAGGACTCTCTGTCTTGACAGACTTTAAGGATGAAGGACTCTCTGTCTTGACAGACTTTAAGGATGAAGGACTCTCTGTCTTGACAGACTTTAAGGATGAAGGACTCTCTGTCTTAAAAGACTTTAAGGATGAAGGACTTCCTGTCTTGACAGACTTTAAGGATGAAGGACTTCCTGTCTTGAAAGACTTTAAGGATGAAGGACTCTCTGTCTTGAAAGACTTTAAGGATGAAGGACTTCCTGTCTTGACAGACTTTAAGGATGAAGGACTTCCTGTCTTGAAAGACTTTAAGGATGAAGGACTTCCTGTCTTGACAGACTTTAAGGATGAAGGACTCTCTGTCTTGACAGACTTTAAGGATGAAGGACTCTCTGTCTTGAAAGACTTTAAGGATGAAGGACTTCCTGTCTTGAAAGACTTTAAGGATGAAGGATTCTCTGTCTTGACAGACTTTAAGGATGAAGGACTTCCTGTCTTGAAAGACTTTAAGGATGAAGGACTTCCTGTCTTGAAAGACTTTAAGGATGAAGGATTCTCTGTCTTGACAGACTTTAAGGATGAAGGACTCTCTGTCTTGACAGACTTTAAGGATGAAGGACTCTCTGTCTTGAAAGACTTTAAGGATGAAGGACTTCCTGTCTTGAAAGACTTTAAGGATGAAGGATTCTCTGTCTTGAAAGACTTTAAGGATGAAGGACTTCCTGTCTTGAAAGACTTTAAGGATGAAGGACTTCCTGTCTTGAAAGACTTTAAGGATGAAGGATTCTCTGTCTTGACAGACTTTAAGGATGAAGGACTCTCTGTCTTGACAGACTTTAAGGATGAAGGACTCTCTGTCTTGACAGACTTTAAGGATGAAGGACTTCCTGTCTTGACAGACTTTAAGGATGAAGGACTTCCTGTCTTGAAAGACTTTAAGGATGAAGGACTCTCTGTCTTGACAGACTTTAAGGATGAAGGACTCTCTGTCTTGACAGACTTTAAGGATGAAGGACTTCCTGTCTTGAAAGACTTTAAGGATGAAGGACTTCCTGTCTTGAAAGACTTTAAGGATGAAGGACTTCCTGTCTTGACAGACTTTAAGGATGAAGGACTTCCTGTCTTGACAGACTTTAAGGATGAAGGACTTCCTGTCTTGACAGACTTTAAGAATGAAGGACTTCCTGTCTTGACAGACTTTAAGGATGAAGGACTCTCTGTCTTGACAGACTTTAAGGATGAAGGACTCTCTGTCTTGACAGACTTTAAGGATGAAGGACTTCCGACTTGACAGACTTTAAGGATGAAGGACTCTCTGTCTTGAAAGACTTTAAGGATGAAGGACTTCCTGTCTTGAAAGACTTTAAGGATGAAGGACTCTCTGTCTTGACAGACTTTAAGGATGAAGGACTTCCTGTCTTGACAGACTTTAAGGATGAAGGACTTCCTGTCTTGAAAGACTTTAAGGATGAAGGACTCTCTGTCTTGACAGACTTTAAGGATGAAGGACTCTCTGTCTTGAAAGACTTTAAGGATGAAGGACTCTCTGTCTTGACAGACTTTAAGGATGAAGGACTTCCTGTCTTGACAGACTTTAAGGATGAAGGACTCTCTGTCTTGACAGACTTTAAGGATGAAGGACTCTCTGTCTTGAAAGACTTTAAGGATGGAGGACTCTCTGTCTTGAAAGACTTTAAGGATGAAGGACTCTCTGTCTTGACAGACTTTAAGGATGAAGGACTCTCTGTCTTGACAGACTTTAAGGATGAAGGATTCTCTGTCTTGAAAGACTTTAAGGATGAAGGACTCTCTGTCTTGACAGACTTTAAGGATGAAGGACTTCCTGTCTTGACAGACTTTAAGGATGAAGGACTCCCTGTCTTGACAGACTTTAAGGATGAAGGACTTCCTGTCTTGAAAGACTTTAAGGATGAAGGACTCTCTGTCTTGACAGACTTTAAGGATGAAGGACTTCCTGTCTTGACAGACTTTAAGGATGAAGGACTCTCTGTCTTGAAAGACTTTAAGGATGAAGGACTTCCTGTCTTGACAGACTTTAAGGATGAAGGACTCCCTGTCTTGACAGACTTTAAGGATGAAGGACTCCCTGTCTTGACAGACTTTAAGGATGAAAGACTCTCTGTCTTGACAGACTTTAAGGATGAAGGACTCTCTGTCTTGACAGACTTTAAGGATGAAGGACTTCCTGTCTTGAAAGACTTTAAGGATGAAGGACTTCCTGTCTTGAAAGACTTTAAGGATGAAGGACTCTCTGTCTTGAAAGACTTTAAGGATGAAGGACTTCCTGTCTTGAAAGACTTTAAGGATGAAGGACTTCCTGTCTTGAAAGACTTTAAGGATGAAGGACTCTCTGTCTTGAAAGACTTTAAGGATGAAGGACTTCCTGTCTTGAAAGACTTTAAGGATGAAGGACTCTCTGTCTTGAAAGACTTTAAGGATGAAGGACTTCCTGTCTTGAAAGACTTTAAGGATGAAGGACTTCCTGTCTTGAAAGACTTTAAGGATGAAGGACTCTCTGTCTTGAAAGACTTTAAGGATGAAGGACTCTCTGTCTTGACAGACTTTAAGGATGAAGGACTCTCTGTCTTGACAGACTTTAAGGATGAAGGACTTCCTGTCTTGAAAGACTTTAAGGATGAAGGACTTCCTGTCTTGAAAGACTTTAAGGATGAAGGACTTCCTGTCTTGACAGACTTTAAGGATGAAGGACTTCCTGTCTTGAAAGACTTTAAGGATGAAGGACTTCCTGTCTTGAAAGACTTTAAGGATGAAGGACTTCCTGTCTTGACAGACTTTAAGGATGAAGGACTCTCTGTCTTGAAAGACTTTAAGGATGAAGGACTTCCTGTCTTGACAGACTTTAAGGATGAAGGACTTCCTGTCTTGAAAGACTTTAAGGATGAAGGACTCTCTGTCTTGACAGACTTTAAGGATGAAGGACTTCCTGTCTTGACAGACTTTAAGGATGAAGGACTTCCTGTCTTGACAGACTTTAAGGATGAAGGACTTCCTGTCTTGACAGACTTTAAGGATGAAGGATTCTCTGTCTTGAAAGACTTTAAGGATGAAGGACTTCCTGTCTTGAAAGACTTTAAGGATGAAGGACTTCCTGTCTTGACAGACTTTAAGGATGAAGGACTTCCTGTCTGGAAAGACTTTAAGGATGAAGGACTCTCTGTCTTGACAGACTTTAAGGATGAAGGACTCTCTGTCTTGAAAGACTTTAAGGATGAAGGACTCTCTGTCTTGAAAGACTTTAAGGATGAAGGACTTCCTGTCTTGAAAGACTTTAAGGATGAAGGACTCTCTGTCTTGAAAGACTTTAAGGATGAAGGACTTCCTGTCTTGAAAGACTTTAAGGATGAAGGACTTCCTGTCTTGACAGACTTTAAGGATGAAGGACTCTCTGTCTTGACAGACTTTAAGGATGAAGGACTTCCTGTCTTGACAGACTTTAAGGATGAAGGACTCTCTGTCTTGACAGACTTTAAGGATGAAGGACTCTCTGTCTTGACAGACTTTAAGGATGAAGGACTTCCTGTCTTGACAGACTTTAAGGATGAAGGACTTCCTGTCTTGACAGACTTTAAGGATGAAGGACTTCCTGTCTTGACAGACTTTAAGGATGAAGGACTCTCTGTCTTGACAGACTTTAAGGATGAAGGACTTCCTGTCTTGAAAGACTTTAAGGATGAAGGACTTCCTGTCTTGAAAGACTTTAAGGATGAAGGACTTCCTGTCTTGACAGACTTTAAGGATGAAGGACTCTCTGTCTTGAAAGACTTTAAGGATGAAGGACTTCCTGTCTTGAAAGACTTTAAGGATGAAGGACTCTCTGTCTTGAAAGACTTTAAGGATGAAGGACTCTCTGTCTTGAAAGACTTTAAGGATGAAGGACTTCCTGTCTTGAAAGACTTTAAGGATGAAGGACTTCCTGTCTTGAAAGACTTTAAGGATGAAGGACTTCCTGTCTTGAAAGACTTTAAGGATGAAGGACTTCCTGTCTTGAAAGACTTTAAGGATGAAGGACTCTCTGTCTTGAAAGACTTTAAGGATGAAGGACTCTCTGTCTTGAAAGACTTTAAGGATGAAGGACTCTCTGTCTTGAAAGACTTTAAGGATGAAGGACTTCCTGTCTTGAAAGACTTTAAGGATGAAGGACTTCCTGTCTTGACAGACTTTAAGGATGAAGGACTCTCTGTCTTGACAGACTTTAAGGATGAAGGACTCTCTGTCTTGACAGACTTTAAGGATGAAGGACTCTCTGTCTTGACAGACTTTAAGGATGAAGGACTTCCTGTCTTGAAAGACTTTAAGGATGAAGGACTTCCTGTCTTGAAAGACTTTAAGGATGAAGGACTTCCTGTCTTGAAAGACTTTAAGGATGAAGGACTTCCTGTCTTGACAGACTTTAAGGATGAAGGACTTCCTTTCTTGACAGACTTTAAAGATGAAGGACTCTCTGTCTTGACAGACTTTAAGGATGAAGGACTTCCTGTCTTGACAGACTTTAAGGATGAAGGACTCTCTGTCTTGAAAGACTTTAAGGATGAAGGACTCTCTGTCTTGAAAGACTTTAAGGATGAAGGACTTCCTGTCTTGACAGACTTTAAGGATGAAGGACTCTCTGTCTTGACAGACACAAAGGTAGAAGGATCAACTCTCTGTCTTGAGAGACACAGGTTTAAGGACTTCCTGCAATGAGTGGGGATAGTTTCTTTGTTTAGGGGACAATTCTAAAAAGTTAAGAATAGACCTACTACAATGTACATGTATATCCGGCTGTACATCTGTATTGTAAGTTGCGAATAATGTGACGCCTGCATGTAGACACGATTGTTCTTTTGTGTTTTCAACAAATAGGACATGGAAAAGCAAAATCTACATGGTCTACTGCCCCAATTGCATCACTTTAGAAAGTTTTTGTTTCCTTTCTTTCTTGTCCTTCAGTTTCAAGCAGTGTCTCCTTAGCTGGCCTCCACCGTCATATAACCCACAGTCGTACGTTACCAAGATTTTCAACCCAAACAAACAAACAATTCATTCCCCCCCCTGATATTTCATAATGGAATATTCTGTTTTGAACAATAAATTGGAAGAGTTCAAATGTGTTTATGGGTAAAGTTAAACAGTTCTGCAAAATGTAAAGAAAAATACATGTTATTTTACAGTATTGTGCACAAAAGGTACAATATGGAATAATAATATATGTATTTGTATGATTTACAGGTGGGAAGGCGAAAAATGGGGCTCCCATCATGACGTTTCCTGAAAACCCTCAGCAGCCTGATATTACAGACGGTGACTACAAGAAAATAGTACACTACCTCTCCTGCATACCACCGTAAGTAAAAAAGTAGTTCCCTCTTTGTATTCATACTCGATCCTGAAGCTATCCAGATTGTTTCGTGGTACAAACTTCTAATGGTAATCCTGAATTCACAAATATCGCACAAACATAATTATATAGATTTTAAAATTTGTTTTATTCATTTTTGTGGATCAATAGTTACAATGAAAACAATGACAATTTATATACAATAAACATGCCATATGTTGTACAGAAGTCCTTATCCCCTGTTTTATTAAGATCAAATGATTTCATCCCATACCCATTAACCCTCCCTCATTACGAGGGAGACTCCTTGATTTTGACCAAAATTTACCTCATCCAAGTCCAAACTCAAAATCTACATCCTGTGGTCAAATGATCTCCTAGTTACTACAGGGTATGTGTATATATATAATGACCACAACAGGTGTGTCTGGATCAAATGAATTATACTTTTCGAAGTTATTTTGATACATAAAATGGGAAGGACAAATTGAGTTTCATTCGCATTTCGCGCACTCTCTCCCTCATTGGAGGTTTCAAAGGTTAACACCTATGTTATCCAAAAAAATGAAAATAATGCACACCCAATTATTTCTGTAGCTAAAATGTATCGATCTATAAAGATATTGATGACATTTCAAAATCGCCTTTGGGGTAGTATAATACTCGCATCAGTATCATAGTAATATATTACACTGGCACTGAATAAATAAAATTATATGAAAATATCCTCAAACAAAGCGTTCGATGCTGTACAGAATTCTCTGACAATAGATTGTCTAGTGTCGGTGTGACGAGATTGTCTGTGTATCATATGTCCACTATAGTGGTCATTACGACGCTGTTGTGATGCTCCATCAGGCTTGTACAATGCATCAGTTGTCTCATGCCAACAGGCTTCGCTGCGTTGTTATGTTGAAAATTGTTTCCAGTTTTGTTTTGATGAAAAAGAAAATGTCTATAGTTTCACAGTCTGTGTTTGTTTTCTGTCCGATGGACTATAATCTAAAATCAATGTCACTTGTAGAGACTATAGATTTTTCCTGTGTGAAATATTTGCATGAAAAAATATATTTAATCACATGGATGTTTGATGCATAACTGCAATCTACAACAAGCTTGGAAATAATTCGGTACAATTTGCAGGTCATTTATCATTAAAATTTGAGAGAAAAAATCAGATATGTTTTAAAAGGGTTTTTTGCTTTTGTTGCTTTAACAGTATTCACCCCTGAACTTTAATAATGAACTATTCCAACCTTTGAATAGGAGGAGTTCAAATGTGACTTTAGGGGTGAATGAGTTCAAGAATCCCCTAAAACTGCCAAACATTATAAAAATACACTGGATGCCTTTTTTCCGAATTTTTTGTAAAAAAAAAAATCTCAACATCAATGTTAAAAGCAAAAAAAACAAAATGTGCCTAAGGATTCAAACCCATCACCTCTGTTTGATGTACAGTCACTCTCACCAATAGGGTTTCTGATTTTACTTTGACCCAATTACATGCAGTCACACTACAAAGTTACTGGGTAGCCATAAGGGATTCAAGGGGAGGTTACTCTATAAAAGAAAGGTGCATGTTTTAGTATTTTAACTTCATTTTCAAGTGTTATCTGACCCATCGAATCCCACGTAGGGCAGTTGCCAGGTCGGTGGTTTTTCTCCAGGTACTCCGGCTTTCCTCCACCAACAAAACCTGGCACGTCCTTGAATGACCCTGGCTGTTAATAGGACGTTAAACAAAATAAACCAAGCCAAACCCATCAGAAAGGACACACCCAGACTCTGGCAGTTATTTACATCTATAAACAATTGGTTATTGATTGATGAAAATAGCACCAAACATCCTGTCCATTCCGGTATACTGATTTTACCACATTATGAGCTTAAAACAAAAACATAGAGCTGCCAACAGCGTGCAGAAAGTCATTAGTTATGTGAAAATAGGTCAAAAGATTGTGTCCACTGAGGGAGAATTAATAAGAGTGTATTGATTTTGTATAAAATGTATGTTTATCAATAATTAACTTGTCTCTGTAATTTGAACCCTATATTGTCTGGGTTTTGATGTGACTTTCAGAATTTTAACATTGGTTGGCAGGACTTTTGCTATCTATATGAAAGGATCAGGAGTGATGGCCATAGTGGTGCTGTTTAGTTTTCAGTTATCTCCCCTTCTTTAAAAAGCCAACATACTGTAGTTCGAAAGAAAGGATTACCAGACTTCATCAAATGTGAATTTTCAGAGAAAATCTAAATAAAATTTTCTGAGATTCCTCATTCCATTTTATTCACCCCTGATATTTCATAATGAACTGTCCCACCTGTGGAATTGGAAGAGTTCAAATGCATTTTCAGGGTTGGATTTATAAGTTAATGTTCAACAGTTTCTTAACATAGGTTTAGTTAGTGTGAAAATACTTACAGAATTTGAACATTGGAGCTACAGCATACATTTACTCCTGAGGGAGGGAGGGGTGGCTACTGTAGTTTTTCGGCAAGTTTTTTTTTCCAGACAGTGTTGGATTATCACACTCAATACAGTATAAATTAAATTATAAGGTTGTTTTGGAGGAGCTCAAATCTGTCTTCAGGGGGTGAATCTGCTAAACAATTTCCTGAAGTTTTCTGTGTAACTGTTTTAGACTTCATGAGACAGAGCTGGGGTTCGTGATCGTGTTGGACAGACGACAGGCGGGATGGAGTTCCGTAAAGTCTCTGCTACTCAAAATGTCTGTAAGTATCTGCTGTTTATTTATATTCACTGTAGCTAAATCTTTTGTCTTTTTTTTGTCCTCATTTTTCATAAGTCAACTTAGGTAAACAAGAAAACATACATTGTAGTAATAAAAAGGGAAATGCAGAATTAAAAACAGGCAAAAATTGATTTCAGGGACAATTAAAGGGTAAAGGGTGAAAGTTTGTCTGGATGAAAATTTCTCGATAGACAACAAAAGCTGCAATAATTTGGCACAGAAGAAGTTGACATTATTGAATTATTTTAAATTAAAAAAAAAATTAATGACAAAATTGTGATTTGATAAATCTTTCTTACATATATAGTGTACATATTATATAAAGCAATATCACCTAATGGCAGGGTTTTCCCTGACGCACAAAGACCTGCATTTTAAAACTGTCAAAGGACTCCCCAAATTGATGAAGTTTTACTATATATCATTTATGATGGGAGTCCCAGGACTCCTAAATTTATCCCAGGGAAAACTTGATCTGCCTTATGGTAATTTTTGAAAAGGTTTCCATCACTAGATTATAATAGATTATAGCCTTGAAGCAGATTTCTTTACTTACATAATAAAATATCATGTATATATTTTAATGCTATTTGCACTGTTTCAGGACTTTTTCCCCAAGCACTTGCAGGTTGTCTTCTTGCTCCAACCACACGGCTTCTTCCAAAGGGCATTTGCTGATATGCGGTCAAAATTTGTCAAAGAGGAACTAGAGTTCAAGGTCAGATGGTCTTTCGTAATTAATCCTAATTGACTAATTATCAGATTTCTGCATGACTTTCCAAAGGGCATTTGCTGATATGAGGTCAAAAGTTGTCAAAGAGGACCTAGATTTCTGCATGACTTTCAAAACCAATAGTGACCTGGGTCTGTATTAGTGAAACCAATCTCGTGCTCCACAATGGATTCTCTGCTCAAACCGACTTTCTTGGGACTCGCTTAAATCACGTCAAACGATCAAAAGTCTGATAAAAAATTCAAAACAGTTTCTGCTTTGAGTTTCTGTCAATGACTACTTAAATGAATTAAGAAGTAAAATTGTCTTATCAGTTCATAGGTGAAACAAGAAATTAAGCTTGAGCACAAAATCCATGCTCTAGCAATAGAAAGATTTCATGAATACAGGCTGGTTTCTCTCTATGTGAGAAATTTTGTTGGAAATGGAATCATTTTTAGCTCACCTGGACCGAAGGTCCGGTGAGCTTATGCCATGGCGCAGCGTCCGTCGTCCGTCGTCCGTCCGTCGTCTGTCAACATTTGCTTCAAATCGCTACTAGTCAAAAAGTCCTGATTGGATTTTAACCAAATTTGGTCAGAAACATCCTTGGGCGAAGGGGAACAGATTTTGCATAAATGGTGACTCTGACCCCCAAAGGGCCAGAGGGGCGGGGCCCAATAGGGGAAATAGAGGTAATTCTTTAAATCTCTTCTTGTCTTAAAGTTATGAATAGATTTTGTCCAAATTTGGTCAGAAACATTCTTGGGGGAAGGGGAACAAATTTTGCATAAATGGTGACTCTGACCCCTAAGGGGCCAGAGGGGCGTGGCCCAATAGGGGAAATAGAAGTAATTCCTTTAAATCTCTTCTTGTCATAAAGTTATGAATAGATTTTGTCCAAATTTGGTCAGAAACATCGTTGGGGGAAGGGGAACAGATTTTGCATAAATGGTGACACTGACACCGAAGGGGCCAGAGGGGCGGGGCCCAATAGCGAAAATAGAAGTAATTCCTTTAAATCTCTTCTTGTCTTAAAGTTATGAATAGATTTTGTCCAAATTTGGTCAGAAACATTCTTGGGGGAAGGGGAACAAATTTTGCATAAATGGTGACTCTGACCCCTAAGGGGCCAGAGGGGCGTGGCCCAATATGGGAAATAGAGGTAATTCCTTTAAATCTCTTCTTGTCATAAAGTTATGAATAGGTTTTGTCCAAATTTGGTCAGAAACATCGTTGGGGGAAGGGGAACAAATTTTGCATAAATGGTGACTCTTACCCCTAAGGGGCCATTTTGACGACTTTAGGGTTACAAGAGATTAATTCCAGGTGAGCGATGCAGGCCCATTGGGCCTCTTGTTAAATATGCGCTCTAAATAATTAATGCCTCGAATGAGATATCCTTTTCATTGCCGGTTACAAAAACAGCCTTTTAATATATTAATCTTCAGAAAAAAAAATAATAAATAAAAAAATTAAACAAAATTTAAATAAAAAAGTGATAAAAAATTAGCATCAGGATAATATTTCAAAACAGGATTTTTACAATATATATGAGAATACATTAGCTAGTAATATTGAACAAGTGGCCTTTAAAAGGTAAAAATGAAGATTATGTTTCCCTGCATGCTGTTCACACATAGTCGATACAAACACTAAATCCTGTTATGTACTTTGATTTGCTCCCATCTATATTCAAACTGTTTCCCAATTTTCTGCTGAATAATAGGAAACCATTGAATAAAATACAGTTAAGTCTGAATCAAATGATGCAGTCAAACCCTCAGACAGTTAGTGTGCTGTAACCATGACGACAAAAATCAATATGGAAAGAGACATTCAATGATTTAGTTAAAGCTTGCCTACAATTTAGAAAACATACATCATTTTCGCTATCCCATAATATGACATTAAGTGTGTGGATCAATGTAAACTACACTGAGTCATGCAATCGGAAAAACTGTAAAACGAAAAGAAAAAAAACGGAAAGAAAAATATTGAATGAAAATATTGTTAAGATAAATACAGGAATTTAAAGTTGCCCTCGCGTCCTGTTTGATTTCAAGGCTCACTAAAATGTAATTACATTTGTTCGGTAAGGATAGGCCTCCATCACACTAAGTCAATCTTTTCCCATCTCAAGTTGTGAAATAAAAACATTTTGTTGCCATCTTAATGGGGTTGTTCTAGTGTAGTCGTCTCCCTTGATAATAACATGAACGGTACAGCAATCCGAACTTCTCGACTGTATCCGTGGTTACAACACTTAAATGTCGAATTGTAGGTTGAGATTATTATATGATGGTATCAATCCTGCTATGTAAGCATCAGTTCTTGAAGATATTTATTTTTATTTCCCGGTGTCAAATGTCCCTATTTCACAGAGATTTTGGTTTTGAAGTGATCTGGCCGAGCAATAAATAGTGTATTTGTTTGAGATAAAAACTCCACAGATACTTCAATGGATATTTTGAAAAGGTAGCGAAGTTTCCTTACAAAATAAAATGTCTGATTTCCTGTCACTTAATCATCATGCGTTCAGCTTGTAGTTTGTAGCATTTTAGACAGATTCCATGTTGGTAAAGTTGAATTTTTTTTTTCAAAATTCTGATATTTACAGATATTATTCAGAAAAATCAAAGTAAGCAACGATCTAGATGGGAGTCCAATTGATGACAAATATTTTCAATAATTCTATTCTAGTTGCTTAATAGGAGATAAATCGATATACTGTACATAGTCAAACCACATTGTCTTAATTCACTCACAATACAGGAAGACCCTGATGAACTTGAATACTCCGATAACTCAAAGATTTCCCACGGCAGAATATGAAAGTTTGTTAGCAATAACAATGTGTGTTATAAGACTGCTACAATATTTGCTAAAACGTTCATTACTTATATTTACAGTTTGATAGAATAATTGTCCTTTTTTAGTTATTTCAAACAGTTTTTGAATAGCAAATCAAGGAAAGGCAACAATGAAATTAGCGAATGTTAATTGTTACAGTCTTAATTATAACAATCAACATTCGCCTTTGTAATGCATTAAAATACAATGGACAGATGCAGAGAAAATATAAATATGTAGGCTATAATAAGTATCAGTTGCTGTTGTGGAAGAGGAATGTTCCAAGAATTTGAAGAGTTTCTGTCAAATCATAATTAAATATCCTTATTCGAATGCAATCAATTTATTAATTTTATGATGTTGAATATTATAATTGTAAATGAAAAACAAAATATTTAAATATGTTTCTATCAAGTTTCCTTAATGAGTTGTTCATGTTTCTGATTGGTTGATTTACCAGGTTGTGATGTGTAACGACCCCAACCAGATGTTTGAATACATTGACCCCAGTCAGCTGACCAAAGAGGTCGGGGGTCAATTGGAATATGACGCTAATGAATGGACTCAGCATCGAGCTGTAAGTTATATATAGATATTGTATTATATTATGTAATGTGATGTGTACATTTGATTTAATATTAAAAACTACTATGTTAATTCATTCACCCCTAAAGACACATTTGAACTCTTCCAATTCAAATGTGTTGATAATAATAATAATAACAGTAACAATTTGTGGTTCTTGTATACTGTTTTATCACAATCACAATTGCTCGCCTCAATTAAAGCGGTTCACAAATTATTATCTGTGGTTATAGGGCCTATAGCAACCAGCCAATAGCTTTCTCAACTCTCTGGGGAGCATACAACCATGGCAGTGCTGCCATTTTGGCACTCTGGCTATAGCATATTCTACATTTTCTAGCACTGCAAGCCCAACCACATACTCTTTTACAGCTGAGTAGACTGAAACAAGAGGAATGAAGTTTCTTGCGTAAGGATACAACGCAAGTGCCATCAGGCTTTGACTCAAACTCGCAACCCTGCGATCACTAGCCTGGTGTACAAGTCCTACCACCAGACCACCATGCCTCTGTGCCCCTTTCTATCCACGATACATTAAAACACATCGTGTTATACTGTGCTTTGCTCAGTGCAATTGTTAGACTGTTTTGGTGGCATATTGGATCTAGGGTTTCCTGAGTGCATTTGTCTGTCACGTGAAGGAATCAATATCAACATCACGGAGATTTTCCATTGAGAATAAACAAAAATGTTCTCTCCAAGTTTATATTATGTCATAAAACACCAGTTAATATTCATCAGAATATTAAATCTATAGGAAAATGAAATAAAGGCAATAATTCATATTTCTTAAATTCCTGAAGTTTTGATGTTTTATTGAGAAAATGCATGGCTATGGCAGTTTATCTAGTAAAAACGGAATAGAATCTGTCAATGATATTTGTGTAAATTTGATTGATGTGAATAAAAACGCTGACACAGTGACATAACTTTAATTAAAATTACGGAAAGACTCGCTATAACAGACTAGATATCTAGAGCCGATACGATGTTGTGACGGTCGTAAAACGGCTTCACAGCCATCCTGCCATGACAGACTCGATCAATACACGATTGTGTGGGATCTTGTAGCGTTATTAGAAAATAATGGTGCTTTACGTGTGTATGACTTCATTGTAAAATGTCAGTTACTTCCATGACAGTTAATTTAGTGTCAATTCTTTCTAATTTGTCTTAATCTGCGTAATCTGAAAATGAAAGGGCCTACAATTATGTTTTAATGACTATAATAATAATTTCATTCCAACAAATTATATTCAAAGATTGTACAAGGCTCAGGGTAATGATATTAAACCTGTAGCATACTGGGATGAAGTGCTACCAGGTTTGTTCAAATGAATGACCTTGAGCTACTGTAAAGGTCACATGGGTCAAATGTGTTAAAATCTTCAAGCCACTTCACTATATAACTGAAAGGCTCAAGATACTGATATTAAACCTGAAGCATGCTTGATGAAGTGCTATCAAGTTTGTTCAAACAATTGACCTTGACATCCCTTCAATGTCACAGAGGTCAAGCATGTTTCAAATTTTCAAAGAACTTGGTTTGGATAACCAAAAAACTCAGGGTACCAAGTACCTGTAGCATAATAGGTTTAAAGGATCCCTGTTTATTAAATGAATACCTTTTACTGCTCTGACGATTACAAGGATCAAATGTGTTATTTCAAGATTCTTCTTTGCAATTAACAATACAGGTCTTGGTTATCATATATTATGTGGTAGCATGTTCATGTGTTGGAAGTTGACTTAAGATGTGCAGAAGAAGTTGACATAAGACCAGATGAGTGATTGAGGTCCTTTAGGCCTCTTTGTTTTCTAATCCATAAATGCTGAAGTCAAATACTTTTCATAGATTAACGGGCCTTTGCCCTAACTTCCCTTCATGATTGAGAAAATGGTTTCCACTGAGAGACAATGAATGTGTTGAAATATGAATATTGCCCAATTTCATTTTATGACCCTATGAACCCAACTGCCTCCATTCAAAATGGCCGTGGTGGTCGAGTGGTTCAGGTGTTCCGACATTCTACCACTAGCCCTCCACCTCTGGGTTTCGAGTTCGAATCCCACGTGGGGCAGTTGCCAGGTACTGACTGTTAGTTGGTGGTTTTTCACCGGGTACTCAGTCGGTGGTTTTTCACCGGGTACTCCGGCTTTCCTCCACCTCCAAAATCTGGCACGACTCCTTAAATGACCATGGCCGTTAATAGGACGTTAAACAAAATAAACCAAACCAACAGCCTCCATTCAAGGGCTACAAAAGTGTTAAAATATTTTTGCATAAATTTCAAAACTAGACTGTAAGGCCCAATGAGCCTCTTTTGCATGTTTAGTATTAAAAATTTGAAATCAGCTGTGAAATTCTACTAGACCTGGTAGTTTAATAAGAGAAGTTTCAAGCTCTTTTCAAATACCTTACATTTGTTTCTTTAACATGTCAAATGTAATAGATTGAGCAAGGGAGATAACTCTGTTGTTCTTATTCCATCAACGTTTCTTGCCTTTCTGTGAACTTCTTCACCCCAGAAGACACATTTGAACTCCTCCATTCAGAAATGGGAATAGTTCATTTTAAAATTCCAGGGGTGAATGAGCTAAAGAATGCAAAAAAAAATGACACAGTATCAACTAGCTGGTACTGTACAGTTAAATAGCAGATACTGTTAGAAATAAGAAAGACAAATATTTACATTGTTGAAAAGAATCTAATTCCACATCCACACAGATAGGAAGAATATCAATCGATAATTAAACATAATATTGATGATATTAAACAAAATAATGTATCAATTTTTCAAGCAAAAAAAACAAAAACCAAAATGTAAAATTGCAGTAATTTTTTCCAGAAGTTGCCTTTCAATTCTTTGCTCCTTAAAATTGGGGATTTTTTATGAAAACATGTTGGGAATTCGCCAATTTTTTCTGGAGGGAAACAATTATAGGGATATATATATAATCTACGCATACGTGTATTTAATGAGGCTGCCGTGACGTGATTGGCTTATTACTTTCAGCACAATATCTTTTGAAGGAATGATAAGATTTTGATGAAACTTACTTCGTAGACTTACAACCTAAACCTGTTGCTCAAGTTGATTATCAGCATATTCCGTACATTTTATATTCTGCCCCAAATGTTATTGTAGAAAAACCTGAGATGAAAAAAAAATAAGTATTATGATAATTCATATATCTGCATATCTAGATTGAAAGTAGACGGAACCTTTAATTATAAATTAATTTTCATTTTAGGCTGTTGAAAAGTTTTCAACAAACACTGAGAAACTTGCTACGGCCATTGCTGTTCTGGTGAAGAAATTCCAAGAAATGGAGGTTCCGAACGATGTGAAAGGAACGGAAGCACTCATCCACGACCACATAATGGGTCGGAAAGAAATAATCAATGACCTTATGTCCTCCGACGATCACGGCAAGACCATTCTGAGCTGTATAAAGGGAGACAACCCACGCACACCTATGATACATCAAACGCATGTGCTTAATCTAGAAAGGTACATTAATTGATGTCTTATTACTGATTTTTTATAGGCACAAATATTTTGTGAATGTTTAATGAGATTTTACAACTAATGCCTATGTTGTTGCTTTTACATTTACTTAAAAATTTGTTTCAAAACAAAAGGAAAAAAAACTGTATCAAAGTTATGTTGAAAAATTAGTTCATTGCCAGCATTAACACAGTTACCCCTTAAAACACTTTTGAACTCTTCCAATTCAAAGGTTGGATGAGTTCATTATAAACTTCAGGGGTGAATCAGTTTGCAGCCAGTTAGGATTGTTACATAACAATTTATAAAGGCCTCACACTGGAGATGGGGATGGTATATTTAGTTATCATCTTGTCAGAAAAAACTTTATTGATAAGACATTATGTGTATACTTCTGAATTTTTTTTGTTAATAAGTATAAGATAAATCACTTTTTCTCAAAAGAAAGACAACATACCAATAGTATGATTTCATGAACAGTCTGTTATGAATAGCATTTTTACCACATTCACCCTGGAAGTCACATTTGAACTCTTCCAAATCAAAGGTTGGAATATTTCATTATGAAATTTCAAGGCTGAATGTTCAACTGTTTCAGGGCACTAATTTTCTTTTGTTTGTACACTTACTTGTATACTTTGTCCTGTCAATAACCGTTATACTTATATTGGACATATAAAAAATTGTCCCCTATAAATGAGTATACAGTAAAATAAATAAAAAATAAAAGGTTGATTCCGGGAATGCAGATATTTCACACACAAGATAATTTTGCTTGTACAATTATGACAAGATTATCAACTATCAATATAATTTTGTTGACATTAATTATTAATATATTTTGTTAATTTTCAGATTACTGATGCAGCTAGAAGAGACAAAATCAAACTTCGAGAGATTCTGGGAAGTTCACGAAAAACGTTTAAAACAGTCGCTACAGCTACGACAGTTTGAAGAAGAATTTAAACTGGTATGAATAAGTTTTCAAGTTGTAATCATTTTGAAAATATATGAACTTGCACAATTTTTCCGTTTCATATAAGATTTATATGAAAGGAGTCAAGGGATTAGTTTCATAAATTTCATTTGAAATGAACACGAATGTATGAGTAAGATCCTTTTTATCACATCATTTTGTGGCATTTCTTCATGTACTGAAACTTACAACCATCAATCACAGGGTGGTTAGGTCATATAATATGCAATAACAGTGTCATTGGTATTTTCACTGGATAACAGTACATTATGAGACAAAACACCTCTGAATATGCGAACATTGAACATACAAAAATCTTCTTGATTATTTTACTGGATATGCGTTTCTCATGATTATACCACCGCAACGAAGTTAGAAGTTAAGTTAAGGGGGGGGGGGGGGGGGGGTTACTGGAATCACCCTGTCTGTCTATCGTCCGCAGTTACTTGTCTGGAGATCTCCTTAACTACCTGGCGGATTTTGATGAAACTTCACATGAATGATCATGATCAGTATATCATGTAGTTGTGCATCAACATTACTATTTCAGATTTCGTCCTCTTTTTAGGGAGTTTTGACTTTTTTCCCACACTTACAGTGCAATTTTACTTTGGAAATTTCATTTAAATGGTATGACCGACATTGCAGACCCTTGTCTAACACCAGTAGACATTAAAAAAAAAAACCAAAAAATGTTTAATTCTCTTTGGATGTCAGTGGGTCTGCATTCATGTCACACTGATATATATCCTGTTCAAATTTCAGCTGATATCTCATATTTAATTTCTTTTTAAGGGAGATATGTCCCTTGATGCAAAATAACTTGTCCAGAAAATCTGTCTTAACCTATAGTACAGACTATCATTTCATTGAAGCTTCACATGGAATGATCAGTATTTTATGCACAACTGCATTTTAATTCGACTCCTTTTAAGGGAGTTATGGGCGTTTATGGGAAAAACTTGTCTGGATAGATTTTAATGAAACTTCACATGAATGATAGTTGTGCATCAGCATTTTAAATTCAGATTTCGACTTCTTTAACTCTTTCCGTACCGTGAGTCCGGTCCGTATTCCGTACCGGAAGTCATTACTAGGCTCACCCCCAGACGTTTCGGCCAAAATGGCGGCTCTTTGCTGTGTTTTCGTAGTGAATATTAAGCCGAAATAATGCAGGTAAATGTAAACCAATGTTCTTTTCGGTGCTTCTATAGTTAGAAGATATACAGAGCTTTATTTTCATAGGAATATGTTTGTTAGATGTGGTACCGCTATGTATAGCTAAAGCATTCGCCGCCATGATGTTTACATTGGTGATGACACTGAGCAGTATCTCGCGGGAAATTCAAACTAAATGGGTTACTCAAATGACAAAAATGGGTACTTAACTCCTATCAAATTGTTTGTTATAAACTGACGCAGTCGATTTTGTGTAAAATGTTATTGGTAAACTCATCTGTCGGCTGCTATACCCAGCTAATCAAAAAGTATGTAACGTCAAATAGGTTGTCGTCTGTATACGACAATGGGGAGGAGACGTCACGTTTTTTTGTCGTCTGTATACGACAACGGGGAGGAGACGTCACGTTTTTTTGTCGTCTGTATACGACAACGGTACGGAAAGAGTTAAGGGAGTTACATCCCTTCATGTGAAATAACTTTTTGGAGTCTCTTCATCAATGAGAAATACAAGATGAAGAATTTCGAAAGAAAATTCCAATTTCTGTAAGTTGATCTTAAAGGTCAGTATAGGATTTTAAACTACCAGTATCTGCATGGGTTATTTGTTATCCTACAGATGACAGTTCTAGTTCAGTCAAATAACAAATGCTTTCAAACTAGATTTTAAGGCTATACAGAGTTAGCTAGACTTTCCGGTGTTTTATTGCGATGATATTTTCGTAATTCACAGTTCCAGTACAGCTACGATCATCGGATGGAGGAGCTAGAAAAGGCGATGACGGATATCGGAGAGACGGTACAGCAGGTGGAGACCCTCATCCAGAACTTCCAAACGTTTGAAGAGCAGGCCAAGGTAGGTAACTCTGTCAAATGTCCTCTGTTCACCATGTTTATCTCATCACAGCAGCTGAACCATCTGGTACATGATTCGTTACGTAGATTTAGCTGAAGGGATTTTATCTTCAACACAACTAGACCTACTAAAGTGATCCTTGGTTTGACTCTTGAAACTGAGGTTACTGTTCAGAAAAAATGTTGAGCTCAGCTATAGGCCTTTCCCGAAAGTGTTGTTATTCCCCTTGATAGGCCACAATGGATACAAGATGGACTTCCAGGAAGTGTTTTAGTGATGATTTGGTGCCATTATGTCGTCATACTTACATGGCGTAAATTTGTTTCAAAAACACTTTCCAGTGAAACCATGATACGGCAAACAAGGGAGATAACAATATATTTGAGATAAGCCTATAACATAAAATTGTTCCAACATTATAAATGTGAAATAAATGCCCTACTATGATAATGATCACAATCTTTATCCATTCTCTTTTGTCCTGTGGTAGGAAAAAGAAAAATGGGAATATATTTTGTGCATTGCTATTGTTTCCAAAGTGAACACATATTTCTATATAATTATGTGATTGTCATTTCATTATGGCAAACACCAGGCATTTCATGTTTAATTTGCAGAGAATATGCTGATTCATAGATTGATATTACCTCAAGCCACTTGTGTAACTGGCAAAACCCCTCTGATAAAGGTTTGACAAATTTAACACCCCTTTGAGTGCAGATCTTCAAAGTTTTCCTTCCGAGGGAGAAAGTTTTAAAATGTTTTCTCTCCTGACAGAGAGTTTTTCTGAATCTCATGCTCACTGAATTCAAGTTTTAAAATGTAATCTCACGTAGAACATTGAAAATCTTCTCCACTGTTTCAGAGAAGATAAATTTTTCCTTGTATGTGAAAGTCACACATTGTGTAGCAGAATGTTATCTGCTATACAAAAAAAAAGGAGACGAAAAAAAAAAAAGAATAAAAAAGAAACATTGAGCTACATTTAAGCATTAAAGTTTTATTTACATTGAAATATTTCAGATACATTCATTTTTTGGTACTGAATCTCACTGCTTGGTGCACAGAATTATGGGAGTGGAACAGCATTTTCACCCGTTGTCAGTAATAATATGACAAGGTTACCCATGCAGGGTGCTCTTCTGGGGGGGGGGGGGGGGGGGGGGAGGCTTCGGCAGTATATTTCAGTAAGGTAGCATTTTAAATAAGCGAAAGATCTGGACTATCATAAGCTAAGGCTTTCTCGAACATACCGCAGTCTCCACATGCTATCAACACATCCACATCGCATACACCGGAAGGCCTTACGTCCTTAAATGACCTGGCTGTTGATTGGAGGTAAAAATAATCAATCCAAACCAAACTTCAGATAAAAAAATTACGGTGTACCATTGAACATTGATTCCTAGTGGTTGTCAAAGTATAGAGGTGTATATTCAGCATTGTTCAACATTTTTCCTGTCAACGTTGTGTAGACTAATTCGTGGGGAGATGTATTTTTGTGTAGAATGTCAGTGAATTGGTATTCTAAGTCTCATATTGAGCAAGACCGGGGACTGTGGTGCGATTCTACAGGCTTGTCTCTGCTCCAGTTTTAGAAATAATGTGAAATGATCATACTATGTTTATTTTAGCCAATTAATTCTGACCTGATAAATCTTTGTTAATCTACGTAATGGGCAAAATATTGATTAATTTACTTGGTAACAGGACCTATACTAGATTAATACATTATTAGTTTTGCGGTAATGCCTTAGGTAATTGGCTGTGTGCCGATAAAAAAAAGAACTGCGGAAACCACCACAGATAGTCGACGGCTATATATATATGTGGGACATCGTAATGATGATGGTTGTACAAATGGCTTGTACACTTGTCAATAATTGTGACATTGGATATGATTTGTAGAAATTGTTTTCCAATATAGATTTAAACAAATTCAGGGGATGAGTTGGTATAGATATTTGTTAATGGAGTGATCGAGAGAGGTGGGGGATGGTTGGGCACAATATGTTTTTTTTTTTTTTTGAGAGGGAGGGAGAGAAAGACTCATAGGTTTATGATGAATTTTATAACACTTTTATAAAATGTGTTTCAAGGATTTGAGGAACATTTCACTCTATTAATAGCTTTGCTGAAGCATTTTTCATATTTTGCACTATAATCTTTGTGTATATACAGTATTTTTTTTTCTTATGAAAATATTTCTTTTTAAATTTTCCTAAAAATGCTTGTACAGACACGAAAACTTCATAACTTTTGAGGCCTACCTACTGTTTGAATTAAGGTTTAGCAGGACATTTGTCATTCTTCATCTAGATCTTTCAATGATTTAAGGGTGTATGCTAGCTATCATTGTATAATGTACACTGTTTCTCTTTTCATAATATATCAACATTTCATTTGCTCTCAGGTAATTACAGATGATAATCTGTTAAAAAGGGGAGATAACTTTAACACAAATGATGCATGTGTAAGGTAGCATATAACCTTAACTCAAATATACATTAGCTCTATAGCTAGATGTAGTTCAATTTATAATGATGTATATATGTATTATGAAAAGATCTTTATTTCTTTTGATAAAAAATAAGGGTCATGAAATGATCAGATAAAATTGATAAAATGTTTTTACGGTCAGATAAAAATCAGCTTTTACCTTGTATAGAATAAAAATAACTATGATGAAAGCATTTGTCAAAAATAACTGAAAGTATGTGTCATGCCTCAAATATGGCTAAAGTAGTTCTGAAACAATTGAACAGTGAAACAATGATACAGTATTCTAAATAATTTGCTAGAAACTTAACACTCGCATTTAAAAACGTTAAATATGTTTCAAAACCAATGAGCAATGCAAAATAGGAAAGCCTTTGTTTCGTATTCGTATCAACACAAACCGCATGACTGAAGAAAACAAATCAATTGTACTCATGTTTATCCGACCGGTTTAAGTGTAACTTCAAAATCAGCCAATTATATTTTTTCTTTCTTCCTTAAACGAAAATCAATTACTTGTTCTAAAGGTGTTTACGGTAAATGTTCTGAATACTTTTAAGAAAAAGATCATAAGAATTCTAAATAAAACACAGCATAATTGTGTTGTTTTTGTCTGACAAGTAAGTAAAGTGTATGTTTAATTGTTGTATAAGTGTTTTGTTTTTACATTTAGATATTTATGTAGTATAGGTACTGTTTATACCTCCCAGGTTGTCGATGATGATGAATAATTAAAAACCATCAATATTTGAGCATGTTTACCATTTAATGAAACCATGTGGGTATAGTCGATACCTGTCTGCTTTGTGAAATAACACAGTGGAGAAATGATATGTATCGAAGATGTTGTTTCGGCCTTTTATTGATAGTGCCGAGTGTTTGACAAAGATAAGTGTAATTTTAGCGGCTTCTTTGTCTACAATTTGGCGGGTAGCATCGTTTACACGTGGGAACCTATTTAAATAATTCTCAAGAAATGATTTTGACCAGATTTGATATACAGCAACGGATACTCCTGGTCGACTCACCCAGGCACTATAGTGATTATATATACCGGGTATTTGCAAATTTTGATTCCATGTTGGATTAATGCTGAGGAACAGAAAAGTTGAAATCCTACATATACGGAAGCTCACATTGTAAGCATTTTAACAACGTTTACAAAGAGGGTTCTCAAAAGTTGTTCCAAATTCAGATACTGAAGAAAATATCATGGTTCTTTGAAAAAAAGGGATTTTGGCATATTATTGATCATATGTGGCCAAGCGAAGAGAAAGTGTTGGGCCATCCACTTTGAGGGAAAAACTAACCAGTTGAATTTGATTTCCTGAATATGTTTAAATGTATGAGAATCTTACAATAGGTATGAAAAAAATTTAAAAGGATTTTTTTTTTATTATTTCTACCAGCGCAGTACAACACTTTTAAAGGGTTATTTCTCAATTTCTTCAGAAAAGAATTCTTATCTTAGTTCTGTGCTGTCTATTTTGAAAAGGATATAGACTTTATTATGATCAAGCCTTTACATAAATTCCTTTAATAAATGGAATTAATTAACTGCATTCTTCAGGTAGATCTGAGACCTTAATTGCCTACTGTCTGGGAATTTGCTGCATTTTTAAATCAACAAATTGATATGAAATTGATTTCAGTGTATATTTCAAACTGCACAGAGCACTAATTGGATTAAGATATATATGTGTGTGAAATGCAATATGACTTCATGATTAGAAGAATTTCTTCCAAACATGACAGCAATTAATACCGAAATGTATATTGGCTATATTTTTACCTAGTCTGTGGTGTATAGTCCATTTGACCTGGTCGTTTAAGCTTCGGGCTTGTCACAGCTTTCAACATGTATATAACACGTACCTACCAAAAGTGCTTTATGACAGAAAAATGTCACCCCAGGCCATATAGGACTTTATAAGTGAAAGACATGGCTGTTTTATGATTTCTTGACATGTGAACGTTTTTCGTAAAATTCTATCAGGAGAAATAACACATGGCTCTATCCATCAGAAACAGAGTGGTCAGTTTGTTGTCCCGAGCCGAAGACGGTCAAGGCACCTGAGACTATTTCAAAATTACATCAGAGTTTGGACGCATAATAGAGATTTAAATTGGATTTCTATAATACTGGACTTTGATATCGATGGAACACTGTTGGGTTGTTTACGCTTTTAAATAGGTGTCGGAAGATGAAATCGAACATTTCAAATGGTGTCAACAACAAAATTAATGGAACTGTAATGGAAATCAGTGATTAATCATCTTGTCAGAAGCTTCGGGTAAACATTTTTCAATTTGTAGCTTAACCTATTAAGATATTGAAAGGTGTTTTAGCGAGTATGAAGATTTTTAAGTGATATGAAAATCTTGGACAGACTTAAAATCGAAAGATTTATGCCACCTGGATATGTAAGATCTTCAAGATGAGTATTCAAGGATTATACAAGATCTTCAGGGATAGAAAGATCTTCAAGGAATATTAAAGAATTGAACAACTCAGATCTTCAAGGAATATTAAAGGATTAAACTTGGATCTTCAAGAAGGAAAAAAAAGATCTCCAATCAAGGAAGACAACTGATTATCTTCAAGGAATACAAAAATCATTAACGCACAAATATTTCATGCATGCAAAGAGGTTTAAGGATATTCGCAAAGCAAATGAAAGATCTGAGGCCATCCCAGGAATTGGACCAAAGGTTTAGGTAATGGGTAATTATAAATTAATGTAACAGCCATATCAGACTATACAATGCAGGTTACAGATGATCGATCGTAGCTCCGGGTGACAACGAGAAGAGATTCGCGACAAGACTTGTACACCTGTGCCAGGTAAATCTGAACTTGAATACATTACACATTTTTACCTAACAATTGTTAATTAGATTTCCATTAACAAGACATTGACGTTTTGTCAGAAAATATCGTGATGTGTTTAAACTGTTTTCTTCGTGGACAATTTCTGATCACAAAATCTATTACGTTTTGAATATTTCATTTTACGAATTTTATGTCGGTGCTGCTCAGTGTTCTGTGACGTCTTTGTAAAACGTTATTTGTCGTGTGAATTGGAGCTACAGCCAGAAAGGATGAAGGCAGGAATATTTCTGAAGCAACTGGATTCAATATGTCTTCATGCACTTCAAAATAGATTGTAGGATTTTACGCTGTTTGGGATCTTCCGAAATGAATTGAAGAGGATTCCTGCACGCAATGAAAATATATATATATGTGAAAGATACATGCAGTTACGAACGGTTGTTAGAAGCTTTTATTATTTTGTTATAAATAGATCAAGGACTATAACATATGTTATTAATATAGCAGTGAAGGAAAATTATTCTATTTGAATTTGAATTCAGTGGGATTTTTTACGAAAGATTCAACTTATCCTAGGATGTGAATATATTCAGAATGATGAAATGCTAATTGGACAGTTTCCCTTTGGAATGTGTACCATTTAATGAAACCATGTGGGTATAGTCGATACCTGTCTGCTTTGTGAAATAACACAGTGGAGAAATGATATGTATCGAAGATGTTGTTTCGGCCTTTTATTGATAGTGCCGAGTGTTTGACAAAGATAAGTGTAATTTTAGCGGCTTCTTTGTCTACAATTTGGCGGGTAGCATCGTTTACACGTGGGAACCTATTTAAATAATTCTCAAGAAATGATTTTGACCAGATTTGATATACAGCAACGGATACTCCTGGTCGACTCACCCAGGCACTATAGTGATTATATATACCGGGTATTTGCAAATTTTGATTCCATGTTGGATTAATGCTGAGGAACAGAAAAGTTGAAATCCTACATATACGGAAGCTCACATTGTAAGCATTTTAACAACGTTTACAAAGAGGGTTCTCAAAAGTTGTTCCAAATTCAGATACTGAAGAAAATATCATGGTTCTTTGAAAAAAAGGGATTTTGGCATATTATTGATCATATGTGGCCAAGCGAAGAGAAAGTGTTGGGCCATCCACTTTGAGGGAAAAACTAACCAGTTGAATTTGATTTCCTGAATATGTTTAAATGTATGAGAATCTTACAATAGGTATGAAAAAAATTTAAAAGGATTTTTTTTTTATTATTTCTACCAGCGCAGTACAACACTTTTAAAGGGTTATTTCTCAATTTCTTCAGAAAAGAATTCTTATCTTAGTTCTGTGCTGTCTATTTTGAAAAGGATATAGACTTTATTATGATCAAGCCTTTACATAAATTCCTTTAATAAATGGAATTAATTAACTGCATTCTTCAGGTAGATCTGAGACCTTAATTGCCTACTGTCTGGGAATTTGCTGCATTTTTAAATCAACAAATTGATATGAAATTGATTTCAGTGTATATTTCAAACTGCACAGAGCACTAATTGGATTAAGATATATATGTGTGTGAAATGCAATATGACTTCATGATTAGAAGAATTTCTTCCAAACATGACAGCAATTAATACCGAAATGTATATTGGCTATATTTTTACCTAGTCTGTGGTGTATAGTCCATTTGACCTGGTCGTTTAAGCTTCGGGCTTGTCACAGCTTTCAACATGTATATAACACGTACCTACCAAAAGTGCTTTATGACAGAAAAATGTCACCCCAGGCCATATAGGACTTTATAAGTGAAAGACATGGCTGTTTTATGATTTCTTGACATGTGAACGTTTTTCGTAAAATTCTATCAGGAGAAATAACACATGGCTCTATCCATCAGAAACAGAGTGGTCAGTTTGTTGTCCCGAGCCGAAGACGGTCAAGGCACCTGAGACTATTTCAAAATTACATCAGAGTTTGGACGCATAATAGAGATTTAAATTGGATTTCTATAATACTGGACTTTGATATCGATGGAACACTGTTGGGTTGTTTACGCTTTTAAATAGGTGTCGGAAGATGAAATCGAACATTTCAAATGGTGTCAACAACAAAATTAATGGAACTGTAATGGAAATCAGTGATTAATCATCTTGTCAGAAGCTTCGGGTAAACATTTTTCAATTTGTAGCTTAACCTATTAAGATATTGAAAGGTGTTTTAGCGAGTATGAAGATTTTTAAGTGATATGAAAATCTTGGACAGACTTAAAATCGAAAGATTTATGCCACCTGGATATGTAAGATCTTCAAGATGAGTATTCAAGGATTATACAAGATCTTCAGGGATAGAAAGATCTTCAAGGAATATTAAAGAATTGAACAACTCAGATCTTCAAGGAATATTAAAGGATTAAACTTGGATCTTCAAGAAGGAAAAAAAAGATCTCCAATCAAGGAAGACAACTGATTATCTTCAAGGAATACAAAAATCATTAACGCACAAATATTTCATGCATGCAAAGAGGTTTAAGGATATTCGCAAAGCAAATGAAAGATCTGAGGCCATCCCAGGAATTGGACCAAAGGTTTAGGTAATGGGTAATTATAAATTAATGTAACAGCCATATCAGACTATACAATGCAGGTTACAGATGATCGATCGTAGCTCCGGGTGACAACGAGAAGAGATTCGCGACAAGACTTGTACACCTGTGCCAGGTAAATCTGAACTTGAATACATTACACATTTTTACCTAACAATTGTTAATTAGATTTCCATTAACAAGACATTGACGTTTTGTCAGAAAATATCGTGATGTGTTTAAACTGTTTTCTTCGTGGACAATTTCTGATCACAAAATCTATTACGTTTTGAATATTTCATTTTACGAATTTTATGTCGGTGCTGCTCAGTGTTCTGTGACGTCTTTGTAAAACGTTATTTGTCGTGTGAATTGGAGCTACAGCCAGAAAGGATGAAGGCAGGAATATTTCTGAAGCAACTGGATTCAATATGTCTTCATGCACTTCAAAATAGATTGTAGGATTTTACGCTGTTTGGGATCTTCCGAAATGAATTGAAGAGGATTCCTGCACGCAATGAAAATATATATATATGTGAAAGATACATGCAGTTACGAACGGTTGTTAGAAGCTTTTATTATTTTGTTATAAATAGATCAAGGACTATAACATATGTTATTAATATAGCAGTGAAGGAAAATTATTCTATTTGAATTTGAATTCAGTGGGATTTTTTACGAAAGATTCAACTTATCCTAGGATGTGAATATATTCAGAATGATGAAATGCTAATTGGACAGTTTCCCTTTGGAATGTGTAACTGGACAACTGGAATATATTGAGTCTGTTGACATATATAATTGAAGAAAGAGGTCACAAGAGGATATTGAGTACATGGATATTGTTGATTTTAGGCCTCATTTCGGATCACAAGATTTATTTTATTACATCAGATAAAATTTGGTTAAGCTTCAAAAGTCTATTTATTACGTGGAATAAATTCAAATTGACTCTTAACCGCTTAAACAGCCGACCTCATTTTGAGCACTACAAATTGACCGTTCAAGTGAGCATTACATAATCTGTTGGAAATGTAAAAGCAAAGGGAGGTAATTGAAATACAAAAACAAACATTACCTACCCAAAATATATAATACCTAAGGAAAACTTTATTTATGGTGAAAACTCTGCGGAGTGTGTGAGAACGCGAAATTATCCAAGGTTTATCATTGGGAGGAGTCTCGGGTTGTTGATATTATGTCTTATTGGATTACGTTAATATCGCCAAAACGACAAGAGTTCTGTTGATCTAGTGGAACCATTTTAAAAGCATTCAGAGGATCGGATTCAAGTTTACAAACCTAATTAAGCTACAACCACTTTGAATTAACAATAAACGCCAGTGAAAATAATATCTACTCAACATAAGTGTTTTTAATAGAAACAAACTTATCCACTAAAAGCGTATGTGTACAGACTTTAAATTTTGTGTATACATCCAAATTAATGGTAAACTACGGTGAAATGTATAGGTTTTTCACGGACATGGATTAATGAGCTTAACCTCGAGGCAAAGTTTGTGTACAATATCTTTCAAATGTCATTTCAATCAAGGTCTTAACTTTTGGTCATCCCTATTCTAGCTATGTCATTGGAGATATGAACATCGGATTTTGCGGAAATGTTTTGGATGGATAGATGGATTTTTTTGGCCAAATTGTGGAACAAATATGCCAGTTTTTTATATAGAAAACATTCCCCAGGGCATGTAAAAAGCAAATTTTGAATTTTGAAGAATTGAGAGTGAAAAAAATGCTACCGCGACTACACAAGAACTAAAATTTTAAAGTTTTTCTGATCAAAATTATGTTGTTGTGGAAATGCATTTTAATGAATGATGATGTCACTAAACATATTTTATAAAAGTCAAGGGCTTGGGAAACAAACTTTGGATAAGTTTTCAGAAGACTGTGCCAAAAAATTCTTTGTCAGAGTTAAGATTAGAAGTTCAATTCTTTAATGGGATTAAAAACAAGTGCGTGATTTCTTGATATGACTAGTGAGTTTACTGTTTAATTTAAGAAACGGAGATTAACATTTTAACATATCTAAATCTTCATAATGTTTTGAATATATTATGGATACCAGTGAATCATATTGTGAAATAAAAAAACCTTGACTTGACCATGTAATGGATGTTCATCCGTGTACTGAAGTGAATCTGACGTTAATTGAAGGAAGAATTTGTAAATTTTTGATATCGGAAATATTGGATTATCAATTTTGAATTCTTTCATCGTGGCTCAAAGTCTCCAGGACCATCTTGTTTCCAAGATGGAGGACGACGAAGAAATATACGCAGGACTTGCTTATGACGGGAGGATTATATTTCATGTGTGTCCCGATTCTAATGGAAATAGCGTTACAAAGATTGTGGTAAGTGAAATTTAAAATCGCAAAATTACTTGTACTGGACTTGGTGACGAGCTTAAAAATTGTTAGACAGCATTGGAACTCCAAAGGTGTTGTCAATTTGGTTGAGATTTAAATGTAAAATAATGCAAAATACCCCTCAATTATCAAATTACTGTAGTATATATTCATCATTTGCATATGAATATTTCAATCGGTGTCAAAATGTATTTTTGGATAAAATCTCAATTATACTGTTTTTACCTCCAATTAAGGAGACCCAGCCCTGAGCAGCAAAGGGTCTTAAATTATTTAATATATAGAGTATCCTAAAAAAAGAGGATCCAGTTCTTTTTATGTTCAGGGAGATTTGGCTAGATAATTATTTTCTTATTTAGAATTTATATGAAAAATATCAAACATTTGCTATGCAGAACTATTTTTGCGACAAACAAAGATTTGTGTATAGAATTTTTGGAATGACTTGGTCTCAAGTTTGGCACCAATTTTGTAGCCTAACCACATTTAGTTGTGTTGTATATAGAAGGTGAAGCACAATAGACCAATTCATGAACTATTTTCTCTTCAATTATGTATGGTTTTGTGGGGATATCTGCGTTAATGTGGCAGACTTCACTCTTAAAAATCGGCTATAAAAAGCTGTTAGTATATAGAACCTTGTATTGTGATGGCAGTAGATGCCAATCAACTTCTACCCAGAAGCAATAACTACCATGTTTAAGGTCAATAGTACAAAAGTATTAGAAGAGTTTCAATCAAGAATTTTTTTGACTGGAGTACTCTCCTTAATCTTTATAAAAGATGAAGAACAAAAAGGAGGTTAATTTGTATCTTGCCAGATAAATTAGTGGGAGTGAGATGAAGGTGTTAGTTTTCCAATGGCAACATATCAGCATTAATTATTGTAACTAAGTTAGTTTTACTGAAAGTATTGCTCGGCTAAAGAGATCTTCTCTTTAGCTTCAACAGTTGAGTGTAAGTCTAGAAGCCAGAGGTCCCTGGTTCGACTCCTGGCAGAGGCATTTAACAAAAATAATAGATTGCCGCAATTTGCGGCCGTACAGTCCTTTCATTGTCAAATGAATTTTTCTGGTAACTTTGAACAATTCCTGAATTTGCAGTGCTATATAGGGTATGCCTATGATCTATAAACATCATAAGCTGCTGTTGTTTTCAGCTATATGGCAGTCGAATGACTTTCCTTTTTTAGTTCAGACAATTTTTGGTTGGCCCCAATACACTAAACATGTACTAAAGCTCATCTATGTAATATACGTAGAGTAAATTGATAGCATTGTGTTTTATATGCTTTCTGGAATGTTTATCAGTTTTTTTCCAGTTGATTTCTCCCTTAAAGAAAATGTTTTCACAAGTAGAAATGTTAGATATATGAATTCTAATGATCTGTGACACAAAATTTCACAACTGAAGAACTTTATTTAAACGAATAAACAATTATGTTTATCTATTTAGCGATGACATAAGGGACCCATTGTGTTTTTTGGCTAGAATGAAGATATGTTATAAGTGTATTCACAGCCCCTTAGGCCAATGATAATATTAGTCCAGCTGTCTGTAAGATGTTGATATCTCTATATTTAAGAGCTATTGGACCTAGTTAGCAGATACACAAGTGTTACGTTATAAGTCTGACCCCAGGCATGTGGTGCCAGCTCACCGAGCACTAACATTCTTTTCTATCTCATGTCAAAAAGGTCAGTAGATTAACCGTGGGATTCCTCAGGTCGTAGGTACGTAAAATGGTCGGAGTGCATGAGAAAATTACTTTTCTAAACCAGACATCATAATTATAATGGACTTTCAGTACTGATTTGCAGATTTTTTTTTATTATTGAATAATGTTAAACAAAATAATTAAGTCATCAAATTTTACTTGGAATCTTAACAACAACAAAAAAATAAATGGAACCACTGAAAATACTAACCATATTGATGTTCGGTTTTAGAGGATCAGTTTGATAGACCACATGAATTAATTACAACTTGGAGAAAAATGGGATAAAAATGTACTTGACGTCATTTTAATTGTGTCATAGTTTTAAGGAGGTCACCATAACTTCCATGGGAAAATACAAGTTGCTCTCGATTATGTAACACACATTTTCTAGCCCTGGAGCGGAGATTTCGTAGTACAAACAGAAAAAACTTTGGACCTTGAATAAATCAAAAGGGTAGATTAGCTTAATCCTTTGATCTGGTTAGCGAATTAGACTTTCGTTTAGTTAGAACTGTGAGTATATAGCCCTCGTCACACCGGGTTTTAATTTCTTTGTTTATTTATTTATTGACATAGGAGCTGTGTTGTGTTGAGGAGGTGATAAGTCGGTATGATTACATGTAAAACCTGGTTGCTTATAACATTAAGGTACTCAATATTTATTTCAGTCATTGTAGGTAGACTTGCCTAAGTCCCCAATTTTTTTCCTATCACCCTTACCCGGTAGGTTTTATTTCATACTTGCCAATTTAACCTTCACTATTTAGGAGGGAGACTCACGATTTTGGACTCTAAAATTGCATTTTTAACTAGTGAATTTGCTCAACCATTCCTATTTTTGAAGATGTGATGATTTCATCTGAAAAAACAGCTCAAAAGAAGCCATTAAAAAGTGTTACTTTTCCTTGGTCAAAAATGAAGCTTAATTTAAGTCTTGGAATATCTTTTCGAAATGTGGAGATTTTTACTCAGTCCAATATGAAATAACTTGAGTTTAATTCATCTGTTCTGTATTTGGCTTTGTATTATTTATCACATTGAAAAGTGAGTTGTATTGGGTCTGTATTTGAATGGAAAGTAAGCTACCCTATGTATACAGAGATATATTAGTGTATCAGAAGATTGTTATCTAGCTCTGCTGTGTAAAATCTTTTGGGGGAGGGGAGGTTAAGTAAATTATTGAACAGCTTGTGTAAATATTTTTGTTAAATTTCCTTAATTATTGGAACTGATTAAAATCTTGTTCCTTTTCGTCATGAATTAAATCCAACTACCCATACCAAAAAAAGGTACAAAAAGTTATACTTTTTTTAGGTACAAAAAAGTTATAACTTTTAATGC
Source organism: Mimachlamys varia (assembly GCA_947623455.1). Taxonomy (NCBI): domain Eukaryota; kingdom Metazoa; phylum Mollusca; class Bivalvia; order Pectinida; family Pectinidae; genus Mimachlamys; species Mimachlamys varia. Next base: position 16,001,196 of record OX392541.1, read on the forward strand.
TAGATTGGAACCACATTTGACCAGGGTTCCAATCTAGTACTAAAAGTTATAACTTTTTGTACCTTTTAGGAAAAAAGGTATAAAAAGTTATAACTTTTTGTAACTTTTTGGAAGTAGAGAAGGAAAGAAATAAAAAGGTATAAAAAGTTATAACTTTTTGTAACTTTTTAAGGTACAAAAAGGTATAAAAAGTTACAAAAAGGTATTAAAAGTTATAACTTTTTGTACCTTTTCAAAAAGGTACAAAAAGTTATAACTTTTTGTACCTTTCTGTTAAGGAAGCAAAAAAGGTATTAAAAGTTACAAAAAGGTACTAAAAGTTATAACTTTTTGTACCTTTTTAAAAAGGTACAAAAAGGTATAACTTTTTGTACCTTTCTGATTGTGTTAAGGGAGCAAAAAAGGTATAAAAAGTTACAAAAAGGTATTAAAAGTTATAACTTTTTGTACCTTTTCAAAAAGGTACAAAAAGTTATAACTTTTTGTACCTTTCTGTTAAGGAAGCAAAAAAGGTATAAAAAGTTACAAAAAGGTACTAAAAGTTATAACTTTTTGTACCTTTTTAAAAAGGTACAAAAAGGTATAACTTTTTGTACCTTTCTGATTGTGTTAAGGAAGCAAAAAAGGTATAAAAAGTTACAAAAAGGTATTAAAAGTTATAACTTTTTGTACCTTTTCAAAAAGGTACAAAAAGTTATAACTTTTTGTACCTTTCTGTTAAGGAAGCAAAAAAGGTATAAAAAGTTACAAAAAGGTATTAAAAGTTATAACTTTTTGTACCTTTTTAAAAAGGTACAAAAAGGTATAACTTTTTGTACCTTTTCAATAAGGAAGCAAAAAAGGTATAAAAAATTACAAAATAAAATATTTAAAAAAAAGGTACAAACAAGTTTTATTGGTAGTAATAAGGAAGAAAAAATCGAAAAACAAAGGAATAAAATGTCATCACTGTCGTCGTCATCACTATCCATTTTATATCAAATTTGTGTGAATTAAAGTTCAACCATGGCAACAAAGTTCAACTAGATCCTTTCCATCATTGACTTGATGAATGCACTGAATGGTTTTGTATTCCTGGAATATTTTCATTATTACAGTTGATTCTTTCCTTGGATGGACACAGCATCTTCTAGAAAATCAAAACAAAAAATATCAGTGTTCTTCTTATAACATTGCACATTTAATGGGGGGGGGGGCATAATAACAAGGGAAGTCTGAGGGTTATGGCAATACAATTATTACAATCTAAACATTTCATACTATTTTAGCAACTATGAAACATTCACTGAAAATGTAGTTTAATATTTATGAGTTATCTTGTTCTTCTGGTATATGACACACAATTAAGTTTTTGTTCTTATGCAAATAATTATGATATAATTACCAATTATGCCATGGTATCCAAAATGGCGCTGTCCAAACATGGCTTCCAATAGCATCTAGTAACTTTGTGTAAGGAAAATAAACAGATATGGGATATCTAGCAACCTGTGTGCCCCTTCTGTTTTTGCTGAGCTGTCATGATGTGTTTTGGGTTGACAAAAAAATCCAGGGCTAAGCTGTTAGCATAAGCTCTACCATCTGTAAAAGTAAGGAATATAGACTTACACAATGTGATACTTTGAGAAATGAAAAGTGGTAAGAACTAATATATTGTACATGTATTACAGAACACATACAACATTGAACAAAATGCTTCAAGTTTTAATTATCTTTCAACCAAGTAATTCGAATATTTAAAAAAAAGGTACAAACAAGTTTTATTGGTAGTAATAAGGAAGAAAAAATCGAAAAACAAAGGAATAAAATGTCATCACTGTCGTCGTCATCACTATCCATTTTATATCAAATTTGTGTGAATTAAAGTTCAACCATGGCAACAAAGTTCAACTAGATCCTTTCCATCATTGACTTGATGAATGCACTGAATGGTTTTGTATTCCTGGAATATTTTCATTATTACAGTTGATTCTTTCCTTGGATGGACACAGCATCTTCTAGAAAATCAAAACAAAAAATATCAGTGTTCTTCTTATAACATTGCACATTTAATGGGGGGGGGGGGGGCATAATAACAAGGGAAGTCTGAGGGTTATGGCAATACAATTATTACAATCTAAACATTTCATACTATTTTAGCAACTATGAAACATTCACTGAAAATGTAGTTTAATATTTATGAGTTATCTTGTTCTTCTGGTATATGACACACAATTAAGTTTTTGTTCTTATGCAAATAATTATGATATAATTACCAATTATGCCATGGTATCCAAAATGGCGCTGTCCAAACATGGCTTCCAATAGCATCTAGTAACTTTGTGTAAGGAAAATAAACAGATATGGGATATCTAGCAACCTGTGTGCCCCTTCTGTTTTTGCTGAGCTGTCATGATGTGTTTTGGGTTGACAAAAAAATCCAGGGCTAAGCTGTTAGCATAAGCTCTACCATCTGTAAAAGTAAGGAATATAGACTTACACAATGTGATACTTTGAGAAATGAAAAGTGGTAAGAACTAATATATTGTACATGTATTACAGAACACATACAACATTGAACAAAATGCTTCAAGTTTTAATTATCTTTCAACCAAGTAATTCGACCTTGACCTTTGACCTGGTGACCTTGAGTTTGATTAGGTGACACTTTGTTGGATTTTGACCTATGATGCCTTAACCCTTCGGGTCAGATGACCAAAACATGGACAGACAGACAACCTAGCTTGATTATTATATCTTTAATGCAGGGCTCCCAATAATCATGATAATGTTCAATTTGACTTGATACATTACTTTGAACTTATTCTTGCAATCCTGTTAGATATATAGGTACAAAGAAACATAACATTTTTTTTTAATTCATGTAAAGTTTGAGTTAATTTAATTATACACCAGATGTAAATATAAAAAAAACAAGGGTAAACATTCCAAATAATAATATATAAACAGGCAATTGCAAATGAACATAATATTTAAAAAGAATAAGTATAAGAGCATGAATTGCTTACCTGGTTTATTTCAATCTCATTCTTCTTGTCTTAAAGTGAACTATAAAATTGTAGATAATTTTATCATGATATAGACAAAGAAAATATACCAAGGCCAAAATCTTTGCAAGCATTGATAACTTACAGACCTAAAATTTAGGAGTGGTACAACTTCATTCCCTTTGTAATTGAGCTGGTGACCAAATTTAAATGAAAATTACCATCTGGTGGTTTTGTCGTCCATATTTTTCTGTTTGTTTATTGTGACGGAATGACTGGCATCATCAACATCCACGTATACCTTTGCACCATCTAAGTGAAAGAAATTAAAGAAAAACTACTGTATTTAAATATCTTGAACACAATATCATTTTTTACTTCTAGACCATGTCTATTTACGTTTTTAAGTTCTAAATATTTTAAAGTTTTAATGAATGATTCATGTATTATTTACCATAAACTAGATTTCATTCCATGAAAATTATGAAAAAAAAAGTTAATTATAAAAAACATCTCTCTTATCTTGCTTATCATATACTTAAATCAAGTAAACCTTTTAAAAATTGGTTAGTTGGAATAAGTAAGCAATGTTTCCTTCAAAATATTGGAACAAAATGAAAAAAAAAATGATAATAATATTTTATACTTTGATAGAGCAATATTGACAAATGTAGAAGGTTTGACAGGTGAAAAAAAAACAAATAGGATCAGCTGAAATATAGGGAATAGTTTAGCTCGTCATTTTGGATAAAAGAACAATTTGAATAACTAGAAAATTTAAATAAAAGTAAATACAAAACATTATTTCACACATTCACCTCAAACGGATCGATGCCCATCCATTATTTCAAACCCCAAAACATCATTGAATTATTCAGAATTTATCTCATTTCTCTCTTCTTCATAATGCAGGGTATTCTTTTCTTTCTTTCATTTTTTTATTAGGTTTTGAGTTTTGACGTTTTGAAACACGTAAATCACACTGAATTATTGAATAAAAAATACAAGCAGTTTAAACCTTTAACTGTTATTACATCACAACCAAACTTAAAAAAAAAATCATTATATTTACCATTGGACATTTTATCAGTGTTTATGTTGTCGAAAAACAAATACGTCGAAATTTCTTCTTTTTTTTTTAAATCAAGTGGGCACTGCCGTGGAGCAAGCAGCTGTTGATTGTGACCGTTAAGCTGAAAAACATCGGTATTCACTTATAAACATGCTGAATTGGAATCTTGAAGTATTTGGTTAACATTTCCGGCAAAAAAACTAAATCAAACATGAAAAAACTTTCACGACTCTACCGAAAATATTTGCATTTGTACTTACGCAATGGCCGCCAGGCCGATGTGTGTCGGTAAGTTTTAATATTGTTCAAAAGAACCAATTCGTCGCCGTTCATGTAGAAAATACAGTGTTTCCACTTCACCATTCACGTGTGTGTAGTTCTCAGTTCCAAGGGTGATCGTTATTCCCCAACGTAACATGAAAATACTCCCGATTTCACGGTAATACACAATCGCCCTGTTTGTTTACATTTTCAAGTCGTGTGTAAAAGTATGAATGAATTTCCCGCTGTTTGTGGATGGCTTTATTGTGATTGGTCAGTAATTTGTCGGGCTATTGCATTATGGGGGGAAATGGAGTAGGGAGAATTTTACATCGATATCTCCGAACGCCGTCATGTCGTCTTCCAGTTATTAATTAAAAATATTTTTTTTCCATGAAATCTTATCTGTGAATGATTTCGGTATCATAATTACTGACAGGTAACAAAAAATCCAGCGGCATAGGCACTCTATGTCGTACGCAGCGAATCGACACATTGTCTACTTTCTCCAATTCACTTCCGGGTTCGACTGTGGACTCGGTGAAGATTAAACTCGGTCATTTCAATCACGCATGTATTTTGGAATTTAAATAATTCACAATTACATCAAATAAGAAGGACACAGGCAGATTAGGCCTATCTACATCGTGATCTTTTTGTTGGGTGGTCATCGACGAAAATATATCGTATAGCAATTAGCATAGACAACGTTCGAAATCGAACTCCATGATACGGGGCTAAGCTTATGAGAGTTCCTAGTAAACAAAAAGAAGGAACGATGGTGTGCAATGCTATTCGGATACGTAGTATTTTCACGACCAATTTCATGCAGTTTGAAAAATGTTAAATGTTTTTTTTTTGGAATGGAACTCATTGGTCTCCACTCTTCCATCACAAAGCTGATCTCTTGGGATGTCTCTTCATCGTTGTTTGTATTTTTTTTTTAATTTACAGACAACATCATCATAATCAGTATACACAGGTATAATTGTCCTCTTTTGTTCACATTTCACACCTATAGGTAGTTCACACTCCCACAGGTAAATCTACCTGCAGGGCAGAGATCGTCGATCAGGTGTCAATCATAGACATTCAGAACAATAAAATGCTAATCCAAATATAGCTCTACGAGTATACTGGATGTCCTGTCTACCACAGAATTGGAAAGTGAAGTCTACCTGTTACGCACAGCTAACTTCCGTTATCACTCATTTCATGCAAATATGTATTTTCATTCTCATATCTTTGTCCTTTCCAATATTCCGATAAGGGTGAAAATTTGTACAAACCTAGCTAACTGCATAATATTAATGAATCCGAAAACACATTAAAAATAATTATTGCCTGGCATGCAATGAACATTCACTGGATAACAAATAACTTCGATAAATTGATGGTTGACTTTTTTTGTCATTGTATTTTATTTTATGCTGACGTTGCTAAGAAATATTTATATTTAAACTATATAGAAAGATACAGAAATGTTAAATGGAAAATAATAAAAAAAAAATCAAAGTTTAATATTTTCTTAGTCTAGAATTTTTGAGTCCAGGAAATGTTAATAAACAGTATTACTGAAATTTTCAGAGTCCAGAAAAGTTACAAAAAGTTATCCCTGAAATTTTCAGAGTCCAGAAAAGTTACAAAAAGTTATCACAGCAATTTTAGAGTCAAGGAAATGTAAATAAACAGTACTACTGAAATTGTCAGAGTCCATAAAAGTTACAAAAAGTTATCCCTGAAATTTTCAGAGTTCAGAAAAGTTACAAAAAGTTATCCCTGAAATTTTCAGAGACCAGAAAAGTTAAAAAAAAGGTATCCCTGAAATTTTCAGAGTCCAGAAAAGGTACAAAAAGTTATCATTGAAATTTTCAGAGTCCAGAAAAGGTACAAAAAGTTATCATTGAAATTTTCAGAGTCCAGAAAAGGTACAAAAAGTTATCATTGAAATTTGCAGAGTCCAAAAAAGTTATAAAAAGTTACACTGATAAATTCTAAGTTTTCAAAAAGGTACTAAAAAGTTATAACTTTTTTGTACCTTTTCAAAAAGGTACAAAAAAGGTACTGTAAAGGTACAAAAAAGTTATAACTTTTTGTAACTTTTTTTGGTATGGGTATAGATTTGAACTTAACCATACTTGCCAACTTTTCAAAATCTCCATGGGGGAGAAAAGCGCGTGTTTGAAATTTTCGACTGGAATCTACCTATATGTCGCGGAACCGGTAGCTATGATATATCATAATGTAGTATTTTCAAGAGAATAATCTATTTGCAAACTCATAATAGCACATACATGTATCTGATGCCAAGGTTCTTTTGACATACCAAAGCATAAATAATTTTTCATTGTTCTATATACTACCAGAAAATGGGAAAGAATTAGAATATATTCCTTTTGTTTTAATTTTTTATCAATTTATAATCATATCAATAAAAGAATAAAAAAAGGAAAAAATACACAGGTGTATGTATTTTGTACATGGAATATAATTCCTTTTCATGAATTCATTTTTTTGCACATGTATCTCAACTTATCCTGATTTGAAATTATTTTTTGAAGAAAAAAAAATATTTAAAATTTTTAGCATTATATATTTACAAATTGGAGGGAAACAAATATGAAAAACACAATACTTTTATAAATACATTTACTTAAAATGTGAAATAAAATGTTTTAATCAATTAACAGTGTAAATATTTCTGATAAAACTATAAAATACATATTTGTCAGGAAGTTAATAAATCCGGATTTTAATTCCGTTTTCCGTTCGGTACCTTACGTAATCCAAGATGGCGACCATCAGTGAATACACACATTTTAACGGTGTCTAATGCAATCAAATGTGAGTAAATTGTTACATAAAAGCCTTTTCAAGTGTTTGTTTTGAAGTCTTACAGTCGTTTACACAAATTAATAACCTGTTGGTCATGTAAGAGAATCTGGTTGTAATTGATTGATGCTTGAGTGAGCACACGTGCCCGGACACCTGTGCCGTGGCTGTGTTGACTTGTTCTCCCGATCCCCCTCCCACACTAATTACAGTCCCTCCGGGGCATATACTGCCCTTACAATTATCAGTAGGGTCATTACTGGACTTGGGGCAGCCTTGTTATTTAATCAGTGTCAAATTCTAGAGTGAAGGGCTGTACAAATCACAAGAAGGTGATACGGTTAAGCTAAATTGACTTGGGGTTTCTCAAAATCGGGAGATTTCCCGATTTTTGCAAACACGATCGGGAGGCGGGAGAGGCAGTCTAAAATCGGGAGCCTCCCGCCTAAATCGGGAGGGTTGGCAAGTATGACTTAACACATATAATACCTGACATTGTTGACCTTTTGACCTAAAATTTAGCTGGTCCAGTGACCCTAGCTGACCTTATCTTAGCAGGGTTTGTATATCTATACTTGACCTCAAGTTAAATATTTTGGTCTAACCAGATGTTCTGTATCAGACTATCTCACAAATGTCTTATAATAATACTTTCTACGATTAACTCATCCCCCCCCCCCCCCCCCCCCCCCCCCCAAGTTTCAAAATGAACTAATTCAAACCATATTGAATTGGAAGGGTCGTAAAGCTTCCTCAGGGATAAAGAAATTATGTATGAGATCTGATAGTGGTCAATATGATGGTCATTTTGTGGTCACTCCAATGTGGAAAGTTTTAATTATGCAATTTCCTCCACTATAGCTTGGAGCATCTGGATTTAGAGATTTACTCACAGAATTAATGGGGTTTTAAACCATGTGTGTTCAATCGAGTGTAGAGTTGATAAGTTTGTTCATTGTCTTTATAGCCCTACTCATCGAAGGAACCAAAAGTTACCTACTTTTAAATAGAATTTCCCTTTTAAAGTCTTCAAATAAACCAGACTCTGCATGGAGAATGTTTGGTTTTGCTGTGTTGTGTTGTCTTAATTGTGTCTATTGAAATGTGAGACTTTAACTTGTCTGGAGGTCAGAATCTTCTATACTACCTGATGAAATGCTTTGCCCAATATGTGATACAGCTTTCAGTAGTTTCAACAGAATTTTAGTTATTTTGGAGATAGATTTTACAAGATCCATGCAATATCTGTTACATTTTTTAGATATAATTAATTCAATTTTGTGTCTTTTCAATATAATCTAGAGAATTAATTCAATGTCATGTCTTTTCAATATAATCAAGGCTGCTTGCTACCCTAAACATCATATAAACTAATGACTTGTGTTAGAGTTAAGGTTATATATGCTACCTTATGCATTATACCTGTGATTTGTGTTAGAGTTAAAGTTATATGCTACCTTACACATTATACCTGACTTGTGTTAGAGTTAAGGGTATATGCTACCTTACACGTTATACCTGTGATTTGTGTTAGAGTTAAGGTTATATGCTACCTTACACGTTATACCTGACTTGTGTTAGAGTTAAGGGTATATGCTATCTTACACATTATACCTGTGTTTTGTGTTAGAGTTAAGGTTATATGCTACCTTACACATCATACCTGTGAGTTGTGTTAGAGTTAAGGTTATATGCTACCTTACACATTATACCTGACTTGTGTTAGAGTAAGGTTATATGCTACCTTACACATCATACCTGTGAATTGTGCTGGGGTTAAGGGTATATGCTACCTTACACATTACATACCTGTGATTTGTGTTAGAGCTAAGGGTATATGCTACCTTATATGTGCTTCTGTATTGGAGTAATTGTCATATATATCCTAAATTATCCGTGGTTGTATGAGAGTTATCTCCTTTAAAATATTTAAGTTGGATGTCTTTAGAATTACCTCCAAAGGTGTCGCCATTCAAAATGTTCGCTGGTTTCTAAGGGTTGAGCTTGAAAGGAGATACATTTCAGATGTATATTTCACAGCATTGTACTTAAAGGCCCAATATACGTAACTTCAGGGAATTTTTCGTGATTCTGAACAATTCTGAAAAAAAATCCAGTTGATAACCATGCAAAAATAAGCCTAAAACGAAGTTAAACTGAGCGGTAACTAACAAGAAACTCTGGACAAAAAAATCCAAACAATTGGAAATAATTCAGGTGTGGCCCACTTCAACAACAAACCGAAGGTAGTAGACGGTTCGAAATGGACGCGTGTTTACAAATAGCGTGTTTCAACTGCTGCTGTACCGGTAACTGCGAAAGAATTCATCTTGAATATTGCTGTTATCAGTTAATCTTAACTAAATCTTTATATATAATTAGTTATTAGGCTTGATTTTTGCTTCAAGTTTTGCCGAAAATTACGTATATTGGGCCTTTAAATTACAGATCTGAGTTGTTTCTTATTTCAAAACTTACAGGAAATTGAACTCACTGAAGCATACGTTTTTTAATTTTTAATTTTAAAGTTATTTGAAACATCACAAAAAGGTCAGGTAAGATATTGATATAAATAACTATATATTCTAGTCAATGTTCCAACTCAATTCATAGATAAAAGATAAGAAATGTCTTGCTTAAAGCTGTCCATTTAAAGTGTACAAGCAGTCTTCTAAATAAATATCTTAGGTAAAAGTTGTGTTCAATTATTCCTTGGAAAATTATTGAGATTTCTTGTACCGTCTCTAATCAGTTTAGCACCCTGGGTACCGACAGCAATTCTGAAGAATCGGAACACTTGCAAAATGGTTCAAAACTTCTCTAAAGTTAGCAATAATTGGTAAACTTTTAGGTAAGTCAGAATTAGAACTATAATGAAGGGATAGAATGTTATTTAACATGAAAATAATTTAGGGTAGTTGTAATAAATTGGGCATTTGTTCGGTTAAATGTGGTATATATTAAAGTTTGATGATATATTTCCTGGGTGTTCTATACATACCACTTCCAATATAAGTGTATGAAGTCAACACTACTTAAAACCATTATACCTCAGATATTCCACTACAATACGTAGATCATTCTTGTATTCAAATTTGATATCAGTTGTATAGACTTACAAGAACAAACGGGAACGGCCGTCGGGACATTAAATGCCCGCCGAACCAACCTGTCACGGTAATATGCCGGGACATGCTTGTAATTCTTACGTCTCGGCCTTGTGTAGATACTACCGTGTACTATAATGTTGTTTAGACGCTTTATAAGTAATCATTAAAGTGCTCTTCTATGTATGGAGGTATATAATGCTGGCAGCATGGACATATCTGACTCCGACCATATTACGACTCGACTCGAGTATCAAGGCGATCGGGAGCTGACGTTGTATTGACATTATTTATCGTGTTTTGTTTACATATTGGACTATACCTCCGTTGTTGATCGCCTCCATACGTACGGCCATTTAAAACATTTTAAAGGGATTTAAAACAGTGCTTCCTTAACGTGGATATATGTTATTTGATTGTCAATTTCCAATCCCTTTTTATTAGGGATTGAAGGTATAACGTTGAATAAAGGAATTTCACAACAGCCACGATCGGGTTTCTCAGTGCTTGTTTGCACGAGTCTCCGAGACAGTATGGACTCACTCCAAAAGCAGGCCGAGGTATAGAAAGTCAGTACAACTGTTCTGTGATGAACTACACATATAGATCCAATTTCTAATGGAACAAGATATATTGTATGTATACATACTTTTTCCACACTCTTGTGATTAAGAGTCAAAATGGATGGATTATTTTCGACTTGGCCTGCATGTTTGGATGGTGTATTCAACAAACGGACAGAATTAAAAGGAGTGAATATATCGCATTCAAATACCGATGTGTGACAGTTAGAGCTGATTCAACTAATGTTGAAGTACATTTAAACAGAACATCAGGTCTAGATCAGTTAAATGTTTGTGTTTCATCAGTCTGACACCTGGATCCTGTGAATATCTTACTTTCTTTATGACTGACATCAATTGTTAAAAGCTTCATTGATATTTCAAGGTAATGATCTAAACCCTGTGGAAACTGAAAACATTTGATTGACATCGGCTGTCTACATCCAGGTTTTTATGCCTGCTGCATAAAATTATTAATTGTTCGACAAACAAAAGGTTACGGGGACAGCGACTGTACTCTATAACAGAGGGACATCAAATTTTTACAGGCTCAACGATCTGACAAACAAAAAGCATTCGGATGATTTTTAATGACCACTTGATATGCATGGGCTGAACAAGAATATTGGATTGGTGTTGCGTTTTTGTGTGATGGAGTGAACGATTATCATTATACGAGAAGATACTAAGGGTATTGTATGATATATCCAAAGGCCGACAATATAATTCTGTATGCTTTTATCTTCATCGGCAGAACAGTACATTGACAAAAAAACTCTGGTGATGTTCAGTATTGTTCGGCTGGCTAATGGCCATATACCAATGTCAGGGTCTTTTATTTATATACTTGGACGATAACTTGGAAATCTTTTTATCATATATACCCGTTTCAATCTGACATTGGCATATGATAATTTTTATATCCACGATCGTGAAGATTGTCCATGTGTGTTTGTGTGTTCATAGTTCAGTGAACACCTCGCCAAACACGTGCCGGAGACGGAAATCAATCGGCACATTTCAGTATACTCGTTCATAGGACATTAAGAATTTTTTGATGAACGGGGATATGAGCAGAATTTTTTTTATGTTTTTCCTGTACGTGTCAGTTAATATGCAAAACAATCTTTTGCAAGATGTTTTATGCTGAAAACATTTAAGTTAATCGATACATGAATGTTTTTAATGTGATGATCAGCATTTTATGAGGAGACAGGAGTTCAGGTGAAATCATTGATCCGTTGGAAGTTTATTACAATTACAGACCGCCAATTTATATTGACATAAAAGTATGCCGATACAAGCGCACGGATATTTCAAACTACGGGAGCAGAAAGGAAACAAATGCCTTGATGGTCATAATTGTTGGAGTCCTTGATGTCATAATATCCATGGCAACCAGAACAAGTTTGGACAACAGGTTGAAAATTGTGATATATATATATACATATATATAGTTGATCGATCAGGTTAAAATGGCCATCACAGGGAGGACATCCTGAGGCATTATCAATTACCAAGTTTTATGTGTACCAGACCTATAGTTATATATCGAAAGCCAACTCTGTGATGGGCAACAACATTTAAACCTGATCTGGAATGGATTTGTATCAAGGTGGAACTGTTAAATTCATTATACCAGAGGTTCTTGGGTGACTGTTAAGAACTGTGGTCTTGTTTACCAACATTGAGTACATTTTCTCTTAGAAAAGAAACTGGTGAAGAAATATTGGTGTCTACAATTTAATGGAGATCCATGTGCGCATCAAATTACATTTTTATAAATGATTCAGGTTAGGATATGGACAACCATTCAGATTATGTTTCACAAAATTTTCAAGATTTGATTTTTCGCTGTGGATAATAACGTTTGGAATTAAATCAAATGCAGAAAAACTAAGAACTTACGTAAAAAAGTTCTGGAGAGTGCTTTTGTTCAAATTCTTGTCAAATCATATGAATCTGAATGACCTGAGGTATGTGTTGTTTGAAAAATACTGAAAATACTGCTAACCACAATTTTTCATAATGATTGACAGCTGTTGCTGGGGATATATGTCTGGGAATTCAGAGTTGATCGACTTCAAATCTGTAAGAAGTATGGTGTTGGATTTCACACAAGACTGATATCATATACCTGTTATTGGTCTTATATAACAAAACATTATACACATGAATGCATTTGTGTAACAACAGGGCAGATTTTACAACCAGTGAACCTGCCAACCTACTTGTACGAAGTGGACTGTTCCAATTCAAAGGGAGTGGAGTTCATTTTAGAATTTTAGGGGTGTTGAAGCTTTTTTTCAGTGTAGACGAGGATATTGCAATTTTCATCCGGCAGACACATTGTTCGAGATTAAATAACGAAAGTTGTACTGTGAACCAAGTTCTCACCAGTGTTTTTATCTCCAGGTCATGAAGTTGGAGATAAAATTTTGGAGAACTGTATCAGCCTCAGCCTGATCACCGTATGATGTGAACAAAATGAATGTTGAGTGGAGATATATCTAAGTCATAGATAAATATACGCCACATATATCTCTTCTCTTTTTTTGTTCAGGGAGTGACATCTGTTTTGCAGTTCTTTGATGCAGGGGAAATCTGCACAATTCCAGGATAAATCCAAGTGTGTTTTAACCAAATATTACGACCATGATATAGAGTTTTTACTTAACGTTTTGTTGTGCTTCAAACTTGACGAGGATTTCAGTTCATTTATGGATTAAGTCATTCAACTGAGAAAGGTGGTAGTTTTACAAAGCAGATGTGAGATTTATACGTATGTTATAGAATTTTTAAGTGAGGCTATAATTATAATTACATTAAACATAGAAAGCCTGTGTGTTTCCGTATGACTGAAGAATATTGTCGAAATCTTACATGAAATTCTGAATCAATATAAATGTCACAGCCAATTAGACGCTGAAAGACATTAGTTGATCTGTGTTCAAGAATGACATTGCGTCTTTCACAAATGAGCGAGTTTGTAAAAGTGATATTTTTATACAACCGTGACAGATAATGAACACAAAGGAGTACGACGTCACTATACTTGTGAAAGGTTCTACTGCACTTCATAAACTTGTTCTGCGTTTTTAGAATTGTTTAAAAGTTCAGTCAAAAGATTTAGTTTCTATTGTGTTAAAAGCAATTATTAACCAGTTTAAAACATGAAGACAAGTTGTCAGTGAAATGCTGTAGTTTAAAATAGCATACTTGAAAATTTAGATGTTTCACCTCAGTGCTACAAGTGGATCTACCCCGTGCATGGGGTTATTTTGATACGGGTGGAAGTTTACGATTATTCTTTTCGGATGATTAAGGGATTTAAATTTCTACTAGAACTTCTGATTCAGTTGTTGTATACGTAACACTGGCACTCCTAGCCACATCAGAAACAGCAGCATTATATATATATATATATGTATATAGATACTGTCGGATGACATTAACATATATCAACCCAAGGATTGTGGGATTTTTATCGTAAAACCACAGGAAGTACGGATTGTCTTTATTCTGTTCAACAAAGTTCATTCTCATTGTGATGGTTAATATTCCGATTTAAACAACAACAACTACCTGCAGTTGTCTTTATACAGTTTTCGGAAACCATTTATCAAGAGGAATGTAACCACATTATAACCGAGATTATACAAAGTTGTATATTTTATGATGTCACAAACATCGCACGTGGATCATCCCTATAGATATTATATTACATAATACGTTGAGTGTGGGAGAGATTTATAAATGTATTGTGACGGGTAGCCTTCCTGAGGTGCTGTTGACATTTGGGGTCGTATCGTTCAGTATATCCCCAAACTACCTACATTTTTATATACCTAAGCTGCCTCTAAAACAGTTTACAATTTCTTACCTACGTATACTGGTTGTCACGGTTTACAAATGTCCCCCATTGGATTAACTTTACATGTGATTGTGTAAAGTGATTAGAAGTTGAGGAGTTGCCGTATCCACAGAGACAATTAAGATGCCACTGTATCGTAGGTGGCGCTGGTCCACTTCCTGTGTGCCGAGTCTGTATGCGAATCCTTTACCCAATGGAAACCATTTACAGTATCGCCCAGATCCTGTTCAGGTGAGTCAACTTATATATAGACGTATGATTTTACTTTGAGGATGCTCAAATGTGCCCTTATGTTCTGTGATAAGTGCATATTTAAATACATTAAAAGTATAATATATAGTTTAATAAAATTTCTGAATGAATTAAGTTACTTGGTATAGCATAATTATTATCAATATTCACATGAGCAATTGAGCCTTAATGTCACCTTTGAGTTGTGAACACTTGAAAACATATAACCCCCTGATCAGTACGGGACCACTTGGTCCTTTTCTGTATTGTAACCAGATGAAATTATGCACCTGTCGATAACAACCACCTTTATATAATGGTCACCGCTGTATTGTAACCGGTTGAAATTATGAACCTGTTGATAACAACCACCTTTGTATAATGGTCACCTCTGTATTATGTCCAGATGAAATTAAGACCATGTTGGTAAATTAAATCACCTTTGTTAAATGGTCCCTGATCGACTATATTATGACCAGTTAAAAATAAAACCTGGCTCGTCAGTTACAGCTGCCTTTGTATAACAGTACCTCTGTAATGTGACCAGTTGAATTTAAAACTAAGTATTGGCAAATTAAAGTTCCTTCGTTAAATGGTTCCTGACTGTATTTGTGACTATATTTGTGAAATAATGATCCTGCATTATATAACAGTCATAATTAACAACCACCTTTGTATAATGGTCACCTCTGTATTGTGATCAGTTGAATTTATGAACCTGTCGATAACAACCACCTCTGTTTAGGTATCACCTGTATATTGCGACCACAGTGTTCAAATTAAGAGCATTGTTAGTTTAATGGCAAGCGCTTTATAATATATGTCCTCTGTTTTGACCTAAGCCTGTCAGCGGCTGCCACCTGTATATAAGGACCACCCTTACATAGTGACCAGCTCACAATTTAGTTTTGTCACGATCAGTAGGGGTGCTTATATAAGTTCAATACCTTCGTGGATGGGGAAAGGGCACTGAATTACGGCTAATACGGCAACCTAAATTCAGGTACCCGCAGAATTATGAAGGACTTTCAAGTGGTGATCCCTTTCATGCCCTTAAAGGGATTTTATCTGTAGTGTTTTGACCCTAACACATATGACAAGGGGTACTTTTTCACTAATTATAGGGGTTGAAAGATTAACTGTCACACTATACAACTTCTACCTTGTTCATCTCCTACCACATGAAAGGGATCTGATAGTGTCGTCTGCTCAACAAACAATGGCCGCCTCCTGAGGGCAACTTGTTGACAAGTGTATAGACAAATTGATTGGCTTGTTGACAAGATAGAGTACAAGTGTTGTAGTTTGTATGGTATTGAAATTATATAACCTTACATGTGTTATATATAAAGACAGGCGATGCTCAAAGAATTGATTCAATTGTAAAAGATCCCTTTCGAACCATTCTAAGGAAAAGTTATGTGAATTTTTACAAGGCTTTTCTGCGAGAAATCTGAATAAGAGATCATTAGCAGAAAGGTAGTCCTCTTCAAATGTAATTACCATGACATTATGTTATAGTATTAGATCTGTTATATTGAAAGAAACAGACTCTCTTTGTGAAAATATGGTCCTCCAAAACATTCTGATATAATGATCAACATCATATACACTAAATACCCGATTGAAAAGGACTGGATTGACCTTGTCGAAAGGATAAGGTATAAAGACATGACTGATTAAACTTTAGCAACAAATTTAAATCACAGGAACAATGTGTAAGGTAGCATATACCCTTAACTCTAACACATAAATGATATGTATCAAAATTTGTAAGTAAATTATGAATAAGCCCTTAAATCTATTTGAAATGTTTTTAATTTAGAACTTTCAAAGTGAGTGCCTTGGTTAAGTTTTGGTGAAAAGGCTATATATATGTACTGTACAAGGAAGAGTTTTGGAAAGGAAAGCATAAGACATAAATGAAGGAAATAACAACAAGACAAAGATGAAATACTTTATTAATCAAATCTATTTCAAAAACAAATGTATGCTACACCGCTCTGTGCTTAAAGTGTCAACCAAGCATTTTTAGAGTCCCTAATTAAAACTTCAGATTTTATGTGTACATTTTGAATAAATGCCAGGATAATGAAAAAATGTTGAAGTCCATTAATTATAGATTCCACTGATAGTGTTCATATTTATGAGCAATCGCTGAAGTTATACCAACTGGGCAAATTTTGTGGATAGGAGTCGGTTTAAAATGTGTCGTAAATTAATTGATTAATTGGTTGAATTACATTTGCAAATATTAACATTTTAAGCTGCAAATTATGCTGGTGATTTGTAAATAAGGTTTAACAGAATTCAAATTAGCTGATATCAATGAAAGAACAAAAATAGATTAAATACAGCAATTTGCTGCAATTTTTTAAAAGTTTCCTCGTCAGAATAATTTGCATGAACACATGGTTACCATGAGGACGGTGATAAAATTTTTCTCAAACTGCTTTGAATAATTTGTGTCAGTCCTGGCACCACAGTAGCAAAAATGAAACTGAGGTGTTGCATATTATAAGTTGCAGTGTATATCTGTCAACATTAACTTTTTGTGTCAAAGTTAATTTCATGGAAAGTTAAGATATATCAGTGCTATACCAACCAAGCCTAGCCCACAGGTAGTTTGTACAGATATCAAGTGCTCAAAGTATATGTGACCTAAATTTAATGGTCCAATTGACTTAAACTCATGGTTGTGGCATTGAGTATTTTTCCTTTTCAGTATAGTTTCTCTAAAACTTTTAAGTGCAAGACCAAATTAACCTAACTTGACTTGTGCATTGATGGTCAAAAACTGGGCACAGGCAATTTAAGATATTAATTAACTAATAAAGTTTTTACAAGAAAACATTTTCTTTTTCCTAAATACAGTCGATCCTCGTTATCGCTAAGGTGACAGGACCATGGGGAAACTTCGAGTTATCTGAGTATTCGAGTTACGAGTTACATGAGTTTGATGCTAGTGTTAAGCTTGGACAGGATTGGCAAAATGGTTCGAATTAAACAGCTAGGGTCTTCAAGTTACAACAGTTTTAGATAATGAGGTTCTAATGTATTTTGTTAAATCATAAATTTATTGCTTTGTTCAGAAACAGTTTAAATAAATCGGAAAAGTTTATACTTTATATCTTTCAACTGTTTAAATTTTTAAATTTCATGGGATTTTGTAAAAATGCTAGTTGGAATTTTACGAATTTGTATCCCAATCTTCTATCGATAAACACGTGCAGAAGAAGCCAATTTGTGTAATTGGATCTGGGAAGTTGCTTCTGTTTTAAGATATTATCTGTCCATGATTTCGTATTAGCTGTTCTATTTATAGATTCTTGTCTGTGAATGTTGCTGATTTCTGTAGTTTTAAATTTCCGATTTTCAAAAGTTTTGTGATTTGTTTTTCTGATATCCATTTCTAGTCAATTTCATTTTAAAGTATTGTTAGCTTAATTAGTTAATTTAATTATTTCTATAAAATCGCTATATTTCATACAAATGTAGGCCTATAATATTATAATTATGAATTATAGTACTTGCATATATATACTGTCAACTTTCTATTTACTTTAATAAGAGATTCAGTTATAACACAGGTAGATTTGGATTTAACCCGTTACAACTTAGAAAAAATTAATCCTGTTTACACAAAGTTATAAGCTGACAAGTCGTACACGTGTTAATGCGATCAGCTGTGTTCCTGTGTCTAGACTTGTCGACTAACAAGTTTACTACAGCTCCCTTCCTGACAGCCCCTACAGGAAGTCACCTTAGGGTTCTCATACAGGTGACAGTGTGTCTAAGTAGAATAAGGGCCAGAAAAATTCCCTAATATCGGACTGACAACACGTACATTTAATAGACATGCGAGAATTAGAAAGAGAAAAATGATGTCCGATAGATGATAGAAAAAGGGAAATTAAGGTAATTAAATCGATGAAATTGGACACTATGCATATGCACGGGAACTGATGGATGTTAAAAAGGGCCAGGAAAAAAAAATCCCTTATGGATTGGACTGACAGCACATATACAAGACATGCAGGATTTAGAAACAAAAAAGTTATGTCTGATAGACGATCAAAAAGGGCAACGTAATTTGTTCGTTTAAATCGGACACTGCATGCATGCGTGCAACGGAACTGATGGATTTTAAAAAGGGTCAGGAAAATTCCCTTGTGAGATTTTTCGCAGGGGCAACGTCCCATAAAAGAAAGAGACACAGGTAAAACCCCTTATATTTGGCTTTTGACAGAAATTAAGATTTAAAGGGCAGGATTATTTCCCAAAGAATAGAAGGGTCAGGTAAAACACCCTTATGTTGTACTCCAGACAGGAAATGAGACTTAGAAAAGGGGTAACAATACATCCCATATTGAAAACATATAGAAAGGGCCACAGGTAAAACTCCCTAATGTTGGGCCCCAGGCAGGAAGCGAGATTCCCATTCAGCAGGTATTCAATAGCCACACAAGAATGGGATAGGGGTTTGTGTACATAGGTCCGGCCGGAACCTAACATTGATTTGTATCAGGGTGATATCACACACATTCAACCATATGTACGTGGGACTGTTACGTTTAAAATGTTGTACAGCTAAGAGCTTATATGTGACTTGGTGCATTTTTTGCAAGTTTTGGTGACAGTTTCCGGGAGATTTCGTAGTTTGTTTGGATCTACTTGTGTGCACTTTGGAAATTCTTTAATTATAAGTGAATGTTTTTATCTTTATCTGCAAGTTTATGCGATAATTTCTATGAGCATCTTCAAAATCATTGCATCGATCTATAACATTCTGAGTTTATTTTCTTTGTGATTCCGCGAAGGATTTAAAAAAAAAAAAAATGCGCTGACAGCTTTAATGCAATATTCAAGGGAGATTTAAATTCAAGCATGCTTAGGATCGATAAACGGTTAAAGGATATTAAGAAATGAATTTGAAGTTGAGCTCTTGATCACAGGTGCACATGGATTTCTTCACATTCATGTGATCAGCCTCATTGTATGGAATTTATTTCAAGATGAAGACTTCTCCATTCTTCAAGCAGTCGTAACATTGTGTCACTTTGGAATATATTGTGATTTCATTCATCAAAAATAATTGGAAACTTTAAACTTTTTCGGATATTTATGGAGAAATTCAGGTAGGTGCACATGATATCGCCTAGTTTTTCATTTTGTGGCATATCTTATTAGGTCATCTGACCCAAAGGGTCAAGATGACCTATAGTTACCGTGCTTCGTCCGTCGTCGTGCGCCGTCCGCCGTGCGCCGTCCGCCGTCCATAAACTTTTCACATTTCAAACTTCTTCTCAAGTTCTACCAATGGGAATAAGCTGAAACTTAGCTGAAATGATCCTGAGATGGTCCTGACCAAGTGTTGTTATTTTTCGGGTCGGTCCGAAATCCAAGATGGCCGCCAGAGCCGCCATCTTGAAAAACACATTTTCAACTTCTTCTCAAGTTCTACCAATGGGAATAAGCTGAAACTTAGCTGAAATGATCCTGAGATGGTCCTGACCAAGTGTTGTTATTTTTCGGGTCGGTCCGAAATCCAAGATGGCTGCCATAGCCGACATCTTGAAAAACACATATTAAACTTCTTCTACAGTTCCACTGGTACCTGTGAGCTGAAAATTGGTAGGGATGTTCAGGAAGGGCAGCCCATAAAATGTTGTTATTTTTCGGGTCCGAAAAACTCTCGACATTTGTGCCATGGCGGCCATTTTGTGACATGATTGCGCAATCACTGTTTTCCTGAACAACACCTATTTTAAACTTCTTCTTAAGTTCTACCACTGGGATTAAGCTGAAACTTGGCTGAAATGATCCTGAGATAGTCCTGACCAAGTGTTGTTATTTTTTGGGTCGGTCCGAAATCCAAGATGGCCGCCAGAGCCGCCATCTTGAAAAACACATTTTCAACTTCTTCTCAAGTTCTACCAGTGGGATTAAGCTGAAACTTGGCTGAAATGATCCTGAGATGGTCCTGACCAAGTGTTGTTATTTTTCGGGTCGGTCTGAAATCCAAGATGGCCGCCATAGCCAACATCTTGAAAAACACATATTAAACTTCTTCTACAGTTCCACTGGTACCTGTGAGCTGAAAATTGGTAGGGATGTTCAGGAAGGGCAGCCAATAAAATGTTGTTATTTTTCGGGTCCGAAAAACTCTCGACATTTGTGCCATGGCGGCCATTTTGTGACATGATTGTGCAATCACTGTTTTCCTGAACAACACCTATTTTAAACTTCTTCTTAAGTTCTACCACTGGGATTAAGCTGAAACTTGGCTGAAATGATCCTGAGATAGTCCTGACCAAGTGTTGTTATTTTTTGGGTCGGTCTGAAATCCAAGATGGCCACCAGAGCCGCCATCTTGAAAAACACATTTTCAACTTCTTCTCAAGTTCTACCAGTGGGATTAAGATGAAACTTGGCTGAAATGATCCTGAGATGGTCCTGACCAAGTGTTGTTATTTTTTGGGTTGGTCCAAAATCCAAGATGGCCGCCAGAGCCGCCATCTTGAAAAACACATTTCCAAATTTCTCTCAAGTTTCACCTGTGGGATTAAGCTGAAACTTGGCTGAAATTATCCTGAGATGGTCCTGACCATGAGTTGTTACTTTTCGGTCGGTTCGAAATCCAAGATGGCCGCCATCTTACAAAACACATTTCCAACTTCTTCTCAAGTTCTACCTGTGGGATTAAGCAAAAACTTGGCTGAAGTGATTCTGAGATTGTCCTGACCAAGTGTTGTTATTTTTCAGGTTGGTCGGAAATCCAAGATGGCCTTCAGAGCCGCCATCTTGAAAAACACATTTCAAACTTCTTCTCAAGTTCCGTCAGACATCCAAGATGGCTGCCACAGCCCCCATTTTGAATACACATTTAAAACTTTTCATAGAAAAATGATCCCCAGATAGTCCCAACCAAATGTTGTTATTTCTCCAGTCCGTCAGAGATCCAAGATGGCTGCAACAGCCCCCATTTTGCATCCACATCTAACACTTTCCATGATCTGAAACTTGCCTAAAATGATTCTGACCAAATGTTATTTTTCGCACTGTTCCGAAGAAATCCATGATCATCACCATCTTGAAAACCACATTTGTGTGGCATATTGTTACATGATTGTATTACTAATTCCTAGAGGAGAGGAATTTATATAAGCTATTAGCTTGTTTTCCAATCCTCACTATTTGTACAATTTCTATATATGTAATATACATGTACACTGATGGAAATAAAATATTGTTTAAACTAATTCTATAATGGTATCACAATTGGTAGTCAGATGACCGTTAAGGCCCTTGGGCCTCTTGTTTATTTTCATGATTTCAGTGCACATCAACAAACTGTATGTGCATATTTATGATCTATCATATATCAAATCTTAATGGCCTAATTAAATCTGTGATACTTTTATTTATGTTTACTCAATGATAACATAGAAAATGATATTTGCTTTTGGTTCAAGCTTTTATCTTTTTGTTTATCTGATATGAGCTCTATATATATTTACAAATTTACAAATATACAAATATACTGTAAGTTATAAGTTATATACTGTATAACTTATAACTTAGGTCTGAATTAACTCACTCTCCCCTCAAGACACATTTGAACTCTTCCATTTCAAAAGTTGGAATAGTCCATTATGAAACTTCAGGGGTGAATGAGTTAACATATAGTAAGTAAATGTAGATCTTGTAATATATCAATCAAAATGTTATGTCATTTCTTGAAAAACTAGTCTATGTAGCTACACAGATATGAAGCTGCATCTGGATATCATTTAGTGATGGACCGAATGCTTTTTTATGGACTCTGCAAAAGGTTTTTTTTATGGGGTGGGGGGGGGGGGGGTAAATTTAACCAGTGAACACCAGTTGCTAAATACAAAATCATTGGTAATCACATTCAGTTTTTCAGTAGCTTTCGCAAAAAACATAGTCTTAAAATTCCATTGAAAATTAATGAATATTCAGAAATGTTTCTGCAGGAATATTATATGGGAATGTCAACTGTGTTCCTTTAGCAGGATTGAACTGGTATATATAACTGTAGATTACACATTCATGTAGGTGAACTTGGGCAATGTCAATGATTTTGTGGTAATGATTAATAAAAGTGGGTTACCAACACCTACAGGGGCATATAATATACATTATGGATGTGATAGGTGAACTCGTGACTTCTATATAGAACTGTGTGAGGATCCTATATATTACCATATACTAAATGTACATATATTAAGGTAAGAAAATTAATCTACCATATTGCTAATATTTTGTTGTGGTAGAGGATGACCGTGGTGGGCAACCCCTCAAAATCAAAACTTTCGAGACATGTTTTGTTATTCTGTAGACCTTTTTATCTATCACTACTGTTGGGGGGGGGGGGGGGGGGGGGGGGGGGGGCACAAAGTAAGTCTTCAAAATTCTATCAGTGATACAAAAGTGCTTAAAATGTGTTTTGGCCACATTGCTCTGGTGTAAACAACTATAAAGTTATACACTCAGGAACTATTTTTGTGTTCATGTTCATTTTGTGAATGTCAATGCATATAAAAGAAAAATGAAATCTATATTTGAAACTCTTATGGTATTATTTAGGGATGGTTGGGGGTTAGATAGAGAGAAATGTATGAAAGATTTATACTTTTTGTAGGACTAAAGTTTTTCTAAACAAATAAGAAATCATGAAACTTCAGCATTGAAATAATCTCACGAAGGTCACGTCATGGTTTGAGTGAATGATAGATCAATTTTCGTTAAATTTCTTCAGTTTCAAGGTAACTTCCTAAATACTAAATAGCAAATTGTGACTCAAGCAGAAGGAAAAATTGTTTTGTATTTTTATTTCACTTGAACATGCAAACCTTCAAACAAATATGGTCTTTATTTTGTAACCATTTATAAAAGTCTGTGGGGTTATAAAAAGGTCATATACACTTAGGAATGAAAATGAACACCACATGATCAGTCTTCAGATGCTTTTTAAAAAATTTAAAATGTCTTAATTTGTAGCTTTGCGTTAGGTGTTTGCTAGAAAAGGACACATTTTGCGGTAAATTACAAAGGTATTTATGCCTATTTTGCAATTATTGTAATTATTGTTTGTATACTTTGTGTACTGTGTTCATTACACATAGGTATATTATAATATATAAAAATTGTGAAATGGTGTTCGAGCGTGGCTAATGAGAATGTCATGGTCTTGTTTCTATTCATGAGAATAGTGAGATATCTCGCTAATCACCCTAATTATGTTCTCGTTTTTTGACATGAAAGAAAACGAACAGTGATTACCTGTACAGGTAATTGTTAGTTGTCGTACCTGTCAGGTGACATATATTTTGCACAAGTGCAAATATGTGCAGTGCTTGTGCACTGATCGAGTTATAGATTTGCATTTACCTGTATTCTTACCTGTGAATATGCAGGTATTAGGGCACTCAATAGATATAAATGTACATGTGAAAAGTTTTGCTGAGATTGAAAAAAATGAAATTTTGAACAGTTACCGCTTTTAAACAAAAACTAATTTAAGTTTTTTACCTTCTTAACTGGAGTGGAGAAGGGATGAGTTTTGTTGAATTAAGTAATTACCAATTTCTCCATGAGTTTAACAAAGTTTAACTCATTCACCCCTGAAGACAAATTTGAACTCTTCCAATTCAAGGGTTGGAATAGTCCATTGTGAGATTTGAGGGGTGAATGAGTTATATCCTTAGTTAAGTGTTCTCGCTCTAGAATTTTTTTATTTGATTTAGGAAATAATGCGTGTATTAAGGAAAGTTTATTGTGGTCAATTCTTCTCTTATGCAAAAACTTAGTTATTCTGAAGAATTTCCTAAAGTGAAAGAACAACACTTGATCATTCACTGCTGAAGGTTAAGATTTGAACTCTTCCAATTCAAAGTTTGGAATACTGGTAGTTCATTATGAAATTTTAGGAGTGAATTTTTTTCCAGTTTCTGATAATTGATCTGAGCATTCAAAAATACCTAGAATATTTGTGCTGTTTATAAACATTTCTGTGTACCTTTCAAATGTGTCATTAATTTTTGACCAAACAGTTCTTGTCATTTTATATACTAAAAGCTTTATGGTTTTGAACTCTTTTGGAATTTGAGATCCATTATAACTGAAAGGTAGCATATAGCCTTAATACAAATAAAACATCAGTACTGATGTTGCATACCATACTATTGTAACTGCATTTGTTGCTGCTGATATAGGTAAATATACAGGTGTGACACAGGTAAATATATATACCTCATTAGTATCCAGGTATGTTATATCTTGGACACCTGAAATATCTGGTCAGTTTTGTTACACATTCACCTGGTCAAGAATGTCCACTAGGTGATAATCTGAATGTCTTGGAAACAAATTACACATCATTGCATGCATTACCTGAGCATCGGCGGAAAGATATGTATCCTGATTATAAATATACCTGCACAGGTACAAATATAGGTCACATGTACAGGTGTACCTGCCAGGTGAGCAGAACAGGTTACAACCACAGGTTGTATGACCTTAAGGGGACAAAGTGGTCAGTTATTGAAATGTGCTGGACACACAAATTAGGCATCGGTCAAGCGATGACATTCTAACTGGACAGTTACTATAGCTGTTAGGACGGAGTCCGACAGGAAGGAGGGAAGATCATGTGAACTTTGTGGGAACTTAAGTATCGCCGCGGCAGGTAGATATTGGCATGGTGTTGACAGTATCATGTTTGGACCGGACAGTTTTGTGGTGTTTTTAGTATCGGAACGGTCAGTGGATGTATTTTTAATATGGTCACTCTCACATTCTGTTAGGTAAGATCTGAGGCTTGGTGTCTTGTTAGGATGTGATCTATGAACTGACCACGCGATATTGACCATGCAATGACCTGTTGCAATCAAAGAGGTCAAATTCCTTTCCTTAATTGTTTCCATGTATAAGTGATGTATTAATGGAACCATGATTACATTAAGCTCTTTGGTTAAAAGCCTTATCTAACATGATGTCTGTGGGTCTCAAAAATTTGTAAAGATCTTTGACATATTTTCGGATAAAATAGCATCCTAGCTGTGAAAAGATATTGATTTATTTATCAAGTTAGTTGGGCTCTTATATCAAACTAGAAATCACATTTGTTGGTTGTACATTAAAAAAAAGAGATTTTCTGACTTTCGTAGTATTCTAAAATCTTGGCACTGTAAAGGGACTTTGGCAATATATTGAATGAAAGCTAGGCATAATATATTAACTGCATTTTAAAGAATTGTATGGAGTTTTGAAATCAGCTGACATGCTAATATTATGCAATTTGGCTATAAAAAGTAATAATCAAGAGCATTATAATGATTAATTATACTTAAATGAAGCTGCACTACGCAAGATTTCCAAAATTTTCATATGAAAAAATGATACTTAAGGCAAAGCAGGATTTGGATGGAACTTTGCCTGTAGACCCTTAGCTCTCCCACCACCAACTGCCAAAAAAGGAAATAAAATGTCATAAAAACTAATTAAGAAATTTTTTCAATGACTGACAGATTTTGAATTGACATTGATGCAAAGTTATTTTTAATTATTTTTCATAATTTGGAACTTGATCTTCATAGTATAAACGTTATATATACAAAATGTAGTCTTAATAAGTGACATATACCATTAAAAATCTAGAGAGATCTTCAAGGACAATATCTTGTCTCAAGTAATTATAATAGTAGATCAAAATAACTTTTTGACATCCATTTTCCCCTATGGTGCCCCAGGGCACTAAAAAATGAAATATTGTATTTTTAAAGCCGTAAGTTAATTAACATAAGGTAGTGGGGTCTACCCAGGCGAGAACTATTTCCTATATTAGATCCAGCCTGATAAACCCTACCTTATTTTCGCAAATTGATTTCGTAGCGAAACGGGGGCGAACACACCATGATGTTGGCAAACATTAAAAAAAAAATCAATCAATGATCGGCTCGACAAAGAGGCAAGTTTGTTCAAATATTGACACAGAATTATCTGATATTTCAGTTTTAATCTTAGGTCCTCAAGTTTTCTCTGTCGCAAATGTTTGAGTTGTATAAACATATTTTTATCTCTGTCGAATATTTGAGTTGTATACACAGATGGATCATTGTGTCTATTGATGTCGTAGATAGACCTAAAGCTCCGATTTGGCGTTTGTCCTGGTCAAGATCCAGGATTCTGATACGATGGTCAACGTTACGCATAAATGTTTGTAGGTTGATCACAGTTCACCCTCGTAGAAGTTACCCGACTTTCACACAATAATAATCCAACCCTGGCAAGGTCTCAACATAGGTTTGATAAATATGTATTAGACTTGCTCAAGTCCATGCAAATATACAACAAAGTTATTCTATCAATCTTAGTATTAATACATGAACAACAAGATCATGTGGCTTTAACATTATAGGCAGTGATTTTTTACCCATATACTTTTATGTATATGTACTACTGAAGGTCAAATTGTGTCTCAAGGTCATTCTTCATCAGGACAAGTGGGGACTCAAGTATAATCTTTGTGTCAGTCACATAGCACAATTATTGACTGCTTCAGTGAAAATTTTACATAAAAGGGTTTTTTGGTGTATATAAACGCTATGTAACCAAATTCAATTATGGGTTTATTGTTAATGCAAACTGATGAGAGATTTTGTTGATCTTTAAAGGCCCAATATACGTAATTTTCGGCAAAACTTGAAGCGAAAATCAAGCCTAAAAACTTATTATATTTATAGATTGAGCAAAGATTAACTGATATCAGCAATATTCAAGATGAATTCTTTCGCGGTTACCGGTACAGCAGCAATTGAAACACGCTATTTTTAAACACGCGTCCATTACGAACCGTCTTCTACCTTCGGTTTGTTATTGAAGTGGGCCCCACCTGAATTAATTTCAATTCTTTGGATTATTTTGTCCAGAGTTTCTTATTAGTTACCGCTCATGTTTACTTCGTTTTAGGCTTATATTTGCATGGTTATCAACTGGATTTTTTTCAGAATTTTTCAGAATCACGAAAATTTCCCTGAAGTTACGTATATTGGGCCTTTAAATATGGCTTTGACATCTGGTTGTTGCATTGGTGCAATTATTTTGGCAAGTTTTTCAAAATTGCGATATCATTTTATTGATTTATTGATATTGACATCATGGATGAATGTCTGTTTGAAAGTTACAATTAAATTGTTCATCACTTGTCTCACTATAGAAAAAAAAATATAACATTTGCAGATAAAAAACAGGAATATCATATAAAATTTATGTTTTTACTAGATGTTGAAATTTAAGTAAGATCAAAAAGGCATTTTTAATGAATATTCAATTTCAAATGGGAGGGAAAATTCACAGAAATTTTGTTTACAATAAATGTAAATGAATTGAATTGTAAAATCTTAAATTTGTTAGTGGTTATTCATGTTGCCTGAACCAACTGATTCTATGATATGTGGGATCACCTGTACATGTATACAGGTGTAATTTTACCTGTCTTAAATTAACAATTGACGAGCTTGATGTATGATTATAGGTGATCTTTTAATTGTATGTTCAAATTGTAGGTCTTAACATGTCTGCTACAAGTTAAAATTCCTCAGCAGATGTCAAGATCATTTTTAAATGCTTAATCAAGCAAATTTGATTTTGTGATATATGGACCCAGGTGTGATTTGATTTCAATTAGCTCGATAGGTGTGATGGATATTTGTTCATTTAGGGTTTAAGTGATCTGTTTTTGTGTTTGAAGAAGAATTTGGTACATTTTATAAACAATTTCACGGAGTATGGGCAGATTTAGATAGATATAAGTCTATACATCAGTGTTTTCTCAGGGTATGGTTTTCACAGAAAATGAGATAAATTAGCCGTGAGCATGTGTATCTTTTACATTGGTGGTTGTGAGTTTCTATGTTTTCTGGCTCAACATATCAACCTTATCGTGCCTGCTGAAGATAGAATTTCTTTTAATGATCACCAGACAGAGATACTAAAGGTTTCACTGGTGCCCTTTGCATTTCTTAAATGTTTGAGCTCAAGGGGCCGTGGTGGCCGAATGGTTAAGGTGTTCCGACTTTCAACCACTAGCCCTCCAGTCCCCTGGGTTGCGAGTTCGAATCTCACATTGGGCAGTTGCCAGGTACTGACCGTATAGATTGGTGGTTTTTCACCGGGTACTCCGGCTTTCCTCCACCTCCAAAACCTGGCACGTCCTTAAATGACCCTGGCTGTTAATAGGAAGTAAACTAAATAAACCAAACCAAATCTTGAGCTCACATTGAAGAATGCTTAAGTGTGACGGACTGATCAAAACCAGAAATCAAAATCAATATTCAATATTACCTGGGAAATATATGAAGATTTTATAGGAGAGATATCTTCAAGGAAAACTCTTTTTATTTCAGTAATAATTACCATAACTTTAGTATGTTCTTGAATATTGCATACTAAAGTAATGGTAAGTATTACATCATGAAAATTGGTTTTACTTGAAAAACCTTTATTTTAAAAAGATTACCAGGTAATAAATTAGATATATCTTCATACCAGTGGAAAACAATTGTATACAAATACCAAGTCTGTGCATGTTAATGCAGTTTAATTTTGGAAAACTGTGATAAGTTTAAAGTAATACAATGTACTTGAAAATCCCAATTACTGATAATGATGGAGTATATGCGTAATTGTCCATTTCAAATTTAATTGTTTAATTTAAATCAGCAAAATCTATTAACTACATTTTGTTCAAATCAAATTTAGTCATTAATTGTGCAGAACAATGATAGTCTATTATTGACTTCAAATTATTTCTCAACCTATCATAGTCTTAAATATTATTTTTCAAATTTTGATAGTCTATCTTACTATTTGTCATTTAGAGATCATTTTATGAATATTTTGTTAAAATTCTCCTTAGCTCTAATTAACTTTTTTCCCTTAAATAAAAGTACGTAAAATTATCTGGGCTACAAATGAAATATTTAATTTATTGGGTGTCAGAAATGAATGGGGGAGATATTGGATCTTGAGTGTCGAATACATCTCGCAAATGATTGTGATATTTGTGACACTCATGAAATTTAGATCTGAATGCTTTTTATTACTTCAAATCAAATTCATACCTGTCTACACCTGTGTTTTATGCAAATGCCAGGTACAATACTTACGAACTTTGACATCAGAAATGTTATTGACAGGTTATGTGACCCCAGATATCACCCCTGATCTAGTTTTCTGAAAACTTACAGCAAAAAAAAATGTTTAAATCGCGCTTGATTCTCATATATAGTCTGTCAAAAATTTGTCCTCTGAATTAACAAATTCAGTTAGTCCAGAGTCTACACATTAGAACTGATCTGCAGATTCAAGATTTAACTCTTTCACCCCTGAAGACACATTTAAACTATTCCAATGCAATAATAAGCTAACCCTGACCTGTAAATTAAACATAGCTAAGTTTACAAGCTTTCTTAGATTTAACCCCGCTGACTTGCAAATTAAACTGATGGGTAGTTTTCTAGAGTTGTCAAAAGTGATGCACAAATTTCAGCAGATTTTCCTTCTTGTACAAACAAAAATGGACTACTGAATTAAAAACAAGACAAATTCAATAGAAAAAAGTTTATGTTAAAAAGTGACCTGAAAATATATGTAAGCCAATTGAGCATTTCAGCAACTTGAATCATGTCACCAATGATCGGTATATATGACATCAATTCCAGGTAATGAACTTATCCAAGCTAATCTGAATAAGAAAAGTTCAAATGAAGCAGCCCTATTATAAACAAGTCAAGTTGACTAGAATTTAACCTTTAGGATCCCTGTCCAAAATTTTGATTCATGGTTACCTCCCTTTAATTTTTGTTCAGCTATATAACTACCACAGATGGGTGAGGAAAATCCTGTTGATAATTAAGGTAGCTCATAGTTATTTAGAATATTATGTAACATGTGACACCTAAAATCTTAAACCAGTCCCCTGCTTATTTTATTTTTCACTCTAAAGCACTGCTTTTTTCATCTTTAGTAATTTTCCCCATATTAGTTTTGTGAACCCTTTCTTTTCTCCACAGAACTGATAATTTATCAAAGGAAAAATACAAGAAAAACGTAAAGATCCACAAAAATATGTACAGGTATATATTCAGGACAAAATTTCTCAAAAACTCATTACATTGCTTTTGTTGCCATGGTACTCGGATCCTTAATATATGTTTGATAGATCAAAGTTAATGTTCCAACAAATATACACAGCTCTGAGAAAATCAATAAATGTCAAACTTGTTATGTACTACAGGTACATACTCTGTTACAGGTAAAATATAAACCTACTGGATAGGATTTAAGTTTGTATCTATTCTCCACATCATGAATAATCTAGTAGTACTTTGTGTGTATTCAGAATATCTGTTTTCAGCCTGGCTGCGTACAATTGATCGGTGGAACAGTTTTGTATATATAATGTTCCGTAGTCTATGACTGACAGATGCTGTAGACAAATAAATTATGCAAAAACGATCAGTAAAAAACTGTGCCAGAATTGATCAAACTTACTGGTTATATTGTCAATTGAAAACACTGATGACCAAATTATTTGGTTATTTGCACAAAATAATCGATACAAAGCTAAAACTAAAAACTGAAAAAAATGAAGTTAAGAAACCTAACCACAGAGATATATATGTGCATTTCTGAATTCACAGTAGTCGAGGAATTGGCCAGGAATTTGAAATAGCTTTATGCCAGTATATTCTAAACAGTTATGTAGAGAAGACAAGACAAAATATCTAAATATTGAGGTCTCTTAGGAACTTAGTTATACCCCCCCGCAACGAAGTTAGGGGGGGTATACTGGAATCAGCTTGTCTGTCCGTCTGTCTGTCCGTCTGTCTGTCCGTCTGTCCGTAGAAAAATGTTGTCCGGACAACTCCTCCTAAACTACTGGATCGATTTCAATAAAACTTGGCAGTATTGTTGGGGACCATGTGTAGATGTGCATGCAGGGTTTCGTTTGTCAATATTTTGGTTGCCATGGTAACCAGGTCACTATACACAGGTTTCCATAATAAAATGTTGTCCGGACAACTCCTCCTAAACTACTGGATCGATTTCAATAAAACTTGGCAGTATTGTTGGGGACCATGTGTAGATGTGCATGCAGAGTTTCGTTTGTCAAAATTTTGGTTGCCATGGTAACCAGGTCACTATACACAGGTTTCCGTAATAACGTGTTGTCCGGACAACTTCCTATAAACCACTGGATCGAGTTTAATGAAACTTGGCAGTATTGTTGGGGACCATGTGTAGATGTGCATGCAGAGTTTTGTTTGTCAAAATTTTGGTTGCCATGGTAACCAGGTCACTATACACAGGTTTCCATTATAATGTGTTGTCCGGACAACTCCTCCTAAACTACTGGATCAATTTCAGTGAAACTTGGCAGTATTGTTGGGGACCATGTATAGATTTGCATACAGGGTTTCGTTTGTCACAATTTTGGTTGCCATGGTAATGAGGTGACTATACACAGGTTTCCGTAATAACATGATGTCTGGACAACTTCTTCTAAACTACTGGGTCATTTTCAATGAAACTTCGCAGTAAGTAATGTTGAGGATTACTATACACAGGTTAAAATTTGTCCGTTCTGCTGACTGTTGACATTATATAATGCATGTTATATACAACTTGTACTACATCATGTTTTTTTCAAAAACATGTCAGACACCTCTAATAAGAGGTAGCGGGGGGGTATTAGTCAGCCATCGGCTTACAGTTCTAGTTTTCATTAGAATTTGAACATGGCCTACATATATAGATGATGAGTTTGACAAGACGTTGTACTTCCCTGTTTTCCACTTCAGGGGCGTAGTTGCCAGGTGGTTAAGGTGGCTGATATTCTGCTACCACTAGCCCTCATCCTTTGGCTCACGGTGGCCAAGTGGTTAAGGTGGCTGACATTCTACCATTTATAGCCCTCCACCACTGGTTCATGGTGGCCTTGAATTGGTTAAGGTGTCTGACATCCTAATAACACTAGCCCTGTACCTCTGAGATGAAGTGGCAAAGTGGTTAAGGTGTCTGACATTCTGCTTCCACTAGCCTTCGAACTTTAGGACGTGGTGGCCAAGTGGTTAAGTTGTCTGACATTCTGTTAAGACTTGTCCTCCACCCTGGGGTGGCCAAGTAGTTATAAGATGTCTGACATTCGTGAAACTTATTTATATCATCTTTATCTTTTGAAAGTTTCTGCATGATCCTCCATGAAATGTAAAAAAAAACTGTTTTACTATTTTAAGCAAATTTTAGTCACATGAGATTTACCAGTGCGTCTGTTTGTATTTTCCAGCGAGACCTTGAGCAGGCGGAGAAGATGAGGACGAATGGCGAGCAGCTTATCATGGATGACCACTATGCTGTGGACTCCATTCGTCCAAAGTGTATTGAACTACAGCGGATGTGTGACCAGTACCGTGAGTTACTACGGCGACGACGGGAACTTCTCGACACCTCACACGACCTTCAGGACCGAATTGACAAGGTCATTACTGTTTTGTTTACTACTACCTTATATAAAAAAATCATTTTTCATTCTTTGTATAAATTTTCAAGATTTCTGAAATATTATTTATCTCCAAAACTTTTTTACACAGCTTAATGTTACATTTTCTCGAAGACTGTGGTATCCGGAATAAATAGCATGTATCTTAACATTTTCATGTTCAAATATCTTCAAAATGGCATTTGAACTTGGTTTTACATCAGTAATTCAGTCAAGGGATATTTTCAAAAAGATTTTTCCCAGTCACTAATCTGTGTCAGTGTTTTTGTAAATAGATATTTTTAACTAATTTCATTCACCCCTGAAATTTAATTATGAACTATTCCAACCTTTGAATTGGTGGAGTTCAATGTGTCTTCAGGGATGAATGTGTTAAATCTGTTAAATTGATGATAATGTTATTTTGAAATGACATCATCTTATTTTGATTTCATTATTTGATGTTAAACAATATCGCAAACCAGAGAGCATTATTTGACCTTTGAACTTTACAGGCCAACAAATGGTGTACAAGGGGTGTAGACATGTTGTCAAAGCAACAGGTTGATGCTTGTCAGACCCCCCAGGGAGCTGAGGTCGCTCTCAAGGACATAGAGAGTTTCGTGGCAACCGCCAGAGAACTCCGTCTCAACAACCCAAAAGAGTTCCGTCAATTGTTTGAAAGCATGATCACTCCAGAAACCAGGGTGAGTTTCTCCATGACTGGATATAATATTAGATGGTTTTCACGTCTTTATGAATATTCTGATAGTACATAATCTGCATAATCTATATATTTTAAATTTGTGAACATATATTTTCATTTACTGTATATCGTAAGTGAATTTTGCATGACTTCTTTTAACATCTCTCAGAAATTAAGAATTCAGATTTAAAAAAAAATTGAAGCTAGGTTAGAATTAAAACATATTATCAATACAAAATTTAAGCTCATTGTTTACAAAATATTGCTTCCCTAACAGGCCAATGTCCAGAAGGTACTAAAGCGGATTGAAGATGTTCAGGCTATGTGTGAGAAACGGCACCAGAGTCTGCAGCAGGTGGCCAAGCCGTCGGCCCGCCCTAGTACCTCACATCGTGTACCTCCCACCCACGGCCACCATCCCCCGCCGCACCCCCCTCATCAAGACTCGGATCCCAAACGCAAAACTAACACAGAAAATCAGCAACGTCAGCAGGGCATTTACGAACGATCGGCTCGGGTAAGTGATTTCAATCTCAAAAACATGTCTGAAATGTTTGTTTCTGTAGAAAATTGATTGGGAATGTGATATGATCTCTTAAGAATGAGCGTAAGTTCTCTAGCTTATTGGACTGTGTGAACACTACTGTTGGGAATCGGTTGGGAAATCATAATCGATTGAAGACAACTTACTAATTATTGATTATGTAATCGGTTGGGACGGTTGCTAAATAGTCCAACATAAGGTACAACTTACATATGTTTGTCATCTACCATCACAGGTGATTTAAACTCTGCATCTGTAATATTGTGTTAAACAATAATTCCTATTCCTTTTCATCATTTTTTATTTCATCAATAAAATCTAAATCCAATCAATCAAGCGTCTTATGTCTGATTTAAGAGCCTCAAATCATAATAAGGGCAATCGTTTTTATTAAGAAAAACAGTTCTAAACCTGTTAATAAGGTATTTCTTTTTGGGATAAAATGTGTTATATTCACTTGATAATAATAGTACATGTAGTTATGTACAAGTTACCTCCCGTCCTATATAATCGATTGTTAGCTTTCATAATCGATAGTCGCTACCAGGACAAGAAACAATCAATTATCGATTATAATCGATAATCGTCCCAACACTAGTGAACACTGTTATATTTACCTAGTTAAATATTTGTTGTGTGTCATTAATATTCATATTCACCCTATGAAATATACCTCAGTAAAAATTAATATTCTTCCATGGTGATATTTTTAGAATAATGATTTTAAGCTTAGTTGATGGGCATTTATTAGCATGGCCAAGTTTTGAAAATGTTTTCTATACACATGCTAGAAATTGGTCTGAGCACAGCTTTAACCAAAGTTTGTTTTCCAGCTCATTATCGTGGATGCTTAGAGATGGAAGAAAAAAAAATATTGTGCATTGTATATGTAGTTAAACAATAGGGCAAAATTTGAGTTGGCCTAAAATGAAACTTTTCGTTGTCACCTAACTTTTGAAATTGTTTGTTTCCATAGTTACGAACCGACGCCACTGGGTCCTCCCGTCCTTATATTACCCCTCCGTGTTCAAATCTGGGAAGTCTCCCCGACAGTCTAAACGCGGGGGAGAAGACCCGGGCCTCCGTCACCTCAATGTCAACTACGACCTCTTCAGGATCGTCGGGATCAGCAAGGTCAACCAGCATGATGGACACCGATACGCTAATGGCGAAGAGGAGGTAAATGAAAAGGGAAACATCAAATGCCTTGCTCAGTGTTTTTTGTCATTTTGGGTAAAAGGCTGTGTTAAGCTCTGTTTCTTTAATAAAATTTTTACAAAAATAAAAAAAAAAGGAAATTTTTTTTGACAATTTTGATGTTTATGGTAGCCTATAAACTCATTCACCCCTAACATTTCATAATGAACCATTCTAACTTTTAAATTGGAAGAGTTCAAATATGTCTTCAGGGGAGAATGAGTTAAAACAAATTTGTGCTGGTTTGTTTTTTAAGGGTTTGTTCAGTTTTTGGTTGTGCTTGTGCATCTAACTAAAGATTCACAAGGATTTTAATTTGCCAGAAAAACATGAACAATTTTCTGTCAGCAGAAATACCCGGGTAGTAAGAAATTTTAATTGTTCTAGCTTTCTTGCAAGTCTATAAAAGAGTAATTTTGAGAAATGAAAGTAATTTAGCAGTCTATAAAATATCTAAGATTTAATTCTTCTAAAGGCTAAATGTTTTATCAAACGCTTTTTCCTCTTTCAGACATGTGCTGAACGAGTTGATCGAAACAGAGAAAACATACGTGTCACAACTCTTCGATATTATAAAGGTAGGTTTGTTTTATATTAAAACTAACATACATACTAATATCATAAAGGCAATAATGTCATTTAGTCGGAGTTACCGATGAATTTCACTTGATTGCTTCTACATTTACTTTCTAATAAAAAATTTTAAAAATAAAAATAAAATAATTTGAAATCAAAAAGCTGCAGTTTAGGTTTATTTTCTTAAAAATTATGAATAAAAGTGACATAGGATAGAGTCTTTGTCACATTATCCTGGTCTATCAAACTGTGGTCGGGTGGTGCAGTGGATAGCGCACTTGCCTTTCACCAATGCAGCCGGGGTATGATTCCCCGACGGGACGTGAAAATGTATGAGGTCACCTGCCCGACCACGTGGGTTTTCTCCAGGTACTCCGATTTCCTCCCACAATAAAACCCCTTGCGCGCTTACATCCGGTCCAACAAGAGTGATTCATATAAGTTGGATAACTTGTTTCATAATTGTTGTAAAATAAATAAAAGTTTATATATATATATATCAACTAGCTGTTACAAATAGGACGTAGTTCATTGGTGACTTTTTAAGAAAATGATTGAAAAGTGGAATTACAAAAATGTTCAGTATGAAAGATTTCAGGATTGCTTCCTCATTTCTAAATTTCTTTGTCATCAAATGAGAAATTAATGAAATAAAAAATAATGATGTTGTGATTTGTATTGTTACCAGGGTTACCTGCAGGAGTTAGACAGTAGGCCTATGCAACACCTTATACCGGACGAGCTGGTCGGCAAGAAGGAAATACTCTTTGGCAATCTAGAACAAATATACTCATTTCATAAAAAGTGAGTTCTATTAATTTTCTCACTACTAGAATTATACTTCTGAGGATAAAATGTTTGTTAATACGCATGGTTTCAATCATATATTTAAACCTCTCATAATCAGCCTCTCATTAATTTTGTAAACATTATGTGGTAACCACAAAAAATTGGGGGGAAAAACTGAGATCAATGTTTAGTATAATATAAAAATATTATAATCACAAAATTGAATTTAAATTTTGTAAATAATGTTTTCATTTCAGTATATTTCTACAAGAACTTCAGAATTGCAGAGATCAACCTGCGAAAGTAGGAAAATGTTTTGCAAATAGGGTAAGTTTTATTTCAAAGTTTCTTTATTTTGGATCGAGATTCTAAATACTTGTCTTAAAATTTACATTTGGAATCCATTCATTCATTGCATAGGACACAAACCAATAGAAATTCTAGAAATCATTGAAATTCTACATTGCAAATAAAAATATATTTCACACCCGGTTATTCAAATTTAATTGAAATTCTTCATTGAAATTTGATTTATCAAAAATTCTGCATTGAATTTAAATTTATTGATAATCTGCAATGAGTTCATGTTTAATATTGGTAATATCCTACATTCAAGTCAATTTATTAAAATTCTTCATAAAAATAAAATTTCTGTATATTTCAAATTTAAGTTGAACTGCATAGCTGAAATTCTACAGTCAGAAAATGCATCAGTCCTCTTGTACTATTATATGCCCTGTCAAAGCACGGTTGGTCGGGTGGTGCAGTGGATAGCACACTTGCCTTTCACCAAGGCGGCCGGGGTTCGATTCCCCGATCGGACGTGAAAAGGTACAGGGTCACCTGCCCGACCATGTGGGTTTTCTCCGGGTACTCCGGTTTCCTCCCACAATAGGACCCCTCGCGCACTAACATCCGGGCCATCAAGAGTGATTAATATAAGTTGTATAGCTTGTTTCATAATTGTTGTAAAATAAATAAAGTTTATATTATAAAGCACCATAGCCGAAAAATATTTCCTGAAATAACCAAAATGTATGTATTGTTTACTTTATTAAATTTTGTTTGTTGTTTGTTTACACAGAATGAAGAGTTTCACCTATACAGTGTGTATTGCCAAAACAAGCTGAGGTCGGAGGCTCTGCGGAACCAAGTCGGAGATCAGAACCCGTTCTTTCTGGTAAAGCTTTTAACTTAAACTCATTCACCCCTGAAGACACAGTTAAACTCTTCCAGTTCAAATGTTGGAACAGTTCATCATTAAACTTAAGGGGTGAATGATTTAATAACTCAGACTCCGAAGTCTAATGCTAATGACCTTAGGTGGGTGTTTTTTTCTTCAGGCACCCAGCTTTCCTCCACTACCAAAACCTGGCATGTCTCAAAATAACCATAGCTGTTAATAGGACATAAAACATAAAGAAAATAATGCAATATTTTCATTAGTCTTGTCAGATTTTTAGGTGAACTTTAATTCAATATTGAAAATTTAATATTTCCAAAGCCAATATTATTACACATTTTAACTCTTCCATTTAAATGGAAGGGCCGCTGTGGCCAAGTGGTTAAGGTGTTCCGACAATCTACCACTGACCGTAGGTCGGTGATTTTTTGTCAGGGTACTCCGACTTTCCTCCGCGTCCAACACCTAGCACGTCCCTGGCTGTTAATAGGACATAAAATAAAATAACGAAACCAAACCAAACCACTTAAATGATTGGAACAGTTCATTATGAAATTTCAGGGTTGAACCAGTTTAATCCAATCAGGTATTCTGTCATGTAAATGAGGCTTATATAGTGAATTGGTAAATTCCGTTGAATTGATCTGTTTTACTTAAACCAGTCATTCAAGTAAAGTATAAATGATTGTTTTGTTTGCAGGAGTGCCAGAGAAAGTTGGGACACAAACTGCCATTAGGGGCATATCTTCTCAAACCTGTACAGCGTATCACCAAATACCAGCTCCTACTCAAGGTAAGTCAATCCTGTCTTACATAAAATCCCACTTACTCGAATCCCTACAGCCTATCACTAAATATTAGCTCTTATTCAAGGCAAGTACGATCTTATATATAGCCACGTACAGTAAAACCCCACTTACCAGTACTCAAACCTCAGGGTTTACTCGAATATCCCTTATTCATCAAACAGTTTGTTTGGTCTCTACCGAGTTCGTATGTATTCAAGTAACCTTGGATTGCTCCAATACCATGTATTCCTCAAAGTATTGATCAGGTCCCCACAAGTTGAGTAAATGACGTTTTACTGTACATGCAACTCTTTGAATGTACATACAATGGATGACTCGCAGTTTCCAGGCCCCAAGATCATGAAACATGATATCTTAAGTCTAAATTTGTCTGAAGTTTTGACTTGGCCAATCACAGATAACGTTACGAAAAGTAACGTTATACATGATTGGCTAAGCACAAACTTAAGTATAAGATTGTTTCATGATCTTGGGGCCTGGTATTAATTTCTCAAGTCAAATCAAATCTGAAATATACAGAATCTTTATCTTCTATATGGAATTTTTAATTATCTCAAATCAAAACTAATTTGCAGATTAGAAATTTGTATCCCCCTGACTTTCACTGAAACAGGAGACATTATTTCAATGTTTTGTTACATTTGGTCTTTTTGTCTTTTTCAGGAAATGCTTCGGTTTTCAGAACAAGATCCAACATGCGAAGCTCATATACAGGAAGCGCTGGACTCCATGTTGGATGTTGTACGATTCGTTAATGATAGCATGCACCAGGTTTCTATTGTCGGTTTCCCGGTAAGATTTTATTTTAAATTTACAAATCCTATTCATATCCCTCCGGAATTTATCCTCAGACAGACCAGATTGGTGTTCAATTAGATAGGTTTTATTATATGAAAAAAATTGCTGCAAACTATAAAACCGTTTATGATAAAACAGACATTAATTCTTAAAAGTCATTCTTTTCCATGTTATTCTCAGCCTTGAGTTTTGAAGTTAATGCATTTAATAACAATGAGATGAAATATAAAAGATTTTGATAAATCCAGCTCTCATATTATTTCTTTTTAAAAATTTGCAGTCAATTAATTTGAATTCTGTCTTACATACATCATCTTTTTTTGACTTGCAGGGAAACTTGTCCGATCAGGGGAGGCTACTCATGCAGGGAGCTTTTAATGTGTTAACAGAACATCAGAGAGGCCGAATCAAAGACATTCGCTTTAAACCAATGCAGAGACACATGTTTCTATACGAGAAATCAATATTACTGTGTAAAAGGAAGGAAGAAATCGGTGTGTCGTCAGAAAAAGGAGTTTATAGTTTTAAAAATCTTCTTAAAGTAAGTAAAAAGTAATTTGTCATGTATAATATACTCCGATACTCGTGTGGGAGGTATATATTGTATGTATTTAACATCTGAAGATTACTGGTGAAACTTCTCAAACAACCTGTCTCAAAACAGAAGAGTTTGTCTTCTGGAAAACAGATTTATTCGGTAGTGAAGAGAGTTTAAAACCAAGATGAAACTTAAAGAATGGCTTGTCGAGATCTTTTATTAAATATAAAAAATTTTAAAAAATAAAGGAGAGTTAACCAGACAATATCATATAGGTCATCTTGGCAGATTTTATA
Source organism: Mimachlamys varia (assembly GCA_947623455.1). Taxonomy (NCBI): domain Eukaryota; kingdom Metazoa; phylum Mollusca; class Bivalvia; order Pectinida; family Pectinidae; genus Mimachlamys; species Mimachlamys varia. Next base: position 16,042,127 of record OX392541.1, read on the forward strand.
TATCAATTAACACAGTATGATAATTTTAAGTAAAACTTTAGTCATTTATTTTCAAAATATCTAGAGTGTTTGGTTTTTTTTTTCAAAGTTAAATTGTGTCATGTCAAAAGCTCAAAAGTTAGGAGAGGACCAAGTATGTTGTAAGGGGCCTTTGTTTGATATAAAACAATAGAATATATTGGAATCTCCTTAAACAGAAATCCATTGATGGTAATCCATTAAAAAGCTTAGAGGCTGGAGAAATTTTCATTGTTTTCTCATAGATCTATTAAAATGACACCAAACTATATGCATATGTGATACCATGTCATTTTATACAAACAATCATTTTTTTTCTTTCTTTTTTTTTCCGCAGCTTTCACAAGTTGGTCTCACAGAGAACATCAAGGGAGATAAGAAGAAATTTGAATTATGGTTACGTGGACGAGAAGAGGTGTATATAATTCAGGTTAGTAAAACAGCTTCTGACAATTGTTATTTTGGCATTTTTTGGGCTGAATATATGAGTATGTCTCAAACAAGATTTTAAACATTTTCAGAGATACAATTGAAACTTGTTATCTCGACATGAACCAAGAATTCTTGTTTAAGTCAAAATATTATTCAGTTTGGGCCAAACTTCGCAATAAACATTTACATTATATAAAACTTTCTGAATTTGAATACTCTTGAATACAACTTGTAGATAACAAAGTTTGACAATATTTCCAAATGGAAGATTCACTTCTGGAAGGTGAAGACATTTGGAACAAAACAGAATAATTAAGAAGGAAATTTAATGTTTTGGCTCAATTATATCCCTTTCACCACTGTTCCTCATAATGGACTAATCTATATCAATGCATGGTACAGTCTATTTAAGTTACATAGGGGGGTGACAGGGTGAACTGCTGTAATAATATTAACATATTTTAATTGTTCATTTTTCAGGCACCCACTCTGCCCTGTAAGGACATGTGGGTGAAAGAAATCAAACGGGTTCTTATGAGCCAGTTTGATCAGCTGAAAAGTAAGTTCGATGGTAAATATCTCTACAAGACTAAGCATGGCCTAGATTTAGCCAATCACCTTGCCGTAGTTACAATGAGGCCTAGATTTAGCCAATCACCTTGCCATAGTTACAATGAGGCCTAGATTTAGCCAATCACCTTGCCATAGTTACAATGAGGCCTATATTTAGCCAATCACCTTGCCGTAGTTACAATGAGGCCTAGATTTAGCCAATCACCTTGCCATAGTTACAATGAGGCCTATATTTAGCCAATCACCTTGCCATAGTTACAATGAGGCCTATATTTAGCCAATCACCTTGCCATAGTTACAATGAGGCCTATATTTAGCCAATCACCTTGCCATAGTTACAATAATTGCAGCACATTTGTTTTGATATGTTGATATCCGAATTTCAATATTTATGATCATTCATCCAAAATATAGAAATAAATCACCTATAGACATCAATATTTGACCTGGATATGCAGGGATGCATTTATAAATGTAACGGATATAGGAAAGAAACATTAACCCATTCACCCCTGAAATTTTATTATGGACTATTCCAACCTTTGAGTTCGAAGAGTTCAAATGTGTCTTCAAGGGTGACCGAGTTCATATTGAAAATATTTCAAGGGAAATTAGTCCATCTAGTGAGTAATATGTGACATATTGCTCCCATCTTTAAGTAGTTTTGTTGTTAAGGAAAAGAAAAAAGTCTGATTTCAGATGAAATACAAATTTGTTGAAAATCCATTTGCTCACAGTGAACTGCACATGTTCTCAGTTGACACCTCTAAAACCTCCAATAAGGAAGATTTTGCTCATTCCATTTACCCAAAGAGGGAGAAAGTGCCCTGAAATGCAAATGAAACTGCTTTGCTCGATTTGGCATTCCCTTTTTATGTATCAAAATAACTTGAAAAATTATTCATTTGATTCAGACATGACTTATTATTCCAACCATCGCGCACTGAAGTAGGAGATTATTTGACCACAGGATGTACGGTAGATTTTAAGTTTGTGTAAAATTTATACTTGTATGAAGGAATTTTGAGAGAGATCCATTATTTTTTGTCAAAATAAAGGAGTCTTTCTCCAAATGAGGGAGGTTTGACAGCAATGCTTTTTAACAAGATGTGAATCGTCTGTCATGAACAAAAATCATATTTGACATATTGATGTCGGACATTTCACTTCCTCTTTTAAATAGTTTATCTGTACAAGTGTCAAAATAATAGAGGCATACATTTTGCTATTGATTGTTTACGTTTTACGTTTTAATCCCTCACCTATCATCCAATCAGACACCTGTTATCACTTCCCCACCTTTCTTCATTTCCTATTTTTGTTCATCATAAATCATCATTGCAAATCAAATTTCCACTAGAGTTTTCCCAAAGCCATGCTTTGTTTTGCTGCCATTGTATTTTGTATAAGGCTATGCTTGTAGACAGCATCATTTTCATTTCTTTTTTAACTTTATTAGAAAATAAATAATAAAATGGATTTTTTTGTAAAACCTGTTTGTCTCCCTTTGATTGCAATGGTTTACAATTTATCATGGCTGTTACTTCTGCTTTAAAGAATTTCGAAGCTTTTCGTTTAGTTTCCATTATTCAAAGCTATTCAATAACATAATATTCATTTTTGAACTTAATGAAAATTACATGTAAATTCTTAAATTTGATGGAATTTAAATACATGTATATAGATCTTAAATAAGAGATGGTTGATAGGAATTTTTGGGCTTCCTAGATATGTAATTGAATTTTAAAAAATATATTTTATATAAAAATCGTTACCATGGTTTGGATGTTCACGTTTTACAGTTCACCATTTAAATCTGGTAGGGAAGTCTGAAGAAGACCTACAGAACCTATCAGAGGACCTTCCGTGCAATAACTCCAGGTAAGACAAACACAGCTGGGATCTATTACTCTGTGTCTGTTGACTACATTTCGATGCCCCCCCCCCCCCCCCTGTCATGAAAAGGGGGGGGGCATATAGTGTTACCCATGCCCGTCCTGTCCCATCCCTTCCCGTCCCGTTCAACTTATTTAAATAACTACGGATCGATCTGATTGTCATCAAACTTTTAACTTTTGCTTTTAAAATTGATAAAAAAAATGTTAGATATTACACAAACTTCTGGATAACTCCTGGGCAGGGGGTGAAATTTACAGTGTATGTAGAAAGAAAAAAAACATGAAGAACTTATAATTTCATATTGGGGAAGGGGGCATTTATCATTTATATACAAGTCTCACAGACATTTCCATGTGGGTGAGTCAAAAATCAAAAATGAACTATTCCAACCTTTGACCTAGCTGTCTTCAGTAGTAATGAATAGACAGGAAAATATTTCAACTAATTTAGGTCATATATCCCTGAAATTTCATGATGAACTATTCCAGCATTTGAATCGAAAGATTTCAAATGTGTCTTCGGGGATGAATGCTTTTAAGTATTTAGGCTACATAAAAGTTCTTTATTTGTATGCCCCGGCCTTGTCCGATTGTCATCAAACTTCGCATACATAATAAGCATGAAGAACTAATTTCATATGGGGGAAGGGGGCATTTATGTCTCACAGACATATCTAGTTTTTTTTATAATTTTCTTGTGGGTTTTTCACCCTAGATATGTGGACAACTGGCGATCAAATAGACAAACATCGTGTAACAACAACGCACCGACTGTACCCCAGGGGCTGGAAATGATGTCCCCGGAGTCACCCCCAGCCCCTCACCATGACGACGACGGATGGTCAAGTGGAGAGTTCACCAACTCGGATGAAGACGAGTCCAGAAGTCACGACAGACGGGGTTCAGAGGTGAGAACTGGCCATATAACTGACCAATGGGCATTCTTAGCTATATATCGTAAATTAGAACTCGGAAATGTTGAACATGTAACTTAGACAGTGTAGCTATGAAACTAATAGAATGGCCCCTACCTTGAGGTTGTGACAGAGAAATCGCCAACCCAAGGGGTGATATGCTTGATTGTCTAACCCTCCACAGAACCTCGGGTTACACAAAAGAGAATATGTACCCCTCGGGTTACACAACCAAGAGTATCGCCCCTTGCATTGGAGATTTCTCTGTCGCAACTTCAACGTAGGGTATTATTATTTTTCTCTCATCATTATGTATTGTTTTAATGAAAGTATCAATGCAACACAATGCTGATGTGAAGTGATTGATTTGTTAACTGGTGATGGTATTGTTGTCGTGACGTCATTACATTGTTGTTAGCTTGTACTGTCTGCCATACCCTAGAGGGTGACAGAGAAATCTTGAACAGGTAAAAAAGGAGAAATCTGTGAATAATGGGAGAATCCATTGACATGATCTAGCTTCCAAGAAATTTGGTCACATGACAGACTTGATATTAAAATCACTTACCCCTTCATTTTTATCATGGACTTGCCAAGTCTTTGATGTGGTAAAGTTCAAATGTGATATATGGGATACAGTAAAACATGTTTATAACAAACACACAAGGAATTCTTGGTTGTAAAGTAGTGTTTTTCATTCCCTGTCAAGCACCATAACGTGTGTATGTTATACACATTTACATTCTGTAATAAGCTTTACTTATAACATACTTATTTTCTTAGTCCCCAGAGATTTGTTATAAACATTTTTTACGGTAAATAACAGATGGTGAAAACATAAGTTTGATTTAAAATTATGATTGAATGACATGAGCAATGCCAATACATAACTGAACGTAAGAGTATCTTACCATTTATTTTGCTTCCATGTATGTTGGTATATAAAACATATTATTTTTTTTCCTTCACAGCCTTCCTACCTTCAGCAGTACCAGTCCATAGGCGACTTCCGTGCTAGCGACGCAAATGAAGTCAGCTTACGAGAACGCGATGTGGTGGAGATAATTCGCACCGGGTCAACGGGTTGGTGGTACGCCCGCCATCTCTCGACCAATCAGGAGGGTTGGGTACCGTCCACGTACCTTACACCCTATAAAAGGCGAAGTTCGCAGTCCCATTTTTCCATGTCAAGTATTGGTAGGTACATATCACAGTTGTCACGGAGGTGATTTCCTGTCGTGTATAACCTCCTCAACTCTCTGCCAATCTGTCTCTCACCTGCTCTTGTTACGTATGTACTGCGTTGGCGTGACGTGCTGTGGACAGTTGCCTTCTCAGCCTGTTACCCCCCACTCTCTGCAATAGACTGGCTCCAGGATTAACACACTCTGTGATACCAGGACTATACCACTGGCTAAGCAGGGGACACTTTTCTGATCTAATCACTCAACCAGCCATTTAATATATTAGTTTCTCTGCCTTGTCTCCTATGACAAAATTTCTACTAAAGTTTCGAAATCATCTAATATTTTTTTGCATTTCGTAAAACTTATAAATGATTAAATTAACATCAGTTGCTCTTGAATAAATCTACCACAGACAGAAAATCTCTTGGACGTTCTTAATTTACATCAGTAAAATAAGTATATCTAAAAACCAGATTTTGATAGAAATAATTTTATTTTGTGATTGCAAAAGAAATCTCAAGGTGACGAGTTTGAAGAAATTAACAAATTCAATCATATGGATTGGTTGAAATTGATTTTTTAATTTAAACTACAGTAAAACCTTGTTATACTGCCATTTTTTATCAATTTGAATTGTGCTGTAATAAAGAGGTATAGTTATAAATCGAGGGATATCTAATGAGGAGTTGTAAAAAAAAAAAAAACTTTATTGACATTGAAATATAATGGTGGTAAATTAAAGAAGGTGGCACTTGAAGTGACGGCATTATAAAGAGGTTTGACTGTAAGGAAATATGCCATTTTAAAGACATAGAAATGTTACTCTTTCACCCCTGTATATTTAAATTGGACTTGCCCAGTATATGAGTTGGTAAAGTTTAAATGTGACTTTAGGGGGTGAAAGGGTTAACACTGTTTTGTTTATGTCGCTAGCCATGGTCTTTCATACATACAGCTTACACTGTATTAACGCCATCAGGTAATCCTTTATCCTCGATATCCAGGAGTTACACTCACCTTTGCTGTCTACACCCCAGGAATATGTTGTTACAAAATTGAAGGCTCTGTAAACTTATTTAACCTCTGAAGTTTCATAATGAACTGTTCCAGCCTTTGAATTAGAAGAGTTCAAATGTGACTTAAGGGGTGAATAAGTTAGCGCAACACCTTGTGGATGAGACCATTACTAGTACAAGTCTAACGATTGGTGGATCAGAGATTTTGTTTTATCCAAGTGTGACCAATCATATAGCTAGCCATATGCGTGCCTTTAATTTTGCTATGATATAGTCCTGGGGTGCAAAGAACAGATAACCCCTGGAGTATATATAATCCTCCTGCTTTGCTTTCACTGAAAACTCTAAGGGGATATATATCACTTTATAGGACATATATACACTATATATATTCCTTTCCTACTTTATATGTAAATATATTCCCTAATTCATATACTTAGTTGTAGTGAATGGAGTAATTATATTCAAAATTATATTGAACCCATCCACCTCTGATATTTTATAATGAACTCTTCCCGTCTTTATTTTGGAAGAGTTCAAATGTGTAATCAGTGGTGAATGGGTTGACACTTCAACACAGCTTTCTCCCTCCCTTCAAAACACTCAGCTAACCATGTAATCCATGCTTTTAAGATGCTTAAGTTGTTAGTGTAAAAATGAGAAAAAAAATCATTTTTCCTTTGATGAAAAGGGCAAATTAACTAAAGAGTCAAGATGGTAACATGTGTTGGATATTGATAGTTTTAAGATAATTCTGGGGTAATTTTAACAAAGATGAATTTGCTGAACAGCTGGGTCAGAGGATGAAAATTTAATGTGAGGGGGTAAAAAATATTGTACAATTTGTAGTAACAATTTTGTGGAGTAAACTTCACTTCATTATTGAAGAAATAAGTGAATTGTGTTTAAGTAGGTATTATTTTATTAACTGGTTAGCTCCCTTGGATATTTTACTGTGGGTAGCTGCTACATGTATATAGTATGCCTTAAGCTTTTGCTAGGGCATTCAGTGATTACAATGAAAGAAAAAAAGTCACTGGTTTGTAAGTATGAAACTCTTTTTGAAAAGGAGGTAAATATCACGTTACTAGCTTCAATACACCATAAATTGGTAAAGTTTATTTTATCTGTTAAAAGGCTATTATTAATATATGATTTTATGTCAAACACTGTCCACACAGTACTCAGTAATAACATTTTCTTTTTTTCAGATTCTAGTAGTCAGGATCACATGACCAGTAAATCAAGCTTGGCAAGTGCTTACAGTTCAAACAGCCCTGTGAACGAAACTTCAATCTGACAAAGAGTTACCTCCCATTGACAGGAGTTGTGTCCCTTTGATGACAGAAGTATTCTCAGTTTGGAGGATAGGAATTGTCTTTTGAAGTGTTCTACTAGTCATTTATGTTGATGTTTGTTTAGAACTTGTAAGCAATGGAAACTTACTCTTGAGGTCAAGGTCACTGTGTCACCGGGATGTGTTGACAAGGTCAAGGTCACAGTGCAACTAGCATTTGTCAAAGTGTGTTCAAAATTTGAGAATTCTCATTTTAATCAAAAGCTGCAAAAGAAGTTATCCTGGACACTTAATTGTGAGATCCGGCTTAATTTCAGTGACCGCTTACAATTAATTCAAGGATCGATGGACATATTTAAAGTGCTTGTTTAGTTCACGACAGTTCACTGATTATACTGCGTGACAAAAATTCTAAACTCTTAACAAAAAATAATTGCTGCGGAGATAGATTTTCGTGTTTATAGTACCAAAGTATATGGAAGCTAGACAGGAGAGGACAACTCTAATTGATTTTTCTGTGCAGCTTAAGTGCTCGTCTGCGGAATCTCATGTGTGGTACATACTGGTTATGTAATCGTTAAGTGATGAACATTGAAAATCTATCCACCTGTCTGCATAGTAAAGTGTATGGAAACTCCAAAGCAACATGTACAGAGCTCTCAAAGCAATGTGTTTGGATATTCTATAGCTACGGAGTTCCCATAGCAACACGTGTGGATATCTCATAGCAACAAACTAAGAAGTTTCCATAGCAACATATATGAATATCTCATAGCAACAAACTAAGGATGTCCCATAGCAACAGGTATGGAGGGTTCCCTTGGCAACCTGTATGGTGGTCTCAAGGCAATGTGTATTGATAATTCCTTAGCAACACATTAAAGGATTTCTCTGAGCAACATGTATGGATGTCCTATAGCAACATGTATGGAGGTCTCAAAGCACAAAGTATGGATATCCCATAACATGTATGGATGTCCCATAGCAACATGTATGGATGTCCCATAGCAACATGTATGGAGGTCCCAAAGGAACATGTTTGGATGTCCCATAGCAACATGTATGGAGGTCCCAAAGGAACATGTTTGGATGTCCCATAGCAACATGTATGGAGGTCCCAAAGGAACATGTATGGAGGTCCCATATAGCAACATGTATGGAGGTCTCAAAGCAGTGTGTATAGATATCTCATACATGTAGCAACACGTACATTAAAGGATTTCCCTTAGCAAGATGTATGGATGTCCCTTAGCAACATGTATGGATGTCCCTTAGCAACATGTATGGATGTCCGATAGGAACATATGTTGAGGTTGAATTAGCAACATTATTGCACTATCTATCACAAGGGATAGAGACTGATTGTGTTCCACAAAGATCTGGCAAGTTCATTGTTATGCACTGAAATATTACTGGATGAAGAAACTATGAATCCATGATCTTACAGATAGTGTATTAAATAATGCAGGCAGTTTGTCTAACATTGTACACAGATTTCTGATTTCATTGTCTCATGATCTGGTATCAGTATAGTTACCTTATATTATTTCTCTGTCCGTGACAAAGACCCGAACTTTATATGTTGATGTTCAGTGTTAAAGCAGATGGGTCCTTAGGAAGGTATGTGTGTGTATGAGACGAAACTTTGGTAAAGTTCCAATTATCGACCCTGTGATATCCATACAGGATATCTGAAGATATCTGTGCATTCTTATTAGATTTCCCAGGACATCCAGTAAGCAAAAAAATCAGGATGTCTTACATGTTCGTGAGACTTCAAAGTCTTCTTTTGGAGATATTAAAACATCTCTATTAGATTTATTGGGATATCTTTGCTGTATATCTGTGGATATCCATAAAGAAAACAAATCAGGATATCTTATTGTGAGGCTTCAGATATTTTTTCTGGAGATATCAAAACCTCCCCAGTAGATTTATCGGGATATCTCTGGATATCTTTTCCAGTGACCAGGATATATCCTTTCATTTAGATATCTGATCTGATCTAGTTATTAGGACTGTACACAATGGATGATATACCTGTATAGAGATCTGACAAGTGTATATGCATAATTGAATCAAAGCATTGTTTTACCTTAATAATTAATACAATTCTGGATTTCTGAGTTTTTGATAAAGACGAGGTTTCTTTCGAACTCAAACAGGAATTGAAAACTTAAATTTGCGGGCTTTTTGAAAATTCAGTTTCCTTTGTCAAGCAAAGATTGCAATTTTGACACACCTGTTTTGATCATTAAACACAATCCTGCAATAACTAGGAGATAATTTCCTCTCATAGATTTTGAGCGGGCTTCATGCTAAATATGGATGAAAGAGGTGAACATTCGTGGTAATATGAAAGTTAGAAAAGTGAGTTTGAACTTGAATGAGTGAGTTTTGAGGGAGATTGTTAAATTTTTGTCAAAATGAAGGGCGGGAGGTTTGACAGCTACATTTTTTATGTATGACTTTGTAATACAATGTAATACCATTGAATACAGCCCTACTTAAAGTGAATACAGTATAATAAATCTACAGCCATTGGGGAGTAGTCTTATTGTACTCATTCCCCCCTGAAAACACATTTGAACTCTTCCAATGCAAAGGTTGGAATAATTCATTATGAATTCTCAGGGGTGAATGAGTTAATTGTATACGATTGTGTGTGTTTGAGTAAAATTGATGTCATGCTCTTCTGTTGTTGTGTACGGTCCAACTTTTGACGGAGTATGGAGTTAGACAGAGTAAAACGACTAGTGTGATTTAAATTATACGACGGGACCACGACAGGCATGTTTACTGTTTTTTCCCTGTCTGTCCTTGTGATAAAACATTTCAATGTGATATTTGTGTAGAGAACTTGCCATGCTATGTGTTAAAACAATATGATATTATAGCCATTTATATTTTAGCAAATCATGTTGTTCACCTCCTAGAATTTATTCCAAAAAATCAGGATTTTAAAACTGGCACATTTAGTTAGTTAACCCATTCCCCCCTGAAATTCTGTAATGAACTATTCAAATATTTGAATTGGAAGAGTTCATATTGTTCTTCAGGGGTGTATGAAATTATGATCATGCATTGGATTTTCTGTAGAGTGTGTTTTTCACGATTCTGCTAGGATATTCTGGTTTGATTTTCTGCTGTTAGTTTTGTATTATTAATGAAAAATACTAACAACTTTTAATACAAAAAAAAAAACAGAAAATAAATTTCTTGGATATAATCATTTCTATTGGAACACTAATTAATTAAATCTTAACGGAACATGCTTCATAATTAATTACATTGAGAAATCAAATTGTAATGGACAAATATAAATCATTTAATATTTATTCTTACAACTGTCTCTGAATTGAATTTAATTGCTAAATTATTTTCATTAGATACAATCTCATTATATGCTTGCAGTTAATTAGTTTCTTTGTTTTTATCAAATTTTGAAACATTCCGATAATTCAAAGAAAAATGTTGATTAAATATCCAATACAGATGTATACATTTTTTTTTTTAAATCATTGAATGAAAATGAAATTAAATCGAAACAAAACAGGTAGATTGTTCTGAAGTGAAATATATTTTATGTGGCCTTACAAAGATGGTGTGAAAATGCAAATTAATTATGCATACTAATTTGTTTTCAATATTAATTCTATTTATGCAATTTCATAGGTAATCATTTGAAAGGTGCCATTATACTTGTGGTCAAAGGGGAGATAATTCTTTAAAAAATATTACTAAAGCCCCTTTCACTAATAGGCTTCTATTGGTTTATTTGTTGTTAAATGTTAACATCCAGGCAAGCCTTTTAAAGTTTATTTAGGCCCTATAATGAATTGTCAAAGCTCGTCTTATCAAAGCATAATCAGATTATGATTTTGATTCACCATATTTCTTAAATGAACAAATTTGGTCCAGTTTTGATTGCGATCAAGAATTGCAGTAAATAAAGTATATCATTTAGATTTTAAAAAAATATAATATATCTCAAGTTGAATTTAGTTGATGACATCCTGTCAATCAGGTATCTCTAAATACAGAAACAAGATTCCAGTTTTAATTGTATTACATGCAAAATTTGTAATTTTAGTATATAGACATCTTTCAATTTATGAAGCATGGCAATTTTGAATATTGTTTCTATTTTGAATATGATCATTTGTGACAACCTATGATCATATTAATATTCATGATTTTTCAGTAAAATATGAAAATATTATTTGCCTTAACTAAGGGGAATGACTTTTATATTTTTTGGTAAGTGCTTTATTTATTAATAAATTTTATTTTAACGGAATTGCTATGTCGCTGTTTTAGAAATAGTTCTTTCATTTTGACAAAGAGTTATTGCCCCTGCTTCGCCTGACATGAACTATGATTCTGTCTTCATTACATATATATGTACAGTCCTGTTGACATATTTCCCCAAATTTTGAAATTGTTCATAAGCTGAAACTATTACTCTCCTAGTCTAAATATTGAAAAAAATAACTTTGGCAGACAGTAATTGCTGAATATTAAAAAACTTAAAGCAAAAATTTGCTTTTTTTACCATTAAACAATATTTGCTATTTTAATCAAAATGATTTTACTTTGAATAAACACACAAAAATTGATACCTGGGTTTAATTGATGAAAACTGGTTCTTTTTGAAAACATGATGACTAGCTTGTCTGCTATTGGAATAATCATTTAGTATTAAAATTCCTTTTGTTTTAATCATTTAGTATTAATATTCCTTTGATCATATTTGTGATTACAACTAGGGGACTTAATAAAAAATCTAGAGTTTAAGCAGAAATGAACTCATTCACCCCTGAAAACACTTTTGAACTCTTCCATTTCAAATTTGAAACAGTTTATTATGAAACTTGAGGGGTGACTGAGTTAGCAGTCAAATGTATGCAAGACATCTCATTGTTTTAAGTTGATGGACATTATATTAAACGAGTTCACTGTGGGCCCTAATGGACTAATCTGGATCAATGTATGGTAGATTCTACTTAAGTGATATAGGGGTGGACAGGTTAATTCATTCACCCCTGAAATTTCAAATTGAACTGTTCCAACCAATGGTTTGGGAGAGTTTAAATGTGTCTCGGGGGGGGGGGGGGGGGGGGGTGAAAAGTTGAAAAAATAAATAGAATACTAAAGCGTTAACAAAATTTTAATCCAAACTTAAAATTGATTAAACCAGGGACAAAATATGAACAAAGGAAAGATTTACATGGAGTGGAGACTCTTGTAACAGTACAAGAGAATAAGCCCAGGTGTTCCGGAAGAGTAAGCGTCTTCTGCTTCATTGACGACACCCGCCATGTAAATGTTGGTCACATCCATGTAAACATCAAGTTCTTAAAATGAGAACCGAGAATCATTGTCAATCACAACAAGTAAACACACTAATCAGCATACTTAAAAACGTCCATCTTCATATCACTTAAAGATACAGAATATTTCTCAATGAGACAAAGATGGCGAACATAAAACTTGCCCATAGTTCTGATCAACCTGCATCTCTCAAATTAAAAAATGACTTTATACCACATAAACATTCCCGATAGCTTTGTGATCGTGAACAAATTTTAAGGATGCTTTCTTATATACTTTTAATAATTTTATACTTTCCATGAGATTGATATCAATAAACTGCTTGATTCTGCTAAGTTAACATTGTCATTCATTGTAGATTTAATGCCATAGATGTTATAGGTATATAATTGTCTACATTTGTTACTGTGTTAACCTAAATATGTACTCGATGATAAGCTACGGACAGTAATCATTAAATCAAGCTCCTGGCAACATAAAATACATTTATGGGTGACTGCTTAAACAAAATAAGTTTTTAATATAAAATAAAAATCTGGGTATTTATAGATTTTTTCCCAATATTTTTCAATTTTTAGATGATACAAAATGAATTTGAGTGTTATATTCATTAATCTTACTTTTTATTTCTTTTAAATTTTACCCTAACCTCAGTCTTAATATCCAGTTGATATTTTCTGGAAAAATAAAACTGTATAGAATATTAATATCGAAACCAAATATTGAATGTTTTCAGTTTCTATCAACGTACATATATATATGTACACAGTTATTTAAATCGGGATTGACGAGGAAATTAAAACTACAATAGAATAAAGTGAAATATGATTTCTGAAACTGTACTTGACCCAATAAAGCACCCATGTCCCTAAAAGTGCAACCATCTCCCCCCTGTCACACATGCCATAAAAAAAAGACAATAAATTCTTTCTTTTATTAAATACATTAGGTCAAATAATAACATGAACCGTATTCTTAGTAAAAGTAGCCCATAGCTTACTGGTGATTTTGGGTCAATTTGACCTTTGATCCGAAAAAGTTGCCATCCAATTTTTCGTTTTTTATCAACCTGGCCGCTTAAAGGGTCAAATATGGTAATCGGAAATCTCATTGTTTGAATCTAGTTTCTTGTTCAGTGTATCAATTAGAGCTGTAGGTCATTGGCTTGCAGAATAAATTTCTGATTGACCGCTAAATAAGGGCAGTCAAAATATATGCAATCGTCCATATAAGCTATACAGAGATCTGCATCTAGAATTCGTTCATATTGTGTTTTTATTATCTTTGAAATATCTGCTGGATAAGATATTCAGAATTAAATAGAAGTGTTGAAACCATTTTATTCATCAAACATTCATCTGTACTGAATGCAGACTTAGATAGAATCTAATTCTGTGATCAAGATATAAATATAATATGCATAGATTACATAAATATGAAATGTAATTGATCATGTGTCATTTTATCATAATGTATATATAATTGTTTACATGAGTCCTTTTTATTGACATTTCACATTTTATTGTAAATATCTATATACATTTATATATGTAAAGAGAAGAATTAGTATTTATCAAATTGTTACCTGGTATGTCTTGTTCTATTGTGTCTAATATAAAACAAATGACATTAATTGTTTGTTGGGTCTGTTTAAGTTAACAGATTAAAAGTCGATAACGAAACATGAAAAGTAGTCTTATTTTTTTATTTAGCCATTGAGTACTTTTTTGGTCTTGGTCAAGGCAAGCATATTTAAGCATTGAAGTGTGTAGCACAATAAGTTGTTTGTTTGCAAGGTTCTGTCATTTATATCGACTATAAAGACCATATCAAGACACCTAAATGCTTATACAGTAAAACCCTACTTACATAATTTGAACTCTTGGGGACCTGATCAATAGTTTGTTGAATACATGGTATTGAGCAAACCGAGGTTGGTTGGATATGTACAAACTTGATCAGAACCGAACAAACAGATCCACGATTGAGGCGTATTCAAGAAAACCACATCCGAGTAAGCGGGATTTTACTGTATACATTTATATTTCCTATCCATGTTTCTGACTTAATCTGATATCAAATTGATTTAAACTTTGATAAATGCTTCAATGTCAGTATAAAAATTAGTGAAAATGGCACAGCTAAGAAGAATTTCAGCTGATGGAATCACCTTCAATGAAACACACAAGGTTCGGGAGTATAGACATTGAGTCTGCATCAACGTTGTTATTGCCAAGACGGTAGATGATCTCAATGAAGGTGATCACAGAGGTTTTCGCTGGATTGCTGTGTGACAGCCTATTTCAAAGCCAGGAACTCTTAACTTATGGGGTGGGTACCGCTGCCCCGACCTTCATAACCCTGAACTGGCATACGCGATCATTCTCTATAACTCGTCGTGCTCTTGGTAAAGTACTGCATAAAGCCTGAACCCTGGATCGTCTGTATGTAAGAAGAATGGTTTCAATACCAGCGCAGATATAGTAAATATACAGTTGCTGACTGGGGTTGAGGTCATCAGATGGTCTGTTGTACTCGAAGGTAAACTTTCGACCAAGGCCGAAGGCGTCACATTTGTAGAGGTATAACAAAACAGTTGTCGACTGGGATTTCGAGCAGCAGATGATCTGTTGGACCCTCATATAAACTGTGTGTTCGGCCTTGGGCAACAGTTTACCTTCGGGTTCAACAGATCATCTATTGCCCTCAACCCCAGTCAACAACTGTATACTGGAACACTGAGAGCCTAGATGTTGCCAAGGAGCAAAGAGAAGACTCGGACCTCTCAGTTTGGATCGCTTTTGTCGAAGGTGGAACCAAACCTCGGAAGTCAGACGAGCCAAAGTCACGGTTACACAGTATCGATCATGAGGACCAATTTTGACAAGCTTTCATAGAGTATTGCCTATTGTACTGGAAGTCTATATCGTGGAAGGTCAAGAAAGGAAACAACTTGTAATCCCAAAGGTGTTGATTCCAAAAGCTATCTCCATGGTACACGACAAGATGGGAAATCTTGGCCGGGATGAAGTCCTGTCTCTACTCCGAGATCGTTTCTTCAAGCTAGGCATGACCATGGACACCGTGAAGTGGATAAAAGTGTACGGATCCTGTACCCTTAGGAAGAAACTTCCACCTGAAGTTGTGCTCCATAATTCAATATACCATAGAGCCAACTATTGGAGCTTTTTTGCATGGATTTCCGTTGCCTTTATCGAACAAAATGCAGTTTCTTATTACCATTTTCATATATTATACGTTTATATCTTTTAGTTTTAAATTTTTGATAATAACGTTTCATTTTAATCTTTAACAGCTTCCAGCAAAGTAGTGTGATCGAAAATAAGCCTGGCTGTCAACGGGGCGTTCAAATCAAAACAAATCGAATCAAATTGATCATATCGAAGATGCGAATGTGAAAACCTACTCGGAAATACAACTGGATACTGTTCCTATGAGAGAGATCGTAATGGTCGTCATATTTCCCCCAAAACTATCTGAAACCACTTGAAAGTAGCCCGACCACAAGCATAACGCCCAATATCCGCGTCCATTGTCAGATGTTTATTTTCTAGGAAATCGAACAGGGAGCCTCATTTAGATTTTGAGAACATCGGTACAGGGTCATATGGTATCGAGTGTTTTAGAAATAATGCGCCTGAGCTTGCCAGTCATTTAAATCACAAGGGCCCGTATTCATGAAACCGTTCTCATGCTCAAGCATGGATTCTGTGCTCAAGCCAGCTTTCCTGAAACTCTCCCTAATCATGCCGAAGAGTCAAAAAGTCAATGTTAATGTTGAAAACAGCTTTTGGCTTCATGTCTCTTCAACTTTTTTTCCAAAAACTTTGATATAGTTAGATTTTTTGAATAATTTATAGCCAGAACAACAAATAAGGCTTGAGCACGAAATCCATGCTTGAGCATGCACGAATACGGGTCCAGATGTTCCTTCGGAAACTGATTTCCTATCATATCAAGACCCCACCACGCTAGCTTACACTGGGGACAACAAAAGTGATTGCATTTGTTTCCAAATTTATTCTTTTCTTATTGGCACGGGCAACTCACTCTCTTCCAAACCCCCTCAACTCCTTACCCTAACCCCCATCTCGCATCTATCTTTTTACTCATTTTCTTCGTAGAACCTCTCAAATTACGTTTACACGTAAATCACTGTAACAATTAACTGCCTATATTTGTATATGTAATGCAGTAATTGAGCCATCATGCCCAATGAAATTAGACAACCTCAGGAAACAGATTTATATTTACAACTTATATCCGGATCCTATTCATTTGTAACGCACTATGTGCTGTTATGAACTTAATGTTGAAAACTGAATGAAATAAATATTAAATTAAAACGGCATTTCTTTATTGCTAAAAAGCATAAAATTAGAGGTATATGTGGGACAAAAGTTCTAAATTACTGTTACCAACCACTGATTATCAGATGATGAGTTGTACGTCGCTGCTAACTGAAGATCATCGGGGCTTCTGAATTACATTACTGCTTTCTTATATCCTTGAGTAAGTATATGGGGAACAGATTGATTTTCTTTTGTTCAGCCATAATTCCTTTTTTAGAGTTTCAGCTTTTCTATCTCGTTTTCACTGCAGTCTTAAATGGGGTTTAACCGCAAAGTTTCATCGCTCTTCTATAAGTTTAAGATTGGAAACGATGTGTTTCACAATAAAGGGGTCCGCGATGAAATACCTCAAGTCGGAGATCTTGACCTTTGGTGACCTTTGGGGGACAAAAATGAACGAGGTACACAACACACTGTATAGTTAACAATCATGCAAACTTTCATCCCTATATACTATGGCAGATTCAAAAGTATAGACTAAAAACAGTGTGTTTCGGACAAATGGACCAACGGAAGCTCGGACGCACAAACACACGGACAGACCGATCACTTTAGGCCAACCGACACTATGTTGCAGTGTAAGCTATAAAATTACATTACGAATATAAAGTCGTCTCACCTGTAGGTTACACATACTAAGTATTGTCTTTCGAGATAAAGAAATCCAGCATGTCCCGAAATAGGCTCCGTATAACAGTAATAAAACGTTGATAAATTGTTTAAAATACATAAAATGAAACAACCTTCTTCTTCCAAATCGATCCCTTTAATTTACACCGCCTTAATTTTGGCTTTTAGTTGAGCGTTCGCCCCTGTCGCCTGGTTGAGATATACCAGCAGGTTCTCAATTTGTTTTGGAATATTACTTCTACTCCCTGATGGACGATCATCCTCGATAACAAGCGGTTAAGCTCATCTACGATCTCAATACCCCTGGAATATATCATGGCAAAACTGAAGGCACGCTCAGGTAAAACAAAAACCTGACCTTTGAAGCTTACAAAAGAGCCGCAATCGACTTCAAATGTTGTCAGTTTTAACCGTTATGTAACCACGAGATGTTTGTTATGGTTATTACCCCTGAAGACACATGTGAACTCTTCTAATTCCAAGGTAGGAATAGTTCATTGTAAAATTTCAGGGGTAAATAATTTATGATAGAGCAGGGGAGGGATTTGCCAGACTATAAATCGTGCTGTATTATTTCCGCGAAATCATACTGTTGTCCTCGTAATAGATAATACCCCGGAAGTGCACAGCGTAAACAATTCGTATTGGCAAATCACATGACTCACCGGACATGGAGTGTATATATCAATAACCGGACGTTATCGGGAGGGTATTCTCGGGCCACTTTCATAAATATTACTGAAAAACTTCCGTATTTTTTAAATAATTTACATATTTTTTTCATTAATTTGAAATCACCATATCTTGCTCTTAAATTGCGCTATGTCTCACTGATAATATTGGTAACTATAACTGTAAGCCGAAGGCTGAATACTAACCCCCCCCCCCCCCCCCCCCCCCCGCTCCATGTTTTGTAGTACTGACACTTTGTTTAGAATTTTTAAAAATACAATGACTTTTGTATGCATATGTAAATGTCAAAGTCTACGTATCTTCCTTTATATTTGTGTGAAGCTCAATTGAAATTGTATCAACAGTTGAGTTTAGTTTAATGTCTGGAGAAATGTTTAATCGAAAAACCTGTATATAGTGACTGGTTACCATAACAACCATAATATTAAGAAAAGACAAGTTGCATGCACATCTACACAAGTCATGGTTCTTTATATCTGTTTGAAGTTTCATTGAAATTGGCAAAGTGGTTTAGAAGGATTTGTCCAGACATTTTTTTTCTGCAGAAACCTGTTTATAGTGACCAGTTACCATAGGTACCATAATTTTGAGAAGGGAAACGTTGCATGTACATCTACATATGATCCTTTATATATCTGTGTGAAGTTTCATTGAAATTAGCCAAGCGGTTTAAAAGGAGTTGTCCGGACAATATTGTTCTACGGAAAGACGGACAGACAGGCTGATTCTAGTTTAACCCCCCCCCCCCCCTAACTTCGTTGCGGGGGGTATAATAATATCCAGCTAGGTAAATAAGGGGGGGGGGGGGGGGAGAGGCACTGCTAATTAAGTGACCACAGGCATTTGTTGCCAGGAGAATAACCATCTATATATAGATAATATAGCGAGATGTGAATAATTAAAAAAATATATATAAAAACTAAACTTTCAAATTTTCTTTTTATATTATTAATCACCTAAAACCATAATAAAAATAATTGCCAACTTCAAGCGGTTAAATTTCACAAAAAATGGACAATCAAACACTGTTTATAGATGGTTATTCTCCTGGCCAAAAATGCCTGTTTAACTGACAATATATGCATAAAGTGTTTCAGGTCGTGCGTTATCGCATGTCTCCGATGGATTATAGTGCAACCAAGGTTTGGTTTGGTTTATTTTGTTTTACGTTCTATTAACAACAACCTAACGTCGGTGTACCCAAATTGATACCGTACCCAAATTGATACCCCATTTTCAAAAAGCGTTCTAAAATCCGTGTTAATAAAATACATGGTATTCCAAGTTTACAACATCCCCATGTCAAATTGTGCCGTTGATTCAACATTGTTTTTCTTTATACAACAGCTTATTTCTTCTACAAGAAGACTTTGAAAGGGGCTAAATCTCTCCGAGAAGCATGCATCCCGAAAAATACTGTCGTGCCACAGCTATTGTTCTCATTCGTTTTAGCATTTACAAACTTGATCAAATATCTGTTTTGTCATATGTATACTCAAAAAACTAAAACAGTCATCATTAATGTGGAAAACCTGTTTGTATTATTCCGTTAGGCTCAAATACTACAGCGAGTGTGCATCGGCTGCTGCATCGCCATCTTAACTTGTTTACGTCGCTCTGCGCATGTCACAGCGGTGTCACGGACTTAGACTAATGTAAGTCCGTGATTGAGCCTATATGGAATTTCAAGTTTCATCTGTTTCAAAAGGAACTTTGTTTAAGTATGATATTTAATTTAACCGACATTCAAAAGACTGTCAGTTGTTACATAAGAAATATATATAAATCTTACTACATGTATATCGAATAACCGTAGGCCCTAAACAGGGACGTATATGTGAGAGGGATAGGTAACTGACCCATTTGGACGATGGTCTAGCGAGAGCTTTTGTACTTGTGCACCGAACCGTGAAGTTAGCGACAGCGGTTTTCCCCCAGTGTGCGCTTGCGCAGTAGCTCAACAGATTATTTCCGCTGTACACTCGTGTGTTGATTGCGTTTATCATTTCATACTGGGTATATATTTTTAGATTGTGAATTAGTAGGTCTTCATTTATGATGTTGAATAATTATTGTTGCCACTGTGTCTAGGTATATTACTGTCTGGTAGATGTAGCTACCAAGCCATGGTTTTGAATCATTATTAAAAGTCCGATTCTCGACTTGTCTACCACGGCAAATGATTCGGAATTCATGTCTTTGTACTAGATTTAGATTTTGAGAAAGATCCACCCAGTAACTAGTACTGTCCTTGAATTATCGATCATAAACAATTCACTCAAAATCCAAGATAGTCTCCCGTTAATTATAAATATCCAAGTTATAAAAATGAGTTTTTGAAAAAAAAAATATTTTTTGGTTTATTTTTTTTCTGAGCAAAGATTAAAACAGGGTGGTTAATGTTGTTCAACAGACATGCTGTCAATCTATGTGTGCTATATGGTTTTTATACATACCAGTAATCTAACTTAGGAGACCATGTTTATATATAAATCCCTGTTTAGGCAGATTGTATCATTTCTTTGCTTCCTTCAGTTTTATATACGGTCCAAATTATTACATTAACCCGTGTAAAGTTATTTTAATTAATATCCGTATCCTTGTTGATGGTACATTCATGTTCAGGAATTTATACCAAAGGCTGCATGATATGATCAGATTAATTTCATAAAAAAAATAACAGAAACAGAATCTATATATCTATAATTTTAATTTTCTCAAATACATTCGAAATATGATAGTCATAATTCTCGCACTTCACTGAATATGTCTTTTAGTCACAAGCAGCGACAACAAACAGATGCTGGAGATTTAAATGATTGGAAGGTTCCTGAATCTGCCTGGGTCACATACCTGAAAATACATCAATAGATCAAGTTAAAGTTTAATGTCTACTAATCATTTCATCATATCAATGTTTAGACTCTCATTACAATAGATAACTCATATTGATACACATAATCTTAAAATCATAATTGTTGATGGCAATGATACCCAGTAGTACAAATATCTAACAGGTGCTCCACTATACATGACATGTGCATTATGTATATATATTCTTTTTTTTTATGTCAATCTTCTATTCTATAATGAGACTACAAGACAGCATGTGCCCATCATTTAGCAAGTGCCCTTTTGCGTTCATATAGCAGGGACTGTATATACATTACACAGATGCACAATTTACCAGTACATGTTAAGTTTTACAGGAGCTGTACTGCCCCAAATACATGTAAGTTACAGGGACTGTATAGGCCTATATACTCTACATATGTAGCCTACGTACGCGTTCACTACAGAGGCTGGGCGGCCATGGTGTAAAATTGACAATAATCTGTGAAGTATTTAACTAGTTTCTACCATACACATTTGTCACAAACATGTAGTAATATATGTGAAAAACACTCAGCTTTAAAATGGTTCAAAAATTAAATCGATTGGTCGAGTAGTTATTGAGATAATTGGTTTCAACCGGAGCAGGTATTTCAAAGACCCGTGTTATTTCCATTCACGAGTGGGCGGCCATGTTGTAAAATTGACAATCATCAATGAAATATTTAACTATTTTATATCATACAAATTTGTTACAAACATGTAGTAATACATGTGAGAATCACTAAGCTTTAAAATGGTTCAAAAATTAAATCGATTGGTCGAGTAGTTATTGAGATAATTGGTTTCAACCGGAGCAGGTATTTCAAAGACCCGTGTTATTTCCATTCACGAGTGGGCGGCCATGTTGTAAAATTGACAATCATCAATGAAATATTTAACTATTTTATATCATACAAATTTGTTACAAACATGTAGTAATACATGTGAGAATCACTAAGCTTTAAAATGGTTCAAAAATTAAATCGATTGGTTGAGTAGTTATTGAGATAATTGGTTTCAACCGGAGCAGGTATTTCAAAGACCCGTGTTATTTCCATTCACGAGTGGGCGGCCATGTTGTAAAATTGACAATCATCAATGAAATATTTAACTATTTTATATCATACAAATTTGTTACAAACATGTAGTAATACATGTGAGAATCACTAAGCTTTAAAATGGTTCAAAAATTAAATCGATTGGTCGAGTAGTTATTGAGATAATTGGTTTCAACCGGAGCAGGTATTTCAAAGACCCGTGTTATTTCCATTTACGAATGGGCGGCCATGTTGTAAAATTGACAAACATCAATGAAATATTTAACTAGTTTATATCATACACATTTGTCACAAACAATGTAGTAATACATGTGAAAAACACTCAGCTTTAATACGGTTCAAAAATTAAATCGATTGGTCGAGTAGTTATTGAGATAATTGGTTTCAACCGGAGCAGGTATTTCAAAGACCCGTGTTATATCCATTCATGACCGAGCGGCCATTTTTTGGATCTCCATCTCCATGACTGCGAGAGAAACGAAAATATGACCAAAATCACAGGCGTCAACGCCATCCATACTGAAACAATTGTTAATAAAATGTTGTTTAAACAACTTGTATCAACAGTGAACCGTAATGATGGTGCAATACTTACATCAAGTGGTCTGTTTTCACGGCAATTTCTTCGATCATCGAAGCGGCGTGAAAGCCATGCGGTAAACGCTAGAGGGCGCTAAAATCAGGGGAGGTAACTGTGAATTCATCTCGCTAGATATTTACAAGCAGATAGAGACAGTTACCTATCCCTCTCACATATACGTCCCTGCCCTAAATAACAAGTGTCGGTACGAACTTAATTATTTTTTAACACCACGTGTACATATAATTGATCCTTAGTAGAACCACGTCCAAAGGATCTGCAAACATGCTAGTAATTAAGAGAGTTCTACAACATACCGGTCTAGATCTAGCTGTGTTCACCTATACGTACATGTATGTACGAAGTCCTACATATCGTCCGTCACGGTAGCGCTGGCTTCATACATTTACAATTGATACACTATGGTCACCTAAATCCAATCCACGATAACTCAGTAACTAAGAAACATATCAGCCTGAAATTTTACATAATGATTTATTATATTCACGTGAATAACATATCATCTGATGTCGCTTACTTTATAGATTTATTTACAAGATAAAATCTGAAGACGCTTCACGATCTGTGAAGAGTTCTATACACACCTGTGTCACACCAACGATCATTAAATTGAGTTTATTATTACTCACTCATTATTTCAAATCCAGACATAAAAATCACTGAATAAATGTATCATAGTCATGCGAACAACATATCATCTGATGTCGCTTAGTTTAACAAATTATTTTAGAGATATAGTATGAAGACGCTTTTTTCGTCTTTGAGTTCTATTCAAACACATATGCAACGCCGCCGATCGTAAACATTAAAATCGTCATAACTCGGTCAATTTTTCGAATACCAAGTTAAAATTTGGTATAGAGGTGTATTATGATCATATCAACAACATATCCTCTGATGTCGCTTACTTTATTCGGTGGTTTTTAAGGTATTGTTTGGCGACGCTTTTTGAACTGTGCGGAGGTAATACACACATGTGCCACCCCGCCGATCGTAAGCATTAAAATCGTCATAACTCGGTCAATTTTTCGAATACCAAGGTAAAAATTGGTATAGAGGTGTATTATGATCATATCAACAACATATCTTCTGATGTCGCTTACTTAATTCAGTATTTTAAAAGATATTTTCTGAGGACGCTTGAAGACGCTTGTAGACGCTTTTAAGAGAGACCCCAAACAGGTGTCTGTTAGAAAATCCGGATTTTTTCTCACTTAGAGATGCAAGACGTATCGCCATACATTGTTTGCCAGAAAATACCGGCTTTCATTTAAGCTGACTAATTATTTTCAACAAATAAATAAAAGAACTTTTTGTACAAATAAAAAAAAGAAATATTTGTACAAATAAAAAAAAATATATGTTTGCACAAATAAAAAAAAAATATTTCTACAAATAAAATCAATACTATTCAAGAGCTTATTTTGGAAACTGAACATGCAACCCAATGCTGAAAGAATGTACTTAATTTTCCTACAATTTACACATTTTGCTTGTTTTTATATTATTGTCCATTGTAATTCACAGTACATATTGTCATTATTACAGTGAATATTAAAGATATTAAACTACATGTATTGTAAATGGAACTGAACATATTGTATTTTACTCTGCAGAATTTTTTTTTTCAATTACCAAAACTGAAACAAGTTGGTGCCCCCCCCCCCCCCTCTCCCATTTAACTTGAGAAGTCAGTGTTATGGTTACAGTGTACTTGTAAGCTTTGGAATCATCATAATCATTATCATAATGAATAATTTAGTAATCAATTATGAATTTGATAATGTAGTTGTTTGGAAATTCAATTCATATGCAAAAATAACTGACTTTTATTATCATAATGACCATGCATGCATATTGCTCAATGCTCCAGGACCAGTTAATTAAAACCATTATAAGAGCATATTCTTTTTTAACTAAATTCTCTGAAGCATTTAATATGTTAATAGTAAATTAAGTTTTTTACAAATTATGAAGAAATGTGCATGCAAAATCAATCATAAGACTAAAACCTTAAATGCAAAAATAAAATGCTTTATTGAACACATACAATTTTCAAATACAAGACATGAAGCTTTAACCAGACATAAAATGTCATACAAGAAATATGTTCCAAGGCCAACCAGTCAGGGTGATAACAGCTGAAGAAGAGGTCGGTCTGTGCCTATCAAGTCAAGTCAAGGGATGATTCTGTCACTGCAAAGAAAAAAACTTGTTATAATTTATTTTATCTTTCCAAATATTTTTCATATTTACTAAAATACATCTTCAAATTCTCACACTCCTTCATTTACTTTTGCAATATGATATTATAGCAATACAGTGCATTCCTCTTTATATCATGTTGCATTTGTCAGACAAAATCATGAGATTATCAGGTATGTGACATTATGAGAGAAACATGTTTTTCCACTAAATCTTGTGCATTTCCAGTCTTCATAACTAAAAGTTAGCTATTCAATGTACATATGAAGATGTTTCACTCTACAGATAACATTATTTCATTAAAAAAGTTTTTTATTTTGATGATTTTAATTTTTTTATGCAATACATGTACTTTGAATAAGTTGTATCTCAAATCAATTGAAATTATATCATTTTCTGGATATTTTATAAAATTGGTAAACATTTCAAGAGGAATTCACCTCAAGATACATGATATTGACCAGATAAAATTAAATATATTGTATATAGAGGGTTAGTGTTTCAGAAAAACATGATATAAAAAGGAATGTGATATATTACCAGGTAAGAGGAATCCACTGTAATACAATCATCATCATCATCTGATCTTATAAATTAATTCTTCACAATCCTTAAGGGATTGGAGAAGCTTATGTTTTAAAAGTTACACTTGATAATGATACAATTTACAAAGTAAACCTATAATAAAATTTAATTTAATTAAACCCTAACATCTATACACAATACATTATAATTATGATACTATTGGAAGTTAAACATGTTAATTTGATTGCATTGCATATATGTTACTTGGGAACTAAATTGCATTATGCACAAGAGTAATCTCCTTTTTGAATTTCAATATTTAATCGATAACATTATTTAAAATAAAACACCTGCTTTACAATGTTGAAGAAACTGGCTATAGTAAAGGAGCTGCTGCTCATAATAGGGTACATTGTATATAATATGCATCATTAATGGTGAAGGGTATTCACCACGGGTTGTTAATGTAAACATATCAGTGTCTTTGAGTCTAAAGATTAAAAAAAATTATAATTTATATTATACCTTACAAAGCAAAACATACCGAGGTGGTAAATGTTATTCTGGGAGATACCAAAATATTTGGTTTTACATTAAAGTTTATTTACAGGAGATGTGGAGGTGAAATGTATTTTTATCCTCAGTATCTAAAGAACATTTCATGAAATGTTTGTCAAAAAATTTTGCACACACATGAAAACAGAGTATCCCATCCAACAGTCCCTTATCATATATTCATGTATATACAGAGGAGAATTTGAATACGGGCGGGGGGGGGGGGGGTACATGCTGATGTTTACATACAGGGATATAATGTATGTCTTTTCAAGTTGCATTTCACAGGAAAACGCACCAGGTGACACATTGAACAGATTAAAGAAAAAAATACGGGAATTCCAGCACATTGAGTGTTTCGAATGTTACATGTGTTGAACGAACCTATAGCTACTGAACTTTGTTTGGACTTTAATTACAGTAAAACGCTTGCCATTCTGTATAATATGGCACAGAAAGTATACTTACATCTTGATTATTTAAGGTAATCTCATTTTCCCGTACAAAACATCACAGTATATGGCACTTCGTTGCTTTTCCTGGTTGGGTATCAATTTGGGTACACGCACATGTCCAATACCGGAAGTGACGACATCTAATATTTACCGTTCTATTTATAAATAACGGAGCTGTAATAACCGAACCAAAACTCGGAAAGAGGGTTCATATTCATTCTTTGCCAAAATAAAACAAACATTTGAAAATTATCAAGTGACAAATAAGATATCAAGGTAAACATTGGAAATGGGTATCAATTTGGGTACACCGACGTTAGGACTTAAATAGCAAACCCAATTACGCGTACAGGCGATCACCCATCCAAAGACTGACCACGCTCGCTGCATCCTCGATACCCAAGGTTACGCTCACCGACGCTCTCTACCACTTTATATATAGGAATGAAACCGGATTTAGGTACTAGTTGAAGCGAAAATCGGATGTTGAAAATAAATTATAATTTCTCTGGTTATACATAACGGAAAACAATGAAAATATTATAAGATGAAACAGGAAACAATTCTCTATAAGAACACAAAATTTCATTAAAAATGATCCATAAACGAAATCAGGAAAATTCATTGAACAAAAAATTTAAGACTTTTGGCATGTCACTGTATATGTACTTTCCTTCCTTTTCTCGTCCACCGAAAGGTCGTAAGGCCAACTCTCAAAATCAAGATCAGTAACTTCCTAAATCGAGAATGCGCTCCGACGTCTTTGTTCGACTATCGTGAGCACAGGGACCTGAGAATTTGTTACAGCTAGCTTTCGAAAGCCTTTATGATCATTGAGGGGGTATTATTATTGAAAAGATAACTCTCTATTCTAAGACTATATTATTGTTATAATTAATCTGTTGACACTGTTGTTGAATTAGAGGTATTTTTTTTTTTTTTAAAAGTGATCAATTTGAGTACTGATCCGATTTGGGTACTGTCACTTATCGATATTAAATAACGGGAAACTATCGTTTCGGCCAAACTTTAGATCTACAATGTGAGTAAATTGGTACTTTGCTTTGTTTTTCATGTTTTCGGTTTTTTACCACCTTCCGCTGGTAAATTTTGGCGCCAAATATAACGGGGAATTAAACTTGTATTAGGCCTTTAGTCATGTTTTAATACACATTGAGTTCGAGCACGGTAGCAAATCTAATCTAAGTCCGTACATACGTCCCTGGTTCGAGTTAACAACATTATCCGTCTACATATTATTCGTTCAATGCAATTAGTTAAAAGTTTGAGTCAATATTTTTCGTAAAACATTTTCGTAAGACCACG
Organism: Mimachlamys varia; assembly: GCA_947623455.1. Taxonomy (NCBI): domain Eukaryota; kingdom Metazoa; phylum Mollusca; class Bivalvia; order Pectinida; family Pectinidae; genus Mimachlamys; species Mimachlamys varia. The sequence goes on from OX392541.1 coordinate 16,070,091, forward strand.
GACTTCGACATCTAAGGAGTCGTTCCCTTTGTGGAATAGGTAGCCTCCCTTTGATCGTTCGTGATTAAATCCACGCGCCGTAAAGCTTTGACGTGGATTACAAGCGTCTGGACTACACCGACGACGCAGGTGAACCGACAACATTCCCACACGGAAACTGACAGAGGCGACCGATTCGAGACGTGTAACGTCATTATTATGGGGAAGGTGTGATTACAACATGAAATTAGATTTCAAATTTAGAACTGGAACTGGAAGAGAATGACTGACTGTTTAAGGAAACTTGGACAGAAACTGGTAAAATACGTTCTTTTTAAAAATCTTATCTGCATGGGTACTGAGTATATCATGTGTTGATCAGTTGATTACAAGTTTGTTTACAATCCGCAAACTATTTTATCAGCTTATCATTGTAGATGGGGAGTTTGAATTCAATACCTGTAGTGTCTCATGTTGTCTTAGTCCACTGATAGTGATATAATTGAACAACAACGATTTTTATAAAATGAATTTTCGTTTTGGGGAAATGACAAAAAGGTCCCATTTGGGAATACTGTTTAAGTAAATTGGTTATTTTTGAATTTGAAGAAATTTGAATACATATCATTGCAAAAACACAATTTGTTGTGAGTGTGTCCTTTAGAATAAAAAAGAATGAATTTAAACAAATCAAGAATCTTGATTTTATGTCGAATATCATACAACAAATCTTACAAACAAACATTATTAATTACATATAACACAATAAAGCTTAATTAAATATCTCAATATTTTTGTAGGAAGCATGGTACAGAAAATAAAAAATAGGATGAGTGACAAACAGTATAGTCATATAATTTTATAAGATTCAAGACTCTAAGAAATGATTAAATATTCACTTATTGAAATAATTATTGGAAAAAGAACTAGACACTTTACAGTCCAGGGGACAGGTAATTGGGACATGTCAGCTACATGTAGCTCATAAGTCTTCTGAATGCTGTTCTACAAAATTGGCACCTGAAAAATACACATTTAAAAATAAATCACAGACATATAAATGTAGAAAACAGTCAGGTTGAATTCTGTTACAGGAGAGGGAAAATGCACAGCCAGAATGGAGTTCGAAACCCCATAGATAATTAGCTCCGGTACAATTCACCATGAGTTTTCCAATGATTGGAATTTATTCCGGATATTGTTGTAGAGTTTGCAACCAGACAAAATATAGTCAAAAAGTTGTCCAGAGGATAGGTTTTTCATTGAGCTCCTTTAAGTTGTTATCATATGATCCCTATGGTTTTATATACTGCTGTATAAATCTGAATCATGAGTAGAAATTTAGTTCTACATATGTACACATTATGTAGAGCTGCTAATTGATTCATGGTTCTATATATATATGTACTGACCTAGCTACCATGTACTCAATGTATTCAAAAACACTTGCCCATACTAAAATATCCTAAATATCCTACAGTCCAATTTAAACCATTATTAATAAAGCGCTTTGATCTATGTATTGAACATAAAATATTGTATTAATCATACTTTCAGCATCAATATAATATTTTTGAATAACCTCTGAAATAAATCATAATCTCACTTATTAATATATTTATGGATATGTTGTTTTCTATATATCAGCTGTACTACAAAATGTAAGTGTATTGTCAACCTAACGAGCGTATAAGTTAGCATCAACCAAAATTGAATCCCACATGGGGCAGTTGCCAGGTACTGACCATAGGTCGATGGTTTTTCACCTGGTAATCCGGTATTCCTCCACCTCCAAAACATAGCATGTCCTTAAATGACCCTGGGTGTTAAATTATGTTAAACAAAATAAACCAAACCAAAGTAACTTATACATTAAAATAATATTATGATATGTTAAGACACACACATGTATACATGTATATATATATTCTCTTTTTCAGAGTATTTTATTATTATCTCTTTGGTGAACACACATACACTACACATACTTTTGTATATGCTAATAGCATTGTTAAATGTGCCAGTTGTCAGGAACAGAAAATTCAGGAGCATGCATGCTTATACATATATAAATATTATACCAGAAAGCCTTAATTTAGTCTTTATAAAGTATAGTATATAGCAAGGAAAATCTACTAGTAGCTATCTTTTGTTAAGAGCTACCTAGCCTTTGTGAGCTTTGATACATATATGAATGCAAAAATATCTGGATGTTAACATGTGCATTTTAAGTGACATGTATGGATGTATAGAATTCCAATTATACTCAATTTTAGCTCGGAAATAATTGAGCATCTGTAAATGTCTCAGTATGGTACCTTTGTAACAGAGTCTGTAGCGTTTCACAGACATCAGCATGGACAATCTTCTTTTTTCTGTAGTTTAACTCAGTTCATCTCGCAAGTAAGTAAATTGGTTTTGATAATTTAATTAAAACATTTTCTCATGTTAATGATATTTAATGTTGTTCAGTGACAATATATATTTTAGATTTTTCTTGTCCTTTTCTTTATTATCGTTATTCACTCAATTTTCCAATAATTTTTGTCTGTTGGATAAATGAACTTCTCGGTATATAGAGGATATCTAACAGTGTCTTCAGTAATACCAAATCTATTTCACAAGTGGGGCTGATATTTTGATATTTTTCACAAGTGTGCAGCACTCGTGAAAAATATCAAAATATTAGCCACACAAGTGAAATATGTTTGGTATTACTGAAGATACTGTTAGATATTCTTTTTATTACATTTTTATTTGCAAATCTACAGTGGCAGCTTCTGATTTTCCCTAACGTCATTTGTAAGCAGCGTTCTGATTGGTCAAATCAGAAAAAGTGATATTTTTCACTAGTGAAAATATCGCATTTCTCACTAGTGAAAAATATCACTGTTATAGAATGAATTTTTTTTCGATAATTCACTGGTAAAAATGTAATAAATATATATATATAGTGAAGCAAAGGTTTATTAAACCAGATTTCTTGATTTGATAATTGTCCTTAGTCAAAATATGTTTGTTTTGGCCTTTGCTACATCTTACATAAAAGTGCACTTAAAAAAAACTGTAGCAGGATAGTATTACAACTGTATTTTGTGTGATAAACAATAATGCTTCTGCCTGCTCAAACTTAAATTAAAAAGAAAATGTATGCACATCTTATATATGTGCCATTTAGCATAAAATAACCATGCGAAATGGAATTAGAATAAATATTTTTTCTCTTTGACAATACAATGTGTATCAGGATATATTTCGCCATATATTCTTTTTGTATTGCAATATATCACAGTACAATCTATAATATATATGCATATTGTGGCCCACCCATTTAATGTACACATAATGTATACAGTGATCATATGTTGTAATCAGCTAGACTAAAGAAGTTTGGACTAGCTCAGTGGCTGTGTCCATGCATGTACAAATATACTTGTAATGTTGCGCAATAATGTCTGTCCCCTGCAGGCACATGGTATATAAATTGTACATGCTAGTTTTTGACCCAGCTGCTCTACGAATTGTTGTAATGTGTATCTCATTTACATTGCTAAATCGTTGTTGATTACCTGAACTGTGTAAACAAATATATTACACAACTGATTCATCTGTTAAATCCCATTATACATTGAGCCAATTTGTACTCTTGAGAAAAAAATCCTTATTTTTATCAGTTACATGCAAGTATACATAATTTCATATCATGTTGGCAAGTACTTATCACATTTAGTTTAATATTACATTATAAGCAACAAATTAAACATGAATAAAAATTATTTTTGCATTAATTGAAGTCTAAGTGGTTAAAATTAAAGCTGACGGTGCCCAGCTCAGCTAATTACTGGAGAACGATTATAAAGTAATTCCCTGAAGCCCATACCGGTACTTAAGGTAGGATGATGAATCGATGGCTAGCGTTCAACTATTTGCCTCGGGGGATATAGCTTGTTTTCATTGTAATATCACTTTCAAGTTGTAAAAAAGAATAAAGGAGATGTGTCGTCATCATTGTAAATTAGTCACTGACGTTATGCACTTATAATTGTTTATAAATCTGACGACGGCTAGATCTTATAATTGTTTATAAATCCAACAACAGCTAGATCTTTATGGAATTTAGAATTACATATTTTTCCCTACAGCACAATTTATATTGTCATGTTATGTGTCTGATTGTCTGTTACGTACAAGTATTGAAGTTCAGTAATATTGTTGATCAAAGACATTTTCTCCTTGACTGCCTTCTGATCCGAGTAAAAAACCTCTCATGCCGAATGGTTAAACAAAATCTAATAATGCAAGAATATAAAGGTCAGCAAATGATTACATTTATGATATTTCTATAACCATGTAATCGAACAAAATTTCAGTTGGTTTTATTCAACAGTTTTTATGTATATCTTGATCTCGTAACTAATCCGTTTAGTCAGGTCATATGGCCATGTCATAGATATGGTATATGTGTGGAATATAATACAATATTGTAATGTCTTATGACATCACATGGTTGTCTTGGTAGTGAAAATCATATAACCGTCATATATTAAAGTAAAAAAATGACTTAACTTCATAGGGAAATTAATTTGAATGTATTTTTTCTGATGAATATAAGTTATGTGATAAATAGAATCTTATAATTGTATCTATACCTAAAGGCTTGTGAGTCGTTACATAAACAGAATCAAATTATTGAACTTGTTTAGTATAATCCCTTCTTTCATTGAAGCTCATATAAGATCCTCTATTAATAATACCAAAATCTCTGTTTGAAAAGTTACAAAAATCTTTTGCAAGACAGGCAAAATATTTCAGCATAATATCAAAGAATGTTTTCCTGCTGAGAATGTCCCTTAATGTTGGTCAAAAGTAGCTAGGTACATTGGTGGGAGGATTCAGTTCATCAGTGTATTTTTAGACATGAGCAGTGATCAATCTACCTGCGAGTCCTGATCGAGTCATGCAGTACTCATGAAATTATGCTGGGACCCATAGAAATTCTGGAAATACCAGTAGTTAAATTTAACATTGTGGGACCCATCATTTTCAGCAATATCTACTAAAATTAAAGGACACATGAAAATAAATTGTAAATTGATCTCTGCATGACCACTTAAATATGTCCAGGCAGTTTATTGTATCATTAATACTAGTATCTATGGTATTAACTAGACTTTGTTTACTTTACCTTCTACATACACACAGACACACCCTCCCACTCACACAGACTAGCTGGTAACAATGATTGTATAGTTATAAAGGGACGATTATTCCACATGCTGTGTATTGAATTCATTTACCCCTAAATACACTTTAAAACCCTTTCTATTCAAAGGATGGATAAAAATAGTTCATTATGAAACTTTAGGGATGCAAGTCACTTCAGTAACATCATTTGCTTTCCATTCATTTACTCTAAACAGAAAAAGATATTGAACTATTAAAAGTTCTGTTACTAATTATATATATAATGTACCAGTTGTTTTGTGATGATATAGCAGATAGAGTAAATATATCTTAAGTTCTTTTTTAAGTGATTACCCCCCCCCCCCCTCACCAAAAAAAAAACAACAATTCAGTGTTGAGGCCAAACTATATCTTTGAATTTTTTTGTGAAAATAAATGACAGTCATTGCAAAATCTTGCCTAACACCAGTGAAAATTTTAAAATAATTTTCACGAAAAAAAAACATAGCTAGTTCAGCTTGCATATTCAAAGGGTCAGAGAGTGAAAGTTAACGTAACCCGAGGAGTATTGATATTGAGAATGCTGCTCTCCGTTTTATGTTGAAATTATGGTGTAATAGCGACAAGGAAATATTTTCGACACATCGTATGCACCTCAAAGTCCCTTTCTTCTGTATGTTACTTCTCGTACTGGCTTCGACTATGATAAGGAAATTCGGGATTAAATTTACCTAAAGTAAGCAATATTGTCAGCGTAATTCCAATTACGTATAGCATGCTTTTTGTAGATAACAGGATTAGAAGACAGGGAACTTATAAAGTCATTGTAAAATGAGGAACTAGGCCCTCAGACTTAGAATTTAATGAAGAGTAAAGTACGAAAAAGTGGAAGATTTCGTAATGTTAGGCTCTAATTAAAATGTGATTTGTCTGTGATTATAGTGTTGGGCAGGAAATCCCTATTGCTCTTTACACAAGTGTTGGGTAGTGTTTGTAAGTTTTTTGACCCATTTACTACTGTTAATTTATTACATCATTCTTTTTTTTGTTTATTCAGTGGTTTTATGTCCCTGTATGTAAGATGTACAGTATATATAGTAACACTCCCTGATTTGGTCTATCTATCCCACCATTGCAATATTAAAACATTTTGTGTAAAGATATAGGTTACTATCAAAATTTCTAGCATTGAGGTCTCGTATCAATTCATGTGGTGGTTAAGACTTAAGAGTTTTGATTTAGTATTTAATGACATTTAATTTGATTGTGACCTGGAGTTGGTTTCAGGGTTTTTTTTTAGCAAGTTTTTATGAAGTCACCTTATTAATGTATAGCAGTAATGTAATTATATTGAGGTGAGGAAATTTTCAAATTTATTGTTGCACTGACAAATAAAATTTTGATATGATTTTCCTAGCTATTTAAGTGGGACAATAATTATCTAATTTTAATCAATCTGACTCAGCATTTTTTATCCATTATTCCTATCACACTATAAAGAATGATTTTGCTATTCGGTTGGCACCATCAAGGCTTTTTCTAGGATCTCTCAGGGGCCGATATAAGGCCCCATTCCCAATGAGATTTTAGCTTCATTTTTCACAATTTCAGATTTATTTTCCCAGTCAGTTAACTAGGCTTAATTCCAAGCTGTAATTTCCTGAAAGTTATGAGAAATTGTGAATAAAAACTATGTGCACTAGTACTGCAAACCATGAAGACCAAAACAGTGTATTTTTTGCAGTTTGATTTCATATATATATTAATAGATAATTTTTTTTCAAAGAATGTTTTTGTTGATATAACGAAGATTTTTCCCAATTTCACCCGGGAACCTTTTCCCAATTAAACTAGAAAAAGCCATGACCATGTACTTGTCCATTATTTCGATTTGCTCATTTGATTTTTTCATGATTTCTGCCATACACAAAATGTTTGGAAAAATGAATGTTTTGTAAGTATGTCTACTGTATATGTGCGTTATACTTATAACAAGTTTATTTTGTGACAGGGATGTGTGAAGAAGCCAGATCTGTCGGACAGAAAGGTGTACGTAGGTAACAAACCGTTGCCCGGGGAGGATGTGGCCGTGCTCCATACACAGAAGTTTCCCAACAACAGGGTCATATCATCTAAAGTAAATATATATAGTCAAAGGGTGTATGATTCTTAGTCTATAAAATACGAAAACATGTGTAACAGAGGTTCTTATGTTTTATTTAAATGCCTCCGTCATGAGTCAAACCCAGAACCTCTGGCTTACTCGTGATTGTCTTGCGATCTGTCGAGCAGGCTAAAGAGCCAAGCGGTAAATTGCAGCTAGTATTTATCAGGGTTACATCTCAACTTTTCCAGGGGTCAAAGTGATTTATTTGCAAGACTTAGTATAAATAAGTATCAATTCTTTGGTCACTACATGGGCGCCAATGTAATAGGTTATTTTATTTTTAATACTTCTGTCAGGAGTCGAATTCAGGATTCCTGGCATATTTAAGTCTTGCACTCAACCAATTGAGCTTAAAGATCTCTCTTAATTAAGCCGAGCGGTACATTTGTGTATATTGCAGCTTGTATATATCAGAATTATACAGATTTATACTGGAATCACCCTGTCCGTCTGTCTGGATATGTCTGTCTGTCGGTCCGCAGTAACTTGTTCAGGCCCCGGTTTCATCAATGTTCCTTAACTTAAGGAAATTCCTTAACTTAAAAATCTCCATAGGAAAGCATTACAGAAATTAAGGGGGAAATCCTTAGCAAAGGAACTTTCCTTAAATTCTGCAAATTAAATTGATGAAACCGGGGCCAGAGATCTCCTGCTTAACTACCTGGCAGATTTCGATGAATGATCAGTAAATCTTTTAGTTGCGCATCAGCATAATCACCATTTTTAATTAAAATTTTGTCACCTTTTTTTAACGACTTTTTCCCCCACACTTACAGTGCAATTTGTCTTTGAAAAAAAATTCATTTAAATGGTATGACCGACATTGCAGACCCTTGTCTGACACCAGTGGACATTACAAAATCAACCCAAAAATGTTTAATTCTCTTTGGATGTCAATGGGAGCATTCATGTCACACTGATATACTCTGTTCATATTTCAACTGATATTTCATATGTAAATTCTTTTTAAGGGAGATATGTCCCATGATGCAAAATAAACTTGTCCAGAAAATCTGTCTTTACCTACAGGCCATCATCATTTCATTGAAAGTTCACATGGATGATCAGTATCTTATTGCTACATGAACAAAACCAGTTAATTCCTGAATTGAAAACTAACTTTAGATTATAGCATGGTTTAATTGTTACATATGTACACTAATACAGCTGTCAATTCATTGTCCACTGAAGAAAGATCTGTCCCGATATATTATAAGACTCTTTCATATGCGTGAATGTAGGATAGAGATATCCCACCCGAGGGGTCACAAAATGTGGCGAAACCCGAGGCTTGCCGAGGGTTTTACCACATTTTGTGATCCCGAGGGTGGAATATCCCTATCCTACATACACACATAATGAAAGAGTCTTTTTCTCTCATATCAACTACCGGAATAAGCTCAAAAATCATGAAAATATGTTTAAACAGGCTACCATTTTGAAATTTCAACTTTTTCCCTGAGTTTTTTTGACGAAAACGAATTAGACAGCGAGTTTAAGCATACCCTATATTTGCAAACAATGTTTGTGCAGAGAAATTAATCTCCTCTTCCTGGTGTTTATGGTTAACATTTTGTGAAAGGTTTTAATTTTATCACGCCGTCGTTTTCTCTTTCCGGCATCAGAGTTTACCGTATTCGTGACGTCACGTCATTGTTGAGCCATTGTGACGTCACGTCGCGTGAAATGCTATGTAAGATAGATTTTTCTTACATAGCTTTCTTACATGGGCAACCTCTATCCAACATGGCGAGATATGAGAGAAATTGGTTTTACCTTGTTTACCTTACAACAGGTAAAATGGACAGGTATATATTGATCACTACAACACAGGTAAGCTGATGGGAGCTGTCCTGTTTAATCCACAGACTCGCAATGAATATTTCAGTGGTATATGTCAGAGGAGATCTACAGGGTTGTTACCTCTTTACACCACTGTAGACCATTAATGAACTCTCCACATCATTACGTGGTACAGTCCAATGAGGTGATGTAGGGGTGAGAGGGTTAATTAACTCACCTGTTGACCTCAGTACAAGTAAACACAATCAGAAGCAGGTCAATAATTGTTTCTGCTCTGTACATATCTTTATATTGTTTTGTTAAAATCTTATTTCTGTATGCATAGAGGATCTTACATGAGTTTCAATGTACATATAATATTTAATTTACAAAACTAGTTCAGTAATTTATTAAATTTTAATGTCACAATTGAGCCTTCAGGCGAGTGGCATATTAAATTATTTAACGAGGTTGATAAATTAAATTCAATATTGGCACAGACTCAGCTGATATTCATGAGTAGATACACTAAAACTCTAAAATGTATTTCTTTGTATAAAGAGAGGCAAACTCTGCTTTGACAGTACATTTTCACTACTGAGGCAATCATATGGCGTCCAAAAGTTGTCATTTGTTTATGACGTCACAATAGTGTTATTTTACATGTGTACTAATACCACATTTATTACGTGGCCGTATGACATGACTGAACAGATCATTTATATGTGATAAAATGGAATGCTGACATCAATACAGAAATGAAAACAGTTTAGATAAGTGGTTTGACTAAACAGGGAATTAATTTAAATATAATCACATAAACACCCCTGAAGACACATTTGAACTCTTCCACATATAAGTTTGGAATAGTTTATTATGAAATTTCAGGGCAGAATAAGAAAAGATCATTTTAATTCATGCTGATGGTACTTTAAAGGATATTTGATGGCGACAATGCCTAAGAATTTTTCAGAACTTTTTTTTTTTCAAAATAAACACAAAAATTAAACAAGATGACTTCATGGTGAAAGGATTATGGTATGAAAAATTCGTAGTTCTGATGAAATATAATTTTTTTTTATGCCCTTAATATCCCTAAACCGATATCATAATGGGCTAATACATGTATGTGATGTTGAATTTGTAATTTTATGTCTGTGCATTACTTCCAGTATACGATACTCAACTTCCTGCCGAAGAATTTGTTTGAACAGTTCCGGAGGATTGCCAACTTCTATTTCCTGTGTGTTGGTATAGTACAGGTATGTGAAACATTATATTCATCATCACATTGATCTTTTAATATAGGAGGCAGGCCTATTTCACTGTTACCATACTTATCCTTAAAGAAGCCCATCCTTGATGATAAGCCAACTTAAATATCTTTCATAATTCAGTAAAAATGCCAACATAAATGATATTTCACTGTTTTGTAATAATTCCACTTTGTAACTAAAGATTATTTGTCTAACCCAGAACCATGAACTCGACTGTTATGTCTTATTAAGTTTGTTTGGTATCTGTCATTACATTTTGCGCCATATTACACCACAATGTAAAAGAAAATAATTCAATCGTCCTGTTATATACTGTTCTACTGATGGAACTAAATATCATGGACATATATATGATGAATATTGATCTTAAATGTAATTGTAGTGTATTTGGTAAAGTTTAAGCGAATGGTCATTTTTAAAGCCTCTGTGAACATAATTCACAGGTGAAAATTTGTGTATTCTTCAAGTTATTCATTTGTGGAAATTCTTTCACATCACTGCATTGTATTACTTCATAAACAGGTGTAGGTCAAGTAAATACTGAATTAATAGAAGTTCCATTGTTCATGTTCATTTAACTTGTTCACCCCTTGATGACATATTTTAACTCTTCCAACTCAAAGATGGGAATAGTCCATTAAGGCATTTCACGGGTTAATACTAGCACACATATGTCAATTGGGTTATTGTTTTGTTTTTATTTCAGCTGATTATCGACACCCCTGTGACCCCCATTACCAGTATCGCCCCCTTAGTATTTGTGGTCTCGGTGACCGCTATAAAACAGGTGAGTATTTTACATATTGGTTACGGTAGTTTCTATAGTGATTGCAATATCGCCCCCATAGTGTTTTTGGTCTCTGTGACCTCTATATAAAACAGGTGAGTATTTTACATATTGGTTATGGTTGTTTCTATAGTGATTGCAATATCGCCCCCATAGTGTTTTTGGTCTCTGTGACCTCTATATAAAACAGGTGAGTATTTTACATATTGGCTATGGTTGTTTCTATAGTGATTGCAATATCGCCCCCATAGTGTTTTTGGTCTCTGTGACCTCTATATAAAACAGGTGAGTATTTTACATATTGTTTACGGTTGTTTCTAGTGATTGCAGTATCGCCCCCATAGTGTGTTTGGTCTCTGTGACCTCTATATAAAACAGGTGAGTGTTTTACATATTGGTTACGGTTGTTTCTAGTGATTGCAGTATCGCCCCCATAGTGTGTTTGGTCTCTGTGACCTCTATATAAAACAGGTGGGTGTTTTACATACTGGTTACCATACTTTCTAGTGATTGCAGTATTTACCCCCTTAGTGTTTGCTCTCGGTGACCGCTATAAAACAGGTGAGTATTTTCAGATATTTGTACTTTTTGAGTAGATTTATAGGCTTCATTAACTGACTTTCGCTCTATTTGAACGATGAAGTCATTTCATCTTTGTTGTATAGGACAATTACCACTGTCTACTACATTTTAAATCTTCTACATCATGGATTCATCTTTTTGGTTTAGGGTTTCAAGAACTAACTATGACATTTTATTCAGATTTATTTTACAATCTGTATGGTCACCCTGGCATCAACCATTTATTCCATTTTTGTGTGTCAAGGCTATCAGAACTGCATTGTTCTACAACATATTACCTTTATTTTTCTCCCCTGCCCAATGAAGTAGAAGGAATGTTTGGATTTTGATGAAACATGCTGAGTAAAATTACTACATAAACCCCTCACTCAAGTTCAATTATCAACATATTCCGCACATATTTAATGAGGCTGCCGTGAACTGATTGGCTGATTGCTTTTTGCAAGATACATTTTTATTGTCAAATTAAAATTTGTATGAGACTTGCTTGGCATAGACCTATTACTAGAGCCCCTTGCTTGAGCTTTATTCAATATCAAGTCAGATTTTTATGAGACTTGCATGGGGAGCATATGAACTCTCGACCTATCGCCACACGAATCTACTGCCACCCTCGCATACCGCCACCTTAAAACCTCTACAACGGATTTCCCTTCTACATGTATATAATGCCCTCGTTAAGTTCGCCACCCTCGCATATCACCATCCGCCACAACCTTTAAAATACAAACGTCCCAAAATACTTTACATTTTCCTCGACGGTAACACCATATTGTTCTGTTTTTGGAGATCGAGGAAAGCTTTAGTGTTCCATTTGGAATGGCATGCGGAAAACGCAGATCAGTAACTATTTTCAGATATAAATTTGTGCCAATGTAGATCTATATGACGATATTATACTAAGCTTGTTTTTAATAAAATGTTGGAAATGTAATCTATATTGCAATTTAATTATTGGTAATAATTTTCATAATTAGATACTATTGCCACCCTCGTTATACCGCCATAATTGCTGTGGACGGAAGGTGGCGGTATAACGAGGGTACAATGTATAGTCAATTGAACAGTCATAAGCTTTGTTTTACTGATCATCAATTTTTTTCTATTTTACAAATCTGATTAATATGATAAATGGCTTAAACATAAAAGGGCTGAAGGTTATTTTAAAAAGAAACTAATATTGAATTGTTATTCATTGTGTTGGTAACTTTCACTGCAGTTTGCTTGTGTTTGTTTTTATGCGTAATACCCACTTAAATGTCAAGTATTTTAACAATATTTGCATGGGCGGGGATCTTGATGACTATGTCCTTGTACAGTTTGTAAAGATCTGTTACATCACAAATTTATTTTATTTTTTGGTCAGGGCTATGAGAATCATTGATCATTATTCATTCTTTTCGGGTCAGGGGTAAGAAAAACTTTTTTTTTGTTTGTTTTTTTTTTTTTTGAACAATATGGCAACATACATTTCATCAGTTATAAAGACATACAATTATTGTATAAATAATTTCGTGAGATCTATACAGGAAAACTTACTATGGCAACTTAAGGTCTATTTTACACTCTGGTTTAATACCCTGGCCTTATTATTCTCTCAGGGTCAGAGCTATGAGGACTTCCTTACATTTTCAGTTCCGTTTTATGCTATAATATATTTACATCATTATTGCGTACTTGTGTTCCAGGGCTATGAGGACTTACTTACATTTTAAGTTCCGTTTTATGCTATAATATATTTACATCATTATATGGTAATTTGATGTTTGAATATTAAATTATAGTTTATATACAAATAATTAGCTCCTACTAGTTGCTGCAGTTGCCATATAAGTTTTATGTTAAAGCTTGTTATTTTTTGTTAATGACTGCACACTACATGTGTAACCTTCTGTACAGTTTGTTTACATATGCTAATGTTGTATATATTCCTACCATTTGATTAGTCAACCAATCATAAAACTTCGTTATAGGCCCTTAAGTTAATTGACCAATCACAGAGGGCGTGCATTGTTCCTTAGAGGGGATATTCTTAATCCCTGGCCTATTCCTGAGGAAGCTGCATGATGATAGCTGTGTTTACATCTTGTGTGCGTGCATACCCACCCGCCAACCCCAGCTGCACCATCTTTTATAGCATCAATCGATCTAACAAGTGATGTATAATTACAATGTAATTACATGTAGTCATTATATTATTTGTCTACTGATATGAATTTTTATGTTTTGTTCTTGTTTTCTAATACCAATCCAATGTCCATTATATGCTCTATATAATGTTTGTAGACCTAAGTGGTGTATATATACCCTTATTACTCTTTCTACATGTACTATAAGTAGTTGGGTTACTCACTCATATTTTGTTAAATTTATGTTTTATTTTAATTCCAAGAGGGATTTTAATTCCAAGGGGAATTTTACCCCCAATCTCTAATATAGATTTCTAGCATCTTAATTAGCATGGCTCCTTCAGAGGTTCGCGCATCAGAGTCTTCTAGTGGCATCTCTGGAGACATTTCCAGAGTCTAGTTGCTGCTCTGGGTCGATTAGTTGCTTCTCTGGATACATGTTCGGAGCTAAGCTGCTTTTCTCGATACCTCTGGAGGCAAGCCTTTAGTTCATTCTTACTCAAGCCAGCTCTAGCCTTCTGGAGTCTTCGGCCGCATAATTAGTTAGTTTTAATTTTACTAAATAGTTAATATTAGTATCTTTGTTTGAGTGAGTAGCCCCTGATTTGCCAAAGTTTATTTGTTTTGTAAATACATGTTTTCATTACTCATAGTAATAAACATGTTAACTGTTCCATTGTGTTTAGTTGTATATAAATGTGTACTTGTGTTCCAGGGCTATGAGGACTTACTTACATTTTAAGTTCCGTTTTATGCTATAATATATTTACATCATTATTGCGTACTTGTGTTCCAGGGCTATGAGGACTTCCTTACATTTTAAGTTCCGTTTTATGCTATAATCATGGGTGAAAGTTTTCCGGCATGTGCCGGAAATTCCGGTTTTTGAATTTTGCTGGGGACCATTTTTCCAATTCGTGCAAATCCGATGAGATTTTTAGAGGGGGGTGAGGTCTGGTTCAAGACGGAATTTATTAAAATAATTCATCACCAGATTTTCTAAATACAGACATATTTCCGTTACTAAATACGGCTTTTGAATCCAGAAACATACTAAAACAAATCGCTGGGAATCGTATTTCCATTGTCGAAAAAACCGTCTTACAAGATCTTAGGAGATCGGTAGCATTCGAAATACTATCGAATGTTATCTGAGAGACTTTGTTATCGAAACTCGGAACTCTTTCTACTTTGTAAACGGCATGCTGATTGGGTCGCCGGTCTCAAACGGACCAATCAGAATCGCGGTCTTAACAGTACTTGTAAAAGAAGCAAAAAAAACACATGTTTACAACCGTAGCCACTGTTGCGTGAAAATATAAAAAAAATGAAGTTTCTGCCGGCTGGTTTCAACGTAAAAGACTTGGAGAAAGCTACCAAGAACAAATGGCGGTGGGAATGGCTTTCAGAGACAGACCAAAATGGCGATAATTGGAGTGTTTGGTTACGGAAGCCAGATATCGCTGGAGTTGCATTTTGTGAATGTTGCCGTAAGACGATAACATATACGTGTACTTGTTCTACATTTGGATATTTGTATGAAGATCTTAGTGCTATTATCAATTTGACAACAATTTTTTTTAACAACAATGTACCTATTATGGATATTTGTGAAGGATTCAGTGTTTGAAAACATCAAGATCATCATTTGAAGGTAATGTAAATACTGACAATAAACAGAATCTGTGTGATCAAAATCATACATTTTTGTTGTTTAAATGTGTCTAAATCCATGAGCTTCCGGGGGCCTTCGGCCCCCTGGACCCCTGGCCAGGGCTTTGCCCTGGACCCACCGGGGGCCCTAGCGGCCCCCAGGCCCCCAACTTTGGTTTCAGGTTTTTAAAAAATTTCAACTTTCACCCATGTATAATATATTTACATCATTATGGCGTACTTGTGTTCCAGGGCTATGAGGACTTACTTACATTTTCAGTTCCGTTTTATGCTATAATATATTTACATCATTATTGCGTACTTGTGTTCCAGGGCTATGAGGACTTACTTACATTTTAAGTTCCGTTTTATGCTACAATATATTTACATCATTATTGTGTACTTGTGTTCCAGGGCTATGAGGACTTCCTTACATTTTAAGTTCCGTTTTATGCTATAATATATTTACATCATTATTGTGTACTTGTGTTCCAGGGCTATGAGGACTTCCTTACATTTTAAGTTCCGTTTTATGCTATAATATATTTACATCATTATTGTGTACTTGTGTTCCAGGGCTATGAGGACTTACTTACATTTTAAGTTCCGTTTTATGCTATAATATATTTACATCATTATGGCGTACTTGTGTTCCAGGGCTATGAGGACTTCCTTACGTTTTAAGTTCCGTTTTATGCTACAATATATTTACATCATTATGGCGTACTTGTGTTCCAGGGCTATGAGGACTTTCTTACATTTTCAGTTCCGTTTTATGCTATAATATATTTACATCATTATGGCGTACTTGTGTTCCAGGGCTATGAGGACTATCTACGACACAAGGCGGACAATGAAGTCAATAACAGGATGACTCAAGTCATCAGAGATGGCATGCTCACAGAGATCAAATCCATGAACATCAAGGTGGGTCATCTATAAATATCAATAAATCTGTCACGCCTGGGTGGATGTCAGGGTTGTCCACATCTCTGTCACACCTGGGTGGTAGTCAGGGTTGTTCACATCTCTGTCACGCCTGGGTGGATGTCAGGGTTGTTCACATCTCTGTCACGCCTGGGTGGATGTCAGGGTCGTTCACATCACTGTCATGCCTGGCTGGATGTCAGGGTTGTTCACATGTCTTTCACGCCTGGTTGGATGTCAGGGTCGTTCACATCACTGTCACGCCTGGGTGGATGTCAGGGTCGTTCACATCTCTGTCATGCCTGGGTGGATGTCAGGGTTGTTCACATCTCTGTCACGCCTGGGTGGACATCAGGGTTGTTCACATCTCTGTCACGCCTGGGTGGACATCAGGGTTGTTCACATCTCTGTCACGCCTTGGTGGACATCAGGGTTGTTCACATCTTTGTCACGCCTTGGTGGACATCAGGGTTGTTCACATCTCTGTCACGCCTGGGTGGATGCCAGGGTTGTTCACATCTCTGTCACGCCTGGGTGGATGTCAGGGTTGTTCACATCTCTGTCATGCCTGGGTGGATGCCAGGGTTGTTTACATCTCTGTCACGCCTGGGTGGACATCAGGGTTGTTCACATCCATGTCATGCCTAATTACTCCTAGCCATGAACCTTTTGTAATCATCAAGAAACAAAGATAGAATCATATAAGGGTTTAAGATTTAATGATAATAAATGTGTCAGCACATTGAAGGTTTTACCTGTCCAGGATTGAATTTGTATCACAACTAGGGATATTGCTGTTAGGACTGCCCTACCTATACAGATATCGGACGAAGGTTTTATTAAACAGTAGCTCTGTGCTGGCTGTTATCTAATGTTACACCGCTCCCTATAGATATCAACCATCCCATATCACCTGTTATTCTCTTCCTGTTGGGGACTTCATATTAAGGTCACCTGACCCGAAGGGTCAAGATAATCTATAGCAATCGTGCTTTGTTCAAATTGTTTGTTGTTTTCTGATGCGCGCTGTCCACGGTGTGTAATATTTTCCTTCAAACAACTTCTTTTCAAAAACTAAAAGGCACAGGGTACTGATATTATGCATGAAGTAGTCTCGGATGAAGATACCAAGTTTGTTCAATTAATGACCTTTATCCACTTTCAAGGTCCCAGAGGTGTTATGACTGAAAATTTCAAGCATCTTATCAACGGAAAGACCCAGAATGCAGATATTGGGCCTGTAGCATTTAAATGCACGAACAAATAAATAATTAATTGCGCAATGAAATATGTATAAAAGAAATGTTTCAAAGCAACAGGTAGTATTTCAACACGAAAAAAAGTATATTAATCTTGTGTTATTTAGCCCTTCATTTACAAAATACACTGGAATTCAAAGTACTTTTCATGGTGACTCAGTCCAAGGTTATTTTAACTATCATCTGCCCACACCTTCTCTATGTTTACCAGATAAGTCATCCTTTCGGTTATCTATTTGTATAGGTGTTTCGGGCTGTCTACCGACATTTCTCGTATCTGAGATAAAGTATATCTCTATAAACTCTAGTGTGATGGTAGGATGGTACAGTACATGTATACAATGTATTAATTGTCTCTCACTATGGTGGCAAGGGTTTGATCTTCTGATCAAAGTTAACATGTAAAGATATGGGGTAACCTGCCTGATCATGCAAGTTTTCTCCAGGTACTCCTGTTTCCTCCCACATTAAGCCAACCTGTGTGCTTATACGTCAAGGACAACAAGAGTGTTTAACTCATTCAACCATGAAATTCCATAAAGAACTATCTCAACCTTTCAACTGGTAGAGGTCAAATGTGTCTCAGGGTTGCATGAATGAGTTAACACAAGTTGAAATAACAAATGTGGATCCAGGGGTAGAGAACCAGGGCTGTTACTTTGATTAAGGTGTGGTTGGCTCCTTTACAGCTCATGAGCACCTGGTCTGAAGGTTACTCAAATAAATGACCTTGATCTACTTTCAAGGTCACAGGGATTGAATATGTAAAATCTTTTAAAAATCTTCAGAATAACCAGGAAGCCAAGAGTACTGATCTTTGGTCGGTAGGTACATGGCATGAAGTACTATAAATTGTCTTCAAATTACAATGTACCTTGACCTTACTTCAAGGTCATATGGGGTTAATTATCCCCTTGCGAAGAAAGTCGGGGAGGGGATATAGCGTTCCGTTCGTACGCCAAGGTCAAGGTCACCATTACTATCTATAGAAAATCTTTGTCAGCACTCTTGCGACTTCATTTTTGAACGGATTCTAAGCAAACTTCCTATATTGGTCCAGCATGGTAATAGAGTTCGTGTTTCAGGGTGCCAAGGTCAAGGTCACCTTTACTATTTATAGAAAATCTTTGTCAGCACTCTTGCGACTTCATTTTTGAACAGATTCTGACCCAAACTTCCTATATGGGTCCAGCATGGTAATACCTCGAACAAGTTCGTGTTTCAGGGTGCCAAGGTCAAGGTCAAGGTCACCTTTACTATTTATTGAAAATCTTTGTCAGCACTCTTGTGACTTCATTTTTGAATGGATTCTGACCAAACTTCCTATATGGGTCCAGCATGGTAATACCTCAAACGAGTTTGTGTTTCAGGGTGCCAAGGTCAAGGTCATCGTTACTATTTTTAGAAAATCTTTGTCAGCACTCTTGCAGCTTCATTTCTGAATGGATCTTGACCAAACTGATAAGTCAATCCATGTCTATTGCAGTTTAGTGCAAATGACAACTGTTGTTATTTCAATGTCCTGCAATAACCCCACCTCCCATTTTGCGTCAGAGTTCATGTGTTAGCACGCGAGGGGATTTGTATCGTTTGCGATGCCTTGTTATGTAAAGCCTTCAAAACATTTCTCCTGAATAGCCAAAAGGCCAAGGGTAATGATCCTATGCCAGGAGTTACCAGACATGAAGTGTATAACTGTATTTCCCTCAGATAAAAGTCCTTGATCTTCATATTTCAAGGTCACAGTGTTAAAATATAAAACATTTAAAAATCTTCTTTAGAATCACCAGAAGGCCAAGACTTGTGATCCTGGGCCTCTTGAATTTATTGCATACAATTTATTGTATACCACCCGGTATTATGGGTAATGGAAAAATAAAAATAAACTAAGAGTTAATAAGCTATATATAAAGTCAATAGCAACAAGCACAGCATCAGCCTTTTTTT
Source organism: Mimachlamys varia (assembly GCA_947623455.1). NCBI lineage: Eukaryota > Metazoa > Mollusca > Bivalvia > Pectinida > Pectinidae > Mimachlamys > Mimachlamys varia. Next base: position 16,089,764 of record OX392541.1, read on the forward strand.
CTTTTCTTTTTTAATTCCTTTAAGCTTTGCCCAAACAGTTGGATTATAATGTATGCTTTAGGCTTTTCTACTCTGAAATATAAATCAATTGTTTCATGTTTGTGATTGTTGTAAAATAAATACAGTTTATATAAATTAAAAGCTTTAAAGGCAGAAGATAAAAATGACCAGAGTAAACATTGTCAGATTTATAGATGTGTAAGTCTGCATTGAAAACATATATATTTTCTTCTTGGATTGTCATGATGGACTGATCATAATAGTTATGAATTTTGTAATCAGTAATCAGAATTAAAACTGGCAAATTGGTTTATTTTCTTCGGCTATAATCGGTTATCAGCCCATCTCTAGGAGCTATGCAAGTATCAAATGTTATATATTAAGACAACTGATATGAATAAATTTGTATCTATGTTACAGGTAGGGGACGTTGTGATGGTGGAAAAAAACCAAGAGTTCCCGTGTGATCTTGTCATGTTGTCATCGTACGACGAGGAGGGAGAGTGTTACGTCACAACGGCAAATCTGGATGGGGAGACTAATCTCAAGGTACGTAAATCTGCAACAGCAATAAACCTTGGTCCGCTAATTACAGGCATATAAAAACAGATTTCATGTTTGATGAAATTCGATTATTAGAAAAATGGTATTTTTTGTTGATATTTGATTGACAAATTTGTTGTTCAATTTCTTCTGTAAACTGTACAGTCAAAACTTGTTATCTCAAAGTCTGGCATCGCCAATATCCAGGGGTTATGCTCACCTACGCTCTCTACACCCCTGGAATATGTCCAGGCAAAACTGAAGGCTTTGTGTGGCCACTTTGTTGATGAGGCAAGAAGACAAATTCAACCCTTTGATGTAAATCAAAAGAATCCTACAGTACCATAATGATAAAAAGGATTGGAAATCAAGTGTCACTCCTTTGTAATTTTCAAAGGACAAGGTAACAGCCAAGTGGCTGGTCAGTTTATTTTTATCGTAGACCAATCAAATTGCTATCGTCGTGCCTTCAGTTTTGCCATGACATATTCCGGGGTTGTAGAGAGTGTTGGTGAGTGAAATCCCTGGATATTGAGGATGGAAGTTGGCAGGATTGTGGGGAAAGTTTGATTTATCAGAGTATTCAAGTTACCTGAGTTTCAATTATAGTGTGAAATTTGGCCGGGACTGAAAATATACTTAATTTAGATAGTACTTTGAGTTATAAAAGTTTAAGATAATGAGATTCCACTGTATTCGTATGTTAGTATTACTTCATTTTACGTCTCATAGACTCACCTGTGTATACCCAACACACGGAAATGCCGATCAGTAAATGACTTCCAGCACCTTCACGCCCATATAGAATGTCAGCAGCCAATCACAGATCTGTACAGGTTCATCGGACGCATCACGGTCACCACAAATACTGATGAAGAAGTTACATCTCTCGGCCCGGCGAATGTTCTACTGCGGGGGGCAAGACTCAAAAATACACCTTATATATATGGTAAGGAAGTTGAGGTTTTCGGCATTTAAAATATAGGCATGTTACTGTTTAGAAAAAAAAAATTGATAAAGGAAGAAAAACATGACTAGGTATATACAGTTATATATCAGTCATATTCCAAAAATTGATAGGAAAATTCAAAAAGTAATTCAGATTTATTTTAAAACTTTAAAAAAAATACTCAAGATATTTATGCATTGTTGAGAATGAATATTTCCTTTTTACATCATAATAATAATTATGTCATAATGTGCATTTGTTGCCTGTAGTTATTTATGAAACATTAATGGACGTTTTCAAGGAAAATAAAATCTTGATACTTCAATGCAACTGAAAATTATTACATAACCAGAAATATTATATTTATATGGACCCATTTGCTGTATGGTTTCAATATGAACTTGTTACAGATAAAATATAAAGATAATAAAGCATGGATCTATTAATATATGATACATGAAATTATATTTTCACTGTGACACTTGGAAGGTGTTTAATTACTTGACTCAAAGTATGTAAGCTTATACCAGGTGCATTTGTTGGTATTTCTACAGACCTAAGTGACATAGATTGGGCTTGTTAGCAGGCATGTGCTTATTGAAGTGGACACATATATTAGATTTTGTTTTTTGTTTATGGGTTTTATTCCTTCTTTTACTGAGGAAAGTAATTTTAAAATGACCTTGCCCATTGAGGTCTCACAGCTAAGCTCCATGGCTGGGTTTTAACAGGCTGTCAGTACGACTGTACTAAACTGACACATCCTCCAAGTTGTCTTTGAAACCTTTCAATGTGTTTAACTCTTTCCGTACCATGATTCCTGTCCGGATTCCGTACCGGAAATCATTACTAGGCTCACCCAAAGACGTTTCGGCCAAAATGGCGGCTCTTTGTTGTGTTTGCGTAGTGGATATTATGCCAAAATAATGTAGGTAAATGTAAACCAACACTCATTTCGGTTCTTCTATAGTAAGAAGACATACAGACCTTTATTTTCGCAGCAATATATTCATCAGATGTGGACCGCTATGCATAGCTAAAGCATTCGCCGCCATGATGTTTACATTGGTGATGACACTTCGCAGTATCTCTCGGGAAATTCAATCTTGAAAGGTCACATGACAGAAAATGTGTACTTTACGCCTATCAAATCGTTTGTTATAAACTGACGCAGTCAATTTTGTGTAAAATGTTATTGATAAACTCATCTGTTGGCTGCTGTACCCAGCTAATCAAAAAGTATGTTACGTCAAGTAGCTTGTCGTCTGTATACGACAACGGGGAGGAGACGTCACGTTTTTTGGTCGTCTGTATACGACAACGGGGAGGAGACGTCACGTTTTTTGCCGTCTGTATACGACAACGGTACGGAAAGAGTTAAATGATAGAGAAAGTTCAAACAATGTGGAATTCTGACTTTGAGATTGTAAAATGTATAGAGCTGCTTGAGTAGGAATGACCACATTTATGTTGAAATCGCCTATAGTCATTTTATCACAAAAACATACGAGGATAAACATTGAATACAAGAACATCTGTTACATGTAAATTGTATGTGTTGTTTACTTTCTCAGGTTGTGCAATATACACAGGACCAGAGACCAAAATGGCACTGAATTCCAAAAATAAAGTTACAAAGTTTTCTCGAGTTGAGAGGTAAGTACAAGTAAAAATCGTTTAAGTGTTAATCTTTGTAACAGTTTTTCTGATTGGATGATACTGGTCACATGACAGGGAACTTATATAACATCATGTCACCTTCACTCAATCTATGATGTTTCCCAAATCATATTTTCCTTGTTTGATGCCTCTCCCAAAAAAACCTGGAAGAGCCACAAAGCTAGTTACAAATGACAGAAGTGGACAACAATGGCACATCAATTACCCAATCGGAGGTATATATAGAGATCTGCCTGTACGTTTGTATATGTCCCAAACAGCCCAGTAGACCAATACATGCATAGGGAACCTTCTTCTGTTATAGGCTCGCTTGGTGTTCAAATTGTTCAAAAGTAACACAATTTCTATTCCTTATTAAATGCAATTCCTAACTATCAGATTCAATTATAATATTACACTAAAAATCTTAAGCATTGAATCTGAACATCTTAAATATTAACCCTTGCACTCCTGTAGACAAAAATGGGCTGAACCAGATCAATGCATGGTAGAGTTTACTTAAGTGACATAGGGGTTAAAAGGTTAAGCCTGACACAGTGCAATGCTCAAAAATATTTATTTAACATGGAAAGTCAATAAATTATAAATAGAGGTTACACAACAAGTGGTTGTTGGATATTGAATTTACTTCACGTAAGCTAATTATTTTTTTAAAAGTTACAAAAGATATGAGCTTTAGCAAGTATCTTTTGTAACTTTGAAAAATAATGAACGAGAGTGAACTAAATTTCATATCAAATAACCACGAGTCGTGTAACCTGTTTCTACCACAATCTAAGTCGGAAACAATGGCAGAGAACCGTGGACTTTGATATTTGTAAAACGTATCATCTCATATATATTCTCGCCAATAGGTGACAATGTCAACAATCGATGACGTCGTAAACAATCAGCAAGTGACGTTGTTCCAGTCAAAGCTAAACATGTCAGCCATTCAAAATGCATTAAGAGTTTATTCCACGTGTGGTATAAACAAAATGCTATTCAACAGTTGTAATGATTATTTAATACCCTGAGAGTTGAATAACACCCACCTATTGTGGAAGAATTTGATATATCGACGTCTGTGTTTTTGATTTCAGGGCTATGAATACGTTTTTGCTCATATTCCTTGTGGTACTATTGGTGGAATCACTGACGTGTACAATCCTGAAGTACGTATTTGTGAATCTATCAACGGTTAAAGACAAACTGTGGTACGTCCCCGATATGGACAAGGAATCTGAACTCAAAGTAAGTATATATTTGGTATTTTCGTAAGCAGAGTTATCTCCCTTTTGGGGTAGAATTACATGTCGTTTCCAATGTGATGTTATTATATTGCTAGGAAAACGAAGTAAATATCCTCGGAACTGTAGGCTGATCAAGCTGTTTCCTTAGATTTCCTTAGATAACTAATGATGTCACAATGGTTTTGAAATGAAAACCTGCCGAAATGGGAGGTAACTCATATATGCAAAAAACCTAATATGATTGTATTGAGATAAGGACAAGGAAATCAACAATTAAACAGATTAGCGCAATGTTAATAAGAGCTCTTGCAATACTTTCTGAAGAAAACAAAATACAGAAAATGTGATTTTTGCAATTGTCATATAGCATAATGTTTCCATCACGAAAATTACTAAAATAAGACTTCCACTTAAATCTGTACGTTTACAGTATTTCGTTTTTTGGCCTGGTAATGAACGTTAGGATAATTTCACCAGTTGTTGTTATAAAATTTGTTTTGTTTTGTGTTCCAGGCTCTGCGAGCGATAGAGACGTTTTTGTCGTTCATGGTGCTGTTTAACTATTTCATTCCAATATCTATGTATGTTACTGTAGGTAAGTCATAATTTCTTATATTCAGTTTGTGTGTTGTGTAATAGCAAATACTATATACAAATACAGACTTTGGTTGAGGTCCATCCATGGTTTTACAGACCTGACCAGGACAATATTAACCCAGGATGAAGACCAAGGTGAATATTGTTCAGGTCATGAGGTCCGTAAAACCTTAGATTGCCGAAACTGAAGTCTGCATTTGCATTATTGTATGATTTCTACTGATTTGTCTTATCAAAAAAAAATAAAAAAAAGAAATGATTTTTAACAATTAAAAACGACAGCAATGAAAATTCATATTAAGAACAAAGAATTAGTGTAACATATTGTACTCAGTTGAAATTGTACATTTTGATTGTTGTAAATATTTGGGGGGGGGGGGGGGAATGAAATCTCAACATTTGATTACCATGCACATCTTGAATATTTCCATGTGAATTGTGAAGGATCTTTATACTTTGGCTCAGGGATAAGTTGATAGCCACTGAATGAGGAGGGTATTCTTTTTCAGAGATACAGAAATATGTAGGAACTTTATACTTTGGCTCAGGGTTAAGTTGATAGTCACTGAATGAGGAGGATCTTCTTTTTCAGAGATACAGAAATGCGAAGGATCTTTATACTTAAATGGCTCAGGGATAAGTTGATAGTCACTGAATGAGGTGGGTCTTCTTTTTCAGAAATACAGAAATGTGTAGGAACTTTATACTTTGGCTCTGATGGATAAGTTGATAGCCACTGAATGAGGAGGGTCTTCTTTTTCAGAGATACAGAAATTTATAGGATCTTTATATTTTGGCTGGGACATTGACATGTATGATGAAAAGATGGACCAACCAGCTAAAGCCAACACATCTGATCTCAACGAGGAGCTCGGCCAGGTTTGTATCTACCATCACTTATCTGTTGAGGCAATGTGAAAATATTTGTTCATTTGAAGTAAGTGTGCCTTCAATATCCAAGAGTTATGCTCACTTTCGCTCTGTGTGTCCCTGGAATATGTCATAGCAAACAAAATGGTGGATGCAAAGACAGCTGTCTAATTGGTCAGGGATTAAAACAAACCTGACAAATCTTTAGGCTGATATTTGTCCTTTGAAGATTTTAATGGACCTGTACCGGGCTTAAAAGTCAGTTGATTTTGCCTGTTACATGACCTTGACCAATGAGGATTGAAGTAGTCATAGTGAGCGTAACCCCTGGATATCGAGGATGATATAAGTAATTAGGCTAACACTTTACTACATGTAAGTTACCAAATTAAGTATGTTTGCAGTATAATATTTGACCTTTGTTGAAGGAATTTTAACTGTACCAGGATGTAAAGAACCAACATTCATAGAAATGAATAGGAGCGTTATGGTCTTAATCAAGGTTAAAGGAGTACAGTAAGGCCCACTTACCAAACCCGGTAAACTTGAGTACCACTCATTTGTCGAACAGCTCGTTCGGTCCCGACCAAGTTCGTACATATTCAACGAACCTCAGATTACTCACATTACCATGTATTCCTGGAATTATTGATAAGGTCCTCACAAGTTTGGGTAAATGAGGTTTTACTGTAATTAAATATTAATTAACACCAGTAATTGAAACCTGAATTCAGACACAGCCTCTCTTTTATTGATTTCTTGGTTTACAAATAAACCTAGAAGAGGATCAACTACTGAAGCCGGGTTACAATCAGTATATTCTTCTTTTCTCTACTGACATGTTTTGGGTCAAAAATCAGCTGCACAGCTTACACATGGCATACATGTACGCAGTTGGGAGTGACAATGGAGGTCATGTGGTTTGTTTGTGTGTTACCTGTAGGTGGAGTACCTGTTCACGGACAAGACTGGGACACTGACGGAGAACGAGATGCAGTTCCGGGAGTGTTCTATTGGCGGGGACCGATACACGGAGGTGGATAACATCTTGGTAGAAAAGAAACCAGGTCATCTACAGGGAAGGCCTGTTACGCGAATGACGGTAGGTCTAACCTCGAAACGAAACAGAAAACAGAAAGTAAGCTTTTCTTTAAAGGCCCAATATACGTAACACTTGGCAAAACTTGAAACAAAAATCAAGCCTAATAACTTTTTACATTTATAGATTTAGTTAAGATTAATTGATATCAGCAATATTCAAGATGAATTCTTACGCGGTTACCGATACAGCAGCAGTTCAAACTCGGTATTTGTAAACAAGTGTCCATTTTTGACTGTCTTCGAACTTCGGCTTGTTGTTGAAGTGGGCCCCACCTGAATTATTTTCAATTCTTTGGATTTTTCTGTCAAGAGTTTCTTGTTAGTTACCGCTCAGGTTTACTTTGTTTTAGGCTTATTTTTGGATGGTTATATTAACTGGATTTTTTTTCAGATTTTTTCAGAATCACAAAAAAATTTCTTAAGTAACCTATAATGGGCCTTTAAATCAATCTTATTATTATTATTAAATCATTCTGCCAACTTAGTCACTGTTTGATTATAGTGAAATGGGAGTTACTTCCCTTTGTTTACCACTATGGTGAACAACCAAGGTGTCTTAGACTTGTTTGAGTCGGTAAACCACGCTGGTCTCTGCAGGTAGCGTCCCCTGTGTATGTACCTGAATGGCTTCTATCAATGGTGAACAAATGGAAGTAACTAGGGTTACAAGTAACCAAGTTGTCAGAATGTCGGTGAAACTGTCTTGGAAAGAAACATCATCTTTTACATAGCAGTGACTCAAAGAAAAACTCCATATTGCATAATAAGTCTGATTCATGAGAAGAAAGAAATTAAATTTCATCATTTGGAGAATAATTTTAGGTAAAAATTGAATAGCACAAATATTGCTTTCAACAAAAGACCTCCCAGTAAGTCTCCAGTAATAAATTTAAGTGTTAAAACAACTGTTTTATATTGATGCTGTAGAAAGGCAATATCTAAAGTCAGGTTTATATTGGCAGTAATTGTCTTCATATACAAATCAAATATTGGCTATACAAGTGGTCGTTATAATGAAAAGTATGCTAAACTTTTTACAGTGGAAACATTAACAAAATTTGAATGAAAACATTGATTGATGCCATTTTCCTGTTTCAGAAAAAGATGGAGGATTTTTTCACCGTCCTTGCCCTTTGTCATACAATACGTGTGGACCATCCCCACTCAGACCTGACTGAGAAGGCTACGGACAGAAAGTTTGATCACTCTGGCCTGAGTTATGAATACCAGTCCTCTTCACCAGATGAAAAGGCATTCCTTGAGGCTTGTAGGAGGTATAAGAAATGTTGACAAATGTTTTTAAGTACTGTCAGTGAAAAATGATGCTATATACAGCATTTTATCTTTTGAAAAGAGGATATTTTACTATTTCACAGAGTATTAATATTATTTTCAAGACTTGATCTCTGTAAAAAATGATATGATGCAAATAATCATATATTTTCTCACGAAAAATAAATAAATATTTCAGCCCACTAGAAGCGATAAACAGTATTGCCATCTGCATCTCAAATGAGGGGGTAATGCTATGAGTACAATTGTTTGAATTTGTTTTGTGAGTAAATGATATGTAGTTTTAAAACTGATAAACAAACAGTGTGAATGTCATTCCTTTAACCCTTTCAGGTATGGTATTGTTCTACATGGTATCCATGACGACCGTTTAGAAGTGACCTTTAAAGGTGAAATGAGACGTTACAAACTGTTACACGTACTGGAGTTTGACCCGACCAGGAAAAGGATGAGTGTCATCATACAAAATCAACAAGGTGAGGGTGATACAAGACAGCACAAGGTCAAGGTTAAACAAAACAGTATAATGACAGCACAAAGTCAAGGTCATACAAGACAGCACATTTTTAGGGTCACACAAAACAGTATAAGTTCAGAGTCATACAAAACAGCACAAGCTCAAGATCATACAAGACAGCACAAGGTCAGGGTCACACAAAACAGTACAAAGCCATGGTCATACAAAACAGCACAAAGTCAGGGTCAAACAAGACGGCACACTGTCAGGGTCACACAAAATAGAACAAGGTCAGGGTCATACAAAACAGTATAAGGTCAGGGTTATACAAAAGAGTATAAGGTCAGGATCATACAAAACAATAGAAGGTCAAAGTCACACAAAACGGTAGAAGGTCAAGGTCACACAAAACAGCACAAGGATAGAGTCATACTATACAGCACAATGTGAGAGTCATACTAGACAGCACAAGGGAGAGTTAATAGCGCTAGTATAAGGTCAAGTTATACAGAGTTAAGTTAGTCTGCACTGACATTAACTTGATAACCATTGTTCGAATGATTGTAATCACCTAATAACTATAACTCAAACACGTGGCAAATTTCTATGAAGTCAATAACAAGACATGTGGGCAGAGGTATGCAAATCTTTCTGTTTGAGTGCATGGTTAAAACTGTTTTACAATTTACCGATCACTAAAATCGCAACACCATACTATTTATTACATCTCTGAGAAAATATTCACCAAAATTGCTTTTGAGAATATATTTTGAGAACATTTTTTGTTTGAAGTTTAAAATGATTTTTGAAATAATTAAACCCTGTTCTTTTCTTACAAACAGATGAGATTTACCTGTTGTGTAAGGGTGCCGAGTCGGCTATCCTGGACCGTGTCACCCCGCACCTGAAGGAAGTCACCCTACAACATGTCACAGACTATGCACTGGTAAATAGCATAGATTGACAGGGTCAGGGAGATTATTTACTGCTATAGCCCTCACTTGTTTTCTGAACAGAACAATGTACCAAATTGAATGCATTCTTACAATCTGGTTCTGTAATCCAATCTGTTGTGCTTATCTCTCCCTAATTCTTGAATTTGTGACAAAATTTCAGAAACATTTACCATTTCATTTCTGCAAAGAAGGAGAACAAAAAGGATAGGATTTTCCGAAACTTTCATTTGCTTGTTATGCTCCCACCATGAAATGGGGTTGGCATATAGTGTTACTCATGTCCGTCCCACCCCGTCAGGTCGCGTCCCGTCCCACAGTAATGAACCCAGCTTATTTAAATAACTACTCATCCGATTGTCATCAAACTTCGCATACGTAATAAGCATGAAGAACTAATTTCATATGGGGGGTGGGGGGCATTTATGTCTCACATACATTTCTAGTTTGGTTTTTATGTTTTGTTTTTGTTTTCCAGCTTGGTTTGAGAACACTCGTCCTGGCAAGGCGACTTCTTAGTCCTGAGGAATATCGAGAAATGAACAGAAGTCTTTGTGAGGCTAGAAACTCTCTCACCAACAGAGAAGCCTTGGTAAGTTTAGCTGTTACAGACATTGCCTGGAAGGTGGAAGGTTGTTGTGAAATAAAATTAACAGACTGTCCATACACAATGCATTCTGATGGTTTTGAGTCGTTATTCATGAAACGGTTCCATTACTGAAACATGGTTTCTGTGCTCAATCAGTTTTCTTGGAACTTGCTTATAAAATCATGTGACAGGGTTAGATAGTTAATTGTTAACATCAAAAACAGGATTTGGTATAAAGGTTTTCAAAAATTGCTTCCAAAATCATCATCAGAACAAGATACTTGACTTGAGCACAAAGACTTTGAGCTAGAGAATGGTTTCATGAATATGCATGGGGCAAGATCTTAACTTGTGTTTCTATTCAAATGTTTTTTTCAAGTTTCATTGGAGGATTACTTTTGTTCAAGCAAAAACGTAATTCATTCTATACTTAATTTGATAAATAAAGATCAAGATCACATCGGAATTGTTTCATACCTGTTAACCTTCCCTCATTAGGAGGGAGACTCCCTCGTTTTTACAAAATTTACCAATATCCCTCGACATCTCCCTCATTTAAGTCCAAACCCACAATAACTCAAAATCTACATCTTGTGGTCAAATGAGATCCTAGTTACTGCAGGATATGTGAAATGACAATAATAGGTGTATCATTTTATGCACTTTCTCCCTCAATGGAATTATGGAAAGAGGGAGATCTCCCTCATTTTGCAGAGGTTGACACCTATGTTTGTTTTAGAACATCGTTATAAAGTCAACAACTGTGGACCTCCAGAGGATGATTGAGGAACTCTTTAAATTTTCGTGGTTAAAAGGTCAAAGGTGAAGGTCAGTTCGAACTACTGAATGTAAACTATGAATGGGTACAAATTAGCTGGGGACACTTTTACACATTATGTCTAGAAAATTTATAGGATTGCCATTTCTGGGTCAAGAATGAACTTTTGAGACAATTACGGGAGTCATACAACAGAACACTTTCTTATCTTTTAAAGTTGGATGAGGTTTTCGAGTTCATCGAGCGTGACCTTGACCTGCTGGGCGCTACAGCTGTTGAAGATAAGCTTCAGGAAGAAGTGCCGGATACGATACAATCTCTACAGCGCGCTGGAATCAAGGTAAATCATGCGGGACTAGATACTGTAGTGTAGACGCGAAAATCATGAAAATAAGATTACCGCTAAAAAGTATACATTTACAGTATTGTAGTCTTTATTCTATTTGTGTAAACCTTTGTATGTTGATAAACAAATTTCTTTTTCACATTGTAGTACAGTTGAACCTTGTTATTGCAATCTCTTGGAGAAGAGACAGTTTTATTTGAAGTATTTTGTCAGCCCTGGTCAAAGTTTGTATAAAACATTCAAACTCTCCAACTTGAATATGTATTCCGATAACTTGAAAGATTACCATGGTCCAACTGAGTTTGAGATATGGAGGTTCAACTTCATTTACAGTTTTAAAATCTTCATGAAAACTATCTAAAACTATGAGATTTAAAGCTCTAGCAAGTTTCTCAAACTTTGAGATTTAAAGCTCTAGCAAGTTTCTCAAACTATGAGATTTAAAGCTCTAGCAAGTTTCTCAAACTTTGAGATTTAAAGCTCTAGCAAGTTTCTCAAACTTTGAGATTGAAAGCTCTAGCAAGTTTCTCAAACTTTGAGATTTAAAGCTCTAGCAACTTTCTCAAACTTTGAGATTGATACAGTATGCCCTTGATTTTTTATTTGTAAATGTTTTCTGTAGGTGTGGGTATTGACTGGAGATAAGGAGGAGACAGCGGTCAATATAAGTTACTCGGCTGGTCACTTCAGACAAGGCTATGCTGAGCTGCGGATCACTCAGATGACCTCTACTGTCCAGTGTGCGGAGGTCATGTCCAGGCTAAAGAACACGTAAGGCTGTTGATGCTAAAAGTTATATTTAAAAAGGTTTCTTTTTAAACTCCCACCATAAAATGGTGTGGGTTGAGCATATAGTGTTGTCCTTGTCTGTCCCATCCCATGCCGAAATCAAGATGAAAAACAGTAACCGTGCCACTAAAATATGTTTGTTTACAGTTTTAAATATGAACAATATTTCATCCTCTTTTTTACAGGAGTCATTTTAGTGTCTATCATCGCCTTATTTTTATATTCAATTCACTTACCGCTAACATTATATTGTGTTGATTAGCTTTGAAAACATTTACAAAAAAATTTAAGTCAATATTTTTGTGCATTGATTTTTTTTTCGCTTAGCCTTCAAACTGTTTGTGATATGGAAATTTCATGCAAGTGAAATAAGTGAAAACTTCTATGCCATGAACAATTCCATTTGCAGTATTAATACTAGTGAAAATAAATGTTGTAGTAAAGACCATGCGTCCAATGACCAGCCCTTTGTCCTGGTGGTGGATGGGGCCAGTCTGAGGTTTGCTGTGAAGGACCACTCGGACCTGTTCAGGAAGCTGTGTCAGTCCTGTGTGGCCGTACTGTGTTGTCGTATGTCCCCGCTTCAGAAAGCCAATGTAAGTAGTCACCCATATTATTTCATTGATGAATCGGTTGCTACTGAAATAGATATTCCTTAATTGTCCAGCAATAAGTCACTGTCCCTACTGAAATAGATATTCCTTAATCGTCCAGCAATAAGTCACTGTCCCTACTGGAATAGATATTTGGTATTGGTCCAGCAATAAGTCACTGTCCCTACTGAAATAGATATTTGGTATTGGTCCAGCAATAAGTCACTGTCCCTACTGGAATAGATATTTGGTATTGGTCCAGCAATAAGTCACTGTCCCTACTGGAATAGATATTTGGTATTGGTCCAGCAATAAGTCACTGTCCCTACTGGAATAGATATTTGGTATTGGTCCAGCAATAAGTCACTGTCCCTACTGGAAATAGATATTTGGTATTGGTCCAGCAATAAGTCACTGTCCCTACTGAAATAGATATTCATTATTTGTCCAGCAATAAGTCACTGTCCCTACCGAAATAGATATTTGGTATTGGTCCAGCAATAAGTCACTGTCCCTACTGAAATAGATATTTGGTATTGGTCCAGCAATAAGTCACTGTCCCTACCGAAATAGATATTCATTATTTGTCCAGCAATAAGTCACTGTCCCTACCGAAATAGATATTCATTATTTGTCCAGCAATAAGTCACTGTCCCTACCGAAATAGATATTTGGTATTGGTCCAGCAATAAGTCACTGTCCCTACTGAAATAGATATATGGTATTGGTCCAGCAATAAGTCACTGTCCCTACCGAAATAGATATTCATTATTTGTCCAGCAATAAGTCACTGTCCCTACTGAAATAGATATGGTATTGGTCCAGCAATAAGTCACTGTCCCTACTAAAATAGACATTCATTATTTGTCCAGCAATAAGTCACTGTCCCTACTGAAATAGACATTCATTATTTGTCCTGCAATAAGTCACTGTCCCTACTGAAATAGATATGGTATTGGTCCAGCAATAAGTCACTGTCCCTACTGAAATAGACATTCATTATTTGTCCTGCAATAAGTCACTATCCCTACTGAAATAGATATGCTATTGGTCCAGCAATAAGTCACTGTCCCTACTGAAATAGATATTTGGTATTGGTCCAGCAATAAGTCACTGTCCCTACTGAAATAGATATTTGGTATTGGTTCAGCAATAAGTCACTGTCCCTACTGAAATAGATATTTGGTATTGGTCCAGCAATAAGTCGCTGTCCCTACTGAAATAGATATTTGGTATTGGTCCAGCAATAAGTCGCTGTCCCTACTGGAATAGATATTTGGTATTGGTCCAGCAATAAGTCACTGTCCCTACTGAAATAGATATTTGGTATTGGTCCAGCAATAAGTCACTGTCCCTACTGAAATAGATATTTGGTATTTGTCCAGCAATAAGTCGCTGTCCCTACTGGAAATAGATATTTGGTATTGGTCCAGCAATAAGTCACTGTCCCTACTGAAATAGATATTCCTTAATTGTCCAGCAATAAGTCACTGTCCCTACTGGAATAGATATTTGGTATTGGTCCAGCAATAAGTCACTGTCCCTACTGGAATAGATATTCCTTATTTGTCCTGCAATAAGTCACTGTCCCTTCTGAAATAGATATTCCTTATTTGTCCTGCAATAAGTCACTGTTGGTACTGAAATAGATATTCCTTATTTGTCCTGCAATAAGTCACTGTTGGTACTGAAATAGATATTCCTTATTTGTTCCAGCAATAAGTTGCTGTCCCTGTACTAAAATAGATACTTATTTGCTCAACAATAAGCCCATGCTTGGTCATAAGTTCTCCAATGTGTATTACTGCTAGGAAGAAATGCCAACAGAAGCTTTTCTTTAATCCTGTCATAAGCTCAACCCTTTACTTTGACTTAGAGATTATGTGTTAGCCTCTGGAATTATTGCAAGATAAACATAGTACATTTATCAATAAGGGTTGATAATGGATAAATATTGTTAATAATTGATAATAGTATCCAATTCTGTTAAATGGAATTGACAGGTTGTGAAATTGATAAAGAATTCCAAAGAAAACCCTGTCACGGCAGCTATAGGTGACGGAGCTAATGATGTGAGCATGATACAGGAAGCCCACGTTGGTTTAGGTAAGTCTGTGATTAGTTTACTTATAAAACAAATTAACTTTTTCTTTATTGTCTATAAAATGTTTTCTTTGACAAAGATGAAGTATTTTTCAGAGTGTGATAAATCCATATCTTTTAACCCTCCCTCATTTGGTGGCAGACTCCCTCATTTTTGACCCAAATTTACCAATCTCCCACATTTAAGAATAAACTTACATAAATTCAAAATCTACATCCTGTGGTCAAATGACATTACTGAAGTTACTGCTGGGTGTGTGTAATGATCATAACAGGCATGTCTGAATGAAATGAATGCTTTTTGGAGTAATTGATGCATAAAAAGGAAAAGATGAATTGAGCAATGCAGGTTAAATCATATATCTACCGTACGAAAGAAAGGGGATCTCCCTCATTGGAGGTTTCAGAGGTTAACACCTATGGATAAATCTAGAAATTAATATTTGTTCAGTTTGTACAATCGTAAAAGAAAGCGTCAATATCAATAAATCTTTTCTTTTTATAAAACCTTTCACAGATCAAACCATTTCATAAGTGTTACGTGAAGACGCAACCTTGCATAACAATATCAGGGAATTACTAACCAGGTCAACTGGTTCGAACCTTTTGGCCTGGTGGTAACGTCCTGGCTCCATAACCTAGAGGTCTCGGGTTCGCGCCCAGCTCGTCTCACTAGTTTCATTTCTGCTCCTTATTGTAAAATACTGTTTATTTCCCAGGTCGGGATGTTTATATCAATAGTAGCCCAAGTCTGGTTGTGTGCATGTACGAAATGTACTTATTATCACAATGATAATTTCTTAAATATAATTACAGCCCCTGATACCCGATAAAACATTACGTCGTGACGGATCTGTTTTATTTGTACGCCTACGTCAGGTTCTATATGCCGTAACGTTTCTTAACATAAGCAACGGTGAATAATTATTTTGTAGATGGGGGGTGTAAACTGTATTTAGTTTGATGAAAAAAGTGATAAGTCTGTCAATGGTTGATATGTTCTTTCTACAGGCATCATGGGAAAGGAAGGTCGCCAGGCGGTGCGTAACAGCGACTACGCATTTGCCAAGTTCCGGTTTTTAAAACGAGCCATTCTGGTACACGGCAATTATTACTACACAAGGCTAGCTAATCTCGTACAGTTCTTTTTCTACAAGGTAAGTTTGAAATGTACTTTGCTACTCTACTGATATGGTTGAAAGTAGGAAGACAGACAGAAAATATTTTACAGGGGTTGATTGTTAGATATAAATTTTAAGACCCGGTTTTTAATCTAAATGAGCAAACTGATATCTATGGATTTTTTTTTTCTTGTTCCAATTTTAAATCACTTATTTCTGATTAATCACTGATGAACTTAAAGTTTGTGCAATGTTTTCAGCAATTTCTTGTGTGGGCTGTTGGCTTCAACTGTGGACGCATATGTTATTGCTGACAAAACCAAATCTTTAGTTTACATAGAACCTTAAACATTTATTTAAGATTTTATTTGAGTTTTTTTTTTTTTTTTTTTCAGAATGTAGCTTTCATCACCGCCCAACTCTACTTCACATTCTTCTCAGGTTTTTCACAGCAGGTGAGAATAGATTTTTAAGAGTAAATTACTTACAAAATTCAAGTTATGTTACACATGGGACTCATTTGACATATATCTATAACTTGTTAGAATATACCAAAAACTAGTTTTAAAAAATTAAGAATATACAATGTACCAAAAAGTAGTTTTAAAAAATCTGATATATAATGGCCATCTGCCATAAAAGATTAACAAAAAGTCTGTTTTAGTACATGTATTGTATTGTCAAAGGACTATGTGTGGTTGGGCCTCTTTTGGCCCCCAAAACACCAAATTTTGAAATAGATTATTAAACTCTCAAATCAATGTATTTCAAATATGGAATACATCCCAGATAAAACTGAAAATAAATAAGAGAATACCGAAGTATTAACAAAGTCATAATCCAAACTCAGAATTAAACCCGGGGCAAAATATGAACAAAGGAAAGATTTACATGGAGATCCTTGTAAAAGTACAAGAGAATAAGACCAGATGTTCCGGAAGAGTAAGCGTCTTCTGCTTCATCGATGACACCCGCCATGTAAATTTTGTCACATCCAAGTATTAACATCATGTTCTCAAAACGAGAACCGAGTATCATTGTCAATCACAACACACTAATGAACATACTCAAAAACATCCATCTTCATATCACTTACAGATACAAAAATAAAAGATATAAACAATAACTTTTTATTTTTTTCAACTTTGGTTGCCATGGCAACTATCTCAAATTTACATAAATTAGGGAAATCTGACCATCTAGTCAATCTCGGCTCATTTTTGGATAGTTTTTCTTTTAGAAACTATTGTGCACATTCTTGAACATACTTCATATCAAATGAGAATATGTGGGCACATGTACCACATCTTTAGGGTAATATAAAGTTTGTTCAAGAATGCGCTCAATGGTTTCTATGTGAAAGCTATTCAAAAATTGACCAAATATTTGCATTTGCATGATTTATGCATATTTGAGATGGTTACCATGGCAACCACAGCACCAACACATATATTATTACAATTGCATGTAGGATGTAGTCTATATTTGAAATAAAATGATTTAAGAGTTCAATAATGAAATTTAAAAATTGACCGATTTGGGGGCCAAAAACAGGCAAAACCATACATAGTCCTTTAAGTGCTCTTTGGATATGCAAATGGAATGCAGGGCTGTACTAGCACATGAAAATGATATAAAAAAACAGCTTTACCAAGTGCCTTTTTCTTTATGAGATTGGTTCTAAGTTTTTCATATAAACTTCCTGGAAGGGAATTTGGATTGAATAATAAAGGTTTAATGTGTAATCGTACCTCATGTGTTTTCAAGAGCTGGATCAAGATGTAGTCATTATAAATAATATCAGCTATTAAAATGGAATATTTTTTTGTCAAGATCTAGAAAGATAAAGAAAGATGAATATTTTTGAGTATGTTTTCTCATCATTTGAATCCCAAGACATCCATATTTATCAAAAAAACTATACTTATTATTTTACCTCCATTTGCTGTTAAATGAAGGTAATAGTTGACGGGTAAAACGTGTGATATTTCTCCGTTACAGACCATCTATGATGTGATGTTCCTGGCCATGTACAATATCACGTTTACCTCACTACCTATCTTCATCTACAGTCTGTTTGAGAAGACCATATCACAGAAGGAACTGTTACAGAATCCGCATCTCTACAAGTAGGTCATAGGTGGAAGGGTATACATCCCTTCATGATTTTAGCCTCTATCCAAACCCCCAACAACCCAAATCCCAACACTCACAAAGCTCACCCCCAAACCTGTCCCCATCCCTACCCCAACCATCAACAACCCTGTTCCCTTGATTCACAAACCAAATTTTCATCTTCCAACCCCAAGCCTGTCCCGATCCCTACCCCTAACCCCCGGCAACCCCAGCCCCTGTACTTACAAACCTTATACCCATCCTTCACCCCCAAACTGTTCCCGTTCCCTACCCCCAACCCCCGGCAACCCAAGCCCCTGTACTCACAAACCTCAACCCCACCCTTCACCCCCAAACTGTTCCCGTCCCCTACCCCCAACCCCCGGCAACCCAAGCCCCTGTACTTACAAACCTCATACCCATCCTTCACCCCCAAACTGTTCCCGTTCCCTACCCCCAACCCCCGGCATCCCAAGCCCCTGTACTCACAAACCTCAACCCCACCCTTAACCTCCAAACTGTCTCCATCCCCTACCCCAAACCCCCGGCCACCCCAGCCCCTGTACTCACAAACCTCATACCCATCCTTCACCCCCAAACTGTTCCTGTCCCCTACCCCCAACCCCCCGGCAACCCAAGCCCCTGTACTCACAAACCTCACCCCCCACCCTTCACCCCCAAACTGTTCCCGTCCCCTACCCCCAACCCCCGGCAACCCAAGCCCCTGTGCTTACAAACCTCATACCCATCTTTCACCCCCAAACTGTTCCCGTTCCCTACCCCCAACCCCCGGCAACCCAAGCCCTTGTACTCACAAACCTCAACCCCACCCTTAACCTCCAAACTGTCTCCATCCCCTACCCCAAACCCCCGGCCACCCCAGCCCCTGTACTCACAAACCTCATACCCATCCTTCACCCCCAAACTGTTCCCGTCCCCTACCCCCAACCCCCGGCAACCCAAGCCCCTGTACTTACAAACCTCATACCCATCCTTCACCCCCAAACTGTTCCTGTCCCCTATCCCCAACCCCGGCAACCCAAGCCCCTGTACTTACAAACCTTATACCCATCCTTCACCCCCAAACTGTCCCCATCCCCTACCCCCAACCCCCGGCAACCCAAGCCCCTGTACTTACAAACCTTATACCCATCCTTCACCCCCAACAGTCCCCAATAGTACTTATAATAGATAGATATGTGTGTATTGAGTTCTGTTCTTTTTAATGGGCATGTTTAATTTGGCTGTGTTGATTTTCTTTATAATTATCCAATCATTGTTTCATTATTGTAACTGAGATTAGTTTTTGAGACCAGTTTTGAATGGAGTTGTTCGAATTGCTTTCCAGCATCATAAAGTTTTTCCTTATCACTTAATGTAACGAAATACATGAGTATCATTTAATCGTATGTATCATTGTAAGACCTGGTAATATTTAATATAGAAACATGACATGCATGTAGGTACAGTACTTTGTCATTGTCCGGCTTTATTGAAAGAGAGTTTCCTTTTTCGTCACATTCATTTAATGCTGAAAGTAAAGCTCAGATTGTATGAAAATAATTCCATCGTATTTCGACATAAAGTTGAATCTCGTTATCTCGAAGCCAGAAATGTGGGGAAAACTTTGAGTTTCCAACTTGAGCGATTTTGAACATTTGGTTTGAAGTTTGCCTGTGACTGACAAAATACTTCGAATTAAACAGAGGCTTTGAGTTAACGAGTGTAAGATAACAAGTTTCGACGGTATGGTTGATAAAAGCATGATTATTACCCGTATAACGTTTCCGTGTGATCGTCAGTTGTAGTTTTATCCTCAGCATGTGCCTCTTTTGTTTTGCAGAAAAAATGCCCGGAATGCAACCTTGTCTTTTAAATCATTTGTTAAATGGAATTTCTTGGGTAAGAAATCTCTTACTAACTCTGTAATTAAATATTATTTTCTGCATGTTTGACTTTTTCTAAAGTTTTTGTTACCGTATTACCTGACAAGGGCATCAATTCATTTCCTTTTTCAGAATTAAATAAAAAGTAGTGTATTGAATAACTTTTTATCATAGTTGACTGTCGAACAACTTTTGACAAATTATTGGTTACATTTTGGGATTTCAAAATTTATGTTCCGAAACAAAAATTTTATATGATCAATTTGTATATAAGGATTGAAAGTCATTTTTTTAACTTTCATAGTGCTAGTTAAAAAATGACTTTCAATCCATATATTTACATTTTTGCTACAGCACAGTTGCTTAATTCCATTTATATTTTTTCCAAATGATTAGTTTATTAGCTGTGTTTGTATAGGCGTCGTCATTTAAACGACATTGGCGGAACAGCCCAGTTTGAATAAAATTGGCACCAATGATAATGACTAGTCATTTGAGCGTTTGACGCAAGGGCATTCTTCATGTTATTCAAATGGTCGATAAGACTCTCATTGATCAAGCTTGATCTATGAAGTCATAATTAAACCACGTGCTACGTTTCGAGAATCATTGCTTTCATAATTTATGAAAGGCATTTTTGCTGGTATTATGTTCATATAGTGGATTGCAGTGCAAATGTAAATATAATGTATTGTGACTAGATAACATCCATATATTCTTAGTCATATTACAGTGCACTCCTCTTTATATCATGTTGCATTTGTCAGACAAAATCATGATATTAACAGGAATGTGACATTAAGATAAGCATGTTTTTTCCACTAAATCTAGTTTCAATATAAACAGATAACATTATTTCAATTAAAAACATTTTTGGAGTTATTTTTTATTTTCTATGCAACATTTTGTACCAGTTGTATCTGAAATCAATGGAAATTACATCATTTTCTGAACATTTTATGTGATTGGTTATTAACCACATAAAATAACATAGATTATATAGAGAGAAAAATGGTGCTTGGGAAAAACATGATATAAAGAGGAATGTGATATTAACAGGAGTGATATTAAGTGGAGTCCACTGTACTACTGTAACAACACTTGTTTGTGATTTATGCATACATAATCCAGAAGTAAAAACGACTTACTGATCAACTCTGCTTTAAATATGGGTAAAGTAAACCTCTCAGTCAGTTTAGATGGAGTGACAAATTTTATTCAATTTTCTTCATACTGACCAAAGGTTTAAAGTCCCAATATACGTAACTTCAGGGAATTTTTGTGATTCTGAAAAATTCTGAAAAAAAATTCAGTTGATAACCATGCAAAAATTAGCCTAAAATGAAGTAAACCTGAACGGTAAGTAACAAAAAACTCTTGACAAAAAAATCCAAAAAATTGAAAATAATTCAGGTGGGGCCCACTTCAACAACAAACCGAAGGTAGAGGACGGTTCGAAATGGACGCGTGTTTACAAATAGCGTGTTTCAACTGCTGCTGTACCGGTTACCGCGAAATAATTCATCTTGAATATTGCTGATATCAGTTCATCTTAATTAAATCTATAAATATTACAAGTAAGGGTATTAGGCTTGATTTTCGCTTCAAGTTTTGCCGAAAGTTACGTATATTGGGCCTTTAATGTACTGCAATGTAGAATAATCTAGCTGAGGTAGTTAGACACTTATAAAATTTCAATACCTCTGCAGAAAGGGGGAGGGGCATTTTTAGGGGAAGGGGCGCTCTAATTATTGTGAATATGGTATTATTAAAGGCCCAATATACGTAACTTTCGGCTAAACTTGAAGCGAAAATCAAGCCTAATAACTTATTATATTTATAGATTTAGTTAAGATTAACTGATATCAGCAATATTCAAAATGAATTCTTACGCGGTTACCGATACAGCAGCATTTGAAACTTGGTATTTGTAAACATGCGTCCATTTTGAACTGTCTTCTAACTTCGGCTTGTTGTTAAAGAGGGCCTCACCTGAATTATTTTCAATTCTTTAGATTTTTCTGTCAAGAGTTTCTTGTTAGTTACCACTCAGGTTTACTTCGTTTTAGGCTTATTTTGCATGATTATCAACTGGATTTTTTTTTTTTTTTTTCATAATTTTTCAGAATCCTGAAAAATTTCCTGAAGTTACATTTATTGGGCCTTTAAGGATAAAATCTATATATGATATAAAAGTACAAGATGTATAGCCAACAGATAGTTATCTCCCTTCAACTGACAGATGATTTAAACTGTTCTTCGCATGGTATTCTTTTTTGCGTAAATTATTCAATTGTGACCAGCTGAACAATAAATGAAGGTTTGAAATGTGTGTTTTTTCCCCAGTAATTATATGGTATCGTTTAATTTAAACATTTATTCTATGATCCAAATTGTGCATCTTGATCAGTTAATAAAAGCAACTTTGAAGGTTAATAATGTGATAAATAATACTCCCATCTGATAATAATTAGGCAATTATTGGAAAATTAGAAATTCAACAATTGTAAGCTTTCAGTTAGATTTCAGATAGTTTCACCAATTTGAGATATTTTCTGATCATTACTTTTTATGATGTTGATCAAATAAGCTTTTTACAACGGTGGTGTTCTTAAAATTGACTTTCTCAGCTGATGTGCCGAGAAAAATTCCACATGTGTTTGGAGAGAAATCATCATTAACCAGTATATACATACATGATATATACCTTAAATTTCTAGGTCTGTGGCATTCAGCTGTTTTCTTTTTTGGTGTATACTCAGTGTTTGGGAATGAGGGCACTATATTCTCGGATGGAAAGGTACGTAAGAACATAAAGAGGCTTTTGATTGGTTTCAACACAATGAGGTTGTTTCGGTTAGGTATTAAATCATAGTATAGCAATGAAAGATGTCTGAAAATTTAGGGAATCTGAGAAAAGGGAATTGTTATATTTTGGTTGTAATAGAAGCACTGTCAAACCTCGTTATCTTGAAGTCAGCGGGACCACGAAAAAACGTATCTGAGTATTGGAGTTAGGTGTTTTTGAATACTAAGTGTGATGTCTGGTGGGTGGTCGGGTGGTGCAGTGGATAGCGCACTTGCCTTTCACCAAGGCGGCCGGGGTTCGATGCCCCGACTGAACGTGAAAGGGGATGGGGTCACCTGCCCGACCACGTGGGTTTTCTCCGGGTACTCCGGTTTCCTCCCACAATCAGACCCCTCGCGCTAACATCCGGAACAACAAGAGTGATTTATATAAGTTGGATAACTTAATGTTTCATAATTGTTGTAAAATAAGTAAAATTTATATTTATATATCTGGTGGGGACCAATTTAATACTTTGAATTAAACAGGGTCTTTGAGTTACACAAGTTCAAGATGGCAATGTTTAACTATTTATCTAAACAAATTGTGTGAACTTCACAAAAATCTGCAACTGCTTTTCTAAATCAAAATGTTCGTTATGTCAGGAATAAGATTCATCAGTTTGGTATGAATGATATATACTGAGTTTGTTTTGTACACAAACAGGAATTGAAAATCTGAATTTTTCAAGCTTTCGAAAATGTCTACCTGTAGTATTAAGAGTTCATTTGGATGAAATGTCGCGCTACGCATTTGACAGCTGACTTCTCTAACTCGCCCTATTTTGGGCAGTGAGCTGATTTCAGCGGTCAGAACACCGACAACTCAGTATATAATATTCATTATAGGTTTTGTCTATCTGTCTGTTCATTCCACCGTCCACATTTGGTTGCAAGTTTTAGATAAATTTATGGTTCATCATGCATTCTTTTATTAGTAGTGTTATGATGCTTATTCAAGTTCTAATTTTGCCGTACATGTATCTGAATTTCCTATCTACAGTCTGCTGGTACATGGGCGTTCGGAACCGTCCTGTTTACTACTGTGGTGGCAGGTGTCAACTTTAAGGTACGTTGTACAAACGGAATATTTTATAGCATCTTTCTGTACTGAAATATGACACTATATATAGTACAGTGGACTCCACTTAATATTACTCCTGTTAATATCACATTCCTCTTTATATCATGTTTTTCCAAAACACCATTTTTCCCACTATGTAATCTGTAATTCTATTTGGTAAATATCAGGTATTTTGAGGTGAATTCCTCTTAATATCATGTTTTTTTTTAACCAATCTCATAAAATATCCAGAAAATGATGTCTTTTCCATTGATTTCAGACACAACTTGTACAAAATATTGCATAGAAAAAAAATAACCCAAAAAATGTTTTTTGGATTAAATAATGTTATCTATAGATTGAAACATCTTCATATGTACATTGAATAGCTTACTTTTTATTATGGACATTGGAAAAACACTAGATTTAGTGGAAAACATGTTTCGCCTGTTAATGTAATGTTTTGTCTTGACAAATGCAACATGATATAAAGAGGAATGCACTTTAGCATCTTCTCTTCTGATCTCATGAAAAATGACACTAATAGTACTAGCACAAACATTTCATAGTCTTGCTTTATACATGATAGTGTGTTGTTTATGTTTCCACCAAACTGGAAATCCTTTTTTTCTGAAAACCAAACACTGTAACAAGTAATTGGCCATTAATATTATAGTTTGATATCTTAGGTCTGAATATGCACTGTCATCTTGTAAACACGTTTTAAATGCCATTAGTTTTGCAAAAATTGATGATTGATACAATATAGCATCTGTTCAATAGATGAAACTATCTGCTTAAATGCTGAAGTATTGAGAGTGATTTGAAAAAAAAAATAAAAAGGTGAAAAACAAAGAATATTATGCTGACTTTATGTCATTAAATTATTGACCCCTGAAGACATAGTTGAACTCTTCCCATTCAAAGCTTGGAAAAACTCATTATGAAATTTGAGGGGTGAAATGTAGAGTTAATAATGACAATCTGTTGCTTACAGGGAGGATGGTTTATTTGTGAATGAAAAATGAAAATAAAATAAATGTCCAATAAGATTTAAGAATTTATTGTGACCAATTATAAAAGGGAGATAATTTGGATTTTTCCAATGTTCTTTTATAACCACATGACCTGCTGGAGCACTAAATAAAATAGCTATGTCTTTGGGTCACATGTACTACTAATAAATCAATCACAAAACTTGTATCGAAACACAAAAGTCAGATTTGGAATTATAAAAACACTTTACAATAATGTCGAATATCATGAATCCTTGTAAAAAGTTAATCAATATTGTGCCTCCATTCTTTGAAAGTACGCTTCAATGTTTTTATACCCCGCTTTCACCGAAACGGGGGATATTAATTTTGGTTTGTCTGTCTGTCCGTCTGTCTGTCTATCACACTTCATTTCTGTGCAATAATGACACAAATATTATCCGATTTTATTAAAACTTGGTTGCTTTAGGTAAAATGCATAAAGGGCTCGGCCAAATTTGATAGCCACTCTTGGTGGATATTATTTGGCAGAGTTAAGGCCCTTTGATTAACCAAAAATGTCATTTTCTTTTGTTTCATGCAATAATGGCAACAACTATTTTCTGATTTCCTTGAAACTTGCTAACAAGAATAAATGCCCAAATTAAGGGCTCCAACAAGTTCAATTATCACTTTTGGCTGACTATATTTAGCGGAGTTATGGCCCCTCAATTAACATTTCTGTGCAAACACAGCAACTGAAATATTATCCAGTTTCTGTGTATAAAGCTTTAGTTTTTGTTCCGTTTCTAAGCAATATTTTAATCAAATACATCTTGTGTAAACAGCATGAAAATTACAGATTTTCTCCTACAATATAATTTCCCGTATTATGAAAGGGGGGAAAGGGGGGTATATTAATTCTATGAATCACCTTGTTGAAAATTTAATTACAGTTGGTGATAATGACTTATACCTGGAACCTGCCTATGTTCCTCGCCTACCTGATAGCCATCGTGGGAAACGTGGCCATGACATTGTTTTACTCCGGTCTCAGAATGTCGTAAGTAAATGATATCACTACCTATTGCTCGTCTCTCCATCATCCTTTTTTTGCAGCAAAGTTTGAGGAAATATTAAATTGAAATATTTAACAGTGAAACATGGTGCAAGTTTAAAGCATTGGGATTTTTTGTGGGGTTTTGGTTTTTATGTTCAACAAGCATAAATTATCTCCTTACTCAAGCTTGAAAAAAATCAGAGAATACCAAAGCCTCAACATTTTAACCAGAACTCAAAATCTATTAGCCAGGGGCAAGCAAAAAAAAAAAAAATAAAAAAATGAAGAAAGAAAAGATTTACACAGACACCCTTAAAAATGTACAAAAATAAGATCAAGTGTTCTGGAAGAGAAAGCATCGTCGTCTTCATCGAGGACACCCACTATGTGAATCTAGGTCAGATCCAAGTAATGTAAACCTTGTTTCCTTATTACTGACTGTAAAAATGGTCAAGTAGTGAAATGTAGATGGTGGTAGTGGAGGAATAGTTGAAGCTAAACAAAATATTCGGTGAATCAAACCCCTGCCACCTTGGTGAATAGCAATAACGCTATCCACTGCCCCACCCAACCATCCTTTTCTTTATATTTCAGCCCTTAAAAAAATCGGAGAATTAACAAAAACATAATCTGAACTCAAAATTGATTAAACTAGAGGCAAATATGAACAAAGAAAAAAGATTTACACAGAGACCCTTGAAAAAGTAAAAGAGATCAAGGCCAGAGTATAAAAAAGAATAAGAATAAAATGTAACTGTTGATGTAATTTCTGTTTAACAGCATGCTTCTGGACATCCAGAACTACTTCTTTGTCTTCTACGAGACGATGTCCAGTGCTTTGGCCTGGCTGACCGTCCTTCTTCTGGTCGTCCTGGCTTTACTGCCGGACCTCATCATCAGGGTCTGCACCGACATTCTGAGGATGCTAGAGGATAGCCATCTACGGGTAAATTTTTACATTCCTCCTACTTTCATGTTGATGGTTAATCTGGAGATTTCAGTTTCAGACCTGTTTTTTTTACTGTTACTGTGTTAATTTTAGTGTGGTTACATTTTCAGACCTGTTCTATACTGTTACTGTTTTAATTTTTGTGTGGTTATATTTTCAGACATTTGTTTTGCTGTTCATGTTTTATTTTTGGTTTGGTTACGTTTTAAGTTTCACCATTTTATGGTTTTCTGTTGACACTGGAAAATAATTTGTTTAAATACCCAAAAGATATGGCCATCATATGCTCAAAGTAGATTTTAGCATACACTGGCAATATATTTGTTTCGATCGAATTTGATGTTGAACAATACACCCAAAGAAAGAAAAGTAAATAAAGTCATGGAAGATTTCAAAATTTTTACTGAGGGGAGAGAAAGAAAATTTTAACCAACCAGAAATTTTACATTCTGTTCTAGAACTAATATAAGCAGATGGCTTATGGCTTAATATAAGAGTAAACTCTTGTTGCCAAATCCCATTAAATCAAATGTTGTATATATTGTATCTTGTATTGTAAATAATTGGAAATAAAATACTGTTTAAACCAATATAAGCAAGTTGAAATACCTATCTATAGAAAGCTGAAATACCCATTATCGAAAGCTGAAATACCTATTTATAGAAAAAGCAACAGTCGTTGACTCTCTTAACATGCTGGTGTACTGTTGGTGCTTACAAAGAAAAAAATCCCTGCTAACTAATGATTGAGAAATATTAACCAATACCATAAGCAGGAAAAATTTGTCTGGCTTTCATTTTGAACAGTGCAGTCTCACTCTTTTGGTCAGCAGGGCAAAATTTAGCACTGAATGGGACTAAAAGTTTCAGAATACAATGTATTGGCATGGGTGTATGGCTGGGCTTCGTTATACATGTGAAGGAATGTAATTGGCTTCGTAATAATATTTGTTCCTTTAACTGTCATTTTCCCGAAGATGGTATTTCATGCTCAGATGCTTCCAAAAAAAAAAAATTTGGATTACTATAGTTATTCCTGGTCTAACAAAAACTTAATTGTCATAAAACAACAATGGTTTTTTGGGGGAGAAGGCTTGAATCTTTTGAAATTTTTCAAATGATCTATTGCCACAGGAAATTGATTTCTTTATTATACAAATCTACTAATCTATATAATTAATGCTGAGGAGTAACAATTATTGTAATTACAATGTATATATCAGCCATCGTTAACTTTTGGAATGCTTACGGTTTCATAAGTCTTGTTGGTGTTAAATTTAACATCGCACAGAATTGTATGATAGTATATATATTACACCATGCGTAATATCTGTGCTATTTAATGCTAGTGTGTTTAGGATCTTACATATGCTTTCACTAACATATCATTATATACTATTTTCTCTTACCCTGGACAGGAATAATCCACAATTTCAGCACTCTAGGGCTGAGATAAGCTACACATGCTCTTTGAACGTTATAAAAAATTGTATGACGTCATAACAACTATAACGTAAAGTCATGACAACATTACAATAATGTCACGTCGACAATACAATTACATCATACAATTACATCATTACATTTTCTTGCATTGATGTAACATCGATATTAGATAATATAAGAGGATGAACAGGGTAAGAGAAAAATAATAATTCACCTCGAGCTCCTTGGTAGTGAGACAGGAGATCTCAACCCTCTGGGTAAGATTCTTTAGCTGTCAAACACTCCGCAAGCCTCGTGTTCGGCAACTAAAAAATCTTACCCCTGGGATTGAGATCCCCCTATCTCACCTCCAAGGGGGTGAAAGATCCTTTTAATCAAAAATTATCTTGGCCACACACAATCTGTGCTTTCTTCTTAAAATAGATTAATTGTTAGTCTGTCAGTGATATGAAATGAAAAGTGAAATTGAATCACAAAATATTTCATTAAAAATTAGTCCTTCTGCCAGCAAGAGAAATAATACATAAATAAGGTACTTAACTGACTCCTCTGACATACTCAAAATCTTCATTCCTCTTTAATGTGATGATTAAGACTTTATTTATTAAACTATTGTATAAAAAGTCTTTTACTAACTCATTCACCCCTAAAGTTTCATAATGAGCTATTCCAACCTTTGAATCGGAGGAGTTCATATGTGTCTTCAGGGGTAAATGAGTTAACTATTTCCTTTTTTTTTCTCTTTTCTTTAAAACATCTTTGGTTTTAGCATGTCATAATGATATTATTTGATTGGAAGTCATATATTACTATATATATGTGCCAAAAATACTGTCTATCGTGAAGCTGTCCTAAAATAGTGAAGGAATTGCCCCGATTTCTGTTCAACAATGTCATGAAAATATAAAAACTCCAAGAAAACACAAAGTCAGGAAATATATAAAGGGTACATCTTTCTAGACTTTATCCAGCTGTTCCATATTTCCCTATTTGTTTTCATTTTAAACCCATTAGGAATTTCTATTTATCAAGTGATATATATATGGGCTTTTGTTGTATGGCACATCATTAGTTTCAGCAGAAACAAACAATTATTTGTTGACTCAAAATATCTCTTTTCTTAACGTTAACTTATTCACCCCTGAAATATCATAATGAACTATTCCAACCTTTGAAGTGGGAGAGTTCAAATATGTCTTCAGAGGTCAATGAGTTAAAAAATGTACTATTCTTTCACAAGTAGCTTGAATATTGTAGTATTAATTAGAGTTTCTCAATTAGCTGTTAGTATGTTAATTAGCACTGGTTTAAAGCATATTATTCTTTTAGCTGTGTTTCACTACTACCCACTTGTGCTATATCCTGTATCTTTGAATATATATTATTTTACTCATTCTCCCCTGAAATTTCATAATGGACTATTCCAACCTTTGAATTGGAAGCGCTCAATTTTGTATTTAGGGGTGGTTGAATTAAAACGGCTACATATCTCAATGGTGTTGGTAGATTCTGATACTTCCAAATCCATATCTCATCTGTTCTCAAGAACAATAAGCTTTCAGGCAATTTTTCAAAATCAATCATCACTCATTGGATAATCAGTTTGACTTATTCATCCCTGGAGACAAATCAAAAATCTTCCGATTCGATAGTTTGAATTGTTCTTTATGAAATTTCAGTGGTGACGGAGTTAATATCACATGCAAATCTTAATTAGTATAGTTGATCACTTTCTGTACAAATAAATCTTTACACGTTTCTTACTAACAGCGGGCCATTTACCGTCTTGTTATCCTCACGATATTTCTGTTTAATTTTTCACGGTAGCTTTCCCCGTTGTCCTGTTTTCAAGACACAAGAATTTGGCCCGAGGATGATTATAAAGAAGATTCATTTACTTAATACATTGCTGTGTGCGGCCATCTTCAGTGCTAGTTATTACGCGTTGAATCAGGAATATATATTTTGCTTCCAAACAAATTGTGAATGCAACTGATAGATTATATCGTTGATGGAAAAGTTGTGGAAATATATTTATTTAAAGACGTTTTGTTGGTGAACGGACAGGTGCTAAAATAGATTAAACAGAGAATGTGTGATCTTGTAGTACACTCATATGTTTATATTCTGAAGTGAAAATAGCGCTATTTACCAAAGACATTGCTTCTTAGCCATGACCTTGATTTGAGAAAATTGTGACAGTTCAGAAATATTCAAATCGAACATTTCATCAAGTGGAATCTGTATGATGATATTATTGTTAAGTGAACAGTGTATGAATGAGTATATTTGAAAAAAATATTGTATTAACAATGTGAATTTCGTCAGAACAAAAGTATACAAACATTCAATCAAAGAACGCCAGCAATATTTAAAATATGACACTCAGACTATAGCCACATTGTGTAGTTATTCAGGAAAGAAGTTTAGGGTTGACAAGTAGTGTTTTAAAACAAGTCATTCAGAAGAGAAGTTTGATCGCGGGATAGAAGATTCTTACACAGCTCAAAGAAAGCGATCATGTTAACTGGGAAAGATGGATTATGTGTCTGGTCTGGACATAAAGATTGGCAGCACAACTCAGTCTTCTAATACTCTTCCAGTAAGCATAATTATAATAATTATAACTTTTTTGAAATTATTAGATATATCTGAACATGTCTTAACACTGGGCAAAAATGATGATAAGAACAGTAAGCACACATTTATCATCGGTCTGATATTGCGTTTATTTTAATTTATTTCATTTTATTGTTTGAATTTTTATAATTAGAATACCGAGCCGTCAACAAAACCATAATCCAAACTCAAAATTGATTAAGCTAGGGGCAAAATATGAAAAAAGGGAAGATTTTCACTGCGACCCTTGTTCAAGTATAAGAGAATATTAGACCAGGTGTTCCGGAAGAGAAAGCATAAAAGTTAAGTGATGCTCAGTGTTAATTCAATCAGAGTATGTACTAACTACCCCCCAGAATGCAGTCTTGTAGATATGTCCTGTATAGAGTGAAATCCCTCCCTCCTAGTGAATTTCACAGCTTTTAGAAATAATATCCAAAATCCACATTTTTTTATATCATTTATGATGCATGAACAAGGAATCACAACGTTTAAGGAAATGACTTTTGCACTTACTAGAATGTTTAAATAAAAAGCTCAGGTTTTTGGGTGCATGATTGAATGAACTGCCACCCATATACCGTTTATTTAAGAATGGATTTGCATGCGTAAAGTTACTTAATTATAGTTAAAATATATTTTGAATAATCTTCTTTTTCATGTTAGTCAAAACGATGTAGTATTTTGTCTTGCTGTAAACTTTCAATGATATATCTGATATTAATATCTCAGTTTGAAGAATATTTCGCTTATTTCAATATTTTACGATAATTAACACTGTTTGGTATGTAAAATTGCTGCAGTTCTTGGGAGGATTTTTTCTTTTTTTTTCCAAATTCACATTTAAGAACTTTTATATACTTGCATCAAATATGATCTGGTGCGGGGAAGCTATGAGCGGGGTAAAAGTTATTTCATTAAATTTCAAATTTGTTTTTGTGTAACATGTTCTGTGATTGGTCGAAATAGCAGAACATGTGATCCTAAAACACCTGTGATATTAGTATATATTGTATTCGATTATTCATATTGGGTTTTTTAAGTGCCATTGTCATTGTTTATATATATATATATATATAAACCTTCCATTACGTAAATTAAAATCACTGGGAATATAGTTTCTAGATGTGCTTTTTATTATTTGGTATTATCTTTATTTATTGTTTATCATCAATATAGTACTATATAGACTCATTCATAAAATGTTTCCTTTATACTTTCGACAAATTCGTTTGATCATCAGCGGCTCCCAAAATTCCCTTTCATCTCTAGTTAAACTTCTGTGATCTTAGATTGGTTCCAAACGTCATTTAACCTTTTCTCTTGATAAATTATAGGATTTTTCTTCCATATATACTAACGAATGTCCCCTTCTCTCTTGTGAAACCTCTAAGATCCCAAACTTGATTTAAAATGTGTATGGATGAAAACAGAAACCAATTCTATCTTCCTGATGTAGACCACTTGTAGTTTGGATGTAGTTACAAAACGCATGTACAGCACTTGTAAATATATTAAATTTATGTGCATGCAATTTTATCTTTATTAGTAACTGGTACGTAGCATAAGTCACACAATTATACCGTATTCGACCTAATAGGCGCATTAATATTGTGCACTTACAAAAACACAAACAGAGTGTACTGAACAAAACTATTTACAGGGAAATGTTTCCATGCGTAATCTAAGTCTTTGGTTGAAGACTGAACGTTTTATTGGCAGATCAGCTTTTGAAAGGAATGTTTTACAGGTTATATTACCAGATACATTCTCTTTCCATGAAAAAACTGTGGATGCACATATGCGCTTGTTAGGCCGAATATGATATGTGTGATCGACATTCAAGTAAGATGTTGCAGACGCATTTTTCTGTCAAACAGATTTCATGTTTGTTAAGACTTTTCTCTCGGATATTATGCTCTTTCGTCAGTACTTTTCCCCTTGAAATTAGATTTCAGGCAGTACAGAACGATGCTATGTTAATATACTAACACTTGTTTAATGGTAATTGTATGAATGTAGGCAATGCATTGGTTGCAATAACTTGACAGATAAATCAGTCATACTTCATAAAGGCGTATGGACGATGTCTTTGATAAGTCTCAAAGACGTTCTGTCATCATAACGAATTGTAGCACACCATGCAATTTGCTTTATATTATTTAGATATTGTACATATAAGTCAAATTGTGATATACCTGTGTTCATTTTATAGCAATGTTAATTGGTTGGTGGTGCCATTTTCCCATATATTATATTGTATACAACTATTGCTTTAAGCTGTTTATAAAACACTATCATACTACCTTGTATATAATTGGATGACGTTACAATATTTACGTATGTGACTTGTTTGTATTATAGGGACCAACAGTGGACAGACTGACAATGTCGGTCACTAAACGGTCTGGGAAGCTTACACTTTCCCAGATCGATATATTAAGTGATCAGGAAGACACTGTGTAGGTAATTAAGTGTTGTCATGTCGTAGTCTTTTACTAGAATACCCTGTGTTGTATTGTTTTATCTAAATGCTTTATCGTAATCACTGAATTGTTCTTTTCTCTCTGAACTGTTCTGTCTTTACGATATTAATGTGTGGTAAAACCTATTGTGTTGTTCTGTTAATGGGTTCTGATGAATATGACATATTTTGGTGGAAAGTATGAAGAACAATATCATTCTTTCAAAATCAGTTTTATAGACATATTTTGGTGGAAAGTATGAAGAAAAATATCAATCTTTCAAAATCAGTTTTATAGACATATTTTGGTGGAAAGTATGAAGAAAAATATCAATCTTTCAAAATCGTTGTCTCCTTCCATTTCGGAAAAAGAAACTTAAAAAAAAACATATATATTCATTTTATATATATTTAAGTAATTTTATTGCTCAGTTTTGACACAATATGTTTTTGATCGTGTGACATGCATGCAAGTACTATTCGGGATTTCATTTGTTAAATAACAAGAAGAGTATAAATGATATATACAGGCACATCTTAACTTTCTGGATTTTTTTTTATCAAATAACACCTACAAAGAGGGTAACTTTCTACTTTAAGTAGGTTGATTTACATGTATATATTTTAATCTTTTTTTTTTTTTTTTGCTGTAAGGAAAATCATTACCTACAATTACTACCTAACGACAATTAAGACATTCAATCAAAGGAAAGCACGGATTAAGCAATATGGAATTAAGAAATTAAAATCGTCCATATCAAAAATTCGTTCCGGTTCAGGGTTCTGGAATAGTCGAATGTCAATCGATAAAAAGTTAAAAGTAATCAGACTTTGTCAATGTGTTTACTATTTTTCTACGCAAGACTTTTTTTTCTATAAATTTTTATGCTTGTAAATTTATATTTAATTCCAAACTATATCTTTGATATAATTCTTTCAATACTTTCTATTATTTTTAGAAGAAATCACCATTATTTAATTATTTACTGTATTTTGTCATACATTATACGGGAGGATATTTCATAATGCATGAAAATGGTAGCTCACGTGTCACATAATCTTAAATAAAATGATTTGATAATTGTTGCCATCCAGAACTAGGGAATCAGAACGAAATCTTCCAGTGATTGATAGTTCAACACTTAATTTCTTCGTTATTAGTTCATCATATTACTGTTAATTGTCTAGCATTAAATCTATGAAATTGACGCACAATTCATTTCAGGCTTTATTCCGTGAAATTCATTTTGAACATCAATTCATCATTTAAAACTGGAAATAATGATTGATTTTATGGAAAGCGGGAAATGTAGTTTCTTCTTTTGCCGATCAATTAAGTGTATTTTAATGGATATTGCATGTCTGTTGTGAGAAATAGCTAGAAATAGTCAAGATAGACACAAGTGTTTCTTTAACAATAGTTTATATACATTGAATAAAGTGTGTTACTAATATCACATCCCTTGTAGTCAGTTTGTTATCAATACTTCTAAACTCAGTGTTGGTGGCATGTGTCTCTGTTAAGAAACCGTTTCCCTTACAATTAACTTTCTCGGTTGCGGTATTTATTCTTTTCAATCCCTCTTGCATGAATGATGCTTTTATCTCTTATTTTCAGATAATGATTTTACAAACCTTTTTAAAATAAGACTGAGTACGGTAAACCATAACAAAATATTTTCGACAAATGTTCACCGAAACTGTTTTGAAAGATTTCAACCTTGTGTTACATTTTACCATTAGTAAAAACTATTACGTATATCGTAAGTTGAAGTCGTCCTGTCTGTTACCAATTTATTATGAATACATTTGAGATGGACATTTGCCGTTTTACGAGTACGAGTATTTCATTTGGTAATTGAAATAAAATTCCTGATATTTTGTTGCATTAGATATAGTAGATATATTAGTTGCCTTTCAAACAAACGAGTATCCAACTTTGTTATCTCTGTGGAAGATGTAGTAGAGCAGTGATTATATCAACATGTTTGTAAAATGTGTCTTGTTTTCAGTATAGAAGCATATAACATAGAGCATTTATATCAAAACTTAACTTTCATCCCTTTATGAGAGTTAAACCGAAAATAATATTTGAGACTTTATAATTATATGCTCAGTATGTTTCTGCCTGATAAGTGATGATTTATAGAAGTACAAATACCCTTTTTGTACAGTTATGATTACTATCATTATGAATATGCTACCATATAAATATCGAATTTTATTGTAAGTATACATTGCATATTGAGTTTTATATTACGAGATATGTATGTTGGAAAGTGGAAGGTTTTACTTGTGCAGGCCAAATTCAAAGTTGAAAACTTGCATTAATTAATAAATAACAAATTCCTTTTAATTTTCTCTTGCTACCTTAAGACCTTATCGGAATAGTCAAGGGTAAGTCCTAGTAAACCTTACTGTTGCGCTAAAAGTGTACATGTAGATTCTTGGAGTTCGCTGTGAGTTTTGTGCGTAGACGTTTTGTAATGGAACAAAGATTTCTAGTTTAATTAACTCATCATTCGCCCTCAAGACATGTTTAAAATCGTTAAATTCAAATGTTAAAATCGTTTATTATAAAAGTTAACGGTTAAATCAGTTAAATTTACCAACTTATATTGAACGAGAGGAATGGTAAATATATCGCTCGTTAATTATACTGGTTGCTTTGGAGTGTTAGGTGCAGGTTAAACAAACTCATATTTTATTACTGTTATGTTACTATAGAAACAGACTGATATTTCTATAGTAACAGACTGATGTTACTACAGTAGCAGACTGATGTTACTATGGTAACAGACTGATGTTACTTTAGTAACAGAATAATGTAACTATAGTAACAGACTGAGATTACATGAATGTAAAGTGCGTCAGTTTTATCAATCTTAAAAAGACAAAACTTCAACAAATTTATTCACTTATAGTTTCAAAACCTATAAGTTTAAAACTTCATTACGAGGAAATTGATAACAACAAATTGAAATTCATCTGTTGATCATATCAAAATCTCACTTTTATGGTAATGTAGTTGTCTGTCATGATATCTGCTCAGGTGGATTCCTGCAGGAACAATATTATTACAGTTTCTACAGTAGGGTTAATTTAATCGTTAGCTAGAACCGAGTACTGCAGTAGTAAAATCCTAAAGTTATTGAAATTAAATTTTGCAATGAACTAGTCCATCATGTAATCGTATCTTAGCATTGTGTATCTAGACATATGTTTTACATTCCATGAAATATGCTCTGATATTTGAATTCATGATTTGCGGATGACATGATTACCAGATATATATATATTTTTTAACGGAAAGTTTTGTAATAAAAAATCGCAACATTGTACAGTAGTTGAGAGTGTAATACAACGTTGATAGCATCAAAATAGAACATTTTAATCAGCTCGGACAATTTGACAATATAAAATAATTAGATAGAATTTGAAGAAAAAAATAGGACAAAATTAAATAATCAGATAGAATTTCAAGTTCTTATCCGATCATTAACTATTACGTTGTTCACCGTAAGTCAGGCATTTAGAAATTTATTACGATATCTAATTACATGTAAATTTCAGTGTGATTTTATTTTATTGCAGGGACGCTCCCAATCCTGTGTACCTCTGAATCAGATGTCCAGTAGACAAGGGAACAACTCGTCGGATTGTACCATCTTGTCGTATTCAGCGATTAATCAAAAATAATACCACATTCCTTCAGAAACAAACAATTACATTGGAATGCTTTTAATGATTCTAGTCGAGTTATACTTTTAGATGCAACACTTTTGATAAACATAATCTCGATTTCAATTTCATTCCAATTTCATAGACTACGTAAAGACTTCATAGTTTGATACATACATCTTACGTATACGAATATGAACTATGCAACGATGGGTTCTAAAGAAGTTTAAAAATCATATCTGTTTTTTAGCATAGACTTTAAATATCATATAATCACAAGTAGCTGTTGCTTACAATCCCATATTTTGCACCGACTAAATAATTGTTTCTTGTTCATTTAATTTAATGGGACTTCATGACTTGTCAGGTCATCAAGGTAGCTGGGGTTTGTTAGGATCCTTTGGTAGCCAGATGAGCTATTCAGGCCATTTGCATAAAGTGCTATATTGAATGTAGAAGATTTCTGCAATGTCTATATCGTTAACGTGGCGATCCACGATAACACCATCTATTGTGACATTTTAGTCCAACATTTTGGATTTCTTAAATATCTTCCAGATGTCGTTTTCACATTAGACTTCAGCTCATTGATGCAATGCCTAATTTTTTAAGATTGATATTGCGAAATAATCGCTATGCAATGCTTAATCTTAAGATTTGAGATTGTGAAAAAAATGAACAAATATTCCAAAATTGACATTTTAAAAGATGCTAATAATAGTCATGCAATTGTTTTATTGATCGATGTATGTTTTGTTAAATTGGATTTGCATGATGATGATCTATTTGAATATGAATACTTTCCAATCTATAGGATGTTTCAGTCCTGTCCTTTTAGAGTTGTCAACATAATTTCATACTTCTACTTCATGTTGTGATTCAAGTGTACATGTGATTATGTTACTATGCAAGGAATAATGTGTATTCCGTGGTGATTTAGTGAAGAGGAACAATTTGTAGTGTGTCCATAATTATCCACTTTTTACGACAACGTGTACTAGTTATAAAAGTTATAAAATCATCAGTTTGTAAAAAATCATCAGTTTGTAAAAAATCATCGGTTTGTACATATGTGTGTATATTTGTATCATGTGTAAATTTAGAACTACATTGCTGAGAAGAAACTATCGAAAACGATATGTGGTGTTAATTGTACATAATATTTTATCTACATAAACAAATATGTAAGCGTTTATGTCTCACAGAATATTTTATAAGTCAAGATTTTACACGTATATTTTATTTTTTGTATTAATTACAATATTGATTATATTTTATCAGTGCACGCGTGTGTGCTATATTCCATGCTTGATGAGAAATCCATCTTTTATACATTGGTGTCACGCAATAATTGTGCTTATGATTTCATGTATGTGTTTAGAAAAACGTGGCATGCAACTGTGTTTGACAGGATATTGTTCATATCTTAAGATAATGGATGTCTTGCGTTCTGACGAGTAGTCCCGATATGTTTCATTGAATATTTATGCCTTCTACAAACAACACTTAAAGGCCCAATATACATAACTTCAGAAATTTTTTTGTGATTCTGAAAAATTCTGACAAAAAATCCAGTTAATTACCATGCAAAAATAAACCTAAAACAACGTAAACCTGAGCGGTAACTAACAATAAACTCTGACAGAAAAATCCAAAAATCTGAAAATAATTCATGTGGGGCCCACTTCAAAAACAAACCGAAGGTAGAAGACGGTTCAAAATGAATTCATCTTGAATATTGCTGATATCAGCTAAACTTAACTAAATATATAAACATAATAAGTTATTAGGCCGAAAGTTACGTTTATTGGGCCTTTAAATGCTATCAAAATCATGCCTCCGTATTTAAGGTGTTACTCGTTAATCATTACATGGACCTACTAAATTGAAAATAAATATGTTTATATGATGCATATCGTACAGCTTCATACTTATAACATTGTAAAAAAATTGTGTTGACTTATAGTGCTACGTTCTGTGTACTCACAATAAAACTAATCATTACATTCAGATAACATGTTTAAACTGATAACTGCTGATATGATATTAAAACTGCTATGTTTAAAGCTTGCAGTGACGTTCGTATATTAAGTGCTTTATCTTCATAGGATATATTTCATTTCAGACTAAGTGTCGATACAAATGGCCCCCTTGTACAAATTTACCACCGAAGAAAAGTGTAACTTAGACTTTGTTTGCTAATCCTATCTGATAATAATCCCATTCCCTGTAGAATTTTCATTGAAACCAGTATGAGGTACACGAAAAAAATTGTTCACATAAAAGTAATAGACAATACAACAATAAAAATAATGCGGGAAACGATAGAAAATTCCAACCCTTGATCTCTGGTCACCATACGACCCCATAAAAATGATCTACTTAATTAGCAATAGTTTCGAGTGAAACTCCTACTTCAAACGAAACGGATTATCTTGCGTATGGAGAGACATAGGTTTTTTGTGTGGTTTGTTCGCAGTGGGGCAAAGACTTAAGCAGAATTCCCAAATTTGATGTAAAAGTCAATAACTCCTCACTTTTGTTGAATAATCGAGCTTTTGATTTGGAAAGGTTTGAATAAAACAATTACCTGTTTTAAGTTAAATTTTTGATGTGTCACAAATGTTCGGCATTTTATTGTTAGACATAGTTGATATAAACACTAATGTTTTAAGTTCTTCTGTTATATATGTAGTGATAATTACTACAGGTAATATTACTAATACCAAAGTTATGTTG
Source organism: Mimachlamys varia (assembly GCA_947623455.1). Lineage (NCBI taxonomy): Eukaryota > Metazoa > Mollusca > Bivalvia > Pectinida > Pectinidae > Mimachlamys > Mimachlamys varia. The sequence continues at coordinate 16,129,601 of OX392541.1, forward strand.
AAAAAATGATGTACCCTTTTGAAAGATCGGATGATAAAATCTGTTTACAGGCATTGGACGATTTGCATAGTAATATATTTCATGCCTTGAATCAGAATCGTCTGCTGTTAACGGATGTTCTTATTATTTTGTTTTTAAATGCACTTCATTTCTAAAAAAACAAACTTGAAAAACATAACCAAAATCATCAAGGTACGTTACGATTAAAATCACTGAAACTAAACAGACTTCTTCAAATTGACAAATACTTGTTTTCCATAAGACTTCCTCTTCATAATTTCAGATTGGAACACAATGTTTTAAAGTTAGATTTTGGTTTTTTCCTGTTTAGATTATTGTTTTGTTTAATAAACGATGATATTGGCTGCTTTAATTTATTTTTATTTAAGCTTTGCAATACTACATATCAGACATTGTTTTTATCGATATGTCAGAAGGAGCCATAGTTTATTTTAATATTAATTTCCATAAATAGCGATAATACCTCCGAAGGGTCGATGTGGCCGTTGTGATAATTTGTAATAAAAGATTTATTTCATGTTTGAATGATCGATGAATATGTGTTTATGCAAGTTAATATGCGTTTAGATGTAAAGAAATAAAAAAGAATTGATCAATGGTTTTATTGCTGTGTTTGGTCTTATTTAATTCTCGTTACAGTTTCTGTTTTAAATGGAAGAAGTGAAGTGTCCAAGGAAAATTGGAAAACATAGTTTATATGAAAAAACACCATATCTAGAAATGTTCATATTTTGCCAAATGTATATGGCAATATATTAAAAATTATGTATTCCAATTCATAAAGCTGACTTTTCCAGGAGACAAGTCACTTGATTTATCGACGACGCCAGCAATGTAGATGAAATCTAGGTAATCTCCATGTAATATCGCATACTTATAAAGATGACGTAACACACACATAGGCTGTACCTCTTAAATTTAGTAATAGATACAGTATGCCGAAAAAGTGAATTGAACTGCATCATACAGCTACTTTCCTATGAAAGCATGGTTGCGGTCTTTAAACGGAGTCTTAAGCAACCTACGGCTCATGGAAGAATGACTTTAAGTTTGTAACTGTTCGGAGCAAACTCTTTACATTTTTAGGGAAGCATGATATTACTATCAAGAAAGAGTAATTGACATGCTTAATAATTACCGTACAGATTAGTAACGAGCCGTCGGTATTGATCATGCTTTAAATTATTGTTTCCTGCACCACTTGTGGCTTATACTGTGAAATTCGTGGACCTGTGGGTTACCTGCACACTCGTCAAAACTGTTTAACAGGTAATGAAATTGAAAATTCCATTAAAAAAATCGCTGAAAAACAAAACAATGAAATATTCCTGATAAGCTCACATTCCTACCTACTTTCAAGGTCACCCTAATAACATTTAAATAAACAATAAAACTCGACCGGTTTTAGTGTCGCTCGCCTGAAAGGGAGACATAGGTAGTACTACATGTACGTCGTCGTCGTCCGCACAATGGTTTCCATGCAATAACTTTTTTTTTTGTTTTACGTCCTATTAAAAGCCAGGGTCTGTTAAGGACGTGCCAGGTTTTGGAGGTGGAGAACAACCACCGACCTAATTATAAGGTCAGTAACTGGCAACTGCCCCACGTTAGATTCGAACTCGTGACCCAGAGGTGGAGGGTAGCGATAGAATGTCGGGACATCTTCATCGCGACCCCTTTATAAATAGAAAATAGGTTTCCATGCGATAAAACCAGTTCCCTTGGGTCAAATGCTTGCTTAGGAATCCTTTTTAGGTTCAAAGGCCAAGGGCACTGTTACTTTAAATATTGAAGCATGATATTACTATCAAGAAAGAGTACATGTAATTGAAAAGCTTGATTTTCGTACAGATTAGTAACGAGCCGTCTGTATTGATCATGCTATAAATTATTGTTTCCGGCACCACTTGTGTCGCCACTCGTGGCTTATACTGTGAAATGCGTGGTATCTGTAAATTACCTGCACACGTCAAAATTGTTAAACAGGTAATAAAATTGAAATTGCATACAAAAAACAAACATTCCTAGTTTGCTCACCAGTCTGAAAAGTTGGTCTTGATATTAGGCGGTAAGGAGCCAAACATTGCTAATAAAATTACCTTGACCTACTTTCAAGGTCACCTGGCTCAAATTAGTCGGAACATCGTAACGAAATTTAAAAAAAAAAATGAAGATATAGAGACACGGAGAGCTTGACAGTTCTCGAATAGAAATGACCTTGACATGCCCTCAACGTCAAAGAGGTAAAAAAAGGTTTGCATCTTACCGGGTTTGTTTGAATGACTTAACTTCTAATTCAAAACTTTAGACCACTTTTATGTTACATGTACAAATATGAGATCAACACCAGGTGAGCGATGTAGGCCCAATTTGGCCTCTTGGCATGCCCCCGCCATGAAATGGGGGGGGGGGGGGGGGGCATATAGTGTTACCCATATCCGTCGCGTCCCGTCCCATGGTAATTAATATAACCGGTTGGGGGTGGGAGCATTTATGTCTCACAGACATTTCTAGTTTTATTAAGTTTTTTTTAGACTTACTGTGACAAAATTCGTTATTAGACGATTTATAATGATGAAACACTTTTTGAGAACATTATCAATTATATAAACAATAAAACTGGAATATACATCACGTGTTACATTAATTGAGCATGAGCTGTGTGGCTTATTGCCATATAAAATATACGAATATGATATCAAAATAAACACACATTGCTTCATTAAAAAAGACACTAGCGTCATTTAAACATACACTAGCTTCATTTAAACACGAAGAAAAGTTATACAAAATATTAAGATACTATAAGCACTTTCATGACACAAAAACAATCCGTTATCCGGATTATACAAAAGTAAACAGACATTTTTGTAACATTTAATTTCTAGAAAATTCTATCTACTATTTTAATATACATGTATAATGTAATATGAACTATATAATTTCGTTGGTGCAATGGTCTAGAATTATTTTTAAATAGCTACATATTCCTAATACGTCTTTAAAAAATAAAACGTGTTCTGCCTGTTATGTAGTGAAACTGATTTCGTCATCAATTGGCAATTTCTTCTCCGATGTCTCTACCTGAAAATAAAAGCATAAATATATAAGATGATAGATACTGCTTTGATATTTAAATATGTTTGTCTTTATAAATGTTGTTCATATTTCTGTAATATTCCATTTTAATCTCCTATTATAACCGACAAAGATAAAATTAACAAGACTGCATCGCTCACCTGGTACTAGAATCACATTTGTGACCTTAAAGTGGTATACGATATATAATAATATTTTCCAAAAACACGTAAAGATTTAAACATATTTCATCCTTGTCACACAGAAAGTATGTCAAGGTCAGTCTTGCTCGAAAACGTTGCTTGGCTTCATCCAAAAATGCTACCAATCCAATAACATGTCTTCAGGCATTTCGGTATTCGTATGAAGGTTCTGACATATTTTACCTATGTGACCTTGAGAGTGGGACAGATATGTTTTTGCAATCTTTTTTTCGACTCCGTCAATAGAAGCTACTAGCAAACGTTATTTCTCTCGACCTTCCTTTCGGTATTTCAGAAGAAGTTGTTTGATTGTTTGAAGGTTTTGACATCTTAGACCTTGATTTACTTTCGCAATCTGTTTTGCTTCTTCATAGGAAGCAATACATATTTGCCAGCCAATTATCATATTATGAGGTCTTCTAATATTTCGGATGAAGTCGGTTAAAGGAAAAGTTGACGAACAGACGTTTAAAGGAAAAGTTGACGAACAGACGACGGCGGACGGACACCTCACCATGGCACAAACTCACTTGGCCCTTCAGCCAGGTCAGCTAAAAAATAGGATATATGAAAGTGAAACCGTCTTGATAAAGACAGTTTAGATTTGTATATATATGCGAATCCTCAATGTAAAAGAAATATATATTTATATCCAAAACATATAAATATTGAAATCACATTTCACAGTTTTCAAAATTTCTCATTTTAAGTTAACATCAAAAACTTACCATAACACCATCCGGTTCCTCGTACTTAGATAGTTTAGCTCTCATCTTCTTTGTTTTCCTTAGCGCTTCTTCTGCTTCTAGTCTCTCCTCGAATGCTATCAAAGCCCTTTTACGGAGAGGCCTTAGGTGGGGATTATTGTGTAGCGTATAGATTAAATGCCATCGATGCTGTGCCCTACGTTTTCTTATGCAGTCCTTTTGTGTCAAATCTACAATAAAAGAAAACGACATTTCGAGTGAGAAAATGCCAAATTATCAATATGGACAAACTGAATAGACAGGTAGATTATATAGAAGAGATTTCATAATGCAGGGAAGTATAATTTAACCGGAAGTAGTAGAGAATCCAAACAGCAAGTGTTATAAAAGAAGTTTTGATACTATCTTATTCAAAACTACAGTGCAACGTCCCGAAACCGATTCTTCTCTAAACCGATCACCTCTTCAACTAAATGTCTGTACGGAATTGTTTCTTCTTGTATTTTTTTAACGCATTCATGTTTTACATAAAAAATATTTCCGAATTTAGAGATGGGGAAGTTCAAATGTATCTTCAGGGCTAAATCAGTTAACTGAGCCTTGAATAAGAATGTATTGTTTTGTATTGTTGAGCTAATAATCGACCATCTTACATAACACACTGTTTTTCCATTCATCTTTAAAGAAGAGTGCTTGATTGTGCTAATTGCTGTAAAACAACTGACTATCATGGTTTTTAATTTCGTTGTTAATCTTCATCCATTGATCCAAAGTTCTACGAAGCAATAGTTCGATAAAGATAGTCTTCCTTTGAGTAGGTTCACGTAATACTAATTTCAGACACCCAGGCATTGACATTTTGTCGGAAAATCGTACCATTTGGGCCCTAGTTTGATATCAGGTAAGCCAATACGAAATGTTAGAAACAATAAATATATCATCAGTCTAGATCATATTAGATCGTTTTTGTAATATGTAAACGGAATCGGCCAAACTTATGCTACATATAAATTGGCTTAAAAGCATGTGTAAACAGCAAGAGAATGGTTTGCTTCCACCGTGGAGCGAACCCTCGATCTCCAGGTTGCAAACTCTTTCCAGTTACAAATGGGGTCGTGATCAGGATGGCGGTGTTTTGGGGCGCACACATAAAAAGGTTCGATACCCGGTGGAAGCACACTATTCTCTTTCCTATTACACATATAACTGAACAGTTAACAATATATTTTGACCTTACGACAAAACGTCTGATCGTTTTTTAGTTGCATACGTAAAATTAGATACCTATGTCAGTTTTACCATCGTTCGAGTCAGATGACGTAGACACTTCACTCTGTGGCACATAGACTTGAAGAATGGAAATGAACGCCAACACAACTGGATGTCTATGAGCGTTTTCCATATGTAAAAATCCAACAAAGGCATCAAAACCTGAAAGAAATGGGGTAAATATCCCCAAGAGAAAATAATAGACACGCATGAAAAACTCCCAGTGAATTAGTAATTGGAATCATGACCAAAATAAACGATGAATATGTAAGGCGCATTACCATTTGTCATGGGGACTTTTTGAATTGTTTCCTTCAGCCTTAACAATACATCAATATAAATTTCCTGATAATAGGGCAATATTTGAAAAATACATGCAATGGAAAGTGTCCGAAGGGGCATAAACTGCGAAAAATATTTGAAAATGTAAACACGGAAATGTTTTATTCAATGTGCCTAAGCAGAGGGAAAAGATAATAAACCGGGTGGAGAGACACATTTATATCCTCTTTGATGTTGCACGTGGGTACAATGCATGTGCCTGGTACTCTTTCGTAATATTGGACATTCTTTTATTTTCTCGATAACAATACTGGCCTGGAAGTGTGTGATGAAGCCAAGTCTTACCCGGGTCGAGCAGTTGGAACCTTCTGGGAAGTGTTGAGTGGTCGAGTCTCCCCAGGAAAAGGGCACCGAGTATGACTGACTTTATCACCCGTAGTAAACAGGAAACGAGTCCCAGGAAAATGTTGTAGTAGAACATGAAGTAGGAGAATATAAAGAAACCACGCCTGAAGCAAAACGTCAAAGTCATTATTTTTGAAGTGCATGAAATATACTGATTTTTCAACTTTTGTTTTTCCAAATTTCTTGATGAATACATAAGGAAATTATCTATATGAATATTTCATATTTCAATGACGAAGTAGTAGCGTGTGTTTTTAGAACTTTTGAACATTAGCAAGTTAGAGAAAAAAGGAAAAAAACATATATATATCCAACACTCACTCATTGTGTAACTTCTATTTTTATGGCGAAGGAAGTTTAATCTACTATGCAATCTTCGACGCCATATCTCATGACGTCACGCATGAAAACAAGACTAAGTAAACAGACGTGTGTCTAACGTCTTTCTTGCCCTTGCCTAATTGTTTAAAGGGCGATCAGCTTAATCAATGAAAAGTGCTAATTTCAATTCTCCTATAACTTTAAAATCAAACCATTGAATGAGTTACAACTTTCAATGTATCACACATCTAGGAAAGTCGATCTACATGCAAGATTGTGGGATTCTACCTTGTATATTGACAGAATTATTAAAGATTGAACACTTTTCTTAAATAATGATTAAGCTAATCATCTAAGCAAATAAACATCTGGGCCCTAGTTAATTTTCTACTTGCTTGAAATATTACGCATTGAAATGAAATAGTTAAGTGTTCTGAAACAACAGCTCATCCAGTTTCGTTTTAACTTTAACCTTGCTTCAAGCAAATCTATTGTTTGTTTTTCAAATTCATAAAAAAAGTATTTTATTAATTAGACACTACTGACAAATGAATATATGTAAAATAGATGCATACCTGTTATCAAGGGCGAGCAGGTCACCCTTTTCCTGAAGAAATAACAACTTTGATATGAAAGTCTGGGCGAGATTTATAATCAATGCTGTGACAGGGATTGACCTGAAATAGATGTTACAGAAGACTTAGTATATCTGTATATGCTTTCATCAGTAATTATGAGGTTGACTACTGTCAAAGTTCCGATGTCAGTCTCTTTTCTTTCTTTGAGTTTCAAAAGACAAAATCGATCGTAATAATGTAGACCTTTATTGAGGCAAAGCTGATGCTTTAAAGGCCCAATTGTGTGCTATTTCATATAATGGACCTTTAATTAAAGGCCCAATATACGTAACTTTCGGCAAAACTCAAGCCTAATAACTTATTATATTTATAGATTTTGTTAATATTAACTGATATCAGCAATATTCAAGATGAATTCTTTCGTGGTTACCGGTACAGCAGCAGTTCAAACACGCTATTTGTAAACACGCGTCCATTTTGAACCGTCTTCTACCTTCGGTTTGTTGTTAAAGTGGGCCCCACCTGAATTCTTTTCAATTCTTTGGATTTTTTTGTCAGGAGTTTCTTGTTAGTTACCGCTCAGGTTTACTTCGTTTTCGGTTTATTTTTGCATAGTTATCAACTGGATTTTTTGTCAGAATTTTTCAGAATCACGAAAATTTCTCTGAAGTAACGTTTATTGGGCCTTTAACAATGGCGATTCTAAGCTGTCAACATACCCCTCTTCCCAATTGAAAATCGAAAACATTTGTATCAATACTCTATCTATATCTAATTAAAACATTGGTTTTGCAAATTATATATTGTTTAAAATTGTAGCTTATTCACCTGAATAGAAAAAAGAAACATCAGCCGACTTACCAGAATGTGGCGATGAGGTTTGTGATGATGTACCCATAACCTTGTTCGTATAGAATGATTACCGTGGCGAAGGCCATGCACACCAATAGTAATAGGAACCACTGTATAAAGTACGCTGCAACGGACAGAACGGGGACCATCTTGAATTAAGATTTTTTTATTTTCAATTCTGATGACCGTAAAGACAAACATCTCAGAAGATGACGTAAATTTTAAATTTAGTAATAGATACAGCATGCCGAAAAAAATTAATTACAGCTGTTTCGTCCTCTTAGGACTCCTCAGTGATGCTAGGCCAAAAGGTGAGAATCCAAAATTTTTAAACTTATGTAGAAGCAGAAGAGTCAGGCGCGTAAAACCACTTTAATTTATGAATTTAGAAGTAAAATTAAACTAGTTCTGTATAATTTCAAATCAGAGAAGGTTTTAGTCCAGTTTTCTAATCAATAATACAATATTTTGGTTTTCTGATATAAAGATGCATATTTTTTGAGTAACCTCAAAAGTCTTGCAAATAATACTTCTGTTGTCACTTAGATGTGATCTAGATTTAAATAGTGAATGTCCATACATGTTGGATTTGTATACATTTTGGTATATTTTCTGATTTAAAAAAGATACTCCACTTGATGTGTACTGGCTATACAAGTGTAGTCTGTTTCGCCAAAGTCATTCGCCATGAATTAGTTATGAAGCGAAAATTGCAAAAATTCGTAGCCGCGAAAGAAATTTTACATTTTTCATCTGATATGCTTCATTTTTCATATTACAGTGACTAATTCATCTAAAGATATTATCACCTTAAGTAAAAGAAAAACAACAGACTGAGTTACAAATAAGGATTTAAAATAACATGTTACTCGAAGCGAACCTACAAGACTCTTATTGAACAAGATTGATCTATGACGTCATAAGTAAACTACGTGTTACATCACGGTAACCTTTGCTTTCATACTAGTATGAAAAACATTTCTGCTGGTAATATTCATATTGTGAGTTTCAGCGTAAATGTAGATATTGATATTTACTTACACCATGTTGTATATCCAACTTGATAACCACTAAATCTCATCGTGCCAACCTGTGTAAAAGATAGAAAAGATATACACAATGGTTGGAAATACATAGATTGGCTCGTTCTTTCTGTTTGGGAATTCGTTCTTTTAGTAAGTATTATTTATAACAGAGATTAGTCCTTTTGGTTTGGTTTAACATGAGAGTTCAAACCAAAGTTCAAACGTGTCAAACTTTTATATTTTTTTTCTATAAAACAAGCCCAGGTCAAATGATACAAACGCATTATTCATCTCGAAGAATGAAATCTTCTTTATGACTTTATTTATCATTAGAGGAAAAAATATTCCAAAAAGAAAAATGAATAATATACTAATGTATATATGCATTTAACCTGCAAACTGTTAATTTAGTAACAGTTTTCTATTAAGCGATATTTTTTTATTGTTCAAGATAAAATTGAATGTGATTGGTATCATACCACTATGCTGGCATTAGTCTTCTCATGTCTAGCAGGAACATGGTAGTTTATCCCTTTATGAAGTGCCAGTAGATATTTCCTTTGGAGAAAAATGATGTTTTCATTTCAACAATTTTGTTGACAAGATGTTATAATGTCAAAAGGATTTGACAACAGGCTTAAAGCCTATATAAACCTCTCCCTAGGTGGTATAATTATGTTTAATATTAACAGGGAACAACAAAAGAGCTTCTAATGACAATGTATAATAAAATATGCATGTATGTACAATGTTATATCATAACGAATTATTTGAACTGTTATGCAACCTGTAACAATAACAAGAACTGTAAAAAAAATCAAGCAGTTTTACGGAATAACAAAAGCATTTATAATAAATTAAAATATAAAAAGAAACAGTGGTTTTTAAAAGCCTTTTCCTGAAATTTGAACTCACATGTTCAAATAAGATGTATGTGTGAACATGTGTTAATACAACTAAAAGGCTGTTGATAACCGCCAAAATAATCACTTTATTAAGAGGAAACGCATTTCGGCAGATTTTTTTGCAAAATATATTGTTATACCACTAAACCTTTTGTAACACCTCCCATCGTCAATGCATTGATCGCTCACGCATGACGAGTTTATACTGTATATATCATAAAAATATTTACTGATTGTGCTACAAGACTCTTTTCAAAATTTATTCAAAAGCTCAATCTGTCAATTGTAAATAGTTTGCAATGAATAAAAAAAAACAAGATATGTGGGAAATAGTCAGATATTTTTAGTAATTTATTGAATGCATTTCTTTGGATATATTTGTCTAAACTTACCTGTATGAAGATATGACGTGAACAAGTATCAAAGTGGCCAAAACACACTCCACGACTGTAGCTGCTATGATACAGGCTGTCAACAGAGAATAAAACGCACCATAAGCAATCTTATATATTCCGTTTTGATACGAACTGATACAAATGTAAATATATATCTTATGAAAGCAATTTGAATACAATAAAGTTATATATATTTATAGTAACAATGCAATTGTGTTCCCTTTAATTTTTTAAATGACTCAATGACGAGCGCTTCATTTCAGAAATTAAGTGGTCATTACACGTTATACCATTTATTTTAATTAAGAGGGTTTAACATCATTTAAAAAACAATCACCAAATAAGAAATAAGAAAATATATTTGCCCAATCGTATAATGTTTTAATCGTTTAATTATATCAAATTGGCATTGATCAATTGGCTTCTATTCTATGCCTAGAGATAAAGAAAGTAGTATTTCATTAACTACAGTTGAGGTAACACACAACGCACAAAACATTGCGTGTGCATATCATGCATACATCGTGCGCACACCGCACAACTGACATGTTATTTATAAAGATATATACATACGTACATCTGTAAGCGTAAACAAGATAGTACGTTATAAGGATGGACGCTAGAAGTGCCTCGTCGATGATGACGTCAGTGACTTCTAACAAGGACTCCAGGTATTGTAGAAATAGGTCAATCAGCGGAATGGTAAATATCAAAATTTCAACGGTCAACTGTCAAATATAAATTACAAGGAAACTTAATATACCAGTGAACCTCATTATACTAATAATACCACACATTTAAATATTGTCTACAAGTAAATATGTCAGAAGAACGATGACGTAACACACACACACGTGCTGCATCTTATAGATTAAGTTATAGATACAGTTTTCCAAACAATGCATTTAACTGCATCATACATCACTGTTTAGTCCTTCTTCGACTCGTCATCGTCGGAAACTCACGGTACACTTCTCTGACGTTTGCATACCATCGGTATCGATCTTAATCTTCGTTTCCCCGAATAGAAGTTTATTCGGAAATTTCGATCAATCAGAATGGTCGTTTCTCGTGACATTCTGTTAGATAATTTTACCTTGACCACGGCCAGTATATTTCTGTAGACATGACGCCGATGTCAATCTCCTTATAGTAGGACCTTATATCTTAATCGCAATCGACACAATTATAACACAATCGACAGGTTTTATAGACAAGCGGTGCTACAAGTTAAACGGGATACCCTGGCTGGATGACCCGCTTGGATGTAATCACGGATGAAACTATCGATATGATTTGCTACTATTTTAGTACGGAAACGGGAGTTTCTATTGATTCTGGCCCACGGTATGCAAACGTCAGAGAAGTGTACCGTGGGTTTCCGACGATGGGACTCGTAAGTGATGATAGATGCCAAAAGGTGGGAATCTAAATTTTCAAAACTAATGCAGAAGCAGAAGGGTCAGGTGTGTAAAACTTAATTTATGAATTTAGAAGAAAAAAATAAAGATAATGACATAAACAAAGAACTTACAGTTACTTGGCCTACTAAACGAGTCAAATTATTTACTGTAAAACGGGTGAAAAACGCCCTTATTTGATTTTTGCCCTTTTCAACCAACAATTGAAGGCCGAGTTTAAAACAGGATGAATATTTTACGAAACATAGGATTGCGTCTTATATGACAATGAGGATCCAGGTTTTTCTTCTTTGAGAGGGCGAAATAAAGACAGGGCGAACATGCCCGTTTTAAAGTAGTTTGATGTGAGCAACATACATACAGACAAAACGTTGGAACAATATTTATGATTTGAAAATATAGAGTAAAAGTACATCGATTATAGAATTACCGTTCCGCGCAGTTCACGTTTTCCACAAATTTGTTCTTCTTAACTTTTGTAACAATGACCATCCTCGATACCCAGGGGTTACGATCACCTATGTTATCTACACCCCTGATATATGTCATGGCAAAATTGACAGCTCCCGGTTCTGCCACCTAGCGGTCGGTGTGCGTTGTGTCCCTTGGATATTGCCTAACACATCTAACAATTGGTACCTTACAGTGAATGTGTCGGCGAATATTGTTCTCCTATGTTTAATCGGAAAAGAAGAGCACGTGATGGAATGTAAGGTGCGCTCTGATTGGACGCAGCCAGACCTAGCTGCATCCAGTGAACATTCTCGTGGCGGGATTTACGAAATATGGTCTACATCTGCCAAGGGGGAAGATGAGTGTGCGGATCGTAACCCTTGGCTAGCGAAGATGAACAATGAAAAGATATTATTGAAGTTGTGATAACAAAATAAACATTTAAAAAAATTAATGTATAAATAACAGTAATATCTTTAGTGACGTAAGAATATGTTAGCATGGTGTTGACCAACCAAAGCATCTTTTGATATTATTAGACATGCGTTATTCATAAACATGGCTGTGTGACATAATGAAATGGGACAGTTATGCGATGAAGGCAGATATGTGAGTTTTCAAATAAATCGAAAATCAGTGAAAATGAGGTAATTAACGGTTTTTAAGGCACCTTAACATTGGTTTCCTCAAAAACAAATTCAATGGAATATATGCCTTTCTCAACGGTGTTGTTATTCCCCTTGATAGGCCACAATGGTGGATACAAGATGGACTTCCGGAAAGTGTTTTTGTTATGATTTGGCGCCATTTGACAATCGGATGACGTATTTACCATTTACGACATCATCATTACATGGCGCAAATTTGTTTCAAAAACACTTCCCGGTGTAGCATTGTAAAACAAGCGAGATAACAACACTTTCGAGATAGGCATATACTATACCAGGCCACTAAGCTTTTATTGTTTAAAACCTACGTACCTTGTAAATTATGATAAAACTGACCCCCACAGTAGACAAGAATCTGGACGAATATTTAAACTCTGAAACAGAAGTATAATGAGACAATTAAATTAAGTAAAAACTCGATATTTCATTATGAATTATTCAAATAATAAGTTAAATACTTTAAACGACATACCATTATAAACACGCAATAAAAATAAAGGAATGTGTCCTACCTGGGTTGTTTTTGTACAACCAAGCTTTCCAGATTGGTTTTAGGATTCCCTTTATTTTTCCTTTTATACCCGGTTCTACTTTACTACAAACAGAAAAGTGACGAGTTAAACAAATTCAATTTAACTGGAGATATTTTGAGATTAACTTGCTTTACAATTCAACAGAGAAATATTGATATAAAACCCAATTACTCAGATCTTGAGAAGACGACAGCAAACAAAAATGTTAAACACTATCTCTATCATGAATGTATCCTTTGATGTCTTGTTTTGATTTACACTTTGAACTTGATACAGTATATTTTACTAGGATAGCATCGAAAACATTGACTGTTCGGAGTTATTGACTTTTGCATGCATTATACATTTTACTCTCCGGTTGAATGATGTCATCTTGCATCTTTCATTTGGAAAACACCTTATCCAAATTAAAGATGACCCCTCGAAAATTGGTCAAGTGAAACAGATGTAGAAAAAGTTTAAGGTGTTTTTCCGACACCCTTCATATCAGGATAATCTCAAAATGGGCGACGATAAAATTTAGGTTATTTGTAGAAAGCTGTGATTAATTTTCTTACATTTTCTTTGGCCGAGGCAAAACGAAATTTTTCTGAATATGCCGTCCAAGAATCGATTTTCTTATTTCCTCAATTTGATCCTCATGGCTTGTGACTTCTCCCATATCCCGCAAGGCTGATGGTTTTGCTATAGTTTCTCGTAAGGTGTGTACAAATCGGACAGGTAGGACTACGGACAGGTAGGTCAGACACACCAGTTTTGGCAGGATACGGAGCACTAACAGGGTGGTGGTAATCTGGGAACACAATATACAGCAATATCTTATATTGGTGAAACATATACACTGCCGTCCAAAAGTTCTGGTAATTTTTTTCTGCAAACGCTTTGAAATTAAGCATGGCGAAAACTTTTCATGGAAAAACTTAACAGGGTGAAAATTCGACAAGGCGAAAATAAGAACATGGAAAACCTTAACATGGCGAAAATTTGTCAGGGAAAAAAAATCTTATGGCGAAAACTGACAGAGAACTTGACAGGGCGAAAATTTCACAGAGAAAACTTGACAAGGCGAAATGCACCAGCATACCATAACACGTATAGCATTCGTACCATTTAAGGGCAGTCGGAATCTAGAAAAAAAATGTTTGTGATCTTACCGCTCCATATTCGCTGCTACATGTGAATGTTTCGTAGTATGCGATCACCATTAAAGCCCAGACGTGAAGTGTACCAAACCCGTAGCTAAATATGGTCCTAAGGGCGAGGGCAGCAAACAACGGGAAGAATGCTATCCCATACACTATCACAGAGAGGATGATTACAAATACTGAAACGAAAAACCACAAGTGTACACGTTAATTTAGACAAATCAAGTTATACAAACGTAATAATTTGTTAAAATCTTGATAACAGCTATAAACAGATAACGACCTTCTAACAACAGTTTTGAAAAAGGGTAGTTTATTTGATACTGAATGGTGTTGTTACATGTATATCACTTATTCTTTGTTTCCTTTAAATTCATCTATTAACAAATTCATCGATATTCCTCTACAATTAAGCATTTCACTCTTGTTTCTAATCAAACTGCATGGTGCCAATTCGTATAAAGTGTCATTAAGCTTGTTCATTGATTCCATTTGCCACTTTCAATGATTTCAATGCCATACTTTTATTTCTAAATATATCTTTAAAAGATATGTAGTTTCATCATAATTAAAACTCAAGAATCAATGCTTATTAAAACTTCATGTCCTGTTGAAGTGTAAACCTTTAATGGTTAATTGTTTGTATGCACACTTACTCCTGTAGCCTCCAGGGCCGTTGTATGTGATGACGTATTTAGACTCCAGGATGACCTCGCTACACAGGAAGGCTATAGATCCATACGCTGACATGTATGACAACCTGTGCTGCATTTCAAACAGGTCCATGGGGCTGTAAAATGGCACATTACACTCTTCAAAGACAGAGCTTTGTTGTGAATGATGAGTTCAGCGCTAATTGCATATGATATATTCATGAAAAATTTGACAATTGTTTTTTGGCAATGGTTTGGTCGTTCTACATGTCGATATTACTTCAAAGATCATAAAACTGTGTGTTGCATATAATCGGTATTACCATAAAACCGAATTTTAAGATATTTTCTTCAAGAGCAAGCTACATACTGTAAAAGTGGAATTGTTCGCGGTGTGAAAATTTTCGCTTATTTCGCTTGCATTAAATTTCCTCGAATATACTGTATCCACACGTGAACATATTAAACAACACTCAAAGTCTAATAGTATCATAGGCACACAGTACAGAACAGCATGACTGAAGCGCGAACATTTTCACACCACGATCAGTTTGGAGGCTGGCACGCGAACCAATTTTCACACCACGATCAGTTTTGGCTTTTACAATACCCTGTTACTGAGCTCAGTTATCTCCTCTTTTGAGAATAATCAACATAATACCAAACATAACATCGATTTTATCTTTAAACCTATGTGGGAGAAATAACTGGCCGTTCAAAGATAATTTCATATTCATAACTGATTTTTTAATGTTGTTTAAATCTCCTCATTTCAATGATAATTGATGTGAATGAAATCAATCAATGTACATGTACGTTGTATATTAAATATTGTATTTACATTTACTTAAAATATATTCACTGTCCAAATATAAACAACGGATTATTTAAGTTATGAGGCCATCTCCTGCCAATATTCCAATAAAAGTGATTACATAGACAGTTATATATAATTTAAATAGTGGTAGGAAGTCAAAATAAACATAATTATGAACCTACATGTTATATTCAATATCGTATACAGGTCTGTACATATATATATATGCTAAGACATGGTAAAGGTTAAAGTCACTATTCAGTGTTACCCCCTTACCTGACTAGCCCAGGTCTGCTTCCACAGCATTCTAGCTTTCGTTTAGTCCTCTTTATTGTAAATGCTAAAAAGAGTATCTCTAATACCTACGAAAATATAAAATATTGTCACTTTTATTATCATATTTTCTTTGTATTGAAAAACGAATTGACTTCAAATACTTTAATTTTATAAACATCCAGCTTTTTTTACTGTGTTGCCCTGTTAGAGTTTCCCGCTATGTATTGTGCATAGTGTGAACATTAAAACAAAGATTTAGATATAATGATAATGCAATATATATAACCGGAAATATTTCTGATAGATTCATGATTTTACGATGAATATATTGACATTAAAAAATCATAATATTTTGATGAAATGTTAACAAACTGAATAAGACATTCAAATGTACATAAAATTGATGATTATTTCAAAAGTAAATCGATAGTGTATGCTTCTCAAAGACCTATATTAATAATATTTCTACTATTTTCTATGATTTTGTAGCACCCCTTAAAGCATCAACGTGTCTCAAGGCATCAAAATGATATTAAACACACATGTTTTGTACATAACAAAGGCAATATGCCATGTAATAAAGGGGGCAATGTTCACAATACAGCACACGTGCAATAAACATGCAAATATGTTTTGTTACTGTGGAAATATCATTGTGACGTCACATCCTTATAATTCAATCTTTTCTTCAAAATTCCTGTAAAAATACACATTTGCTTTGGGACGGTTTCCTCTTAGAAATCATCACGCTATATATATATTGCATCAGAAAATTAAAAGCAACGTTACAAATGGTGACGCCATTGTTTTTCGTTATGACGTGATAACACAACTTTCTACGCCAATGAAAATGTCTCTTACAAGCAAGATTGACTTATTACTAAATGAATTTTTATTATTTTCCATTTTATAACTTACTGCAGGAATCACGAAGTAGTTGTATACTTTCCCATCAGCCACCTCGCTATCACACGTTGTTCTGTAAAATAAATACCCCCATTATTTCAGATTTCAGATGGGTGTTCCATACACAGTTTCCTCTGTATCATTGCTTTGTACAAATGTAACCGCTGAACTCAGTAAAAAGAGGATCTGTTACGAGTGTCGATGTAATAAGGAATTAATTAAACGAGTTTAATAATTTAGTGTGTTACGAGCTTTTAGGCGAGTGACATATTATATTATTCAGCGAGGTTAATAAATCTCATATAACATTGACACGAGTGTAAGATTATATTTATCACATAACTTATATTCTTTAGAAAATGTACTAAAACCCTCACATTCATTCTCTATAAAACAGGCAAATTTCTACTTTGATTGTACGATTTGCACTACCGAAACAATCATATGACGTCATGTGATATTAAAAACACAATATAAACTCTCCTCGAAAATGTTGGCTTGTTGATATGCTGTGTTGAAACTGACGGCTTATATATGTTTGTTATGAATGTTGTTAATAATATCCTATGAGATTTTGGGCAAATGAAACAGGTAAGAGCAGGTTCACTTCAGCATTTAAATTGAATTCGACATGAGCAGAATTATATTTCAAAAATTCAAAAACATACTCGGTGGTTGAAGATGAGGAATCATCGGTTGTGTTTACTGTTCCAAAGTTTTCTGCCAAATCCAGTAAGATTGAAGTGAAGAAAGAAGCCATCTGTTTTAAATGAAAAGGAAACAGGTAATTAGTAAACAATGATGTCAGATATCTTGTAGTTGTTACTAGCTGTTGTTAATGTTGATGTCATTTCTAAGTGTTTCTTTTTCACAAATTACATGACTAATAAAAAAATCAGAGAATAGCGAAGCTACAACAAAATGATAATCCGAACTCAAAATCGAATAATCCAGGGGCAAAAAATGAACAAGGAAAAACATTCCACATGAGCTTGGAAAAAATATCAAGAGAATAAGACAGGTACTTCCGGAAAAGCGTCTTATGCTTCATCAATAACACATCACATACGATAGCCATTATACATAATAATATTAATAAAAAATAATTTGAGGTTCTTATATACCGCTTTATCACAGCTTGAAGGTCGCCTCAAAGCGTTTCACAAATTATTATGTGTGTATATATATGTAGCTGTGGTGTGTGTATAAATTAGTTGGTAGCCTTGTGGTTGAAATTGTCTTTTTTACGTGTACGATGAACCTCAGAACATATTAGCTGTCGAAGACAGAAATCGCTATGGAACTTTTATTATGGCTATCATAGTAACACATTTAATTTTACTTTTGTTGGTATGTTGATTTTGTGAAAAACTTCAAATATGAATACTCAGTCTTTTATCTGCTTTAAATACTACCTAAAGGGTCCAGCTTGGACAAATATCGCGATATATTTATTTTCTTTTGTATTATACATTGACGTAAACGCAAATTGTAGAATTGCGTTCCTCTTTATGGTTTTTTACACAAGATCCCTTTTCAATGGCAAGATTACTTGAATGAATTATGCATGCCATGTGTTCTTTACTTGTCATCGAAGGTAATGGCTGCAGTTGATGAATCTTAAACTTATTTTTTTGGAGAGATGACAAGCCTTTGTCATTATAATGGGCCAACAAGGCTCTTATGTCCACAATAAGTGTTTATGACAGTGTCAATACATTTAGTTTGAGGCTTAAAAGGATCCTGCACTTGTCTACATTTCAGTGGTATTTTTTGCCAATATATTGATACCATGAATGTCATATAGATATTAACAAACACTAGTTAACGGGTATTGTATATGAATTCATGTACACAAATCCATTGAAAACGTTTTGAATTGGCATGCGTTATATGTTTTTTTTAAAGAATTGATAACATTTTCAATGAAATAATACATTTAATGGTGTAGGTCATCTCGTTTTGGTATCATGATTACCAATAGTTCATGAAAGAACTCTTTTCTATTTCGAAATACACATGATCCCTTGACGCAAAATGTTTGTGCTATAATGCGGTTAAGTAAATAATGAAACGTTATTTGAAGAAAACATATCGACACTATTCGTACATCGTCACTACCTTCACTTAAAAGACTTGTACATTGCATATGTTAACGACGCCAACCATTCTTTCGCAGTGTTTACAAATATATTGTCATATGAAAGATTATGCAAATATTTGCCTTTATCGATTTTCTCTTGATCCTTACAAGCTACTTTGGATAAGCAATATACACGAGTACAATGGAAACAAACCTCAAATACCTTAAAGATAGGTAAATCATGGTTAAAACCGGTTGGGTTTTCGTTTGAATAGGAAAATATTAATACCGGGACAATTTCGTTTTAAATATATCTTAAAAGATTAAACTAATGTAAGTTGTTTAGGTTTTATCGTCCTTATTAAAGTTCATCCTTGCATGATATCCAGTGGTTACGCTCACCTACGCTCTATACTCCTGGAGTATGTTCGCCCCTTTGATGTATATAAAAAGAATTTCGTGGTAACATAACGGTATAATTTGACAGTTTTTTTTTTGTCGAACGAGGCTTTTTGTAATTTTTAAAAGAGAGGCACGCAGCATAGGCTATTGGTCAGGGTGTGGTTTTTTTTACCTGAGCGTGCCTTCAGTTTTGCCATGACATATTCCAGGGGTGTAGAGAGCATAAGTGAGCGTAACCCCTGAATCTCGAGAAAGATTAAAGTTTAAACAAACATAAAGCTTTCAGTGTGCCGACACAAGTTTACCACACACTATTATCATATATTATACTTCATTCATTTAAGTGCCTATACGATTTAATAGTTGCTCCGCTCAATATTTTTTTATATTGACTGGAGTTTATGGACTGGCCAGTCACCAAAAAAATGCATATAGACCCCAGCTTCGCTTCGGTCCATATACATATTTTGTGTGGCTGGCCAGTCCATAAACTCTCATATTGCCCGAGGTGACATGCAATATTTGTAAATATATAATAATAGACGCACTTACCTTTCTATATGTGTTTATCCAAATTTGATCAGGTCTACGTCATCGCCCTCAGCGTTTGTCTAGTTCCACCTGTACATGAGGAGAATAGATGTATAGATTTAAAAGAAACCCGTTGACAAACCCGTGGTGTGAGGGCATCCACCACAAAACCAATCAAAATCATTATTTAAAACACTTTTTGATAAACGATTACCCAACCAGGCTCTCTATTGAATCGTCAACAAACTGCGTATATAGCATGTGCGATATTGGCCGCTTGATTAAAAAGTCTTTTGAACTGAAAAAGGGAGACTTACAAGGTGCTTAATACTATATATGCATATGTCTTTTATATTTAAGTTTGGTTATGCTATTTGCAGTTCGATCCACACAACGTTATTTGGGATATAACATTGAATTGAATTGTAAAGTATCATGACTTGACTAACTCCGAATAAAGAAAATAAGCACTTTGATATTGCCTGATTCAGAGAGCTGTATGTGTGTCAGGTAATCTTAATTCTCTAGAAGAGATCTAACTATGAGTCACCATTACCTACCAGACGTGATTGGCATATACAATTGTGTTATAATGTCAGAAAATGTTGTAGGTAAACTTCTTTTCAATGAAATGAGTTAAAAAACGATTTTTTTTTTGTTAAAAAAAATAACACTTATTGAATAATATTTTATTGTGCAAAAATTTAGATAAAAACTTCTTCAGACAGATGAAATAAATTCTGAAATTCTTGAGGGTTGTTTACAGAACAAATTCATCATTCAGTTGATTGATACTATTTATTGAAAGGCATGTTAATATGCTTGTATGCTAAATTTAAAAAAAAGACAATCTGATACTTTCTCAAATAATCAAATCTAGTTATTTATTTATTCATTCATTTTCAATACGTTGTTTAGTATTTAAGTTATATGAATATTAATAAAATAAGAGAATATTGGTAAATCTGAAATTGATAATGCTTTTGAGAAAATCTTTACATTTTGAACCATGCAACTACTTACAGTGGGTCACTATGGTTATCAAGGTTACTTTACGTCGAAGACCTGCAACTGGAAAAGTCGAGATCTCATTCTATCTAGAAAGATAAGCATGGCACAAAAAACATTGGCAATAACACATTTAAAATAACTATAAAAACATAAAAATTGAACAATTTTGTCCCTGATCATTCTTTATAAAAAAAATAGGATTTATGTCAAGATGACTGTAAACCCGGGTGAATAAGAACACTTTCTAACAGTTCTAATTATTGACACAATAAATGAATTTGTGCAGCTATACACAACTATTAATGTTGTAACAAATTAGAATATCGGTACATTTTTAAACTCAGTTTGGTTTATATGAAATCTGAAAATCCAGTTTTTGATAAAATAAAATTTTAATATCTTTAAAAATATATCTATTGTGAAAATTTTAAAATGCAAATGATGGTCTCCATTTTGTATTAGTATGAAACCATAGCAGTAAATAAGTATTATATATAAAATCCAAAAAGATACTTGCCAAACAAAATAAACTGTAAACCAATCCAAAATCAGAACTGCATTTGATAGTGATCATACACGCTCGTGGTTGATATACGACAAGAAATGCTCTTCGTGTAAAAGTTTAACTTACATCTTCACACAAATTAATCTTTGATGACAAACAAAGCTTACCTTTTGTGTTATCAAACTAATAAAACCTACACTTTCATATCTAAAGCCAAAGTTCCTGAGATATAATTCAATCAGCCACCCATGAGAATAGGCACACACTGCATAAGGTGTTGTTGGCGGTGTATGGGAAGAGTAAACAGACTGTATACCAGGCTACATAACCAATCAATGTGCCTTTATGTACTTAACCATTTGCCCGTATGTTTACAAATGCTTTCGGGATCAGAGAGTATATTGTATATCAACAAACGATTATGTATTGCTAATCATACGATTCGTTTTAACCTAGGAATTCTTAATACAACGCCTCCCAAATTCGAGATAGATTTGCTGAAATAAAAAATCAGAGAATACCAAAGCGTCAACAAAACAATAATCCGAACTCAAAATCGATTAAACAAGAGGCAAAATAGGAACAAAGGGAAGATTTGCATAGAGACCCTTGTAAATAAAAGTGCAAGAGAATAAGACCAAGTGTTCCGGAGGAGTAAGCGTCTTCTGCTTCATCGACGACACCCGCCATGTAAATCTTAGTCACATCCAAGTAAGCACCAATCCTCAAAATGAGAACCGGGTCATCATAGTCATCACAACAAGTAAGCATACTAATAAGCAAACTCAAAAATCGTCCATCTTCATATCGCTCAAAGATACCGAATTATTACTCGAAGAGATCAAGATTGCGACCATAAAACTTGCCCATAGTGTTCATCATCCCACAGTTGCTTGAGTTTCTGTCAGTATATATATATATTATATATATGGAACCGCGGCCCATTACAGAATACATTACTGTTATGGGAGGCTTATTTCACACACATATATTTATCATTTACTGACAGAAACTCAAGCAACTGTGATCAACCTGCATCTCTCGAATCCCCGTGCTGTAAGTTTGTTCGTCAGCAGTTGACATCTTTCACGAAAATCTCGAATATGTTTGTCAGTTATTACTCATTCGTCCCTGAAATTTCATAATGAACTATGCCAACCTTTGAATCGGAAGAGTTTAAATATGTCTTCAGGGGTGAATGTGTCAATTACGTATAATTTTTGGCATACATGTTTGTATGTTGATGATCTCGCGTGTAATAGAAGAAGCAGGGTTGTTTTAGGAAATTTACTATGAATTTTGTACATTCTCCAATTCACCATCATCTACTGTTTAGGCACAGTTGCTTGAGTTTCTGTCAGTAAATAATAAATAGATATGTGTGAATTGAGCCTCCCATTACAGTAAATCTGCGGTATCGGACATTTTGCAAAGTGATATATAATTTAATATCTCATTTAATATCTGATTTAATACATATGTGCATTGTAATCATATATACTGTTGTAGACGGAATAAAATAAAAGTGAAAATAGAAAATCGGGTTGGCGGGGCGGCACCCCCGGCCCGATGTTCATGTAGGCAGGCGAGGCTAACGGCGGGAATGTATTCTGTAATGGGCCGCGGCTCCATATATAAACATATAGAAACAAAAGCAACTTTGGTTAAGCCCAGTATGCCTAGGTATGACCTAGGTATATAAATGAACTTAAATAACAAGTAATTTCGTAGCAGTCAGCTAGTTTGCTGAAGATATTGACATGTTATAACACATCAGAGCTAATATAAAGAAGCCGTCAAACCTTAATGCCTTATTCATGCTTACATAAACCTAATTTTGTGCCTTTTTAATACCGTACATGAAGTTCAATATATCTAAATTACTAAATTCTGATTTTGATAAGGTTTTTGAATATAAATAACCAGTATCTGTATTTAGTACAATTGTAAAGTTATCAGAACATCCGTGTATGGTTTCACTTACATTTTTCATAGTGTCATCAAACAACTCTATGTATACGTATAGTGTAAACATTGTGAATTTCCTGTTCTTTCTGCTCTCAATTTCCAGAACGGGTCGATTAAAAACTTGTGGGAAATCATAAGTGCATCTTTATTTGCATTGACGAATAGCTTTATTTGAACACGTACTAAACAAAAATCAGAGAATACCAAAAGTGTCAACAAAACCATAATCCGAACTCAAAATCGATTAAATAAGAGGCAAAATAGGAACAAAGGAAAGATTCACATGGAGACTCTCGTAAAAGCACAAGAGAATGTTCCGAGAGAGGTGTTCCGGAAGAGTAAGCGTCTTCTGCTTCATCGACGACACCCGCCATGTAAATCTTTGTCAAATCCAACACACTAATAAGCAAACTCAAAAACGTCCATCTTCATGTCACACAAGAAACAGAATATTTCTCGATAAGAAACAAATGTATTGAAAGTTTTTACCGCATTTTCAACAAAACCACAATCAGTCCTTCTTTATTTCAAGTTATTCATGTAGAATAAAAAGCTTTTTTTTCGTAGAATCTCGTCACGTTTTTAACTCGAAAACCAGAGCATGAAAATAGGTTGGAATAACCAATTATTGCAGACAACTAAAGATCTGGTGTTCTGTCTCAGACAGCGTTATGGTAGAAAAACCAAACCAAAGAGTTTACGAGTGATGATAAATACCCGAAAGATATTTGGACTAGTAAAGTTAAGCTGTGGTCGCCTTCATTATATATTTCCTACTAAATGTTAAATGTCTTGAATTAACAGTATTTAGACAGATAATGATTAATTTTGGTTTATTTTGTTTTACATCCTATTAACAGCCAGGGTAATTTAAGGACGTGACAGGTTTTGGTGGTGGAGGAAAGCCGGAGTACCCGGAGAAAAAACACCGATCTACATTCAGTACCTGGCAACTGTCCCACGTGGGATTCGAACTCGCAACCCAGAGGTGGAAGTGGTAGAATGTCGAGGCACCTTAACCACTCGTCCACCGCGGCCCCCATATTGATTAATAAATGTAAATCAAAACATTATCTTGATAGCATGGTGTTGTGTTTATTCTTCTTTCTCGCTATTAGCTCCTTTTACGACATACAAAAAGGTTTTGGATAAGGGGTTTGGGTTTCAAGTGATCAAAAATAACTTTCATTCAAGGATTATCTTTCTATTTTGTTTAGGCTATCGGAGGATAACTACAATGGAAAAGGTGTAAATTCAATAACCGGCGAAATAATTTACCCGTTTTCCATTGTAGTTATCCCCGAAAACCTAAACAAAATAGAAAGTTAACCCTAAAACCTACTTTTGATATATGATCAATAAAGTACACACTGGGCTATGTCTTGATATTCTTGTAACGTTCAATTTGTTGCGGTTTTTTTTCTTCTATTTCTTGCAAAACTTGAAGTGAAAATCAAGCCTAATAACTTATTATATTTAAAGATTTAGTTAAGATCAACTGATATCAGCAATATTCGAAATGAATTCTTTCGTGATTACCGGTACAGCAGCAGTTGAAACTCGGTATTTGTAAACACGCGTCCATTTTGAACCGTCTTCTACCTTCGGTTTGTTGTTGAAGTGGGCCCCATCTGAATTATTTTCAATTCTTTGGATTTTTTTGTCCAGAGTTTCTTGTTAGTTACCGCACAGGTTAACTTCGTTTTAGGCTTATTTTTGCAAGGTTATCAACTGGATTTTTTTTTCAGAATTTTTTCAGAATCACGAAAAAAGTCCTGAAACAACGTATATTGGGCCTTTAACCAGTTGACTTTTGATTTAAAAAAAAGTGTCGAATTGTTTCTAAAAGAGAAATCTATATTTCCTTTTGAGGCTGCAAAGGATTTCTTCAAGTTATATTCCGGAGATTGTACCTAAAACTTGTTTTATTTAATATGATATCAAATTGCATGTTGTTTCGGAAAGTCATGACCAAGCGTAAAGTAGTAGTTGCTATCAGAGTTGCCTCCCCTTAATCAGATTACTTAAAATCACATGCACAGCGGGGCGAGAGGGGGGCCACAATATGCAGTACAGTGGACTCCACTTAATATCACTCCTGTTAATATCACATTCCTCTTTATATCATGTTTTTCCCAAGCACCATTTCTCTCTATATATAATCTATGTAATTTTATTTGGTTAATATCATGTATTTTGAGGGGAATTCCTCGTAATATCATGTTTTTTTAACCAATCACATGAAATAACCGGAAAATGATGTAATTTCCATTGATTTCAGATACAACTTGTACAAAATGTTGCATAGAAAATAAAAAAATATCCCCAAAATCGATTTTTAACTGAAATAATGTTTTCTATATACTGAAACATCTTCATATGTCCACTGAATAGCTTACTTTTAGTTATAGTGATTTGAAATGCACTAGATTAGTGGAAAACATGTTTCTCTTAATGTCACATTCCTGTTAATATCATGTTTTTATCTGACAAATGCGACATGATATAAAGAGGACTGGACTGTATCAGAATATGCAGAATCAAAATGATGTAGATTGAAATTTTAACATCAATTGAAAAAGGGCTTCATTGCTTATCATAATCAATCAATGGTCAAATCTGAGGGAAGGAGAAGGTCTCCTCTGGATTTGATTTTTTATACAGATATACGTAAATGTATATTTGGTTATAAATTAATAAAGGAGAAAAAAAATAACACTATGAAATAGACAAAAAAATTAAATCCAGTTGATCACCATGCAAAAATAAGCCTAAAACGAAGTAAACCTGAGCGGTAACTAACAAGAAACTCTTGACAGAAAATTCCAAAGAATTGAAAATAATTCAGGTGGGGCCCACTTCAACAACAAACCGAAGTTAGAAGACAGTTCAAAATGGACGCGTGTTTACAAATACCGAGTTTCAACTGCTGCTGTACCGATAACCATGTAAGAACCCATCTTGAATATTGCTGATATCAGTTAATCTTAACTAAATCTACGAATATAAAAAGTTATTCGGCTTCATTTTCGCTTGAACTTTTTGCCGACAGTTACGTATATTGGGCCTTTAATATCAAACTCACTTAACTTCATTCTTTTTCTCTGAATGGAGCAAAGACTTTTGAATAAGTCCTCTCCGTACGTTTGTGTTATCAGCTGATTTTGCTGTCTCTGTCCGTGACACCATCCTCGATATCCAGGGGTTACGCTCACTTACGCTCTCTACACCCCTGGAACATGTCATTGCAAAACTGAAGGCTCCGTGTACACCACCTTCTTGATGAGACAAGCAGGCTAGTCTGACCTTTTGATGTACATTAAACGAATCTCGCAGTCACATAACGGTAAAAATGGACAGTCGGTTGTTGCACCTTTGAAAATATTTAAAGACATGTATCTTCCTGAAATCAATCAAACTGATATCTTCGTGTCATCAGTTTTGCCATGACAAATATTACAGGGGTGAAGAGAGCGTAGGTGATCGTAACCCCTGAATATCGAGGATGCCATGACCCGAATCCCATTTCTTTTATTTTTCTTTCGATGGTTCACATTTGTGCCTCTTTTTGCCTTCCATTCTCCCTGAGCAAACTCATAAAACTGTATTTAACACGTTACATTATATTTAACTACATTGTATAAAAATCACTGCTGAAGTATAGCTTATCCTTTGGTTTAGCGTAATACCCACTCTTCCCATGTAGAAAATGTACGTTATTTCTTGTTATACTGTAAAAGTGGGATTTTTCGCGATGTGGAACTTTCCGCTTATTTCGCTGCCGTTAAATCTCCGCGAATATATCCACACGCGAACATATTTAACCCCATTCAAACTCTACAGTGTATAATAGTATAACAGATACACAGTGTAATACAGCATGACTGCAGAGCGAACATTTCCAAATCGCGAACAGTTTGGATGCTGACTAAGCGAAATATTCCACTCGCGAAAATAACTTTTTTACAGTACTTGGGTATATATTTGTCTATTCGTGATAATACATTACAGCGGTTTTCATGTAACTAGAGGTCTGCACTGCCTAGAAATAAATAGATAAACTGCAGAATCGACAAATGACTGATTATTTTGTGTTATTCTTAAATGTCACTTTGTCGATAAATTATACTTTATTTTACTTAATGTTCGCCATTTTGTGAAAATCACAAAAGAGAGACACACACAACCATATCACTGAACAGAACAGAAAGATATTTCATTTATCATATTATCATGATTAAAAATAGACTCGTTACATTCACTACATCAGAATAATTTTAGTCAAACAAACAATTAGCTCATTTATTAATTTACAAAAACAAAAAACAAACAAACAAAAAACAAAAAAATATTCATATGGAACTTTGTACCGTGACTATTAATGATAAAAGGATGTATCATATTTCATAACCAGGAAATATATGCCTAATTTCATCAAACTCTATTCTATAAATTACCGCTCTTATACAAACTGGATACAAGTGTATGTCCTTATTTATCCTAGAGATCCCTACTAATTGGTGTAATTAGAGAAACCCCACACCGCTATATTCCCTCATTCTCCCCATTCTGGAACTATTTTAAAACCTTTTACACTTTTCTTTAGATTTTTTTTCGTTTCACAATCTTGTGATATCGGAATACCGTCCATGAAGATACAGGAAGAGACACTTGGTTTTTTTTTTTGACGGATTTGTAATTTTTATAAAATTGTTGCGTGCAGCGAATAAGGAACTTTTAGTAAATTGCTGATCGTTTACATCATCGGAGCATTTAGCTTAATTGAAGAGAACGACGAGAGACTACGAGTATACTTATACATGATATATAAATATATATTACTTTTTTTTTACGGAGAAAAACGACCTATTACTGGCCCAATTAAAATGCATCTCCTTTTCTTAAAGTTTCAAAAGTTTCTTCCTTTGTGACGTTAAAATTCCCCGTAAAACACAAATATAATGTTCAGGATTAATAGCTGTCTAAACTTAACAACACAAAATGTAAACATGTACTGTCAAGTTTTTTTTTACATGAATAACGCGATGTTTTTTAAAAATGCATATGCTGGGGGTATAACACGGCTTTGCAGAATTCATTAGCAACAGTGTGTTTGTAATGCTATTTTAAGTGAAAAAACATGTACGTGAATGTTGATTGGATATTCAAGCTAAAAGACTTAAGGCAGAAATTGCAACAATGCAACTACAAAGCTAAACAATGTCTAACATGTCTTCTAAATGACATGTTTAAATCATTTGGCAGTCTTTAGTTTCAGTAAAACACTCTTAAAGACCAATCGTCTATATTGAACTAGTATAACTACAATCCAATCTGCCCAAGCGACCACCTGTCTATAGCTACAGTCAAACCGGTCATAGAGACCACCTGTCTATAACTGCAGTCAAACCTGCCTTAGAGACCACCTGTCTATAACTACAGTCAAACCTGTCATAGAGACCACCTGTCTATAACTACAGTCAAACCTGCCTTAGAGACCACCTGTCTATAACTACAGTCAAACCTGCCATAGAGACCACCTGTCTATAACTACAGTCAAACCTGCCTTAGAGACCACCTGTTTATAACCACAGTTAAACCTGCCTTACAGACAACCTGTCTATAACTAGTCAAACCTGCCTTAGAGACCACCTGTTTATAACCACAGTTAAACCTGCCTTAGATACCGCCTGTCTATAACTATAGCCAAACTTGTCATAGAGACCGCTTGTCTATAACTTGGCAAAGCTGCCTTAGAGACCGCCTGTCTATAGCTAGTCAAGCCAGCCTTAGAGACCACCTGTCTATAACTACAGTCAAACCTGTCATAGAGACCGCCTGTCTATCACTACAGTCAAACCTGTCATAGAGACCGCCTGTCTATCACTACAGTCAAACCTGTCATAGAGACCGCATGTCTATAACTAGCCAAACCTTACCTTAGGGACCACCTGTCTATAACTACAGTTATACATATTAAAGACCACCTGTCTATAACTACAGTCAAACCTGTCATAGAGACCACCTGTCTATAACTACAGTCAAACCTGTCTTAGAGACCACCTGTCTATAACTACAGTCAAACCTGACTTAGAGACCACCTGTCTATAACTACAGTCACACCTGCCTTAGAGACCACCTGTCTATAACTACAGTCAAACCTGCATAAGAGACCATCTGTCTATAACTACTGTCAAACCTGACTTAGAGACCACCTGTCTATAACTACAGTCAAACCTGCATAAGAGACCATCTGTCTATAACTACAGTCAAACCTGCCTTAGAGACCACCTGTTTATACCTACAGTTAACCCTGCCTTAAAGACCACCTGTCTATAACTAGTTAAACCTGCCTTAGAGACCACCTGTTTATAACCACAGTTAAACCTGCCTTAGATACCGCCTGTCTATAACTACAGCCAAACCTGTCTTAGAGACCACCTGTCTATAACTATAGCCAAACCTGCCTTAGAGACCACCTGTCTATAACTACAGTCAAACCTGTCATAGAGACCGCCTGTCTATAACTACAGTCAAACCTGTCTCAGAGACCGCATGTCTATAACTAGCCAAACCTTACCTTAGGGACCACCTGTCTATAACTACAGTTATACATATTAAAGACCACCTGTCTATAACTACAGTCAAACCTGTCATAGAGACCACCTGTCTATAACTACAGTCAAACCTGTCTTAGAGACCACCTGTCTATAACTACAGTCAAACCTGACTTAGAGACCACCTGTCTATAACTACAGTCAAACCTGCCTTAGAGACCACCTGTCTACAACTACAGTCAAACCTGCATAAGAGACCATCTGTCTATAACTACTGTCAAACCTGACTTAGAGACCACCTGTCTATAACTACAGTCAAACCTGCATAAGAGACCATTTGTCTATAACTACAGTAAAACCTGCCTTAGAGACCACCTGTCTATAACTATAGCCAAACTTGTCATAGAGACCGCCTGTCTATAACTTGGCAAAGCTGCCTTAGAGACCGCCTGTCTATAGCTAGTCAAGCCTGCCTTAGAGACCACCTGTCTATAACTTCAGTCAAACCTGTCATAGAGACCGCCTGTCTATAAAGCAGTCAAACCTGTCTTAGAGGCCACCTGTCTATTACTACAGTCAAACCTGTCATAGAGACCACCTGTCTATAACTACTGTCAAACCTGCCTTAGAGACCACCTGTCTATAACTACAGTCAAACCTGACTTAGAGACCACCTGTCTATAACTACAGTCAAACCTGCCTTAGAGACCACCTGTCTATAACTTCAGTCAAACCTGTCATAGAGACCGCCTGTCTATAAAGCAGTCAAACCTGTCTTAGAGACCGCCTGTCTATAACTACAGTCAAACCTGTCATAGAGACCGCCTGTCTATCACTACAGTCAAACCTGTCATAGAGACCGCATGTCTATAACTAGCCAAACCTTACCTTAGGGACCACCTGTCTATAACTACAGTTATACATATTAAAGACCACCTGTCTATAACTACAGTCAAACCTGTCATAGAGACCACCTGTCTATAACTACAGTCAAACCTGTCTTAGAGACCACCTGTCTATAACTACAGTCAAACCTGACTTAGAGACCACCTGTCTATAACTACAGTCACACCTGCCTTAGAGACCACCTGTCTATAACTACAGTCAAACCTGCATAAGAGACCATCTGTCTATAACTACTGTCAAACCTGACTTAGAGACCACCTGTCTATAACTACAGTCAAACCTGCATAAGAGACCATCTGTCTATAACTACAGTCAAACCTGCCTTAGAGACCACCTGTTTATACCTACAGTTAACCCTGCCTTAAAGACCACCTGTCTATAACTAGTTAAACCTGTCTTAGAGACCATCTGTTTATAACCACAGTTAAACCTGCCTTAGATACCGCCTGTCTATAACTACAGCCAAACCTGTCTTAGAGACCACCTGTCTATAAGTATAGCCAAACCTGCCTTAGAGACCACCTGTCTATAACTACAGTCAAACCTGCCTTAGAGACCACCTGTCTATAACTATAGCCAAACTTGTCATAGAGACCGCTTGTCTATAACTTGGCAAAGCTGCCTTAGAGACCGCCTGTCTATAGCTAGTCAAGCCTGCCTTAGAGACCACCTGTCTATAACTTCAGTCAAACCTGTCATAGAGACCGCCTGTCTATAAAGCAGTCAAAACTGTCTTAGAGGCCACCTTTCTATAACTACAGTCAAACTTGCTTTAGAGACCACCTATCTATGATTAGTCAAACCTGTCATAGAGATCGCCTGTCTATCACTACAGTCAAACCTGTCATAGAGACCACCTGTCTATAACTACAGTCAAACCTGTCATAGAGACCGCCTGTCTATAACTACAGTCAAACCTGTCTCAGAGACCGCATGTCTATAACTAGCCAAACCTTACCTTAGGGACCACCTGTCTATAACTACAGTTATACATATTAAAGACCACCTGTCTATAACTACAGTCAAACCTGTCATAGAGACCACCTGTCTATAACTACAGTCAAACCTGTCTTAGAGACCACCTGTCTATAACTACAGTCAAACCTGACTTAGAGACCACCTGTCTATAACTACAGTCAAACCTGCCTTAGAGACCACCTGTCTACAACTACAGTCAAACCTGCATAAGAGACCATCTGTCTATAACTACTGTCAAACCTGACTTAGAGACCACCTGTCTATAACTACAGTCAAACCTGCATAAGAGACCATCTGTCTATAACTACAGTCAAACCTGCCTTAGAGACCACCTGTCTATAACTACAGTCAAACCTGACTTAGAGACCACCTGTCTATAACTACAGTCACACCTGCCTTAGAGACCACCTGTCTATAACTACAGTCAAACCTGCCTTAGAGACCATCTGTCTATAACTACTGTCAAACCTGACTTAGAGACCACCTGTCTATAACTACAGTCAAACCTGCATAAGAGACCATCTGTCTATAACTACAGTCAAACCTGCCTTAGAGACCACCTGTCTATAACTACAGTCAAACCTGTCATAGAGACCACCTGTCTATAACTACAGTAAAACCTGCCTTAGAGACCACCTGTCTATAACTATAGCCAAACTTGTCATAGAGACCGCCTGTCTATAACTTGGCAAAGCTGCCTTAGAGACCGCCTGTCTATAGCTAGTCAAGCCTGCCTTAGAGACCACCTGTCTATAACTTCAGTCAAACCTGTCATAGAGACCGCCTGTCTATAAAGCAGTCAAACCTGTCTTAGAGGCCACCTGTCTATTACTACAGTCAAACCTGTCATAGAGACCACCTGTCTATAACTACAGTCAAACCTGCCTTAGAGACCACCTGTCTATAACTACAGTCAAACCTGACTTAGAGACCACCTGTCTATAACTACAGTCAAACCTGCCTTAGAGACCACCTGTCTATAACTTCAGTCAAACCTGTCATAGAGACCGCCTGTCTATAAAGCAGTCAAACCTGTCTTAGAGGCCACCTGTCTATAACTACAGTCAAACTTGCTTTAGAGACCACCTATCTATGACTAGTCAAACCTGTCATAGAGATCGCCTGTCTATCACTACAGTCAACCCTGTCATAGAGACCACCTGTCTATAACTACAGTCAAACCTGTCATAGAGACCGCTGTCTATAACTACAGTCAAACCTGTCTCAGAGACCGCATGTCTATAACTAGCCAAACCTTACCTTAGAGACCACCTGTCTATAACTACAGTTATACATATTAAAGACCACCTGTCTATAACTACAGTCAAACCTGTCATAGAGACCACCTGTCTATAACTACAGTCAAACCTGTCTTAGAGACCACCTGTCTATAACTACAGTCAAACCTGACTTAGAGACCACCTGTCTATAACTACAGTCAAACCTGCATAAGAGACCATCTGTCTATAACTACTGTCAAACCTGACTTAGAGACCACCTGTCTATAACTACAGTCAAACCTGCATAAGAGACCATCTGTCTATAACTACAGTCAAACCTGCCTTAGAGACCACCTGTTTATACCTACAGTTAACCCTGCCTTAGAGACCACCTGTCTATAACTAGTCAAACCTGCCTTAGAGACCACCTGTTTATAACCA
Organism: Mimachlamys varia; assembly: GCA_947623455.1. Lineage (NCBI taxonomy): Eukaryota > Metazoa > Mollusca > Bivalvia > Pectinida > Pectinidae > Mimachlamys > Mimachlamys varia. The sequence goes on from OX392541.1 coordinate 16,163,116, forward strand.
CAGTTAAACCTGCCTTAGATACCGCCTGTCTATAACTACAGCCAAACCTGTCTTAGAGACCACCTGTCTATAACTACAGCCAAACCTGTCTTAGAGACCACCTGTCTATAACTACAGTCAAACCTGCCTTAGAGACCACCTGTCTATTACTATAGCCAAACTTGTCATAGAGACCGCCTGTCTATAACTTGGCAAAGCTGCCTTAGAGACCGCCTGTCTATAGCTAGTCAAGCCTGCCTTAGAGACCACCTGTCTATAACTTCAGTCAAACCTGTCTTAGAGGCCACCTGTCTATAACTACAGTCAAACTTGCTTTAGAGACCACCTATCTATGACTAGTCAAACCTGTCATAGAGATCGCCTGTCTATCACTACAGTCAAACCTGTCTCAGAGACCGCATGTCTATAACTAGCCAAACCTTACCTTAGGGACCACCTGTCTATAACTAGTTATACATATTAAAGACCACCTGTCTATAACTACAGTCAAACCTGTCATAGAGACCACCTGTCTATAACTACAGTCAAACCTGCCTTAGAGACCACCTGTCTATAACTACAGTCAAACCTGCATAAGAGACCATCTGTCTATAACTACAGTCAAACCTGCCTTAGAGACCACCTGTCTATACCTACAGTCAAACCTGCCTTAGATATCGCCTGTCTATAACTAGTCAAACCTGCCTTAGAGACCACCTGTTTATACCTACAGTTAACCCTGCCTTAGAGACCGCCTGTCTATAACTAGTCAAACCTGCCTTAGAGACCACCTGTTTATAACCACAGTTAAACCTGCCTTAGATATCGCCTGTCTATAACTACAGCCAAACCTGTCTTAGAGACCACCTGTCTATAACTACAGTCAAACCTGTCTTAGAGACCACCTGTCTATAACTACAGTCAAACCTGCCTTAGAGACCGCCTGTCTATAACTTGGCAAAGCTGCCTTAGAGACCGCCTGTCTATAGCTAGTCAAGCCTGCCTTAGAGACCACCTGTCTATAACTTCAGTCAAACCTGTCATATAGACCGCCTGTCTATAAAGCAGTCAAACCTGTCTTAGAGGCCACCTGTCTATAACTACAGTCAAACTTGCTTTAGAGACCACCTATCTATGACTAGTCAAACCTGTCATAGAGATCGCCTGTCTATCACTACAGTCAAACCTGTCATAGAGACCACCTGTCTATAACTACAGTCAAACCTGTCATAGAGACCACCTGTCTATAACTACAGTCAAACCTGTCATAGAGACCGCCTGTCTATAACTACAGTCAAACCTGTCTCAGAGACCGCATGTCTATAACTAGCCAAACCTTACCTTAGGGACCACCTGTCTATAACTAGTTATACATATTAAAGACCACCTGTCTATAACTACAGTCAAACCTGTCATAGAGACCACCTGTCTATAACTACAGTCAAACCTGCCTTAGAGACCACCTGTCTATAAAAACAGTCAAACCTGTCATAGAGACCGCATGTCTATAACTAGCCAAACCTTACCTTAGGGACCACCTGTCTATAACTAGTTATACATATTAAAGACCACCTGTCTATAACTACAGTCAAACCTGTCATAGAGACCACCTGTCTATAACTACAGTCAAACCTGCCTTAGAGACCACCTGTCTATAACTACAGTCAAACCTGCATAAGAGACCATCTGTCTATAACTACTGTCAAACCTGACTTAGAGACCACCTGTCTATAACTACAGTCAAACCTGCATAAGAGACCATCTGTCTATAACTACAGTCAAACCTGCCTTAGAGACCACCTGTTTATACCTACAGTTAACCCTGCCTTAGAGACCACCTGTCTATAAATAGTCAAACCTGCCTTAGAGACCACCTGTTTATAACCACAGTTAAACCTGCCTTAGATACCGCCTGTCTATAACTACAGCCAAACCTGTCTTAGAGACCACCTGTCTATAACTACAGCCAAACCTGTCATAGAGACCACCTGTCTATAACTATAGTCAAACCTGCCTTAGAGACCACCTGTCTATAACTATAGCCAAACTTGTCATAGAGACCGCCTGTCTATAACTTGGCAAAGCTGCCTTAGAGACCGCCTGTCTATAGCTAGTCAAGCCTGCCTTAGAGACCACCTGTCTATAACTTCAGTCAAACCTGTCTTAGAGGCCACCTGTCTATAACTACAGTCAAACTTGCTTTAGAGACCACCTATCTATGACTAGTCAAACCTGTCATAGAGATCGCCTGTCTATCACTACAGTCAAACCTGTCATAGAGACCGCCTGTCTATAACTACAGTCAAACCTGTCTCAGAGACCGCATGTCTATAACTAGCCAAACCTTACCTTAGGGACCACCTGTCTATAACTAGTTATACATATTAAAGACCACCTGTCTATAACTACAGTCAAACCTGTCATAGAGACCACCTGTCTATAACTACAGTCAAACCTGACTTAGAGACCACCTGTCTATAACTACAGTCAAACCTGCATAAGAGACCACCTGTCTATAACTACAGTTATACATATTAAAGACCACCTGTCTATAACTACAGTCAAACCTGTCATAGAGACCACCTGTCTATAACTACAGTCAAACCTGTCTTAGAGACCACCTGTCTATAACTACAGTCAAACCTGACTTAGAGACCACCTGTCTATAACTACTGTCAAACCTGACTTAGAGACCACCTGTCTATAACTACAGTCAAACCTGCATAAGAGACCATCTGTCTATAACTACAGTCAAACCTGCATAAGAGACCATCTGTCTATAACTACAGTCAAACCTGCCTTAGAGACCACCTGTTTATACCTACAGTTAACCCTGCCTTAGAGACCACCTGTCTATAACTAGTCAAACCTGCCTTAGAGACCACCTGTTTATAACCACAGTTAAACCTGCCTTAGATACCGCCTGTCTATAACTACAGCCAAACCTGTCTTAGAGACCACCTGTCTATAACTACAGCCAAACCTGTCTTAGAGACCACCTGTCTATAACTATAGTCAAACCTGCCTTAGAGACCACCTGTCTATAACTATAGCCAAACTTGTCATAGAGACCGCCTGTCTATAACTTGGCAAAGCTGCCTTAGAGACCGCCTGTCTATAGCTAGTCAAGCCTGCCTTAGAGACCACCTGTCTATAACTTTAGTCAAACCTGTCTTAGAGGCCACCTGTCTATAACTACAGTCAAACTTGCTTTAGAGACCACCTGTCTATAACTACAGTCAAACCTGTCATAGAGACCACCTGTCTATAACTACAGTCAAACCTGTCTTAGAGACCGCCTGTCTATAACTACAGTCAAACCTGTCTTAGAGACCGCCTATCTATAACTACAGTCAAACCTGTCTTAGAGACCGCCTGTCTATAACTACAGTCAAACCTGTCTCAGAGACCGCCTGTCTATAACTAGCCAAACCTTACCTTAGGGACCACCTGTCTTTAACTAGTTATACATATTAAAGACCACCTGTCTATAACTACAGTCAAACCTGTCATAGAGACCACCTGTCTATAACTACAGTCAAACCTGACTTAGAGACCACCTGTCTATAACTACAGTCAAACCTGCATAAGAGACCATCTGTCTATAACTACAGTCAAACCTGCCTTAGAGACCACCTGTCTATACCTACAGTTAACCGTGTCTTAGAGACCACCTGTCTATAACTAGTCAAACCTGCCTTAGAGACCACCTGTTTATAACCACAGTTAAACCTGCCTTAGATACCGCCTGTCTATAACTACAGCCAAACCTGTCTTAGAGACCACCTGTCTATAACTACAGTCAAACCTGTCTTAGAGACCACCTGTCTATAACTACAGTCAAACCTGCCTTAGAGACCACCTGTCTATAACTATAGCCAAACTTGTCATAGAAACCGCCTGTCTATAACTTGGCAAAGCTGCCTTAGAGACCGCCTGTCTATAGCTAGTCAAGCCTGCCTTAGAGACCACCTGTCTATAACTTCAGTCAAACCTGTCATAGAGACCGCCTGTCTATAAAGCAGTCAAACCTGTCTTAGAGGCCACCTGTCTATAACTACAGTCAAACTTGCTTTAGAGACCACCTATCTATGACTAGTCAAACCTGTCATAGAGACCACCTGTCTATAACTACAGCCAAACCTGTCTTAGAGACCACCTGTCTATAACTACAGCCAAACCTGTCATAGAGACCACCTGTCTAACTACAGTCAGACCTGTCTTAGAGACCGCCTGTCTATAACTACAGCCAAACTTGTCTTAGAGACCACCTGTCTATAACTACAGTCAAACCTGACTTAGAGACCACCTGTCTATAACTACTGTCAAACCTGACTTAGAGACCACCTGTCTATAACTACAGTCAAACCTGCATAAGAGACCATCTGTCTATAACTACAGTCAAACCTGCATAAGAGACCATCTGTCTATAACTACAGTCAAACCTGCCTTAGAGACCACCTGTTTATACCTACAGTTAACCCTGCCTTAGAGACCACCTGTCTATAACTAGTCAAACCTGCCTTAGAGACCACCTGTTTATAACCACAGTTAAACCTGCCTTAGATACCGCCTGTCTATAACTACAGCCAAACCTGTCTTAGAGACCACCTGTCTATAACTACAGCCAAACCTGTCTTAGAGACCACCTGTCTATAACTATAGTCAAACCTGCCTTAGAGACCACCTGTCTATAACTATAGCCAAACTTGTCATAGAGACCGCCTGTCTATAACTTGGCAAAGCTGCCTTAGAGACCGCCTGTCTATAGCTAGTCAAGCCTGCCTTAGAGACCACCTGTCTATAACTTTAGTCAAACCTGTCTTAGAGGCCACCTGTCTATAACTACAGTCAAACTTGCTTTAGAGACCACCTGTCTATAACTACAGTCAAACCTGTCATAGAGACCGCCTGTCTATAACTACAGTCAAACCTGTCTTAGAGACCGCCTGTCTATAACTACAGTCAAACCTGTCTTAGAGACCGCCTGTCTATAACTACAGTCAAACCTGTCTCAGAGACCGCCTGTCTATAACTAGCCAAACCTTACCTTAGGGACCACCTGTCTTTAACTAGTTATACATATTAAAGACCACCTGTCTATAACTACAGTCAAACCTGTCATAGAGACCACCTGTCTATAACTACAGTCAAACCTGACTTAGAGACCACCTGTCTATAACTACAGTCAAACCTGCATAAGAGACCATCTGTCTATAACTACAGTCAAACCTGCCTTAGAGACCACCTGTCTATACCTACAGTTAACCGTGTCTTAGAGACCACCTGTCTATAACTAGTCAAACCTGCCTTAGAGACCACCTGTTTATAACCACAGTTAAACCTGCCTTAGATACCGCCTGTCTATAACTACAGCCAAACCTGTCTTAGAGACCACCTGTCTATAACTACAGTCAAACCTGTCTTAGAGACCACCTGTCTATAACTACAGTCAAACCTGCCTTAGAGACCACCTGTCTATAACTATAGCCAAACTTGTCATAGAAACCGCCTGTCTATAACTTGGCAAAGCTGCCTTAGAGACCGCCTGTCTATAGCTAGTCAAGCCTGCCTTAGAGACCACCTGTCTATAACTTCAGTCAAACCTGTCATAGAGACCGCCTGTCTATAAAGCAGTCAAACCTGTCTTAGAGGCCACCTGTCTATAACTACAGTCAAACTTGCTTTAGAGACCACCTATCTATGACTAGTCAAACCTGTCATAGAGACCACCTGTCTATAACTACAGCCAAACCTGTCTTAGAGACCACCTGTCTATAACTACAGCCAAACCTGTCATAGAGACCACCTGTCTAACTACAGTCAGACCTGTCTTAGAGACCGCCTGTCTATAACTACAGCCAAACCTGCCCTCAGAGAACGCCTGTCTATAAATACAGTCAAACTTGCCTAACAGACCACCTGTCTATAACTAGTCAAACCTGCCTTAGAGACCACCTGTCTATAACTACGGTTAAACCTGCCTTAGATACCGCCTGTCTATAACTACAGTCAAACCTGCCTTATAGACCACCTGTCTATAACTACAGTCAAACCTGCCTTAGAGACCACCTGTCTATAACTTTACTGAAACCTGCCTTAGAGACCACCTGTCTATAACTACAGTCAAACCTGCATTAGAGGCCACCTGTCTTTAGCTACAGCCGAACCTGTCATAGAGACCACCTGTCGATAACTACGGTCAAACCTGCCCTAGAGACCACCTGTCTATAACTATTCAAACCTGTCAAAGAGACCACCTGTCTATGACTACAGTCAAACCTGTCTTAGAGACCACCTGTCTATGACTACAGTCAAACCTGCCATAGAGACCACCTGTCTATGACTAGTCAAACCTGTCTTAGAGACCACCTGTCGATAACTAGTCAAATCTACCTTAGAGACCACCTGTCTATGACTACAGTCAAACCTGCCATAGAGACCACCTGTCTATAACTACGGTCAAACCTGCCTTAGAGACCACCTGTCTATAACTTCATTCAAACCTGCCTGAGATACCATTTGCTTTACACATACATTATGTATAGTTATGATGTAGTCATCACGAGCATCTTTCTTCAAATTACAATCAAACCTGCGACGGGGAAATTTGAATCCTCAAAGTTGCCATTTGTAGAAATTCTTTTCAAGTCGTACTTAATAATTGTTATTCTACATGTAATAACCGCAGTTACAATGTTAATGGATTTAGAGACCAAATATCTTATAAATAGATTGATATTATTCCCCGCTCGCTCTTGTTACATGAAATATGTATATATAGTTATTGCAGGTTTACTTATGTATTTCACGTAAAATTTTGAATTTCTTTCAAATATATTTTCTCCATTGGACTCTATTCAACTGCAAATTCAGGTTTCAATTTTTCTTACAGTTACCTCCCTTTTGATTGGAGACCTAGCTTTCGGATCCTTATCCGTTCATTTCTCTTTACAACTTAATTATAAAAAATGATTTTCTTTTCATAATGACTCACCAAAGTTACAGCTATACCTGAAAGTAGTTTTTATTTTTCAATGAAAACATCCCGTATTATCAAGTTTCGTAATGACATATTCCAACATTGGCAATGAAATATAAATAAACATTATTTATGTATTTGGTTTCATTTTTATTCACAAAACAATAACTAAATTGTCTTACAGTGATAACATTACATTGTAAATGTACAAGTCAATATTTCCTGTAAATATATATATATAAAAAAAAATCTGTGCTAAGCACATGTACAGTAATTGTCAGTTTGTCGGTAGCCATTCAGCCGATCGCATTAATTACAACTAAAACATACATTTACATGTATTCTTACATTTTTATGAATTGTGAATTTTTACATCAATATGTTACATTATCTCGGTTTTCTTGGATGAAAACAAACCCAACACTTTGTAGGAAGAATAAGTCAATATATAATATCATTATCAAAATATCATTTCATTGGTTCCTCATCATGAATGGATTGAAATTAAATTTATGCTGAATGGTATACCGATACATAAAGAAATTAATTATGAAGCGTCGATGAATAAACAATATTTCCGTTTACAAAAAATCAATAACAAAAATCGATATATCGACTGGTACGAAAATAACCAAACGATGCAGAAAGTGATCAGGGGTTTAGCAGAAATGAGACTATGTGGAAATTTAATACTTATTTCTGTGGGTAAATCCATCATTTTTTTAGGAATGAATATGGTTTTGAAACAAACAAAAACACAATGATGGAATGAAATCGGTTGGACGAGGCTTCAGTGGGTAGGGCAATCGGGAGTGCGAAATGGCGGGTAAGTCGTGGGGTGGGGCGGGGCGGGCCAGAAAACATGTTTAGTCTATACATATTCCTTAGTCTGCATGTGCACGGTTTCAAACAAAATATTGTTTTTTTTTTAATAAATCATCACTGCATGTTTTAAATTGTTATCAATCAAGCAAAGCGTGCTGCGCATTCGTTCACCGCCCAGATCAACCGTAGCTTTCAGTCTGCATCCATGAATGAAATTCTTTCTCGTATTCTTACATGTATCAGCAATAAATGGGGAAAAAGTTGACGTGAATTTACAACATACAGAAATATTCTGATAAGCTGATCTTAAGCTTGTTACATAGTTTTATTAGGAATGACTAATACTTGTGATATTTTCATCCAGATAACGAAATAGTTTTCTAAATATAACTGGATGTTCTGCAAAGCAATATGAACGCTTGTTTGTCTAGCACCGCATCTGTCAGCTTGCTGAAAATAAATATATGACCATGCAAAAAAAAATGCTATCTAAAATATACAGTCCATGAACTATGTCTAAATTATCACAAAGACAACTATGGACAATAAATACAAAAAAACAATATTAAAAAAACATCATTAACAAAAAATCCAGCAAAATCCGACAAAAGTTTAAATTATGTAAGTTATCAGTTTAAGCAGTTGATCGTTTTCCTCTGTTATACTGTATTCTAGAAATATTCCAAAATTTACAAATATGCTATTCTTGAATATCTGTAAACATACCAAATTACCTTTTTTTATAAATCAAGATTATCTGAAATCTTTACATCAAAAATGATCATTAAACAAAACTTCTCAAGCTCAGATTTATAGCAGAATTTTATCAAATTTAATTGAAACATCAGTGGAGAATTTTTGATGAATCCCTTGAAATGGAAATGATTGTCCTTGGATATGCATTTCTTTTCTCCAGATATGAGATTTATGAGCTCGATAGATCTCAGTAAGTCAATATTTTACACATAAATATATAAAAAAAGATTCACAAAATAGTCTTAGCATTATATTTGTTACCGGGATATGCACGTTTGTTTGTGTTTTTATTTACTTGAAGTTACTCTATTCAAAAATAATTATTATTTACATTACACCAAAGCACATTGATATAAATGGGCGTACGGATTGAAAATCTTACATCCTCTTTAAATTGTATAAAAACTAGAAAAGTTGTACTATAACGCTTAACATTGCAAAACAAGAAACAAATAGCATGTACTCTCAAACATGCATGTAGCCATATCGAAGTCGTGATAACAGCGAGGAAACATCGAGATAAGAGTGGTTACTTATTGGACATAGCTGGGTTTACTACAAAAGAACGACTTCGACATATGCATGGCGTTCGATATTTCACTTCGTAATAACGAAGTCATCATGTTTAAGATGCAATTGCAGAGACTAGAAATGATATAGGTAAAAACTGAAATGTTTCACACATATACACTCATTTAAAGTTATATACACTGTACATTAACCTTTTTACATAAATCACAGAGATGCTATAGACATTTTTGTTGCAAAAGGAGTTTATTTCACAGCTATTTCAGTCGGCAGAACATTGGCAAAGAGTTGCTAATATATAGCCCCATCGCTTCCGACACGGTATTTATTACTTGGTTTTTTTTCTCCATATTTTGAAGAAAAATTGGAACATTCGAAGTTTCTACACTGTGTAAGGCCTGTCCCGGAATTATTTTGCTTTCGTTTTAAAATCTGTAAAAATGGGACCATCGTTAATATAGCACTAATCGTACTAGAAAAAACAGCATAAAGTGTTTTCTCAAAAATACAGTGTCTGTGGTTATATCAAAATAATGCTTATAATAAGGTATAGAAAACAGGTACAGTGTTGCCGGTAATCCATCTAACACTGGCTTGCATGGTAGGCCAATCTTACTAGTAAACAAATTTAAAAAAAAACATTCACTGTAAAAGCCATGAATATGTTCTTTTGAAAATTATGCAGAGCACTTTAAATGTTAAACTGAAATTAAAAAAGCAACCTCACATGCCTGCACGGTTACCTACCTACCCTATTTTCAGTCAAAGCATAAAAAAAGAAATGTATTTGCTGGTCTGAATTCGCACAGTTCAATTCTGATGTACAAATTCTACATTAGGCATGCTATCCATCAAAACAGCAATGGACACGTTTGCCATTTTTCAGAACTATTTTCCTTGCTGTCAAGTATCCAACCAACATCAGTTACTTTAAATTCATCTTAGTTTTATGGAAAACAAAATTTCAAGTAAATTAAGAGTTAAAACAAAATTAAAACGAATTACGAATTCTTTCTTCAAGGGAAATTATATATAATTATATTGATCAAAACTCTTCATGTTAATTTTGATCAAATCAAAGTTCAAATGGCAATTCTCGAACAATTGCACTATATCACAACTCTGTCAGAACACAAAGGTCAAAGTTTATTTCCGTATTGGGAAAGTGACGTCAATTTCCTTATCGACAGGTAAAAAAGCTTGACAGATCTTTTCCACGAGTTTCATCAACATCACAAAATGCTTTAAAACGAGTCAAAATTACAAGTCGTATCAACGCGTACACGACCGTATATTCTAACAACCCTCGTAAGATTCCATGATGTCACATTTTCTGCACTGCGCAAAACCGACGCAAGGTCATTATTGATTATTTTCTGGAATAATGCCAATGTGTCCAATGCCTGCGATCGGTAACTATGGCAACCTCATGATCGACGGGGATGTCGATTTCTTATTAGCAAAGAGTTACACATGTCCTTTTTAGGACAGGAACCGGAAGTGGTTCACCGAGTTTCCTTCTCCTCCGACAATAAACTCATTGTGAACGTATTGCTGTCACTTGAATCCGAAATAAAACCGACTTTACTTAGTGTGACAAACACTTCCTGTCCTGCGCGCATGTGCACCCATTTAGCCTGCACGATATCGCTTCGAATTGCATTTACAGGAATTCCATTTGTTGAGCAAGTACTTTTCTGGGCGTCTTTTAACTGAACACAATGATGAAAATGTAGTTCTTTTTTTTCGGGATCTAAGTTGTCATCGCGAGTGTCGAATTTGAGAGTCGATGTGTAGGTATAGTAACCGTCAACCGGTACCCGGAAGGAACCGTTGTTGTACGTGATTCCTTGGTGGATGTGTTTACCATGGGGCGCCCTCCACAGTACCACGTGACCTTTACCTATAACAAACAGATGAGAGTAACATAGCTGTCCCGCTGTTCAACAAAAACATTTTTTTTCTGTTTTTCTAGTAAAATTCCGCGTTTGAGAATTCGTTTTGTGTCTTAGGTGTCCAATAGCGTGTCTCTACTGCGTAATGGCTTGCTGATTGGTTTTCGAAATGTGTGTCCTCTTTACGTGTTATTAAATCAGTAAGTGTTAACTGTTTATATTTATAAGTGTCTTCGATGCTCAATGTTGTATTCACGTGTTGGGTGTCCTTTGTGTTCAGTGTTTTGTGACCTTGATGTTAATCTTTTGTGACCTTGGGAATCAGTGTTTGTGTCGTTGGTATTCAGTGTTTGTGTCTTTTTTGTTCAGTGTTTGTGTCTTTTTTGTTCCGTGTTTGTGTCTTTGGAGTTCGGTTTGTGTCTTTGGAGTTCAGTGTTTGTGACCTTGGTGTTCAGTGTTTGTGACCTTGGTGTTGCGTGTTTGTGTCGTTGATGTTCAGTGCTTTTTCCATAAGTGTTCAGTGTCTTGTGTAACTTTGTATTTTGTTTTGCTGTCTTGTTGGTGCACTCAACGTGTGTACATGGAGATGAATCACATTGTTTGATACTGTATTTTAATATCTTTGATTTTAAAAATAAAAATAAGATGAGAAAAATAGGGAAAAAAGTCATAAAAACCAGAAATGTAGAAATTATGGTATTAAAACAGAACATTGACAGATGATGGCTCAATAAGAAAATCACAAACTAAGGTTAAATATTCCTGTTAACTGTCACTGGGACAATTTATCGAAAATTAATCTAAGCCCCTAAAAGTGTAAAATTACTCTAAACACCATAGTTTAGGTCCAAAACTATCTAATATATCCGCAGATCCTGTGTTTAATATACGCCTAAGTTGGGGTTCATCTCTACTCACCGTTTTGTGCATAATTTTCGTCCACAACCATCCGAATCGCCACTACTGGTTTGTTTGGGTCCTTCGATGGCGTAATGTCAGTGTTTATCTGTTAAAATACGACCAAAATACAATTAAGTAATCGGTTCGTATATAAGTTTATATTTGTTTCCAGTTTCCCCTTCTTGGGCCTCTGTCCCCAATGCACAGGACACCTCGAAGCCTCGCTTCAGATATCATTCTGAGTAATGGAAAACCCGGACATATCTTTTCATAAAACAGGTCAAAAGGTAGTTTCATATCCTATGGTTATGATATCGATATCAGTGCTAACAAAATAAAAATAAGCAAACAGTTTTATTATTAACAAACAAATATTGACAAAATAAATCGCTATTCCAACGTATGAGAAATGTAGACAACTGTTGACCCGTTTTTTTTTTACTAAATAAATACACTGTATTACCTCGGCCTAATACCACTTGTAATACACGTCCCTGCTTGTAATGATGAAATAAAAGTAATCATACTCGCGGAGGCATCGTTAATCGAGTTCTGGACTTTTTTCATATTTCAAAATCACAAACGTACGGTCATCAAACTAATCAATAAATTCAAAACGAACGCGTATTTGAACGTTATTTCATTCGTGTCATGGATATTTACAAAGACATAATATTTACTTTTAATTGAAAACTGTATTATGACATTGACATAAAAATCACCTTCAAAAAATAAACGACAAACTGAGAAATCTTATAAAGCTTATTGTAAGATGACAATACTTGAAAAGGGGGACAGTTGGCGCACCGCCAATCCCAGTGTTAGAACGAGGGAGTGGACGACTTATGAATGAAATTCCTTACTACTACGGAAAAACCACACGCCATATCAATTATACAGAAAATCAATCAATATATTGAATGGTCTTTATAGTGAAAAGATCCTCATTTGAGTGAACTCACAGGTCATGGAGGTGTTAATAGGCCCCTATTACAGAATACTCGAGATACAAACTACCGCAAACCATATCCGGCTCGTCCGAACCAGAGACGTATACAACACAGAGATTTGTGTTATATACGTCTCGGTCCGACCTGAATCCAGATTGTATTCGGCAGACGTACATGTGTCGTCTGCTTTTTCATAGGTCAAAATCGATCGTTTACAAGTCGGTAACTGGATAAAGATTGATTGAATTGATTATGTCCACGTGACATCTCGACATATGAAACTTTAAAGTACATTTCGGACATCTAAGGTCAGTGTAATGTCCGAAAATACGACCAGTGTACGTATATACCAAGCGTCGGTGTTTAATATAGATGATACCCTATCGCCTTGTAAAGTATACACACCGCCCCAGATACAACAGCACATGTTTTATTTATCCAAGTTAACGCCGTGGGTGGGGCCCACTAAAGGTTCCACGGTAAAATTAACTGTATAATAGGGAGAAAGAAAGGATAAAAAGCGTGCTTAAATTTATGCATCGTCTCGTATGTTTCACCCACGCGAATGGTGAAAGATAAAGACTACAATCCCCCCCCCCCCCCCCGAGTAAACCGGAACTAGACGTGGTGTCAACTTCGAAACCTATACACGAATTTCATTATGCATAACAATTAAAAAATCTATTAGATTCCATAATAAACATGTGATTCATGTTATAGCTATGGGTTATTTTACCCGATATTGGGTCAGCTTTACAAGTGAGTAAGTTAAACATATTTTATATAGGCGCCCACGCTGTCAAGTTGACAATGCTCCAGTTTTATACTCCGTTATAAATCATTCAGAGCGCGAGAAGCATGCCTTGTTTCTACAACAAATATCAGACCGTGCTGAAGGTGTAATTAATCACGGACATGATGTCTCGTTACATCTTCTAGCGGCGGATTTTAGTGACAACTCGATCATGACATAATGGCTTCAAAAGAATCAAATGGCAATAAAACATGATTTTGTGCCCCTCTCCTCACAAGAAACGTCATGGGCTGTAATTCAGTGGCCCACATCCAACCTTTCACTGCAGGTCATATACGATTTCAAATCACAGGGGTATGTATAAACGTATGTGATAACATTAGCAATCAATACCTATATACAGAAAAAAATATATAGGTATTTAAGTCGATACATGCCCCTGTGTTCAAATCGTATATTTATTGTAAATTCGACTGACATACGCATTGATCCAAAGGCACTAGCTTCGCGTATCCGTCAATATATTGATAGGAATTCGATAGACCAGGCGAGTCGTCTGTGATTGGTCCCCTGACATTGGGAGATCAAATTATGCAAATAAATCGGAACTCATTGTCAAGGGGAACCGTTTTCATACCAAAGACATTTTGTTCATGAAAAAAAAAACAGTTGTAAAAAAACTTACTTGAGGTTTGGGTGTTGTAACAAAATCAACATGAAGTGGCTTTGTGGCAATGTCAACATTATTCTTGTCATCATTATCATCATCAGAATCTAAATGTTTTGCTAAATAAACCGCTCCAAATATCACAAGGAAAAGTAGCACGCACATAATGAATATAATCAACGCTATTTTACGTTTCGACTGGTACCACACGAAAGTCTTTCTCCCTTTTCGTCGTTTGGCCTCGCCTTGTCCATCAGGGGAATCTAAAAATTGTTTTTGTTCCTGTAAATAATTATCTTGTTCAATGTCCATGGTATGCATATTTGATGAAACGAGTTTTGGATCGTCATAACTGTCATAGCCACTCGACTGTGGAATGCTGACGGTCAGTGCGGATCCTTTCCGGACTCTGTCCAGTCTATTTTGCTCGGAGTTCTTTTCGTCGGTGGTTCCAGATTCGTCATCTTCATCAATTCGGACCGGCTTGTGAAAACTATCTTGGAATGAAGATGGAAAGGAGAACCCATCGGGTCCTATACCAGGGTTCGGCCAGCTTGGCGTAGGCATCGCTGTCGGTTTTGTAAATAAATTGTAGTTTTGAGAGAGGGCTCTATTTAGTATCTACCACGTACAGGTAAAATACATGTATATACAACCAGGCCGGTCACATGTTTACGTGCGGCGTATACATATGGCCTAGTGATAGGCTGTTCGCTATATATTATACAGATGTTCGTCTATAAAGTCTGATTCGGTCCACCTGTGATCCCAGAATACACAAGCATGTAGGCTATCCTTTCCAACATGAACAACTAGTTGACACAGATCACATAACTTGTTATATAAGAGTTATGTGTTCCCAAACACTTACACACGTACAACTGCCGGCTCGTGTTGGGTTTTGACAGTAGTAATTCTGGAAGGACAGCGATGGGCTGACGTCATTCTTGTTCCGGTCGCTATCGGGGTTTCCCGATGACATAAGGGGCCTCCGACAGGGACAATATATGAAAATACAAATAAAAATATCTTTGTATTTGTAACATTACTGACAACAAAAAGGAGTACTTAAGATGTGGATTATTTTGACAAGAAAAGCATTAGGCCTATAACATTGTATCCATATAATATATCTCAAAAAAATTAAAGTTAAATTTCGATGGAATTTTATTATAAACACTTATGTTTATCATAACATAAAGTACACGTATACTTTACGATCGCTCGAGTACTAGCTATTTTTTTGGGAAAATATTTATACATTTATTTATGGAAATGGAAAAATTAAACCGTATTAACGTTCGTGCTATCTCAGCACAAATGCACTGCCTTATATGTCAATTGGACAACAAAATGACGGTAAAATGTATTCAAGGAATTCAAATAATGTTCCTAAATCGTGTTAAAATATACTTGATAAAATATCATCAATAGTCTTGCTAAAGTTATGAAGTAGATGGACAGCGATATCGATTGGACATTAAATCCTTAAGTTATGTAATTATCTCCCTTTGGCTGTTCATAACGCACGAGTTCTATATATGGATAAAAATACTTATTTTACCGATGGCTGCCAATGCATGACAATTCATAACACGTTCGTTATGTACTTGACAGAATTGTAAAACCAGTATAACATGTTCATTTAAGTGTAACATATATTCGCCCACGTAATATTTAACTATTTATTTCAAATTTTAAATGAAATTTATTAGATTTTGTTTTTCAATGGATATTTTTTTTTTATTTTACATGGATTTGCTTATGCTTTGTATAATTTCCCATGGCCGATTTCAAGAGATATTGCGCATTACAGTCATACAATTTTGTCAGTGGTATGATAAGTTTAGGGTGGTCGGGTGGTGCAGTGGATAGTGCACTTGCCTTTCACCAAGGCGTCCGGGGTTCGATTCCCCGATCGGACGTGAAAAGGTATAGGGTCACCTACCCGACCACGTGGGTTTTCTCCCAAAAGAACATCCGGGCCAACAAGAGTAATTAATATAAGTTCGATAACTTGTTTCATAATTGTTGTACAATAAATAAAGATTATATATTATATATAAGTAAAAATAAGGAACAAAACGGCTTCACACATTTATTACAGTATATTTATTCGTCTATCGAAAATCAAGCCTAATAACTTTTCATATTTATAGATTTAGTTAAGATTAGCTGATATCAGCAATATCCAAGAAAAATACCTTCGCGGTTACCGGTACAGCAGCAGTTGAAACACGCTATTTGTAAACACGCGTCCATTTCGAACCGTCTTCTACCTTCGATTTGTTGTTGAAGTGGGCCCCACCTGAATTATTTTCAATTCTTTGGATTTTTTTGTCAAGAGTTTCTTGTTAGTTACTGCTCAGGTTTACTTCGTTTTAGGCTTATTTTTGCATGATTATCAACTGGATTTTTTTCCAGAATTTTTCAGAATCATAAAAATTTCCCTGAAGTTACGTATATTGGGCCTTTAAAGAACTAACATTTTTTTCAGTAGTGTATTGAAATTCAAGAAAATTCATTGAAAAACATAAAAATTCATTAAAAAAAATGTCAATTTAAATGAATGAACTTTATTATAGTAAAAATAATACGTACCGGAATATAAATTGCACTACTCTGTACCTGAAGTTAATCGTTCCATATATGGATCCTTCATTTATTTTTTTACTAATCTTAAACTGGAGTAGCCGCAGCAAGTCAATATCGAATTACACGACGTTTTTCTAAATTATCATAGGTTTTTACATAATGACGTGCAGTATACATACGTTATATGATATCGATATATAGGTTTACTTATTCACCCCCAAAATACCATAATGAACTTAACCAACTTTTGAACTGGAAGAGTTCAAATGTGTCTTCAGGGATGAATGAGTTGAAGTTAAAGGCCCAATATACGTAACTTTCGGCAAAACTTGAAGCGAAAATTGAGCCTAATCACTTCTTATATTTGTAGATTTAATGAAGATTAACTGATATCAGCAATATTCAAGATGAATTCTTACGCGGTTACCGGTACAGCAGCCGTTGAAACAGGGTATTTGTAAACACGCGTCCATTTCGAACTATCTTCTACCTTCGGCTTGTTGTTGAAGTGGGCCCCACCTGAATTGTTTTCATTTCTTTGGATATTTTTGTCAAGAGTTTCTTGTTAGTGACCGCTCAGGTTTACTTCGTTTAAGGCTTATTTTTGCATGGTTATCAACTGGATTTTATTTCATAATTTTTCAGAATCCCAAAAATTTTCCTGAAGTTACGTATATTGGGCCTTTAACCTGTACATTGTGTAGGTACAGCTCTGACAATGACATCTGTTGTCCTACATCATCATTGATTGATCTGTATTCAGATATGGAAGTATCTGTATGTGATACGCGAAATTCAACTCTTCGACAAAAGTTGTTAATTGAACAATATGTGAACCTTAAAAGCAATATCGACCTAAGAGATATCAAAGTTGAGGTTGATATAGCCCGAATTTCCTCTGGTCCCGACACCATATCTGGTTCTGTCAAATAGCCAGAGAAAAACTCTGGCTATATTGACCTCAACTTTGATATATCTTTCTGTTGTTTATATACCTACATTGATCAACACAAAAATGTTGACGAAAAGTGTTTTTGCCCGAATTCGTCTCGGTTATTATCGCTATTTAAGGTCTGTATGTATAGCCACAGATTCACCCCAAGAAAAACCTCATAACAGACGATTTTTAATGCAACATTTCTTCTGGTTTTCCTTGATTCTAATTGGCTTATCCTTGGTCTCAGGTTCGCTGTTAAGTCCATGTTTCTATTTTCGTCTTACAAATGACATTGTATAAACCTCGTGTTTCTAAATTTCCGCTGGTCAGATATAAGAAATTTAATGGTAATATTTTAGTCATCTTAACACTTACATCATATTAAGAAAACATAAAGTTTTTCTCTCGGTTAATACGGTGATACATGTATATAAACCTGCTAGAGTAATATCAACCTCGGACCGCGTCCTCGGTTGATAATAAGTTTACCAGGTTCATATAAAACCATATCGACCTCAACAAAAGTCCGTAATTGATAAATCTGCTTATTTTAAGTCATAAAAACCCCCAAGTCATCATATAACGTTAAAAAGTACTTCTTGTATATCGTAACACATATAAACTAAAATACTCTTTCTCTTTTATAATTAAATCTTTGCTGGTTGACGGTATGCAAGCATGCCTGTCACATACATACATTGGACTGTTATATTACTACAGGAAGGAAACATATTTGGATAAACCATAAAATTAACATTCTTAACTAAATTCAGCATTTTAAAAAATATTTAACCGTATGAACTTTACGAATTATATCACAACGAACAATTAATTATTTTATTCATGTTGTTAAAAAAAACTTCGCCCCGGGACATAAAGTGTGCATGTTTACATATATAAACATTCCGCTGCATAATCGCATGTGTCTACTCAGCATTAGCTTAATTTATTGAAGTAGAAATGAACTTATATCGTGTGGGTCAACTGACGCAAAGATGTTCCACCAACACACGGCGGGAAATCCCAAAATAAAATTAAACGGATCTGGTAGATTAACATTGATGCAATTATAAATCAAGCTCTAAACTATTCAAACTTGTCTTCCACTTTGAGAGACCAAATTATATGTTAATAAACTGCAGGCGTCAATGCTCTAGAAACAAGGTCATGATTAATACAAATAGCTTCCCGTGATGACGCCCGATCTCGACTTTCTTCATGGCAGGAGGATGAAATGTGTTTAAAGACCCAATATACGTAACTTTTGGATTTTTAGACTTATTTTTGCATGGTTATTAATTGGATTGTTTCATAATTTTTCAAAATCACGAATAATACGTATGTTGGGCATTTTAAAAACTAAGACACGGCAGAATTCAAATAATTGGACTGAAAACCCGAGATTATGATTTGTTTCCAGAATGCAGTTATGTATAAAACAATGCCAACACGACGACTTTATTAAAACGCTCAAACGACTTGTTTCCTGTGCTTGTGTTATAGTATTTCATGACAACTTGCTTGGAACCCGAGAAACAAAAATTGCAAAAGGGCATTACCAACTTTAATCAAGAACATCTTGTTCTAATCTGCATAATCTTTCCTATCCACTTCTTCTTTAGAACCGAGAGTTCTCGAGTTATCATTTTACCAGACTCTAATGGCATGGAGTAGAGAAATTATAATGGCGTAGCGTATAGAGCAACTCTTATTGCATGGCGTAGATAATTTCTGACATATAGCGTAGATCAAATCTAATGGCATGGCGTAAAGAAATGCCATTGACATATTTTCATGCCCAAAATTGTCTGATACATTTAGATGGCCTCTCTTTTATCCTGGTGACTAACTTAATATGTACATGTATTATTGGTGTGTAGATATTGCAGTATTTCGAAAAATAAAAAACAAATAAATATCTTTTAAGACAATTTGGTTTTATTATAAAACCCAAACAAACATGAGTAAAGTTACTCATTCAGCCTTCAAAATTAATTTTGTAGATTTAGAAAATGAGATTCGTTCTTTTTTTATACAAAAAGTCTTTCCTTTTTAAAACGTAGCATGGCTCTCTTTTCGTCTTTTCAGCTTTGGCGATGATCGTTATTTCATACCAGCTGTAGTCTTCTTCGGTTTGCCATTGTACTACCCGGATGTTGGATGAACTTAGTTGCTCAAGTTTCCGACCAGTTTTCGAAGAATCTTTCGTGGTCTGAATTTCCTTGGTTTCCCCTTCTGTCCAAGAGAAGCGTGTCCGTTCCGGTCCGACCCCAAGCTGTACTGGGCGGACGTTCCTCCGTCTGGTCCGAGGCTCTTCAACTGATTACAGAACGGTTCATAAAATACTCCACTTGTTGAGGTCTGTCCATCCCAGTTGTCCACCACAGTCGTCAGAAAGTTCAAATTAGTTTGTTCGAATCCCCTCCTAGCTCTGAAGAGCTCCAC
This sequence comes from Mimachlamys varia, assembly GCA_947623455.1. Taxonomy (NCBI): domain Eukaryota; kingdom Metazoa; phylum Mollusca; class Bivalvia; order Pectinida; family Pectinidae; genus Mimachlamys; species Mimachlamys varia. The sequence continues at coordinate 16,183,329 of OX392541.1, forward strand.
TGGACATTTCTGTCGACCCAATCCGTCAACGTCGTGAGGAACGAAGAGTGGCGCCACCTTACAGACTGAAATCTTCTTGAAAATGTTTCCCGACATCCTGTGAGAGTATTTACACGAGAGGAAAAAAGGCGTGTGCAGAAGTCTGTGTCGCTGTATCGAAGGTAAGTATTGATGACGACACAATGATGGTGACGTCACAATCAGAACCTGGCGAGGAATAACTATCACGTGATACAACGTAAATATATTTCCGGTCAAATGTAACCAACTATAAGCTGAGTTTTTTGGTTCATGCAGGATAGGGCTAAACCAAATAGTATTGACCCTTTTTCAAAGTCAATGTAAAGCCTTAAATGACCCCCCCCCCCCCCCCTTAAAAAACCCATGTACAAGGGCTTGGTTTTACTGCTAGACTCCAATTTGTCATCTTTGGGGGTTATTAGCTTATCGAAACTAGTCTTGGATACGTGAAAGAAACAAATCTCTCTCACCATATCAAACCAAATTGCTTTTTCAGGATCACGGCCTTGTCGGTAGTAAGGCCTAAGAGATTAATAAACCTTTTTGAATCATTTTGAATTTAAAGTAAATAAATCATTTTGTTTTTGTAGATTTAACCTTGTTGCTATATCCTATTACACTATGTATTATGACCACTTGTTATGATGACCGAATACAATTTTATTTTCTAAAACTATTTGCATTATTATCAATGAATTTCCACATGAAACAGATGAGCCGTATAGGCCCCATCTTCCTCTTGTGTAATGACAATGAAAATGATAGATTCGTGTGAAGTAGCTATATTTATAACAATGTAATGTATTGGAGTGTTAGTTAATCGATTAGGAACTTCCCCGTAACATTACCTTATCTATCAAGGCCCGGATAGGGCACGAGTCAAAAAATTGTCTTCTTTCGTCATTTGTGTTTCCGTGTTATTTATATCGTATACATGTATATCGCAACATACCTGGGAAGATCGCCACATAAATATAACGCGCGGAAGTCGGTCTGTGTTGGTTGGTTTTTACGTAAATAATGCACACTGCTATCATATTGTCTTATACCTGTATATACATGTACGTTTGACGTATGTGTGTGGAATAGTGTTGATTTCTATCTCAAGTTAAAAGGGGGAAGTCACAATGATCGGTTATTCCGTTGTCTTGTGATTTATGAAATCATTTAAGTATTTATTAGTCTAAATTTGATCCTTTATTGTTATCGATTTTTTCCTGATTCATTCCATGAATTCTTTTTGTTTTTGCTGTAAGGAATATCATCGACAAAATCCAAAAGAATCGGACACAATTTCCGTATAACCACAGTTGCTTGAGTTTCTGTCAGTAAATAATAAATATATATGTGTGAAATAAGCCTCCCAGTACAGTAATGCCATTACATTCTGTAATGGATCGCGGCTCCATATATAAACTTTTTTTTATATACTGACAGAAACTCAAGCAACTGTGGTATAGCAGAAAAAAAAACATGACACATAACATAGCCATGGTATATATCACGACAGAGGCCTGGATATCATTTATAAAGGTACATTTAAACATTCAGCTATTTGCTTCGGTCAGCGAAAAAAATATATTCGAGTGAATACAAGTTTTCAAGTACAATATTGACCATTTAATACCATGTAAATTCAATGTCCAGATTTATAAAATTTACATTGACAATTGAAATATCAAATGAAAATTTGCGGGATTTAAAGTGACAAGTGGCAACATTTAAAAACAAGTTTAATACAAAATTGGGTAATATTGTTTTCCTGAACATCTAGTCTAGAGCTCATGAAATGATAAAAAATTACATGAATGTCCCAATTTTACTCATATTTTTGAAATCAGTATTACAGGATCCGCATTATCAAGTCATTTGTTCATTGTTTAAAGGATATACCTCAAAGATTTTGTTACCAAATGTACATATAAACTGATTTATAAGAAAAAATGGTAACAGATACCTTATCGGGGGTCAAAAATGAGGTCACTCAAAAGAGAAGTTGTTCACATTATTCGTCAATAAGATTTCTATTTTGAAATAGTTTAAAATCACCTCTATAAGTACATGTACATATACTTTTGATACAGCACGGCATATGTCAGTTTCTATGCTCAAAAAAGTACTTTTCTAGAAAGGATGAAGAAATCTTGGAATGTACGTGTTTAAGTAATAATGAAAAAGTTGTAACTCCTTTGAAACAGATACACGGACCCAATAATAAGGGAAAGAGTGAATATTTGATAGGCAAACCTTTAAAGGCCCAATATATGTAACTTTCGACAAAACTTGAAGCGAAAATCAAGCCAAATAACTTATTATATTGATAGATTTAGTTAAGATTAACTGCGCGGTGACCGGTACAGCAGCAGTTGAAACTCGGTATTTGTAAACACGCGTCCATTTCGAACTGTCTTATACCTTCGGCTTGTTATTGAAATGGGCCCCACCTGAATTGTTTTCAATTCTTTGGATTTTTTTTGTCAAGAGTTTCTTGTTAGTTACCGCACAGGTTTACTTCGTTTTAGGCTTATTTTTGCATGGTTATCAACTGTTGTTTTTTTTCACAATTTTTCAGAATCCCGAAAGTTTCCTGAAGTTACGTATATTGGGCCTGTAAAAAATCATAGTTTATTCCTCAATTATGAATGGAAATTGTATGCGACGGGGTGATTGGTTCACAATTCTATACGTAATATGAAACAACATTCAATGATGTACAAACATGACGTAATAAATATATATATTTAAGCAGATGCTATTTCACAATCTGAAGTTATGAAAATTACATAACAAAATAACCCAATAGAAAGAGAGGATGAAGCCACTAAACAGCATCACTTTTATAAGTGTATCATTGAAAATTTGCATAAGTACCGGTGATTTCTAAACTGCAAATTGTCACGTACGTTCGTACATAACGTCACTACTTGTACTATGGTACTTCCGACAACACAGGGAAAACTATGTCCAGGGTTTTTTTTGTAACAAAAATGTCAATACACAGAAAACATACATGAACATACTGATATTTTAAATCTAGTAAAAAACAAATTTGTCAAGACCACTTCCTTGCGTCACCGTCATAAAGTGAAAACCATGCAAGCTTACTTCCGATCGCAATGCGTCATTTAATTTCGGAGCTCTTTTGAATGGGAGTTAAGTTATTGATACCGACAAAATGAACGATGAGTGTTTCAAGGACTGGATGTTAATTCTTAGCATACTCCACATGTCGAAAATCACAAATTTTCTAAAAACCCATCTCTACTTTCATTTTCGGAAGTGAATCGTCAATGAGAAATACACCGTTCAGTGATTTTAAAAAGCTGTGGTTAGGGCCACAGTAATTGCTGAAACCAAACACCGACACGTTGTGGGGCTCGTAAACGTAAAATAAATGTATGTTTAACAGTTATCTATGGTGTTTATTGTTAAACATCTACCTTTCATAAACATTTTTTTTTGTTCACTACCAGTTGGGGCCTACATTAATTGTTAAGTTAACTTTGAGAGTTAAAAGTCTTTATAATGATACCGTTATAACTTATGATCAGTTCATGATTTGTTAGATTTGCCCCAGACTTTAAATCTAATTTTGAATAAAACAAAGTGATATACCTTCGTGACGCGTCTTTTTAAAATAGTTGACATCCAGATATTCATGTATGTATATACATATGGAGCTTTATCAAATTTTGATTCAATGTTCGTTGATTTCAAAAAAAATCTTCATATATCAGGAACACGCATACGGCGTGGTATTAAAACATATGGAGTCTGAACCGAACATATTAAGCCAGAAACTTGTGTTAAACAGCAAGGGCCCGCCATGTTACCATGTTCGATTGTATTCTTGATTCGTGATACGCACCATAAACATGCATGTTGCAGTAATGGCCGCGCTAGGGTCGGTGTAGACAGTTTTTGCTCTAGATTATTTTATTTTTAAGATTTTCTTTTTAGAACAGAGGCTGATTGGGTAAAAGAGGTAGCTAGTGGTGTAGTGTTCATGTGGATGTAGGGTGTGGGGTGAGGGTGTGGGGCTGAGGGGGTGGTTAGGTTAGTATATAGCTTACAGTACAAAGACGAAGAGGGACTGGGCTTGTTTGTTTTCTTTTTGTTTTGCGTCCTATTAAAAGCGAGGGTCATTTCAGGACGTGCCAGGTTTTTTGGGTGGAGGAAAGCCGGAGTATCAGGAGAAAAACCAACCGACCTACAGTCACTGGCAATTGACCCACTCGCAACCCAGAGGTAGAGAGCTAGTGGTAGAATGTCGGGATACCTAACACTCGGTCACCACAGCTCTGTCCGATTTGATGCAAATGATTTGGTACAATTTATGAATATATGGATTAATTTCTATAATCAAACAGTGTAAATTTAAGTGGATTCAAACACAGGGATTTGAGAAATTGTTACAGCTAGTTTTCGACCTAAACCAAGGTGTTGTGACCAATGAGGGGGCATTTTTATCGAAAATTAAACTAAACCTTCCAACCTCCCAAAAGTGTAAAACTACTCTAAATACCCTGGTTTAAGTCCAAATCTAGATGCAACAAATTCTCAGGTCCCTGTGGATTCAAAGACAGACACTCTGATGGAAGCAAGTCGAACTATTAATTTGTAAACTGATTTGACTTGTACTTGAAACTAAATTGACAAGAAAGAGATAAATGCATTTCAATGATAAAAATAGTTACATTGGTCTAGTTTTTTTTAAAACTTGTATAATATTTAGTTTTTCTGTTGACAGTCTTAGGTACATGTATACTATACCTGGGTTGGCCTGTATGCATAATGCTGGTTAAAAATACACATACACCAGTAAAATACTAAAAATACTACTCATTGTTGTACAAAGGGGGGTTGTAAAAGGGGGTTGTGGTTTTTGGACATTCCGATCATACTCCCATAAAAATAGTTTTTAATGTCGGCACGGAGGACAACTAATCAAGTCGAAGGTCACAGTTAGATACCCATTAATGACGAGATCGACAGACCACAGGAATTTCCATTGAAAACTAGTTTCTGTTTCGTTCTGAGTCAGTCGAGGGCTATGTCACACATACATACGTAACAATCTTGGCCACACACAGGAAAGCTTGAGACACGGTGCATCTCTCTATGTGCCCCCGGTAAGTGGTCACCACACGATTACGGTCGGCCCGGGGGTGGGAGGGGTCGCAATAACAATACTGTTTCGTGTGTGTACATAAAACCTCGTTCAACAGCCCTCTCACGATATTTGCACTCAACTGTACGCGTAACCCCATCTTTACTTTAATTTGGCTCCTTGTAAGTTTAAACGTTCCTGATATGTGTTTTATTGTGCAGAAAGCCAGGTTATTTAACAACGATATATTTTTTATGGCATACAGGGTTGTAAAGAGGCAATGCCATGCAAGGGTAAATATTTAACATACACACAATATGTAGACTGGATCCCGTCTCTAAAATAGTATACGGCAGATATTGAAAAAAATAGAGGTCACTATATTAAGCACTTTTCTTCGTCCGATTACGAAATGGCGCCGTTCCAAGTAAGGAGAATACTGGAGGGAGAGGGGGTGGGGATGTGTGTGTCAAACAAACTGGTTGATTTAGAAAAAGTGTAAAATATCATCTTTGATTTTGTTGCCTTATAAGTTTGAGTTTTAGGGAATTTCTCTTTAGCTCAGCGGTAGAAAATCGGGCTGGAGAGCCAAAGGTCGCGGGTTCGAGTCCCAGTTTGTCCATCGTTCTGTTATCGATTTTACACAGGTTCAAGATCATAGGTGTTTACAAGTCGGAATAGTATGTACCTCCCCAAATGAAAAATAAATATATGTACACATCTTTAAAGGTATTTTATTATTCATTATATATTCATATGTTCAATTCAACTTCAAAAACAATTTCGTATCAATTCAACATGCAGTTCACATGTACAATATCAATTCATTGTTACATGTATAATGAAAGATTTTTTAATCTTTTTAATGCAAAAGTTCTCTTCTCTTTTCAAATCATCATCAACCTGGAACCTGCGTCCATTCTTCCATTGTTTCTCGTTGTCAGTGAACTACCAGGATTCAGCGTGAACTTTGTTACCCCGGCGGTTTCCGACAAGTTTGCGAAGAATCTTTCGTGGTCTGAATTTCCTTTGTTTCCCCTTCTGTCCAAGAGAAGCGTGTCCGTTTCGGTCCGATCCCAGGCTGTACTGGGCGGACGTTCCTCCGTCTGGTCCGATGCTCTTCAACTGATTACAAAACGGTTCGTAAAATACTCCATTTGCTGAGGTCTGTCCATCCCAGTTGTCTGCCACTGTAGTCAGAAAGTTTAAGTTAGTTTGTTCGAATCCCCTCCTGGCTCTGAAGAGCTCCACTGGACATTTCTGTCGGCCCAATCCGTCAACGTCGTGAGGAACGAAGAGTGGCACCACCTTACAGACTGAAATCTTCTTGAAAATGTTTCCCGACATTCTGTAATAGTATTTACACGAAAAATTGCTCAATTTCAGACAGAGAAAAAAAGCGTGTGTGAAAATCTGTTCTTGCTGTAACCAAGATAAGTAAGTATGACGTAACAGTTAATGTGACGTCACAATATATGGGAATACGATCACGTGATGATTATATGCTTGCTAAGTCTGTTAACTAAACATCTGTGTTGTGTTTACGGGGAAAATGTAAGCGCCTGAAAAGATTCATCCTCGATATCCAGAGGTTACGATCACCTACGCTCTCTTCACCCCTGGATATTGAAGAGATTCATCCTCGATATCCAGGGGTTACGATCTCCTACGCTCTCTTCACCCCTGGATATTGAAGAGATTCATCATCGACATCCAGGGGTTACGATCACCTACGCTCTCTTCACCCCTGGATATCGAGGATGAAGATATTTGACATACGACCTTTTAAAATTCTATAGCATAATGTTATCGCTTTTCAGTTAAATTACGTCATTCAATTAGATGCAGTTACGCTGTTTTTTTTTTTTGTTACTAGTTTGTCCCTATTGGTACATTGTATGTGCGATTTAATCGAAGTGTCCTTGTTTTAAGCATATAATCATTATATACACTATGTAACAGAACAATTGATGTCCATGCATATGTAACCCTCTCCTGTACAATATGAACTTCATGTTAAAATTTGTCAATGTTATATATCTTTTTTATACCTGTAGGCCTTAGGGCCTTTAGTTTATGAAGAACTTAAAAGAACTTGAACTAAAAAAAAAAAAAGAAAAATATTTGACGAGTCCTTCGTGGGACTGTCAGCTGATACTGGCCGTAGGTCGCTCGCCCGGGTACTCCGGCATTCCTCCACCAACAAAACTTCGAAATAAACAATGTATCTGTATCAATGGAAAGTGAGTATGAGGCAAAAGAGTCAGTCTGCCATAGCATTGTCATAAATATACATTTAAAAGCTATTAGAATAGGAAGTTAGATAAACACCGGTCCCTATCACAAGTACCACTTAGCGGCTTCCGTACGATGTCCGACGATGTCGAGTACCTAATACTGTAAATATTATAATATCCCGGATCGTGATATTGTCACAATTATGGGCGTGATAGTGGGAGTCATTGGTTAATATCCTCACCTCGTGGTCATCCCTGCTGTTTTGTCCTGTTACACGCAAACGCCAACATGAACACGAACTTTTCTAGACAAAGCATCTGAACACAGGGATGTATACGCAACTGTTATCGATATTACTATTAATAGGAGTGGCATGAAAATATCGATTTTTTGGGGGATTCTAATTGATATTTCATATATCACGGGTGCATCAACGTAATATATACCTCGTTTGGACTATTGGTTTGAGTCTAGACACTTATACATGTAATAATACCCCAGCTTAGATAAAGTGGGTACATGTACCTGGTAATAAAGTTTTACATATGATTAGGTTTTGGTGGTCATTTTTCAACGTTAAAGGTCAAAAGTCTCCGTTGATCTTTTTGGGAATAAAGAGCTTGTGTACAAGATATCTCATGAACCCCTGGACAGATTGTTCCCACCAAAACATCACACAACGATGTTTGGTGGTCATCGGTCAACGTTAAAGGTCAAAGGTCACCGCTGACCACTTTGTTGGGTTGGGGGCACAGGAGCTAGGCACGGACCTATGTCACTATGAAATGATTGTCAGATATTTTTTTTACCTTTCTCGAATATAGCCCCTCCCACTACTATATATCTGTGACAAGGGATAGAACTAGCCTGAACGAGAAAATCGACCTATTTTCACTATAAGCTTGTTTTCGTCACTGAATGAAGTCCAATTTTTTAACATGCATGCCTCATGTTAAAGGTGAAACTTTTATCTTTCAGCCGATACCAAATATATCCCGCTACACGCATGTAAAAGCTCACTAGGCTGTCTAGAATCCGAGGTTTTGCATGAAAAACAGTAGGTGGGCACTTGCGTGTCCAGTGCAACTGTTCGGAGTTTGTCGGTCTACATGAGTAGGTCGATTTTCTCGTTGAGGCTAGTTCTTTCCCTTGTCACAGATATATAGAGGTGAGAGGGGCTTTATTCGGGAAAGGTAAAAAAAAAATATATCTGACAATCATTTCATAGTGACATAGGTCCGTGCCTAGCCCCTGTGGTTGGGGGTATATCTATGTGAGCCCCTACTCCATTTGTTTTTATTATGTTTCTGACATTCTGATAGTTCGGACATTTCGACTGCTGTGAAGACCCAAGCTGGCAGTCTGAACTACTAAATTATCTAATGGCTATTATGAAGAACCAAACATGGTATCAAATTACCAAAGCTGAAGGTCATTGGGTCAGTTGCAAAGGTACAAAATGTATTATTTTAGCTCTTACATGTAGCTGTTTTGTAATGAAATTTTAAGCAATATCGATCCAAATCAAACAAGGTTTCAACTGACCAAACATGAAGGTAATCGGATCAAAGGTCCAGGTCAATGTTTTTCATTTCTGTACAGCTTAGTATTATGTTATGATATTATTATAGTGAAACTACGTGGTGTCATACACAATGGTAAGGACACTGAATAATAGTTGACTCAACAAATAAGGTATAAGTAGACTTGAAAAGTTTGCAATTATAATACAGCACATATGGCAATGTAGACGAGCATGTCTGGTCAGGTTGAGCGCTGAATCAAAACTGGTCGACTTTCCTGTAAGAAGCACGGAGACACCCGGAGTTACCCGAATGGCTGCCGAATCCCGACAAGGAAGACAACTCTGGCGGACTATAGTCCTAGCTTCACCACATTGATAAGAAAAGCAAGTCAAAACCAAACAAGCTTCCAATTCACCAAACCACAAGGATCAAAAGGTCAATTATTACACTTCTATACCGCGTAACATTTTGTTACGCAAAGATGACCAGAATCTAACGAGACGTCATCTGGGATGATCTCAATGTCATTTGATCAACGGTTAAGGTCATATAATACCTTTCTTGGCCAAGTCCAAAATTGGTGTATGAACACGTACAGTAGGAATATTTCCGTTCATTTGCGAGAACTGCAGAATTTGCTGTCTAAACAGCGTAAAGTTATAGTCATACATTGCAAAAACTTCACTATTTGGTTTTTGTAAAGAAAAACTCCGTTGATCAAAGAAAATGAATGAAATAATGTTTGTGTTTAATAGAACCTCGCTAATTCAGACGCTTGATTTCCGAAAGAAATATTTTTGAAAAATTTAAGGAGCATAAATTGTCCCTCGCCCCGGTCTCATCAACGTTCTTTAACTTAAGGAAATTCCTTAACTTAAACATTTCCATAGGAAAGCATTACAGAATTTAAGGGGAAGATCCTTAGCTAAGAAACTTTGCTTAAATTCTGTAATGCTTTTCTTTGGAGATGTTTAAGTTAAAGACCGGGTCTTACCCACTTAAATATCCCCCCGGACAGGAACGTTAAGGAACGTTGATGAAACCGGGGCCTAAAAGATTCCTATTTTTTTCCAAAAAAAGGAGGAAACGATCAGACTGCTCATTTTCCGGATTAACGAGGTTCCACCATATTCATCTTGTACATAGCTTCCTGTAAGTCGTTGTCAGATCTTTATATACAGATGTGAAAGCAAACATCTTCTCTTTTAATCAGATTACCCTTCATTGCACACAATTGTGTTAGTCCTATCAATACCATAAATATGATGAAATTTATTTAAAAAAAAAATTCAACAAGTGTTTTAAGTCAATTTTTTATTCAATATCACAGTAAACATTTTACATCAAATGTAATATTCAATGAAAAACATTTCATCCAAAACGTAACAATCCTTGTTAGTATCACATTAACAAGTTAACATGTTTATTATAAATGTGTAACAACTGGATCTGAACAACCCCAGACAAAATGGCCGGCGATTGATTGTTCATCATTATTTGCGAAAACGGGAGTCATTAATAAATAACTAGGAAACTCTGAAATATTATGAGGACAATTTTAAATAATATTGATTGTATTTGCTGTATTCTTTTCATTTGTAAATAAACGCAATTCGGGATGGGTTTGAATCAGTTACATTTCCCAACCGGAAGTCAGGAGAGGTAACTCCAGATCAAAATATTTTGTTTGTGCCGGTGATGTTCTTAATCGCCATTTTGCTATGCAAGTCGAACGCCAGTTATTCACAATACTTAAATACTATGAATATTTACAATATATAAAGCTAGCTATGGATATGCCGTAGAAAAATATATATCTGGTCCGAGTAAAAAAGTTCAATCGGCTATAAAAAAACTTTTGATTCTAGGCAATACAAGTTTCTTTTAAACACACTTAAGTTAACCACTAATTTTGTCAAACACATCTAACAGTTTTCTCATTCCACTTAAAACGGTTTGTAGGAGATAAGATTTATAAATATCAACCACATTCACACTGAATTTCAGAAAAAGTCCATCAAAATACCATTATGGTACATAACGTGAATACAAATATAATTTTTAATTATACGATTTTTTTCATTTCATTCTCTTAAATTGCAAAAAAAAATCTACATCGCATAAAATGAACTTGAGGCGCCAGTGGAGGATCATTTATACAATTATGATTGTCAAACCGCAAAACACGTGTTCTCTCGTTTATCTCTGTTATACAGACACCACTTCCATCTTGCTCGCCAATCCCTTTACATTACACACTCATATTCTTCCTTCTTTTGCGGTTTCTGAAACGTACCCAAACGACATAAACATATGTACACGATTTCAAAGAGCTTTTGTGAATAGGAATGGCACATATTATGATTTTCTCACCAGCGAGCCTGCCAACCGATAAATGATACCCCGATATTGGCAGAGAACCCGGATGTATTCTGTCCGATAAGAACAGTCACATGTAATTTTTGCAATTTGATTGATAGCACATGTAAATCTTGAAATTCAAATATGTTGCTCGTCTGTTCTTGTACTCTCAGTTTACATGAGATATCCGAAACTTGTTGATGATGATGAGCTTTTAATTTCAGAAAGCTATGCATTTTCCCCCCGAATTGAACAACGTGTCAAATAATATATCGACTTGAAAAAGACAGGGTGCACTTTGTACCCAATGAACCTACCGGAAGTTACGTCAACCTAATCCGAAGCACATGCAACTGGATGAAACTGTACGGACCACATGTATGCATACACCCACACACATACGCACCCTTGCACAAAATCTATAACGTTCATGCAATTCTCTGCAGGAACATAATGAATTTATTTTCTGTCACACTGTCATATATTTTTGTCATGTGACTAACGGACACGTAAACACTACTTCCGCTCTCGAGGTACATCATCGGGTCCTGGACTGTACTTCCGCCCAACTTCATTGGCATCAGCACCTTGTTTTCACAAATATCCATCTTGGGTCGTCCGTCCACTTTGATACAATGGTTAAAGCGGATATTCGTGCCGTCATGGTCATTGTTTGGGCGATTGTCAAGACTTAGTGTCGACTGGACATAGTAGAAACCAGTGACGTTGACCCGGAAGTAACCATTGTGGTACTCGATCCCCGTTAGGTGGCGCTCATCTGGGTATGTCCACATCACTGTGTTTCCTTGGCCTTGAAACAGAAACGGAACAAAATTAGCATATATCCGACATAAAACCTTAATTTTATCGTAAAAGAAAAATGAGAAAAACATAACTAATTTTTAAAAACACTTTGATTTGTATCCCACTGTCATTGTTTCATTTCAGTTTCATTATTAAATACTGAGCTCATTCTCAAAATATGTGAACTGTAGATATATTTTCAAGCCAACTAATCGCGGAGTACAGCTGGTTTTTTCTCTTTCTCTCTAGAGTTTTTATTTATTTAATGTAAACAAAATATACCAATACTTACTTGCTAAAAATGAAGGATCAATTTCCATTTTAGTCCCCAAAGTCGGTATCACCGGAAGTGGCCCCTTGGTCATTGATGGAGCGGGAGTCGGGTAACGAGGTGGGTCCCTGTATTTTACAGGAGGTTTCTGCAATGAATAAGAAACGGAAATGACGTCATATTCCCCTATTGTTGTTACAAATACAGCAAATAATGAAAGCAAGAAAGCAGAAAGAAGAGGATTTAATCTTTAAACCAATGATTTCTCACGACACACGACAGGTAGAGGTGTCTGGGTGTACGTGTTGTTGTGGTTTTATGGCGACAGCTGGTGATTAACTTGAGAATACGTTTTACGGGTTTTTGAGTGTAGTTAGGGCTTATACAGTTTAAAGGAAATGAAATTGACAAGAGTATATCGATGGGTAGATTTGGGTATGATGGAGGTGGGAACAGGACAAGCGGGGTGTAGTAAGTAGTTGTACATAAAGACTTGGAAGGCAAAACTCTCCATACTTCCTCCTATCTGATCAGACTTGAAACTTTTAATCTTGCATGGGTTCTCAAAATAGATTTGTTCTACTCCAACAACAGCCCGAACACAACTTCTGGTATTTTAACGGTAGATCCCCTTTAAAAATTCACATCACACCTTATGTTATGTGCGTCCCTATAAATACCACACCTGGGAAGTTTACCTGTTATTTGCATATAAATAGGTTGATCTATCTTAACTGTGCAGCGTCGAGGCGTATTGCATGTAGCAAATATTGTGCAGTGTCCGTCATGGTCAAGGTCAAGGTCATTGGTTTTGCTGGGACGTTTGTCAGACATTTTTCCCTACTAGTCCAGTGACGTCATTCAGCCGGGTGGAAAAACCCAGAGCATTCCGGGTGAGAGGTAAGTAGGTTATCGGCCTGTATCGCTAAATCGTGACATTAAAGGTTTTGTCGGTGTCAATTTACACGGGTTTGTGAGCAGGTTTGTCCCATACTATAGAACAACATCAATAACAACTTTATCACATACTTGTTTTTAAATGTCTACCCGTTTCGTATCTACTTTAACTTTTGAAAAATATTACATGTACTGTCAATCGAAAAGAATAAACATTGGTTTAAAAATAATCTTCTGTATAAATACTTAACGTAACTATATATAGTTTATGTAGCAAATTACCAAACTGACAGGAAACCAAAACATCGTTTATTTAGTCTGTTTTTACATATAATTACAAATACAGGGACTAAGAATTAAAACAATGAAGTGTATACGAGACCCTATCTTATAATAGGGACATGACAACAGTACAAAGTTTTATATTAGGATCTTGACGTTATCACAGGGACCTGAGAATTATGACAATATTGTTCGGGCCCAGGTCTTTCCTTGTGTGCAGATATTATACTTTTTATCATTTTTATCAGATTTTATAAGTTTAGAAGATGACTTCCCAAAGGATGGGATAATATTATGCTGTTTACACGTTTATTTTATAAATATTGATTTAATATTGGCCTCGGATTTTGTCTCTTCTTTATGTAGCTCTATATCAATATTTATTCTATACCTCCAAAAAACGTCGTCTTGTAATATCTCCTGAAAACAAGAATGGTTTTATGTGCCTATCAATTAATACAGTCTTTATTCTCAAGCCCCTGTGATTATTTGTACATGCTACGTGAAACATGACACTGAAATTACATTTGTCCTTAAACAGTAGTTCAGACCTCATTATAATTCAAGTAGACTGGGTAAAGTAAACCTCAGAACCACATCCGTATTCCGTAAACAATTTTTTAACAAAACGACAGATATAGGTATATATATGTATATTCCAAGGTATGACTCATTGTGATACGATATGGATCAGGGAACACGCAATTAGCTACCGAAACTCACGAAAAAACCCTCATAAATTGACGTATTTTAAAAAGTTTATATTTAAATAGCAGAGCAAAAAAAAAAAAAATCTTAGACAAATATATGAGTCAAAACTGCTGAGTATGGGAAATATTTCCGATGGAATTTAAATCATGTAAGCTAATGGCTGCATGTTAACAGTCTGAAGGTTTAGTTTTAATTAATGGCTGTTGAGCTAGAAGGTACAGGTGGAGGGTTTGTCTTACAATCGGCGATAGACACCGCAATGTGCGAGATTACATGTAATATTATCGCCCGTCGCATTCCAAGGCCAGGATTTCGTCAGAGTTATATACATACCGAGGAAAGAAACTAAACTGAGAAATGTGGTATAATTTAAAATCTTCTGAGTAAGGGGGGGTGGGGGTGGTCAGTGTTTTAATTGTTGTACGGCCCAACTCCGATTTGGGAAGTGGGATCGGTGGCAGAGTTTGGGAGGGGGAGGAGGGGGGCTAGGGTAATTGGGGAACACGAGGTCTGGAAAAGGAGTGAAGAGGCAAGATCGACAAGAAATGAGACAAAGAAAGTCTGACGAAACATTTCAATACTTTTCCACCGTAACATTTCAAGCTTGACAACAGGAAAACTGAAGTTGACCGGTTCGAATTCTTGCATTGTATAACAAAAAGATAAAATTAATTCCTAATTAAACATTATATCGATCGATCATTTTTTCCTGTTTTTTTTTTAAGAAATCCCGCCATCCTTACATAAATTAGAACTAAAGGGTAGACAATTGTACATTAAAGTAGATTAAGACAGTATACAGTTCAATATTTATTAAAACTTACCGTTATTTCTTTAAAATCATCACCGTGGTGCAACTTGTGATCAGTCTTCGGAGCGGCATGCTCGTCATTTCGATCAGATAAAATTAATTTGTCTATAAGAAGCCACGCTGATAATCCAATCCATATTACTTGTAGTATTATCATGGCTACAATTAAACATTTTACAGAGCAGCACTTTTTGGAAGATTTCCGACACAACTCTCGTTTTTGGTTCTGAGGAACACAATTCTCCATAGGGACGGAGTGAGAACAGTGGTTTGTTTGAGAGCGTGTCTGTATTTTATTTCCATAATGTTCTTGTCCGGAGCAACTGACCATCTTGACATTCTGAGGGTCGGCGTAGTTCACTTGTTGTTGTTTATATTGAAAATTTCTTTGGTTTTCTTTTTCGCATTGACTGAGATCAACATAAGAGTCCATTTTGTTGCCGCCCTGAGCTGAAGGTACGTATTCTGCGGCGTATTCGTTGTTTGTTGGACCGTATGGCCTTTGTCCGTGTTTCTGTGGATGGTCATATTGAAAATGACAATTCTCTACCGGTCTCAGAAGCACCTGTGCGCTGTCAATCACCGGACTTGTGCAGACATTGTCCGAATCGTTCGTGGTTTTCAGTTGAAGTTTCTTGATGTTTTTTTCCTTCATTGTCTTCTTCCTTGGCTCTCCTTGTAAATTCAATTCATTACTTCCACATTCCGTTGCTAAAGTACTAGTCGGCATGTTGTCAATTCCGTTAAACTTCGTTTGATTGTAGACGAATTTTCTATATACTGTTATTGACACCTCATGTACATTTCAGCCCGATAGAAATTGACGACCCGCTCAGTGAAACCACTACGGGAATTATGAATGGGCTACGCTCTGAGGTACATGTACATAGGATTGTGTCTAGTCGAGGAATTTCCACGTAGGCGTCATGTCTAATATTAGCGTCCAATGGAAAACCAGGTAGCGAGGGGATTCCCCCTCGATAGGAAAAATATACAGTATCTGCAAGACATGTTCAAGCATGTGTTTTAATACACCGGCCCAACTGGGCAACGATCTGATTAGAACATAAAACGCATACCGATCTATGGGACCAGAGTATGTATTAAATGATATGTAGTTCATTATAATAAGGCCATTGATTATGTACGACTGTTTTTAATGATTTCATTGTAATATTAATATCCTTATATCGATTTACATGTACATACCGTGTTTATATTTGAATGGAGAAGAGCCAGCTATATAGTGTATAAATAAAATGGTAAATATTTTAGGGGGAAGTCCCGATCAAATCCTTTCCTAACCCTGTAATATTGAATCGTTGCCATGCATTTTTATCAACTTAACCCAATTTGACGAGGGGTCTTTCCTCCCAGTTCACGTGTGACCAAGTGATCAACAGTCCATACATATACATGTACTACATATCAAACTGCATACATTTATAATGACTGTTGCCCCCTGAGACGGGAATATTTATATTTATAAACTCAAATGAAAATGAACAGGTATATATAAATAGAACAGGTAGAAATGACAAAGACAGGATCAATGAAAAAACCCGTTAGATTCCGAGTGTAGTTCTATGCGTTTCATTCCATACCTATCCCTTATGGAGAAAGCTTGTGTATAGATTACATCAGCGTTATAAATAGAACATACATATTTTATAGAATCTACACGTTTTCTTACATGTGGTACATTCTTTCTCAATTTATGAGAAAGAATCTAGACAATTCTCAAATCTAAGTTACGCTCGCTGATTTTAACAATCTAATTAAACCAAATGGAATAATGATACAAGAGATTTATACTTAATTAAATATTATTCATAAATCAAAGACATTATTAAAAGTAGGTAATACATAGGTATCAGAGTAAAACCCCAGAATGCTTCATATGCAACCAGGGTAAAAATAATTTGCAGAAACATTAACCCATATCATTTCCGGAATGTGTACCACGTGGCCATGGAAACGCCACGAGTCGGGATGGGTTCGATCTTATCAGTACATCTGTAAGAGAAGAGTCTGTAACCGTAATCAAAAAAGATAAATATTTAATTGGTTGACTATTTAATTATTGATTAGTGATTGGTTGGAGTTCGGTTATCCCACAGGGACCTGAGAATTTGTTACAGCTAGTTTTGGACCTAAAATAGGGTGTTTAGAGTAATTTTACACATTTGGGGGGTAAAGATCAATTTTCGATAAAAATTCCCCCCTCAATGGTCCAAAACTAGCTGTAACAAATTCTCAGGTCCCTGTGGGTTATCCAGCAGATGAAGAGTAATAATATTGATATCCGGCCTCCTGTGGCTAATCGTCTCGTCGTTTAGAGCTGTACGTTTTCGCAGCTTGGGTAATTTATGTATAGAAGGGGATGAAAAAAGTATAACATATATATATATAAGTTATAAAGAAATGTACTTGCGGTCCAATAAATAAAATATTACTTTGGATAAAAAAGATAGCAGAGAGTTAAAACATGTAGTTTAGTATATACTTATTATTTTTATAACAGAAATGGTAGAAAATGGAGGGAAAATATTTCTCTTTCAATATTTCTCTTTCAGCAATATTTTGCTTGAGATAATGTTGTGGTTATCTTGGTTACACGTAATTCTGGACATGTAAGTGGGTGGGGATGGGACGAGCTGGTTGTGGTTAGACCGAGGTCAGGGTATCAGAACACTGCTGAGTTTAACTGATATTAAACTACGATAGGGTAGAAATTATCACTTGATTATATCTACAATGTGGGAGGTGTACGGCTGGGCCGGATTGTTTTCAATCATCGCTACTGTTTCAATCCTCGCTACTAAAACTTTGTTTGAGCTACAAAATGTACATTAAAAATGGCGATTCTGTATTTGCCTACTGGATACCGTTTGCGTGTAGTAATAATTTTGTTGATAAATTAAACCACTCAGATAATAGAAGACAAGAGATAAACGTTTTACACGTATACATTGCATAAACCTTGTTCTACCAATCCGTGTCCGGAAGCAAATTTGGCTCCCGCTAATGTTTTCACCAGTTACAATCGTCGCTGGTTGCAACGCTCATGAATAATTGATGTCAGGTGACAAAGTCAGTGTAACACCGCTGCTTAAACCCGTGTTTACCCGGATCTGTTTTGAATAGTATTACATCAGTTTACATACACAATATTTTCGCTAATTTGGAAATTTTCTTTTTTATTTTTATGATATTTTCATATCCGGTAACCATGCGTGTAGGTCCCTGGAACGCAGGTACAGTAACTTGCTATACTCTCTTGTCCTTAAGCCCTAATCCAGGTCCGGTCCTAAACGAGACCACTCTGAACCACAGGGACCCAAGAGTTTGTCACTGGTTTGATTTTATTTACGAAATTGTAATGTTACCTATTATAGCTATATACCCAGGTTAAAGTGTTGGAAGGAAGCCGGAGTACTCGGAGAAAAACTACCGACCTGCGGCCAGTAACCGGTAACTGTCCCAGGTACAGTGTAGGCCTCGAAACCGCGACCAAGATATGGAGGGATAGTGGTAGCAGAATGCCAGTCTACTTAGCCACGTTTCCCAGCTACATGTATATCTTAACTCAAGTTATGATGTTTTGAGTAATTTTACACGTATTCCGGGTTTTAGATCAATTTTCAGCAAATGCATGTACTTGTATATATTTACTGAAACAGATCCTCGGGTCCCAGTGCTTTAAACAAGAGCTAACTCATAATTTTACTATATCATATCGCTTTTGATTTGTAGTTTTTGAAATAACGATATCACAGATTTAAAAGTTTATTTTCATGTTTTATTGAGCTTGAAAAGTCACACTCAGGTTGAGGCTGTGTACAAAGTTAGTTGTATGGAACGAGAACGATTGAAGAGCTCTATAAATAACCTATATAATCATATGTCACACCATGTTCGACGATGTGTAAGTAATCGTAGTGATATTTATAGGAGACGAAGTGTAGAGCGTTTCTATACAGTGTTTGTATATCACCGCTTCATGGCCAACACAAAAGAAACCAAACTTGATGGGATTATTTTTATCCATGCTTGAAATATATATCTTTCTAAATTGAATATTTACATTTCTGCTGACAACTTGATATGCATATATATTCAGGCTTAAAATACTCATAGTATACTTAATTGTATTGAAAGAAACGACTGGTTAGAAGCATTATGTGAGCGGATGGACTACTGCGCATGCGATGGGCGCCTTCAGCATGGCATTTCAGTGAGGTACATTGTATACGGCATCGTATACGTATCGCACTATCCAAAGACAGCAAATGCGCAAAAATAAAATGTTAATGCGAAGAACAAAAGCATATATTAAATTTCCAAAAATGTGGTTTTGGCATGCTGGGTTTCATCGGAAGTACATGTACTATACGATGTTTATTACTGTTTCAACTGAATAAAATATTGTTTAAACTAATAAGTTTTATCAGTTTTAGTTTTGTTATTCCCTGTTTTACACATATGTATGTCACCGTAACAGCTAAGGTCATTTAAGGACGTATGTGACGCGAGTGTATGTTGAATGCGTGTGTATTTGGGGGGGGGGGGGGGGGGGGGGCTGCGTCATGTTCGACGCGATAGTGTTGAACTAATGCCTACCTTATAGTGCTACCACACTAGAGTGCAAAGGGGACACAAAATCTTCCTCAAAGGGGCGAATACTCAACTAAAGGACAAGAGATGTGCCAAGGGAGACAACAGGAGGGGAAATGTGTTCAGCAAGAAGAGTAAAGATCAGATTCCGAATTTAGTCGCCTCTTACGAATCATGCAACGGGGGCAGCCGGTCCGGTTCTTACGTCCTACTGCAAGAATTTTGACCTTTTTGATTTCATCAGAATATTGTGACCTGCTGGCTCTCATCAGAGCATTGTGACCTGGGTTTCATCAGAATATTGTGACCTGCTGGTTTTCATCAGAATATTGTGACCTGGGTTTCATCAGAATATCGTGACCTGGGTTTCATCAGAATATTGTGACCTGAGTTTCATCAGAATATTGTGACCTGGGTTTCATCAGAATAATGTGATCTGGGTTTCATCAGAATATCGTGACCTGGGTTTCATCAGAATATTGTGACCTGGGTTTCATCAGAATATTGTGACCTGGGTTTCATCAGAATATTGTGACCTGGGTTTCATCAGAATATTGTGACCTGGGTTTCATCAGAATAATGTGACCTGCTGGTTTCAACAGAATATTGTGACCTGCTGGTTTTCATCAGAATAATGTGACTTAGTGGGTTTATTGGTTCCCGTGACCAGACTATAAGATTTTAATAAATGTCAACTTAAATTTCTCCATAATTTACCTTGAGACACACGAGGGCCGCGGTGGCCCAGTGGTTAAAGTGTTTATACATTCTACCACTAGCCGTCCATCTCTGGGTTGCGAGTTCGAATCGTTGCCAGGTACTGACCGTAGGTCGGTAGTTTTTCTCCGGGTTTTCCGGCTTTCCTCACCTCCAAAAACTGTCACGTCCTTAAATGACCCTGGCTGTTAATAGGACGTAGAACAAAATAGACTAAACCAAACTTTAAAGACACTGTCTTTAGATTTGAATGTGGTGTTCACTAAGGTGTAAACTGTATGCAGTGCTGTGACAATATTGCTTGAAGATATGCTTTAGGAGCCTCCATAGCAACAGTTATTCTCATTTGAGTAGTGGCACGGTACATAATATTTTCGTAGTTCACGATTTGAAATCATACATAACTAGTTTAATTTTACTTCTAAATTCATAAATTAAAGGGGGTTTTACGCACCTGACCCTTCTGCTTCCACATTAGTTTAGAAATTTTGGATTCCCACTTTTTGGCCTCTAGCACCACTGAAGAGTCCTAGGAAGACGAAACAGCTGTATAGTGCACGCACCTGACCCTTCTGCTTCTACATTAGTTTAGAAAATTTGGATTCCCACCTTTTGGCCTCTAGCATCTCTGAAGAGTCCTAGGAGGACGAAACATGGTGCAGTTTAATTTATTTTTTCGGCATGCTGTATCTATTACTAAATTTAAAAGGTACAGCACATGTGTGTGTTACGTCACCTTTTTGACACATATTGTTTCACTTTTAGTCATTCATGATAAACCGCTTATCATATTTAGAGTTATTTTTGTATCTGCTGTGAGATCATTTTTCACTCTTTTGTACCGATTTGGGGCGAGATTCTTTCATCTACACAGTAAAGAAACATCGCAAATATCTTCACTGAGAGTGTAAAATGATTCATGTCCTTATAAGGTAATGTGTAATTAACGTTACAAGTATACATATGGGTGACATATACGGAGCTAGGCAAAACAATACACTTCAAACAGGAAACACTTCCTCACTACTCTCCACCACCAAATACACACCACATACTTCGACATAATAATCCCATAGAGGGACTTTTCTATTTATAAATGGCAATAAACAAGTTGTCTGTCAAAATATGTTTGTTCATTCACAAGAGCTGTATTAGGATGGTCTGTACGAGTACGTAAAAACCAATCTATTTTTGTATGATTTAAAAAGGGGGTAATTAAGCATTTATGTCAAAACAACTCATTATAAAAAGGAATGTCGATAAAAAGAAAAAATTAGCCAGACTCTCAACGAAAGTAAACTATATATGTTTACAATGACGGAAACATGTCTAAATGTGTTTTCTTGACCTAAGTATGCATATACAGCAAAGGAATTGGGCACCAGTTTTATGAGAAGGATGGACGCTCTTTTCCTGCATGTTTCACCAAAATTTTGTTTTTAAACATTATATGGGACCCCTTGTAGAGTCGGGTGCTGCAGTGGATAGCGCACTTGTCTTTCACGAAGATAGCTGGGTTCGATTCCCCGACCAGACGTGAAAATGTATGGGATCATCTGTCCAACCACGTGTGTTTTCTCCGGGTACCTCCAACAATAAGACCCCTCGCGCGCTAACATCGGGGCCAACAAGAGTGATTAAGATAAGTTAGATAACTTGTTTCATAATTGTTGTAAAATAAATAAAAATTATATCTTTAGCAGGAAAACCCGAAAAGTGCATGACTTGCTACTCCATCGCACATTTAATGCATTTTTTTTTATTAAACTGACATTCTCTCCGTGGTCAAGTGGGACTTTAACAAGATATTCAGGATTATCGCAGGTAAAATGAAATTAAAAATGGAACTCGCTTGTGTCAACAACTCGGGAAAATGACTAGAATAATGTAACATGTCTTATATATCTTCGGTTTTGGGCTACAAAGATGGGTGTAGGTACTGTATATAGCATACTAAAAATAATTTAACAGCAATTGCTACTGAAATGAAAAGCAACATTGAATATTCAATTGACATTGCACTTGGAGTTTGTTTGCGTTTGTTTTTGTCAACAATTTGTTGGATCTAATAACATTAACGCACTTGTTTAATAATAATGATGAGTGATAAACTGTACGCAATTCGCACAGAAAACTGCAATATTGATATGCAACAAAAAAAAAACAACAACAGATATGTAACCATATAATGGAGCTATAAACTTGTTCACGACAAACGAATAAATTGGAATGTTAAAGGTATAGGTAATACCTTTAACTTTTGTTTATTTCACAACAATTATGAAAAAAGTTCTTTCAACCTATTTACACGTACACTAGGTTGGGTTTAAAAATGAGAGGAAACCGGAGAACAAGGAGAAAACCCTGCAGTAGGGCAGGCTTCCACAATGAATCCCGACCGCCTTAGTAAAAGGTATAGATGTACCTGCGCTATCCATTTATCCTCCCGACCACCTTATAATTTGTTACACACGGTCTTGGAGAGGAAATGTGTGAAACATAGGGACACGTCGTTATGAATACTAATGTTGCATTCATTGTATCATAATTCTTAGAATAGAATGCAGTATAAAATTAAAATATTACATAAATTATGAACAAGCATGTTTATTTTATTATTTTAATATTTAAGAGAGTAAGTGTATGTAAGAGTGTGGAGCGCTTCAGGACTTCCGGGACTGGCGTGACGTCACACGCCCCATTAGTGCGGCGTATATCCGAAATGCGGGGACAGCACTTGACCTGTTATATCTGCCATACACCTATATACTGTACGTATGGTCCGACTGAATCATCACAACCCTGTGACGATAGCTGACACTAGTCGTTTATCATTGGTTGGTGGTGCTGATACTGTCCAAAATAAGAAATTTGTGTTTACGTCATTTTGTTTAATTATATCAAAAATGTTAAGTTTATGGTGTCTGTAGTGGCAGGCACGGTTATTTATAGAAATATATTGCGAGTGGGAGCTTCTTATTAATTAAAAAAAAAATACTCCTACATGTTGGTCAGTGCACAACCAAATTATCAGCCAGATTGAATTGCCGCTCACCATGAGTAAATGCATATTAATCTTAGGGAGTAATACATCAGTATCATAAGACGGTCGCGGGGTCACCTCTGAGGACATTATGTTGACCACAGACGTACATATGTAGCGATAGCCTCTCCGTATCCAAGGAGATGACCGGACCTGGGACGTGACCACGACGGGCTAGGTCATTTTGAATCTATCCTTAACGTTTACCGAACATCGAGACTTGAGTCAGTGAAGTGTAAGTTAAACCAGTCAAACAAGCCACCATACATCAATATAGGTCACTGTATCCTTAAAATTTTCCGCTCCACTGACTTTGCAAGTACTTGCATTAATTTTGGTGTTAAACTTTAAATTATAACGCTAATACTGGAGGCTTAATGTAACAAACGCCGTAAGTATTAAAATATATTCCATATGGCGTTATTTTGTTTAACGCCCTATCAACAGTACATTTTAATATTATACCAAACGGGCCTTACTGTGACCTTCACTGAATTTAGTTACACTTAATGATTGATTTCAATTCCTTCAAAGCAGAACCGAGTAAATATGCATATTCTTATACTAATCATTTTCAGCGACGAAATATTGATAACATTGAAAATATAAAAGCAAGAGCGACATGTATTACATGTATCCTTATTTGGAACACCTCGCCCCAATCACATCCGAATGCATTGTCCTCCGAGGCTAACATTACGCGCGGTACAAGAGATTTTAGACATCAGTCTGTAATAATGTATGAACTACGTACATGTATTAAATACTGCCGACAAAGCACGGGAAATATTTCTGTTTAATTTGTCGTAATCAAATAATCAAAATGGTAAAACTACATTTTCCAAAGATTACATAGCTATGTGTATTTTCTGACAAATATTTCGAAAACTTATAGGTCATTTCGCTGTGATTTTTGAGACCTAACTAGCAAAATCTCAAACTTTACCGGTCATGTTTGTGTTATGAAAGTTACAACGCAATACAAAGTTATTGTATATTGGAGTCTCTATAACTGTATTCAAATGTTAAATTTCCATTGTCATTTTGTGTATTGTTTAAATTGCTTATGATGAAATAAAAGAAAGTTTAAACTAATGTAGATGTGCAGTACTGAATTAGATGTTGTTCTTGGTATTGTGTTATCATCTTTTCGTTAGCCCAAGCTAGATTTTCCCCCATTGAAATGTAGCGTTTTTATTGACACGCCTTCTGTATCATTACAGTGCCCGTTTCAGTACCCGACTTCTGTTTGGAAAATAACCGACCTTGTACAATGTGACGAACGAGGTCAGGAAGACGAGGGAAATGTTTATACAAAATCCCCGACGAGATCGAGATATTAATAGCGGTGGAACTTAACAGTAGAGTCTATGGTTTACACGTACCTGTTTCATTTTTTTATGTCGTGTTATTATCCTGACGGGATTCAGCTGTAAATTGACTAGTAAACATACCTTACCTGAATGTCAGGTAAATATATAGTAGACAGGGTCACCGTGTTAATCAGGGCGAGACGGTCGTATAAAAAGGGTGATTTACGAAGCTGATACATAATGTAGGTAAACAACATCCCCAACCTCATTAAGTGGGTAGTCTTGTGGCACACTGAATACTGCATTCGCTTTTCACTAATGTGGCGAGGTTCCCTTTTTGTCAGTTTCGAGTTGTGAGTTACAAAATGCGAGTTGCCAGTTGAAAATCGCAACGCGCACTTTCCAACTCGCAACTCGCACTTTTCAACTAGCAACTCGCACTTTCCAACTCGCAACTCGACAAAAAGAAACCCTCAATGTGGCATGATTTCGTGTCCCCGCTCATCCGACATGAAAAAGTATTGGGTCAAATAATATGGGTTAAGAACCCCCATGTTATTTATGTCAATTTTGAAATAAACGATTTTTGTGTGTGTGTGGAGATCTTTTAGTAAGTACTAGTAAGTAAACACATTTTCTAATTTGAAACAATTCAAAATATCTTTCCCAAAAGCTTTCTAATATGAATATGGGACAGACATGTATTGCATCCATGGGTTTTATGGTAGCTACATAGTGTTTCCATGAATGCCACAGGCGATGTAGTTCATCAGTGTAGTTGTGTGTACCTTGACCAATCCTAAAACGACATAATTAGGAATGATCAACAACAGGTAATTTGTGTTTAGATCAGCTCCCGCTGTCGTTCTTTCTCCGTTATTGACATGCAGTGAATTCCGTTCTATAGAATCAGTGTTGTAATCGATTGTCGTCCGCACCACATACTGACCTGGAGGGCCCGCCCCCACACAACGGCAACCAATCTTCCTGTCACTCTTTAACTCCATAGCCAGAACATGAATGAAATTCTAGGTCGTGTAAATATAGACGTTGTGAAATACTCACTCATGCGTGGCAAAATTATTTAAACGGAATTCCTATCACGGTAATTGAAAATGGATGCAATTTAGTTAAGAAATTGTGTTTAAAACTTATGCTGAATTAGCGTAAAATATTTGCTGCGTCCGTGTTTTTGTGCCGAACGTGGTCAGCTTCTCTAGAAAGCATATTTATTATAATAAATATCAATAACCATAAACCGGATACCGTCAAATGTCTGGATTGAGAGTAACTCTCATGGTATTTCGCAACGTCGACGTTTTTGTAGTTCGTTTGACACAAAATAGTGCAAGGGTGCAGATATGCATTTCACATGTGTAGCTCTTGGCGTATCAGGATGGGACTTACGAAATCACCTTGAAGATTATTGGACTTCACCCATATTTTCTTGGTTCTACATTTTGTATTACTTATCCCTAGGTCTAGAATCCGATTCAACTGGTTTGTCTGTTTCTAGATGAAACAGTTTTCGGCTATACACCTTTGCGAACCTGAAAAGGCTGGCTTGAAAGCAGCATAATATTTTACTATGTCCGAATTTATTTCATTTGCGAACAACTTACGGCTCAATTGGCCAAACCTTTTGGATCGCGAAATAGTGAGAATAAAGATGGGATTCAGACTTTGGTTGCATTTGTCGTGTTAACCCCATTTTCTATGACAACCGTTGTTACGTGATCATAGTTGCAGTATGGAGTCATGAAAAACTTAGATGTAAAAACAAAATTATTGATTTGCACCTCTACCTGTTTCGTATCGTATTTGATTAGAGACAACGCTTTCCTTTGAGATGACGTAACACACACATATGATGACGTAACACACACATATGCTGCACCTTTTAAATTTAGTAATAGATACAGTGTGCCGAAAAAATGAATTAAACTGCACCATGCAGCTGCTTCGTCCTCCTAGGACTTTTCAGTGATATTAGGGGCCAAAAGGTGCGAATCCAAAATGTCTAAACTAATGTAGAAGCAGAAGGGATGAGGATCCAAAATTCAAATTGTTACGAAATAATTTGTTTATGTCCTTCACTTTTGATGTACATGTATTCAAATTGTTTTACACTGGAGTTGTCATTATTTACCCAATAAACTCCTGGAATTTCATGATGATTTATTCCAACAGTTGAATTGAAAGGATTAAAATTTGTCTTCAGGAGTGAATGAGCGAAGGAATAAATAACGAATAACTGTATAACTTTGCTGACAAAAAGGCATCAGTAAAGAGAGACAATTAGTCATTATTCGAATAACTTAACTTAAATGTTGTGACAAGGAGAAATAGGGAATGAAAAGCAGGGATTGAAATCGATACCTAACCACTACCAATCACACACTTTGCAAATGTTCTTCAGGATTCATGAATCACAAATGTACGACATCGAAATAATACAAGTGACTCAAATTAGAAAAAAAGTCTCTCCGTTCTTAAAATATTCTCTAATGTGAAAATGTTTCACTTGTTATACTGACGGTACAGTGAAACCTAGGTCTCGATTATACGTCTATTTCAATCGAGTTATTCAACAGTCATTGCGACGGATTTAATTATCTGCAGGACTTGTGGTTTTCCCGAAGACAAATTTACGCCTACACATTAACTTGCTAGCTGATGCATCATACCCCACAGGGAATTGTACATCAGTTCTATAGCTACCATATTCTGATACAAAACAAACATACCAATCCCGCACCAAATACAGACCAGGAAATATTACCGTAGTTCAATAAATTATAAAAGGTATTGCTTTATTGAAATTCAACGATACCGTATACAGAACTATGATATGCATGGGATGTTGTAATGGTGTGTATGGTATACAGAACCATTATATGTATGGAATGTTGTAATGGTGTGTATGGTATACAGAACCATTATATGTATGGAATGTTGTAATGGTGTGTATGGTATACAGAACCATGGTACATGTATGTATGGGATGTTATCTAGGGTGTGCAGATAATCATAAATGTGTATTTGTATTATTGTAAACAATGATATTGTCATGTTTATGTTGAAAATCTGAATAAAATCGTAAATTAAAAAAAATCAACGATATCTATATGTTCTAACAGTAAACAATTCGCCAAAATATCCACAAACACAAACAAAAATTGTAACAAACATTTTAACTATAGTAGAATGGTTTTGTCATAGTGCATTGTATAACTAATTCGTAGATCCGGTTCAAAGATTGAAGACTGGGCGTGACTAACACCGACCGAGATATCACCGGAAGTAGAAAAGACATGGTAGTGAATAAAACTGCAATTCATGATGATTTTCGTGGAAAATCCATATTTACAATCTGCGATTAGACATTGTTCAATTTTAGGCCACAGTCACAAGCTGTTGGTTCCACTTTAAATAGAGATAGCCCTGATCAGTTGCCATATTGAAGAAACATATGGAGACAAAACTTTGAAACATTATCTGCATGCATTTAGATTTAAGAAACTTGGCAATATACATACATGGCAATATCTATTATGTGAATTAACGTGTAAACCACAGAGAAAACATGTCGGACAAGGATATTGTCATAGCTATGCTTTAAAAAAATGTTTGTGTTTTTTTTTTTGGAAAAGAATGTTGCCTTTCTTTTTGTATGCATATAAAACAAAGAAACCCCAAATAATAATTATTATAAGATTGTAATTAAAATGATATGAAAGATGAAACGGACGCTTCAGACTTTGTTCAAGAACGGTAAATCAACAATCTATAACCTAAAGTTGTGTTAGAAGCTGAATACAGTACCGGAAGTGCTGACAAATTGGTCGGGATCGACAGAAATTACGCGATAAAAATGTGTGAAGTTGCATATTTTCCATTGTGTGTAATAGCACACGGAAGTGCTGATAGATTGTCTACGGTCGGAAACAGGTGTAATGTACTATCACCACAATCACAACATTCATGTTGCACTTGACAGCCTAATAACCTATCTACAGGTATACGATGCGTCATCCATGACAACAACCGCAAACAGAAAGGTCAAGGGTTAAACAGTAGGTGATGGGTCAAATTGGTGTAGGCGACAGGCCATCATATAAAGCATTGTTAGCTTTATGTGTTATCGTTCCGGCTGAGAGATCAAGGTAAACAAAGCTTAATTACAAATGTAATACATGTCCTAGTCTACTTTGTGTAGTACTTCAAAGTAAATTTAGTTCAAGTATTAATGCTAAGATTGGTTTTGGCATGAAGCATCTCTTTACTTTGAACAGTACTTTACAAGAATCTAACCACAAATCCACTTGACAGAGAGATACCATTATACACAAAGGAAGAGTCTTAGACCCAAATGACTCACATCATGTTCCGTGGAAACCAAAAGCCGATACACCTGGCCAAACCAGATCTAATGGAATAATTATGCCGACAATTTATCTCTTACGGAAGAGTGGGTTTACACGCTCCTGTGGGAGCTTTAAGTGAAAAGTCATAGGTATTAGATGGGAAGTGGGATAAAGCACATGTACTGTTAATGTTACAGTAGAGTTTAATTGTGTGCAAATGTGTAACGATAATCAGCGAACCAATCAGATGTAGTGCTGTGTAAGGTCTGCGGTATGACAATGTTTACTTTATCTGTTAATCAGATATCACACGCCATTTTACAATTTAAACGTTTTTTGTTCAACCGGAAGTGGTATCGGAAATGAAAGTGTCGAAGTAAAAACGAAGTGAAGTGATATTATCATCGACTTTAAATCATACTGTTATGGGTCATCAATTAAAACTTGTTTGAAAAATTGGAACTAGGTATTTAAACATTGAAGGGACATAGATCGCACCTTGCCCAACATGTTTCATCTTCCAGCGGAAAGAGAAATGAGAAGGCCTTTAAACATTCTAATTTTAATCTTAAAATCTTTATTCATCAAATTTCAATATGCATTCATTACGCGTCTATCACATTACCATGCATACAACATGCGAACAGAAAACTTATTTTGATTCATCACCCTCAAATCAGTTAACCCCGTAAACATTCTAAAAGGAAGAGTTCGCGGTTAATTTAACACTTTCATTTGATTGGTTAAAATCCTAACCTTTGACCCTGAATTTCTCCCGTACGGACAGTCATCTGTTACGAGCATGATAGATCAGTGATGTGGTTCTTTCATTTTTCACGATATTTTCTCCTTTTTATTCCATTTTCGGATGAGGCATAATTTATATAAATTCCGTTTTATTGTGTTATTTCGCGAGGCATTTGTGCTGCTTAGATTGAACAATAGTTAAACATTCGATGTACATATAAGAATATATTAATCTATACAGAAAAGAAGTGTGAATGATCACATTCACCAGAAAAGTAATGACAAAAGCTTCTTCTCTAAAGCGGAATGCATATTTCAACAACGGCAAACTTTGTTTTTGTTGATTTTCTTTTGGGATTTTTGTGTTTTTTTTTGTTTTTGTTCTTGTTTTATTAATTTTTGTTGTTGAATGGGAAGAAGAACACACAATTCATCATTACAATCACTTCAACAGCACACACACATCTTTATCAATTAGATCTAAACCCACCAAAAAGTTCACTTGCAATATGAAATCATATCTGCCCTTGAACTTGCACCTTCTTCAAATTGATAACATATTTTTTTCCAGTTTCCGGATGCATATCTAATATTTTAGTACATGAGCACTTGCATTGAACAGATCAAAGCAAAATACACCGTACCGTGCCTTTTACAAAGCAGGTTGAGAAATCGAAACATTCACAGTGCAAGTCTTCGATAACCTAATGCATGTTCCTGTTGCCGATAATATATAGATACGTACTTCTGATAACAGGAATATATATTTTTTTAAATGAATGTTGAATTATCTGTATACATGTATTTCAATTTTTCAACTTTTTCATGCCAGATATTTTTAATTAATTTTGATAAGGTATGTATCACCATATTACGTCTTATCAGCACGAGATGTCCTATCTGATACATACACACGTGATTACACTCATACACCGTTCATTCACAACGCCTAGGGTGTTACCATGGTAGTGGGCGGAGAGAGTGACCAACTGACCCGGTAAGCTGGTCGCCCATGGTGACGTAACAGCAGTCTAGACTTGTACGTGACGTCACTCCGGACTCGAAGGCCGATGGCCTAAATCATGAGTCAACTATTTGACGGCGATTGTCACCGGTCAATACAATTCGTTTGATATCTGGAAGGGAAATAACACTCAATGAAGGAAGACCATGTTGAGACATGTAGGCCTCGGCCAAATCGTCCCCACTTTCCTTATGCAGTTGGTTTTATTCATAAGCATCCTCGATGCTCACCTCCGCTTTTGCGTAGAGAGCGTGGGCACAGCTTCTTGAGTTTCTGCCGGTAAATAATAAATGTATATGTGTGAAATGAGCCTCCCATTACAGTAATGTAATGGAAGTATACCAACGTTATTTCTCAACTATTTGTAAACAATGCACATAACTTACTTGTTGCGAGTCTGTCGTGCAATTCGCAGACGAAACACCGACATTTCCGATGAATTTAGATATTAACCCACCACTACATGCTAGTTTCGTTTCATTTAACGATAATTTCTCCGTCGCATAGACTTTTTTATGACAAGGGTACGGGCAACTTTTTAAGCAAGCAGCCATGGCCTGTACATGTGTGAGGTCACGAAACCGCATGGAATACATGCTGACCATTGTTGAGTCCATCAAATTATAGATGAGCACGTGGGACGTAAATTGCATGTTTTTAAAACACGAAACGATTTCCTTATAAATGTTGAAGTTTACATAGATAAGGGAGATAACTATAACTCTCGGGAAAATTAGAAAAAGTCCAAGGAATTCCTAATGTTTCGTCCCGCACTGAATTGTTCTGATTGTGACGTCATATATGCAAAGGCCATGACGGTTTGCTTAAAAAGTTGCCGGTACGCTCGTCATAAAAAACGTCTTTGCGACGGAGAAATTATCGTTAGATGAAACGAAACTACATGTAGCATGTAGTGGTGGATTAATATTTAAATTTATCAGAAATGTCGGTGTTTAGTCCAAGCATTGCACGACAGCCTCACAACAAGTAATGTATGTGCATTGTTTACAAATAGTTGAGAAATAACGTTGGTATACTTCCATTACATTCTGTAATGGGCCGCGGCTCCTAATATAAAAACCTTTGTTATATACTGACATAAACTCAAGCAACTGTGGTGTGTGTGAATGTAACACCTTGATATCGAGGATGATTCATAAGATGCATCGAATTCTTCATAAATTGTGTTTTACAACCCATCGGAAGCGGGGTGGGGGGGGGGGGGCTGCAGGTTGGATGTTTCATGGAGTAGTGGCCAGGTACTGGCCATAAGTTGGTAATGTTTCTTCGGGAACTCCGGTTTTCCTCCACCACTAAATCATGACATGTCCTTAAATGGCCATAGCTGCTAATAGGACATAAAACACAACCAAAAACAAACCAAACCATCACAACACAAACAAGACATGCAACATTAAAGTGATACAATATACTATCTATAATAGTGTAGAATTACACTAAACTTTACTATGTCAATCTTAATTGTTCATTTTTATATACATGTACAATATGAGAACTTGTCTTATATAGATATACTTATTACATTTTTACCAGTGAAATTTTAGAACGCACTCGTGAAAATATTGAAAAAAATCTGCCATACTCGTGAAATATATTTGATATTTGATGGGGAACCATTTAATATCCTCTATATACACATGCACTATAATCTTAATCTAAACATCTATCATAACGAGGCAAGATAAAAGGAGACAAAATATATTCTGATACAGTTCAATGCATAAACCAGCATCAATACGACTGTTTACTTGTGCATTACCATAAAGCACCTCTCAGTTTAATATCGCATGCATGTATTTATATAAAAAGAATATCTTAAGAGTTTTCCTACTTTTTACATTCACTCTCTATATCCGTTCCGAAGTGACTACTGTTTGATGCATTGCGAATAAAGGTTTTGTAGACTTGGCAATGACAGGACAAAGGATGGTTTAGATTTAAAGATTTGTATTGTTGACCACATCGTTTACTCGGTCAATCTGAAGTTCAATCCACTTTGCGGTTTGTAATGATATTGAAATGGATACATTGAATTCACACACTATCAATCACGGTGACAGATGTTCCGCTGATTTGTATTAGAACAGGACTATACAATGATATATGACCTACAGTATTAAAACATTCATTTATCACTTACAATGAAAAAATGTCGACCTCAAACACCTGCTTCGGATCGACATTGCTACAATGACGTCATTCAAAGCGCCATAAATCGACTGCCGCCAACAATTCGTCGCTGACCGGAAATAGTCTTGATAAACGAAAACCGCAAGATCGGTCCAAGGCCAAAGAAGATGGTCGCTATGTCGCTGACTCATGCCGTACCAACGTTTACGATCTCAATAAGTGCTCAAGTCCAGAATCAATTTGAAACGGCTAAATATTTCTGCTGAGCAAGAGGTATTGTATTTCAAAGGTAGCACGTCATGATCATACTCGAAAGAATTCGGTCTCCTTTTTTGACAGGTACGATAATAATGTACAACTTCCGGTTGAACTTTGTCTCCGAATGAATGTGAGGAAGTACATACCAAAGTATGCATCGGAAAGAATTGCCAATATTTGGAGTTGCGTATAAGTTAAATATTTATTTTGCTTAATAAAGTAAACATTAACCAAACGCTTTGGAATCTTGGAATTTGAGAGTCATGAGCCGCTACAATAGCACTTGGTGCTCCCTAGAGAGCAAGCACCGGAAACTATTTTACCGAGTCTGTCGTTTTGTAAATATTAGCAACAAGTAACTCTATTGAGAATATCTTTGAAACAAATGCCCTGGTGACTAAAATCATTGTTCCGTAAATTGTTATTCTTCTTATTTAGTTATACATGTACATATGTATATGCACATTCTGTATTATGGGTCAAAGAAGTAATATCAACGGTAGTTTTCCAAATAACACTGCATCCTTACAAATGGATATTTATAGGATACGAATTACTTAAAATTTTATAAAGGCAAAGAAGTAATTCCAACAGTGTAGACAAACTGGTGCTGTCAAATTTTCGGAGCAATCCGCTCCTTAATGAAGATACAGAGAAACACAAAATGATTACATATATTACATAAAAGAATAATATTAAAAGTATAAGAATAAATTGTTTTGGTAATTTTAAAACAATAAGCCCTTCGGCTAGTGTTAGCTAGTGTTAGCCGAAGGCAGACTTTAAAAAGACTGCATCATCGTCCACTCTGTATGTCATAAAACATTCTGCATTGTGATATACACCCAAGGGATGGGAATTTAAGCCTGTTATTCAATAAAATCATTTTCTGTAGTGAACTGTTCTAAATGTCTATAAAATTTGCTGTACATAACTGGAGTAAAACTAATAATTTCATAAACGTTTCAATTATGAAATAGTGTGATTGTAACGAATAAAAATACATCTCTCACTAAAGTGTAGTTTCAAAGTTTGTTATGTACATTTATAAACGACATTTGTTATGTTTTTATTAGGAATAAGATGCATCAATTTGCTTGACAAAGGAAATAGACGTTTTCGAAAGCTCGCAAATTAAGTTTTCAATTTCTGTTTGTGTACAAAACAAACTCAGTGTAATTGTTATGCTGGTAAGCGAAACACTATAGACAGTTCGATCATGAAGAGGGTCACAAAACAATTTTTAAAAACATAATATCTAATTTCTTGATTCCAATTATGTGCCATTCATCAACTTGTTCCTGTCAAAAGATCATATTTTGCCTTTTTTCAAATGCGTACAGATTTGAATTAGTGTCGGAGGCAACGCAGCCCATTAGACAGGCATGCCTTTTTGGAATGATAATGTTCTTTCTCCGAAACTTCACAGGAACGATGTTCATTATTTGGCATGACATCAATATACAGATAACATTATTGAATTTATTGTTTCTTATCGCAGACGTTTAGTGTTGATACAAGGAATTGCTTAATACTGAGATATTGATCGATACCTTTAAACTTTATCGAAGCGGCCAAAAATAGATTAAGATAGGTAGTATAGCAGTCCGTTATCTTTTGTATGGTGATAACAAAAGGAAATCATTGTGTTTGTTTATATAATAGAGTCAGTCTCAACGGACTTAAGCTTGGGATCCGGTTCACACTTTAATAATGACATGCCTACGTCAGCATTATACAAACAGACGGCATTGCTGTTTAATCTACATATTTTAGTCCAAAATAGCGGAGAAAGATGGGCGTTGTAAATGAATGGAGTTATATTTATTTGAATGTGTATTTAGTGGGAGGCGTCATCTTAAAATAGCTACACGCGTAAGTTATAATTAATACATAGATAGTGTTATTTCTATGCTGGGAGGTAGTGGGCGAAACCAGGAAATAGTGGTACTTTTGGTAAAGTCCCTTGGGCAAAAATGTGTTTTGACAAAGTCAAGCAATCACCTTGGGCCAAATAAATGCTCTCATACTTTGAACAAATGCACACAAAACAAAATTAAATTGATGTTAAACCAAAGTCAACGTAAATACCTTTTTAAATGTTGATGTAGTGCCTATAAAAGCACACGTAATGGTTGGTAAGTAATCACTTGTTTACGGCTGTTTGATTACATTGGGCGACTTATGTGATCCTCACCCCGCATACTGCAGAGGATGTACCTATGTCAACTAGAAATGTCTGTGAGACATAAAAGCCCCCTTCCCCATATGAAATGAATTCTTCATGCGCATTATGTATGTGACGTTTGATGACAATCGTATCAGTAGTTATTTAAATAAGCTGGTTACATTAACATGGGACGGGACGGACATGGATAACTCTATACGCCCCCATTTCATGGCGGGGGCATAAAAATGCCTGCAAAATTAAATGCTCAGTGTGCAAATAACCCAGCTGCCATGGTACAGTAAAATTGACTGATGAATAGGAAATGGGGGTTCTGCATCAGTCTATCCCTCCCTCTTTATTTATAGTAAATCCCTCCCTGGCGGGATGGATCGGTGAGGGACCAGTGAGGGATGAGGGATGACCTACTTAGTGACATGGTTATTTATAGGATGATGTAATCTGAGGATCATGCAAATTAGCAGTAGTGACCAGTGTGAGGGATATACATTGCATCAGGTTTATTTATAGCCCGACAAGTACAAACATGTTATACGTTAGGTAAACGTATGCAAGCTGTTTGTAACCTCAGATTAGCATATAAAACTTACAAAAACTAGATTATTGATTCATTTGTCGACCATGGGTTGGAAAGAACACTTGGAAGATATCTATTTCGATCTGAACAGCCCTATCAGTTACGCAGGCCCCGAGAAAATATATAAATATCTGAGGAAGGTTGGTAAATACAAGGTTGGTCTTCACGCCATTCGTCGATTTCTTCAAGATGTCGATGCCTACAGCTTACAGCGTCCTCTACGCTACAAGTTTAAGACTAGAAAAGTAATATCTCAAGGTATTGATGCATTATGGGACGTGGATCTTGCTGATGTTTCCAACCTTGTAAAAGAAAACGATGGAATGCGGTACTTATTCGTTGCCATCGACGTGTTTTCGCGCCATTTATGGGTAGTTCCTTTGAAGAATAAACAACATCAGTCTATCATAGACGGATTCAAACATATCTTTGGTCAAGGCAGAAAACCACAAGAAGTCAGGTCGGATCCGGGTAGTGAATGGAAGAATAGATGGGTAAAGCAATACCTAGATAAAGAGGGAGTCGGGCATTACGTCACTCATAACGTCACTCATGCTAACTATGCTGAAAGGGTAATCAGGACATTGAAAGCGCTGATGTATCGTTATTTCACACACAACCGGACCCACCACTACTTAGATGTTCTACAAGACATTGTTCGAAACTACAATGCAAGACACCACAGTGCTCTTGATGGTAAATCGCCGGATGATGTAAAGAAATCAAACCAAGCACTTGTTTGGAAACATATGTATGTAGACACAAAGAAGCCTAAGGCAACGAGAAAAAAGAATCCCCCAAAACCATTTAAATTCAAGATAGGAGATGTAGTACGAATATCGAGTAACAGACGTACCTTTCAGCGGGATTACGAACAAAAGTGGACAGAAGAAGTTTTCACTATTAAAGCAAGATACCTCCGCCAGGGTATACCTGTCTACAAAATCGTGGACTACGACGGAGACCCGATTAAAGGAACGTTTTACAACAGCGAGCTACAAAAGGTCAGTAAAGGTAGAGACGATCTATTCAAAGTGGAAAAAGTGTTGAAACGTCGCAAGAGAAATGGAATATCAGAAGTCTACGTCAAGTGGCTGGGTTACCCCAACAAGTTTAATAGCTGGATCAAAGAAAGTGATATGGAAGACATTTAGCCGATAGTATAAAAAGACCAAGATACTCCTTTCCTCGTCATTTATGTTTCGTACGTGGAAGGATTAACATCGATCAAAATGAAACATAGGTGTAACTTGTGCGCTAAGGAATATTCTCGAGCTCAAGATTTGCTTCGGCATAAGAGAGATAAACATATAATTAAAGATGGAAATGTTATCTCCAAGCAACAAATGCCGCGGGTGCCGCAAGTGCCGCAACAAGTGCCGCAAGTGCCGCAGAAAGTGCCGCAGGTGCCGAAAGAAGTGCCGCAAGTGCCGCAGAAAGTGCCGCAGGTGCCGAAAGAAGTGCCGCAAGTGCCGCAACAAGTGCCGCAGGTGCCGCAAGTGCCGCAAGAAGTGCCGCAAGTGTCGCAAGAAGTGCCGCAGGTGCCGCAAGAAGTGCCGCGGGTGTCGCAGAAATTGCCTCAAGATTTTGTCTTCAAGCATCCATTCACAGCCAATGTATCCGGACCTACATCCTGTGGGAAGACATTTTTAGTCAAGATGCTTCTACAACAATGCAAAGACATAATATCACCTCCTCCACAGAGAATCATATGGCTTTACAAAAGATGGCAGCCTCTGTATGATATCATTAAATCTACAGTCTTGCCAACAGTAGAATTCATACAAGGGATCCCTATAGATATAGAACAGGACTCGTTTCTAGACATCAACATCAGAAACCTTATCGTGATAGATGACCTCATGTCTACAGCTTCAAAAGATCCTCGTATTAATGAGTTATTTACGGAAGGCAGTCATCATAGGAATCTATCAGTCATAGCCATCAATCAAAATCTGTACTACAACAAAGATCCCACACAAAGAAGGAACTGTCACTACTTGATAGTGTTCAATAATCCAGTGGATAGACAACAAATCATGACCTTAGCTAGGCAGATGTATCCAGGGAAATCACACTATTTCCTACATCAATTTGACGACGCTGTTGCTAACCTTTATGGCTATCTGATGGTAGATTTGAAACCAACCACTCCAGAATCATTACGTTTGCGTGGTAATGTGTTCAGCGAATATAAAAAGGGTTCAAGACGAGAAGTTGTTCATTCAGAAAAAGACAGCCGAGGAGAGCAGACGTATTCTGACGGACAGAGGCAAGAAATTGATCATTCAGACAACGGCAGCCGTAGAAAACAACCCAACAAATCAGAATATCTAGAGAACAATAATTTGATTTCCTCTAATACTATGGAAGGTAAAATGCATTCATGTGATGATTGTGGACTGGTTTTTGAAAACAGTCACGACCTACAAAAACATATTAAGCATTGGTGTCCCGATCAATTTCCATCAAAGCGGAAGATTGAAGAAGTTGATGAAACTGTACCTCTTAAAAAGATTCGTTATGAAAGAATGCTATCGGACGACAGCGATGATGATTCGACTTTGGGAGAGGAAGATCCTATTGTGTATATGAAATTCGCTCAAATAGCAAAGGAACGGAACGAAGAGGAATGGCAGAAGAAGCGGGACAAGTATGTGAAGGAAGGGTTGTCTGAATCAGAAGCAGAAAAAAGAGCAAACATGAAACTTAAGGAAGCCGACATACAACAGTTCATGGATGTTTATGAAAAACTCTTGTCATACATGCTTCAAGTACGAAATCTTAGTCTACACGAGAAAATTATGGATACAATAGAAAGATACATTGACAATGGTATAGATCAGGAAAAAGCTATCAGAAAGACATTGAGAAAATATAAATATGAGTTTGATGAATATTTAGATTCCATCACAGACAATGATGACGAGGAGAGTGATACTGATTCTGATAGTTCTGACAATGAGGACAATGAGGACACTGATGAAACGGAGAACGAAGGCGAAACCGATGAGGATACTGATAATGAATCCGAGGAATAAATTATATATATATTTTTTTAACTTGAACGTTTTATTCCATAAGTTGTGACACTTATGTGCATATATTTAAGAGTGTGAATAATTCCGAACACTGTATTTTTGCTGTAAATAAAACGTGTAAAAACTCTCATGTTGTCATTGTTCTGTATTGATACAATAGAAAACAAAAAGGATTGATCGACATTTAATAACTTTATTACGAATATTAAAAGGTATCATGATATACAAACTCAGAATTAGATACTTTTATCATTGACGCATTGACTTATATAATTATAATAGTCTCTTATCTGACGACAGATTTTAAACTTAATGAACATCTTATCTACAACCATCAAGTATTGTTTAACATGAACACTTTGTGAAACTAAATGGACACACACATATACCTATATATAAATGTGTAGCTGTACAAATGATTACACCATAAAATATCAGATTACATGTCAAATGTATGAAATGGTTCATCACTGTGAAATTTTATAATGACCGTAAGCCAAACTTTCTATGCCAGTGAAATATCGTTTGTCGTCGTAAGGAGACAAACTGGTCTTGTTCACGGTGATGCTGTAGAGTTGGTGATCGAAACTACGTATAAGATTCATTTTATGTTTACAACTGCTTTGTTCAGAAAGACATTGTACGTATGCATGATGCCTTAGCTGCTTTTCGATGACACTCTTCTTAACCCCCTTGGCCGTACGTTTCTCTATACCCCCACATGTCAGGCTATACATTTTTGGTTTTAATCCGACGAACTGATCCATGACTTGACCTTTACATTCGTCTTTCATTTTACCGAGGACTTTACAGTTTTTCATGCTGAATATTGGACTGTTCTTTGGGTAATTGCTGGTGTCAAACAGGTCAGCGTTGTCGTACATGTCTCTGTACCAGTCAGGTGTTTCTATACAGTAAGCGAGAGAGTCGGTGTCAGTGAATAATAATTCTGCTTTTGACCCATACTTTTGTTTGATGAAATCATAATGGAACTGATACATGAATATCTTGGAAATATCTAGAATACAGAACCCTGCATAAATCGGTCGATTTAAAACAATGTTTGTTTTCTTCATGTTCACAGCTACAAGATCTTCGTTAAAGATTTTGAAAGACTGAAAGTTTGGCTTGGCACAGACTTTTCTGAGCCGTTTTGGTGTATTGACAAGTTCCACTGAAACTCGTTTTCGCATGTTTTCCATTGTTTTGCCAAATACTGAGTTGTTCATTAGTTTGAAGAAGTCCTTCTCGAAATCGTTCTTGGCAAGCATTCTTTTTGCGGTGTTAAAATCAATGTAAGGCTTCAGCCAAGCAGATTGAGTAAATTCAATAGCTCGATGAATCTTCGTGAGAACCATGCCTTTAGCAAGATAATATTTCAGATTTCGATAATGGAGGACATATTGTTGCTTAAAGCCAAGATTTGGAACTAATTTTCTAGACGGTTTCCCTTTGATATTCAATTTTTTTCGAAGCTTTTGAGAATCTTGAGAGAGCATATCCTTCGTAATGTCCATGTTTTCGGGGGCTAAGGGATAGTCATTGTGTCTGTCGTGCAAATGCTCCGGGTACTCAAGGTCAACTTCTAAAATGTATCCGGTTTCCGCGTCGTCATCGATTTTAGAAACGTCAAATTGTGTGATTTGTTCGGTTGTCAACCACGCAAAGTCTTTTTCAGGTAGGGATTCAGACATACTCGTACCGTACAGATTATTCATATCAAGGTATGTGAGCCAAGTATTTGGTTTCGACAGGTCGTAATCTGGGGCCTCGGGGTTATTGGCTTGCGCAAACTTTTTTGAAATCATAGAGACACCGCCGCGAATACCCTTTTCAACCATCAGTACCATGTCAATATCGTCAAGAAGTTGAAGTTCTACTCCTGTCATTTTTAACATTGCCTCCCACGAAAATCCAGGCGCCGTGTAGTAATGTGCGGGGTCTAAATGATAATAGTCTAGACTGATGGAGCGAAAGTTCTCGAACACATCAGCTAATAGCAACACATCTGTTTTTAGGTAAAGGTCATGGTACTCGCCAAAGCATGTCATGTCGAAGGCGTGCCAGACCGATTGCGCATGTCTATAATCTGCGTCGGACAAATTAGTCTCTGCTAGTTTATTATAAAACTGATCTTTACCAGGTAATTTGTTTTCATCGAATCTTTCTGGTGTTGTCGCGAAATCGTATGGGTAAACCCCCTTTCGAAGAAGAAGTTTGAGATGCTCCTCTTTGTGAAAGTGTTTCGACAAGTTTGGGAATTTATCTACTCCTTCAACTGCCAAATTTGACACCAATGTGTCTAGTGGGGCATTTAGAAATTGCAAAGAATCGATGAATCTCAGATTCCCCAGCGAGAAAGACATGTATTTCTCCATATTGTTTGGTATGCACGATAATGGCTTTGATTTGAATTTTCCCGCCGATTCCATCAACAGATGCATATCGTAACCTCGTAAGTTATGAAATACCACAGGGATGTAAAATTTTGACCCCTGAGATCTCTTTCCCTGTCGAAACTGTAACTGAAAGTTACAATGACTATGACTGGCACCGCGAAATGCCCCATTTAAATGATCGTGGTCACGTACCCTGTCTTCCCCTAATTCCTTTTTACAGATGTGACATGTTGTAGCATTTTGAAAGGAATTTTCTTCATTCACAGTCAAATTCATGGGTTTGACGTTTTCTAAAATTTCACAAATGCTTTCCTCTTCTTGAATCAATTGTTCGAAAAACTTGTCAACTACGTCGGGACCTCTATAGACCTTAGCCGTTTTTGATAGTTCGTCGGATGAACATTTTACCATGTATGAAAAGCCACAAGGTTCGTGTTTTTGATACCGGGTCGTTGATGATTTGTCTGGATTTGGTTCACATGAACTGATGGGTCGTACAAAGCTTTCAAAGTCAGCATAGATCACAAAGGGAACTTTGAGTTGTTTATGAATTTGATTAAATTTGACCCATTGATGTTCTTCTTTTTTCGGAAAGCTTAGTTTCTGAGGACCGTGGGGGGAGCAGTACGGGACATGGTCGTCTAAAAGCTGTTGTGTTGTATAACCATGGAGGCAATAATTACAGTAAAATGTTTGACATTTATGCGCAGTGCGGTCACCTAACAAACGGCTCAAATTTCTCACGAGACAGTAATGTCTGCTTTCCCCTTTAGAGAATAGAAGAAGGTTCACGTGTCTGTTTGCGCCGCGTAAGTCAGTCACGTGTAATGGATACACTTCGTCTCCTTCTAAGCCAAACACATTGACGGATATGTCGTTTTGTTTTTCAAATTTCGATACTTGAGACAGGGGAACAGGGAAATCAATGTCAGTTAAGTCCAACTCATTCTCATACTGCGTATAATGCGTCACACGCACTGCATTGTCAGCACGTGATACGGGGTGGATATCTGCAAGGACTGACCACAGGAAACATTTTTTATCTTTGTTTTGTATGTTAAGAACGGCTTTTTTCTTTTGAAGTTTTAATGGGAGGGGAATGTAGCTACTACCCTCTAATGGTGTGTATTCTACGGTGTTGATTTCGAGTTTTAGAATTTTGTCTATCGTCCACCCACTCCCATCCCGCTCAAAGTTTTGATAGGCGTTGTGTAAGTGGCGGAAAGCCTCGGCCAGTTGTTTCGGTAGCTGGGAAATGTTTGTACATGTTAAATTGATCGACCTAAATGTAGGTTCGGCATAGATAGGTTCGTTATTTTGGTCATACTTTACAAACTTCACAAAAAGTGTGAGAAACCATTTCATACCTTTGATCTTTTGTAGTCTTTCTTCTAAAATGTCTTTAATCGACTGCTGGTTGTCACTAAACAATTGTAGAACGTCCCAAAGATTTCCCGGATTTGGATCAATGGTTTCTGTCTGAGCCGTTCCGTCTAGTGCCTCCACTCTTCCTCCATGTTGTTGACGGTTTGTCCAGGCTTCTCTTCGTGTCAGACATCTTTCACAGACATCCGTCCGCTTGCCATAAAACCTTTCCGGTAGAGGGCGGTGGCACCAGTTACATTCTCTCCCCTGTTCTCCACACGGCGCGCAGAATCTCTTCCCCGTGAGTAGATGTTTCACCCGCGAACACCAAATACATTTGCCTTCAGCAGGTGTATTGTTGACTTTGCCATTAATATTGTCACCGCTTTTGCTGGTACATTGTCTCTTCGGGGTTTCTGAAGGGCTGCTGTCTAGTATTTCATTGACTTTTCTTTTCTTGTTTGGTGGTGTATTCTCCTTGTGAGATTTTAGATGACGATTGAAGTTGTCTTTTCGGTTAAACGTTGCTTCACAGTGCGTGCATGTATATTTTGTCGAATCGCCGTGAAATGTTCTGGCGTGTCTGAGTAAATGCGATTTTTGTTTGAAGACCTTATCACATTCTAAACACCTGTTTTGCGATATTTGCTTTTCGGTACTTGATGGGGCGTTGAGTTGATCGGCAAGGAGGGTGAGACGGCGGAGACTCAGCTCCGTGTCCGCGTTAGTAGATAAGGTATTACGCGCCGCCCAGTCATCTAATTGTGCTACCGTCTGTATGTTGTACATCTCACGTCTGTCCATCTTGATGAGGTGGATATCACATACACCTTCACTGTAGGCCGCTTGTGTGTATGTATACAGAGCGATGTATTCACCTTGACAGTCAGCGAGATAATGAAACTGTACAGGTAAATTTCTGCTTGACTGCTTTCAACAAAAGTCGTCTGCTACGGTGGTGTATGAGCCCGATGTCGATGCCTCACCTGTCTGAGAGATAATGACTCCAGGTAAATTTCTGGTCGACTTGTTTCACTAGTTTTCGCACAATCTGTAAACCTTTTAGTTCCTACTGTGTATAATACGTCCGTACACCTCGAGTGTCTACAACTGATGAGGCTTTTGTAAGTAAAGGTGTTTAATAGCCACAAATTGGGAAAACCCACTACGGGCTTAAA
Organism: Mimachlamys varia; assembly: GCA_947623455.1. Taxonomy (NCBI): domain Eukaryota; kingdom Metazoa; phylum Mollusca; class Bivalvia; order Pectinida; family Pectinidae; genus Mimachlamys; species Mimachlamys varia. Next base: position 16,227,346 of record OX392541.1, read on the forward strand.
ATAACCATGGCGTCGTCCCAGCTATAGCACTAGTAAGGAAGCGGTCCGAATCGGTTGGGCTATAAATAAACCTGATGCAATGTATATCCCTCACACTGGTCACTACTGCTAATTTGCATGATCCTCAGATTACATCATCCTATAAATAACCATGTCACTAAGTAGGTCATCCCTCATCCCTCACTGGTCCCTCACCGATCCATCCCGCCAGGGAGGGATTTACTATAAATAAAGAGGGAGGGATAGACTGATGCAGAACCCCCATTTCCTATTCATCAATTGACTTTTTTTAATGCCTATTATAGCTATAATGCTTTATCGAACGCAGTCATTTAAATATAGCGATGAGTACTTTAGTTGGTATCACAAATAAAACATGTTCATGAGACCTACTCGTAAGATTATTTATTTTTCAATTAAAAAGGTCTCTCATTGTAATAGTATCCCCATTTCTGCCATATTTCTCGCCATAAAGCCGTTTGAAGAAACAAACTGATCAAGCCATATACACAAAGAGTTCTTTTCGATTCTCTAACATTTAATGTCAATTTGCCTCTGATAATGGTAATGGTGATTGCGTGTGGTAGAAAACTGACAGTGTTACTGGTAGTGGCGACTCCTCCCAAAAACTCGCGCTCCTGAAAGAACAATGGGGTGTGGCCATCATTAACAGACACGATGCTATCAATTATCACAACGTCTTAGTATTTTGACGTGGAACAGAATCTATTTACCGATAGGGAACACACGCATGGCTCAATAAATCCAAAACCGGAAGTAACGCTAGTTGTCTAATTAACGAGCCCGCCGGCATTGTTCCAGATTTACTGACCAATAGAATTAGAACATGACTAGGTGTCCACCGTTATCATTGCACGCTGATGAGGAATCTGATTTACGGTACATAGATTGACTATCGCGCGTGTTTTGCATACCTTTTAGCAATTTTAGGAGGTCAATTTAGGGGGGCGTTTCTGAACAGAGTAGCTGGCCTTGGATCAAGGGCAGGGCTAGTTAACGGAAATGTACACAGTGAGATCTACAGTATATAACGGAAGCAGCGTAACACATGTATCGTCTGTTTGTATAGTGTTAATACTGGGCGGATATGTTACAATGGGTGTCGTGCATGTATCATCACACTTGGCTTGTGAGACAAAAACAAAATTATATAAGGAACAATGAACACACTTGGTAGCTACATTTTACCCGCAGTACATGAAATAGAGAAGCCTTCATTTCTCTCAATATCATTTCATGTATTAATTTACTCAAACGTGTAATAAAGGTTTTTTTCAATGTTACTCGATTTGAAAATGTTCGAACACTTGAACAGTTGAATTATTTTTGCGAAACGTAGTAGAGCATTCATAACAATAAATGTTAATGTTACTTATATATGGACGGAAATGTTCGATTATGTTTAAAGATGGATATAACACACACATCCTGTGGCTGCATCTTTAAAGTTTGGTAATAAATACAGTTTGAAAAAAAAAACAACACGAGGAGCTACCTTTATAAGTATGCCAATCTAGGTGGAACTACGTTTGAACAATAATGATGAAAAATCGTTCCTGTACTTAAACAACATGTTTACGAAAACAGTTAAGTTTAAGTGTTTAAGTGTTCGTTTGTATCACAAATGAATAAGGTCGTAAGAAATTTACTATTATGATACCTGTCACTTAAAAGATTCCATCTACATGACTTTACACTGAAGTGGAGACTATATTACTTTCAGACTTGTGACGTGCTAGAATCCCATGGCGTTATAAACTCAACACGGACTTTACATAATTAACATGAATGACAGTGTTAGATGGTCACGTTTAGCAGACGTGATGTGAACGTGAATGCATTACATACGTCACACGCGTCATTAATGTGACCTTTCGTGCAGACTTGGGCAAGTTGTAGTACAATGTACTAAAGTCTGCAATACAGGTCTGTCGGAGGGAACTTATGTAAAACTGGGTATATTACATCTTCGCTCACCATGGGTTTCGATTCAGTACCCTCCTCTTCACTAGAGCGGGTGCAGGATCGTAACCCATGGTGAGCGAATATGGGTAAATTATTGGACAATCGTTTCGGTCTTGCCTAGGCATATTCCATCGACAGGGATATCTTAACGGGAGTGAGAGTTTAGCTGGTCCATCTACGTGGGTTCGGATATCCCTGTCAACGAGATAGACCACTTGTCTCCTGTTTTTTGCAAAAACAAAAGTAAGAAATAAAGATACTCTGCAAACATTATACATCGTGCCATTATAATAGTTCCATTGAATGATGACGTTATCAGTTTGCGACATGGTCACGCCACATTAAACAATTGCGTTCTCCTATTGTGAGATGCCCAGCAGGTTTTGCGTAAGAATTTCACCTGCTGTCCCCATTGCATGATCGTATGAGGCGACTAAACTTGGAATATTATCCTTTCCATTCCTCCCTAATGTCTCGATCCTTGACACAACGTCACTTTTGGCCTTGAGTTGAGCGTTCGCCCCTGTGAAGAAGGCTATAGGCTCTGTCTCCAGGCCGAGACATACCAGGGTCTCTAACACTGATAAATACTACACCCTGCTTGACGTGCAGCATTATGGGAGTTGAACGACTGTTTCGCTCGTTGTCAGTATGTGACCGGGTGGGGTGTTGTTCTGCTGGGGACTTCGGCAGTATACTTCAGCGGCAAAAGATCCGGACTATTGCAAGAAAGCTTATACCACAGCCTTCCAAATACACACGCTCTCAACACACACACGCACATCCCATATACATGGAGGCCGTAGTTAAATGACCTCAACTGTTAATACAATAATGTAGGATGTAAAAACAATCAACCAACCCATTTTGAGTCATATCATAGCATTGCTTACTTACATAACCTAGATGATGACAGAAAAATAACCTTTTATGAGGATGACGGAAAACGGGTTAAAGGGGAGCCAAATCAGTGAATGATGGAAAAAGCGAGACGGATTAAAGGGGAGACAAATCAATGAAAGAGAGGTTGTAATTGTGGATTTTATAACAAAATATAACAACTCGGCGTCAAACAGACGTTTGCTATAATAGTTGTCGTATCCCCAAGGAACCCCTTCAAATGACACCCACCCCTAAATAATATGTAGGATTGACATTGAAAGCCACGCCTTCTAAATAACACGCTCGTCAGCACGTGCATAAACATGGTCAATACCAATTAATAGTAAATAGCGAAAACAACGTTCAAAGAAGGACGGAGACTGTTAGACTTCGTATTTTATTACCGACTTTTAATGTCACTTTTGATAATTCATCAAATATTCATGAGCCAGTCACTATGTCAGGTGAACGGAGTGCAGGACAACTGAAAACGATAGTAAAAGGATCTCACTTACCACAATGTATCTAAAAATAGTTTTTGTAATTAGTTCATCAATATGACTAATTTACCATTTAGATATTTTTGGAATAGATGAGGACTATTGAAAGTTCAACTTGTTTTGTTTGTATAAAAGAGCATAAAGTATAACAAATTAAGACCAAATTAGAAAAATATGAAAAATTAATCAACAGTGTGTCCTTAGGGTGTTTCTCATTTTGTAATAATGATGCATGTCAGTGTAACGCGTTCAACGGGTGAAAGTCATTACGTCATTTATTCTATATTAGGCATTCGGTCGCAAGTGTAATATGGTAATAAGATAATCATTAAGCTTTGAAGTCAACAAAATACAACAATTACGGGATTAAAATAGAATCTCTGACCACAAAATGACTATCTTTATATTGTAATTTGTACAATCATGAACAGTCTCATAACCATAGAGAATTACTTGTGTTAAAACGGCAAAATAAACACAAATAATTACAAAAATTCGTGGAGTGCACATGTACCGTTATTAGTGTTGAATCACAAGGTCTATCAAAGTCCAGTAAGCCATTTCTTGTGGTTTGTTTCCGACAACTAAAGGTTTATTTGGATTTTTTAAATATATCAATAATAAATGATTCTAATTCTATCCTGAACTTCTCAACAACAAGTACTAAAGACAACAACACCAGTCGCTTTTCTTTTATATGCGGTTTTAATTTTTGGTTTATATAAAGGTTCGGTCTAGGTTGTCGTCCGTTCACAGCTGTGTGAATACCAAGTCTTTCAACGAGCAAAATATGGTCAAACTTTATTAAACGACCATTTTGTTTTTAATTTCCCTTTGTTTGTCACTTAAACAGATTCCACTTTATACATTGTATCTTGAATGTGTCTACTTATTGTGGTTTATAATGATGCTCAAGTTCTCAATTTGACATTTACTTGGATAAGACCTAGTCTAGATTTACATGAAGGGTGTCGTCGAGGAAACAGAAGAATCTTACTCTTCCGGAACACCTGGTCTTATCTTATTGTACTTTTTCACTGATATCCGACGGTATAAACCTAAACAACATTAATATTTTCCCCTTGTCTAATCGATTATGAGTTCGTTCGGATAACGATTTTGTTGGTACTGCGGTATTCCCAAATATTCCTTTCTTTTGCATTCATAACAAAATATTACGTAACACACACATATGCTGCACCTTAAATTTAGTAATAGATACAGTATGCCGCAAAAATGAATTAAACTGCATCATACAGCAGTTTCGTCCTCCTAGGACTCTTCAGTGATGCTAGGGTGGGAATTTCTAAATTAATGTAGAAGCAAAAGGGTCAGGTGGGTAAAACCTCTTTAATTTATGAATTTAGAAGTAAAATTAAACTAATTCTGTATGATTTCAAATCGTGTACTACGAAAATGTGTATATAATGTACCGTGTTATTTCTAACAAATTAAGCCTATCAGGCTTTGAATGATTGTGTAAATATGAATTTTATTCTTTTTTACAATTATAATGAAATAAAGTCATATAAACTTAAATCGATTTTACTTGTTGGTCCGGTTTTAACGCACAAACGGTGTTATTGTAGGAGGAAACCGGAGTACGCGGAGAAAACCCACATTATGGCAGATTACCCAACACCCTTTTAAGTCCGAATAGGAAGTCGAACCCCGGCCGCCTTGATAAAAGGCAAATGTGGTACCCACTGCAGAGACCTTTTTTATGTGTAGTTATTTATGGCAGAGTGGCTTTGGAAGTTAGTCGTTTCTTGAAATATAGCGCCGAAAAGGAACCTACCATCTGTCGGAATGAACTTTTGCAAAACTCACAACATGGTCTTTATTTTTCATGGTGTCTGGTTTACTTTCGGGGAAATTCATTAATTGTTAGTTTGAATTTATCCCACCAACAAACTGAATCCCTTGACAGTCGGATTAAAATTTATCTTCAATTTTAGCTTGTAGAGATTGCTTTTAGTTTATTTGTTTCATCATGTCATAGCAAACCTTTCAAAACGCCCAGGATCACGGCAACCCGTCCATCCCTTTCGCAAAATTCCTCCCTTTATAAACTAATCTGATTCATATTTAAATTTTAAATTTGTCAACTCATATTTGTATGAAGTTAAAAAATTGAAGCGGCCACACTTCTATTAATCATAACAGGCATACACCACGTAACAGTCGATATCGCAATTCATGTATTGAATGTTTAACTGATGGCGACCGCGATAGTTGGACTTCGGACCCCGCGAAACAAATAATTGTTTTGGTGTGTCAGCAGGATTTTCACATGCGTAGGACGTCGGTCACATATTAACTCATCATGGTTTTATCACGAAACATTAACTTTTGTTAATCATGAAAACTGAAAATAAAAAATGAAACTGAAACGCTGAAAAAAAATGAAACTTGAAAAAAAACTTGTTTTTAATATGTAACACTGATGTTCACTTGTCATCTTCTTTAACAAGGTTAAGAAATCAATAATCTGCAATTTTGCGTTCCCTGTCCGCAAACATAAATACAAATGATCAATATGCAATATTTGACATCCGGACAAATGAAAGGAATTATATGGATATGTCACAGCATCACCTGTCATCACTTCAACCATTATAATGCAATAATATGAATATTTAATTAATAACAAGAGACCACCATATGGCGGCCACCATAGACAATCTCCTTTTGTCCTTAAAAAGTTGGATCTTTGCCCTTCTTTTCTTTTGTATTCTCTTACATGTGGAAATTTACTCAATTGAAAAATAACAAGTCTTTAAAAAAATAAATTCTTCAATATTTCTACAATAACAAAAACGAACTAATTTCGTAATCCAAGATCGCCATCTGTCAGTCATTTTGCTTTTTGACCAATCCCGAATCACAAGGGCATTATTACATGTAACCTCCATATGAAATTTGAGTATTTCGTAAAAAATAAGGATAACAATCTATAACGGTCAAATTGCAAGATGACCGCCTGCCATTATTTTTGTTTGTTTGTTTTTTAAATCAGCAAATAATATGGACAAACCACAATTAGGAATCAAGGGGAATCTGCATATGAAATTTGAGAAGGATCCATCGAATGCTCAAGAAATTAGCAATCACAAACTTTAAATGCAAAATACAGGATTGCCTCCTGTCGGCTATTTGTCTTTTTCAGATCAGCTCAACAACTGCTCAACGCACAATGAAGGGCCATGGGGAACCTGTATATTACATTTGAGAAGGATAAATGCAGTACTTTTCAATAAATAGCAATCCAAATCTATAACAGTTTTCTTATCAAAGATGGCCGCCTATCGGCCATGTTGTTTTTCCGATCGGCCAAAAAATTGTACAATGCAAAGCTATGAACCAAGGGAAACCTGCATATGAAATTGGAAAAAGTTCCATTAAGTAATTCTCAAGAAATAGCGATCACAATTTATTAATGCAAAATCCAAGATGGCCGCCTGTCGGCCATATTGTTTTTTTAACCGGCTTTAAAATTTCACAATGCACCACTAGGTACCAATGCAAACCTGCATATGAAATTTGAGAAGTATCCATCCAGTACTTTTCTAGAACAAGCGCTCACAAGCATTTTTTAAGGACCGACGACAGACCACGGATGCAGGGTGATTTTAATAGACCACCATCTAATGATGGTTGGCTAACAATCCACTTTTCTTGCATTTTTACTAGTATACTGTTGAATCATATTGAATTTGTTTGCCATTTAAAAGCAGTTCAAAATGTAATCAGTGGTTATATGTCATTTTATAGCCGGTGCTGCAATTTCGGCGCTCACAACTAGTATTCTACAATTTCTAGCACTGCAAAACTATGTACTGAAGACAAGAAAGATGACTTAATACACACATGCTGCACCTTTTAAATTGATTAATAGATACAGCATCATAGAGCAGTTTCGTCCTTTTAGGACTCGTCAGTGATGCTAGAAAGAAACAGTAAATAGTCTCGCTCATTGAGAAAACAAAGTACCATGGCGACCCTAGATTCTGCAACTTTATCGGGACATTTACGTTCGTTAAAAAGGGTCTCCGTGTAAATATTTCCTTTGTTCATATTTTGCCCATGGTTTAATCAATTTTTGATTTTGTTAACGCTTTGGTATTCTCTAATTTATTTTCTACCACTAGATTCCGGTAGCTCCTACAGCTGTTGAAAAACGCCTGTCCTCATTTCAAACAAAATCATGCAATTATATGGATATGTTAAAATGGCATATTTTCCTTCCAAATAAGAAATAAAACTTTGAAAATAATATGAACATGAAATCACAAGTCCTCATTTTGAACAAATCACGAAATTACAACTATAAATTTAGAATCACCTGTTCTCATCTAAAAAAAACATGTTCCTACTGGTTTGTTATTAAGTTACATTTTGCCTGTGAAAACGTGTTTTAATCCATTGAAATAATATCTTTTTCTTACAGTTTAGGATGTTTGATGGTATTGCATAACGCTTTATTTACAAAAGGAGATGGCTGTCATATAACTATTAAACATATTTTCCTGCATTTAATGATTGGGTTCAAATTTCAATCTTCATATTGAGAACAAAGAGAATATTCGGTCATGTTTGAATCATAGTTCAGCCACAGGTATACAGATTGGTGTGAACAGCAGGTAGATGTACTGACACAGTACCTCTAACCGGAACACATCTGGAGCTGTCCTGACTCAGTCTACCACTGAATCATTACGGCTGCTGAGGAGGAGAAGGCTGCAAATCGACAGTATCTATGCTACCTATATCTGGGACACTGTATCATTAAGTATTGTTAGCTTTACAGCTACATACTTATATTAAAACTGTCATAATTTTGTATAAATCTTTTTCAACTTTACACGTAACCGAATAAAACATTTTTACAACTAACAATACTTATTTTGATATTTTCCGTTAAAGTTTTTAGTTTTATCTTTTATATTTTACATAGGGAGATTTTTCGTTTTCTAGAGTGAAGCTGTTAGATCTTTAGCATTATCAGATGACCTTGATGACTCAAACGATTCTGTGTTAGGGAGAACAATATGTGTCTGATTCCAATGACCAAAGTATCCTCCCCGTCTTATCATTGGTTTTATCGAGTTAGACGTGAGCCATGCGTCATTGGGGAGGGGGAGGGACGCGAGAAACATGTTCCGGTTACAAACGTTAGATAATTATTCCGTAAAACTCCAAAGTGCATGTGATAGTGTATCATCTCATAATTTTATTTGATTAGAAACTTAGCCATTACCATTGATAACAATTTGTTTGAAATCTGAAATAATTATGGATGTAGATATCGTTATATATTAGACGTTTAAAATTACAGTACTGAAGAAACACGATCTGATGAATGAAATTGAACATTTTGAATCATAGTGTTAACAACAGATGTTTAACCTTCCCTCTGTTCCATATTCATGCTAGTCATACAACAGAGATACGCAATGATGGTAATATGTCACCGCGGCCTGTCATAGTCGCTAATTTGATGCAATTTCATCCATGTGTAATGCCATAATGCAATATCATCATCAGCACATGACTAGGACGATCAAAACTTGCATCTTTAAACAAGAACTCTCTAGCAGGCGCCAACCTTGTCCTTGTATTAACATCATGATGCAGTGTTCATGGGCATATGACTGATACAATTAAATGTTAAAACAAGAATACTGGACTGTTAATTGCGTCCCTTTTTTAACGTCACGTTGTAATATTAATGGGCACGTGACCAATATATTGAAAAAACTTAAATCCCCTAGCTGGTTGGCCACATAACACTTCAGATATATTATCGAGCAGACAGCCACTTATTTCAGGAAGCACTGCTCTGGATCAACATTCTTTCAAAATATGATGCGTTTAAAGAATGCAAGAAATGTGTCTCTGAGTGGATTATTGCTAGTGATCTCGATATAAACTCTGTGTAAATCATGATGTCCTTGTGTAGTGCATCTCAGCTAATACGCCCTCAATCACTCATTAAACATAAATAATCTGTCCTATCACTCCCCCCAAGCGTCTGCCACGACTATCCCTCCACCGCTTCATCGCGGCTTCGAGGCCGACACGAGGCAATATCCAGGTACGTGCCGTTGGTCGGTGGTTTTCTCCGAGAACTCCGGTTTTCCTCCACCACTTACCATGGCGCGAACTTAAATGACCTTAGCTGTTAATAGGACGTAAGTAATAAACATTCCCTATCAAACTAATCATCACTCCATTCTCCCAATGTATATACTCTTCCCTGCATTTTTCAGAATAAAACGTAAAGATCATGATAATATTTTCAGTCATTCCAAGCACTAACTACACTATTATGTTGTACATAAAATACAGGTGGCGGATGGGGTGGATTTCGGTCTGAAAGGACTCGGAAGCTTTATAAGTATTACAACAATGGTGCTGTTCTCGTGTGTATCCTTTGTAGAATTCTAGCTTTCAGCTGCATTGTATGTTTATCCTCGATATTCTAGATGAGCTACATTTTAGTCTAAAGTAAGGTGTTCAGAGTTATATATATATAGGGTATGTATTATCTTCCAATAAAAACGCCAATTTTACACACTATGTATTATTCTAAGGTAACTGTTCTTATCTACCATGACTTATACCCCTAAATCGTGTACAATTATAAAACGTTATTCAACTCATCACCCACAAATACGTTTACATATTACCATTACACGGTCTCACTATCCTCGTATATACATACTATAGAACCCAATCTTTCCTATCGCACACACACCAACACATATATATAATATACCTTTATACACTGTATCTAAAATAATAAAATAGAAGTGTCATTTGGAAAAAAAATATATGCAAATTGTCAATAAAAACACGATCATTATTAGCGCTTTCACTCCTTCAGCGGGAGCTCTTTCTTTATATATAATTATTACATATTTATATCATATCCAACTATCGATCAGTCATTGTCCCCTCAAACACAGTTTTCCTATCGTGAAACGTTCAATTGACATTTTTTGAAAATCAGGTAAAATTGTTTGGAAAACATTCGTCCTTTACACGTATCATTAAAAACATTTCGTGCTATATAACAATGCATCCCAGTAGGGTCCATTTCCCTCGATCCATTTTACACTGCACTCAGCACCCTCTGTACCCAATGGTAACCGACACTCGAGTATGCGGTCATGAAACGAGTAGCAGAGAATGGTAACAAACATTTCTTTACCAACTTCATGGATAATTTTAAACTAATTACTAAGTCGATAGACAGGCTATATCTTCAGTTCGTGCTCGTGTTTCTATTTATAGAATCATATCGATATATGATATGTAATAAACATACTTAACAGGCGTCCTGATAGAGCTGATTCAAAATATTTGGAATATTTGAAAATTCCTGTGGAAGAATACAAGCCTTACTCCTTGCGTAATCTGTTATTTCTATAAATACTGGAGTATTTTTCCGGTTGTACTGCTACTGTTCAATATAGATTATTGGAATCTTCCTATACATTATGCATTGCTGCTATAACCGTTATTGCGTGGTAAGTACTATGTAAGGACAACACGATATGGCCGTATGTACATCCGTATACATTGTACATGTACAGGTGTTATTATTAACAACACGTAATCCTGATCAGCAAAGCGGTACGAACTGGAATATCCTAAAATAGACACAAGAAATACGAAAATTTTGAGAATAAAACATAACCTATTGTAAACCATGTTATAATTGTTCGGAATAACAACATTATCCTAAAATGAACAAAAAAAAAAGCAACAAGTTTGAACATAAACGTAATATATTGTAATATCATAATGTTACGATTGTGTCAAATAGATTTCCTTTCTTTAACAAAACATCCATGAAAAATGTTGTGATTATGAGGGATTAATGTAATTTGGTGATGAAGATGATGATGTTGATGAAATGATATTTATATTGATAAAGATGATATTGCATCGGCATGGTGTCATGATGTTGATGAAATTATATAATAGACGACGACGATGACGACGACGATGATAATGATGATGATGTTTGAAGATGACTATTGTGCGTTCATGCCATTATATAGATTTATTGTTTATGATGAGGAAGTGTGCGAGTAGAAATGGAAGAAAGCATGTACACATTATATAATAAGGCATCCTATAAGCCTACTTGAACAAAAAGTTCCAAAATATATTGATTAAGCCCAATTAAGGAAGCATGTACAGAAAAGATTATTTCGTAATTTTCGTAATTTTAAAGTCTTTGTCTAAAGTGTTACTTATACAGCACAAGGAAACAAATTAATGATTTTGTTTGGCTATAACAGATACATGTAACCCTTCATGCAACCTGGTATGAACAAAATGTGGCATTAAATTAAATTTCACGTCCAAAGTCGTGACCACTTTAAAATCCAACAAACAGGGAAATTTAGGAGGGTCAACAATCTAAAATGCTAAAGCACATTACTTTACTACCCTGCTGGTAGAATTTTCAGTCCCCGAGGTTTGCTGAAGCCTCCATAGCCACAGGTAATCTCATTTGAGAAGTGGCACGGTACATAACATACACATTTTCGTAGTACAAAATTTGAAATTATACATAACTAGTTTAATTTTACTTCTTAATTCATAGATTAAATGGGTTTTACACACCTGACCCTTCTGTTTCTACATTAGTTTAAAAAAAATTGGATTCCCACCTTTTGGCCCCTAGCATCACAGAAGAGTCCTAGGAGGACAAAACAGCTGTATGGTGAAGCTTGATTCATTTTTCGACATACTGTATCTATTACTAAATTTAAAAGGCGCAGCATTAATGTGTGTTACGTCATCTTTAAACATTACATTTTCAAATCAAATTGAAGAGGAAACATTATTTGACTGCATACATATCAGATGAACTTCGGAAAACCAAAATTACCTAATGTGTATAACCTCATATTTGTTGATTTGCTATCTATTGATAATAATACCGAATCGTTTTATTTTGCATTTTTCTGTGTGTCATTGGGTTATTTGTGGGTTTCTACTTTGAATAATAGATCGAATGAACGATTGGTTGACAGCGCATCGAGACACACAACAGAACGAGATTATTATAAACACAATAGTGGATTTTCCTACAAGAATTCCCAAATTATGTCATTGAAGTGTTTGGTGCATGCAAATAATCGAGGCGCACCGGCCAATACAGAAACTTCCTTGTCCAGTATAAGATAACGCAGACGACAGAAGGCAGTGTAATTGGACAATCTGTGATCTGGTTCGAGATTTACAGTAAATAGATAACGCTGTAAAATTACACGTTTTTGCATGAGGTAGTGTAGAAGTGCACCTTGGTTTTAATTGGCCGAGAGATAAGCGCGGGTTACTCTGATCTGATAACGTCACATTACTGGGCCAGTATTTTACACACAATATGACTTAGGGACGAAGTTCCTTGAAGTAAATGTAGTATAGGGGTTTAAACTGTAGTACATTGTAATCGTAGCATTTGTGCAATATCTCTTAACACATATATGCAGATGGTGTCTTTTTTCCTTTAAATTCCAGCCCAAGATTTTAAACCAATAACAGACATTCATTTGCCTACAGTGTATATCGGTACATTCTTTCTTTAATATTACATCAAAAATATTAACATTTCAACAAATTTCGACATTTAGAAAGTGGCCTCGTTTACAATTGACCTCTACCCAAGGATTTTAGTACATTCAAAAGTTGCTGATATTGAGATGCAATTATATAGGAATATTCTCGATAATACAAATTTAGTAAAAAAGCATGTATTTGGAAAGAGATCGGACATTTACATTGCATTATAAACTGTAAAATCATTTTATTTTGTTGTGTTTAAGATTTGTTCGTGGTCTTCGAAAAACACCTTTTTAGCCGTGACGTTGTAATAAAAACAAGATCGTGGTTATCAAATGAATTAAACCCCAAGTGAAAAATTGACTTCTTTATTTTACCTAATTTAAACATTTCACTGAAACCATCTCCCCCCTTCGTAAAGCTAACTTCTATTTCAATGGTGCAGCACTAAGATCAAGTAAAATTTTAAATTCATCAGCTCATTCTGAATACTACGGTCAATGTATACATAAATCCGGATCCAAGACATATTTTAAATTCCATCTCCCTTTTGATGAATCCCTGAGGAATGTGACAGGACTATGATGCTACAGATAAGAGTAATATACCTTATAAATTTCTGCTGGGTTGTATCTAACGTGTGTCTCTGTGCGGCTTTTATAAGTTTTACAAGGTTTGTCTAATCTCAAAGCTTGTTAAGCGGTAAGATATGATTAAATTTAGCTGTGTGACGTACACTTACCTTAAGATATGATTTGTTTGGTCATTAGACATTCACCTAAACACTATATATAGCTGCACAGTTGTAGATAACATCACAGAACGCAACCCATTGACCGCAACAATATTGAAGGCTAGTGCGATTCTCTACGCATTGGTTTATCAGAAAACATAGCGCAAGGAACCCATTCCGCAAGCCTATTATAACCTTCTTTCCTTTTTTACTTTTTTTGGTCTACTTTTAATATTTTTTTGCTGGTATTTTTTCATCTTAAGTAACATTAAAAAGCGCATTTTAGTGAACTAGAAAGGTCCAATATTTATCCATAAACAATTTCCTGAGTTGTCTAATGGTGAATGTGTAACTCTACAGAAAAAACACACAGTTCGTACATTATTTAAAAGGATATATTGTTATGAATAAATACCAAATGTTGTTTTTTCTGTTTGTATTTTAAAACCTTATTTTTGACAAGTGGTAACAAAGTTGGATGGAGTATGCAAATGACATTATATACATATTCATGAACTTTGACCCAGATCCTTAGTAATTATGACATATTAAAGCAGACACTATAGGCAGTGATCCATTTATGATTTTTAATTTTTGAGTCTTTTTGAGTACATATTGCTACAAACAATGGACCCCAAACACTTAAGTTGAAGTATTTCAAGAATTTATATGAGCCAAATAACAATTTTATGAGTACAGGACTCGGAACTCGCACATAGATTGATCACTGCTATAGCGGGTGACATTAAAATCAAAAGACAATAGATAACGCGGTATTGTAACGACAATGTATAGTACATGTTTGCTTTCTAAGAGATTGGTTAAAAGGGCTTCGATATGCGTGCGTATGAATTATAACATGTGACTTCACGTTATATTTTTATTTAATCCGGCCGTGGTGTCTTACTTCCTTTCTTCAATAAATATTTAGTAGATAATATTGAATAGACGTTACCAGGAAGTTTGTCATTAGATGTCTCTCTCTTAATTAATAGAGAGAAAAAACATGATATCGGTTGTTTTGTTTTTTATACATAAGCATGTCTTATATGGAAATGTATATAAATATTACATGTAAACACTTGCACCCCATGTAAAACAGTAAACCCTGCCACGCCGTACACTTTATTATAGGGGAATTCCCTTCCAAAAAGTTAACATTAAGTATGTCTACTATCATATAAGGCATGGCATGTTCAAGGTTACAACTGTCTTAAATAACACTATGTTAGTGGGCGACCTATGCAACTTCCCGGTATTGTTTTTTTTTAATGTTGAGTTGATATTTAAATTTGATGACGGTCTTATCTGTTACGTAACAAATCGTGAGTTTACCTGTGTCGCTTATCCAGCAAAATATGTGTGCGTGCACTGAGCTCATTAGCTTATAAATCACTTCCCGGCCTCATTCTTGACACTGGAAGTGACGAATTACACAAGCATGTCACAGAAAATTTTCAGTACAGTAAAGTATTGTGTTATCTTTTATACTTTTTTATACATTTAATCAGCTTAAAATATTGAGGTTTCTATCTCAGTTTTATTAATACACGTAACACACAGAGAAATATTGTAACAACATGGGGGCGGACATTTTTAACATGTAAATAGTACCTAAAGTGAAAGTAGAGCGGTACGAGTGGGGAAATGGACCGGCAACATAGGCCTACGCCATGGGTTTCAACACGAAGTAAACAATCCCACAAAATCCCTTAAAATATGAATCGTGGAATATTACACCCACAGTCTCCTGGACAAAAAGTGGCTTTCAGTTTATTTACTCGATGTATGGAAAACTTTAAAGGCCCAATATACGTAACGTTTGGCAAATGTGAAGCGAAAATCAAGCCTTATAACTTCTTATATAATTAGATTAAGTTAAGATTAACTGATATCAGCAATATTCAAGATAAAATATTGCGCGGTTACCTGTACAGCAGCAGTTGAATTACGGTATTTGTAAACACGCGTCCATTTCGAACTGTCTTCTACATACGGCTTTGTTGTTGAAGTGGGTCCCACCTGAATTATTTTCAATTCTTTGGATTTTTTTGTCAACAGTTTCTTGTTAGTTTCCGCTCAGTTTAAGTTCGTTTTAAGCTGATTGTTGCATGGTTATCAACTGGATGGTTTTTTTCATGATTTTGCAGAATCCCGAAATATTTCCTGAAGTTACGTATATTGGGCCTTTAATATGCATGAAGCTGATCCTTTCATAGTTTTTTTCATAGTTTACTGGCATAATTCGTACAGTTATTTATTTGTCGAGGAGACTGATGTTAGTCGGTTGACCGACTGGACACTAAACCGCGACCTTAATTCTGACTTGCATCACGTACATCGTATATCAAGGTTTTTGGTACAGTGTGTACATCCATGACGTTAACAACATTAACTTAAAACTGAAAATTAACGTCTGCCACGGACCATCTAACGTAGTAATTTATATATGTGGTTTAATTGGTTTTAGGTGCTATTAACAACTAGGGTCATAAAAGGACGGCCTCTTTGCAATAGTCCGGATCTTTTGCCGATTTAAAGTGCTACCACACTGAACTATACTGTTCCCATCATACATGTACTCCCTCCCCCACCCGGTCACATTATACTGACAATGGGTGAACCAGTCGTTCCACTTCCATAATGCTGAGCGTTAAGCAGGGAGTATTACATGTTACTACCATTTTTAGACCCTGGTATGTCTCACCAAGGAAACAGAACCTAAAGCCTTTTGTCACTGGGGCAAACGCTCAACTAAAGGCAAAATGTGAATTAGTGTCAAGGGAGACATCACGAAGGAGAAAGATGTTTAGAAAGAAAAGATAAGACCATATTAGTCGCCTCTTACGATCAGGCAATGGGGACCTGCAGCGCAGCTATATAGCGTAGTTAGCGCAATACCTGGATATCGAAGATGGACATTTAACACTGAAGTGCATGTTAAGTAAGAACGATATTCGCTAGATACTTACTAAATAAATATAACTACACATTCATAGTTTATAATATGTAGTAAAATGAGTGGTGTAAACATTGGACGGAAGTGGCCGAGTGCATGTTGGGTTAAGACGGTCAGAATATCCGGAAGTTAATAAGGATGCAAGTTATCAGACAATGATCAAATGTAAACATTAAGTTCTGTATTAGATGTTTACCTAAAAACGTTTTCATATATCATGCAATCGTCTTATGAGTTTTGTTATTCTATCCGTTATTCAATTACATGTAGCATCTATCAGCGAGACTGCCATGAGGTGTCTTGCTCTTGTAACAGATGTTTATTCACTTTCCCTCAAATAAGTTCTTTGTACATGTATGATCTATAGGAATGATATACATGTGTATATGTACCTAGTAGCTAGAATCTAAACCTGTGTCTCGCTCCTCAGGGACGTATCCGGGATGATCAGGTTACCATGGTAACAAAGACACATCGTGCACACTGTACTTCCAATCTCACCCGTCGGGTTTTGACGGGTTTTGACCTCATTTGCACACCTTGTGTGTGACCTTCAGAGATAATTATGTTCCATTTTTCGTGTTATCTTCCAAATGACTCAAACAAAAGGTCAAAAAAGCTGTACTAGTATGATTCAATATAGGATTGACGCAAGTGGATGCTGTTTTGATAATCAAATCGGTCGGTTATTATTTACATAATTGACATCCTAGTATCCTACTGCTCAAACATCAGCAATACACCGAGTTAATTATATTTGTTTAAATATGACTTAAACCGACCCGGATTTGTTTGCGTAACGCTACCTACGTAATTGAAATGTTTATAATCATTCGCACCTTTTGAGTTTCATTTGGTTGTCGGAAATAAACTTTATTCATCTTACAACAATTATGAAACAAGTTATCAATATTATATTATTCACTCTTTACCGGATGTTAGCGAACGATGAGTCTTATTGCGGGGGGAAACCTGTCTGAATACCCAGAGAAAACACACGCGGTCAGGCGGGTGACCCCATACTTTTTCACGTTCAGTCGGGGAATCAAACCCCACCCCGGTCGCCTTGGTGAAAGGCAAGTGTATCTTTCGAGGTTCATTTGGATGTCCAATCTGGTGATAATGAAAAAGAAAACTATGATAAGCTTATATAATTTAATGTTTGATTGGGGTTTTTGTTTATTATTATTTCTTTTTGGTTCTTGCTATATCTTATTGAATTAAATACCAGTCGCAAATGAGTTTTTGTCACTTTGGAAACACTGTTGTTACGTCATGTATGAATGAGGTCATGTGCTATTGTAAATGTCGTCACACTGTTATCTCAGTAGGGAAAATATGTCTTATAATACATCCGAGAACCATTGATAATCTCTCCCAAGTTATAGAGTAAACAGAATCTTACACTCGTGCTATGTAATATTGAATATCAAAATCGTATTAGAATTAACTTTGCTTTTCTTTTCTTAACATTTTCAACATTTCAATACAAAGTCAAGTCAAAAGTGATTACAGCCAGCTAGATGTCATAAATCATAGACATTTTAAAACAACATCAATCATTAAAAATCAACTTATTAATTGTGGACAATGCTGTTATTACAAAGATTTTGCAAACCCATACATTGCTAAACAAATTTTAATACCGGGGTATTATTTTGCCGGGTGAGGTGAAAAAATGGAATGTCATTTAAATGACAAAGAGTAAATGTTAAGAGTTTATTGCATTAGAGTAAATGAATATTACTAATATTTCTCAAATATTACGAAATATCTAGATCTAAAAATAAGTAGAAAGCCCGAGAGTCTTTTGTTATGTCTTCACTGTATGAACTTCCAACCTACAGTACTGGCATAGCGACAACAGCCGTTCGTTTTCTTAACATAGATCACAAACTTTTTTTCTACGAATTATGTGTTTATTAAATGATGTTTACCTTATTGATATCTAAGTCTATCTTAGAGACAAGGGTGAGATATCCGGTTACAACAGGTACTTAAAAGATTGACCCGGGGTCGCTACCGATATGGAAATAAAGCTATGGCACTCGGTTAACCAGTTGCGGGATGTATTTGGTCGCCAAACCAATTTCTATTTCGCAACACCTCGATCTTATTATGACAGCGTCTCGGCTTACGAGTGTAAGCAAGCACGACTTACCTCCCTTGTAAAGGTGGTTCACGCATTGGCAGCCAAACCTAAACAAACCTTTTGCATTAGGTATACTTTGTTATGTATTTATGTGATTTAAGAATATAGTTGTCGGTTTACACTTTCTCCAATAAAATTCTCATAACATGATATTATGTTTCTTTAATACTAGTATATTAATTTGGTTATAGTATGGGGATCCCCACTGTTTCCAAGTTATTATACTAATTTAAAAAGTAATACCACCCGATACCCAATCTTTTACTTTTGCGAGTAAAACAGGACCCATTTGCAATCTGTGCAAGGAAGGTATTCAGTTATAATTATGAACACATAATTATTATCTATTTGCACCAATAAACCCTATGTTAAAGGCTCATCATCAGTATACGTAACTTTCGGCAAAACATGAAGCGAAAATCAAGCTTAATAACTTATTATATTTATAGATTTAGTAATATAAGTGATATCAGCAATATTAAAGATGAATTCTTACACGGTTACCGGAACAGGAGCAGTTGAAACTCGGTATTTGTAAACACGCGTCTATTTTGAACGGTCTTCTACCTTTGGCTTGTTGTTGAAGTGGGCCAAACCTGAATTATTTTTAATTCTTTGGATTTTTCTGTCAAGAGTTTCTTGTTAGTTACCACTCAGGTTTACTTCGTTTTAGACTTATTTTTGCATGGTTATCAACTGGATTTTTTTTTTAATAATTTTTCAAAATCCCGAAAAATTTCCTGAAGTTACGTATAATAGGCCTTTAAAGACATCTATTTCATTTATTTAGGATATAATTGCATCATCCCAGTCAACATTCAGTACCCGTGCGAACGTGTGGGGAGAAGTTGGACTTTGATACAATGCTAATGACAGACTGATTTTATCTTCGCTCGCTGTCCGAAGGGCAAGTGGGTAGGGGGAACGGCCATCATCATTCAATAAATTTTTACTGACATTCTTATTTTAAAGGCCCAATATACGTAACATTCGGCAAAACTTGAAGCGAAAATCAAGCCTAATAACTTATTATATTTATAGATTTTGTTAAGATTAAATGATATCAGCAATATTCATGATTAATTCCTACGCGGTTACCGGTACAGGAGCATTTGAAACACGGTATTTGAAAGGCACTGCAATGGTAGCATTCTTCAAAATCAACCGTTTTCTAGTGGTTAAAAAATATCGAGATGCGGAATCGCGAACATCAGCGTTATACCTCTAACAATGTATGAGGTCATTTGTGACTTTTTTTCTCAAAAATAGGCTCCAGATCAAAAATTTAAGTAGAGATTTTCCAACGATGGATACTGAAATCTAGGCAAAAGGCCTACAACGCAGAACGAATACTGATATTCTGAAATGAAATCCTTATCATGATCATGATCAGGATCATGAGCTTGTCTAGATAATTTATTGGATTGGGGGTGGTATTCTTTAATCAGCGATTGACAATGATTGTGGGCCATCATTTAAGGCCCCTAGTCATAGTAAATCGTTAATTGAGTCATTTAGACGACTCGGAAATCGGCATTTGTTTATTTGGATATTGATACTTACAACCTGTTTCGTGGTGGGAAATGGTAAGAATACGACAAAGTTTAGAACGCATGACTTGACACCTGACTCTGAAATTCTTTTCATAGTGTTGTTTGTTTTCTTCCTTAGCTCCTTTTCTGGATATTTCTCCACATTTCGTCGTTCAAACTTCCGCAAATACCAAACTTTCAAACATGGCTGCCTTTTATTTTGCAGACGGCACTCGTCAGCTTACAAGTGGAAACGCGCATGCTCGGCAACAATGAAACAATATTTCTTGAAAACGATTGGCTGCTGTCTCATGAAAACGATATCGCGCCATATTTGATTGACTGTTGATATCAAAATCGGGGGCGTGGTTTGGAAACTAACACTCAACTGCAATCGCGCACGGTGACGATGCACTTTCAGTGACATTGTGTCAGGCTTTCGTTTTACTTACAGGGACCTTAGAATTCGTTACAGCTAGAGTAGAGTAGTTTTACACTTTTGAGGGATTTAGATCAATTTCCGATAAAAATGGCCCTTCAATGGTCATAAAGGTTTTTTTATCGAAAATTGATCTAAACCTCCCAAAAGTGTAAAATTACTCTGAACAACTTAGTTTAGGTCCATAACTAGCTGTAACAAATTACCAGGTCCCTGTGGTTTTAATTGTTTCTTAAAAGATAGCAATCTGTAGATGATCAGGACACAAGCGCAATATTTTCATATTGATTTTAAAAGTCCTTCAATTAGTTTCATGTTTTGTATCTCGCTTCCGAAATATATTAACTATTCCGACCTTTGCATTGGAAGGGTTCAAGTGTGTCTCTGGGTGTTAATGAATGAGTTTATAGTCTGGCGAAAAAAACAACAGGCTAACTACTTATGAAATCCAATGATTGAGAATTCGGCGGATAGGGACACTACTCTACAGGTGAATGGCGAGCGGTACGGAAGAAGGGAGCTAACTCGTGAACAATATATTTCACTTACCGAGCCGAACTGTTTATTAGTTTTAATTACAACACATCTGAGATTTTGTATTATACCCGTAAGAGAAGAGTAACTGGCCCCAAAATCGCAAGAGGAAAACATTCCATAAGAGAAGGAAACAATCTTAATGAACCTGCTTTACCTTCTACAATGCTTTCCTATGGAGAATTTTAAGTTAAGGACATTCGTGAAACAGGAGCCAGATATGCAAGATTTTTTTCCTTTACAGTAACGTGTAATTATGTTTTATATGTCTGCAGCTCCTGATATTTTCTACTTGTTTCAGGGTTCTTTTTTTTTGGCTATTTCGTGTTCAGATCTGAATATTTTGTAATTTTATTAAGATTTTTAAAAAAAATCATTATTTTTTTCAACTTTTTAAAAACCCCTGTGTTTTCTTTATGTCTCCGATAGAGTGCAAATTGCATGTAAAATGCATCCTCGATATCAAGGGGTTGCGCTCTATTTCGCCAGATCTTTACACTCCTGAGATATGCCAAAGCATAACTGAAGGAACGAAGACAGCAGTTGTGAGTTGGATTCGTTTCAAGTGAAACAAAACGCGTTTTATCGTAATGAGGCTGGTGCTACTCTTTGTCTTTTAAAGATTACAAATTTAAAGGAGTCGCACACAAAGCCTTTAGTTTTGCAATGCCATATTACATGTGTGTAGAGAGCGTAGATGAGCGTAACCTCTGGATATCGAGGATGTATAAAATGTAGTTTGCAATGAAACTTCATATGACCAGCGTTAATTTTGAAATCTCGACAAATTTTGCTTCTGTGCTCTTTTGTTTGTGATATTTGGTATCTGCCGATTTGCGTTTGCCAATGGTACTATCAATTACTACGATTTTCCTTTATTTAAGGATTAACTTGAATTTATTTTTTATGTTATGGGGATATAACACAAAAAACCGGAGTGTACTCTAAATAAACCGCGAAGCGGTTTATGATGAGAGTACACTCCGGTTTTTTGTGGGAGGGTTAAGATCAATTTTCGATAAAAAGGTCCCCTCAATGGCAATATAGCCTTTATGAAGGACCATTCAGGGGGCATTTTTATCGAAAATTGATCTAAACCCCCAAACGTGTAAGATAACCCTAAACACCCTAGTTTAGGTCCAAAACTAGCTGTAACAAATTCTTTAGTCCCTGTGGTGCCACACTGGACGGCTCTAAGATGGTGTCCAGCTAGTACAGCTGCACTATATGATCCCCACACCTATTTAATCACTGATGGACATACATGTACATGGAGATCTAAACCACCTCACACCGAGAATATTTATAAACAGTACGTGATACTCCCCTTGGAGAACTGTACTATAGAAGAAGACATAACTTATTTATATTTCTCTCTCTATATATATACACTGTAACAATACAGCAGTATTCAGAATCGTACAACTTTTCATCAAATTAAAGGCCCAATATACGTAATTTTCGGCAAAACTTGAAGCGAAAATCAAACCTAATAACTTATTATATTTATAGATCTAGTTAAGATTAACTGATATATCAGCTATGTTCAAGATGAATCATTTCGCGGTTACCGGTACAGCAGCAGTTGAAACACGCTATTTGTAAACACGCGTCCATTTCGAACCGTCTTCTACCTTCGGTTTGTAATTGAAGTGGGCACCACCTGAATTATTTTCAATTCTTTGGATTTTTTGTCAAGAGTTTCTTGTTAGTTACCGCTCAGGTTTACTTCGTTTTAGGCTTATTTTTGCATGGTTATCAACAGGATTTTTTCAGAATTTTTCAATCACAAAAATGTCCCGGAAGCTACGTATATTTGGCCTTTAACATGTTTTATGTAAAAGAAAATTATTTTAAAATGTTACACCTTTACTTAATATGATATATACCTTGTAAAGTGCTATCATGTAAACGACTGTGTAAACGAGCCCTCAGTTGTACGTTGCGAATCTCTTTCCAATTCTACGGACGGGCCCCGTGTGCCTTTTATTTTCAGTAAAATCTGTATCAACGAGGCGCTTGGTCAAGCACCCGACGCGCCAATATTCAAGTGTTTCGCGGATCCAGGAAAACTTGATTCAGGAGGAAGACTGTAGGCCTAACTTAGGCTACACCGTGACACGTGTTGTCAAAAGATGGAAGTCAATAAAGAAATGCAGATTGGAATTACCAGCAGTCCAAATGCGGGGGATGATTCAGAGTTAAGTTTGTATTCAGGTAATGTAATAAATCAGTAACAGTTACATTAATGATGTCATTTCAATCCATGGTTTGTGTGACGATCAACATGTTATTAAGTGTTTTGTCATAACCGTTAGATTCCATGATATATACTGAGTGCTGGATCCTGTTTAATTATGTTACAATAAAGAGATGAGAATGGCTGTCAAGTTATTAACACAAAAATGCGTCAGAAAAACATATTCGTATGGGAGTTACCTCCCCTGTACCACAAAATGTTGTTTAAAATGTTGTTAAAAATGTTATGATTTTCGCTCTAATATTTTAGTATTTAGGCAAAAGATATCGGATCCGTCCATTATATAAATGATAGTTTGCTAAAAAGAACAGAATTCAAATTGGCTATTAATTTAAAAACTCTCCAAGTTCCCATATATAATTTACTTACCTCCCAATACTAAAATAAATGCTGATGTATTAGAACTTGAGCTTTAACCTTACATATCAAATAGTGACAATAATTTTTTTATTTTTGCAAAATTGCTGAACCATTCATGGACTTTAGAAGCCTTATCTCGGTGAGTATCGGTTGCAAAGCATTTTCAAACAAATAGTTCATGAGGTAAAGCCCGGCCAGTGCAAAGCTTTATAGCAATAAGCAATGTATTAAAATGCATAAAATACAAAAAAAATCATTTACATGAAGCAAAAATGGTAAAGCTTCAATCTTGAAATGAATTGAATTTTCCTTTTTTCTTTTTGTAAAAATTCACAGAAAGGCTTTTTTTTTGGTATAATTTGTGTCCAATCCTGCCACAAACTTAATCAAAAAGTCAGTTGAATATATTTAAACCAAAGACACAGCAGAGTTACGGTATCATTGATTCAAATCTTAAAATATTGTTTATGAATAAGTACATTTATTCGAGAAACAATGTTTAGATAACATGTCATTTTATCAATTTATTCAAGTCTTAAAATATTGTTTATGAATATGTACATTTATGTAGAGAAACTATGTTTAGATAATATGTCCTTTAATATTTCTTCAGTTTACAAGAAACACTAGAAGAGGGCCAGAAGACCAGCAACATTGATGTGCAGATGATGTGGCTGAACATTATTAGATGTCGACAGATTATCCAACAGTTGTCGGCATCAGAGAATGACACATTTTACTCGGTACTCATTATAGCAAATGTTTCTCGATACTCCAGTAGTCAACTCAGTTCCGCAATCTGCACCTTTGAATTACATCATAGCAAAATGAAAGGGACCAGCTAACTGGTTATTTGAGTGATCTTTGGTAGTGTTGCATGGGAATCAGTTGATTTCAAGATCAATCATCATTTGATATTATCTGATAGATGATAAATTATTAATTGATGAAAAAATGGCTACTTATGAAGAAAAAAGTATAACTGTAATAGGACGAGGAAAAGTGATAACGATATTGCCATCACTGGGGCTCAAACCCACAATCCTTGGCTCTCCAGCCCAATGCTCTACCGACTGAGCTAAAGGGAAATTCCCTACATCTCACGCTTGTTAGCCAATGTTAGGCAACCTAATCAATGCATATCTTTTACACTATTTACCCCCTTTTTCTAAATCAACCAAGGTTCTTTGACTCTCCATCAAGGATTATCTTACCTTGGAACAGGAGGGTCAACGTTGGCAGTTTCAAATAGAAAGAGGAAAAGTGATAAAGATAGTGCCATGGCTTGGGCTGAACCCACGACTCTTGACTTGATGAGCGTGATAATGTACCGCTGAGCTAAAGGAAGATTTCCTTCATCTCATGCTTGCAGAACAGTTTCACACACATGTCACTCATTACAATTTTTGATATTGGTAAGGGATTCCTGAAATGAAAGGGGAAAATAAACAATACTTTTATAATTGCATTTTTGTTGTAGGATATTTTACTTCAACTGGAGACATCTTTGGCTTCCCATGTTGATGTGCTACAAAAGAAAATTTCCCAGCTGAATTCTGACACTCAGACTGGTCTTGTGAAGTATTCAAGTCTACCCAGCTGTAGTGGAGATGCTACATCAGCAGGGCGGTCGGAGACACAGACCCCTAAAAGTGGAGTGTCATCTGGTAATCAAAGAAGATTGAGGGGGAAGGGGCTGAGTTAGGATACGGTGGGAAGAGGAAGATTAAAGGGAATTCGGGAGGTTTAAGGAAATCACTGTTTAGAATGTAAATAGATAGTCAAATTCAGAATGTTACATCAAAAACATTGTGTCATGTATAAATGATATTATCAACAGCAAAAGATTTTGATGACTCAACTTTACGGCAGGATTTCTGAATACCTTGTGGGAATCGGTCTACTTGGCGTCACAGAACCATACTGAAGCTACCCTCATTGACGTTGGATCTCCCACTCCCTATATAAATGATACCATGTTTTTGTATATGACATAATGCTAATTTTTTGTAGTGAAAAATGAGTCTTCTGTTATAGAAGAGAATCACTGAAAATACATTATAAGTTGACTGTTGACCCCCGGGGCTATTGAAAGATAAATATGGGTAATGGATTTTGATGTGTTTGTATTAAGTAAGGTTGTTAACCTTCACCTGGTTATATTACATTTGCGCTGCAACCCACTAAATGAACATTACCAGCAAAAATGTCTTTCATAAAAGTATGAAAGCAATGGTTCTCGAGACGTAGCACGTGGTTTAATTATAACATCATATATCAAAATGGAGAATGCCCTTGCGTCAAACGCTCAAATGACTAATTATAATCTTTGGCGCCAATTTTATTCAAGCTGGGCTGTTGCCAATGTCGTTTAAATGACGACACAAATACAATGGCAGGTAATAAACAAATAATTGAAAAAAATTTGAATGAAGTTAAGCAATTGTTCTATAGTAAAAATGTAAATATATGGATTGAAAGTAATTTTTTAAACATTCATAGTGCTATGAAAGGTCAGCCGTTACATTCATATTCAGCATGAAGCCCTAACCGGCTTCATTCAATATGGATGTAACGGCGGACCTTTCATAGCACTATGAAAGTTATAAAAACTGACTTTCAATCCTTATTTAAACGATAAATATGTGAAATGGTGTTTAACTTAATACAGTGTATATATATATCTTTTGATGAAGATGACACCCAGAAACAGCAACGGCGCGTTGCCATTGAGGACACCATCATAACGAAGGGCGGCCTCACGTTCCAGGATATAGCCGGACTCAACGAAGCCAAGCAGGCTCTCCGTGAGGCCATTGTAATGCCACTGCACTTTCCTCATCTCTTCACAGGTGTGTGGGCTGTAACATTGATTGTTAAAACTTGTTTTGTCTAGTGTTGACGTAGATAATGAACTTAATCAACTTACTGATGTGACAATCAACTTACTGATGTGACAAAGATTTACATGGCGGGTGTTGTCGATGACTCTTCCGGAACACCTGGTCTTATTCTATTATACTTTTACGAGCGTTTCCATGTAAATCTTTCCCTTTGTTTCTATTTTGCCTGTAGTTTAATTGATTCTGAGTTCGGATTATGGTTTTGTTTACGCTCTGATTTATTTTTTTTTTTACTTTCAACCCCCCACCCCCACCCACCCGTGAATTTTCAACTTACTTTCAGTTTGATATTGAACCATGTGTTGTAATGTCCCCCAGCTAATTCCTACAATCGTATACAAATGTATATAATATTCTCCGAGGACTTATAATTCTATAATTTATCTTGTGTGAAAGGTGGGACACACCTTTATTAATATATTATAAGTGAATTAGTAATACGCATATCACAGGTGGTTGGGTTAAAAAAAGATCTGCCTATACAATCATGTCTTCCTATATGATAGGTGAAGTGCCTCCCAACCCACCCTTATGGCTAGTTCTGGAACAGCACTTAGAGAGTCCAATGAGTAATAGTTTAAAAAAAAAATCAGTCATTCAGGTCTCCCAGTGTTTTTATTTGGCCTAACTTAAGTAACTTTAACCTTACAGACAATTATTTCCATTGTATTTATTTTGTACAGGTGCCATCAAGCCGTGGCGCCGCATCCTTCTGTATGGACCTCCTGGTACCGGAAAGTCCCGTCTCGCCCAGGCCATCTCCTCGGAAATCAACTCCTCCTTTTACTGCGTGTCCAGCTCGGACCTGGTGTCCAGCTGGGTCGGAGAAAGTGAAAAGTAACCATATGGTGGAAATTCAGTAGCCCAAATTATTTTCCATTTTCATTAAATGTAAAAAGAAAAATTAATAATAACCTGGACATCTATATGAAGACAATCACAAGACAAGAGGACTCATGGATATTAAGATATCATATTACTTTCATAGTAAATACAATGTAGAAGCATAAACTATAACTGTTCAGATCTTCCACATTTCGTTATGATAAATATTTGATTTTTTTTTTCAGATTGATAAAGGAACTTTTCCAGCATGCAACCACTCAAAAAGGAAGATCAGTATGTACAATGTACATATAACATCTATCTTAATTTGTAAAGGATCTGTGTTTAAAACATTGAACAGTAATAGAATGCCACACTTACCCCCGTAGTTATATCTAGAGTTGTCTGTTCTTTATATATACAAATGTATATAATATTCTCCGAGGACTTATAATTCCATAATTTAGAAAATGTATCTACTTATTATCGGTTGATCTGTGAAAAATTATTTTCCTTAAACTATTTTCCTCTAGATATAACTTCTTTATATGGAATATAAAGTAGTTATATCTAGAGTTATCTCTTCTTTGCAGCTATACAATGTACCTAGAGTTATCTGTTCTTTGTTGCTATATTTAGAGTAACCTATTCTGTAGCTCAGTCTAGAGTTATCTTTTCTTTGTTAAGGTGATATTTATAGATGAGATAGACAGCATCAGTCGCCAGAGGAACTCTAGAGAGGAAGAACACACCAGACGTATAAAGACTGAACTCCTCAAACAGATGGAAGGGGCAGACAACTCTGACAAAGCTGATAAGATATTCCTTCTCTGTGCCACAAACTGTCCATGGGAATTGGACTCTGCTTTTCTACGGAGATTTCAAAAGAGGATTTACATTCCACTGCCAGATAAGTAAGTTACAGGATTTTTTTGTAATTGTTTGCAATTTTTTGTTGCTGCTTAAAACTGATGTCTTACCTTATAGTAAAAAGAACCAAAAAGACAAGTTATTAGTTTCCAAACCTTGGAGGGAGTATGTAAATTGTCCGTATGGTTTGCAATAACCCAAGTTAGGTGTTTGGAGACTTGAATAACCTCCCTTTAGACTTTTCTATCACCCCTGTGTTTGATTAACTTTCCTAAGAAAGACTTATTTGTGTGTTTGTGTTATCTCCCCTACTTAGACAGGCTCGTATAGAGCTGATGAAGATCCATACCAAGGGTAACAAGCTTAACTTTACCCAGGAAGAGTGGGGAGTCCTGGGCTTCAACACGGAGGGCTTCTCAGGCAGTGATATAGCCAATATGATGCTCGAGGCTCTTTTTAGACCAATCAGAGATCTCCATACATCCAAGTTTTGGAAACAACAGCCAGGTAATAACTGATAAGCCAATCAGAAACTCTGATTCAACTATTCATGGTTAAGAGGCAACTTCTCAGATATATAAGTCATTTATTGGTTTCCATACATTAGAGTTAAAATTGGATGCAAGAACAAGTTGACCCCTTCACTGCTTTAGACCATACTGGGACCGTCTCATAAATACATGTTAAGACTTCTATATAAATTACATATAAAAGGGTATATACTCTTCCTTGTTTTGAAAAGGAACTTCCAAATAAGAATTTATATCAAAACTGAATTGCGTATCATATGGCATATACATGTAACAACAGGAACTACAGTAATTAGCAGTGTGATTTTGTCGTGAATCAGTAATTGTTATTACTTCCTGGAATTTTATAATTCACTGTTTCCCAGAGCCTATAGCTGTCTTTAGTAATGACAATATTACTAATTGAAATCCAGTAATTCCAATTTTCTTTTGTTCAGATGGCAGCTTTGTTCCTGTTGATGAAGGAAGTGAGGGAGCTATGGAGGCTAGCATTACAGATTTACCACCAGACAAGGTAGGAAGCCTGTCAATTACTGCCAGAATTTTACATGTTAGAGTTGGAGAAAAAAATGTGATGTTTTACAATGTTTATGAAGTTAAGACTACAATATGTAACTACTGATATTTATACTTCTAAATCTCAATTCATAGGTGTTAACCTCTGAAACCTGCAAAAAGGGAGAAAGTGGGTGAAATGCGACTGAAACTGCATCGCTCAATTTTTTATGTAGCAAAATAACTTCAAAAATACTCACCTGTTATGGTCATTACACAGTAACCAAGAGATTATTTAATCAAAGGATGTAGATTTTGAGTTTGTGTAAGTTTGGACTTGAATGAAGGAGATTTTGAGGGAGATTGGTAAAGTTTGGTCAAAATGAGGGAGTCTAGCTCCCTCGTAATGAGGGAGGGTTAACGGATATGACAATTTATAAAGCTCAGCCAGCAGATAAAACAAATTTACCACCAGGCAAGGTAGCAAAGGCACGTAAATTAATCAGCATTTTACAAGGCAAAAGAGAAAAATGTCGCTTTACAATTATCAATAAAATCTCAGATTACATTTTCCCTATATTTTGTTGAGAAACATACAAATTCAATTTATCATCAATCACTTTTTTCATATTTTGCTCCTGACTGGTGACTAACTGTCAGTGAACAGGAGTTAAAGAGTGTATCGCGAGTTCAGTGGTCCCATGATTGAATTTTGGTCTGGCCACATAGTTTTCCTATTCCTGTAGCACGATGTATATATTGTATGTTGGGTATGTTTCAGGTCATAACTAGAAATGTGACATTGTCCGACTTTATGACATCAGTGGAGACTCACAGAAAAACTGTCACTGCCAACGAACTCAATAAATTTCAAGACTTCACTAAGTTAATGGGGGAGAGTGGATAGACAGTTACAAGAACTGGTCCTCAATTTTCATCATCCAAGGATGAACTCAACAGGACTTAATAAAGTTAATGGGGAAGAGTGGATATAAAGTAATAAGAACAGGTCATCAATTTTCATCATCCAAGGATGAACTCAACAGGACTTAATAAAGTTAATGGGGAAGAGTGGATATAAAGTAATAAGAACAGGTCATCAATTTTCATCATCCAAGGATTACCACTGCAAATGAACTCAACAGGACTTAATAAAGTTAATGGGGAAGAGTGGATATAAAGTAATAAGAACTGGTCCTCAATTTTCATCATCCAAGGATTACCACTGCAAATGAACTCAACAGGACTTAATAAAGTTAATGGGGAAGAGTGGATATAAAGTAATAAGAACTGGTCCTCAATTTTCATCATCCAAGGATCGCCACTGCAAATGAACTCAACAGGACTTTATAAAGTTAATGGGGAAGAGAGGATATAAAGTAACAAGAACTGGTCCTCAATTTTCATCATCCAAGGATCGCCACTGCAAATGAACTCAACAGGACTTAATAAAGTTAATGGGGGAGAGTGGATAAACAGTAACAAGGACTGGTCATCAATTTTCATCATCCAAGGATTGCCACTGCAAACAAACTAAAAAAATCTCAAAAAATTCCAGGACTTTATAAGGTTAATGGGAAGTGTGGATCAAGTGTGTTTAGAAGTAGTCATCAGTTTTCATCAGCTAAGGACCCTTCACTGCAAATGAACTCAACAAATTCTAGGACTTCATAAAGTTAATGGGGAGTGGATCAAGTGTGTTAAGAAAATAAAACTATAGTCATCAGTTTTCATCAGCCAAGGACTAAATTACTGCATATGAACTCAATTTATTACAGGATTTCACCAAATCAATGGGGACTGTGGATCAATTGTGTTTAGAACTAGTCATAAGTTTTCATCCGTCAATGACCCTGTGAAGTAACACAAAGTCCCAAGACTAAATTAATTTAAGAGATTGGATGAACATTCTTTATGCCACCTAGTCATCAGTTTTTATAAATCTTTCGTTATAAATCTCTTCCATATAGTACAAATAAACATTGTATTTCCTCAATAAGTCCCGAGAAGTCTTGTTAAGGATACAGTTACCTCCCCTTAAATTTTTGATGAGGTGTATTGTGTAGCATTTAAAGACTGCTACTGAGTACTGAGTCAGAGAACTGTTAATTACCGATAGAGGAACAGGGTTCCTATCTCTGACCACTTACGGCATTTTAGACTCTGAACACATTTCTAGCTGTTTAAATTATTACAACTTTTCAACTTTTGCCATAAGTTCTGTGTTGTGTTTTCTTCAGAAATTATTTATCAAAGAAAAAATCATGCTGAAAAAAAATTGGCTGTAGTTTTGTATTTGTAGATAATGAAATTGCAAATCAGCTTAAATTGTCTCATGATTTTCGTAATGTTTTCTTCTTCCTTATAAAACCAGTTTTCTTAAATGTTGAAAATGTTTACCTTAATTATGGCACAATGAAGCCATGCAATTGGCTGTACAGATTAACTATCAAATATGACCTGAAATTTTTTTAAAGTTTGTTTGTTGAAAAGAAAGCTAATTCTCTATCATATATTAAAAGATGAGATAAACAATTGTACATGCATGTGGCATCAGTATAAATTATAAAAACAGTTACCAACACAATTCATATTAGAAAAAAAATATGTGGAGGTCACCATAGAAAATATTAATGTTTGCCTAGCTATGGTTGACATGTACAATGACAAAATATAACACAGTTTCTAGTTAATAACTGTGTTATGTTCCTTCAGTTGGATGTTTCTTCCGTAACTAAAAACTATACCTATAAACCTTACTTAACCAATTCTGGTAATCAATGTAAAACAAACTGATGAATTCTATTCAAAAAGGTTTTTTTTAATTTCTGAGGACATGATTAATCAACAAGCAAACAAAAATATGAAATATTTCACCATCAGACAGATAAATGAGTATCAATATGTAGTTCAGACAGTTCTTCCTCATAATCACACATTTATGCAATTACATGTACATTATAATATACAATTATTTAAACATAAAACAGTCAAGCTTGTTCTATAACAAAGTATGAGAACAATTCTTTGTAACATAGTATACATGTGCTTTATGTAAAGTTAGCACACATTTATAATACTGTAACACTTAATGTGAATGTATGCTTGAAATATAAACATGTTGCCAAAAAAGTGTCCTAGGCTTGTACATCTCACATCACATGAGAATCTCCACATTCGGTTTCAGCACACGTTTCCCAATGCATTATGGGTATTTCGTTTCGTTTGTGTGATTATGTGGATCCGTTTTTATAAAAATCCGTAAATGTGATCGACCGTTTGCAAGCGTCACCCGTAGCATTTCCGTACCGTTTGTGTAGCATTTCCGTAGCATTTGAGTAGCACTTCCGTACCGTTCGCGTAGCATTTCTGTAACATTTCCGTACCGTTTGCGTAGAATTTCCGTATCATTTGAGTAGCATTTCCGAAGCACTTCCGTACCGTTTGCGTCTAAGATGGAACAGCGAACGTGTACGGGTCTGTATCAATGAATCAACACTAGTTAACATTAACTCACCTCTGAAATTCTAAAATGAACTATTCCAGTCTTTGTATTGGATAAGTCCATATGTGTTCTCAGGGGTGAATGAGTTGCAGAATTACATTAAAGGCAAAGAATATTAATGTTCAATATTTCCAAATAAGGTTTATTTATCATATCTTTCATCACTAGCTTGATACATGTACATGTATATTCGTTTTTTGTTACAATTTAAATATCATTTATCACTTAACATATTATATACTGTGTTGTATTAACTACAAGTGTCCGATTGCAGCCTTTTAGTGCTAATGGAATTCCTGTAAGATCACATTATCACAGATAAATACATATTTCATTGCTAATATTTCCAAGGGATTTAATTACGCGAGAACACCATCAAAATTCACGAAATATATATTAACACCTGACCTCATGAGAATTTCAATATCATGGCTTTTTAATTTAGGTTTCGCAAAACACATAGTGCACTGCCTGTTCATCCATTTCCATGAACATACGAGATGCACTTGTATAAAGGAGACCTGGTACATTAATTCAGTTTGAACATTTATAAATGAACACCTTAGACTAGTCGGGTAAAGCAGTGAATAGAGCTAGCACACCTGTCTTTCATGAAGGCAGCTGTGATTCGTGGGTTTTCTCCTGGTACTTCAGTTTCCTCCCACATTAACTCTCATGACATGCTAACATAAGCGCCAACAAGGATTTCAATAAAGGCTGAAATAACTTGTTTCTTAATTAAAGTCAGAGTTATTTCATAATCATGTTGGGAAAGTGGGAGGAAACTATTAATATATCATGGGTTGTGGGGTTAAAACCAGATCTCTATACTTTCCTTTATATATCAAATATCTTCTAATATTGGGCGGTCGAGTCTCTGAAAAAGTGCCTCCCACCCCTACCACATAGTTAATTCTTGAACAGCCCAAAGCTAAAATAACTTTTTTCTTAAAATGGGGCCAGTTGTTCAAAGGGAGATAATTGGCTTACTTAGAATTTAAAGACATGTTCAATATTTATAATTTTGTTAATATACAAGGTACAATCCCACAATTATGCATGTGATTTGACCGTACTTAATATTTGATATCTGAAAAATTGTGAAAAATTCAAAACTTTTTTATTTTAATTAAGTTATAGGAGAATTAAAATTTGTGCTAGTCACTGATATGAGCTTATCTCCCTTTGAACAACTGGGGCCATAACTAAAGTCGGCATGGACATTCATAGAAACAATTTTTTAAAGGTTTTATATCTAAATTATTTCAAATCAAGGAAAGATATGGTAACATGTTTGTAAAGAAAGATCTGACAAGTATTGTTATACATATATAATCATAGTCACAACTCTTGCAACACACACCTCAACAAATGAAATGACTAATGAATGTGACATACAAAAAATAATACAGATGTGTACTGTAACTGCCGAACTTTTAACTTGATCTGGTGATAAAATGTTACCCTTGTTACATAAACAAGCGGATTTCTAATGAATATAATGGGGTTTTTTCTTTCAATTTTTCTAGTCTTAATAAATCAATGTCAATATTTAAGTCTTTGAGAAAGAAAAAAATAAATATAATACATCACGATATGAGTCACTAATTGAGCACATATATAGTCGGGCATTGGCACATATTGTACAATCTCAAAGTAATATTCATCAAATCTCGTGAATGTGACACCGATCTTTGTTCAAGGAGTTCGAACCAGTATATATAAATGCTGGTCTACAAGAGGATGAAGAAAATGTGACATGGTCTTTGTTCCTTTCTAGGAACTAGAACCAGTAGTTGACGAGGCTGATGATGCTGGTCTGGATGAGAATGCATTGACAAAGTTTCTGTTCTAGGAGCTAACACCATAAATTGATGAGGCTGATGATGCCGATCAGCAAAAGGATGAGGAAAATGTGACAAGGTCTTCGTACCACGCCAAGAGTTAGAACCAGTGGATGCTGGTCTGGATTCTGATGAGATGCGTTGACAAAGTCTTCGTTCCAGGAGCTAGAACCAGTAATTGACGAGGCGGATGATGCCGGTCAGCAAAAGGATGAGGAAAATGTGACAAGGTCTTCGTACATCTCAAAGAGTTAGAACCAGTGGATGCTGGTCTGGATACGGATGAGATGCGTTGACAAAGTCTTCATTCTAGGAGCTAGAACCAGTAATTGACGAGGCTGATAGAGCCGGTCAGCAAAAGGATGAGGAAAATGTGACAAGGTCTTCGTACCACTCGAAGAGTTAGAATCAGTGGATGCTGGTCTGCAGGATTCGGATGAGATGCGTTGACAAAGTCTCTGTTCCAGAAGCTAGAACCAGTAATTGATGATTATGATGCTTTTCTGAAAGAGGAGGTGACACAGTCTCCGTTCCAGGAGTTGAAACCAGTAGTTGACTGGGCCAATGATGCTGGTCTGGATTCGGTGAGACACGTTGACAAAGTCTGCGTTCCAGGAGTTAGAACCAGTAGTTGACTGGGCCAATGATGCTGGTCTGGAAGAGGATGAGGAGGATGAACGATGTCAAAACGATTATCGAGATGAGATAGGAAGGCATGATCGGAATGCTGAATATCTTGGCCTGAAAAAATTAAACAACAGATTAATACAAACTAAAACCAGTGAATATTCAATTAAAGTGAAAATCCTGATTTACAAAATGTAAAATGTACACTCAAATATCATATTTGATAATCAATAAATATGTTAAATATTACATAAACACTTTATTCATTTTTTTTTACAAAATTTCATCTGCTCATATGTAGCTGTCATCTTGTTATATTGATCCAAATAATCTTAACACCATTCAACCCAAATCAAAGCATCAATGTTTATATATTTCACCAGAAATCAAATCATTGTATTAATCATCTTTCTGAACATTTTGTCTATTGCCTCAACCATGATTTTTATCTTCTTGACCTTTGAACTACTAACCTTTAGGCGTACTTGGCTTACGAACCCCAGAAAGGAGTCTAGCTCCAGTTGAGATGACCCTTTGTACCCAAAAACTCTCATCTCTACTGCAATCTTCTTTACACTGTTACACACTGAATTCACTTTGGCTGCCTGAAATACAAAGTAAAATATTATAAAAGGTTCCCAAGTAAGTAGGGGTAATGGTGGACTACAGGACTACGGTGATATATCGGTAGCAAAATGTATGATGATA
This sequence comes from Mimachlamys varia, assembly GCA_947623455.1. Taxonomy (NCBI): domain Eukaryota; kingdom Metazoa; phylum Mollusca; class Bivalvia; order Pectinida; family Pectinidae; genus Mimachlamys; species Mimachlamys varia. Next base: position 16,263,575 of record OX392541.1, read on the forward strand.
CTTCTGTCAAAGTCATCAGTTTGGTTTGGTTTGGTTTATTGTTTTTACATCCTAATATTTACATTTGCTCTACATTGCCACTATATAACACTACCAAGGCCAGTTCCGTGTTATGAGAGCATAACACTGGAGTGATCATGATGACGTCATTACGATTGTGACATCATAATCATAACGTTGGAAATAGCAGACCGATACTGGCTGTTCGCTGTTCCATTTATTCGAAATCTACCTTAAATTTTCAGAACAAATGTAGAACATAAATATGAATTTATTATTAAAACCAATGGAAAAATGTAAATATAAGCATTAAACATCATTCTGTTCTGTGTTTTGGTCCTATAACACGGAACAGGATTGCAGACAAACAATCATCACGCGTTAACGCGCGTTATTCATTTTGTCTGCAATCCTGTTCCGTGTTATAGGACCATAACACGGAACAGAATGATGTATATTGCTTAATTAACGCAGCTGAGGTCATTGAAGGACTGCCTTCCTGTGTAGGTGTATGTGATGTGGGTAGCTGTTCTGAGAGCGTGTGTATTTAAGGTATGTTCATGTAAGCATTCTGGCGATAGTCCGGATCTTTTGCCGATTTAAAGTGCTACCACACTAAAGTACTGCCAAAGGCCCCCAGCAGAACACCCCACCCGGTCAAATTATACTGACTGACAACAGCAAACCGGTTGTTCCATTCCCATAATGCTCAGAGCATCAAGTAGGGAGTAGTAACTACCATTGTTAGAGACACTAGTATGGCTCGACCTTGGGACACTGAGCCTATAGCCTTCCTCAGTAAAACTCCATTTTGGACAGTGATAATCATGATATACCGCCACAAAATCCAAAAAACAGTAGCAGGCCTCGGGTCATCCGTATTCTAATTTATATCAAACAAAATCAACAATGGACAATTTTAAGATTATTTGGATGTTTTCTTCAAATTCTGGGTCTCTCAACTGTGGCTTAATTAGTAATGTCTGAAATATTCAAAGTGCAGATTTGGTAGACCTTTCAGGGTCAAGATATTGCTTAAGCCATCAATTTGATGACATTTTTGTTATTTACAACTTTTGAAAGCAATACTTATGAATAACAAGTCATTGTGGTATCTTTCTCACTAAAGCAAGTTGTTGTTTTTATCAGCTTGGCAGAATTACTCTCTAGATAAAGGTCAACTAAGGTCCAACATTCGATTCCTAGTAGAGCTTTAGGTACATATATGTACTTAATTTGTAATTGAACAAATAAATAACCTCTATCTATTTCACATATTAAGTCTAGATGATTTTGCAGTATGACAATTTTCTTATGTCTTACATATTTATGAATTACGGTTGATTTACCTGGTATAAAGGACAAATAAGCATACTGGCCCACACAAACGGAAAGGTACAGCGGTACGTCCACACCTTCGGCGAGTTGTTCTTGTTAAGGACTAAAATACTAATGCCTGCAAGAAACATAAACAGAAAGATAAAAAGAATAGACAACATTAAGAAATTTTTGTTTCAAAATCCCCCCTCTTAGCCTATACCTATCATATTCGTTTTTGGTAAAAAAAGAATTATTCCAAAAAAAAAAAAAACAGAAATTATATTCATCAAAAACAGATTCACTATATCATGCATTTTTAACTTGTTGTGCAATCTAATCCATTTGTATATTCTACAATAAAATATGTACAACCAACTTGTTGTGCAATGTTTTAATGTCGTATAATGAATGTGGAATTATTATATACCGTACATAATACTTCAATAAGCCCACCAAAATCTCTAAATCCAGTTATATCTTGGTATTTTTACTGAATTGCAATATAAATGGATGCCTTTATAGAAAAATAATGTTTTCTGCATATTTGGAGCAAATTATTTTTTTGCAAAAACTTGTTGCAAGTCCCAAGGGAAAAAGCATAAAGCAAATGACTGTGATGCTTGAAATATCAGACAGTTACACTAAAAAGTATAAAATTGTGAGTTTCAACAAGGATTACCTATTATAATCAGCTCTGCAAATATCACGGCTATCAACGACGTCATTCGTGCTATAGGACCATTCAGCAAACTAAGATTCTGTTTAACTACAAATAAATCCTGAAAAAAACCCATAAAATATTATCTTGTTGGTGTTAAGAGAAATCATTCAACATATGTACAAGTCTCCCTCAACCTATCACTACCCTCACATACCCCTAACTAATTATAAACCCTTAAAATGAACCTCCTCCCTTCTAAAGGAGCAATATACATAACTTCAGGAATTTTTTCAGGATTCTGAAAAATTATGAAAAAAATCCAATTGATATCTATGCAAAAAGTAAGTCAAAAATGAAGTAAACCTGAGCGTTAACTAACAAGAAACTCTTGACAGAAAAAATCCAAAGAATTGAAAATAATTCAGGTGTGGCCGGGCACTTCAACAACAAACCAAAATTAGAAGACATTTAACATAAGAATTCATCTTGAATATTGCTGATATCAGTTAATCTTAACTAAATCTATAAATATAATAAGTTATTACATGTAGGCTTGATGATTTTCGCTTCAAATTTTGCCGAAAGTTACATAATTATATTGGGCCTTCAAAATAATATATGTGCATATGAATTCCCTCAATGAACTGTAAGATGCCATTTTAACCTTAAAAACTGAATTAAATTTAAATTTCTTTGTATTAAAAGTCAAAAATCTTTCCTTTGTTCATATTTTGCCCCTGGTTTAATTGATTTTGAGTTTGGATTATGATTTTGTTAACGCTTTGGTATTCTCTTATTTATTGGACAGATGGCATGCAGAAAATGAAAGCCAGAGTCTACATCTACATGTATGTGTCAAACAATTTACAATATTCCTTCCCAGGAATTGACAATATAAAAGCACAATATTTAACTGATGGTTGTCTAATACATGCAGATGGTTTCAAGAATTGAAGTCTTAATATATACAGCATATAAACTGGGGTATTTGCACATCTTTGAATGAAAAATTAGGATTACATGCCAAACATTAGACTAGCTACCAGCCCTAAGTTTCTATAGAGATTTTCTCTACTTTATTTTACTTCTAGCTTATCTCCCCCTTGTTTCAAACTTAGAATCAGACATCCAAGTGATCAAAATTATTTGCCTATTTTTTTTCAATATCTGTATACTATTCTAAAGACGTGAGCCAGTCTAGCCATACATGACTACCTTCTAGGCCAATTACTGAACAAAATTGGTTTTGCGTTCACTTAAAGATTATGAAAACATGTACATGTACTGCAACTAATTTTGAATCCCTGTATGATAAGACTGAAAATAACCTTAAACACTCATGTCCTTTTTGCCTTTATTTAATTCTTTACACTACATTTTAATTTGTCTGTTTCTGTTTAACAAGAAAACAATAAAAGAGAAAAACAAATAAAACATAGACTAAAATCTCATACTACACCAAACATTTTTGAACAAATTCTGCAGTATTGAATTAAAGGTTGCTATGGTTTCATCAAACTCATACCTTCATTGCTGCTTTGATCTCTGTGGATTTCTCCTGGAGGCGGAGAGCCAGCCCCCGTATGTAGAACAACGTCATCTCACATTGCGTGACGTAATTAGCAATGACAGCCAAAGATACAGAGTTGAGAACCATGATCCCGAGCAGCTCCACAAAAAACAGAATCCAATGAACTACCTTTCTGTGAAAGCAAAAAAAAATAAATTTATTAATTCATTTTTTATTATTTAATTTATGATTCCTTTTAAGACCTCCAAAGAAAAACTTCTAAAAAATATAATGTAATGAAATATTTAAAGAATAACACATTTAATTTACCGTTTTCGACCTTAATAAGCGCAACTGTCCCTATAAGGGCACCCACCTATTTTCAGCAAAAGAGAATGTTCTGCTAATACAAACTTCGGTCTTCTTACTGAAGACTCTGTTTCAGAGGTGGGAAATCCTCAAAAAATGTTCATGAAATCTTCTCCCTGTACATAATTTTATTAAGCTACTGCACAGTATTAATTGCACCCCTTTTAAGCGCAAAGTAAACTGCAATCATTTGTTCTTTTACAAAAAGGATTCATAATGATATGTTTTAATATCCCAACCTTTGAACTGAAGGAGTTTAAACATGCCAATGTTTCTTCAGGAGCAAAATTTGGATGTTTGCCCTTGTATACATATGTACTTACCCTGTTTTACGAAAAAATGCCAGAGCAGGAAAGTCAAATGCCCATTCATAGAGTCCCTGCATGCCCAGGGTAACCCCCACCCAGAAACCACCTACTGCCAAAAACAGCCTGTAAACAAAACGGAAAATGTTAACAAATTTTTCTCTGTGAACTTAGGTGATCTTTAGAAAGCAGTAAAATTATAGTATGGTACGCTCTGCCATTTGTTTTCTGTTTCTTGGCAATCTTTTATGCAATCACATTTCATTGAAGTACACAGTAATTAAAACCTGAATTATAAATTTTCCATTAATTTCATTTTTTGATGGATTTGAAATATTTTCAAATGTATTTTTCATATCCTGCCCCTGGTTATACACATCATCCCCAGGGCCTCCTTCTATTGGCTGATATGAGAGGCTTGGCTAATTATAATACAGGGTAGCTTTAAGGACATGGAAATAGTCATATGATAATCTATAAACATCAACACTTAATACACATGTAAATCAATTTGTATTATAGCCACAAATATTATAATATTTCTATACTGACCGTAGTTTCCTGATCATCTTCTGTTGAGATATTGATCTGTTATATAAAGGTGTAGCTTGTAAAAATACCTGTAAACAAAATTAGTAATGATTAGGATATATAAAGCTTTACATACAAATACTCTTAAGAGATGTTTACACTGTGTGTAATAGTACATGATATACACTGTCAAGTAGTAAATATATTATTGATCAAATCATTTGACCCATAAGTTACTTAATTTTGATATTTTGACCTTGATCTGTTATATAAAGGTGTAGCTTGTAAAAATACCTGTAAACAAAATCAGTAACGATTAGGATATATAAAGCTTTACATAAAAATTAATACTCTTGTACATATGTTCTATTACACTGTCAATTAGTAAATATATTATTTATTCAAGCATCTGACCCATAAGTTAATTAATTTTGATATTTTGACCTTGACCTTGAATTAGGATTTTGTCGTCACTGACAACAAACAAAAATAAATCTAGTATCTTCAATCTTAAATTTTGGCCTTTATCTTGATTTAAACTTTGCTTCAAACTGATAAAAAGTAAGAAATGCTTTGTCATCTTAATTTAAAACTTTGACCTTGACCCAAGAAATAGCAATCTTAATTGTTAATCATACTGGTAGGTGAAAACTTCTGAAACCTCCAATGACAGATATCTCCCTCATCTCATGCCACATATCCAATTAGGGAGAAATTGCATGAAATACGCCCAAAATTGCATTGCTCAATTAGTCATTCCATTTTTATGTATCAAAATAACTACAAAAGTTCTCATTTGATCCAGACATACCTGTTATAGTCATAACACACACCCAGTGCAATAACTAGGATAAATCATTTGACAACAGGATGTAGATTTTGACTTTGTGTGCACAATATATGTTTGGACTTATAAAATGATGGCGATTTCGAAGAAGATTAGTCTCCCTCGTAACTAGGGAGGGTTTATGAACAGGAATGATGTTTATCTATGTATCAATGTTAATGACAGACATATAACACTTATTGAATCTTCATGATGAATTACAATAAAAAGTTCTCAAAATCAATTTAACTGCTGTATACGGGGGAATTTCATTGCAGTTTCATTTAGGCCTTTTTTGTCATCTGTAACGTCAGGTAAAAATTCATCACGACATTGAAAATTAAAATACACAACATATACTACATCAACAATGTAATGATATGCAAAGAGCAAAAAATAACAGTGTAAAAAAAACATGGCGCAAAAATGGATTCTTTCAGTGAAAGACGAATGACTGGCCAAAAGCTTCTGGTGTCCTGATGTCCGTCTAAATTTTGCACAAAAGTAAAATATAGCTGTTTTAAAAACAACTAATTATGTTGATCTCTTGTTTTGACGATAATTTCGGTATTTCATGGTCTTTGATGACAAGCTCATTGTTAACAAGTGCTAATTGTAATGGGGTACCATTACAGATGTCCCCCAAACTACCCCTTTGGTCGGAACTGATGAGCCCAATGAACTCACAATGGAAATATAGCTGACACCCCATATATCAGCGGTCATGTTGACGAATTAGGAAACGGAGGTTACGACAATGTCCGTGGTGTCCTACTACAGTTATATATAAAATTTCATTGAAATCGGACAATATATAAATTTCGACCAATCAGAAGCCAAGAAATAGCGGCCATGTTGACGAATCACGAAACGGAGGTTACGACAATGTCCGTGGTGTCCTACTTCAGTTATATATAAAATTTCACTGAAATCGGACAATATATAAATTTCGACCAATCAGAAGCCAGGAAATAGCGGCCATGTTGACGAATCATGAAACGGAGGTTACGACAATGTTGTTGGTGTAATACTACACATATATATTAAATTTCATTGAAATCGGACAATATATAAATTTCGACCAATCAGAAGCCAGGAAATAGCGGCCATGTTGACGAATCATGAAACGGATGTGACGACAATGTTGTTGGTGTAATACTACACATATACATTAAATTTCATTGAAATCGGACAATATATAAATTTCGACCAATCAGAGGCCTCCATTTTCGTTTCGGTGGCAACCAAACTTTACGAAAATGTTACCATGTTATTCAGCATCCCTTAAAACACCCATGTACCAATTTTTACTGAAATCGGAGACTGAATTTTGAAAACCGGAAATTAGCTCTGGCGGCCATCTTGGACTTCCGGTCGCGAAAAAACAACCCGTTTTTACACACCCCGCCCCTAATGAGTATGTATGTGAAGTTTCGTGAAGATCCGTCCAGTAGTTTTTGAGAAAACGGTCGGAAACCTCCGCAGCGGAAGAAAGTGGAAGAAACACGAATATTAATAATAATAATAATAAGAAACCGAGCAAAAACAATATGTCCCCCCACTTCGTTTGGGGGACATAATTATGAATATGATACATGTATACAGTACTCAATAAGTGCGAAATTAAAATGTGACTCACTTTTTCCATCAGAGCATATAACTGCTCATTTTCCTGGATACGAAAATGGTACATGCCCATGATGTAGGCGACAAAGTGAAGCACGTTTGGGATTACATATGTGGTGATGATGTGTTCACAGGCCTCTGGAGGATAGGAATGAGCAGGATGAAGTTTACTGAGATTCATTGGGATGATGTTCTCCGCCGGAGCGAAAGTAAATTCGGGTATGAAAGGTGGCGTTGTATTAGACGCTGGAGTTGTGGATGGCGGAATTGTTGTGGTTGGCACAAACTGCAAGAGAAAAAAATTGATAATTAAGTAAGAGCTTTGCTATAATGCAACCAGTGAACACAGAAAAGATGAAAGAACTTAATCCTTGTTTCCTGTGGCCCCCAATTAATCTCTGGATATTGACATTCCAATACTGTAATCAGTACAAAAATAGTATAATGAGACCAAGGGGTGGAGGGCTAGTGGTAGCAGAGTGTCGAACACCTAAACCACTTGGCTTCTGCGACCTAGTGGGGGAAGGCTAGTGGTAGCAGAATGTCAGACACCTTAACAACTTAACCACCACGACCCAGAGGTGGGGAGCTAGTGACACCATGACCCAGAGATGGAGGGCTAGTACTAGCAGAATGTCACCTTAACAACTTGACAAACATGCCCCCCCACACTCACACATATATACATGATTGATAATGGCAATACAGTTATATGATGTTATTAGTTGGTTACGGTACAGTTTAAACATTAAAGGATTTGTGCAACGAAAAATGATAATTTTATATTTGATAAAAGTTTTATTGTAAAACCATAATAACATGCCCTGACGATCGCGCGGGGTCTGGTTTTCTTGCATTGACACGAAATTCGGGTCATACGCCTTGGACCTCTCAAGCGAAACTAGAGATAATGAGTTTGTCAGTCACGTGATCGCGTGACGTCATCTTAGTCCAAGGACTCCTCAATCTAACCTTACCTGGTTACATTCTTATATTAGGTCCGCTGATTACCGACCTAAAATACTGTAATTTTGGCAACATTCAGCATGCCAGATACATATAGTGATGTAGTTGGTAGTAGAGTTTACCTTGATATTTTATCCATATAAGAGAAACATGTTTATAGAGCAACAGAATTATTTGTCGCTTTCAGAGACGGACAAGTAGACATACCAGGGAAAGCGACATCAGCATAGAAAACATTGTCAACACACATATGTTACTTCGACTCGAAAAAATGTGAAATACAATCTAACTATCTAAAAGTGCTATTGTAAATTCTATATGTATTCGGTTTAAATACGAACAAACGAAATCAGGACCCCATAAATATACATTATATATTACATCATGTATATATTAACACGGTACAATTATGACAGGGAATTCACAACATGTGTAATAATATGTATCATGTCTTTTTACGGAATTAAATTACAAGGTCGGGATCACGGTAGATAAATATTAATAGAAAGTACTTCTTTTCATTTTTTTACGTCAGCTCAGATATGCAAACAATTTTAAGATGTGATTATTTTAGTTGTGGTACGGAACATTCCCATCTTCGATTTGCTTCAGAAAAACCGGACTTTCGATAGTATTCCCTTGTCGATCTCTATTATTATTATTGTAACTCGGATATAGCCGATTTGAAAACTAAACTAAATAATGTTGGATTTACATTTCATCCTATTTTCGGAATCTTCTACGTGGAATTTTCAATACACAGTACAAGTTCAAATTAGGCCCCGATTACATACCATTTTACACGTACCGTAAAATGCGAAAAAAATTTGGAGATAAACATTAATTCTGGTTATTTTCGTCAAATTGGTATAAATATAAAGTTGGTTGCCTGGTGTACAGTACGTACGCGTGTGTATCGTTTTTATGACTCTGGTACGGGTTTTGTCGACCTGACTGATGTCAGTATGCAGCATTATAAAGGTAAAATGTTACCGTCTTAGTGACTGACCAATCAACTAATTAGTGTCACGCTTGTGTTAGATCACTAATCCCCTGTGAATGGCACGCCCGTGATTTGTAATGTTTCGACAGGGTGTCGATCTCTTGACTACTATCACGGACTTAGTCCGTGCTACTATATTCTTCGGGATGACGAACGAAATTAGCATTCAAATGTCCCACAAAACAACATTTTGGCCAATACAAGTTTAAAGTATGCATGGACTTTCGTTTTAAAAAGTATATTGTACGTAATGTATGTATCAGTATGTAACTGTCACAACAATATTTGCTGTCATACACGTTATATATATACAAGATTTATGTAAGCAAACAGTGTACTATGGCGATAGCTTGATTTTCCCGGACTAAGATGACGTCACAGGAGGAGTGGCCTCGTTCTGGGTCACAAAATATGCATAATTTAGAGGTCGGTGAAAATGACCTACTAATCGTGTCACCACAAAGTAACCAGACCACGCTTGCAAGATTGGGTGTTCGAATATGGTTTTAAAACATTACTTTTACCAAATATAAAATTTTCATTTTTCGTTGCACAAATCCTTTAAAGATAAAATTTCATTAATTCATATTATTTTATGGATAACTTTTTTTTCTTGAATCCTAAAATACCCAACAAATATAATTCTCATCAAAGTATTATCCTGCTTTACATATACCGTTAATTGCCGTGACAGACTTACTTGTGTATCCTTGTGGATATTAAGTTTCCACTGACAGGCCACCACCTCGTAAACATACGTATACAACAGTAGTATCACAATAAACACAGGGTAGAAAATGTTCAAATAAAACCAGCCACGGTGGCCAGAGTTAACAGATTCACGACCAAATCCCCGCCAACCAATCTGTCAAAAAAAAAAATACATCCTTTGTATGAAAAAAGTTAATCAACCACAATATCCCAGACAGCACATGGATATCAACTAACAATCTTTGATTCTTTATTTAGTGAAAAAAAAAATATTTGGGTGAAAATCAAAAATAACGTTTTTAGTTTTTTTTGAAGTTTTGAAAATGCTATTCCAGATAACCTTGACCTTTGATCACCTCCAACACCAGCACAGCAGGATTATCTAGCTAATTGAGTACCAAAGTTTAAGAACGCATCAATCTGATTAAAATCATTATCTTGATCTCCGTGCCGTTCCGTAAACTTCTCTTTGCTGGTTAAGATATGAGAAAATCCCATAAGGGGTCATGACCCAATGACCTTTTGAATTAGCCAATCAAATTACTACTGTCAGAATCTTGACGGTGAAATTTTAAGGCGACAAAGCTTGCATAATCACATTTGTCCGTTTAGTCATTTCGTCACCAAAAAGTTAATGTGGAATAATGTGACGAAATGGCTTGTTGCAAGATGACAGGTCATTGGAAAATTATTTTATTGTTAAGTAAAAGAGGCAACAAAGGTCATCTAACGTGACCTCTTATGGGATGTTGTCAGATCCTTGCAAAACGAAGTGAGAACAAGGAGCTGTATTTTAATCAGCTTGAGAAAACATACCCTTATAGTTAACTTTTAACCTTATTTTAGACCTTGACCTTCCAAAGTTTAAATGATTGTTATCTATGTTTTCATAATCAATTTGCACGATGTAAGAGGACATCCATACACTTTTTAATAATTTAGATTCAAAAATGTTAATCTTACTTTAAGGAACCAAACAATATATTCTAAACAAAATGCAGTCTGTCTTATTTCCCCATAAAATATATCAGTAAAAAGTATCTGAACATTTGTGCATTTAAAGCATTTGACACCAACTAATATAGAACATTCTTCTTATTATTATTACAAGGGTTAGGATAAGTATGCGATGATATATAAAACAACAGAAGTGAAAACTTACAAACATGAGAAGTCTCCAGTAAGGTCGTAATACTTGTCTTTTACAGAGTTTGAGGGATGTAGTCGTCAGGTTCATACTCTCCTCACCGTCCATGTCCCCGATCTGATAACAACGAAGTTGGTACTTGTATCAATACGTTCTCCGAAACAAATCAAAACAAAATTGTAACCCCCCCCCCTCAGTATATTTTCTGTGTAAAGAACATAGCTGATCTACAGTCTAATAGAACTTTTTACACATGAGTCTTAATTACACTTCATGAGTGTGATATGATCATGCATAATTATGTTCAAGACTTGTAAAACTTTATACTGGGGATTTAAACTGTACTGTAGGAGAATTTTCTCCTTATTGCCCTCCTGGTACTGGGAAACTGTTTAACAAGTTCAAACTACTATCTGCTGTTTTCTCAATAACAATGACACTTTCATTTACAGCAATATACCTGTCTAATCTGGCAACTAACTATTCTCAAATGTACTTAAGATGCAGCTATAACCCACAATGAAAAGCCTTGATGAACTCAATACCCCTTAAGACATATTCAAAGGATAGAATAGCTCATTATGAAATTCCAGCTTTTATTAAAAAATAAGTGATTTTCGCTATGTATTTCAAAGATAAATCTACAGAAGTTCCTTCCTCTGCTTTACAGTCAAACCTGTCTTAACGACCACCTATATTAAGCGACTTCCTGTCATATGTGACCGTAATATTTCCCCCCAACGAAATTCACTATATAAATGACCTGAATTAAGCGACTACCTGTCTGACGCGACCAAAGACCATCATTTCTGTGTCCCAAATACCGAAAACGACCTTTTTAAGCGACTTTTTGGAATGAAGACTTCCAAAAATCTCGCCAGAAAAACTCTTCATGCCATGGGACACGTTTCTCACGAATTTCAACTGGTCTCACAAAAATAATCAAACTTTGGTCATTTTAACGAATAAATAATAACGACATGGATTCACACTGACCTTTGTCACAGACAAGCCACTTTAATTACAGACCAGACCAATTAGCAATTGTATTTTAAAAAAAAAAAAAATCCTGGCCGATTACCTTAAGTATTAACTTGGCTCATTTTTGATAAAAACATGGGTGTCAACCTCTGAAACCTCCAATTCCATATTTCCAATGAGGAAGAAAGTGTGAGAAATGCGACTTAAACTGCGTTGCTCAATTTGTCTTTCCCTTATTATGTATCAAAATGTATCGAAAAGTATTAATTTGGTCAATATAATACACCTATTATGGTCATAAGACACAACCTGCAGTAACTACGATATCATTTGACCACAAGATATAGATTTTGAGATTGTGTGAGTTTCAACTTAAATGAGGGAGATATCGAGGGAGATTTGGTAAATTTTGGTCCAAATGAGGGAGTCTACCTTCTAATAAGGATGGGTTGACAGGTATGTAGATATGATTATATAATATGTATTAATAAAAACACTTGCCTTCAAGAAACCCATCCCGATCATGAGCCAGCATCACTAAAACCTGTATTATCTGTCCACATGTCTAATGCTCCCTAAAGATTGTATCCCAGAGTTTATAATTTAATAACTTATTTTTTTACAGTCCTGTCATATCTGTGTTACTGTAGAGGTACAAAACTACAGTGCAAACATGCTGATCAATCATTATCATGAAGATATGAATAACTGACGTCAGAAAACTCAAGGTCGTAAAAAGTTAAAAGTTCAGGGATGAATTTTGAAGGACAGTCAGATCAGTACATATATCTTCAAACTGCGTACCTGAAGAGTAAATATGTGTACTAGATTGGCTGTTAATTCAATGATAGCCCAACCCATATACAGTATTATCTACATGATAAAATAGAATATTACTGTTAAAAAAACTGTGTTACTGGAATACCTTAGTATATAATTTTAACAGGAAAGATCGAGTAAGCATTTAAGCTGAAAAAGGTGTAATATTCATATATTTTCCTCTCAAAAACTAATAATACTTATTATGTATTATTTTGTCCAAACAGGAGTATCAATTGAACTGACAGATGAATGTTCGCCTCAAACAACTTAATTGGACACTTTTTACTGTCTGTGAATTTTGTATTTGGTTATTCTATTAATACCCTATTTGACCGGGAATAAGCCCCCATCCCCTGAGAAAAATACTTGATCAAATGTAGGGAGGGGTCTTATTCATGAATACACCTCTGTTCACAAAAGTCCGCCATCTTGGATGTTCTACTGTTTTGGTCTAGGAACTCAGTCCACACTATACCAGTAATGTAATTCTAGTTGTTTGTTTTTATTAAAATAACAAATTACATTCAGGATGTTTAAAAACAGTCACTTCAAGTTGATGCCATTGATGGTACTGTTGTTTCTCTTTAATATTTCTATTAGCAATTGGTGTAGATAAGTAAGTTGCAAGTCTCGCACGCATAGACATCAATTCAAAATACAACAGCTATGCTCCAGACCCAAAAACAGGGCAATAACTCTTAAATCAAAGGGGTTGCTGGGTCTGTCTTTACTAAACTGCGCAGTACACATCACCTTATTGTACAAATAATGCATACAATATATTTCAGTATCCTGAGTTTCAATGCAAGCATTATAAGTTCTACTCCAAACAAAAAGTTTAAATAAAGGGCAATAACTCTGTAATTGATTGGGTTGCAGGCCCTGACTTTGGTACACTACACACCACCTTAAGTATGACCAATATATATAACAATTTTCATTATATCCTTGCCAAATACAAGCAAAGTAATGCTCAGTGAATGAAATTTTAACAAAGGGCAGTAACTCCATAATTAATGAGTGACAGGCACACTCTGGTACCCTGCACATTGCCTCAGTATGCCCAATGAATACAGGTAGTTTCAAAATTCATGCTTAACAGTGGTCAGAGCAGTGTGCTCCGGACAAGTATTGAAGGATGGATGAACATAGAGGTTACTATATATATGTACATATATGTGCTCTGAGTTTCAATTTCCTATATACAGTCAAATCTTCTTTTCTCTAACATCTATAACTGGAATACCTTGTATAATTAAGTAGTTCGTCAGTCCCAGCTAGACTTAACACTAAGTACAGTGCAGTCCTCTTTATATCATGTTGCATTTGTCAGCCAAAAACATGATATTAACAGGAAAGTGACATTAAGAGAAACATGTTTTTTCCACTAAATCTAGTGCATTTCCAATATCCATAACTAAAAGTAAGCTATGCAATGTACAAATGAAGATGTTTCAATTTATAGCTATCATTATTTCAATCAAAAAACGATTTTTTAGGGTTATTTTTTAATGGAAATGCCATCATTTTTTGTATATCTATTGTGGTTGGTTAAAAAACATGATATTAAGAGGAATTCACCTCAAAATACATGATATTAACCAAATAATTGATAATAAAGAGGAATGTGATATAAACAGGAGCGACATTAAATGGAGTCCACTGTATTTGACTCAGTGACCTAACTCGAATACTCTGACATCTCGAAAAAGTTTTGTGGTCCCATTGTCTTTGAGATAACGAGGTTCAACTGTATGTCGATCATCATGACACAGCACTTTTTCATAAAAGAAGGAAAATTGCAACACTAATACTTTACACAATGTGTTTTGTATTATGCTCAGTGAATACAAATTTTAACAAAGGACAATAACTCTGTATTTTATTAAGGAACTCAATGGCAGGCCTACTTTGGTAAAGTCTGCACATTGTCTTAATTAGTATGCCCATTTCAGTTAATGAATACAGGAAGTTTCAAAATCTTACATTTAATTATGCGATCCGGACAATGAAAGGATGGATGTATTATTTAGAGGCACATGTTCTCCCAGCTACATTTTCAATTTCCTATTTATGACAAAGCACTTTTTCAAAAAAGAAGGAAAATCGCAACACCTACTTTACATATGCGTTTTGTATTAGTTAAATCAGATCTACTCTCCAAACACTGGAGATAAAGAAGATTCAATTTTAAAACACTTACGTCCACTCGGACACAGCTTGTTGTTGTAGCACTAGATCCCGACGACATGATGCTGGCATGCTGTAGTTCATGGTCCGTGTCGTCTAGGATACGTTGTTTATCAGACGACATTATATATAGGCTAGGACTCTCCGGAGATCTGCTTGTCTTGTCAGGGATTTCAGGGTCACCATCATTGTCGTCCTGGTCCTGGGGAGGTAAACAGAACAGCAATATATCCAAACCCGGGTGACATACTCATTAACCCTCGATCCTATTACGAGGGAGTCTCTGCACTTCCTGTTTTTTTAACAAAATTGACTAGTCTCCCTCGAAATCTCTTTTCTTTAATCCAAACCCACACAACCTCATACAAGCCACATTTTGTGTTCAAATGATATCCTAGTTACTACGGGTTTGTATAATCACCATATAACAGGTGTGTCTTGATTAAATGAATAATTTTTGGAGTAACATGTATTTTCATACCAAATTAAAAAAAAAAAAGACAAATTGAGCAATGCGGTTTCAGCTAGGCATATTTTACCAGGTGGGGGGGGGGGGGGGGGGGGGGGGTATGCACTTTCTCCTTCCTTGGAAATGTGGAATGATCCAGGGAGATCTCCCTCAATGGAAGTCTCAGAGGTTAACACCTATTAAAATGGGTTTTTTTTGCATGAGGAGTTTTAATTATTATCTTTTGAGGGTTATTTCCTATATATTCTCTAAATAACAGCAAAGATAGTTTTGTTGAAGTGCACTTTCAACAACAGGGACTCAACCTATGATCACAGACTTTCTAGTTGAATAGACGTCTCAACCATGGAGCTAAAGGGAATTCCTTATAGCCTTAATGTTAAATACAGATCCAACACGAAGATGCTCTTCCAATTCAAAGATGGGAGTTGTTCATGAGTTAAGCTAGAAGGTTACCATAATGATCTATGTTACAATTAAAATATGCCACTCATTTTTCTGTATTATACCACATTTTTCATTTCACATGATAAATAAATATATAACAATTCAATATCACCAATATTGTCAATCAAATTTGCGTTTGGCAAATTGTTCAACTTTGGCTGTCATGATATTTTTCATTTGTGTGTTAATTGGATAATAGCTCTAGGTTTTTTCTATGTTTTTTTTTCTTATTGAAACCAATCTACATGTAGAGCCCATAAACCTATTTTATTACCATTTGTAACCCAGCTCTCAAGAATCATGAAAATTACTACTCCATAACTCTCAAGTCGATCTAATCTTGAACATTAATATAAAATGTGACATTTTAAAGTCTTAGTTGCTACAAGTACATTAAAAATTGTATATGCAACTAATAATGATATAAGACACAATACAGCATTTGAAACTCAATACGCTCTGTGATAATGAATTTATCTAACAGTTGTGTATATTTATATATTTAATGACCTATGAATTTTGACCTGCTGCGAAAGGCAAATTAAATACCAGTATAGGGTTGATATTGCCAAGCTATAGTCATTGTCGGAAACCCAGTAGGGTACACTTCTCTAACTTTTGCATATGCAAACGTCAGAGTATACTGTACCGTGGGTTTCCGACGATGAGTTATAAATACATTTAATATCCTGACATTACATAGTAAACCGAATGCAGCCCATATCTAGTCTAAAACTGTCCCTCCTGTGTCTGTTTCTCAAGTCAATGACCCCAATTATTTTCTGAGAAATTCAGTCTTCAGTCTCCCTTTAAGGACTCAGTGGTACAGGACCACACATTCCAATTACTCCTTGGTCAACATTCATACTCTCAAAACAAAGGTCACATCCTCCATTTAACACCTACAATCTAGCATTGGTGTTCACCTCAAGCTCCTAGTAATCGACACAAAAATCAACTTTTAATAAGATTGTAACACCTCCCCCCCCCCCCCCAACCCCTGACTTCTACACCAGCTTCTCATTCCTTCAACTTCAGGGTCAGGCCTCTCACTCAGCCTCCCTCAAAACTACTATTCAGACCTCTAGCTGAGCTTCACAAAGAACTATTGGGTCATTGGCTTCACTCCTGATTCTTTCAAATTTAGGGCACAGCCACTGGATAACAACATCGGAAACCCACAGTACTCTTCTTTGGATTTTAGTACGAAAACGATAGTTTCCACCAGTTTTAGCCAACGGTATGCAAACGTCAGAGAAGTGTACCGTGGGTTTCTGATGATGCTGGATAGTGGTCCAAAGATTTCCTTGCCTCACTAAATCTACTGACATGACAGACCTCCACCTCACCACAAGACCTTTAATTTACAGTCGGACACCCAACATCCTAGAACCACAAGTTTGGTCTCCAGCCTCCATAGATCTTCATTGGCCTCCTTAGAGCCCTCCAAGCATCACTAATAAGAACCCTTGTCAGACCGACCAGAACCCAGAGGTCTCTATTCAACTTCTGGACTAAGCATGGGTGGTGGGGTGGAAGGGTACAGTGATCAGGATAGGGTACAATTGTACTTCGGTTGTCTCCAACTATTAGACCTCTTGCACGCTTATATCCAGGCCAACAAGAGTGATTTACAGGAAAACTTGCTTCATAATTTTTGTTAATAAATAAGTTGTTATTTACCCTCATTTTCAACACAACTCATTGTCCTCAGTCTCTCTTGGCACTCCAGTAAGGTTGATCCCACAAATCCCCAATTACAAACCAACCAAGCCAATCTGAATCCTTTAAAAAATCATCTCAGGCCCCTATGGCTTCTACAGAACCCCTTGATCCAAAATCTATAACCTCCTCTTAACACATAAGTGCATTAGTAGAGCTGGGTACCACAAAATCAAAAGTACCACGGTATACCACGGTATGGAGGCAAATACTGCAGTACGTACCACAGTATACCACCTTGATTGAATGTTTCAGCTAGCTAAAGGTCTCTGACTGTTTTTTGTTCTGAAGCCAATCAACAAGAGGCCTGTCATAGTTTCTCGTTGTGTTATCCTCTAATATTGTTTGAGTGAAGCTATGTCTGTCCTAGTTGATCAGCAAACTTATAGGAAATTATAATTAAACCATATATATATCAGAATTCTAACTGATCTATGTAACAAATAGTTCATTGATAAGTTAAATGAAAGTCCCCAAAAAACCGGTACAGGACTAATGTTCCACGGTATGTACCATCACAACTTTATACCACGGTATACCGGTAAAACCGCCCAGCCCTCTATTACATTAGCCTCTTGAAAATGTTTTAATTGTACGCTTCATTAGCCTAACTAAAGTCTCTGTGTTGAGGGCCCCCTCAAAATTTGTCACAGAACTTACCTGATTAATATTGTAGCCAACAATGAAAGATTCCTTTACCATCTCAGAAATCACCATATAGAAATAAAAGCCACACTTAAGCGACACCAAGATACAAATCCTCACATATGTACGGACGGACGTATTCACAGTGGATACATCACTGAAGAGTTGAGCGTTCAGTAGTACTATACAGTATGTTAGACTAGTGAGTATCTCGTCATGTCAAAGTACAGGTCACTAGTGGTTACACAATGGTACATGTCCTGTAGTACAGTCCTCTGGGCACATTAACCTTTAGTTATCACTGGTGAATGTCTGCATCCTTGTACACGTCACTGGGGGCATGTCTGACTCTAGATATCAGTACGGTAAATGTCTGCATGTCGGTAAATGTCTGCATGTCTCGTGTCCCTAGATATCAGTACGGTAAATGTCTGCATGTCTCGTGTCCCTAGATATCAGTACGGTAAATGTCTGAATGTCTTGCATCCTTGTACACATCACTGGGGGCATGTCTGGCTCTAGATATCAGTATGGTAAATTTCTGCATGTCTCCTGTCCCTGGATTTAAAATGTCTGCATGTCTCGTGTCCTTAGATATCAGTGCAGTAAATGTCTATAATAATAATGTCTCGTGTCCCTGGATATCACTGGGGACTTGTCTGGCTTTAGATATTAATACAGTAAATGTCTGCATATCTCGTGTCCCTGGATATCAGTACGGTAAAAGTCTACATGTCTCATGTCCCTGATATCAGTGCGGTAAATGTCTGCATGTCTCGTGTCCCTGATATAAGTACGGTAAATGTCTGCATGTCTCGTGTCCCTGGATATCAGTATGGTAAATGTCTTCATGTCTCCTGTCCCTATATATCAGTACGGTAAATGTCTGCATGTCTCGTGACCCTGATCATCAGTAAGGTAAAAGTCTACATGTCTCGTGCCCCTGGATATCAGTAAGGTAAATGTCTACATGTCTCGTGTCCCTGGATATCAGTACGGTAAATGTCTACATATGTCTCGTGTTCCTGTACATCACTCTGGGCATGTCTGGCTCTAGATATCAGTACGGTAAATATCTGCGTGTCTCGTGTTCCTGATATCAGTACGGTTAATGTCTACATATGTCTCGTGTCCCTGTTCATCACTCTGGGCATGTCTAGCTCTAGATATCAGTACGGTGAATATCTGAGTGTCTCATGTTCCTGATATCAGTACGGTAAACGTCTACATATCTCATGTCACTGTATATCACTGGGGACTTGTCTGACTCGAGATATCAGTACGGTAAATGTCTATGTCTGGTGTCCTTAAATATCAGTATGGTAAATGTCTACATGTCTGTGTTCCTGGATATCAGTACGGTAAATGTCTACATGTCTTGTGTCCCTGGATATCAGTACGGTAAATGTCTACATGTCTCGTGTCCCTGTTCATAACTCTGGGCATGTCTGACTCTAGATATCAGTATGGTTAATGTCTACATGTCTCGTGTCCCTGGATATCAGTACGGTAAATGTCTACATGTCTCGTGTCCCTGTACATCACTCTGGGCATGTCTAGCTCTAGATATCAGTACGGTAAATATCTGAGTGTCTCGTGTTCCTGATATCAGAACGGTAAATGTCTACATATCTCATGTCACTGTATATCACTGGGGACTTGTCTGACTCTAGATATCAGTACGGTAAATGTCTACATGTCTCATGTCCCTGATATCAGTACGGTAAATGTATGCATGTCCTGTGTCCCTGATATCAGTTAGGTAAATATCTACATGTTCCGTGTCCCTGATATCAGTACGGTAAATGTCTACATATGTCTCGGGTCCCTGTACATCCCTCAGGGCATGTCTGGCTCTAGATATCAGTAAGGTAAATATCTCGTTTCTCTGGAAATAAGTAAGGTAAATATCTGCGTGTCTCGTGTTCCTGATATCAGTACGGTTAATGTCTATATGTCTCGTGTCCCTGGATATCAGTACGGTAAATGTCTACATATGTCTTGTGTCCCTGTGCATCACTCTGGGCATGTCTAGCTCTAGATATCAGTACGGTAAATATCTGAGTGTCTCGTGTTCCTGATATCAGTACGGTAAACGTCTACATATCTCATGTCACTGTATATCAGTGGGGACTTGTCTGACTCTAGATATCAGTACGGTAAATGTCTATGCCTGGTGTCCCTGGATATCAGTAAGGTAAATGTCTACATGTCTCATGTCCCTGGATATCAGTACGGTAAATGTCTACATGTCTCATGTCCCTGATATCAGTACGGTAAATGTCTACATGTCTCCTGTCCCTAGATATCAGTACGGTAAATGTCTACATGTCTCCTGTCCCTAGATATCAGTATGGTAAATGTCTACATGTCTCGTGTCCCTGGATATCAGTATAGTAAATGTCTACATGTCTCATGTCCCTGATAACAATAGGGTAAATGTCTACATGTCTCCTGTCCCTAGATATCAGTACGGTAAATGCCTACATGTCTCCTGTCCCTAGATATCAGTATGGTAAATGTCTACATGTCTCGTGTCCCTGGATATCAGTAATGTAAATGTCTACATGTCTCGTGTCCCTGGATATCAGTACGGTAAATGTCTACATGTCTCATGTCCCTGATATCAGTACGGTAAATGTCTACATGTCTCCTGTCCCTGGATATCAGTACGGTAAATGTCTACATGTCTCATGTCCCTGGATATTAGTATGGTAAATGTCTACATGTCTCCTGTCCCTAGATATCAGTACGGTAAATGTCTACATGTCTCCTGTCCCTAGATATCAGTACGGTAAATGTCTACATGTCTCGTTTCTCTGGATATCAGTACGGTAATGTCTACATGTCTTGTGTCCCTAGATATCAGTACGGTAAATATTTGCACGTCTCATGTCCCTGGATATTAGTACGGGAAATGTTTACATGTCTTGTGACCCTGGATATTAGTACGGTAAATGTCTACATGTTTCGTGTCCCTGGATATCAGTACGGTAAATGTCTACATGTCTCGTGTCCCTCGATATCAGTACTGTAAATGTCTACATGTCTTGTGTCCCTGGATATCAGTACGGTAAATGTCTTCATGTCGTGTGTCCCTGGATATCAGTAAGGTAAATGTCTACATGTTTCCTGTCCTTGGATATCAGTACGGTAAATGTCTGCATGTCTAGTGTCCCTGGATATCAGTACGGTAAATGTCTACATGTCTCATGTCCCTGGATATTAGTACGGTAAATGTCTACATGTCTCGTGTCCCTGGATATCAGTACGGTAAATGTCTACATTTCTCATGTCCCTGGATATCAGTACGTTAAATGTCTACATGTCTCATGTCCCTGATATCAGTACGGTAAATGTTTACATGTCTCATGGCCCTGGATATTAGTACGGTAAATGTCTACAGGTCTCGTGTCCCTGGATATTAGTACGATAAATGTTTACACGTCTCATGTCCCTGGATATCAGTACGGTAAATGTCTTCATGTCTCGTGTCCCTGGATATCAGTACGGTAAATGTCTACATGTCTTGTGTCCCTGGATACCAGTACGGTAAATGTCTTCATGTCGTGTGTCCCTGGATATCAGTAAGATAAATGTCTACATGTTTCCTGTCCCTGTATATTAGTACGGTAAATGTCTACATGTCTCGTGTCTCTGGATATCAGTACGGGGGGGCCTCGATATCAGTACGGTTAATGTTTACATGTCTCGTGTCCCTGGATATCAGTACGGTAAATGTCTACATGTCTTGTGTCCCTGATATCAGTATGGTAAATGTCTACATGTCTTGTGTCCCTGATATCAGTATGGTAAATGTCTACATGTCTCGTGTCCCTGGATATCTGTATGGTAAATGTCTACATGTCTCGTGTCCCTGGATATTAGTACGGTAAATGTCTACATGTCTTGTGTCCCTGGATATCAGTATGGTAAATGTCTACATGTCTCCTGTCCCTGGATATCAGTACGGTAAATGTCTACATGTCTCATGTCCCTGGATATGAGTACGGTAAATGTCTACATGTCTTGTGTCCCTGGATATTAGTATGGTAAATGTCTACATGTCTCCTGTCCCTAGATATCAGTATGGTTAATGTCTACATGTCTTGTGTCCCTGGATATTAGTACAGTAAATGTCTACATGTCTCTTGTCCCTAGATATCAGTATGGTAAATGTCTACATGTCTTGTGTCCCTGGATATTAGTACGGTAAATGTCTACATGTTTTGTGTCCCTGGATATTAGTACGGTAAATGTCTACATGTCTTGAGTCCCTGGATATCAGTTCGGTAAATGTCTACATGTCTTGTGTCCCTGGATATTAGTACAGTAAATGTCTATATGTCTTGTGTCCCTCGATATCAGTATGGTAAATGTCTACATGTCTCATGGTCCTGGATACGGTAAATGTCTACATGTCTCGTGTCCCTGGATATTAGTACGGTAAATTTCTTCATGTCTCATGTCCCTGGATATTAGTACAGTAAATGTCTACATGTCTCATGTCCATTGATATTAGTACGGTAAAAGTCTACATGTCTCATGTCCCTTGATATCAGTACGGTAAATGTCTACATGTCTCGTGTCCCTGGATATTAGTACAGTAAATGTCTATATGTCTCATGTCCCTGGATATCAGTACGGTAAATGTCTGTTGTCCTGTGTCCCTAGATATCAGTACGGCAAATGTCTACATGTCTTGTGTCCCTGGATATCAGTTCGGTAAATGTCTACATGTCTTGTGTCCCTGGATATAAGTACAGTAAATGTCTATATGTCTTGTGTCCCTCGATATCAGTATGGTAAATGTCTACATGTCTCATGGTCCTGGATACGGTAAATGTCTACATGTCTCGTGTCCCTGGATATTAGTACGGTAAATTTCTTCATGTCTCATGTCCCTGGATATTAGTACAGTAAATGTCTACATGTCTCATGTCCATTGATATTAGTACGGTAAAAGTCTACATGTCTCATGTCCCTTGATATCAGTACGGTAAATGTCTACATGTCTCGTGTCCCTGGATATTAGTACAGTAAATGTCTATATGTCTCATGTCCCTGGATATCAGTACGGTAAATGTCTGTTGTCCTGTGTCCCTAGATATCAGTACGGCAAATGTCTACATGTCTTGTGTCCCTGGATATCAGTAAGGTAAATGTCTACATGTCTTGTGTCCCTGATATCAGTACGGTAAATGTCTACATGTCTTGTGTCCCTGGATATCAGTACGGTAAATGTCTACATGTCCCTGATATCAGTACGGTAATGTCTATATGTCTCCTGTCCCTGATATCAGTACAGTAAATGTTTACATGTCTCCTGTCCCTGGATATCAGTACGGTAAATGTCTACATGTCCCTGATATCAGTACGGTAATGTCTACATGTCTCATGTCCATGGATATTAGTACGGTAAATGTCTACATGTCTTGTGTCCCTGGATATCAGTACGGTAAATGTCTACATGTCGTGTGTCCCTGGATATCAGTACGGTAAATGTCTACATGTCTTGTGTCTCTTATATCAGTATGGTAAATGTCTACATGTCTTGTGTCCCTGATATCAGTACGGTAAATTTCTACATGTCTTGTGTCCCTGATATCAGTACGGTAAATGTCTACATGTCTCGTGTCCCTGGATATTAGTACGGTAAATGTCTACATGTCTTGTGTCCCTGGATATCAGTATGGTAAAAATCTACATGTCTTGTGTCCCTGATATCAGTATGGTAAATGTCTACATGTCTTGTGTCCCTGGATATCAGTAAGGTAAATGTCTACATGTCTCGTGTCCCTGATATCAGTACGGTAAATGTCTACATGTCTTGTGTCCCTGGATATCAGTACGGTAAATGTCTACATGTCCCTGATATCAGTATGGTAATGTCTATATGTCTCCTGTCCCTGGATATCAGTACGGTAAATGTCTACATGTCGTGTGTCCCTGGATATCAGTACGGTAAATGTCTACATGTCTCGTGTCCCTCGATATCAGTACGGTAAATGTCTACATGTCTCGTGTCCCTGGATATCAGTACGATAAATGTCTACATGTCTTGTGTCCCTGATATCAGTACGGTAAATGTCTACATGTCTTGTGTCTCTGATATCAGTATGGTAAATGTCTACATGTCTTGTGTCCCTGATATCAGTACGGTAAATTTCTACATGTCTTGTGTCCCTGATATCAGTACGAAAAATGTCTACTTGTCTCGTGTCCCTGGATATTAGTACGGTAAATGTCTACATGTCTTGTGTCCCTGGATATCAGTATGGTAAATGTCTACATGTCTTGTGTCCCTGATATCAGTATGGTAAATGTCTACATGTCTTGTGTCCCTGGATATCTGTATGGTAAATGTCTACATGTCTCGTGTCCCTGGATATTAGTACGGTAAATGTCTACATGTCTCCTGTCCCTGGATATCAGTACGGTTAATGTCTACATGTCTCATGTCCCTGGATATGAGTACGGTAAATGTCTACATGTCTCCTGTCCCTGGATATCAGTTCGGTAAATGTCTACATGTCTTGTGTCCCTGGATATTAGTACGGTAAATGTCTACATGTCTTGTGTTCCTGGATATTAGTACGGTAAATGTCTACATGTCTCGTGTCCCTGGATATCAGTTCGGTAAATGTCTACATGTCTCGTGTCCCTGGATATTAGTACGGTAAATGTCTACATGTCTTGTGTCTCTAGATATCAGTATGGTAAATGTCTACATGTCTCGTGTCCCTAGATATCAGTACGGTAAATGTCTACATGTCTCGTGTCCCTAGATATTAGTACAGTAAATGTCTACATGTCTTGTGTCCCTAGATATCAGTATGGTAAATATCTACTGCCAACACATTTTTAATCAACTTTAAAGTGTTATCTTTAAGTCAGACCGACCTTGAGAAAACTTATTCCAGTATTTGAGTTAAGCGATTTTTTAATGTTTCAGCTTGCAATGAAACGCAGGCAGATCATGAGATACTTAAGGACTAGTTGATATTTTTGACATAAATTTACATTTGCTTACCTACATATTGAATAGCACCATATTGAATCTCAAGGTTAGCTATGAATATTATACACATTTTTCCGAACCTGGAGATTGATAGTTTGATCCCCGGTGGAAGCACACTTAAAAATTCCCTGTGTTCCATTGGTAAACAAGAGATCCTAGAAGGATCATGGCGCCCACCATAGACAATCTTAATTTGTTCTTAAATTGTTGGATCTTTTCCCTTCTTTTCTCATACATGTATATTAAATTTTAGTTCTATAACATTTGAAAATTTTTCTCTTAGAAAAGGCAATATTAATTAAAGAGGGCAGGAAGGTGCACGTGGTAACCATTTCAAATTAAATGCTTAATGGGGTCCAAATAACTGTATCTCCAACCATTGAATTTCTCAACTATTTTTTTCATTAAACTAGAAATGTCTGTGAGACATAAATGCCTAGGCTTCCCCCATATGAAATTAGTTCTTTATGCTTATCACGTTTGGGAAGTTTGATGACAATCGGATCAGTTGTTATTTAAATAAGCTGGTTATATTTTGATGCGCAGGACAGGAAGAACAAACGTAACACTTTAGCCCCCCCCCCCCTTCCCCCCCATTTCATGGCCCGGGCATAAAAAATACATATTTTATTTCATCTAATAGTTTTCTCTAGAGGCTTAATATTACATATCATTGATGTTTTTAAGTTTGGGCATATGCCCCTCAAAGGAAATTTTCAAAAAGGTGAAAAAAATGTTATATATACCCATGATTTCAACCGCCATTTAAGCTGATATTAAGTGAACAACTTTTGCAGATATTAAAATTTTAGACAGTTATTTATGTAATTAAGGACCTCAACTGACCTGGGGAATATAATGTTAAGAGTTAAGCCCAATACTGGTACATGTGGTCACTGGTCAACATGTTGACATGAGACCAGAGGTCGGTCAAATATACAATCTGAATGATGGGCCATTCACATACAAGGTCATGGTCAAGTTCATGCAGTCTTGTTGAAACAATAGATAGGAACATTGACCACATCCATGTGATGTACCTTGTACATGCTGTGCATGCATTACCACAAACAGGTCTTGGATGAAAGTTAATCTACATAAAATGAGGTAACTGGCCTATATCTGATAACCTGAGACCTATACTGTGTTTACCGATGGTCTAGTGTTACCAGCCCTGATGTAAAATGTGGTCAGACTGTGCAGAATTTAATCTTATCTTAGTCCTGTTTTTGTGGTTGAAGGTAGTGACGAAAAGACTTAATTGGTGGTGATCTTCTTCTTCAGGGTCTGAGACACCATACTGATGGAACAATAATTAAATATATTTTATACATATATAAAACTTAGATGTTTAAATTAAAACTAAAGAAGTGGTCCAATGGGCCTGAATTGCTCACCTGCTTTTTAATCCAACTCATTCAATATTTAAATATGGACTAAAATACAGCTAAATTAAGGCAAAATATCCGTATTTAATTAAAAAGAATCTATTTCAAATGTGGCACCTTAAAAGTCATTAAGTTGTCTTCTTTGTAGAATATAAGCTGTATATCAGTACCCTTAGGGTTTTTGCTTTTAAAACAAATTTGTTTAAAGATTTCAAATTGTTTTTCCTCTGTGACCTTGAAAGCATGAGGGCAAGATTATTTATTTAAACATTTTAACTTCTTTAAGGAGCCCACCAATCATCCTGGCATTTGCTACAGGCTCAATAGCATGGCCTTTTGATAATTGAGAGATTTTTTTGAAGATTTTAAAAAGATATGACCCATGCAACCTTGAAAATGGGTCAAGGTCATTCATTTGAATAAGCTTGGTTTTAAACCTTCATTACAGCAAGCTACAAGCCCAATATCAGTACCTTGGGAGTTTTGGTTATTGACAGAAAGTGTTTTGAAGATTGTATACAGATTTGACCCCTGTGATCTTGAAAGTGGGTTACAAAAAGGTCATTATTAATTTGAACAAATATGGTAGCCCTTCATCCCAGCATGCTACAGGCCAAATATTACAACTGGGCCTTTTGGCCCTTGAAAGTTAATTGGTCTAAGTCAATCATTTGAACAACCTTGGTAGCCCATTCATCATCTTCGCATGTTACAGGCTCAATATTAGCACCCCTGGCCTTTTTGTTATCGAGGAAAAGTCATGTGAAGTAAAAAGTTGACTCAACATGACAGATTTATATATAGTGCAATGATGAATTTGGTCACTCACAACATAACCTGTACAAAGCTTTTAATTACCACAATATTAAAGGAATGCATTAAATGCAAAAATCGCTTAAACAAATATTATCGCTAAAATGTTCATGTACATCATAATTAACAGTTTATGAATAAAGAAAATTTATTGGAAATTGTATGATTTCTCACTGACTTCATTAATTTATATGCTGTACATAACATAGAATGTTTATAAGTACTTTCTTTCGTGGTCAATTTGTTTTAGATCCTTTCATGACAATTTTTTGTAGATTTTCTTACACTTTACGCTTGTGCCACAAAAAGGTACTTGAGTTCAATGCTGATGGAGTAAGTGACCAATAGAGTAATCAGAAAATAAAGACTGAAAACTTTCAATCATGATCCAACATCAGCCCATCACTGTGTATACTTCACACATCTTAATGTTCTTCAACCTCTTCAGATATTTAATTACATCTGGTACAAACTGCTGAATAAATGACTATGAGATTCAAACTGGACATGAATTCACCAGTCACGTACCTTTGACCTTTGCCACCAGCGTTTAGGAAAAGAACCCAGCGTCAATGACCTTGTAAATCCATACACACATGTGTTATATATTCCAAGGGTTTGTAACAGACTGGTTAAATCCAGCCCTAATCGGAGTGATACACAGACTGACGACAAACATGACGATTTTGGTGTGATAAGTTACCTCAATAACACTGATAACTATAAGGGTTAAATTTCTGTACTAACATAGATAATGCAAAGATAATATATATATATAGATACAGTAAAGGGCTTAAACCTGTCATTATAAATGTGCCACGTACGTGCACATCTTCTTTCAAATTAAAAAGATATTTCAAATGAGACCAACTATGTGGCTAAAATATCCATATCAAAGTTCGTTATTTCCATATTTGTTCTCAAGGCCACTAATTAATGGCCTACATTTACTGTGCATCTATGTACTGATTCAGGGCCACCCAATTTGTCCTTCAAAGTAACCCTTTTATACACAAGAATTACGCGTAATTATATGTCTCGCCTTTCCCGCTTTGCCCCAACGTAAAAATTAGTATGACAAAATACATACAGCAAGATTATATCTGTAACATAGCCAATTTTCAATTTAATTACATATCAATAACACTATAAATAGTGTATGCTAACGCAAATTCTCAAAATTCCCATGTTTTTGCCCCAAAACAGCGGAACCTGCAAATAAATTTCCTCCAAATCTCATTCGGTGTTCACTATGATGATATCAGTAACTACTGAAAGTTTCAATTGAATCTAATATCAGTGACACTATAAAAAGTGGACTTTAACGCAAAACCTGTATATAAATTTCCTCCAAATTTCACTAAGATGTTTAGTATGATATTGTTAGTAACTACATAAAGTTTCAATTCAATCGGATATCTGTAACAATATAAAAAGTGGACTTTAACGCAAATTCTCAAAATTCCCATGTTTTTGCCCCAAAACACCAAAACCTGTAATACGATTTCATTTAAATTGAGGTAAGGTATTAAGTATGATGGTTTGAACAATGTGACCAACTTTCAATTCAATAGGACAATTATAACACTGTTAAAAGTGGACTTTAACGCAAATGTTGACGCCGCCGGAAAATAACACCCAAGTCTCGCTTTCTCGACTATCGTCGAGGCGAGACAAAAATCAGGGCCATTTAATTTGGCCTACAGTATATACATGAACTGATTTGGGCCACTCAATTTGTCCTTTGAAATACCCTTTTATACAGACTCAGGGCCACCTAGGCCTACAGTATACATGTACTGATTTAGGGCCACCCAATTTGTCCTTTTAAGTAACCTTTTATACAGACACTTGGCCGCTATAAGAGGCCTACTGTATGTACTGTTTCAGCGCCACCCAATTTCTCCTTTGAAGTACCCTTTTATACAGACTCAGGGCCACATAGGCCCACCGTATTTAGGGCCACCCAATTTAATTGTCCTTTGATGTTCTCTTTATACAGACTCAGGGCCACTTATAATCTGTAAGGCCTACATTATCTACTGATTCAGGGCCACCCACTTGTCCTTTGATGTACACTTTTATACAGACTCAGGGCCACTTATAATCTATAAGGCCTCCATTATCTACTGATTCAGGGCCACCCACTTGTCCTTTGATGTACACTTTTATACAGACTCAGGGCCACTTATAATCTGTAAGGCCTACATTATCTACTGATTCAGGGCCACCCACTTGTCCTTTGATGTACACTTTTATACAGACTCAGGGCCACTTATAATCTGTAAGGCCTACATTATCTACTGATTCAGGGCCACCCACTTGTCCTTTGATGTACACTTTTATACAGACTCAGGGCCACTTATAATCTGTAAGGCCTACATTATCTACTGATTCAGGGCCACTCACTTGTCATTTGATGTACACGTTTATACAGACTCAGGGCCACTTATAATCTGTAAGGCCTACATTATCTACTGATTCAGGGCCACCCACTTGTCCTTTGATGTACACGTTTATACAGACTCAGGGCCACTTATAATCTGTAAGGCCTACATTATCTACTGATTCAGGGCCACCCACTTGTCCTTTGATGTACACTTTTATACAGACTCAGGGCCACTTATAATCTGTAAGGCCTACATTATCTACTGATTCAGGGCCACCCACTTGTCCTTTGATGTACACTTTTATACAGACTCAGGGCCACTTATAATCTGTAAGGCCTACATTATCTACTGATTCAGGGCCACTCACTTGTCATTTGATGTACACGTTTATACAGACTCAGGGCCACTTATAATCTGTAAGGCCTACATTATCTACTGATTCAGGGCCACCCACTTGTCCTTTGATGTACACGTTTATACAGACTCAGGGCCACTTATAATCTGTAAGGCCTACATTATCTACTGATTCAGGGCCACCCACTTGTCCTTTGATGTACACTTTTATACAGACTCAGGGCCACTTATAATCTGTAAGGCCTACATTATCTACTGATTCAGGGCCACCCACTTGTCCTTTGATGTACACTTTTATACAGACTCAGGGCCACTTATAATCTGTAAGGCCTACATTATCTACTGATTCAGGGCCACCCACTTGTTCTTTGATGTACACTTTTATACAGTTTCAGGTCCATTTGAGGCCTACAGTATGTACTTTACCTTTATACACTGATTTCACACAGATTCATGCAGGGCCACCTGATCAAGTCCCCAGTCCCAACACTGTTGTTTTGTCCAGAATCAGGGCCTCCAAGTCCTACATTGACCTTTTATATAGCCTCAAGGTCAAAATGTATTAGTAAGGATGTCAGGAAATTACTAGAAATAACGAAAACATCTTCATAATAATTCAATTAATCCTTGGACTTTTTTTTCAAAGCACTGGCTGGGTTACTGTAATGTGTCCCCTAAGACAGTCAATTCTTCCAATAATGTTTTAGACTCAATTACTAAAAGCAATGTTGCATTTTCAACTTTGGAATCTGATTAACTGTTCCTATTTTTAAAGGTCTGATGATTTCATCTGAAAGAACAGCTCAAAAGAAGTCATTTAAAAGTGTTATTTTTCCTCTGAATGTACATGTATACATCTTATTTATGCTCTCAATTCTGAGCACACGTAATCTCCCCCATGGAAATTTCAAAAAGTTGGCAAGTATGCTTTTTTAAGTTCATCAAAAACTCTTGTAATCACATCAAAATTGACAGGCTTTGATTAAGTTGGTTGTCGCTCCTGCGAAATCCTCAAAAGGCAGGTATCATCCTCGCAATTGGTCAGGTGGTTTTTACCCTTTACCAATCAAACAGCTACCTTTGTGCCTTCAGTTTTGCAATAACAGTGGTGTAGAAAGCACATACATACACTATATGTACATGCATTTATATATAGGTGAGCCTACATGTAACTCCTGGATATGAGGATGATCTTGTCCCTGTGTGTTGTACTACTGAAAAATACTTAACTGACTCAACCATAGGTATGCACTTTGTATCATATAAAGAAACTTTATATTCATTTTTTTATTACAATTCTTATGACAGCAGGATTCATCATTTACGTACAGTACAACCCTAATTATTTGAACTCATGGGAACCTGATTGATAGTTTGAGGAATGCATGGTATTCGAGTAACCGAAGGTTGGTTTAAAATACTCTTTCATGGCCAGGGGTGTAAGATAGGGAAATTCCACCCGAGGGTTTTTTATATTTGGTAAAATCTGAGGCTTTGCCAAGGGTTTATTGTTATGTTCAGCCTCTAAGACTAAGGTCATCATATATTATTTAAACTCATACAACCTACTTGAAACTTGACAAAAACTACCCTACTTGTATATTTGATAAACTCATTGGTACAGGAGTTCACTGTCTAAATACCTACCGTATATATGATAATAAATTAACCCAGAAATACAGGAGTCTTTAAAACCAGAAAGTTAATCCTATATATGATAATAAAGCCATTGGTACAAGAGTCCATTGTCCACCATTTCTACCATATAGATGATAATAACTGGAGTCCATGCACTGGCCACAATTTTTACCGTATACATAATGATAAACCTACCGGTACCGAAGTCCACTGTGACATCACACACTTCCTGTCAGACCTGGAATTTAGATTTGAAAAAAATATCATTATAGTGGCTTAGCCCTTCTACATCAACTTTAACAAAAAGATATTTGAGAAACTCCACTGATTTTGTGGTACATTGTATCATGTGATGACTTAATATATTACTGCCTCTGAGCTGATCTTCCTGCACAATATGACATAATAGCTTTCTTCTTCACATTTTATTCAACTCATATTTTATAACACTTTCTGCAGAAGAGTTCTCACCAAGGGAGTGAATGTTAACAAAAGAGTTATTTCCCCTTTACATGTAATATAATTTGACCATTAGTAACAATTTGTACATTTATTCAACCCTCAAGTGTCCCGGTATATATGATTATCTCATGTACATAATAATCAGTAAACTGGAGAAACAAGTAATTGCACTAACCAATGGGTTATTCAATTAAAACCGCCTTTTCTAATATGTTAAAAATAAGTAACCCATTCTGTTCAAGTATTATTGGTTAAAGCTTTCTTTTGTTCAAAGTGTAACTGTCTATAAATATGTTATATGTTGTGGTAATTTTTCCTGTATGCATTTTGAAGAAAGGGGCAGATTTTCTTTATTTTGTCACACTCTTTTGTCTTCAACTGTCAAAATATTTTTCCTTCTTTAATTTGCCAATATAAGCATAAGGGGAGACAATTTACAATGTACATCCTTTTTTTCTATAAAAATAAATCTTCTGTAATAAATTCTTATGGTCTAAAATGATGCATAAAAATCAGGTTTAATTGTAAGTGTACTCTAGATCTGTCAAAAGTATTATTAAAAAAAAGTATCGAAAAACCACTTCCGGTTTATGAGTGGTATGATCCTCCTTAATGATAATTTCAAATTTTAAAATAGGGTGTTGGAGCGCTTTTAGTTTTACCTGTAATACCCTGATATGTTGCAATACCTGGTGAATAAATAAAGTGTATCAATCTTCTATTTACTCTCCTTCCATTACTTCAGCTCTCGACTCGCTGTCCGACGCCTAACGGTTAAACCGGAAGCTCCGCAGGTCCAAGTAGTACTGAAGACGACAACGGACAGTGGAGTTTCAGTTAATTAATACACAAAAAAGTCTTGCCGTTAGGATAGATATACAAACCCAAATTGTTGAAATTATTTTCAGTATTGAAATTTTACTAACCGAATTCATCAACATCAATACAACCGCGCATTAACACCATTATCTACTAGAACAGAGCACAGGGACCTGAGAATCTGTTACAGCTAGTTTTGTATGGCAGGGTATGTGATCGAAAATTGATCTAAACAGTACAAAAGTGAAAAATTACTCTTAACACCTTAGTTTAGGTCAAAACCTAGCTATAACTGTTTCTCGGGTCCTTTTTGGATAGATCGAGTGGCGCACTATCGAGGAGACATAATGGTTTGGGTAAAAAAAATGTTATTATGTTATAAACAAGATGACATGGAGATAGAAACCATGCCGTTGCAACATAAACTCACTATGTAAAGAATATATAATATTTGTGTACCAAAATTATCATTGAGTCTACATTCGGGTAAAAAATATAAACAAAAATTAATAAAAAAAAAACCTAAAAAACAAGGGGCATTAAAAAGCGTTATTAAGGATAAAAACAGAGGATTTCAAAAATAAAGATCATTGGTTAAATAGAGCCAATTTCTTAAAGGTACAAGTACGGTCGTACCGATAGTAATATGACTTGTAATTTGAATATTCCGACAAAGCTATCGGCTTCCATTGTTCTGTATTTGTAACGAAGCAGTCAAATGCATCAGCGATATTCTATACTCATAGCATTACCTCCGTTTGTATCAAACTGGCTTTTGTAAGAATTTAGTTATATTTAAACTACATGTACATTAAGCAAACTTTGACATAGATTGCACAGCTTGAACAACAGAGACCTTTAATAATATAATAAACGACAATCCTATAAGTCTTTTTTAATGAAATTATTTTATAAAGCTAGCCCTACCGTTTTATTTTTTTTAAACAATTACGTTTGTTATGTAAACATAATTTATTTACCTTTTGAGACCGAGTAGTCTAACAATGCTTTAATGTTTCCTTGTTTTCGATCAAAGCTAACTAGAAATGTTCTTATTTATATTTAACAACGTGTAATAATGCCCCATCTAGCGTCTTGCTTTGTAAGTTCACAAAGAATCAAGCTAGTTGTTCCTGCCTTTTTATATTTCAAACTATCCAGCGAAATATGAATATTTTCTTTTTCATTTTGTATTTTTTTTGTTGAGAACACCTGAGATGTTCACGTATTAAATGCTGTGTGTATAAGACAATGGGTACCGTTGTTGTATGTACACGAAGATTTGACTTGAGATTATGTATTTCGCCAGTATGTGACCGTTACAATGTCTGGCTCTAATTTCAGTATTGATATGTGTGTGTGGTAATGACAGACGACAGAGAGGTGATTTCTATACTGTAATGGCGAAAGTCACCATTTCCTGTATGTTGATATCTCTCTCCTGTGTAACCGTGTTATTCATGTGGTACATCACAACGGCATTCGGTAAGTTTGAAAGCATTTTCTTCAGGTTTAAAACTATTATTTATGTAAGGATTATTTTACACAACCAATAAATGCTTTATGTGACGTTTCAATGACTAGTACGATATGAACCTTACAGCGAAGACGAAATGACCGATTTGTCGTTTACCAACTCTTAGACAATTAACACCTGTTGTGTGCATACGCTTTGCTGGTCATTAGTCTGATGAAGGTGACAGGGTACACAAGTCATCATACTAGTCATCGAAACGTCACATCAAACAATTATTGGTTGTGTAAAATAATCTTTACAGAGGGCATTCGGTAAGTTTAAGTAATTTTTGCAGCTTTAGTTTAAACTAGATACTATTTTTGTAACTGATAAAGTATATATACATTATGTGATTATTTCATACGTTTATGAATAGATGCAAAACTATCGGTTTCTGAGGATGGTAATCATTGTGTGGCATTGTGTTTATCTGTTTATTTACAAGTGTTATTTTTATTTAAATCTTTTTATGCATTTATATAACTTTTTAAGGCCCTTGTACACCCACATATAATGGTGTTCAATGTTTCTCATACAATATAGACCTTTTCCGTTCTGTAAAACAGATTTTATTGTGTTCTTTTTCTTATATACATAATAAATAATGTTTTAAAAGACATTAAACCTTCCATTTGTCCATAAAATATAAATCAAGTAGTTGCTTAAACATTTTAGCGAGCTGTAGGGACATTCAGTTTATATATATGATGGATATCCTTTATACAAATAATGTACACGTATGATACGAATGTCAGTTTTAATATGATCATTAGAATGACTTGTTTCTGTGTTTGTAAATACCCCAGTTCTCACTTTGAGGACGTGACATTTACTTGGATGTGCCCTAGATTTACATGGCAGGTGTCGTCGATGAAACAGAAGACGCTCACCCTTGTCCTTAATTTTTGTTTGATTGTTTTGACGTCCTTCTAACATGCAGCTAAGGACATTTACGGACGGCCTTCCGTTGTAAAGGGCGTGTGTATTTGGGAGGCCACGGTATGCTTTTAGCGATATAGATCGGATCTTCTTGCGATAGTCCGGATCTTTTGCTGATTTAAAGATAAACTGCTGAAGCTTAAGGCCCCCAGCAGGACACCGCACCTGGTCACATTATACTGACAACAGGTGAATCAATTATTCCACTCCAAATATGCTAAGCGTCAAGCAGGGAGTATTCCCGAACATTTTGGAGACAGTAGTATATGTATATATCGACCAGGGGACAGAACCCTAAGCCTTCCTCAGGGAGGGGGGCTCAACTAAAGGCAAAAGTGAGGCAGTGTCAAAGGAGACATTAAGAAGGAGAAATGTTTTTAGAAAGAAAAGATCAGATCCTAAGTTTAGTAGAGTTTTACGATCATGTAATGGAGGTGGTGGGTACAATTCTTACGCCCTATCTACAGGTCATCTTATTCTTATTCTCAAATGATTTGCACTTTTTCAGTGATCTCTTTGTTAATATTTTGTTCAAATTTTGTCCATAGTTTGATATGAAGATAGACGTTTTTGAGTTTGCTTGTTAGTGTGTTTACTTGTTGATGACAATGATGACTCGGTTCTCATTTTGAGGATTGATGCTTACATGGATGTGACCAAGATTTACATGGCGGGTGTCGTCGATGAAGCAGGAGACGCTTTCTCTTTCGGAACACCTGATCTTATTCTCTTGTGCTTTTACGAGAGTCTCAATTTTGAGATCGGATAATGGTTTTGTCGCTGGTTTTTCTCTGGAAGCTCCGGCATTTCTCCACTACTAAAACCTGACACTTCCCGAAATCGCAATAGCTGCTCATAGGACGTAAAACAGCAGCAAACCAATTTAAATCAATGTCTTAAAAACTTCTACTGTACGAAATTCTGTTATGTTACAAGTTGGTCCCTAGAATCACTGAAGAGTCCTAGGAGGACGAAACAGCTGTATGGTGCAGTTTAATTCATTTTTCCGGCATGCTGTATCTATTTCTAAATTTAAAAGGTGCAGCACATGTGTGCGTTACGTCATCCTTTCTGCCTCCCTACTTTCATCCCTTTCATTTCTTGATAAACATTGTCGTGTATCACGCACAAAGCCTATGTCCCGTTTATTAACAGTAAACAACACAGAATTGTAACTGTTAAAGCCTTTCTGTGTTTACTACAATGATGAAATGTATAAATACTATGTATGTTGTGTACAATTAGATGAGTATTGGTTGTGTATTAAATTGTAAATTTTGACGAGAGCAATATCGGAAATTTGATTATATCTGAGGATAATCAAATAAGAGAATACCGAAGCGTTAACAAAATCATAATCCAAACTCAAAATCGATGAAAGCAGGGGCAAAATATGAACAAAGGAAAGATTTACATGGAGACCCTCTTAAAAGTACAAGAGAATGAGACCAGGTGTTCCGGAAGAGTAAGCGTCTTCTGCTTCATCGACGACAATAGGAGAAGTACAGTGTGTTTTATGTTAGAAATTTTGACGGAGTTTTGGTTGGTTGGTTAGTTGATTGTTTATAGCCATGGTCATTTTAGGACGGCCTCCCGGTATGTGCGATGTGTGTGTGTGTGTGTTGATGGTGTTTGTATTTGGGAGGCTGTCGTATGTTCGTGTAAGCCTTCTTGCCATTGTCCAGATCTTTTGCCGATTTATAGTGCTACCACACTGAAGTATACTGCCACTCGAAGGCCCTCATCAGAACACCCCACCCGGTCACATTATACTAAAAACAGGCGAACCAGTCGTTCAACTCCCATAATGCTGAGCGTCAAGCAGGGTGTAGTAACTATCAGTGTTAGAGGCACTGGTGTGTCTCGGCCTGGTGACAGAACCCATAGCCGTCCTCACAGGGGCGAAACTCAACTAAATGCCAAAAGTGAGATTGTGTCCAGGTAGACATTAGGAAGGAGAGATTGTGAAGAAAGAAAGGAAAATATAAGATCCCAAGTTTTGTCGCCTTCTACGATCATGAAATACAAACTTTGAAGTCTTTTATATCATATGTGCCCTTATTGTTTATATTATTAAAAGTATTCTTTTATGTTGTAAATATTGTATATTTTATACTTACATTTATCTTGACCATGTGTAAGACGAGCTTTAAGCTCAACATGTTAACAAGTTTAAATAAAACCTATTATTATGCAATGGGGGCAGCAGGTACACTTCTTACGCCTAACCTGCAGGGGAGCGGAGTTTTGGAACCAGAGCCAATTTGTTATTAACTGAGGAGTACGAATAGAAAAATAGATAATCATTGAAAAATAAATAAGAGAATACTGAAGGGTTAACAAAAGCATAATTCAAATTCAAAATCGATTAAACCAGGGGCAAAATATGAACAAAAGAAAGACTGACATGGGGACTCTTGTAAAAGTACAAGAGAATAAGTTCAGATGTTCCGGAAGAGTAAATGTCTTCTGCTTCATCGATTACACCCGCCATGTAAATCTTTGCTGATTGTAAGTTACGGGATCTAGTAGAGGATTATTGGAAAATAGAAATAGAGAATTGTGGGAACTCAAATAGAATTATGGGAAATATTAGAAAATTTCTATTTGTTGTATTGGCAGATCTGAAGACACCTAAGGCATTGCCTATTGTCTCCCCTAGTAATGCGTCAGGGACGTTACCACTGAGACTCAAGACAAACTCACCAGATGACGACCAACGAAGCAAAGACAAACTGTTCAGGGCGAGGAAAAAACTGTTACAAGAAAAATGCAGTTCATCGCATGTGACGTCATACCTAACAGCCTTTCGACCGGTTACTAAGGCATTCTTTTATTCCTCAGAGGCCAAATTAGTTGTGTGCAAAGTCCCAAAAGTCGGAAGTACCTTCTGGGCACGCGTATTTATTGCTCTGGAAGGGGAAATAACTGCCCGGAAGGCGTTTCTACTAGATCGATATGTGGTGCATGATGGGAAGTACGAAATCGGGTTTGTATTTTCAAAAGAAGCTAAGAAACGTGGATCTAAAATTGGAGTTGTATCTCGGAATCCATATTCAAGATTATATTCGGCATATATTGACAAGATTTACCTTCTGAGTGATCTTAACCAGAAGTTTGGCCGGCGGTTGAAGAAAGGTTTAGAGAGTGTAGGGGATGGCAATTGTGGATTTTCTGTGACCTTCCAGGATTTTCTTGATCAAGTACTGAATTTGGCGTCTGCCGAAGGACATTTTGACGATCATTATGCTCCCGTGACAAGATTATGTGATCCGTGTAATCTAAACCTCGATTACGTCATTAAACAGGAAACGATGTCATCAGATGCGGAGTACATTTTAGACCTCGCTAAACGAGACCGAAACGCCAGTCATACTGAAGAAATTAAGATGTTGATCCGTAGTGGCGATATACGATTAGAACTCCGACAGCTGATAAAGGCAACCCTCAAAGACAGGAAGAAATTTCTGATTGAATGTCCACAAATATCCTCATTGATGCAGAAAGTCTGGAACGTCTTGCAATTCCAAGGAGTTATTCATTATGAATCGGAATATCCTGTACAAAACTTCCGTGATCTTAAATCCTCAAAGAGCTATGAAAATGATATAACTACAATCATCATGAGAGAAATTGAAAACAAACCTGTTAGTTTACGTCAACGAAACTACCAAAGGAATGATGCGTTGTTGTACGCTTACCGACAAATAAACGAGTACACTATTGGGCGAATTAAGAGGCTTTACCGACTCGATTTTCTGCTGTTTGGATACGATCTAGAGCCGCCTATTTAATTATGAGGTGTATTAAATGTTATATGTTGGTATTTAATCATATGAATATAATTATGTTTCATACACCGTCTATAATACTAGACTTCGTCCTCGGTCGATATTCTTTCTCAGAATGATAAAACCATGTATCGACCTCATCAAAAGGCTATAATTGGATAGTGTTAATGAGTTCGGAATATGATGTAAATGTATGTGGAGAGTATTATTTTGCCTTTGTTCATACTTCCCTTAAACGCAATTTTGAAGTGTATTGGGGTTTGAACTATATACCATGTAGGTCGTGTTCATGTACATTACCGGATATTTGACTGTATTTGCAGTAGATTGTAGATGAAATATAAGTCACATTAGCATTTTAATTTCATATTGTTTTTCAATGTTATGATGCCCATTTTTGTGTGTATTAATTGTTGTTCAAAGCCGCCATTTTGGATAGCTTACCACATTATTTACGCGTTTGTATTTTTTTACTTAGTACGGTCAGTTTCATATCACATCCTTTCAATTTTTCTGTTATCATTGTAATGTATATTTCTCAGCCATTCTTATTTGTCATTACAATTTCTTACAGACATATTTGTAAACATTTTCTTCAGGTTGGAAAGTATGTTTTATGTAAAGATTATTTTACTCAACCAAAATGTGTTTAATGTGAAGACTTAATTTCATTGTTTAACCTTTCATGCATAAAAAATGATATTTGCTTTTACTCGGCTTATGTTGTTTCCAGTATCCCGAACAATTATCATCTCCATGCTCATATATGAAAGCAAGATAGAGATTCAGTTATAACTTACGGTTAAATATTAAATCAATAGATATATTGAATAAACAATTAACCCATAGTTCATCTCCTGTTTTCTTTGAAACAATTTCAGATCTCAAAATTGCTCGAGATTCCCGGAAGTTGTACGCCTCCAACAATGTATATAAGATGTATGGAGGAGATAACATGCAGGTGCACCAACCGGAAGCAGATGTCGCTGTAGAGAAGGCCATGCCGCAGCGGTTGTCAAGGATACGTGCCGTGTGCAGGTCAAAGATTGGAAAACATTACATAGCAAAATACAAAACTCACACCAAGACATTTTTCTATTCGAAGAAACTTCGATTTGCTTGTTGTAAAGCACCAAAGACGGGCTCGACACTTTGGGGCGCTGTGTTCACAGCTCTCGAATCACCGTTAGACGTTGACGCCATTTTTCAATTGAGCAGAATAGAACTTCATTATGGGACATACGAGTATGGCGCGGCCTTGATCGCAGGGAGAATAAAAAAGCATGGCGCACCTCCATTACTTACGGCCATGGTGGCAAGAAATCCTTACACCCGTCTGTTTTCCACATATATTGATAAGATCTTCTTACTAGGGGCTCTTAACCGGATGTTTGGATTGAAATTGAAAACAGGATTTGCAATGATTGACTCCCAACGCTGTGGATACCAAGTATCATTTGTAGAGTTTTTGAACCGTGTAGTGGATCTAGGTATGAAACATGGCCAATTCGATGAGCACTGGTCTCCAATTTACCGTATATGTGATCCTTGCTCGTTTCAGTATCATGTCGTGTCAAAACAAGAGACACTGACGAGAGACGCAGACTTCACGCTTGATAAAATTCAAATGGAAACCGAAAGAAAAAACAGCATCAAGAAAATTCTTCATTCGGATGGATTGTATGCAAATACAATCTTTTCTCTTATTTCATCATTGCTGGCTGAATACCGTTTGTATTCCATCGACTGTCCCGACAGAATTGTGTTTCTGAAGAAGGTTTGGAAATCGTTACAAATGCAAGGACATGTTCACGAGCAGTCCTCATTTCCTCTGGCTACTTTCAAGAATATCACAGATTTAAAAGATCCGGAAATAGTAACGTCCGTCATCATGCAAACTTTAGACACAAATCCGGTGTCTGAAGAACAACGGGTATTACAAAGAAGAAGCGTGCTTGTAAATGCATATAGAACTGTGTCACCCGATGTTCTTAATGACATTAAAGATATTTACAAGCTAGACTTTTTAATGTTTGGTTACAGTGAAAATCCCCCTTCATGAAATCGTATATGTTTGAAGGAGAGTAAAAATCAAAGTACTGAAATTATTGAGCGCTTGAACTCTATCGATTCCAAAGTTAAGACAGACAGTTATATTTATGCATACAAATTGCATTTGTAACATATGGATGTAATTATGGACATTTATATACGTTGGGTGTATAATATTATCTGAGCTGCAGTTATCAAGTATTTCAGGGATATAAACGTCTTTTAAATTTGTATGCATATTATGTTGTTCATTTATTCCTAGTATTTGCTATTGCACATCAATTTGATTAAAATCATAACTTGATCTCCGCGCCATTTAGATAACCTCTCTCTAAAGTCAGCTGCTTACCTCGATATTTACTTAAACTACGATCAACATGGACAGCATACTACTAAGCTATACGATAAACGTGATGATTTCAATTTTCCGATCGTGAACATTCCATTTCTTGATAGCAGGTTGATCAGAACCATGGAAGTTTTATGCTCGCCATCTTTGTCTCATTGAGAAATATTCTGTATCTTTAAGTGATATGAAGATGGATGTTTTTGAGTATGCTCATTAGTGTGTTTACTTGTTGTGATTGACAATGATACTCGGTTCTTATTTTGAGAACTTGATGTTTACTTGGATGTGACAAAGATTTACATTGCGAGTGTCGTCGATGTACATAGCAGAATACGCTTACTCTTCCCGAACACCTGGTCTTATTCTCTTGTACTTTTACAAAGGTCTCCATGTAAACTTTTCCTTTGTTCACATTTTGCCCCTGGTTAAATCGATTTTGAGTTCGAATTAATATTTTGTTAACGCTTCGGTATTATCTAATTTATTTTTACTGCGCATTTGATTACATCTTTTATAAATATCCATAACAATAAACTACACAATGACATCCAAAATGTTCCAGAGGTTCAAAGGGCAGTGAATGTCGTACATATCCTTTCTCGTTCACATACTACTCTTTCCCATTGAGAAACCAACCTCTCCCACTTCCTATCAACCACACATAGCCTACCCTTTCATTCAAACGCGTCTCCAATCAGAAGTAGGTACCTTTTATTAAAGCATGCATACTGCTGCTTGTGGTACAAAACTCTGATCAGATGACCGTAAAATTGTACATGTAGATAAAAGTGTAATGTAAGTACATGTACACGTAGCGTTCTACAGTCACTTCTGGTCCAAAAACCTACATAACAGGCCAATCAGGGATTAGGGGAGCTTTGATTACACATCAGCGCTTTGAAAGACACTTCTGTGTTTGAAACAATTACAATCTCTTTTTTGAAAAACGTTCATTTTATATCAAAATTAAGTCAATTTAACCGGGTGAACAGCCTTTATAACATTAATTATCATGCTACAATCTTAATCTTACTAAGTAAGCAATCTAAAAGATTATTTTTGATTGCGTTTTGAAAAATTAAATTTTAATAATGTTTGAAATGGTTTAGTAAAATATTAAAATTCAATTTATTTTGGTTGATTTAAAGGTAAGTAACATGGTAGGTAACTCTTGTTTTATTCTTTGTGTGGCATACCTGCTACAGGTTAATCCCTAAAGTATCTATTAATTGTTATATATACTTGCATTGACAGGTACCAGTACCGATTACAGCTCAGTACTGAAAATCTTGTGGAAAGGGAGATAAACACTTATACAAAAGTCTTACTATCTCCTTCATTTTACTTAGGGACACCAATTGTCATTTTTTTTTATTAATTAGAGATACATGGAATTCAACAAACCAACAATACACATTAGTTAGTATTATAAAACAGAGGCCGAGAGGGCGCATATCGCTCACCTGGATATTTGTGCAATCATGAGTTAATATTCTCAATAAAAGTACTTTGCAACTATTTCCACGAATTGAGTCTCCTTGTCATAAGAATATGTCCCAAAATAATGAAACTTTATACTACTCTAACCTAATATGCTACCGATGTACCGGTCAAATATGATCACTCACGGCCTCGTGCATATGGTGTTGCAGACAACGATATTTTACATAATTAGCTGACCCCTGTGAGTTGTTCAATATTATATATTTGACGAAACTTTATAGCACCCTGTGAAAAGCATCTACATGTCGTTATACTATTTCTCTGGTGCTCCTGCTTAATCAGAAGTTGTTAAAAGCGTGCTTCCAAATCATCCTTGGTCTTTTTTCTATTCAAGAGAATTTATTCTGTAACTTTTCAATGTTTGAACTCTGTTATCTAGAAAAATGGTCAATATTATTTATTTAAGAAAACTATATATGGTGTAATTCGTCTTGTCGTGTAAGTTTCGGCAGAATAAATGTTGAAATGTTTTAACATTTTTTTTACCCTTGTGACTTTGATTGAAAGTAGGCCAAACCAGCTGTATCTTATTCTTAATTTCAAACGTACTTTCTCTTGAGTGTCTTTTAAACATGAATGCCGTTTGGGTCATTTTATAGGAAGAAACCTTATAGCACTCTCAGACAGTACCCTAATGGCAAGAGTCTGTATCCCGAGACCCCGAAATAAAACAATATTTTGACTGGAGTTCCGAATGGTTAGGTCATGCATTAAATAAATAAAATCACCAAAAATTATTACCTTCAATCGGCCATAGCGTTGGAATTATCAATGAGATTTGATAATTAGTTACACCATTTGATCAAGTTTCAATAAAAATGAGTTTAGGCTTGATGAGTTACGGCCATTGCACAAAACTTGCATATAGTGATTCTTGCTTCTACTACGGCAACCAAAATTTCGGCTATTAAAATCGGAAATCGGCATGCACATCTACACACTATCCCTTACATTCCTGTGTAGTGTCAATAAAATCGGTCCAATTGTATAGTCAACTCCATCCTATGGTATTTGCATGACGCAGTTGATTCATTATTCTAGGGCTTATGATAATTAATTACTGCTTTGGAGATTGAATGAAGTTCTACACTTAAGTTTCATTTGTTGGATTAAGGTAAACTTTCAGCTAAGTTC
This sequence comes from Mimachlamys varia, assembly GCA_947623455.1. Lineage (NCBI taxonomy): Eukaryota > Metazoa > Mollusca > Bivalvia > Pectinida > Pectinidae > Mimachlamys > Mimachlamys varia. The sequence goes on from OX392541.1 coordinate 16,307,995, forward strand.
GCTCAAAATAAAATAAATATTGTTAATACTGTTCGACTTGCACGAAAATACAGCCGCCAGAATAAAGCTACAGTTCGTTGACAAAAAAATCACGGCAAACACCACAACCTATATTGCGAAGAAATCTTTTCAAATCTAGAGATAAGTAATTATAATGATATTTCACTAACATCCTTTATTATGTCAGGTTCCCTAATGAACATTAGTTCATTAGGGAACCTGACATAATAAAGGATGTTACCTTACGCCAAGCAGCAAAGTAATGTACAATGTAGTACGTAGCTATAGACGTCCTAGTCCAGTCATCTTATGGTTTTATCTCAGACTAATTGCAAAAAAACACGAGAATTTATTTTTTTCGTTTTTTGATACCAGAGTCTAAGAAAATCAGAATTGGGGAAAGTGTTGTTTTTTTTTTCGTTTCTACCGTATGTCTATTAACGCTTAACCTTCGGGCCAGGGGAGCTAAACACGGTATCACATTCGTTGTACTCTACAAGAGTTGCTTCCCTTCTTTTTCCTTGGACGAGATATTTGAGGGTCTCTCCTGTAAGAGGGATTCGATCCCTGACGTCACGTCACCCTCAACTCATTAAACAGGAATATCTCGTGTTATAATGACCAGATTGGATAAGCCACTGGAAGGTCTACTAAGAACGAAATTCTAGGGATTCCATGCGTACAATATATATTATAACAGTTTATTTTCTTGGTTGTCAGATGATAAAGACCTATATATCGCACATTGGTTGATGGGGTTTCCCCGTCATATCTTTATGTAAAGGATCCATGATAGAGAGATGATGATGATGATGATGATGGAATGAAGTGATGACGATGAAATACTCTATATTTTGATGAAATTATGCTTATGGTGTTGATAGAGAGACGATGATGATAATAAAGTTGTTGTGAGATGATGATGATGAGGATGATGATGATGGAATGAAGTGATGACGATGAAATCATGTTGATGAAATACTCTATATTTTGATGAAATTATGCTTATGGTGATGATAGAGAGATGATGATGATAAAGCTGTGGTGAAATTATGATGATGATGACGACGATGATGATGATGATGATGATGATGATGAAGTGATGACGATGAAATCATGTTGTCGATATGAAATACTTTATATTTTGATGAATGAAAATGATGTGACACTGATTAGGGTATATAGATATTTAATTTTAAGATGATTATAATACATTGTTTCATGATATTGATGATGTATTGTTGATGATAAGGAAGAGTGAAAGTATGAATGAAAGACTATGTGTTGTAATTGTATTATTATGTAAAATTTCTGAAAAATAAAATAAATATAAAAAAAAAAAGGATCCATAATCCCACTGTGGCCAAAATACTTCTGCTGTTGATTTGTTCTATAGTACATGTACAACCTCCCTTTAACTTTTTGGTTCTACCGATGGTTAGAGGGAAAATGAAACTATCTAAAGTCATGGATTCGAATGCCAATCTAGCCTAGCAGAGTTCATACTGAAGAGGGGAAAAACACAAGTTTTCCTATCACAAGGTTTCAAGATTTTGCAACATTGCAACAAAATGACCATTAACTCATGTTATTTCCCTTTTCAAGGCGCTTTACAAATTATTTTGAAAGTACGCATTCCATTCTGTAAATTTCATTTACATTTACAACAAATATAACGTGCATAGATTTATACCTTTAACATATACGTTTTCAACTGTTATGAATCGTAAGTTACCAATACTAATCTCAAATGAAATATATATTTGATTTAACCATACAGTAACAACACGCTCAGATAAGATCCGAAAAAAACAGTTCTTAAGGCTTTCTTATCAAAAGGTAAAATATTTGAACTGAATTAAATAAAGTCTCAAGCATATGAAAGTACAATCGCTGCTTGGTAAATAAAAAGGATATATCATATAACAAAACCTTATAAATGTTGTGTGTACAAAGGTAGTTTGTATATATTTATTACTATTAACACTTAAAACAAGTATAAATTATGGCTTGAAATTAATATTTCATTCAAATTCTCGAAAACGAGCCCCTGTGTTTCCAACTGTTATTTTTTGTTGAAAGTGGCACATGCATAGATCCTTTTAAATTTAACTTACAGTATAACTTTTTTTTGTTGAAATTCTTGTTTAAAGTGATTTTCACTCAAACGTACCAGATTCGACAATTGTTTTTTCAAATATTTTCCTTTTGTAATGATATTGGTAGAATATACATATTTTACAATAAGAAATTTATTTTTAGGATATAAGCACGGACTTGGATACAATAATCGAATTCCGTGGATATAAGTAATTATAGCCAAGTTTTATTTTAAAATTATTTTGCTGATCTCAATAGTTCTTATTATTTCCCTCATAGTTTTAATAACTAGATGATATATCTATATTTGTAATATATATAAAACAATACTGAAGTGTCTAATAAGACCACGGAATTAGATTATCTCTCTAAGTCCGTAATAAGACAGATTGGGCATTACACAAATTTTTAATTTGTTAAAATGATGCATGACACAGAACCGAAATATTGATTAATTCAATAAGAAATAAGAAATGCTAAATTAATTGGCCAATTAACATGTCAAGATTTCAATATTCAAGATTTTATTAATTCACCCAGACAAATGGAAATGTGTAACATGAGGACATATTGACAATCAAAATACATAATGCACTGTGTCGTTTATATGGTCGTATGAAAGTGCACATGTGCCAGCTACCTTTTTTTTACAGCTACACATATTTGGACCTAAAAAACTTATACTTTCGTACGTAAAAAGCAACGTGGTTCGAGACTTCACAACCTGGATCAAAACTTTACATTTCACATTTTTTAAATGATTTTAACAGAGACATACATATAAAGCCATTAACTACATGTACGTCTCTGATTTTAACAATGTGCTTGCAAAATGTAAGAAAGAAAACAAATTAAAGATCCTATATCACTAGCCGGGCCCATTCGTCCGTGAAATATGTCCTATTTATCAGTTTATTTGTCATTAGAGTAAAAACTGTATCGCAGCAACTCTAGTCTATTAATAAAAACGGGAATTCCCCATCGGTACCTCCTCCAGTTCCACACACATTCCTCAAATGTTACCTTATAAGCGATCCCCCGGAAGTGACCTCATACTTCCGCCAAGTTGGAAGGGTGAACGAAAACATTTGATGGTCCAACCAAGTTTTATGCAAAAACTTTGACAAACTGAGGACACTTCTGTGTTTAAACAGCATATATGACTGGCAGGTATGTATATAATATATATATGTACCGGTGACCCGTATGGGAATCGGAACGGGACCCGACACAGCGATGCTATCGATGGCTGATGGGCTTGGTTCGCTAATTGGTTTCGGACTGCAGGTGCCCGATGTTGAGGGGTTCGGAATAGACCACTTTAGAAATTTCCCATCGTCCCAATTCCCAACTTCATAAAGATTATGAGAACCATAAATATGATCAATTGTTTATCATAACAATAATATTTTACAGTGTGTAATTAGTTTGTTGATTAATTCGGGATGAATCATAATAGGGCTACGTATACGTACAGTATATATACCATAACATGGTTTTCAGCAGTCAGCATCTGTCTTCATAATTGACAGTTAAGGTCGAAATGTAGAAGATATATGTATCAGAGAAGTAATATGTTTATGGCTTTATTGTGACGAGTACCAATGACCACAGGGGCTCGGTTTCGGGATTTTGAGCGATATATGGCGTAAATCCTTCTAATTTCACTATATAATAAAGGCATGCACACAAGTAAATAATACAAACACGTTTTATCCGCTGTTTATACACATTCTTAAACCTTATAAAAATTGGGGGTATCGAGGTATTTTTTAATACCTCGATACCCCCAATTTTTAGAAACCGAGCCCCTGTGCCAATGACACGGACAATGTGTAGGCGTTATATACAAATTGTGTTGTGTTCGGTCCAAATGTAGTGCATATCATGAACAAATCACTAGATGAATATTAGGGCCTATAGAATTCGAAGTTACCAATGCAAATCATGAATTTATCCGAAACAATTCAATATGAAAAAATATTATGCCTGCCGAGGCACATCTGTATAATTAATTATTAAACAGATTTTTAAGACAAAATTTTCCATCTCAAAGATAAGTTTTGTTTACTATTATATAATTACATAAAAGGGAAATTAAACTAAAGTGAATTTTGGGAGTCAAAATGGTCCATGTAGAATGGGGTAGTTTATGATCATGTATGTGTAAAGAGATTCAACAACTGAATTTTAATAAAAGTGAGGCTTATTTTATACAGAAATATGGTCGATTTTTATTTTATAAAATCCCATAATAGTTAATAAAAATCCTGTTTTAAAATGACGACATAAAATAATGACAATGATCATTTTTTTGTTGATATGAATATTTAATTGTCTATTGTGAATTTTATACATATTCCATAAGTAAAAATTTGTTTGTAATTAGTTGGTTTCTTTAATGTATCACAATTTCATTCTTTTTTCACAAAGCATTAAACACGGCTAGTTTGTGAAAAATATAAAGTAGAATAGATATAGCGCTTGTTAATTTCTAGCCACAAAAGCAATTTATTGTGAATATACAATCAAACTGCAATTAGCATACGTTAACCACTTCAATTTTGAGAATTTTGCTGGAGCTCCCATAACTACTAGTCCTTAGTCTAATAGGCCTTTGCCACCTCGCTAATATCTCCCTACATGTGTATATGTATGTTTGTGTGCCGTAGAAGAAATGTGTTCTGTTTGTAGTGGGACTGTGTTTCCACCGATATTATTTACTGTTATTGTGCAACCTCACCTGAATGATATGCAGAAGTTCTGCAAATAACCTCAACTTGAGACCATTGTGGTAGTGTATTCTGGGGAAAACACTTTCTCGGAATATTCCATGCATGTAACAACTCTGGGATCCGAGAACATGGACAGTCGGAATGTTAAACCACTCGACCAATCTGCTCGTTGAAGGGTAGGAAAGAAAGTCTTTAACCCGGTTATACATATAATGACAAACAATGATGGTAGTACTAGTTTTTGGCATGATGTTATAAGTAGGAATAGTATTTTATACTAGTTAGTATTCAGACTTGATTCTACATTATTATTACAATAAATTCATAAAATATTTTATAATCATGCCACTGTGTGTTGGTTGGTCACTAAAAAGGTGGCTGGAAAAGATAATGTTTTGTATAAATAATTAACATTTAAGAAAAAAGGCCAGTCTGTCCATAAATACATACACTTCCTTGTTGCTAGGACATCAAGATTATTGGTTGCTGGTTGATATGGATTAAAATGTCATATACATTTATATAAATATAGTTTATTTTTGTCCAATATTAGTTCTTGTGAAGGGAGATAACTCTTGCTGTCTTGATGTCAATGTTTTCAAGTTGATTCAGTAACATAAAAATGTAAATATAATTGACCTATAGCTAAGACAAATTAATACTGAAAGTAACTTTGTAATTTGAAACTGTTCTATGTAAGGTCATTTGTAGACTCATATATGAATTTCCTGATTAGAATGACTAAATTAGTGAAATTAGTAGGAGCAGTGTCGTACTGCATTGCCTTGATCACCATCTGTGGATAGAGTTTTCATTATGTGTACATTGTACATATCACTTCATTTTAAAGTTGTATGTGCAGGGACACAATTTCATAATGGTATGGACAAACAAGTTATCATTAATATCTCAGTGGCCTGATCGTTGATTTGATTTTCTTCTGCATCACAATTGATCATGAGAAATAATAAGTTTTCACCTATAAGCATCCACTGGCATATCATACATATGGGTGTCATGGAATTCATTATTGTAAATAACTTTCCCAAGGAACAAAATATGGATAACCCTTAACTATTTAGTAGGATAGGAAAAATATCTCGCATATATTATATTTATGGCATGGATTTTACTAAAATTCATTCAACTGTCAAAAACCTTGGCTATTCTATTTAATGCATGCAGTTCATATGCTTGTATGCAACTACAGCCATATATTCACTTGATTTAAATTATCAAAATGTAATTCATGTCATAATATAATTTTCGGTACTTACCAAAACCAGAAACCAACTGTACGGCTGCTAATCTTGATAGGGTTTATCATTCTAAGAATGATACAATTAGTTACATGTAGGTTTACATAACACTGCATGTACATGTTCCCGATCAGCTTGGAAAAATAAATCTTTATGGGTGTCTTCAGCTAAAAAGGGGGAACCAGTGGGATATTCTCTTAGATAAAAAAATTGTTAAAGTTTACATTTTGATATTTTAGTAAAAAGAACTGTCTGAAAAATTAAGATTAAAAAAAAAAATTTTGCATGATAAAAAGTTTAAAAAAAAATTCTGATGCAGTTTTCTGTTAAACACAGTAATGCCATAAATTGTACACAGTAAACAGGATCAGGGAATTAAGGTGATTATATTTTTATCCTCAATGAGTCCCCTGTTGTGAGGGCCGAGCTTGCGTTACACAGTGGTGGTGTCGGATGCTGTGTTAGTGAGATAAGTGTCTCCACAGGAAATGACAGTTTATGTACAAATGTATAAACCAGGTTCGGCGGGGTCAGAGGTCGAGGTCCACATAGGTACCACTGTATGATGGTGGAATGTGTATCTGATGGAGATTTATATATATAGGCCAAGGAAATAAATTATCTGATCACTGTGTACCTATTGGTAGGCATATATATCTAGTCAGGGATTAGTCCACAGGAGCTCGGGATTCAGGATTCAATGTAATATATTAAACAAACTTGGTACCCTGAATTTTTACAAGGTTTAAGAATGTGTATCAACAGCGGATAAAAAGTGTCAATATTTTTTACTGGTGTGCATGCCTTTATCATTAAGCAAAATTAAGGGTTTACACCATATATCGCTCTAAATCCTGAAAACGAGCTCCCTGTAGATTAATTAGTCTAGGGGTTAGTGGCAACAACACTATCTTGACCTTATAAAGGGAAATTTTCAAAAATAAAAAAGTTTTAGAATGATGGTACTTACAGTATTGCAGTGAATTTTGACCAGATTCTGAGGGGAGACAACCCATTAACAGTAGTGCAGTATGCCAAGATTGATCCCTGCTAGTACATGTATAACGTAGGCCCTATTTGGAAACAAAATCAAACTTCAGGTAGTCTAACTAAGCATTTCAGTAGACCTAAAAGTATTGTTTTTACCAAAAACTTTTTAAATTTTTAACCACCTGTTACCTAAAACTCAACTGGCAAATGTTTAGCTGTAAATGTATACACAACTGTCATAATCATAACGCCTGTCATTATTGCATCAATTCAGGTTTTAAATGTCTTATGATTTGATAAAATGTACAAAGCTCAGGAGGAAGAAACTGATATCAACTAAACATCAGATTCCTTGGCCTGATTAAATGGGGAATTTTTCACCTCTCTCCCTCTTATGTACCAGCACTTATATATAGACCCACCGGGCATGTAGCAAGTCTTATATACAACCTGTTTTAGTTACGCAGCTGTCAGAACTCAATCAGTTTGATGAAATCTACATCATCGTACTGGATGTTGTCGAGGAAACCGTTAATTTTATAATTGTTGAACGAAGTGTGTTACAAAGTGATCATGTATGCTGAAGTTGGTGAGGTTCTCTCGGTGAGGGACCAGAGACGATCCGTATCTTCTGTGACATCACAGGAGGAAAGGTATATTAATGTCATTTATTTGTATATAATTGCATGTCCATGCAGATATGTGTTACAGACAGTTTTGTACACTATATATAGTAATGCAATACATTGCTGTTACACAGGTAGTTTTTACTGACAAATTTAAACCAAAAAGGGAAGTGGATGTTTTCATTGAAATATAGTTATATACGGTTGCCTGCAAAAAATGCCTGCTACACACCATGTATAAATAAATCTTCATTAACTTTGGACTGGTTATTTATGTATATGTATCAATTTCTTGTAGATGGAATTTGATAACACAGCAGGTGAATATATATATGTATGTGTACATCAACAACCTGTCATCAGGGAGAATTATGGAGAGTTATTTCCCTTTGATCAATAAAATTCTTGAACTACATATAAGGTTCATTGATAAAATCTAAGAAATTTTTTTACATAAATGCTTTGTATCAATTTAAGTTTACATTTGGTAGTGAATGATGTGTATGTTATACATGTACATGGAAATAGAATTCATGGCAAGTTTAATTTAAAAAATGATCATCAACTTTGTGCATTACTTTTGATGCAAAAATTCATTGCTCGTGCACGTGACAAGCAATGATTTCGGCATTGGGCCATTTATAGCGATGATAATGGTTTCATAAGTTAATAATCAATGGATAATTATGATTTTAATTAGCTCAGCTATATAGTGAATATATGCTTACAAAATGCCAAGAAAGTTACACAGTGAATTTATTTAAGACTAAACTGGACATCAGTATATTGGATTTACAAATACAATGCTTGCATCATCAGGGGAAAGTAATTAAATCTGCTCTTTGTCCATTAATTGTCTGTGGTAGAACCAAATTATTTGGCCAGTTTATAAATTAATGCAGGAAGAGAATAGATGCACTCTTGTTGTGAAAAAAAATGAAGATTTGAAACTAAAAAAGTGTGTTTTATATTTAATCAAAGTCCAAAATGATGTTTGCCTTAGAGGAAACTGAAAATCATTTTAAAAATTTATTTTACTGAATTTCGCAAAATTTGGGCTTTTGTTGTGCGTTCTTTTAAGGCTTGAACTAGAGATGTTGATCAACTCAGCCCCATCTTCATATTTTCAAATTATTTTAGTTTTTGCAGAAAAAACCCATAGTTCAGCTGGAAAGTACTTTGATTAATATCTTAAATATACAAACATTTTTTTTTATATTGATAGGCTTACATAAATAACGTTCAAGTTTAAGTTCAAGAATAAAGAACTTGAACATAGATTAAATGACAAGAACAAGCAAATATATATATATACAAGCTATAAGCTTTAGATTGTTTTGTTTACTGGTAATTTACCTGTACATCACTTGACCTCAATGCTAGCTACTCTGAAATAACACACCTTCGGACTACATTTATAAAGATTACACACACACTGTCTAGTATAAGGAAGTCATCTCCTCGACTGCTACTGCTAGCTTAGACTTAACTTTATGTCCAAACTATGACATGAAAACATCTATTTGCTGCAACTACATAATACGTACCTATGATAAGATGGGTCCCAGTGCAATATAACACAGTAAATGAATACCAAAAAAAAAAAATCGAGAACACGGTTTTCCATCAGAACAGAGAGCTAAATGAGATTTTTTCAGATTTAAGTACCTGTTAACAACGCCACAGAATACTAATGTAACAGAAGCTACATTTTTTATAGTCACGTGACGCGTGATTTAAAGGTACATTCTGAATATTATATATCTTACCTGAATACCTCTCAGGTATTTAGAACATAATTCCTTGAAATATGACACGGAAAATGCCCAAGTAGGCCAAAACACAAGCCCCATGTCTTAGTTGTAAAAATAGATAATAAAAAAGCAGATGTCTATCGTTAGAGCTAAAGCTGTTTTCTTTGACATGAAGAGACACACCTGAAGTATCCCATTCAGGACATGCATAATAATTGGTGTAATTTGTCTGGCAAAGGAAAGCATTGAAAAGATTAAAATTAAAGGATGGGAGACTCAGTATGGGGGCCAGGATAATAATGAATTATTTTATAAAGTTTAAGGGCAGCATTGTTTGGCTTCATTTATTGCATATATATATTTCTGAAATGGTATTAGCATAAATTATTTTAATATTTTTCTTACTTGACTTGATAATTAATCTGAACTGGTTTACAATCTTTGACACCTTTCTACCATATGCATTTAAAGTGATTGCTGTTTCAAGGTTTTTCATAAGGAAAATATACAAATTGAAGGTATCTTCAATAAAGAAGATAATTTGCTATAGGATCCCTGTTCATTTTACAGGACATAATTGTTAAAAGCATGGTTAGGTTACCAAGATATTCTAATAAAAGGAAAAAATAGAATAACTTCTAAGAGTTCATATATTTACAAATACTTTTTCTTGACTAGTATTCATCTGCTTGATTACATTGTAACTTTTTAATCAAAATATTAAGTCCATGGAAATATTGAACATATTATTAAAAAAATAAATGTGATTTAAACTTTGAAGCTGCCTAATATAGACCTTGATATAGTCAGGTTTTAAAATGTTAAAAACAGGTTAAGTGGACTAACTTTGAAAATGAGTAAAGTACCTGTATATCTATCTGAATATAAATATACTTATCTTTATAAAATACATAGTGTGTTAATAATATGACTGTATGAATGTTGCAATAAGTCTTGTGGAAAGCCACACTTAAGGCATTTAACTAGCTATCTCATCGTGTATTGGCGTTAATGCAGTACCTGGCAAACTTGATATAGTTAATTTTAACATTGTGATCCCGCTCACATCTGTCTGTGATAATTTATTTCCAGCCATTTGTGGATGCAAATCTAGTGTTTGAATGAAAGTGTGTCACATTAAATATAGGTTACTGTGACCTATTTTTTCCTTAAAGAAAATTAAAGAGCCGTTGTTATTGCATGCAAACTCCTTAAATTATAACTTCAATGATGACCTACATTTCCTGCACTTTAAAATCTAACAAGGAATTGATGGAGATAATATAAATGTGACTTTGAAAGTTCAAAAGTTTACATACAGTCTATATACATGTATTTACCCAACAACTGAAACTTCACATGTCACTGTTCAGAAACTTCTGAGCTTTGTATCTACTCCCATTACTGAAGCTTATATCAGAAAGTAATAAATATTTAAAACATTTTCATGATTCCATGTACAAATTATTAGAGAAATGAAGCTGCAATGTGTACATCTGAAATTGTTTTCTAACGCTATGAATTGTATCAGTTCTGATAAGAGGATACTTGCTGCCTCTGTCTCTTTGTCAAATGAAAATTTAAAAGTGACAAGATAATATAATATACTTACAGTGTCATGAAGGAACAAAAATGTATCAAATAAGTATGAGGGGCTCTCCATTAAACATCGGAAAAACGAAAGAACCTCCATGGTGGGCTCACTACATATATATGCTACACAGAAATGTATCAATTTTAAACATTGTGATATAACTCATTCACCCCTAAAAACATATGAACTCTTCCAAATCAAACGATAGAATAGTTCATTATAGAATTTCAGGGTTGGTCGAGTTAATATTGTAGATTGGATTGGTGTTGTGACTTGAGACCATCTAATATACACCTCACCAGTAAATGCATGAGAGAAATATGGTCTGCAATATAAACTGAACATAATTCACAGTGTTAATAATTATAGTCTCTGCAAAACTTGACAAAAAGACTTAATTGCAATAATTAAGTGATTGCCTGTACATGTAATAACAACATACTCACAAGGCTCGCATGTGATCTTCAAACGAAGGTTAAAGAAGACACCTGTATTTTGACGGAGATAATGAACGTTATTTTCTTACCTGTAACACACTTGGGACATAGTAGCACTTGTCACAGGTAGATACATAATGGAGATCACTGTCGGTGGTACTTCGTCAATAAATGCTAGAATACTAATGAAGCTCCCCCTACCAGCCCTGTATAAACACCAAACCCTATAGTTCCTGATACAATCCCTTATGTACATAACCCCGGGGGAAAAACAACATACACTAGTTGAGAAGGTCAGGCGAAAAAAGGTTAAACGAACATTTATGCAAATATTTTACCTGGTTTACAGACCTAGCTAGCTGGTCATGATCATCTCTGATATCAAGCAGAACAAGGCGGCCTGAATATATCCTCCGTCTTATGGAATTTACTACATCAGGGTTAAATGGTCATGTGGTGCCAAATAGTCCTTTGAAAAAAATAACAACTGTTTGTCATAATCTTTGGAGTTAATCTAATACCTGTGGGCATATTTAAGGTATTTTGGAACTTGTTTTAAACTCTGTGTATCAGTGGAGCTTTATTTAATTCCGAAGGCTGGATAAATTGTCACCGACTTAAACATCTGGGTCAGTTACGAAGTTTACAACCCTGCGTGCTTTGTGGGGTGTTTGACCTATACAAAAGGTGTAGGGTGTGGATTTATTAAAACTAGATACTGTATACATTTGTATTTATGAGCCGGAAAAAGATTGTCTGTAGATTCTACAAGGTAGGCTGAATACGCACCTGTGTACCGAGCTGTGAAGGGATTATCTATTAGTGTGTGTGGGTCTACCTATGTACCCCTTCTGATAACTTCACCCTGTGTAGACGACTGACTATATACTGTATGTATATGATATTTACAGCATTATACTGTACAAGCATTTCATATTGCGTTTGTTTACCTTGTGCATAATCGTTGTATACATATAGTGGAACGCTTCATTCAGTGGAAGATTTATCTGTGCGTGTCCCATGCCAGCTTACAACTGTGACAAATATGCAAATATTTACAACGTAAAATACAAATTTCGCAAGTGCTGTGAGGACCTTTTGTTTATTACACTCGGAAAATTTACAATTTTTTGCGCATTTTCATCGAACACCCTCTAACAGGTTGAATAGACGCTGGATTGCATCATACGTGATTAAATCACTCGAGATTTTTTTATGATATCATACATCAGTTTGACCCTATGGTAATACAGGGAAAAATCGTGTCAGTCACAAAGTTATGTCATTAGGGTGGAGAAATTCGTGAAAATTTGTTCTTATGATACATACCTGATGTGGTGAGTGCTGTTGTTTCAAGGAACAAGATGATAGTGCACTCCATGTATTAAGCCACGAGATTATAGCCACAATTCAATAAAGGAAGTCGGACTCGGATGTCATCCTGACTCGATAATACACCTAGACAGACACTAGACAGATCATCATCATCATCGGTGGAAACACAAATATTATCATTTCCCAGTGATATGATGTTTAATCGCTAACTAAGGATTGCCATCTTGTGACGGGTATTCTGATTGGTGGAAATCACATCTGTGTTTATACAGCATGAGGAACAGATGGACCAGTTTCTTTTAAAAGTGTCTGTAGCCTGGTCTGGAAAACAATAACATCTCCGCAAGTCATCTGGAAGTACATGTGGAATTCATATGTATATAATACACATACGAAAATTGTTCAAAAGTCTTAAGAAGGAGCAGTTGTATTGTATGAATAACGAAGGGGTCAGAATTAATTGTCTTGTTAGGAACAAAAAGTGTCTTCTCAAGTCAACTGGAAACATTGTACGTGCAATAAATAAAAAGAAAATTATTGATGTCATCCAAGTTTCGAAGAGAAGCAGATACAGAGAGTTGCAAAACCAAGCATTCATGCAACGTGTGGATGTGTAGTGTTGTTCTGGTTATTATTAACAATCGATTATAGTGATGCAAGGACGAGTTTATGAACAATTTTAAAAGATTCATTCTGTTTGCTCTAGTCAATGGCCAATAAATAATAATGTTTTTGTCTGTAGTTTCATGACCAATCAATATCTTATGAGTCAGCCATCGTGAAATCTGAACAGTTTATTGAAAAGCAGATATAATTTCCATTGGAAGAATCATGCAACTGCATAGATGTAATTGTGGCAGAGATATTGATTAATAATTGCCACGAAACGCACGATAAACTCGGTGAACTAGTTTATCAAATTACGAGGAAGTGTCCTAAAAATAACACCATCCATCAGATTTAAGTTTGTACTGGGACAATAACTTGTGGAGAGAAGAAGAGAAATTGACGAAAACTGTTATAGTCACGTGCAGTGTGTATAAATATTGTACATAAACAGCTACTAGTTTTACGTGCCAGATCAAGTGTAAAATTCATACTGGGTATATAGTCGGATTTACTAATTCGTAACCGATAAATATGGCCACCACCGCCACTAGCAGGACAGCGAGTCGAGGGACCCTACACTCGGGTAAACCGACGCGCGAGATGCTACGTCTGCAGTCGCTGAACGACAATACAGAAAGCGAATTGTTTCAACGGAGACGTCTTCATTTTGGAGGCGAAGATGAAGGCCACTACTCCACTATAAATGGTATAGATGGAATGGCCGTTCTACCTAATGGAAATCAAAGGTATTTAACGAGAATTCAAAATTTATGCACAAGTTCTCAAAATACATTGTGTTAGTTCTAATTTAAACATCTGATTGCACGGGTGAGATTCGGCATACAAATATATACAAAGTGACATATATGTAAACGTATATTTAGAACTCAACATTGCAATTGCAGTTGATAATCACTAAAATTTGGTTTTCATGTCGTGTTAATCGTCTATCTTCAGACGATAACTTTTAATATCTTGGTAACAACATTATGACTTAATACAATTAAGAACATAAAGGGGAGATAATTATGTTATTGTAGCTTAAGGTGTGATGACACTAATTATTACACATTATAGTGACATGTATATATACTGACTTTGATCTAAAGGCTGTTACAGTATCTAGAATAATACCTTCTCTTAATATAAATCTGCCAGGTTATTTTAATATTGAGAGAATTTATTCTCAGATCTAGCTGTTAAAGGCCCAATATACGTAACTTTCGACAAAACTTGAAGCGAAAATCAAGCCTAATAACTTATTATATTTATAGATTTAGTTAAGATTAACTGATATCAGCAATATTCAAGATGAATTCCTTTCGCGGTTACCGGTACAGCAGCATTTGAAACACGCTATTTGTAAACACGCGTCCATTACGAACCATCTTCTACCTTCGGTTTGTTGTTGAAGTGGGCCCAACCTGAATTATTTTCAATTCTGTGGATTGTTTTTGTCAAGAGTTTCTTGTTAGTTACTGCTCAGGTTTACTTCATTTTAGGCTTATTTTTGCATGGTTATCAACTGGATTTTTTTTCAGAATTTTTCAGAATAACGAAAATTTCCCTGAAGTTATGTATATTGGGCCTTTAAATAACTGTTCAATGTTTTATTTTGGTACATATTTTATCAATTTTTCCAAAATTTGCATATGGAGTCAAAGTCCTTCAGTATATATATTCAAACAAAATATTTCTGTTAATTTACTTTCAAACACTCAAGGTAAATTTAGCTAACTTCATATATTTATATAGTATAGGATGATTTTATGTGTCAGGATATTATTTGTGAAATATTTTGTATTGTTTAAAGGACTCTAAATATATATAATATAATTAGTTATATTGAATCTTCTTGTAATTATTGTATACTACAATTGTTCCCGTGTACCGATCTACATACAAAATGTACATCTACATTCATATATACATACCTATATACGTATCACCTGGCCGCGAGGGTGAAGGACTCTTGTCGACCCGCCCCAGGCTTGAATATTAACATGTACCTGTGTCCCGATGTACATATTATGTTAAGGTTGATCTGTTGATAACATGATAAAACTATATAGAATTCTAGTTCTGTATACATGTACATTTTAGATATCTACAAATGAACATAAGTTTATACTACAAACAATTGAATGCTGTTTGGTAATATGAATGTATTTTAGGTACTGTAAACTTCACCCAATAAGTAGGTGTGAACAGTTAATATAAACTTTATTTGTTTTACAACAATTATGAAACAATTTAAGTTATGCAACTTATGTTAATCACTTTGTTGGCCCGGATGTTTAAGCGTGCAGGGGGTCTTATTGTGGGAAGAACCAGAGTACCTGGAGAAAACCCATGTGGTCGGGCAGGCGACCCCATACCTTTTCACATCCGGTCGGGGAATTGAACCCCGGCCGCCTTGGTGAAAGGCAAGTGCACTATCCACTGCACCACCAAAACAATACCGTTAACATATAGGTTATGAACATTTTCAAGCCTTTATTTGGCTTCAAGTTTGTTAACCTCCATTTGGACAATAAAGCTTATCAAGATGTCTTGAAAGTAAAATTTCATAAAACAATGATTTGAAATGAAAGAGAAATTTAAAAAGAGGAAATACAGGTTTGGGTTGGGTTATTAGACAGCTACTATAATTACACAATTTACGTTTATACCTTATTTTGTTACCCATGAAATTTCATAATGGACTTTCCCACCTTTTGAATTGGAGTAGTTCAAATATGTCTTCAGGGGTGCTTTAAAAGTTAATTACATATATGTGGGCTTTAGTGATATTATCTCCCCTATAACTGGTATTATTGTAATCCGTTAATCTGATATATATGTTGACTAACAGTTCGCCAGTATTCTCTGATCCTGAGCTATACCTCAGAGTACATGAGACAATCTCTAATATTGTGCCGTATGTTTACCGTAAATCAGTATTTCTCAATTCTCGATTCCCAGATAAAAACATTTGAATGAGGGGCGATTAAATTACCTTGATATCGGGTATTGATCCTTGTAGATGGGCAAATATTTGGCTTCTACAACAGTGTGGAGATTTGCTAGGTTAACGATAGCCCCTTAATGATATGAACAGTGGGTCGCTTGTAATCTGCTACATGCATGGACCAGCTGTGACTTGATGTCAATTTTCAAGAGTTTGTTTAAATATCACAAAGTAAATAGAAGAATATACAGCAAAAAATAATCCAAAATTTATCAAACAAAATTAGAAAAAAAATCTCAATCTTCAAACATTTTACAATAGAAAAATTTAAAGCAAAAAAAAAAAAAAAAGAAGAAAAGAAAAAATCATCAGGTTATATAGTGTATATATATGGAACTGAATTCAGTTTCCAAACAAAATAATTTCCTCATCTGAAAACTGCACATTGCAATTGTATGATATATTTTATTTGTTGGGCCTTCAAAATAGGCTATTACCTGAATTGAAGGGCATTTAAAACCGACTTGAATTTCATGGATGATGCACTGAATGAAGAAATAGTTTATCACTGAAAAAGTTTTAAACTTACAAGTTAAACTGTTTTTATATGCCTGATTTGTCCACAAAGCCCAGGCATTGTGACTCTGGTATTGTAAAGCCTTGGTGTTCTGTAAAATCACTAAACATTTAATCTTTTTTACCAGTACATCTCAGAAGGATGAAATTGAAAGCACAGTTGTATTTGTATCAATCTTATCTACGTATGATCTTTAATGTATAGATAATATCTGATTGATATAGGGGAGTTTCTCTTGGTAGTCTCACCCAGCTTGTAAAGTCCTTAAAGGAGCATTTAACTCATTTACCCCTGAAATTTCATAATGAACTGTTCCAGCCATTGAATCAGAAGAGTTCAAATATGACTTAAGGGTGAATGTCAGGTTAAACAAGATTATGGTGTTGACATGTAAAATTGAACATAGACCTTTAAGTTTGATACCTACAAATCCTGGTAATCAAACAAACAAGTTGATGTGCATTATAAGTAAAAAAAACTCCATTATTTTAGTAAAATGCAATTCAATTGAGTTTTGATTCTACTTATTTGACAAGTAAAGATTGTGCATGTGTAAAATTATAACAGGATCAAGGTTTTTGAGATATGAATAGCAGTAATTATAACCAAACAAATGTTCAGGGGAGATAACTGCATATTTAGGTTAAGCCATAGAAGGCAGTGAATACATGGATTATCTCCCTCCATTGGACTTCAGGGTTTCTAATTATTAAAAATATATAAATGTAAGAATTTTCCAGTTACTTTAATTTAATGTCACTGCATGGCTAGACATTCCAACATCAGTAAGATTTAAACTAAAATCTGTTTGAAATCTTTTTCTTAAACAAGTTCAAACTATCAAAGCTGGGGATCTTCTGATCAAGTTGAATATAATCAGAATTTGGTATCTTTATTGGGTTTTTTTTTCAGAGAAATAATTTTCAAAAACATGATTAATTTGATTTTCATGTAATATACACTGTATGCAGTCAAACTCCATTTCATCATAACATTATTTCATGGATGACTTAACATCCGGTCTGTCTGTAAACTTAATTACAGCAATACACTCTTACAAAAAAAGTTCTATATAGGAACTTACATTGTTATTGTTTTGCAGGCCTCAAATTTAACATTTTATGTCACTTGCTAAAAGCAGCAAGTGCCCTAAATTTGTATTTGCTAACTTTTGACCTGCTGTAAAATCTCAATATTAAAATAATGCATTTTGTTATGAATAAAGCGATTTATCATGTGTATTACTTAACTTGCTTCATTCCTTATGAAAATTGTATATTACGAACAACATTAGTTTAATTAAGTCGTTCTGTAATTGTAACAGTTTACATTTTATGTATCATTGCAGCCACTTGCTGAAAAAAGCAAATGCATATTATTTCTACTTCCTATTCTAGATCTCAGATTACCTACTTGCAAATAGCCAGTAATATAGTGTTTAAATTCGAGGCCTGTTTTGTATATGTAGAATTAAAACAGATTTAGATTGGGGTTGACTAATAGAAAATAGGGCTGGGAAAATTTTAAATATTTGTTCAACTTGCAGAAGAACTTGTAGAATTTTTGTCGGAGTCTGACATCAAATGTTGTCAGAAAGGGACAATAATAAAAATATTTACTTTGACATATGAATGACCATGCATGAATGCTTATTGTTGAAAAGCAACTTTGTAAAAAAACCTTGATTTTCAACGAAAATCCTGAACAAATCCCGAGCATTCAGTTGCTTTATCTCCCGGTGTACATGTATTACACATTCAGATTTGAGATTAAACACCCAGTTGTGTCCATATTCTTAAGTTTCAAATGGTGTATTATAATAGTTAAGTCGTTTCATTATTGTGATAGATATTATGTTGTTTTTTTGCATGACATACATGTTAATGACACGTAACCTTCATTCGTTATTATAAAAGACAACAAAGGCAGGTTGTCAATTTGATCTGGTTGAATATGTTACTTTATATTGTATAAAAGACGCAATAACAACAATTGAAATGTCAACATGAAAGAATCTTTTGTATTTCGTCAAGAATATATGTAACATGTATACATGTACACCAGCACAATTTACCGGGGAATTTGCTTTGAACATGAATGAATTACGATGCAAATTTAAGTCCCTGTACAGTAATATACATTGTAAGTAAAAGTTAATAAAAAGAGTGTATTTTAATGGTTGAGGCAAAAGTGTAACCACAAAAAAATATATATAGGTAATATAATCTGTGCAGCCTGCTATAGCAAGTACTTATCTCCCCTGAAAATGAACATACCTATGGCTCGTAATATGCCCATGCATCCACATATATCATATTGCAGTTTATCCATTCAACCCTAGCATTTGATAATGAACTATTCCAACCTTTGAATTGGTAGAGTTTAAATGTGTCTTGAGTGGTAAGCAAGTGCTACCTTTCATTGTCTGGTAATAAGCCCACCCTGCTTAACTTCAAGTCAGATATCCATTATAACATGGGATGGATATAATGTTAACATGACATTTTCACATGATTTAGAATGAATTTATTCATTTATGCAGCTATACATATCAAAATATACCAATTTTTGTAATATTTCCGTTGACTGTAAATGTGTATATAACTGGAACACGATATGTTAATGATAACAGAATTATAATACATTAAACTGTATCAAGTATCCATAATACATATATATATACCACAGATCTAGAGATTAGGGAATGTTAATAAGACTCATTACACGAATCATTTGACACAGCCCATACAAAATGCTTCTCTTCAGGCCTGTTGTATGTTGAAGCTATTGATCCTGGTGAAAGTGTGATCACGTGAAATCCAAAGTCACACATACTGTATGCATAATACTAAGGTGCATGTATGTAACACAACTGAAGTCCTGGTCATAATTTGCATTAATGTACGAGAAAATTATGAACTTTTCAAGCTTTCATCGATCCATTCCTAGCTACTGTTTATCTGCCAATATTGTATATTTTTATTGGGCCCAAATTTAGGCCCATGCAATTCCCAGTTGAGAATATTGTGTGAATATTCTCAGTCAAGGTGACTAAAAGTATTTCCAATTCAACAGGATTTTTTTTTATCAAAAAAAAAAAATCTTAATTGAGCATGGAAATGATTTTGTTTCTATTCTGTTATACAGAAAATAGCGCACAATAATAATTAAGCCAGTTAAATTTTTCCCAAAATTCTCACAATTTAAATTTAAGCAAGGTGCACGTGGCAATTTCTCAAATCAGCCAAGACAAAATCTAACTGCACAGTTTCTTCCCTTTGTTTTAATCCAGAAATCGGACATAACGGTAGCAGATTATAAAAAATTTGATGCATTTCTTATCGCATACATTATTGACTATATTGTATCCTTCCTGCTGTGTATGGAAGATTGGCCATGGTTCGTAGGAACTCAATGGAGTGTATATAGTGTGATTATGTGTTATGTAATATCTGCATGTATGCATTTGCTTCCTGCAGCAAAACATGTATGACTAAAGGAATCAAGATATGATATCACTTTATATTCTTCCGTTTGAGCATGAATCAGAAATTTTGGGAACAATATTTCATACATGGTTGTTCTACGGGAGAAGATTGCAGTAGTAACGTCTTCATAAATTATTGGAGGATTTTTAGCATGAAACCTGCAGACAGTGGTTCATTCAAATCACCCTTACAATGCAATAAAGCAGAGTTTCAGGTCCTTATTTCATTAAGTATAAGGACATGTTTTTTAATTGTTGGTAAATTTAATATTTTTGTTTGTTTCAGTAAAAGTATGTCCCTCGGCAGCTCTGTGTGCCACCGTTGCAATGAAGGCTTCGGTCCGAGTGAGCAGATCATGAACTCCAACGGGGAGATATGGCACACCAAATGTTTTGTGTAAGTATTGCGATACTCTGTATCAGGTAAGTCTCTGTGTGGTACACGTACATCAGGATCTATTAATCACCATGGAACCTCTTACTCATTTACTCTACATATCCAAATCTGACTTCCAAAGTCTGTGATTCATTAAGGTTTAAATGTGAGCTAGAGTGAGGGGATATAACTCATGAATCTGGCCAGAGCTCGTGAAACAATCTTTAGGCTTCAGATTTTTGCTTGTGGCCAATCACATATAACGTTATGTTTAATGTGGTAATTTCTGATTGGCTACATGTAAGTCAAAACTGAATTAAAACAAATTAAGACTTAACGGGAAGTGGGAGATCCAATGTCTGTGTAGGTAGTTTCGATACGATTCTGTGATGCCCAGTAGACAGATTCCACAAGGAATACAGCATCTGGTCGTAGAGTTGAGTAATCAGAGGTAACAGATGACCACAACAATGTCTAGCTGGGTTTCTCGGCTGAAATGAAAACATTTACTAGTTTCGACACTAAAGGCACTAAAATTTTTGATGAGGACAAGCCTTAATTTAGTGTCAAAACTAGTAAATGTTTTGATTTCAGCCGAGAAACCCAGCTAGACATTGTTGTGGTCATTTGGTACCTTAAATTAAGACTTAAGATCGCTTCATGATCCTGGGGCCTAAACTCGAATGATTAATGATCGAGGAAATTTACTTTCAACCTATTCGTCCCAAAAGTCGCATTTGAATGCAATCAAAGACTCAGGTGAATGACGGTAAAGATACATGGTGACCTACAATGTACCAGGAACAGGATTATTGAAATCTGTCAGAAGAGTATGATTATTATAATAATATTTCATTAGTACGTAGCAGTTTGTGATGACATGTACAGATCTAGGCCAATGTACAAAATTCTTATTCATTCATTGAAGCTTATACACATTGGAAAACAATGCTTTAGATGATGTTTTCAAGTTTGGTTATAAAATATGTACTTACACATGCAGTTATGAATTTCTGTTTAACTCTTTCAACCCTGAAATTTCATAATGAAGTATTCAAACCATGGAATTGGAAGAGGCCAAATGTGTGTTCAGGGGTTGAATGAGTTAAATTACACATTAAAAAAAAATATGAGATGGACATATAATTTCCATCTTAATATTTGTATTTTAGCCAATTGTAGAATTTCAAATAAAGCCAGATAAAGTAAATTTTAACAGGTTAAAATTTCAGAAGATTGAGCCACCAGAACCTTGTATATTATAATCAACTTATGTTCAATTAAATCAAGCATATACATGTATATGTACAGATAAATCTTTTGGTAAAGTTATCTGATAAATTTGTTGTTAATTTTATCTTGACTTGTTCTGAATACAAATTGCCTGTGTCTGGCTAGAACTTGTGATTGGCATGTATGGTTCAGTTCTGTATTGCCAGAGAACCTATATGTATATCTGTTAGTATTGAAAGCTTAGCTAAGATTTGATCATCCTCGATATCCAGGGGCTATTCTCTCCTACGATCTCTACACCCCTGGAATATGTCATGGCAAAACTGAAGGCTCTGTGTGCGCCACCTTGTTGATGAAGCAAAAAGACTTGTAAAAAGTATGTCGTGGTCACATAACGGTGCATAATGACAGGCTTTGAAGTTGGTTGCGGTCACTTTGTAATCTTCGAAAGACAAATATCAACCTTGCGAATGGTCAGTTTTTTTTTCACCTGTGACCAATCATACTGCTATCTTTGGGCCTTCAGTTTTTGCCATATGACATATCACAGGGGTGTAGAGAGCATAGGTGAGTGAAACCCCTGGAAATTGAGGATGAGATTGCAGCTGGTTTGATGGATGGATGTCAAATGACCTGGTTAGCATGGTATAGATGGATTACGACTGTGACAGCAAGTGTTAGTTAGCTAGAGATTTGATGGATAGCTGTGTACTTTACTGTGTTGCTATGATAGTTTCCCTTGTGTACTGCTGTTGTAAATATAGGTAGAAAAAACAGTAAAATGAATGCAAGTTGGAAGATGCTACAAATTACATAATTATGTATCTACATTGTATGTATGCATAATATTATAATAGACATGTAGAAACAAATGAATGTCAGATGTCATCAATATTTGTTAGATAATATTTTTTTATGAAAAGTATATCATGACTATGCAAGGCCCTGGTTTCATCAAAGTTTCTTAACTTCGAAATTCCTGAACTTAAATTCTTCATATTAAAGCATATTGCAGAAATTCAGGAAAGTTCCATAACTTACTTTCTCTTTAAGTTCGGATCTGTAATGCTTTCTTATGGTGAATTTTAAGTTAAAGAATTTCCTCGAGATAAGTAATGTTGAAGAAACCGCCAGGGGTCAGGATTTTTGACTACCGTAGTCACATATCATTTATATTAATACAGTGCTTCCAGGAGACCGCGGTCGTGCCACTGGTGGCCGAGTGGTTAAGGTGTCCCGATATTCTACCACTAGCCCTCCACCTCTAGGCCACGGTGGCCGAGTGGTTAAGGTGTCCCGACATTCTACCACTAGCTCTCCACCTCTGGGCCACGGTGGCTGAGAGGTTAAGGTGTCCTGACACTTTACCACTAGCCCCCCCCACTTTTGGGCCATGGTGGTCGAGTGGTTAAGGTGTCCTAACATTCTACCACTAGCCCTCCTCCTCTGGGCCGTAGTGGCCGAGTGGTTAAGGTGTCCCGACATTCTACCACTAGCCCTCCACCTCTAGGCCACGGTGGCTGAGAGCTTAAGGTGTCCCGACACTTTACCACTAGCCCCCCTACCACTAGCCCCGGCCCCCCACCTTTGGGCCACGGTGGCCGAGTGGTTAAGGTGTCCTGATATTCTACCACTAGCCCTCCTCCTCTGGGCCGCAGTGGGCGCGTGGTTAAGGTGTCCTGACATTCTACCACTAGCCCTCCTCCTCTAGGCTGCAGTGGCCAAGTGGTTTAGCTGTCCACAAGATCCACATGTCAGATTCTGAAAGTACATAGTAATTTGATTGGCTAATGCAAAAGGTCATGATTGAACGTGACCCTTTATGGGATGTCCTAAGAGATTCTGAAAGTACCTAGTAATTTGATTAGCTAATGCAAAAGGTCATGATTGAACGTGACCCTTTATGGGATGTCCTAAGATCTTGACGCAGCAGAGGGAAGTTTACGAATGGTGCAGAGATCAAGATATGATTTTAATCAGATTGAAGTTAACCAAAGGTACTGTAACATTCATGTCACAACAACAAAATGGCAGATTTCAAAAGTCATGCAGGTGACTGTTAAGGCCCTTTGAGCCTCTTATGTGAAGTGGTATGTTAACAGAGGGGTCTTTTTGAGCATGCAGGTTTGACAGCTTCTAGCAAGACATTATTTATATAATTTTCAATTGAAAAATTTGGAGTTGCATCCAAGCATATATGAGCTTTAGAATTGTTCTCCTAATGATTATTAAAAGACATTCTCTTGATAGCTAGAGGTGTATTGTCTGGAGCAGATTTGACTGTTTAGTGAAATGTAGCTGGCGATTTATTTCAAATTTGGATGTTTTATATAACCCACCTGACTGTTAAATATTTACTTATCCCATGTACAGGTTGGTGTCTACAGCTAGTAGTAATCTCATTACACTTGGTCTATATAGGGCTGCACTTGAACTGTAAATTCCTGTTTAAGGTAGGGTGAAGTTTCGGGACACCTAGGGAACACCAGTGAGCCTTTTATGGCTGTTATCTTATCACATCCTAATGTGCCAGTGCAAATATTTGAAGTTTTTGTACAGCGAAGGTTGATATAATTGCTTCATATAGATATAAAACCTGTTAGGAAAAACTGACTTTACACAGTCATGCAGTAAATTTAAATGAATAAAAGTTTTAAATTTTATATCAAATATGAAACAATTTATCTCATAAACAGCTTTAATGTATTTATTACTATTGTAGGACAAGCTGGTTGTTAGGTGGTACTGGGAAGTGGGGCGGGAGTAGTGGGGTTCAAAATATTTACATACCCAATATACATGATAGTCATAATGAACTATTCCAACCTTTGAATGGGAACAGTTTAAATTCATCTGCATTCTGCAATGGTTATGAGTTGTACCCATTATTAATGATAGATATTAGAGGATTAAGCCAGAATACCAGAGCAAAAAAAACCACACATTTAAAATTGTATTTATAGTAAAAAGTGTATGTTTAACCATGGACTTACTGGTGAAGTCCTCAAATTGAAATTGAAAATGCATTATTTTGATTGAACAAAGTGGGTCTGAATCGCATGGAACACTTGCCTCCAGCTGGAGCAAACAAAATATAACTTTGGAGCTTTGGAGAGGACTTACCGTAATTTCTCGCATATAGTGCACACTTTTTTAAGGAAAATAGGCTTTCCTGTTTTCCATTCCTTTTGTTTAAAATAAAATTTGTCCGAGTCATCTAAAATATTGATTAATCCCACTGGAGATTTAACTCATTCACCCCTGAAATGTAAATGAACTGTTCCAACCTTTGAATTTGAGGAGTTCAAATGTATCGTCAGGTGTGGATGAGTTATTTTAAAGTGCCCAACTGAATTTCATCACCTAATGCCTCAGTATATGTATGTTTTATGTCCTTCAGTAGATGATCAATAACATGGAATTGGTCTTGCAGTATATTGTGTCTGTGCATACAGACAACAAACCATTGCAGGGGTGACAAAACATCTATGTTCACTTACTGAAACTGAGGTACGCATGGTTGGAGTGTATCTGAGTTACAGTTAATAAACTTTGACTCTGTACATCTTTTAAATATGACCATCACATCTATGAGACGTTTCCTTTTGGATCCAAATCAATGTACATATGCATGCACATACAATGTGTCACAATACATAACACATTAACAAGGGTGTTCTGCTCCAGGGGCCTTCGGCAGTATACTTCAGTGTGGTAGCACTTTAAATAGGCAAAAGATCCGGACTATCACCTTAGGAGGCTTGCATGCATGAACATACTGCAGCTTCCCAATTTACACACACATTCAACACACGCATCCACATCCCCTACAGCGGGAGGCCGTCCTTAAATGACTCTGGATATTAATAATAGGACGTAAAAACAATCAAACCAAACTAATAATTTGACCAACTCATTTATCCCTACATATAAAAAACTAGACCTAAGCCAAGTCTTTGTTTTGGTCTGGTTCAAATTTTACAATAGGGATGAATGTGGAGATAATAATAATAATTCAAGGTTCTTATATATATATATACCACTTAATCGCAACCTTAAAGGGCGTCTCAAAGCGGTTAACAAACTATTATACGTGGATATACGGGCCTTAGCAACCAGCCAATATCGTTCTAAACTCCCTGGGGAGTATACAACCTGTGCTGCCATTTCAGTGCTCAGAGCTAGCTAGCATACTACAATTTCTAGCACTACCCAACCACATACCCATTTACAGCTGAGTAGACTGGAGCAAGCAGAGTAAAGCATCTTGCTCAAAGATACAACACAAGTGCCGTGACTGGGACTCGACTTGTAACCCTTCGATCACAAGCCTGGCATCCTACCACTAGACCACCGCACCTCACTGTGTTAAAATTGATAAGGTTAAACATGACAGAATGTAATGCGACTCCTCTCCTTCAGTTTACTCAACAGGACATAGGTATATAATCAAAGTACTGAAAGTACTGAAACGCTAAAACTTCAAACAATAGTATATATATTTCGACAGCTATTTAAGTGTTTTTGTTGTAGAATCTGGGGTGTGGTGTTCGGGGGTGAATACATTTAAAAAGGGAGGAGGAGTAGTGTGGAAGATTTTAATTGTACATATGATTTAGGTCGCTTTCTAGCTTCGAACTAAAGGGAATTTCCCTTTAGCTGTGTGGTAGAGCGTCCGACTAGAAACTTGTAGATCGAGGGTTCGATTCCCGGTGGAAGTACACTATTTTCTTTCCTGTTACAAATGAAAACGGATGTAATGTAGCAATTTAAACTTTTCGTTTCATTTCATTCTATACTGATTTCAATCTTTCTATGTCAAAGTCCTAAATGGCTGTTTTTCAGCCATTTTGTTTTTCTGATCAGTTACAAAATCAAAAGGGCACGATAGTTAACAATCTTTCAATGCCCAAATCAAAGATGGCCGCCTTTCCGCCATTTTGTTTTTACTCATCAGTATGAAATCAAACGGGCATAACAAAGCACAATGTGAAACCTAAATATGCAATGTGAAAAATTGACTGAAAAAGTTTTTAACACAATAAAACAAAACTTTTCATGTTAACATTATCGTTCGGAGGAAGGTGAATGAATCATTGAAATATACGCTTCTGGTAGTTAGCACAATGGATATTAGATAAAAAATAAAAGGATTCGCAAACATATCTCTCGTTACAAATGATAGTTCGAACTACAAATTGTATCTAATTTGTCATAAAATGTCACAATAAACAGTCAAATTGTTGTTCCAAAAGAACGACGGCCTATTACGATATCTTTGCCAAGGTGGAGCAAAATATTGGTATGCAAATATGCCATATTCACTTACATCTCTAGGCCTATTTATCAATTATCAAGTTCATTTACAAAGCAGGGAAAATTACATGTATTTTGGCTGTTGCCTATGTATAAAGGGCCACACATAATTACGGGAATTTGCACACCATAGAAAAAATATAAGTGTTATTTCTACTAAATAACTTATATTGCGTCAATTGCTATGTACACTATACAGGTTATAGTAAAGTTTCGTTAAAACAAAAATGTGAACCTACAGTCAGGAACGTATATGTCCCTGCTACAGTGTATATTGATATGTGAAGCACAACGAACGTAATTATAAAACCACGAACTTTTGCTCGCCTTAGAAAAGTATAAGTGTTATTTTCAATAAATCAAGTGTTTTGCCAATTAATATGTTCATTATTCAGGTTCTGATAATGTCTCATTAAAAATTGTATACTCAGTACAATATTAAGTAAGAAAATCGATCAAGTTTGTGCATTCAGTATGTATATATCACAACGTTAGTGACAATCAGGGGAAGTAACTCGTAAATAACATTATCATATCCAGGGGGCGGATTTTCACTGTAATTACAAATTAATACTTCCGACCGACAAATTGGTCGAGTATTTTGGTTTACGCACATGTATAAGGTAATATAACATTGAAATCAAAATCAGTGTATTTGGCTATGCGCGATTATATAATCAAAGTTTAACAGCAAAGTATGCCAGGAATTCCGCGAGCCGTATACCAGTGTCCAGCACAGAGAGTATATATATATAGCATGGATGTATGTGTATACACGAGAGGTCAGCCACCAACAGAGACGTAATATTTAAATGAGCCGTGGGAGTGAAAAACTGATTTCTTTGTTACAAACCGCATATAGATTATTAAAGTCATCATAATTATTAACAATACCATGGGAACATCATTTCCTGTTAGGTTTAAGCTTTCAAATTTTTCAGATATCATGAGATTGGTAGCAATTCAAGCTTTTCCGGAGCGGGAGGGGAAAAAATGACATGGGTCAAAGGTCACAGAATAGTGGCAGCAATAGACGCCAAAACTACTCGTAGTTTTAGCGCTAAAAATCACCCAATAGATCATATTTCACCAGACTGTGGTGTATCTAATACAGTTGAATACAATAAACACTGCCATGGTTTTATGATCAGTGAAATTGATTTTAAAGGTAGAGTCAAGTTCTCCATACAATAAATAACCCATGGTTAATTTTATAGACATGTGAAATTGATAAGTTTCTGTCAGGAGTGACACTGGATGGTTATAGGCAGTGGCTGGTATAATGGCACTCCTGCCGAGGATCAGATGATGTATCATCCCCCCAGCGGGTATGTTTACCTGACTGTGTCACTATCTGAGTGGTGTGGACTGCGGTCCATGTTTCCTTATATAACCCGGTAATATCAAATGAAGAGTTGGAGGAAGGCAAAAGAAAAAACCTCAAACTGAAAAATAAAGAACTATTTGAAGGATTGGTTTATTATGCAAGAGGTAATGTAATACCCCACTTCCTCGAATTTGTGGGGAACTATTTTGATCAATAGTTGAGGGGAACTATTTCGATCAATAGTTGAAGGATTAATACAGTAAAACCTTACTTACTTGAACTTCTGGGGAACTGATCAATATTTTGAGGAATACAGTAAAACCCCACTTACTCGAAATTGTGGGGAACTGATCAATATTTTGAGGAATACAGTAAAACCCCACTTACTCGAACTTGTGGGGAACTGATCAATAGTTAGAGGAATGCAGTAAAATCCCACTTACTCGAATTTGTGGGGAACTGTTCAATAGTTAGAGGAATGCAGTAAAATCCCACTTACTCGAATTTGTGGCGACCTATCAATAGTTAGAGGAATACAGTAAAACCCCATCCCACTTAATCGAACTTGTGGGGGCCTGATCAAAAGTTAGAGAAATACAGTAAAACCCCACTTACTCGAACTTGTTAGGGAACTGAGCAATAGTTCGAGGAATACATGGTATTCGAGTAATCTGAGGTTGCAATTTGGTTGAATATGTTCTAACACGGTCTTGATCAGGACCAAACAAACTGTTCAGTGAATGAGGGGTATTCAAGTAAACTGGGTTCGACCTGATAGATGGTTGAATATGTAGGAACTTGATCGGGATCAAACAAAATGTTTATGAATCGAGTGAGGGGGTTTCGATTAAGTGGGGTTTTATTGTTTCAATATATTACATGTACTTACCTGTACTGAAATGCATACTGTTGTTGTATGAAAGTTACATTAGAATATTGTCACTGCATTTTGCACATGTTCCTGCTCAAAGCATGTGTGATGTTTGAAATTTTTGCATGTAAACATATGTTTGTAATCATCCATTTATAAATGTTTTCTCCTCAGCATGATTTTAACCTTTAATACTCCTCCTGATATAAACGTATAGTAAGGTGTGTACAGGTATTTCAGTTTGAAATTAGAAATAGAATTCTAGTAGTTTTATAAATCTATAATGTAAAGCTTTTTTTTTTAAAATTGTTTGATATCCATAATACTCGCTGATTGTATAAAAAAGTAAAATTGATCACCCGTATTTAAAAACAAATTGTCTTTATCCAACCTCTCTGAAATATTTTTTTTAAAAAAGTAATCTCCTTATCATCAAAGAGAGGAATGTAGACTTCAGGATGTCAATAAAATTGTAATGTAATTTGCGGAATTTACATTTCTCGCTTTTAGACCTTTATGATCTCCGTATGTAGTTCAATGATTCTTGCATTGGTTAACCATAATATGTGAAATATTTTCTTCTATTTTTTTTGGAAAATATATCAAATATAGAAAAAAAGAATTGAAAAAAATGGAGCCTACTTGTAATATTAACGAATTCTGTTATCATCATGTTTAAATTGAAGTTTAGGGATTATAATGGTATTGTTTTATGCATTAGAAATACCCATAGTGCCTTAGCTAGGTGATCTAAATGTCCTTAAAACTATATATGTCACACATGTAGAATTTTGTATTTATGCATGCCAGCCAATATATATTTTAGCATGGTAGTAATTTTGGTATAGATGCATATTTATTTGGCTTTTGGTTATTCTTTTATCAAATCTCTTGTAATTTATTCGCTTCATTGTATTATTATTTATCACCTTTGGTATTTTGAAGAATTATTTAAAACTTTTATGCTTATCATTATTTTTCTTTGCTCAATGTTAATGCTTTTTGTTTATCTTGGTCATATATGCTGTTCATACACCAGTGAACTGCAGAAAAAGCCGTATGACTTGGCATGTGCAAAGTGTGGTGACTATCTAAATCCATGGGAACAAATGGTAAACTGCAACGGGCAGGTGTGGCACACCAAATGTTTCGTGTAAGTACTAACCTGGTACCACATGTGGGGGTCTGCTAGAACCGCATGGGTATATATATAACCGCTTCACTTATTGTTGGGCTCGGAACACATGCTTTTCTGTATCCTCAAAAACTTACCGAATTCAATGTAAAGGTAATTGAACTTCAACCCTGAAATTTCATAATGAACTTCTCCAATTCTTGAACTGGAAGAGCTGTGTTTTCAGAGGGTTATAAGTAAGTTCAAGTTTTTGAGCTTGTGGTGTTGACATGTTCGCATTTTCCTAGCACCACTTGTGGTTTGTAAATACATTATAATGCAGCTCGTGAACGTTCAATGTTCAAGCACTTTATTTTACTATCTTCACAATACAGGGGCTCCAAAAAATCTGTGGGCAAAACCCTGTATACATTGTTGAGTCCTGTTTTACATGTGTTATAATTGGTTCTTGTATATATGTATGAGATTGTCACATGAAGACATTTGCACAATTACAAAGATATGTATCACAACATTTCATTTATACCTGTGGTGCTTTCTTGTTAATAAAATTTCAGAGGAATCACATGTGGTTTTCACCTAAAAGTCAATGGTATTTCAGGGATCACTTTGGGGAAAGATTTGGGAATTTTTACCCATATTTTTCCTCCTGAAAATCTCTTTGAAAATTCAAAATTATGTTACTTTATATAGAAAAATCTCATAGATATTTTGCCGATCCCATAATATCCCTCAAATTCTCCCATAGGTGTTAAGAGCCAGAATTATCCCTGGTGTTGGTTTTTTTTTCGATGGGTGAAAGGGCTGAGAAAGGGTGCTCTGGAGGGAAGGTGGTGGTTATAAATCTTATGTCTTAAAAAAATTGTACTACATGTAATTGGATTTTTTGTTGAGTTTTGGCAGGAAATTAAAATATTTAAAAAAGGCATTAAAAATATCAAAAATAAATTGCATCTGTTTGCTTATAGCCATGCCAGTAAGTCAGGTGACACTAGCATATCTAGCTAAATATGTTAATATTTTGTTTCTTTAAGTCTGGCTGAAGCACCATATTATGATGTCAAAGAAACATATGCTTCATCGCAGAGTTGACACAATAATTAACTTGTACTGGTCTAGAGACAGATTTAAGTCTGTGATAAGTGTTTATGATGACAAATTTAATCAAATATTTAATAAAGAAACTGGTGTATTATTTTCATCTGTCAGCTGAAAATAATGAATCTGTCACATTGAATGATTAGATAACATATATTTACTTTAATAAAAAAGGTACATATTAATTAGATAATATTATATATATATACTTTAATAATAAAAAGCACAAATTAATTAGTTGATATATATAGACTTTTAATTGATAAAAAACACACATATCCCAAGTTCACACATGTGATTATCATTTCTATTTTCAGTGCATATTGTAATTACCATAAAATTATAATTTTGTTGGCATTTCAGTTTTAATAAACAGATATGACAAAAAAAAAATCTTTGTAGTATATGTGACAGTTCATTTACTCATTCACCCCGAAATTTTATAGTGGACTACTTCAACCTTTGGATTGGATGAGTTCAAATACAATTGCAGGTGTGAATGAGATACATACATGTACAAATACAGTGGATTACACTTAATATCACTCCTGTTAATATCACATTCCTGTTAATATCATGCTTTTGTCTGACAAATGCGGTCAGCACATCAGAGTAACATCCAAACTCTGACACGATTGAGGGTTTAGATATTCTTGTCTAGAAACAGACCCATGTCTGAGTATTTTTCTCCCATACTTGCATAACAATATACATGTACAATATCATAATGTAAAGAAGCTGTATACACATTGCCCCATCATCTATGTTGTTATGTCCCATGACACATTATCAATTTGTGTCGTAGTTACGCAACATAAAAAATGACCGATTTGCTCATATTGTGTGTCACGCTGTAGCATGTGCTACCTGTCATACCCTAAGGGGCCACAGAGAAATTGACTTTAATATGAGGATGACAGAGAAATCAAGCATCAGTTGTAAAAAAGAGGAAACAAATTTGAGAATGACAGGAAAAAACATAATTTATGTTGGTTGGGTGGTGCAGTTAAGATGGCTCACATGCATTTTATCAAGGTTGCTGGGTAGTTATTTCCCTGATCAGACTTGAAAAGTAATAAGGTTATATTACATGTACTAAATGCTAGACCACATGGGTTTTCACCTGGTACATGTAATCAAGTTTCCTCCCACAATATGAGCCCCCAAGCACCTCTTAGTTTTGTTTCATAATTAATTGTTAAAAAATAAGTTAATATTTAATCATTATAACCTGGATAATATTACAGCCATCCATTATCTTCAGCTGCAAACATGAATTATATCAATTACAAGTTATTTTTTAAATCCATACAAATTATATTTTCTCTTAGCTAATTGGCAGATCTAGAATGGAAACTTAAAAGTACAGTAACTTTATTTCCATTGACACTGTATGGTAAATATTTTAATTAACACTGTATTGTGATAATTATACATTTTTGTATGCTAATGTTATGGTAATATCAAGGATGTGTTCACGAAATGCTTCACGGCCATGAATCAATAATATTTAAGATATTTTGATGTACAAAGAATGTCTTATGCTTGCTTGATCACATGTTGCAAGTTGAATGGCAAAGAATGTTATTAACATTTTTGCTTTAAAAATGTTCATATATTTGGCAATTATATGTAATTAACCAAAGCCCGAGGCCTAGCTGAGGTGAACACTGCTTCACATGTTTTGAAGAAAATATCAGCTGTAGGATTGTAATACCACGGTATATATGCAAAGTCCAAACATCCAATGTGCAATTTGAACTCGTTCACCCCTAAAATTTCATTGTTTGAGCTATATCCCATCTGGTGGCCGAGTGGTTAAGGTGTTCCACCATTCGACCACCACTAGCCCAGGACCACCTTTGGGTTGCGAGTTCAAATCCCACATGGGGCAGTTGCCAGGTACTGACCGTAGGTCGGTGGTTTTTCTCTGGGTACTCCGGCTTTCCTCAACCTCCAAAATCTGGCACGTCCTTAAATAACCCTGGCTGTTAATAGGACGTTACACGAAATAAATTAAACTAAACATTTATGGATGAATAAGAAAAATATAAACTACTGATTGTTTTTTGGAAATTTAGATGATTTTAACATTTTCATGCATTTTCCTGAAATGCGCTTGAACAAAAGATCCTTGAATGCTTGTTTCAATTCTGTAATTAGCACTGATCATGAAACAAGAAGAATATGTCATGCTGAAACAGAGCCCCTGTGAATTAGCAGCATCAAGGCTATTGGAGACACTTTTTTGAGTTCTTTAATTTGTGCATGGTATTTCTGTGATGATGATGATAATAGGTTTTGCTTTCGGTTTGATTTTGCCCATTTTTTGGCTATCATCGATGATTTTTGTGTGTGATATATTTAAGATAGAGAATTTCAGGTAGATTACATGGATTGCAGAATCAAAATAAGCTAGCGACCGGTACAGTGTGTGGTTGAGTAGTTGTGTGTGCTGGTGCCTTACTAGAGTTTACCTAGTCTTAACATGTACTTCAGGTCATCAACATTATCCATCAATATCAGTCACATTGATTCAGATTGATCTGTGTTATCCTGGACGTATGTGTGAACACATCGATTTAGTCATTTGTCCTAAGGCAATTTCAAGGACTTGTTCAATAGGCCCCCTTTTTTCTTTACCTGAAAGAAAGGTTATCGATGCAGAAAATTTAAAAAGTTCCATCCTTTTGCAACCTAAATGTATGTCATTGACTTTGAAACATTTGGAACATCATCCCCAGTAAGCTGTATTCCAAGTTTGACAGTATTATAATAATTCTAGGTTCTTTGTTATATACCATTTTATCTCAACCTATATGTAGTTCGTAAGTTGTCTCAAAGGGATTCTTCAATCATTATCCATGAGTATAGGGATTTTGAGCCAGTATCTTTCTCAAACTACTGGGGCAGCATTAAGATGAAATCATAATTATGTACAGTGACACAGCCGGTGCTACCGTTCAAGCATTCACAGCTAGCTTTCAACAGTACTACATACCAGTATAATAGTTCTAGTCCTCAGCCGAACCATGTACTGATTTACAGTAGAGGCTGCTGGCCCCCCCCCCCTCCTCCCCAAGATCAGCCCCAATAAGAAGAAGAAATACTGAAGACTATTACTTTCTATTAATTTGCCTTATTGGGTATAATGAAAATTGATTCAAATAATGCTATTTGGAGAAGAGTCCAAACTATCACTGATTCATCACTCGGCTCACAGCCTCTGTGAGTAGGGGGAAGCTCTATGAAACTGTTTGCCCTAGTCCTACAGTAGCAGCTTCAGGCAAATAGCTCTGAAGGGCTTCCCTGGGCCCCTAAATGATCAGTATGTTAATTAGTTTTGACTGTTTTTCCCAATGCAAATAGCCATGAATCAATTGTATGATGTGTGCTTTCAATAGATATATGTATCTGAGGTTTACAGCTTATATACATGGATCACCTCAATGGGTGTCCTATACTACTGGTCTTCAGAGTTACGGCCTTGTAAATTACTGGAACTAGATCCATAGGTGTATTGTTGATTATGATTATAATATAAGGTGCTGGTCATGGAATACAGTGTATTAGTGCTGGACAAGTGTGAATTGTACTTTTACCGATGGAGGTATTTTGAAAGTTTTGTTCGAGAATTAAGGACTAGTGTTTTAAAAGCTATGTGTTAGTATGAACTTATCATAAAATGAATAACACATGTGGAAATTTAAAAAGTTGCTATTAGTAACTGAAAACCTGAATTTCTACAGGTCATTATAATATATTAATCAATCAAAAGTTTAAATTTAAAAACTGAAGTGGAAAGGTATATATTAAGGAATTGTTTTGGAATTGTAGGTAATTAAGTAACACTTAACTTCCCATGCAGACCAGATACATGTACTAAGACTGTGATGATGGTTGCCAAACCTAGCTTTATTGTGCCTGAATAATATAATAAGTCTAGCTAATTTTCCCCTCTGTCGGCCTCTTTGACCTGGGAGCACTATTAACTCATCCACCCCTGCAATTTCATATTGGACTATTCTAAACTTTGAATTGGAAGGGTTCAAATGTGACTTCAGGTGTAAATAAGATAAAGGTCACTTTAAAGATTATGAGGATTTCACTATATATGCATATTTTTGTTGTCCAACGCATATTAATTCATTAATTTGTTTAACTTTGTATTTTTTATCACTTTACAGATGTGCTCAGTGCTTCCAGCCCTTCCCAGAAGGAATCTTCTATGAGGTAAGAGTTATTAATTGAAAATCATTATGAGTTACGGTCGTTAAATCAGGATTATCACCCCTTGTTAAATAGCTTCCATACCTTTTCCCAGAAGGAGTTGTCTATGAGTTATATTTTGATAATCATTATGAGTTAATAAAATTAAATCAGGATTATCCCCCTTGTTAAAATGTTATATTATAGTTTTCAACCCTTCCCAGAAGGAGTTGTCTATGAGTTATATGTTGATAATCATTATGAGTTAATAAAATTAAATCAGGATTATCCCCCTTATTACAATGTTATATTATAGTTTTCAACCCTTTCCCAGATGGAATCTTCTATGAGGTGATGAGCTATAAGTTGATAATCATATGAGTTAGTTAAATCAAGATTATCCCCCCTTGTTATTTAGCATCCAACCTTTCCCAGAGGGTATCTTGGATTAGTTATAAGTTGATATAATCATTATGAGTTAATTGGATCCCAGGATTATCCCTACTTGTTATAATGTATATAGTTTCCAACCCTTCCTGGAAGGAATCTTCTATTGGGTGGTGATCCAGTTATAAGTTGATATTCATTATGAGATAGTTAAAGCAGGATTATCCCCCCTTAAACTTGTTATATAATATTAATGACACAGGCCGTAGCAAGACTCTTAAAACTATACATATATAATATTTTCAAAATCTCTGACAGTCCATTATTAATATTTGATTTTGGAAATATGTGGCAAGAGTTGAAGTTGATTGAACATGATGTTTAAGCAGGGCTTATTCTGAGGGAGTTTTGGGGCTGTTAATGGGCCCCATTCTCAATCAAAATGATCTCATATTTAAGCCGATATTTCTAAAATCTTTCCCAATTCACCAATGTTCTTCACAAAATCAGACTAAAAGCCCCCTCCCCAAAGCGATGAGAAAAGAAATAGCTTGAAGTTGAATGAACATATGGTCAAACAAAAATGTAAATTCAAATTCAGTAGAAATCATGGGTATTTTCATTGTTTTCCAGTTTGAAGGCCGGAAGTACTGTGAACATGACTTCCATGTGCTGTTCGCTCCGTGTTGTGGAAAATGTGGTATGTTATATTGTTTTACTTGTAGAAATAATTTAACATGATTTTAGCTTCAAATGTGCATCTATGTTGAAGTTCTGATGTTTGGCCAGTTTGTAAAATAGCTTGCTGAAATCTAGTGCTAGGAACTAAATTCAGGAAACAAAAGACCATTTTTAGTCGAAAACACCTCAGAATTTAATAGTTATACATTTTCAATTTCAAAATTGTTAATATATATATCTTTCTAATGCTATGAAAGATTAGTAACATTTTATCATGCCTGAATAATGTTAACTCTTGAAGCTAACTTAAGTCTGAAGGGTTCTAACTCTTTGATCTCAATATATATGCTGTCCCAATATTTAGCAAAAAACACTTTAAGTCAGATACATATCTGAATTAAATAGTTAATTACATTTTCAATTTCAAAATTGTAAATATATATATCTTTCTAATGCTGTGAAAGGTAAGTAATGTTTTATTATGCCTGAAGAATATAAACTCTTGAAGCTAACTCAAGTCATATGGGTGATGACTCTCTGATCAGCTATGCTGTCCAAATATTTAAAGAGGTTGGAATCCTTCAAACTATTGAAGCATTATCCTGTTGTTGCATCTTTTAGTTTTGATAATGTTCCAAGAATGTAGTGTTGGCAAGCACAGATTTGCTTTCCTTTTTTCCTGGTAGTAAATTCCAAAAGCAAAAATTAGCAAATATTCGAGGCATATATAGGTTTTAGCTTTAACAGTATGGTTAAAGTGAGCATATTCTAAATAATGTTCATAGGAGAGTTCATCATCGGGCGGGTGATCAAGGCCATGAACGGCAGCTGGCACCCCAACTGTTTCCGGTGTGAAATCTGTACCGGACCACTGGCTGACGCGGGCTTTGTCAAAAACGCAGGAAGGTAATCACGTGTTCAGACAATAATACTATTGAATGTGTCAACCACGCTTTATTTATTGTCCAGTCTCTGCTATTTTATAATCTTGAGGAACTTCATTATTAATTACGACTTCCCAAGCCAAGTGTGTATATTATGATACTCTCCATTTCCGGAGAATCGTCATATTTTGCAACCTACAAAGTTGAGAAATTGAGAACAAGTTGTAAAAAAAATCCCAAATATTGAATAAATCCCAAAATATTTACAGAATAGTATATTCTATTGTAATTCACAGCAACATTTAACAGTATCACTTCAAGTAAATACAATAGGAAATATATAAAAACAGTAACAATTAAAAATTATTTTAGACATAAATTATACAATCCTGTTTTTGTGTTTTTCAGAGCTCTTTG
The DNA here is from genome assembly GCA_947623455.1 of Mimachlamys varia. Classification (NCBI taxonomy): domain Eukaryota; kingdom Metazoa; phylum Mollusca; class Bivalvia; order Pectinida; family Pectinidae; genus Mimachlamys; species Mimachlamys varia. The sequence goes on from OX392541.1 coordinate 16,346,382, forward strand.
CCGTGAATGCAATGCCAGGGAGAAGGCCAAAGGACTTGGAAAATATGTCTGTCACAAGTGTCAGTAAGTACCCCTACAATACTGTCAGAATACTGCTCACTGTTATAAAACATAATATGGTAAAGGCAAAGCCTTAAAAGAGCGTAGCTTTAGTAAATCTCTGACGTCTACTGAGAATCATTCATATACTGGTTCTGAAAGAGATAAAATTTCCATAATTTAAAGTCGGTAAGTAGAGAATAAAAACCCAGCTTCTCAAGCAATGACAGAGATAAATGCAACAGACATCAGCTGAAAGATATTCTGGCTATTTGCAACGTTACGGAAATAACTGATAAAGGCTGAGTGTGACGTAATGTAATTGTGTAACGTAATGTAATTGTGTGATGTGATTCCAGTTTTCTCACTGGACGGCTACTTCTGTGCGAAAAAAATTCAAAGGCAAAAGGTAGCAACAAGGGGAACTACTCTGTTTATGCACGCATGTGTTATCATTCAAGAGGTCAGGGGTGATTGTGTTTAAATATGTATGTTTAATAAAGGTGTCAGTAAATCATATTAAACAAAATATGTATCTGTGTTATGTAAAGCAATTGAAATATATATTTTTTTTGTAGCTCAATCATCGAGGAGGGCCACATCCGCTACAAAGGAGAGGCATATCACCCGTACCACTTTAACTGTTCCTCATGCAGGTAAAAGAAACGGAAAAATGTTTTTAGAATAGGGTCAACAAAAACTTTCAGAATTATTTTTGGGTTAAATTTTGGTGATCTCAGATGGCAGAAGGTTCTTAAGTTGTGAAATATAGAACTTTTGGGTTTTTAGGAACTTCTTTATCCTATTGAACCCTCAAGCAGCCCAATTAATATTTTTCTCTAACCCTGTTCACAAAGATTAATTATTCCCAATGATTTGAGATATGTTTTGTTTATAATTAATCTAGGTTTAAAAGACATGCATTTCAAAAAATATATTTTTTGTCTTTGAAGGAAGTTTTATGATATAATCTACTTTAAATATGGTAGTTCCTCAGTATGTAATATATAGGAATAAAATTTAATTTGTTTTTCTACCTTTTTTTATTGAACCTGTATTAAGAGACCACCTGTCATATGTGACCTTTTTTGTTGCCTCCCTTCGAAGGTCACATATGACAGGTTTGACTGTATATTAATCATAATATGTACATGGGTTGATGTTTTCTTTTGTTGAAAAATGCAACGTGTTCAGAAAAATGTCGTCTCCAGTTTGTTAGCATTTGACCCTTGACAGGTATGCTGTTGGCACAATCTTAAGGACAATATACAGTGATGATGTTATAGAGCGATTTATTGTTCCTATAGATAACTTTAGTTGTATCTTATGACTTGAGAGCATTCCTAGGAGAGCTTTAATCAGGAAAGTGTTATACATTAGTAAGATACATTGCAGCTGGTTTCTCCTAGTTCAGGGAGAAACTTAATATATATTCTGTAGTGTATATGTTTTCTATAAAGTCGTATGTTTTTCATATTTTACAGTGGGGAACTTAATGCCGATGCAAGAGAGAAGAATGGCGAGTTGTACTGTCTGCGTTGTCACGACAAAATGGGAATACCAATTTGTGGAGCCTGCAGGTATGACCGATTTCTTCTTAAAAATTAAAATAAAATAAATCGTCAAGTAATATTAAAATATGCTATACAATCATGAAAAGTTTTAATGAGTAATATGTTTTGCATAGCTAAATATGAGTTCGATAAATATAGCAAGATTTGGTTCCTTTAAACTGGGTGTGTTTCCCCCAAAACAAAGTTGAATTGCGGGAGCTAATTCTGGTAAAGGGGAATGAGAAAGTTACTATTTATCTATTATGGCCCTGTTTAGAGGGCACTTTTGACTCATAGTATTGTCAAGGGATGGAATAGTGCCTGAGCCGAAGGCGAGGGCATTATCTCATCACAAGACAATACTACGAGGCAATAGTGCCCTCTCAACAGGGCAATAATTGGTTTAGTACATCACCCTTCCATTTAAATATGCATCGAAACTCGTTTTATTGTGATACACCATGGCCATGCCAGGTTTTGGTCGTTTCCAGAGACAGCCATTTGCAGGCAGAACAGTAGCAAGGGACATAACTCATGATCCATGTCTAATTTTCCACCAATAATAGTGCTCTTCAAACATGTTATAGTGAAGTCATAATAGATTCACATTGAAGATCTTAATTACCAAATTTGATAATTCCTGAGTGATATCACTTCATAGTACCCATGTGTGTAGCCAATGGGAAGTCAGTATTTAGTCACATGATGTACTAAAACCCTTATATATCCAATATACGTTACTTCAGGAAATTTTTCATAATTCTGAAAAATTCTGAAAAAAAATTAGTTGATCACCATGTAAAAATAAGCCTAAAACGAAGTAAACCAGAGTAGTAACTAACAAGAAACTCTTGAAAGAAAAATCCAAAGAATTGAAAATAATTTAGGTAGATCCCACTTCAACAACAAGTTGAAGTTAGATGACAGCTCAAAATGGACACGTGTTTACAAATACCGTGTTTCAACTGCTGCTGTACCGGTAACCGCGTAAGAATTCATCTTGAGTATTGCTGATATCAGTTAATCTTAACTAAATTTATAAATATAAAAAGTTATCAGACTTGATTTTCACTTCAAGTTTTGCCGAAAGTTACGTATATTGGGCCTTTAATACTATATGGATGCTGTAAGAGTCTGCATCAAAGTCTTTTATTTGATATAAGTGATGTCTGAACCCTTCCAAATCAGTGACTAGCCCAGTCCAGTTTGAATATGTAGGGAAAAGGAGTTAAAATGACAATTATAACTGATTTTGTTTTTTGCGATTCAGACGTCCTATCGAAGAAAGAGTTGTCCATGCCCTGGGAAAAGCTTGGCATGTAGAGGTAAGTGATGAGATCAATATTCGGTCATTATCTGTGGCTGTATGTTTTTGAAATGAAAAGGATTGTAATCTTAAGGAACAGATGTAGAAAAGTATGTGATTGATCAAGAAATATCACATTTCCGATCTTTTTATGCCACTGCCATATCACATTTCCCATCTTTTTATGCCATCGCCATGAATGGGAGCGCATATAGTATTACCCTGATGTCTGTCCCATTCCTTTGCGTCGCGTCGCATGGTAATGTAACCAGCTTATATTTAAATAACTACTGATCTGATTGTCAGCAAACTTCACATACGTTTACGTAATAAGCAGGAAGAACTAATTTCATATGGGGGCGGGGGCATTTATGTCTCACAGACATTTCTAGTTATTTCTTGCAGTAATACAGTCTGTAATGGTAATAAATGGGTAGTTGTGTGGTGCAGTGGATAGCATGTACACTTGCCTTTCACCTAGGCGGCCGGGGTTTGATTCCCTGATCGGAGGTTAAAAGGTATGGGGTCACCTGGCCGACCATGTGGGTTTTCTCCGGGTACTACGGTGTCCTTCCACAATAAGAACTTGTTCCCCCACCCACCCCTCTGCACTTTTATGTTAATAAATTTGTTTTTCTGTTTCAGCATTTTGTGTGTGCTAAGTGTGAGCGGCCATTCTTAGGCACTAGACATTACGAGAAGAAGGGGTTGGCCTACTGCGAAACTCACTACCATCAGGTAAAACCATCACACCCGCTACCCAAGGGACGGAACATTTTCTGTCTGGATCATTTCGTTATCAAAAAAATTTGAATTGACTATTGAGTAATGAATTCAGAGGATTTGAAATTATCATCTAAAAAATAAAACTGAAACAGCAAAACACTGGTATGTTTTAGATGTTCTTACAGTTTCTCTAAATAATGTTAAAATTACCGTAAGTTTTCCAATTATAAAATTCAACATCAAATATCCAGTAGGAATAATTGGGAATATTATATTTCCCATCACTAAGTGTGTATGAAAAGGTGATCTTGATAAAGTAGTACCATTTATTAGGAAATCAAGGTGAGTCGGATCAAATGTCTTTGATAATTTCGTTCATCTTTTGGGATTATTGATAAAATAAAGTTCCATTCTTTTTTGCTCGCTCAGTCAAAAAATGTCAAATATCTCTCTATGAAAATGCATCAGGATCCATATCAAGTTACGATTGAACTTCAATATCTCGAAGTTGTACAACTCGAAGATCCATTTTATTTGAAGTGTTTTGTCAATTCTTGACATACTTGTACCAAATATACAGACTTGCTTAATTCCAATATGATATAATTTATATAAGTTTTTTTTCATGGTCACATCAACTTTGAAATACCGAGGTTCCACAATATCATTAGAAGAAAACAATCTTATCTGATGGTCCCATACAAATCATTCCTTAGTTTTGTTTGACACAAAGTGATTATAAACTTGCTATTTGTTTGTTTCAGTTGTTTGGGAACATCTGTTTTGTATGCAACTGTGTAGTAGCAGGGGATGGTAAGTATATTGCACGAAAAAATTATTAAAGGCCCAATATACGTAACTTTCGGCAAAACTTGAAGCGTAAATCAAGCCTAATAACTTATTATATTTATAGATTTAGTTAAGATTAACTGATATCAGCAATATTCAAGATGAATTCTTTCGTGGTTACCGGTACAGCAACATTTGAAACACGCTATTTGTAAACACGCGTCCATTTCGAACCATGTTCTACCTTCGGTTCGGTTTGTTGTTGAAGTGGGCCCCTGAATTATTTTCAATTCTTTTGATTTTTTTTGTCAAGTGTTTCTTGTTAGTTACCGCTCAGGTTTACTTTGTTTTAGGCTTATTTTTGCATGGTTATCAACTGGATTTTTTTTCAGAATTTTTCAGAATCACGAAAAATTTCCTGAAGTTACGTATATTGGGCCTTTAAATTTCAGGAGCAAAAAAATCCTAGTTTAAGGCTGTATGCTTCCTGTCAATTTACAAAAGAGTTCCTTGGAAAGAAAAATGTACATGTTAGATGTATTTTATGAACTTGTTAAGAACAAGCTATTCTGCATGTAATATTAGAATAAAATGTAGCTACAATTCAAGGGAAGTAACTCTCACTCAGATGAAGGGTGACTTTGTACATCATAATTTTCTTCTCTGCACAATTGGATTTATAAAGTCACTAGTTGCCTGTTCTTGAATATCAGTGGAAAAATAAAATAATATCCTGTTAAAGGCCCAATATACGTAACTTCAGGAACATTTTTCGTGATCCTGAAAAATTCTGGAAAAAAATCCAGTTGATAACCATGCAAAAATAAGCCTAAAACGAAGTAAACCTGAGTGGTAACTAACAAGAAACTCTTGACAAAAAAATCCAAAGATTTGAAAAATATTAAGGTGGGGCCCACTTCAACAACAAACCAAATTTAGAAGACGGTTCGAAATGGACATGTGTTTACAAATAGCGTGTTTCAACTGCTGATGTACCGGTAACCGGGTAGGAATTTATCTTGGATATTGCTAATATCAATTAATCATAAGTACATCTATAAATATAATAAGTTATTAGGCTTGATTTTCGCTTCAAGTTTTGCTGAAAGTTATGTATATTGGGCCTTTAACTGGTATGCTTGGCTGAAAGAATTTTACTGCATGGCAGCATAATTGTAAAATTAATCCTTTACAACATATTGTATCTATGCTGATCCATATAGCAAAAACCATTTTCGTTTCACCAAATTTAATGTTATTTTCTATGATTTGTTACAGTATTCAGTGCCTTTAACAAGTCGTGGTGTGTTGGACATTTCGCCTGCTCGATCTGTGACAGGAAGATGAGTCACAAGTAAGTAAACGACCAGGTAACAGGTGTCACATATTAAGTAGGGAAACCTGGGAAGAGGGGTTGGTGTAAAATTATCTAGTTTGGGACGTGAACGAGTTGAATGGGAGAAGGTACAACAATATTGTAATTTGATGTAACACTAGAGGTCACTATTTTTTCAATGTCACCACTAGGAGTCGAACCCGAAACCTCTAGCTACTAGTCTTACGCTCAACAGATCGAGCTAGAGAGAAGATTGAGCTAGTCGAGCAGTATATTGCAGCTAGTATTTACCAGGGTTACATAGATATATATTTTGTAAATTTTATCCTACAGTCAATTTTTAGAATGCCATTTTTCATCATCTATTCTTTTCTTATTTGCAGTCAAAAGTATTTAACACCATTTCTGTTTTACGGGAGAAGACTAATTATAAGTTGTTTAACTTGTGTCTGATCCCATTTGTATATTTGCAAATAAAATATGTTTAAATCAAAATGGGAGAGGGGCCTATCGCTAAATACACATCTTGTACAACCAGGTGAAAAGTGTTCCATATAAGATTGGAAACCTGGGGATCAGGGTTGGTGTAAAGTTATAAGGGTTGGGACGTGTAAGAGATGAATGGGAGAAGGGACCATTGGTAAATTTAGACATTGAAGTAAGTGAAATTATAAACATCTTGTACAACCAGGTTAAATAGTGTTCCATATAAGATGGGAAACCTGGGGATAGGGGTTGGTGTAAAGTTATAAGGGTTGGGACGTGTAAGAGATGAATGGGAGAAGGGACCATCGGTAAATTTAGACATTGAAGTAAGTGAACTTATAAACATCTTGTACAACCAGGTTAAATAGTGTCCCATATAAGATGGAAAACCTGGGGATAGGGGTTGTAAATTTATATGGACTGGTCTGTGTGAGAGGTGAATGGCGAGGGGTCCATGTGTAGATTTAGGCATTGAAATATTGCTTACATTTAAGATGCGAAACCTGGGTATAGGGTTTGTTGTAATGTTATAAGTGTTGGGACATGTAAGAGGTGAAAGGAGGGGGTCAATGTGTAGATTTAGGCATTTAATTAAGTGAAATTATAAATATTTTTGTACAACCAGGTAAAAGGTGTTGCATATAGGGAATCCTGGGGATAGGGGTTGGTGATAAGTTATCAGAGTTGGGATGAGTAAGAAGTGAAAGGGGGAGGGATTCATATGTAGATTTAGTCAGTGGAGTAAGTGAAATTTCATACAATTATGGAACAGGTGTCGCATATTAGGATGGGATCCTACAGGTATTGGTTTGTATAAAGTTATCATGGTTGGGACATTTGAGTAATGAATTGAGGAGTATTGGTCCATAAGTTATAATATAGGCAGCTCGAAATCATACAGGTATTGGTTTGTATAAAGTTATCATGGTTGGGACATTTGAGTAATGAATTGAGGAGTATTGGTCCATAAGTTATAATATAGGCAGCTCGAAATCATACAGGTATTGGTTTGTATAAAGTTATCATGGTTGGGACATTTGAGTGATGAATGGAGGAGTACTGGTCCATAAGTTATAATATAGGCAGTCTTGAAGCTTGGATCTGGTGGCTAATTGTAACAGTAGTCCGCAAGCCTGTGTTTGAATGGAATCCTGATACTGACTTTAGGTTTGACCCTGAGTTTCTAGGAAAATAAAATCTCCAGGTGTTGATACAGCAATCTGCAGAGCTGATAAGATAAATATTTCCGTGAGGCATAAGTTATTATTGTGATGCACCAGGCCATGAAATGGTGGGGCATATAGTGTTACCCATGGCCGTTGCGTCCCGTCTTATCCCATTCCATGGTTTGGTAACCAGCTTATTTAAATGACTGCTGATCCAATTGCCATCAAACTTGGCATATGTAATAAGCATGAAGAACTAATTTCATAGGGGGGGGGGGGGGCATTTATATCTCGCAGACATTTTTAGTTTTAATCAATTTTGCTTAATCTCTGTGAGCTACACTAATGATGATATAAGTTATCTTTTCAAAATCATTTCAAAAAGATAAAATACAATGATGGAACTCTTCACAAACTAGCACAAAAATTAAAGTCTTTAGAATAAATGGATTTACATTATATGAATTATATTTTCATCTTTATTTTTTGTTTTGTTTTTTCAGAACTAAATTTTTCGAATTTGATCTGAAGCCAGTGTGTCGAGTTTGTCATGAGAAGTTTCCGGCCGAATTGAAGAAAAGATTGAAGAAATATCACGAAGAAGTAAACAAGAAATCATCCAATTAATGAGTGTCGTTGTTGTCAGAAACCCACATAGGTAGTTAATGCTTTAAGTCATTAGTATTATGTATAAATGTGTATTGTATATTAGAGAACCTGTCGTAAAGGCAAAATTTTAGATAGAAAACAGTAACTGCCCAACCTACTGTAAATCAACTTATTTTTGTGTGCGATTAATTTTCGGTATTTTGCGGTTTAATTAAAATTCGCAAAAATTAACCGCTGAAAAATTGTTTTAATCAGAGGTATTGCAACTGTAGGAGTACTGTACTGTACATAGGATTTATGACTGTTTTTATTGCAAAATTAAATCTCCACGAAATAGTCATTTCTTATGAAAATGCGAAATTAAGTCACCGCGAAAAGAAGTTGGTTTACAGAATGTAATTCACAACATTTAAGATGATTCATTGAAATCATTTCCATCACGGAAGTAAAAATAGTTTTCCTACACAATTAAATATTGAATCTTTTCATTCATGTTTCCTAAGAGTTTGATCTTATAATTAAATTATTCACCCCTGAAATTCCGTATTGGCATATTCTAACCTTTGAATCGGAAGAGTTCAAATGTGTTTTCAGGGGTGATTTAGTTCATTTTGAAATATTTCATTCATAATTGGGCATTTGCTTCATACCAGTTGTAGTGATCGTCCTATAAAAACATGAATAATGTACTTGACAAGCAAATGTTATCAATGTTTATCAAATTTTTTTTCATTAGTGATAGCTAATAAGGAAATCAATTGGTTCAGGCTAGTCTCACTATATGAATCTGTTAGTGCAAACCTCTTTTGGCAGGTTCCTGTATGTATTTATCGAATTCAGGTAATTAGAAAAAAATCCCAAGAAAAAAATGAATATTTATTTTTTGTACAATTCTGTAATTGTTAAATATTAAAGGATGCATGCTACATTTAACTGTTGATTGGTATATAATGAATTTTATATATGATTATAATATTAAAGTTGTCTTTCATATTAAACAATATTTCGGAAAATAGTATTTTGAATGTGTTGGTGATAAATAACATTAAAAAATACCATCAAAAAAAGTAATCAAGTGAATTTATTTTTGAAAGTAAGATAGTTTGTTTTTTCTGAAGATAGAAATGAAAATGAATTTGTTTTTTGGCAATTTTTTACATTAAAACAAAAAATGTTTCTTAATCTAAAATGAATTTGGACGTGACATCATCTGATTGGTGTAAAAATGACTTTGTGTATATAAGCAATGATATATATATTCTGTCAATTATTTTATTATTATTTGTGCCTTTTTTTCCACATGGTGCCATATGTCAAGAAACAATTTTGACAAATTGAGGAGAAAATTTGTGTATTTATGCCACCTGTGTGAATTTTTATTTCAATACAGTGGTTAAAGGGAGATAATTTGCAAAAAAAGTTGCGATATTAATTGATCTAATATTGTTTTTCATTAAAAGTCCAATATACGTAACTTTCGGCAGGACGGTAAGCAAAACTCAAGTCTAAAAGCTTATTATGTTTATAGATTTAGTTAGAATTAACTGATATCTGCAATATTCAAGATGTATTCTTATTATGGTATTGGTACAGCAGCAGTTGAAGCTTGTTATTTGTAAACATGCATCCATTTGAACTGTTGTCTAACTTTGGTTTGTTGCTATAGTGTTTCACACCTAAATTATTTTGAAATGTTTGGATTTTCCTGTCAATTCTTGGTAGTTATCGCTCAGGTTTACTTCGTTTTAGCCTTATTTTCGCATGGTTATCAGCTGGATTTTTTCCCGAATTTTTCAGAACTACGAAAAATTCCCTGAAGTTACGTATATTTGGCCTTTAATGAAAGTCGAATTAAAAACCATGAATTTCATATAAGTGTGATACTTAACTATGTATATGAATGTACTTGTGTGTTGTTCAGTATTTGTATTGTTGTTGATTTCAATAATCCTCGCCTCTCAATTTAACTCATTTCCCCCCTTGAGACACAAATGAACTTCTCCAAATCAAAGGTTGGAATAGTTCATTACGGAATTTCAGGGGTGAATGAGTCAATGTTGTATACAAACTGCTTTATAAAAACTATATATACAATTTACCAATTATGCCTTTTATTTCAGTATAATTGTATATGTTATATACATACCATATACTTTTGAAATAATTATCAACTTAAGATACCATTATATGACACAAGTATTGCCAGGTTATTTTCTTGTGGTTTATTAGTCAATAGCATATGATGAAATGTTAATTGATATGAAGTTAAAAATACTCTTTTACCTCACATAGATCATGCATGGAAATCTACATTTGTCTATCACAGTTTATTATGATTGATTGAAGTGTTTGTATGAGTAAATAAAGATTAACTCAGTTTTTGTCTGAATGACTCATGATCAATGTTAAATAATTTGCCATTGACTCATTGTTAAAATGAGTCAATGGTGATGTTTTGAGTCTATATTCATTATCGACTCACTTTCAAAGTTTTCAGTAAGTGAGCACTCATTATAGAATTTATTAGTAATATTTCTTATTGTGAGAAATATTTGAGTACTAACTTTAGAAGCTATTAGTACTATCACTTATTATTAGAAATATATGAGTATATACTCATTATAGAAGTTATGAGTAATAAATTCTTATTATAAGAAATATTTGAGTACTGACTTTAGAAGCTATTAGTACTATCACTTATTATAAGATATATGAGCACTTGCTTAAGAAATTGTCAGTAATTTTAATATTACTTGTTATATTTTATACATTATGAGTAAATACTCCTTATTAGCTATGAATGAGTACTGATTTCATTTGTTATAAGCATTAGCTTTGAGTAATAGTTTTGAGTTATTACTGATTATAAGCTATAGATGAGTATTGATTTCATTTGTTTTAAGCAATAGCTTATGAGTAATAGTTTGAGTAATTACTTCTTAAAGAAAAGAATATATGAGTACATATACTCATTTCCGAATTTTCAAAAAATTCTCATCAAATTGAATAAATGAGTTCTTGTTTTAGAAGTATTGATTGGCTGTCAACTTGCTAAATTGCTTTTACAGCATAAAAGAACCCCATTTATACTGCAATGCTAACATCCTATTATCTGTTATAGTTATATTTAGTGCATACATTTTGTTCATTTTGAGTGAAGAACACTTTCAACATTTCTGAATCCATTGTTATTGACACATTTTATTATGGGAAATGATGTTGTAAAAGAAGGCTTACCTTTGGTTTTGTGTGTTTATCTGTAGCTTAGAAAGTGGATTGTGCTGTTTTAATGTTCACTAACTAAGCTGGGCCCAGTTGTTCAAAAGGTGATTAGCTTAAAGGCCCAATATATGTAATTTTTGGCAAAACTTGATGCAAAAATCAAGCCTATTAACTTTTTTTTATATTTATAGATTTAGTTAAGATAAACTGATATCAGCAATATTCAAGACAAATTCTTACGCGGTTATCGGTACTGCAGCAGTTGAAATTCGGTATTTGTAAACGCGCGTCCATTTTGAACTTTTAACTTCGGCTTGTTGTTGAAGTGGGCCCCACCTGAATAATTTTCAATTCTTTGAATTTTTCTGTCAAGATTTTCTTTTTGGTAACCACTCAGGTTTACATCGTTTTAGGCTTATTTTTGCATGGTCATCAACTGGATTTTTTTCAGATTTTTTCAGAATCACGAAATTCTTGAAGTTACGTATATTGGGCCTTTAATCAGTGATCAATTCAAATTTTGATTCTCATGCAACATGAAAATGCAATCATTAATTTAATTTCAGTTGGGTCAATTTACGCGCGATATTGTGGGATTGTACCTTTATTAAATACAATATTATAAAAGACCCCCGCAAAATGTCGTTGAAAAATGATTCAACTAACCACATTTTGAACAATTTGGCCGCAAACTGCTTTTAATCAGATTGATGCCCTTCCACGCTATAATTTTGATGTATCCATTACGGTTCACAGGGGTGAAATGGTTGACTTACGTACCAGTAGTATTTGTTTTATACCAGTTTGTAGTACAGCGTTTCCAGTTAAGTTACCGAGAGTGCATTCAGCAAATGTACTCTGTGTGAATATTTGCTTTCTTTGTAAATGTGTGCACATCTTTCATTACTACAGTTAGACCTGATGCTGTATGTTGCATTGTTTAGATTAGCATGTAAATTTTCAAAATTTTTGTGTGCCTATTTTTAATGCTCGTGTATACGTACATGTGTTGCAGAAAAATTGTCTGTTTTTTTTCTCACCAATTGAGTAACAACACATTTGAATATCATATTTAATTTTTTTATATTCTTGGCTAAAATTTTTGAAAGATGTAAGATTTGTGATGATATACCGTAGATCTCCTTGCCAATAACCTCAGAAATATCTCTTAAAATAGTAAAATTCACAGTTATTTAAATGCTTCAAAACCCTACGGTCCAGTGTAACGAATGAAACCGGTTGGCAAACAATAAAATTTTTTTGGTGTTATGAGTTTGTGAAGCTGATGATGTTGAGACTACTCCCATTTTTGATAATTCATCTGTTGCAAATTTCATTGTGTTCTGTTATCCTATATGACCAAAATGTTAAAATTTTTGTAAATTCCTATAAAAAAAATTGTTAGTTTGGTTGTTGTGTTGAAATAGAAGAAATTGTTTAGGAAGGATACAGCCAAAATATTTTTGAACCTATGCATTAATTGTTATAAAAAGTATGCAAAACAGATACATTAAATACCTATCATTTAAATCCTATAGAATGAAATTTCTGTGTGCTTATCAATATTCTATTATGCATGTTATCTGTTACAACTGGTATAAAAGGTAAAAATTTAAATACATGGCAGATTCTAGATCAAAGTTTTCCATTTGTTATTGTATGATGGAAGGTTTCATATGAATCATATTGTTACATCAAGCATATACATATTTAGATATCTTCTTTGTCGAATTTTCTGTCTGTGTTTTCCTTGTCTTTCTAAATATACAATTATATATTCGTTTCTGTGTATTTATAGTTTCTTTTTTTTTTCGCATGTTATCAATATTTAGTATTTAATTTGAGTTGTAAATTTAGGTACAAAATTCAGTTACATATTTATTTCGTATTTATAATGCAACCTTGTGCATATATGTCCTTTTCCTTTTCAAATTGATGATTGGGATCATGATCTTGTGATTGAAAACTTCTGGTAGCTTAAACTTATGATTTGAAATTTGATACATATTGAGTGTTACAATTGTTTTCTTAAGCCCCTGAATGAAAAAATATTCCTCTTCTAGCCTTTTATTTTAACAAATAACTGAAATTCTAATAAAGTACAGGTAAAATGCTTTTTTGTCACTGAATTTGCATTAATTATAAGTACAACCTGCTTGAATTTCATTTGCTCTTACATATGAAAATTGAATTCATTTTTACTCATTTTCTTTAAATACATAATTCTGATATCTTGAATGTCTTTTAGCTTTTTGAAAAAAATCTTTTGAAAGCACATACCGGTACTTTCCCAAATCTATTTCAAGTTTTACCGTATAGAAATTACATTTTAATGTATATCCATCTCATTAACTTTGGATCACTGCCAAGTATTTGTGTTTGTTTACCCGTGGTGTTGTGTTAGAGACTTGATAGAATGGTATACAAGGTTTTTGTCATAGAATTGTTACAACTTTGATACATGTTATTGTAATGGTCACTCATAGCTTGCTTATTATTATTACATATACAAATAAAATAAGGAATGTTCAAAGGACTTGTAGTTTTTGTGTTTTTGAATAATGTGGTGAAACTATGCCCAATTGGTGCCAGGCATATTACCCGAAGAAACACTACCAATACTTCGTGAGGTTCTCACTTTGAGGACATGACATTCACTTGGATTTGACCTATATTTACACATCATCGATATCAAGGGGTTACGCTCACCTGCACTCTCTACATCCGTTGAATACTTAGTATGTCATGGCAAAACTGAAGTAATGCGCAGGTAAATGACCTAGTAGGTAGTATGCCCTGTCTTTTGAAGATAACGAAGGAGTCACAACTGCCTTCAAAGCTTGTCAATTTTTCTGCTATGTGACCACGAGATTCTTTTGATGTACATCAATGAGTCAAACCAGTCTTCTCGCCACATCAACAATGTGGTGCACACAGAGTTCAGTTTTGCCATGTTTAAATAAATGACTTGTTTCTAAATAACCAAGAGCTAGGCCTGGGTCATACTATTTAGCCACTCAGCCAATATATCATACCGAAAAGAAAGGCTACCGAGTTTATTCAATGTCACGGGTCAAATATGTTACAATCTTTTCATGACTTCAAAGGCTCATAGTAATAATATAAATCTGTTATTGATGTTTTAAATCCAACAATGGTCTCTCGCATGTAGTTGTATTTTAGTCCACCTTTAAGATAACGAGTGTGAGATAATACTAGGCGAGTTATCCAGGCCTATTGGGCCCCTTGTTCTATTTTACCCGATATATGTTTCAACTTTTAAAACGGCTAAAGGTGACAACAGCGGGGCAATTACATTCCGAAATTATTATAAGACTACCATTTGGCCTCATCTGCACAAATAGATGTTGTATTGGCATTTTGAACACAAATCAGTTACTTTTGTACAATATAGATAGAATCCATGCATTCATAAATAAGAGTAGCATCGCATATCAAATGGTTGTCTTAAATTGTGATAATGGGACATCTAAAAAGTGATCACCACTAAAGAATTCACTGAAACACTGTAATATAACAGAAGTTTTAATGACATTACATATAACATGCAATAATTTACATGTATACCAAGACCAGGGCCCGTATTCATATAAATATAAACTTTTTTTATTTAACATATTTATTCATTATTCGTCCTCAAGTATGGGTTCCGTGCTCAAGCCAGCTTTCTCTTTCTTGAAACTCGCAGATCTTGTCAATTATCAAAAAGTTAAGTAATTTGGAAACATTGAAAATACCATTCGGCTTTATATCTCTTCATCCCCTACCCCACAAAATGAGGGGTCCGTATCCATAATACCATTCTCACACTCGAATCGAATTAACTTTACCGTCATACATTATCTCGTGATTAAAATAACTTAAAATATTATAATCCAATCATTGGCATGGCAACGGTCTTATACAAAATGTAGCTACGTACCCTGGTGTTCGTCGATGTTCACGTTAATACAGAATACTGATACTAAGCGTAAATATTCATTTTCAGTTTACAGGAACAACAACTGACATAATCTTAACTCTGATGTCGAAATTATATGTAATTAAAAAAAGTAACGGGTCGACTGACGTTCGAACCCGGAACCTTCGTAACTCTAGACAAGCGCTGTACCAAATATGGTATGTTTTTTGGCGATGATCGACCCAGTCCAGTTCTGCTACATTCCTTCCTCCTTTCTCCAAATTTCCTCCGCGGGGAAAATTATTTATGATCCAAGAGCTGATATTCCCTTGTTAAGCATAACCCCATGGCGTGACTGGAGAAAGAGAAAATGCAGTGGAAAGATTAGGCTCCGAACCTTGGCCCTTTCGAACGTTAGATAAACGTTCTACAAAATTGGCTACATTTGTACCCGGTCGCCACGTTCGACCTAGTCCTGCTCCTCTTTGTAAGATTTTAGTAAAGTTTTGCTTCAGGATAAACTAGAATCACAGAGAAGCAACAGCGTAGTGGAAACTCTTAATCAATGTTCAGGGCATCGCCGGAATCTCATGTAACGGTACACTTCTCTGACGTTTACATAACGTCAGAGAAGTGTACCATGGGTTTCCGACGATGTGTTCAGGGTCGACGTCATGTATCCTTTTTCAGAAGTATGATGAATTGCTGTTTGCATTGGTTCATTCCCGATACCCCGCATCGTCGGAAACCCACGGTACACTTTTCTGACGTTATGCAAACGTCAGAGAAGTGTACCGTGGGTTTCCGACGATGCAAACGTCAGAGAAGTGTACCGTGGGTTTCCGACGATGGATAACCCGCATTTCTGGAATATGTCAAAGCAAACCTGAAGTCATGAGGATAGCTCGTTGGTTTTGTCATGTCACATTCCAAGGTACTCCTATAACACCAGAGGCCGCTGGCCGGCCTTTTTTTGAATCAGATATGATTTTTCCGGCGATTACATGGCGTCTTTCAAATGTATTTCGCCGAACAATACCTCTTAACATTTTTGGAGTACTTCCAAGGTAGCGGGCGTCTCACGCTTCATTTGATAAGGAAATATAAAAAGAGTATTTACTTCTTTTACGACCTAAGGTAAGAACAAGTATATACTTTTAGTAGTTGTTGGTGAAGCAACTTTATGGATGCTCATCCGTAGTTTCCATTTTATAAGGAAAATCAAGCATTTTGCCAACATGCCATACAATAATCTTGAAACACTATTCAATCTTCTAGCGACACCAAAATATACCCGTTGCTAGGAGGCATTGACAGCCTACAAGCGAAGAAAAGTTCAGACTATCAAACACCCTTGGAGTCTGACAGATTCCAAGCTAGATTATTGCTAAAGTTCTAGAGTCTTTGTTCGTCACACTTGTTCCTCAATTTGTTTTTCCGCAGCTGTGATGAGATTGCTTGAGTTTGTTAAACTGCTATCAAATCCAACACCGTAAACATCCATATTGGTTTTATCATCTGTGTACGCCGTTTTTGGGCTGTCGTCCGAGATGAGTCTTTCTTTTTCTGGATCAGTAACTGTGACGTCTCTGGTGAGGTTATCCAACAGGGCTTTTCCTTTTGTTTCCGTCATGAATGTACACGCTATTGCCGTTAGTAACATACAGCCACCGGCTAGAAAATACATAATTCCTGGCAAGTCGTTGTTCTGTAAGGAAAAAAAAAATACACAAATGTAAATAAATAAAGTAAAATAAGTGATGGCTAGATATAATTTGTTATGTGTACTGTTATTTCGTGTCTAGATGGCAATATATATGAATATTGTAAGCTGATCTATTTCACGTCAGCCGGTTTTATTACCGAGACAGAAACAATTAATTTCTCCCTTGTTAGAACTACATTACACTATAGAGGTTACACAACGAGTGGTTGTTGGATACTGAATTTATTTCACTCCAGTTAATTTTCTTTTTTTTTAAGTTAAAAAAGACACGAGGTTTTGTAACTTTGAAAAAAATAATTAACTCGAGTGAAAATAAATTCCACATCCAATAAACACAAGTTGTGTGACCTGTTTCTACCACAATCTACTTTTACAATGGTCTCCATGCAAATCTTTCCTTTGTCCATATTTTGCCCCTACCGTAATCAATCTCGAGTTCGGATTATGGTTTTGCTGACGCTTTGGTATCTCTGATGTTCGGTAACAATTACAATTTGAGACTTTGCTATTTCCCGTTCTGGGGTTAGAACCAATTACGTTCTTCACCAAGGGCGAACGCTCAAAATTAAAATCAAAAGCGCAATACTGACAAGCAAGGAATCATCGTTTTGGATATCCACCCATGATATATTCTTTATATTCAACTAGAGAAAAATTAGGGCTACTTACAAGATACACTATTTTCGGGGCTATCATGCTCCCTGCTCTTGCCACTGCACTCTGCAACCCATAACCTATGTTCCTGAAAATACGAGATCGAAATTATTAATATATTATCCACATTGAAGTATGGCACATTCATACACTAAATTAATATAAATTTAACATAGAAAGAAACAATACAGAACAGAATATACAAGACATGCAACCCAAATGTTCGTAATTTGGCTCAAATCTTAAAGGGAAATAACACGAAATATATAACTGTACATTTATTTGCATTGCGTTAGAATGGAAATGGTACAACATGAAGTCGCAGTCGAATTCAAAATGTACGCGGTTACATACTATAAAAAGCATCTATGGAAGTTTCATATGTGGAATAGAAAAAATGATATCTTTGTGTATTGGCTTTCTCAATTTAGAAACAAGAAGTCTTTCGTTATTTAATTGTCCTTTATCTGTTGTATAAATGGTAATGTGATTGCCAGTTTACCACATATTTCAAAGGAATGAAGATAATGTTTACATCCATATCACCAGAAAGTGTTTTATAATGAAATTTCATATACTAAATAGATATAATTGGTAAGATGATACTTGCTGAAATAGAAATGTCAATTAAGTTACATAATTGTATAGTCTAACAATATTCCTGTCGTATTAACATTTTATGTCGACACATTCTTCATTTTTTTATCTATTGTACAACAATTATGAAACAATTACAACTTAACCATTGCATTCAACTGTGTGCACAACAACTGTTTGGCCCTAACACAAGACAATTTGACAGATATATGTTTTGGTGTTGGGCCCCAAAGCAGATATGGTGTCGGGGTCAAAGGAAACTCGGGCTAAACTACGGTATGTTAATAGCATTTTGAGCTTGCCATGAGGACCAATGAAGTTGTGATTCGGACAATGTTAATCTTACCTTACGACAGTGGGATAAGACTCCGAGGTCAAGAGTTGTACGGCTGACCATCCGATGACCACGGATACTTTTGTTATCAGGGCGAATATTGTTCTCAAGGTATCTTTGTCGGCGATATCTGAGCAAGTAGAACAAAAATTATATCATGAGAAATACAGAAATATTTATCTGCAGGATATTCGAAAATTCCATACGCTATTTACAGATAGGCAAAACAAATAACATGATATTGTTAATGTACATGTACATTGCATCAAAGTATATATGTATTAGAAAGCAAAAGACATTTGACCCCGGGGCATGCCACTCCCAGGGATACTTAGTCCTTGGTTTATAATTTTGAAACTGTAGAGATCCCCATCTGAAATTTAGACACGCCTAAACTTTAACTCGACCCTCATCAGATCTTTCTATGACAGACACTGTAAGCCCGTTCCCCAGGGGGCTGGGGGAGGAGGGGTGGATGGGTAGGGAAACACCGCTAAACGTTAACACTCACCAGATATTTCTATAGCAGCCACTGCTAGCCCTGTCAGTCCTCCCAGAAGATAGAAGGACACGCCTAGAGCCCTTCGACCGATTATATTTATGAGTATGTACGTCAGTATCATGGCAGGAATGTCTATCACTTGGATAAGGAAGAAGTTGAAGTAGATGTCTCCGGAAAGATTCTCAACACCAAAAGATATAGCGTAGTATACATAGGAACTGCAAAACCTGCAAAAAGATTTATAGCATAGTATACATAGGAACTGCAAAACCTGCAAGAAAAACGATATAGCGTAGTATACATAGGAACTGCAAAACCTGCAAAAAAGAAACAAAATATTTAACGTTGTGTACTTAGGAAATGCAAAACCTGCAAACACGATATATCGTAGTATACATAGGATCTACAAAACACGCAAAAAGAAAACATTATAATAATGCTCGAAGCCTTATTCCCTGCAAAAAAAAACAACAAAACATTTATAATAACATGAAAAATAGATACACTTAAAAAACCGAAAATAAACAAAGTGAACAAGATTTTCTTCAATATATATGTATGATCTACCATCAATTCTTAAGCACTTATACTATGTACAGAACATACGACGACTACAACTCTCAAACATATTATCACCAAATGATTATTGATATACATATTCGATGGCCCATCAACACAGGATATATCATATCAGGGCCAATGAATTGTTGACAAAAAAAAGGAAAAAAAACCACAATAACAAACAAATGCAAAAGAAAAAACACCAAAATGGAAAGGAAAAAATGTAATGTTTGAGTATCGTAATTGACCATAGTGACTCATGGTTTATTAAAAGGACCAGTAGCTTTAAAAGTTGGAGAGAAAGTTATTGTTTCGAGAATATCTAAGACATGAAACGTTAACATAAAACATTGTGTTTCTCTCTCTATATATATTCTTTTTTTTTTTTAGATTTTTTAAAAGTGGTACTTGAATATTATTCACGCAAGTAAATGTTATAGCTAACCATATGCTGTTTAATGATATTATAAATGGAGATCTAGAATATCAAAGTCTTTTTCCTACTGCAACATATGCATCACAAAACAAATGGAAAATCATCTTAGAAATTAATAGTAATTGAAAAAAAAACATCTGAACTAATAAGTATGATATGTGTACGATAACGACTAAGTCTAAATAACACAAACTATACAACTGTTTATTTATTGGCATTGCGTTAGAAACGGGCATGGTACAGCATGAACTCGCAGTTGAAGTTAACATTTACGCGGTTAGATACTATGAAAAACATCTATCAAAGTGTCAGATGTGGTATAGAAAATAGGAATTTAGAAAAAAAGGGGCCATATGCTCAAAAATCTGGATTTTCATGTTCACCAAATAGTCCGGTGATGCCTCACTTCTCAATTTGAAGCCATGACATGCACTTTGATCTGATCTAGATTTACATGGCGGGTGACGTCGATAAAGCAGTAGACGCGTACTCTTCTGTAACACATTGTCTTATTCTCTTCTACGTTTTGAAGGGTCACCGTGTAAACTGACTGATATTTTGCCCCTGGTTTAATCGATTTTTAGTTCTGATTATGGCCTTGTTGACGCTTTGGTATTCTCCGATTGTTTTTAAGTGTCAATTCAAAATCGAACTATAAAAAGTAGCATTGTATTAATACCTGCATTCTAGGTATATAGGAAAATAATAGTTACCAACTTAAAGCCAGCAAGATGGTCGTTTTGATCAGAAACAATGAACTGAAAAGATCTTTGATGCTGTAGATCCGCCTTTGATCTTTCTTCGCTTCTAACTCGGCGATCTCCACCAGTCCTCCAAGGTCCGGTGCTGGCTTGCCGTTGGTCCTTGCTATCCTGTTTATAATTGCCTCTGCCTCGTGGAGTCTGTTATGTGATACCAGCCAACGGAAACTCTCTGGTACCAGTCTAAAATAGTAAAAATATAACAAGAGGATATAAAGTAATATATCACAGAAAGACGAAATTGTCCAAAGGACTGAGTTACTTTATCATCAAAGGTCAGTAATATTTTAACCTCACCAGTTCAAACATTATCCTGATTATCTGAAGGTTGTGAAAATTATCAACCAAATGGTCAACAAAAACATAATCCGAGCTCAAAATTGATTAAACTATGGGCAAAATAGGAACAAAGGAAAAATTTACATGAAGACACTCGTAAAAGTACAAGATAATAAGACCAGGTGTTCTGGAAGAGTAAGCGTCGTCTGCTTCATCGACGACACCCGCCATGTCAGTCTTGGTCACATCCAAGTAAGCATCAATCGTCAAAATGAAAACCGAGTCATCATTGTCATCACAACAAGTAAACACACTAATCAAAACCGTGCTACCTTAAAATCAGGTTGATGCAATGTATTATGATGTATATTTTAGACATACTTCATGAACATTAAAGATGATGATGAAAAAACCCCAGCCTATCAAACAATTTTATAAATATACCATGACTAAAATCTTCACAGATTTTGAATTGATGCAATTAGTGTGACGAGTGTATGATCTCCAGCAATATAAGATTTACAGAATCACGTGGCTTATTTTAAGATCCCAACTTACCCCCAGAAGAGAAGACACGGGGCAATAATAATGGCGTTGGCGATGTGCAACTCCTTCCAGTTGTGAAGCCACCAGCTGACTAAGGCAAACAGACATAGTCCTAAAGGCCAGATAGGTATAGCAATTATAATGGCGCGGTACTTGGCGGGAGTGAACTCGATCAAAAACGTGTAGAAAACAGTGATGTAACAACCGAGTCCAAAACCAATCAAAAACCGAAAGGCGGCAAACATTTCCCAGCTCACTGAGAAGGCGCAGCCAATATTTGCCAAAAGTATTATCACCATCGATAGGAAATAGGCAGGCTTGCGGCCGAAGTAGTCTGCGAATTGTCCGGCAATAAGCCCACTGACAAGTATCCCTGACATCTGTATGGTGGTGATTGTAGAAGGGATACCATCCCGGTCACATATTAGGTGCCACTGAAAACAAATTCGATAATACAAAAGCGTCATCAAAACCATAATCCGACCTCAAAATCGATTAAGCTAGGGGCAAAAAATGAGCAAAAGAAATATTTATATATAGATCATTGTAAAAGTGCAAGAAAATAAGACCAGGTGTTCCGGAAGAGTAAATATCTTCTGTTTTATTGAGAACACCCGCCATGGGAATACTGGTCACATCCAAGTAAACATAAAGTCTTCAAAGTGAGGACCGATCAATCATTGTCAATCACAAGTAAGCACACTAATGGGCATACTAAAAAAGCGTCCATATTCATACATAAAAAATACAAACTATTTCTCAATGAGACAAAGATGGCGGTCATGAAACTTGCTTAAAGTTCTGATCAATTTGCATCTTTCGAATCCCTGTGGACTAAGTTTGTTTGCGAAAAGAAAGTATATTGTATAATATTCACTAGAATAACGATCTACGGAAATAACTGTTTCGTTCCATAGTTAAATGGTACACTATACAGAAAGTCAGGAAGGCATAGGTTTGCGACTGTACTTTGACAATTTCGTTCAATTTAGACTCATTAACAGAATGGATCTTCCATGCCCAAATAGCTTTTCGATCTATAAGAAATGCACATAAATATTGAAAAGTACATTAAACAAAGGTTGAAAATTCACAATGTTGAGCTACAATTTAATATTATTTGTAGCTATATTTGGAAAGGGGGAAAGACTCACTAAAACGAGGGATCATTTCAAAAACGCCTTAGTCACTCTTACCAATTGGTTTCACCGATTCTATGACTATTCTTTTACTTAATACTTATATATGTAATGAACTAGACTCAATGTATACCATTTCGACATTCACCAACAACACGGAACAAAATATATGTCATTTTGTTTTCTTTTTCAAAATCCCTACAAATTGTCTATTAACCTGGTTTAGTAAAGAGGAATCCTATCAAAGGCATTTTCAAGTTAGGTAAAACACAATGCTTGTTTGAATTTTACTTCGATTCGGAAGTCTCCATCCTTCATTTGTTTTTCTCACATCCGATCGAAATAAGTCACAGAAGTTTTTTAAACAAGATATCAAACTTTACATACCATACCTATTTTCGTCTTTCCTGGATAAAGAACAAAATAATGTACAGTGTCCAAATTTTGTGACGTCACTGATTTTCCATAGGGACGTCACGTAAGAAAATGAAGAGTATACTATTTTGAACTCTTTGCTCACTATTCATACGCAAATAGGTATCATTAAGATTAGTCTTACCTCGTTGACAATTGTATAGAGGCTCTCATCCAGCTTGTAAACTTGGCACACTTCAGTTGTATTTCCGAACCCTATAGATTTACATTCATGTAAATTACTGTCATTTTGATAACGGTCTATTGGTGACACTGTACTGTTTCCGTGCCCAGCCGAATCTTCATCCATACACCACCATTGAGGTACGGCCCCTGCTATGGACATCATCAGCATGCTCCACGCCATACCGAATTTGGATGGCATGGTAACTGAGAAAAGGAGAAATTGAAATCTCCCTAAACCTCCGCTCTCCTCCAGGACGTTCTCCATATATAAACTTAAAGATGACATGTTACCAGCAGTGTGTGTTGTTGTCAGCAGATGTCCATATCATCACACCATCTCCCTTGGTGGTCTCTGTTCGTAAATACAACATTTTAATAAATAGTAAATAACAGTTATATATATATAAAGGCCCAATATACGTAACTTTCGGCAAAACTTGAAGCGAAAATCAAGCCTAATAACTTGTTATATTTATAGATTTAGCTAAGATTGACTGATATCAGCAATATTCAAGATGAATTCTTTTGCGGTTACCGGTACAGCGGAAGTTGAAACACGGTATTTGTAAACACGCGTCCATTTCGAACCGTCTTCTACCTTCGGTTTGTTGTTGACGTGGGCCCGACCTGAATTATTTTCAATTCTTTGGATTTTTTTGTCAAGAGTTTCTTGTTAGTCACCGCTCAGGTTTACTTCGTTTTAGGCTTATTTTTGCATGGTTATCAACTGGAATCTTTTTGTAGAAGTTTTCAGAATCACGAAAATTTCCCTGAAGCTACGTATATTGGGCCTTTAAAGTAAGTACGATATTCATTATTTTAATATTATACGATGACGCAACAAAATCTGTACGTTACGTATTAATGATGTACACTTTTGAGGTGTCACTCACATTCAAGACTCGTTTTTATCTCATGTAAGCGATTTATGTTATATTAAAGAAGTATGATCAAATTGAACAGCATATAGGCCTATGCATCTTAAAATAGTGTCAAAGATATCGATACTTTAATCACTTATTATGTCAATTGGGTACCTTTGACCGATCATGGCACAAAAAACAAGCACACTGACATATTATTATCTCTGCATTTTCTCTATGGTATGAACTGCCGCTTCCTATACTTTATATGACAAAAACAGTTCGTTACAGGAAAAAAATGACCTCTCAGATTTGTACATCATTAATACGTAGCATACAGATTTTGTTTTTGGGGTTTTGTTGCGTCCTTGCGTTATATTAAAATAATGAATATCGTACTTACTTGAACTATTATTTTTGCGATTAATTAACTTTCATTGCATTCGCATGTTGAATGAGACTACGAAGTGTGAATACATAATGCCTGATCACAAATAATCCCTACAACAAAAGATTACAATTGAATTCTTAAGAAAAAAAATCGAAACAATGACTCATTTTATAAAAGTGAATGTTGTGAACATTCATTGAGTAGAATACAAACTCAAGATTTGAATGTTTATTGTATTTTGTTTTAAGGATACAAGGTGGTAGACTCTGCTGGTAGATTGTTTTAGTCGATGAGGTTTTCTGGAGCTTTGATGGCTACAGTTGTATGAATTCAGTAGTGGCATTGTTCATCATACACACATTTTTGTAGTACACGATTTGAAATTAAATACCGTATGATGTAGCATAATTCATTGTTGCGGCATGCTGTATCTATTACTATATTTGAAATGTGCAGCACGCGTGTGTGTGTTTGGTAGGCTCATCTTAGTGAATATTTTTTTCAGCTAATGACAATGCAAATTTGATATATTGACACCAACGTAATTATTCAACATTTATAATAATAGAAAAAAGATCGAATTCATAAACATATTAAATATATTGTTTCCTTTCACGCGAAATCTCTCTAGGAATACCAAGTCGATGAAATTTTTAATTTGGAAATTTTTCGGCATGTGCAGAAACGATGATATAGAAAGATAATGAATTTATCAGAAAGTGGAAATTTATATAGATATGTAAGCCACAAAGCTATCTCACAAGTATAAGTGATATCTCGTACACTTTTATATATCAAATAATTCAATAACATACTTAAAACAATGTCCTTCCGCATACTGTAAAAGCCAAAATATTCGCGCTTGGAATTTTTCGTTTAGTCTGCCTCCAAACTATTCGCGATGTGGAAATATTCGCGGTTCAGTCATGCATTTTTGCAGTGTACACTATAATACTATCATTCACTGAAGAGTGTGAGTGGTATTGAATATGTTCGCATGTGGATATATTCGCGGTGAGTTAATGCCAGCGAAATAAGCGAACATGTCCACACCGCGAACAAATTCACTTTCATAGTACAATGTACCTTTACTTATCGATTGGGGTTTTTCACACCTGGATTTTACATTTCAAAACTAGCAAAATAAATTCAACTTGACCTATCTAATCTTTTTTTAAAAGGAAGTAAATGCTTTTCTTTTTTATCTTATAGTTGATTTAGTGAAATTTTGTAGAACGATAAAATAATTCATCATGCACTCGAAGTTTATATAGGCCTCCGTGATATTGAAGTCCCATTGGATGGAGTCAAATACCCTGTCAAATCAGTTAATTCTTCCGCATACCATACCTATCAATAATGATATGAGCGTACTCATTTCTATTGTAAACTGTATAAGGTCCTGATTTAAGAGCATCATATACCATCATAT
This sequence comes from Mimachlamys varia, assembly GCA_947623455.1. Lineage (NCBI taxonomy): Eukaryota > Metazoa > Mollusca > Bivalvia > Pectinida > Pectinidae > Mimachlamys > Mimachlamys varia. Next base: position 16,372,357 of record OX392541.1, read on the forward strand.
GTTCAAGATAATGTAAATATATAAAGTATAGATATGTGGAAACTATATGTATATATCAATGCAAAAGATAGTGAATATGTACATTTAAAATTTGCATTTTGTGCAGATAACCAATGCTTTTATATCTACAACAAGTTGTTTACTATGATCTTGATACTAATGATAACGCATTTTAAAAATATATTTATTGATATGACGACACAAATATATTAATACATATACATAAATCATTGTAAAGCATAGTGAAATGTGTCAAAGAAGTAATATCAACGGTAGTTTTCAAAATAGCACTGGATCCTTACATATGGATATTTATAGGATACGAATTACATAAAATTTTATAAAGGGCAAAGAAGTAATTCCAACAGTGTAGACAGACTGGTGCTGTCAAAGTTTCTTAGCAATCCGCGCCATGATGAAGACACAACATGTTTTGTGTAAATAGCAAATTCAATGAAAATATATCCATAATGAGTTGACTGATTGGATAATTATATGAAATATATCAATAAACTGCAGCCATTACAAACTTACCTCATGACTTGTGCTTAGTGCAAGTAATAATCCGGATATTTTCAAGATAATTACATATACTGTTCAGTTATAATATCGGCACTGTAAAAGTAAAAACGAATCACCTGTCAACTTACGTAACTCCAGATCTTTGTTATATCACTGGCTTCAGGGGCAGTTTTATAATAGTACCTATATTATTATTGTCGATATCAAAATATCCCTTGACATTTGATCACATGTACTATCCATACCTTTAAACGATAAACCTTTTATCGACTATTTCTATCAAGATTAGTCAGCTTAGTTTTGTTATTGCAGTTCGATATTTACACAGAGATGCAGTATAAAATACATTAAAACTATCCTCAATTTTGTTATTTCAGAAAGAAAAATATTAAATATATAAATGTTGTGAGTATTTGTATTATTTTAGATATTATTTTAATATACTGTAACTAACTAGTTAATGTTTATATGAATAATATAAAATAGCACAAAATGGAAATAATGTCATGGCCAAGTGATGCTGTTTCGATTCCTCACTGTATCTAAATTGAAGTCTTAATTTGCTGTTGTAAATTGATGTCATGTAATATATGTTTCTGCTTTAATTTACCTTAAGTTTTATTTAGAAAGCTTTCAATGCGTCATATGAGTGCATTTGTTGTGGCTTGACACACAATCAAACGAGATAACAGACGTTGTCACCATGCATGAGAAGATCGAAGTTCATATGTAACACATAGTGCTTATATCAATTCTTGCATTGAACAGTATACCTGCGTCTTCTTGCACTAAATAATGTACATTTCTTCACTTTTGCACTGAACAGTGTACCCGTGTTTACTTCTATACTGAACAATGTACATGTGTTAGTTTCTGCACTGAACAGTATACCTCAAATGTATGTACCTGTGTTCACTCCTGTACTGTACAATGTATCTGTGTTCCCTCATGTACTGAACAATGTATCTGGGTTCATTCCTGTACTGTACAATGTATCTGGGTTCATTCCTGTACTGTACAATGCATCTGTGTTCACTCCTGTACTGTACAATGTATCTGTGTTCACTCCTGTACTGTACAATGTATGTGTTCACTCCTGTACTGTACAATGCATCTGTGTTCACTCCTGTACTGTACAATGTATCTGTGTTCACTCCTGTACTGTACAATGTATCTGTGTTCACTCCTTTACTGTACAATGTATCTGTGTTCACTCCTGTACTGTACAATGCATCTGTGTTCACTCCTTTACTGTACAATGTATCTGTGTTCACTCCTGTACTGTACAATGTATCTGGGTTCATTCCTGTACTGTACAATGTATCTGTGTTCACTCCTGTACTGTACAATGTATCTGTGTTCATTCCTGTACTGAACAGTGAACATGTGTTTACTCTTACTCTGAACAGTGTATCTGTGTTCACTCCTGTACTGAACAGTGTATCTGTGTTCACTCCTGTACTGAACAGTGTATCTGTGTTCACTCCTACACTGAACAGTGTATCTGTGTTCACACCTGTACTTAACAGTGTATAGGTGTTCACTGCTACATTGAACAATATACCTGTGTTAACTCCTACACTGCTACACTGAACAGTGTATACAATGTACGTGTTCACACCTACATTGAACAATTTACCTGGGTTTACTCCTACGCAGAACTGTGTACCTGTGTTAATCCTACAGTAAACAGTGTTCCCGTTTTCACAACTACACTGAGCAATGTACCTGGGTTTACTCCTACATTGAACAGAGTACATATGTGTTCACTCCTGTACTGAATAATAAAATTTACTCACTTCAGTACTGAACAACGTACCTGTGTTCACTGCTACACTGAACAATATACCTGTGTTAATTCCTACACTAAACAGTGTATAGGTGTTCACACCTACACTGAACAATATACCCGTGTTAAATCCTACACTGCTACATTGACCAGTGTATACAATGTACGTGTTCACACCTACATTGAACAATTTACCTGGGTTTACTCCTACGCAGAACTGTGTACCTGTGTTAATCCTACAGCAAACAATGTTCCCGTTTTCACACTTTCACTGAGCAATGTACCTGGGTTTACTCCTACATTAAACAATAACCCGTGTTCATACATACAATGAACAGTGTACATGTGTTCACACCTACAATGAACAGTTTACCTGTGATTACTCAAACACTGTATTCCGGTACTAACGTTGTATCTACAATGTAATTTGAAGTCCTATATTGCTCTTATATATTGATGCCATGTAACATATGTTTTTGTTTTAATTTACTTAAGTTTATTTAGAAAGCTTAATATGCCTCACATTATTGCATTTGTTGTGGCTTGACACACTATCAAACGAGATAACAGACGTTGTTAACATGTACTGAGGAGGGCGAAGTTCATACACTTATAACTCGCAGTATTTGTGCATATTATTGTCCCGAACAGTGTAGCTGTATGCTCTCATTCACTAAACAGTGTACATGTACATTGGACATGTGTTCAGTTCTGTACTGAACAGTGTACCTGTGTGCTCCCCTGCACTGAACAGTGTACATGTACATTGGACATTTGTTCACTTCTGTACTGAACAATGTACATTCTGTATCTGTGTGCTTCCCTGCACTGAATACTGTATAATGTACATTGCACATGTGTTTATCCTTGCATGAAACAGTGTATTATGTGCATGTGTTTATCCTTACACTGAACAGTGTATAATGTACATGTGCTTATCCTTACACTTAACAGCGATCATGTACATGTGCTTATCCTTACACTTAACAGTGTATAATGTACATGTGCTTATCCTTACACTTAACAGTGTATAATGTACATGTGCTTATCCTTACACTGAACAGTGTATAATGTACATGTGCTTATCCTTACACTTAACAGTGTATAATGTACATGTGCTTATCCTTACACTTAACAGTGTATAATGTACATGTGCTTATCCTTACACTGAACAGTGTATAATGTACATGTGTTTATCCTTACACTTAACAGTGTATAATGTACATGTGTTTATCCTTACACTGAACAGTGTATAATGTACATGTGCTTATCCTTACACTGAACAGTGTATAATGTACATGTGTTTATCCTCACACTGAACAGTGTATAATGTACATGTGTGTATCCTTACACTGAACAGTGTATAATGTACATGTGCTTATCCTTACACTGAACAGTGTATTATGTGCATGTGCTTATCCTTACACTGAACAGTGTATAATGTACATGTGTTTATCCGTACACTGAACAGTGTATAATGTACATGTGTTTATCCGTACACTGAACAGTGTATAATGTACATGTGTTTATCCTTACACTGAACAGTGTTTAATGTACATGTGTTTATCCTTACACTGAACAGTGTATAATGTACATGTGTTTATCCGTACACTGAACAGTGTATAATGTACATGTGTTTATCTTACACTGAACAGTGTATAATGTACATGTGTGTATCCTTACACTGAACAGTGTATAATGTACATGTGTTTATCCGTACACTGAACAGTGTATAATGTACATGTGTTTATATCTTTACATTGAACAGTGTATAATGTACATGTGTGTATCCTTACACTGAACAGTGTATAATGTACATGTGTGTATCCTTACACTGAACAGTGTATAATGTACATGTGTTTATCTTACACTGAACGGTGTATAATGTACATTGTAAAATGTGTTTATCCTTACACTGAACGGTGTATAATGTTAACACTTTGCATTGCATCTTTATTCACCCCGGTACTGAACAGTTAGACTAACACTCGAGACAAATATTATGAAGTGAATTTAAACGCAACCTATACGTAATTTAAAAAAAACCTTACTCGAATTGAAAGGATAAAAGAGTGAAACTAGCTTTTATTTTAATTGTTAGCTACAGGATGGTCATTTTCAGGCCTCCATTATATACTATTTTAAACATTCAGTTAAATTTCAGGATAATTTAATTTTTTTATTTTTAACATTTTCAATATGCTTAGTTGAAAATACTGGTTTTTCGTTAAGTTGTATTACAAATTTGTTGAAATAAATGAAATGTTTTTGTAATTGTTTTGTACGTTTTCTCTAAGCATAATCTGGAGTGCATTTTATATGGCTTTTCGAATGATGTATTTTCCTTTTGACATTTCAATGTCAAGCTTGTGCTGTATGAAGATACTCCAAAATATATACTTTATGCTTAAAATAACCTGTTTTTGCTATGGATCTGTTACCATGTCAACAAAGCTACAAGATACAATTTTATCCTCCTTAGACAGTTTTTAAGGAAATATTCAAATTACAAATGAAAATGTATTGAAAAGTTCATTTAAAGGTTTCAAAATTTGTTTTATTTGTAATTCAAAATGATCAAAACGATACTGAAGAAATACACATGCTGGTCATAGATCAGTAACACATGTTTTGATGACAATAGCAATAGAACTGTAAAAATCAACAATACGAAGAGAAAAGAAGTAAAAATATTATATAAAAAAATCAAATAAAATTTAAAAAAAAAAATGCTTTTATTAAAAACAGCTACACATATTATTTAACTGACTAATTTTACTATGTCATACGACTATAGTATGGTATGGTATTACACAGTGTAGTGACACTTATGTGACGTCATAAAACAATGACGACGTTATGAATGTCACGGTTGTGAAAGTCATACCGTCAAAGTAGAAAGATATCTTTTTTATAAAGATAAGCATTTGAAAGTTCTGGCGTTTTTCTCATGAATATAAGTGATATGATAATACAATCTTATACATTTGTACTCGATTCAATATATTATGGAATTTAAATAATAATTTAACGATAAAAATCGTTAAATAATTTAATAGATAACTTTGCATAAAGGAAAAATCCCAGAGAATACCGAAAAATAGAAAATACCGAAGCGTCAACAAAATCATAATCCGAACTCAAAATATATTAACCTAGGGGGGAAATATGAACAAAGGAAAGAGTAAGCGTCTTCTGCTTCATCGACGACACCAACCATGTCAATCTTTGTCACATCCAAGTGAACATCAAGTCACCGAGTCATCAATGTCAATCACAACAAGTAAACACTTACTTAATGAGCATACTCAGAAACGCCCATCTTCATATCACAGAATATTTCTAAATGAGAAAAAGATGGCAACCATAAAAACTTGCTAAAAGTTCTGATTAACCTGCATCTCTCGAATACTTCCGTTGTTTGATTGTTTGTCAGCAGTCGACATCGATTACGGAAATCACGATATTTAGAGCAAGCCCTAGAATATCGAATCAACTGCGACATGGGATTACTGAACACGTTTAATAAATTCCATATTGCATTGATTACTCATGTAAGACCTCTATTTGTTACATGATATTATCAGAGTAATATTACATATCATATGCAATTATATATGATAATGTAAACAGTGTGTGAACTACAAACTATATAATAATTACTTCAAACGAGGACTTCTAAATCAGCCTATCACCCAGTGTTTCATACGATTGTAATCCCTACAAAAAATTGTTCCGGCTAAGTACAGTGCCTCTGAGTAATTCAAATAGGTAATTGTTGACTTACTTTGCATTGCATAAAATATATAGATATTGAACTTTACAAAGATATATACTTATAGTAGATTTTGATATGTGATAGCGGATCGATACTGGGTCAAGAGTCAGAGGATGTCGATTAGATGTAAACTTCCGGTTGTCAGAAGCAGACACATGTAGCGGTGTAAAATGTCAGTAAAATCAAATAAAACACCTTTTGGAGTATTTATTAGATTAAACCGCTTGACCCTAAATGACCATAGTTGTCGATGACCGTAAAACCCAAACAAACAAACAAACAAACAAACAAATATTAGCGTAAAAGCTCAGTTATACATGCAACATATAGTAACTTATTTAGTTGTGTGAGTCCTTTATGTAACAATATTTGCATACTATAATGGTATTAAAAAACAACTTAAAACATATTTGAACATGCAGAAATTACATGCGTGTTACATAAATAATATTGCCTTTTTCTGTCTTGGTCTTTGTAGTCATATCAAAGAGTTCATACGGATGAGATTTCGTTGTTTTTATATTTTTTGAACCAAAGTCTTGTAGTGCATCAGGTAGCATTCTATTTTTTGTTTCGGGCATAAAACAAATGCAGATACATGTTAATAGAAATCCAACACTGCATATAAAATACAGGATACCAGGAATGTCGTCATTCTGGAACAAAATTAGGAACAACATTATTATATTCAGTAAATTTTCGATACAGTACATCAATTAATATGTGAGTGGTTGAATATAATGATATTGAATTAAAACCAATTTCGGCATAATTCATGTGAAAGATGACGTAACACACACATGTGCTGCACATTTTAAATGTAGTAATGAATACATTATGCCGAAAAAATGAATTAAACTGCACCATACGGCTGTGTCCCCCCCCCCCTCCTAGGACTCTTCAGTGTTGCTTGGGGCCAAAAGGTCGGAATCCAAAATTTCTTAACTAACTTAAGCAGAAGGGTCAGGTGCGTAAAACCCCTTTAATTTATGAATTTAGAGTAAAATTAAACTAGTTCTGTATAATTTCAAATCGTGTACTACGGAAATGTATATATTATGTGTATATTATTTGTATGAGTAAACATCATGGGCAACATTAACAAGTAGCCAGACGCTTGATGTAAGTCAATATGTTTGACAAAATACTTGTCTTGGTGTCTGTATAAAGTGAGCAGGCGACATTTTGTGTTGTATTACTAAGGCATGGCATTTCAGTGAGATAGCGCTTTATAACCTGCATCAGATCTTCACTATCGTAATGAGGCAAACACACTGACATTGCGTCCATCTAGTACACATACAGACTTCTTAGTGGTACTCCTTTAAACTTAAGCTTATGTATTAATCCATCTTCCTGACACAAATGGTACCTTGCAGTGGGTGGGAATCTACAAAGTACTTTGAGAAAACCCATTTTGTCTGGCAGGTGACACCACTACTTTTTTATGTAAAGATGTTTTACATAACCAATAAATGTTTGATGTGACGTTTCGATGACTAGTACATTAGATACCCTGTCACCTTCATCAGACAAATGACCAGCCGAAGCGTGCACACAAAATGTGTAAAATGTGTACGAGTTGGTAACGAAAATTCGGTCATTTCGTCTGCGCTGTAATAGGCGTATGTACAATAATAGTTATTGTAACGAAATGAATCGATTCAGCTACGCTTTGTCTATGCCTTTTCATGTAAAAATAGCTGTACATTTATATGTAGATGCTAATAGTACTTTTAACAAAACCAAACCAAACCCTTCTGTTGGAGATATTTAATTTCCAAATATTATGTATCTATTGTACATGTCTTTCATCAGGAGGTATGAAACAATCATCTGTTTATAGTAAGAGTGATTCAAGTGATATTCAGTTAATTATTTCAACGAGTTTTATTAATTTTTTTTAGAGAAATATGAAAAGAATATCTACTCACCAAGTACACAATTTGTGGAGCGACAAGAGACCCCACTCTTGCCATGCTGTTAAACAGGCCGCTGCTAACTGATCTGATGATGGAAACACAAAAAATGATGACGTCACAAAGTTCGCGTTAAAAATGATGCACCAGGATAATTTTACAAGTAAGAATAGTGCCGCTCCTACACATTGGTTTTTAATAAAGCTAACGGTAAATACAGGTATGTCATAATGTAAGAGAGATTTGATTGGTGTTTTTCATCTCTGCAAATGTTATTTTCCATCTAAAATGACGACTTGTGTACCTATAGCAGATATTTTAATTGTATGGAAGAGCAGTTTCCACGTCAGTATGGACGCATACATAACATTTGCTACTATTTTTTTATGTTTTTTGTCAATACATTGTTCAGGATTATTGGTATATGTTTTAACAAATATAGGTATTTCTTCCGATCCACGATAATCAAGATGCATAAAATACCTGTGCAGGCTGTAACAAAATTGTCACTATGTTAAACATTAAATGTAACCAAGTAGAACTTTTAAATGCATCTACATAAGCTATAAAGAATCCTATTAACGGTATCAATAAATATGTGAACTATGTGAATACACATTCTATCGTAAACAAAATTGAAATGTGTGTTTTTAAGGTAGTTACATTAAAAAATTATATTCATACCTGATGACGGTTGGAAACAGTTCTATAGCTAATAGCTTGATGCCGAGCCATGCAAGTGCTACTCCGATTTTCGAAATAAGTGCAAACACTGTACGGTATACTTTGTTTGGTAAATCTGAAAAGCAATTATTATCCCATGTAAATTTATTTTATAACAATCATGAAACATATTATATAAACCACTCCTGTTGGTCCAGATGGAATGTATTTTAATATGTGAGTACACCGGAGTACCTGGAAAACATCCACCGGATCTGTTCAACAGTTGACGTGATCATGAATATTGGATGTCTTAGGAAAATGAGATTGCGCTATTTTTTGAGCCACCCAACTGCTATACTGTCACAATTTATCACATAATGAATAAAGATAACTTTTACATTTTTGGTAGGACGTGACAATGTTTTACACTTTTACCAGTGACATATCGAAAAGTATTCATTCTATAAAAGTGATATTTTTCACGAGTGAGAAATATGATATTTTTCATTTTCGTCATTTTTTTCTGATTTTACGAAGCAAAACGCTGCTTACAAACGACATTTTGGAAAATCAACACCTGTCACTATAGATTTTCCTATAAAAATGTATTAAACAGAATATTAAACATATTTCACTCGTGTGGCTAATATTTTGATAGCTTTCACTCGTGCTACGCCTCCGTGAAAAATATCAAAATATTAGCCTCACTCGTGAAATATCTTTGGTATTACTGAAGACACTGCTAGATATCCTCTACGTAATGAGTTTACTGTATCACATATTGGATTCGTCATGATGACACCAAATCGAACATACCTGTCACCTCTATCAAGGCCACGATGACTGCCGCAAACGTTCCTATACCACTAAAGAGTAACGACGTCCACTTCCGCCCAAGTCTTAAAGACATCATCAAACAACAAAATCTCTTATTACATGTTCATAGCAAAATTTCAGAGTAATAAACTATTTGTGAATGCACATACCTACATGATACATATACAAAAACAATCTATAGCGTTTATTTGAGAGACCTCGAACAAGCTGATGCTATATAAAGACCGGTGTTGCCATATAAACGCATTCAAATTGTAGCAATTACGAATAATGGCTAGTTTTACCTTTTTCCATCATTGTCTCAGGACCAGGAGACGATAAACAAAGCACTCAGTAAGGTAACCTATGTAAGGTGCCCATTACAACAAACTGCGGGTTTGAGTAGATCTAATTTATCTTAGACTGTCTCAAGATACAGATATCAGATTTTCCAAAAAAAAGTTATATTTTTAATCACTTGGATATCTGATCCAAAAGTGCTAGACATGGGCCAGATAAGCAAATATTAATTGTAGTCAGGGAGTTTTTGATAAAATCTTAGATGTTTGTAGACAGTCGAATTATATCCATTAAACCTGTAGAAGGTAGTCCATTTAGCAAAGCTTAGGATCGACTTACCGGTTCGCAAAGAAATATATTGTCATGGTTGCTGGAATCTCTGCAATACTAAGAAGGACCATGTTGACGAAGAGGTCGCCTGTTAAACCTTCGACCCCAAAAGATATCCCATAATAGCCATACCCACAGGCTAACCTGAAACCGGAAAACACATAGTCATAACCGTAAACAAAACTAAAACCGAGAAGCACCAGAAATAGTCATTATCATATACATAACGACAGCTAAGCTCACAACAATAGATTATTACATTACTGACACAAAACAGCAATAGTATAACCAACGCCTTACCTGAAACCGAGAATAACAGCAATAGTCATTACCAATTACTTAATACACAACCGACACAAACAATGAAAAATTATAAGAAAAAGCTAACCTTAAATCGACAGACAACAATTAAATTTAGAAATTTATATACAATTATGTCAAAGGGATAATTTACACATTTACCTGTACACTTGGATGACACACCCATGTCTGAATAATCAATGATAATTTATTTGAACAATTCTTCGACCAAAAATGTAAACCATGACGATATGACTGGTGGATAAGGAAATGGTAGGCGGGTGGCGATATGCGGAATATGACGGTATAATAAGGGTCTTATATAATCGAGAAAAACGATTCTAACAATATCATTGCGGTATGTAGGGTTGGTGTGTATAACTAAACAACAACAGTAAGTCATTACCATAGGATAATCTTCAACCGACAAACTTTATACATAACAAAGACAAAATAGTTATAGACAGTGCCATATGGAAATCTGAAATCTAGACACAACATAGCATACCACTGACCTTCATATTACATGAGGAAATACACAGCTATCAAACGTACCATAGTATTATAAACCTATATGTACATACAAAACACTAAATATAACACCATGTGGATGGTTTACACCATTTTCATTACATTTAGACCAAAACTATGTGATATGAAGATGGACGCTTTTGAGTTTGCTTATTAGTGTGCTTACTTGTTGTGATGACAATGATGACTCGGCTCTTATTGATTGGATTGATGCTTACTTGGATGAGATCAAGATTTACATGACGGGAGTCGTCGATTAAGCAGAAGACGCTTACTCTTCCGGAACGCCTGATCTTATTCTCTTATGCTTTTACGAAAGTCTCCATGTAAATCTTTCTTTTGTTCCTATTTGCCTCTAGTTTAATCGATTTTGAGTTCGCATTATGGTTTTGTTGACGCTTTGGTATTCCCTTTTTTGTTTGAGCCTTAAAGACTGATTAACATTTTCAAAGTTACGAGACCAACTTTGTATACTTTAGACATACAATTGTATCTCTTTACAGATTACTATGACGACATTGCACTCCAATAGTGCCGATCATTAAGCAGGGAGTAGTAGAGATACTTTTTAGAGACTCTAGTGGGTCTCGGCCAGGGGATTAACCCCAAAGCGTGCCTCACAGGAGCAAGTGCCAGAAGTGATGCGATGTCAAGGGAGACATTAAGTTGTTTAGAAAGAAAAGATAAGTTCCCAAATTCCTTTCGAATCATGAAATTGGGGACCAAGGTACACTCTTTACGCTCTACCTGCACGGCATGAACTACATTGTACCATACTTACTAATAGCTCATAAACAGAACACGAAGGAAAGTATGTTAGATATCAGGGCCACACATAAAGGAAAATTTAGTTATACTGCCAGTTTGTTCTAAAATATGTGGTTGTTGAATAAGCATAATACATCATAAAACTATATGCATATAATCTACTTTTGCCTATTCCTCTAATGTTAAACCTTTTCAGGTTATATCGGATAACATAAAAAAATCAGACAACGCAAAAAGTGATGACGTCATATACTGCCATGTTTGGCGCGGTATTTTGTAATCAAACTTCCGATTTATGCACATGAGTGTGAATTTAGCAAAACCATTCGATTTCATAATTAATACCAAATCGTTGTATAAGACTTATGTCTTATATATGTATCTTTAGAAATGAAATTTTAAGGAATGACCCCAATTTTTGTTAGGGTTATATGGTATATACCGAAAAAGCTCACATCAGTTTTTCCGTTACATACTGTATAACTCTAAAATAAATTGTGGTTCGTTCCTTAAATAAGAACATTATAGGCATATTTTGCAACTTACCATGAAACAACGTGTAAAAGTGTCATTTTTGTCATCTTCGCTGTTGAAAACATGTCACGTATACTGTAAATTTTGTTTGTACTTGGCTCGTTGATGTCAGTATTCATCCGTATTTTTAGAGCTTTGATATCCCGAATGGGGCTGCCGTTGAACTTAGCCATTCTCTGTACGACGTCTAGTGCTTCATCTTTTTTATTATTAGAAACAAGCCAACGAAAACTCTCCGGCATCAACCTTCAATCATGCAACAAAAGAAAATATGTATACATATCACACATATTACTCTTGTATGTGAAAATTATTAACTATTTGATAAATTTAAGCCATTATGTCAGAAGGTGACCTACGGTCGTCCATTAAGAAAAAAAGTATTTTTTATTCAATTTTCATAATGTGTCAGTGCTTTCACGGGGTAATTTTTATCTACAGTACTTAACAATTATCTTACTGGTGTGTTTATAGTTTATAATGATACAATATTTTAGAGAGATTGTCATGTTACATTGAATATTTTGTATATATGGGTCACCAGAATATTGTTTATATACGTAGTATTGCAAGACGAATACATGTGATGACACTTTTCGGATGAAGGTTGCGAGAATACGTTTCGGTTTCGTCATCTTACACATTTCACGGTTGTGGGAAAAAATCAATATAAACACTGCCTGGATACCATTCGGTTACATACGGTTTAAATGACCTAGCTGTTCATACTAACCCAACCTAACAAAAAGAAATTTGTGATTTAAATAACTAAAACACATATTTGAAATGGATGTATGATTTCCTGATACAAACTTCCAAGTAAACAGCCAGGGTGCTGCACAAGCAGCAGAGACAAAATGGAGGTATCTCCAGTCATGTAGCCCCCAGGCGACGAGTGCGAAAATGGCGGACCATATACCCCACATCGGAAAGGCTGGCAACACAACACGTCGATCCTTTGGAATGAATTCAAGCACATACGGGTAGTAAACTGTAAAATAGGCGCCAATTCCTATTCCAATGAAAAGTCGACACGTGGCAAACATTTTCCACGATACCGAAAATCCGCACAACACATTAAACACAAGCAGGATCACCATGGACAAGAAGTGAGTCGGTTTGCGGCCAATCTTGTCGGCTAAATGTCCAGTAAATAGTCCCCCTATGAATACTCCGGACATCTGTATAGTCGTGATAGTAGAAGGTATCCATGCTTTGTCGCACACCAAATCCCACTGTTAATTAGAATAAATGAAAAGGTGCATGTACAATAGTTAACTTTTTAACACTTTGGGGCCATGACATTTACTTGGATATGACCTCGATTGACACGGTGTGTTTCGTGATGACGCAGGAGACGCTTGCTCTTCCGGAACTCGTCTTATTACCTTGTATTTTTACAGGAGTCTCCATGTAATCATTTTCTATTATTATATTTTGTCCCTAGTTTAATCGATTCTGAGTTTGGATTAGGATTTTGGTGACGCTTTGATATTCTTTATTTTTTTTTTGGCGTGTAAGAAAGCAATTTGGACTTTTTAGTTCTGATTATATATATTGCAGTTTGTTAAAGATGTAAAACTGGCCGAGAGAATAATAAATTTCAGCAGGTTAATGTCACGACACTTGAACTCTTCGGATGACAAAATTTAAAGGAAACCTGAGTTTTCAAAGCTTATTTTAATCCTTATATATATTTGCATGTAAACATGTACTTCTAGTATGTCTTTGTTGGAATTGAAACATTTTTAAATTGCCCGTTATTATATCTGGTCCACAAAATAAAAAAAATGTGAATCTTGAATCTTATGGAACGTTACAATGAATATATTATTTTGATTGTGTTGCATTATTAGCTCGTATTAATGAAACCGTTATCATCCTGAATTATGGATTTTTAATGTTATAATAAACTCATATTTTGTAAGCAATTTGAAAACAAATTGAAGAATAATGAAGCCGGAAATTGTTTGCCATGTTCACATTTGAGTTTTTGATCGTTTGACTCAAACCATATGAGTAACATGAAAGGTGTTTGAACACAGAATCCGTATTTAAGCATATGAACAGTTTCAGGAATACAAGTCCTGGTCTTATTTTCTTGTAATGTTCATGCTCAAATTTAACCCATAGTTTGATTAAGCAAATATCATGTTTTTGCAAATGTTGTTACAGTCCTATAACGCCCATTGCTATTGATGACAAACCTTCTAAAGCCCGGTAGGGTTATAGTGAGTTATAGGGCTGTAACAAAATTTACTAAAACAGTCATTGCTTAAAACGGACCAAAAGTAAATATGCAATTTTGAGTTCGGATTATGGTTTAATTGACACATCTTTATTTTCTGGTTAAAAACAATGAAAAAGACAAACAACAACAACAACAACAACAACAACAACATCAAAATAAATAAATAAAAATTATTAGAAAACATTTTTTTTTTAATTCACATTGAAAATTATTTTTTTTTCTAAAATATACTGATATAAATACCTGGTTAACCACTGTGTTCATATTGGAGTTGAACGTGAACGCTTTACATGCTGTAGTCGTTACATTATCCAATGCAGGGTGACACTGTTTCACCATGCTCGAACTATTGAGGTGTAGGCTCCCGTTACTAACACTTGTTGCCTGGGTTATACCTTGCTGCACTACACTGTCCTCTCCAACACAACTCCAATCTGGTGTGGCCCCCGCAAAAGTCATCATCATCATACTGAAGGTAACAGACGACATACCGCCAAGGACAACAAACATAATAAACAACTGGAAACGTCCGAAACCCCCACATGTATCTAGTAGTTCATCCAGGAATTCACTTATAGGTGTCATTTTTTTCTTCCCCATGTTTCTGTATTACAAGATATCAACTACATGTATCATAACTAAACACATGTTTATGTGTTTTGTTATCGCATCTACCAGGACGCAGCATGCTGTATGCTTGTCCACTCCATCCAGCTTCACCCTATTTCGGGACAAGTGGTGGTATGATAACCAGTATCTACATTATAGTAAGCCACAAGAGCTATCTCTATACAAACAGTCTCTGTCAATATCAAAGTCGCTGTATCGAAGTCAGAGGCGTGCTAGTACAGGTAGTAGCATTCTTACGTTTGAGTTGACAGTCTAACATTAAATAAGTATTAATATACGATAAGCTAAAAACATTAAATTTTTTATTATTTTTTAATATACCCCCCAAAAAAGAATTGAATCTAGTCGGTTTTTTTTTTATTTATGAGCTAACAGTTGAATAATGAAATCAGTGTTAATATACGATAAGTTGAACCTCGAGATCCCAGAGTGATCTTGCGCCTACCATTGATGGTTTTCCATTCATTCTTAGAAAGATGGATAATTTCTCTTCTTATTTTAACTTTTATTTATGTACTTAATCTTAGTTCTATAAATTTCCCTTGAAAATTAATGATAGTTGAAAGGTCTCTTGTCAGGAGGTTTGTTTTTATGATAAGTTCCAAATTCCAAATTCATCTTGTAATTCTTAAAATATAACCATAATATACTTTCATAGTCAACATACAAGATGACCGTCTGACGGCCATATTTACCCTCTGGAGCAGTCCAAAAAACTAGGGAACGATCAGAACAGGCTTATGAAATTTAGAAAAGATCCCTCAAGTACTTCTCAAGAAATAGAGATCACAATCAATCGCTGACAAATCAAAGATGGCTGCCTGTCAGTCATAATGTTTATCGGATCAGTCCGAAAATGGCCATACACAACTAAGCACCAAGGGGAACATACATATGTAATTTGAGAATGATCAATCCAGTACCGCTCAAGATAAAACGGTTACAAAATTTTCATTGTCAAAATCCAAGATGGCCACCTGTCAGCCATTTGTTTTCTCAGATCAGTGCAAAAATCAATACAGCACAACTAGGCACAAAGGGAACCAGAATTTGAAATTTGGAAAATATCCATCCAATACTTCTCAAGATATAACGGTAACACATTTTCATTGTCGAAATCTAATATGGCTGCCTCTAAGCCGTTTTGTTCTTCCAATCAGTCCCAAAATCAATACAGCATAACTAGGCACCAAGGGAAACCTGCATATGAAATGTGGGAAAGATACATCCACTGCTTCTTAAGATATAACGGTAACAGATTATTTTCATTGTCAACATTGTTCCGTCGAACAGCCGAAGGGAGTCGATTGCCTAAGATCCGTATTTCTGTGAGGGTATGCGTTTTGTTTATCTAATCATAGATATCTTGGAACGAGAAACCATTGGTTGTAATAGTGTTAAGGTGTCAAGATATTTAACACAATTCATGGTTATGTTCGAAATTCCTTTATTTGCAATTACACCAATTGTTAATAAGTAAGTACAGACAACAGATGACGGACAAGAGACCGAGCGCCTAACTCTAAAAAGTTTCAAAGTTCGTTAAATACCGAGTGTTTGTTCTGTTAGCTGGTCGAGGCCTGATTAAGCTCTACAGCAATGGTCGTTACATATTAATAATTACAAGCACAGACCACAGCCAACGGTCAAGAGACTAAGCGCTCAACTATCACAGTTCGTTAAACACCGAGTATGTGTTCTGCTAGCTTGCCGAGGTCTCTACAGCGAGAATATTCTCTATTTGAATGTTCTGACCAGTCGGTATCGCTGATAGATGGTCAGGAACACCTGTAGATTAACAACAAATGTCACGTACTATGGTCACAGCCACTCTTATCTCTTATGGTGGTCAAGCACATTGTGACCACCGAATAGAACTCAACAATTACCTTAAACATCTCTGTATAGACATTCATATAATATAATGATAATTATGAACCGGTATTTATACGTTTCGTTACATTACTCCATCAAAATTAGGGCGAAACAACCTAGGGCGAACGGGACTTCGGGCGAAACCACTCTTAGCGCGAACGCGATTTAGGGCGAAACGACCTGTTACCCTTCCCCATCCCTAAGATTGTTATCTTGCAAAGAATATCCTAAAAGTTTGAACAACGAAACGTCTGATAAAGCATTGAAAGTTTGTTTCCGAAAACCACACAATATACATGTATCTGTAATTTCGCAACGTTAATGCCACACAGAAGAGTTCTCAGGATTGTCGTCTTTTATCCAAACATAAACCAAAGTTCAATCAGGCATTGATGCATAATATACATGAAACTTCACTCTTGCATTGTATTCATAAGTAATGCTAAATGGAACAGTGTATTAATACTTAGTTGGGTCAGCGTCCTAACACGAATCGCACTTGTGAAAATCACGTTCCTTGTGCCTTGATACACACACCGCACCATTAAACATCCATGATCAATGTCAGGAATAACGCGGCACAGTCGAGTCTCCTGCGCCGCTTAATTTTGTACTTGTTAACATGGCTAGTGTACATAGTCAAGTTGTAATCTCAAAATTCCGTGTCCTGGTTCGTTACCGGATCCCAGGTCTCAAATGTCCGGATGACGAAGGGTTATCCATCCTAACCAGTCTCAACGTCTCGTAACAGGAACTTAGTTGGATATAATTGTTCACACCCATTTGTAGCTGTTGTAGATGCAGTAATATATTGTTCGATTACCGTTGATGCATCAGGAGGGACAGTTGGCCTTATTGACGACGAGTGTTGACGTGATTGACTCGGTTGTGGAGCGTTGGGCCGCCACCTAGTGACTAGCTTAAGTGTCTTCTCCAGTCCTATCGTTCGACCACTCCTATCTCTCATGGCGGTCAAGCACAGTGTGACCCCTGAACAGGATTGAGTAATAACTTTTAGTTGGATAATACACTTTAAATATCCCTGTATAAACATTCGTATCATTACAATCATGAATACGTTTCGTTACACCAGCATGATAGAAATACCAATTGTTGGATGTCGCTGCTGAGGAAAAACGCTTGAAATATATTTTTACCTTCGTTTCAAACACACACATGATTCGGAATGGCGCTTTCTCAATTTTGAACTGGTGGAAATACCATCGGATTTATTTTCAACGTTCACTTATATTTTAATGTTCTAGAATATGAGCAGTAAATCCAACGAACAAAAAATCAAATTGGTAAAGCCTTATGAACCTTATTTTCTATCTATATAAAATCATGATTGAATATGGTCCTTTATTTCTCTCATTTTAATACATACGTGTATATTGATAAAATATTGCCTCTAAATAATATAATTTAAAAGTGAATATTGTATATCTTTTGGATTTCGCGGTTGTAAAGTATAGAGAATATTTGTCTAGAAATTTTTCGTGGGGTTTAATTTCAAAGATAAAAATTAATGTAATATTGTACATAGCACTATCCTGAAATATTTGATGGTTTTGACGTCACCATCTACTCTCGAACTTAGCACGATCTTTTAATATTGGTTTGTTTCGGCTTCATCATCTACTCCCAAACGTAGCACGATCTTTTGATATTGGTTTGTTTCGACTTCATCATCTACTCCCGAACGTAGCACGATCTTTTGATATTGTTTGTTTTGACGTCACCATCTACTCTCAAAACGTAGCACGATTTTTTGATATTGTTTGTTTCGGCGTCATCATCTATTACCGAACGTAGCACGATCTTTTGATGCTGGTTTGTTTTGACGTCACCATCTAACAATTTACATAGCACTATCCTGAAATTTTGGTTCTCGAACGTAGCACGATCTTTTGATATTGTTTGTTTTGGCGTCCCTTTCTCCTTTTGTACCTAACACAATCCATTAGCTTTGGTTTGTGTCGGCACTATCATCTACACTTACACAACATACTATCATGTATCTTATACGCACCTGACCCTTTTGCTTCTACATTAGATTAGGAAGTTTGGATTCTCACCCCTTTTCCCCTAGCTTGACTGAAGAGTCCTAGGAGGACGAAACTGTATGATGCAGTTTAATTAATTTTTTCAGCATATTGTATCTATTACTAAATTCAAAAGGTGCAGCACATATGTGTGTGTTACGTCACATTTGGCTAGTTTCTGCATTACTATCTACTCTTGTATGTAGCATTTCCATATTATCTTGGTTTGTTTCAATGTCATTTTCAAATCTTTAACTTAGCAATATATCTTGATTTTTGTGGCATTAGTTTGTATCCCCAATCGAAGCAGGTTGAATATTGAAAGATATCGGGGACCATTTAGTCATGGAAAAAATGTTTGTGAATAATTAAAAACTCTGCATTTTGTATTTCGGTCGTTACAAAGAGCTTTCATTATAGGCGGAATAGCAAGCACGGGTTTGATCCCATTGGTAGACATTAAGTTATAAGACACATCTAAACATAAAAATGTAGATGGTCTAATATTATATCAATTGTATATGGTCTTGTTTAAAATTATTGAGTTCTTTGCAAATGTTTTTTTTTAAATTTTCCATGTTATGATGCCCTGCCACTTCCATAACTGGAGTCCCTTGGGTTTGTATGATAAGTGTTATTTTGTCCCTGCTATGAAACAGGTTTCGAAAGATGCAGGTTGATCAGAACTATGGGCAAGATTATTGGTCGCCATCTTTGTTTCATTGAGAAATATTCTGTATCTTTAAGTGATATAAAGATGGACGTTTTTGAGTATGCCCATTAGTGTGTTTACTTGTTGTGATTGAAAATGATACTCGATTCTCATTTTGAGAACTTGATATTTACTTGGATGTGACAAAGATTTACATGGCGGGTGTTGTCGATGAAGCAGAAGACGCTTACTCTTCCGGAACACCTGGTTTTATTCTCTTGTACCTTTACAAGAGTCTCCATGTAAATCTTTCCTTTGTTCATATTTTGCCCCTGGTTTAATCAATTTTGAGTTCGGATTATGATTTTGCTAACGCTTCGATTTTCTCTTATTTATTTCATGCTTGAAGAACAGTCCTTAACAAGACTGATTAGTAAGGAAGCACTTTTAATTTGAAACATTTTCTTTGAAAAAAGAAATTGGTTTTAGAACTTAATAAATGGATGTTGCTAAATGTGGTAAGGAAATCACGTAATGTACTCGTCTGTTAAAATCATCAAAAACAAGACCAGTATTTCCCTGAAAGAGTTATATATTTGAAAAAGAATTATAATATGCTGCACACAATGTTGGTATGAATTTATATAGATTGAACCATTCAAAAAGAGATTTTTATTCCTGCAATTTTTACACCCACATAAATATAAGTCAATGATGTTTTGTTTATTTAAGCAGCGATGACAACTTTTTTTAATTTCATTGGGTTATGAAAAAAAATTGTTTGCAAACTGTATGAATCCGCGTAGCGGATTCTTACAAAAGTTATCAAGCAAACTTTTTTTCATAACCCTATGAAACTAACACATAATTGATATCAATGCTTATAATTAATTTTTTAAACTTATTTTTCAAATTTAAAGCATCTTTATATACAATTTGACTGATATAACCACTGATTCTGTTTTACAAATCAATACGCAACGTCAATTGCCGCATTGTTACGTCACATTTTCAGATTTTTTGTTCATTATGGTATGAAAACAAAAACCTGCATACAATCAATGGAAATATAATTATTACAAAATGAATTCTACAACTAATCATTTCTCATTCAAATTTCCAACATCCATGCTTTGTTCTTTGTAAATTCAAAGCCTGTTTTACATGTCCCGTCCTTCATGTTGGTCAATCAATATTAAATATATACATTTGCACATATTTTTAATGAATGTTATAAACATCCATATTAATTGATATTACTATTTTAATTAGCATGCAGACCCATTGAAACATTGAGATGGCGAAATACATGCAGGCCTCGTTTGTCAGAGGACCATTACTCTCCTGGGCTACCTGGTTTTATTCTTTTACACTCCCCAAGAGTCTTTGTATAGAATATGGTACTTCTAAATTAATAAATTAAAGGGGGTTTACGCACCTGACCCTTCTGCTTCTACATTAGTTTAGAAATTTTGTATTCCTACCTTTTGGTCCCTAGTATACCTGAAGAGTCCTTGGAGGATGAAACAGCTATATGGTGCAGTTTAATTATTTTTTTTCGGCATATTGTATCTATTACTAAATTTAAAAGGTGCAGCATATGTGTGCTACGTTATCTTTAATCGTTTTGAGTTCTGATTATACTTTTGTTGACACTTTGGTATGTTTCGGTATGTTTTTTATCATTATCACGTACAGAAAACGAAATAACATGTCACATTGATCTGTTTATTCTAATCATGACTTTCAACAGGAAAAACGTTATAGAAAAAAATGAATACTTGATATAGCACCTGCAATACAATCCGATATAGTCTACTGTACTGAAGGGGAAGCAACTGGGACGAAAAAGGCTTATTGAGAATTGGGGTGGATGGGATTGATTTAAGGGGTTGAAAACGCATCAAAATCGTTCATTGATAGCACATGTTGATTTGACTGTCAAATAGGAATTCTTTAAACTAATGCCAGAACTTTTAACAAAAAACTAATTGCATAGAAATCTTACCTAAATGATGAAAGAATGATACTCAACAGGTAATGGTGAAGATCATTGAGCGGATATGTAAAGCAAATTAAATATAAACTAAATCCATGCAACGTCAAATTTAATGAATGCAAAATCATGGTTCAAATTCATATTTTATTTGATAGATCAGTGTTGTTGCATGACAAACATTTTTCAAAGGCACAACTGATGGTGTGACATCGCATATTAATGACTTATTGGATCCAGGTCAATTTAATGTGTCTCAACTTTCGCATAAAATTATGTCATATACTTCTCCACAAGCTCCTACTGTTCCTTATGTTTACCACAGCCT
The DNA here is from genome assembly GCA_947623455.1 of Mimachlamys varia. Classification (NCBI taxonomy): domain Eukaryota; kingdom Metazoa; phylum Mollusca; class Bivalvia; order Pectinida; family Pectinidae; genus Mimachlamys; species Mimachlamys varia. The sequence goes on from OX392541.1 coordinate 16,394,387, forward strand.
AACAAGCGGTAAGGGGAATAAAAGCTTGGTGCATATATAAGAATTTGTCAAAGTACTGCTGCATGATTCTACCTTACACAACTTTACATCATAGCGGAAAAACCTAACAATGTCTGCAACAAGCGCATATTTGGAAAATCTGATAGAGGAATGTGGTGGATTTTCACGATTCCAATGGATCATGTTTTCGTTGATGATGTATAGTAAAGTCGCCATCGTTTGGAGTTTAATGATGATGACTTTTGCTGGAGCAATTCCAGATTGGCAGTGTCAATTTACAAACTATTCTAACTCTGATACGATCCAGACCATAGATATGAATTATTCATTTGACACAGATCAGCAGTGTTATCCGCCACAAAATACGAGCGTTCGGAATTGTCAGGGATACAGATTCTCTGATAGTATGAATACTATTGTGAGTGAGGTAAGAAGCGAAGTCAGCATTTATCTGTAGCATTTACTTCTTCAGGATCTGCTCTTGTGAGATTTTAATCACGTTCAAATCTCGTTTTAATCTCACGTGGGGTATTTTTGTAATCTCAACCAATGTATTTTCAATTTTGATATCAAATATGCATCTGAAAAATGTTGCAGCAATTAAGTAGTATGTCGTTTGTAGAAGCTGTTCCGGCCTTTATGCTTTGTACTTTGAACCCCATTTCCCGTACAATTATAAACTTCTTTCTAATTGCAGTGGACGTTGATATGCGACAAAGACTGGATATCATCTACTATCACGTCAATTCAGATGGCCGCATTGCTGGTTAGTTGTGTAGCCTCTGGTCATCTCGCTGACCTTATTGGCCGAAAACCGACCTACTTTGTGTCACTGGGAGTATTAGCAGTACTAAATGTTGTATCTGGCTTTTCAACATCATGGGAAATGTTTGCAGCACTTCGGTTTCTGATTGGTGTTTTTGTCGGTTCGAGTTCGACCGTTTTTTATAATTACCTGATAGAATTTATTCCTGCGAGAAGAAGGTCAATCATTACGGCATTTCCAGTATGGGCACTCTGGACCTGTGTCCTGGCGTTCATGGCAATGTGGCTACATGACTGGAGGTATCTCCACTTCTCTACAGCTGTACTTACCCTACCGTGTATATGCATGTGGAAGTAAGTGTTCATCAATCCAGAATAGTTATGGTGTTCTACTCACTGTTTTATGTCTTTTCAATAAATGATAAATGAGGCTTTTCTTTTTTTTATGTTAGCCTTTTTGATGATAATAATTCGAAGATAAATTAGAAAATACCGACGCGTTAACAAAATCATAATCTGAACTCAAAATCGATTAAACCAGGGGCTAAATGAACAAAGGAAAGATTCACATGGAGACTCTTAGTAAAAGTACAACAGAATAAGTTCTTATAACGCTTTATCACAGCCGACGTCATATATCGTCCCAAAATCAGTTTACAAATTCATAATCGTTGTTATAGGGCCTTATAAACCCGCCTATATTTTTCCCAACTCCCTTGGTAGCATACAGCCGATGTTGTTATTTCAGCTGTTAAAGCTAGTATTTTACAAATTCTAGCGTTGCCCAAAAACGTATTATTTAACAATTGAGTTGACTAGAATAAGCGGAGTGAAGTATCTTGCTTTAAGATACATTACAGTGCCCTGACGTGACTTGAACCCGCCATCCTTTGGTAAAGACACCAGTGCCCTACCACTAGCCTACCTCTTTTGAATCAAAACAATGTGTGTTTATAGCAATCACTTATGTTGTAAGTAAAAGTCAGTTAGGACTGTTGTACCTCATATGAAGTTGTAAAAAAAATCCAATATTTACGTCATAACATGTTGATGTCATAACATCACATGTTGGAATCTGATAGTAGCAATAGAAAACAAATCTATTGTAAAATTAAATCAATATGTATATTTCATTTCAGACCATTTGCCGTTAAATGTGTAAAACGATTTTGGCGCTCAGATTTAATTTTTCATTTGTCAACCTTTTCGGTAATACTTTCAAACCTTTAGTCATACGTCTTTTGAAAATTTTCTTTATTCTGTAAAAAAGGCCGACATCATACTAAAATATGAAATTTATTGATATTGATATGCTTTAACAATGATTCATGCTTGATGAACCTTCATATTGTGTCTTATTGTTTTTAACCTAAACATTTATATCTTACCATAAAACGTTACACAACAATGGCTATGAAGTAACACAATTGGTGGTTGGCGTATGTCCTTTATGATTTTGTAGATGTCTTACTATATTCGTGTAGTCACAATTTCCCTAAACTAATAATGTTGTTTCAAAGGTTTCTTCCAGAGAGTTTCCGCTACCTCGTCACCCATAACCGAATAGATGAAGCAAAGGAAGTCGTCCGCAAAATAGCGCGAATAAATGGTAAACCGGAACCGGATATGAGTAAAATGAGTCATCTTGTGAAAAGTGACTTGAAAGTCGACGCTGATCGGAAATATACTATTCTGGACGTAGCAAAGTCCCCAAAGCTGAGGAAATATACATTGCAGCTAGGCATAGCATGGTATGGTGATTATACAAAGTGATATGTTTATCATTCATAAAAAAATTGTTGATATATCCAAGAAACGACGCCTCGATATTAAGCCTCTCTATCATCGTCTTATGACATCACATCTACAGAATGCCCTCAACATGGTTTTCTATTACCAACAAAGAAAACAATGTTTCAGTTTCTCATTCGTAATTGATATCAACCTGCAGTATACGATTTTAACTAATTTAGGTATTCTCCCGGTGATGTGACCCAAGATTAATTTAAAAAAATCTTTATCAGAAGTATTTTTTCATATTGAATTGTTTTCTGACAAAAAAAGAAGAGATATCCAATTGACTGAGGGTATTTACTATTATACCTAGATACCCTATCATTATTATTTTGCTTGTTTTGCCCAATTAGGTTGTCTTGTGGATATGGCTTCTATTCTATTTCCTTTGGTGTTCAGAATATGTCTGGGGATATTTACATCAACATGGTTCTACTAAGTGTAGTAGAAATGCCTGCTCAGGCCTCCTCATACTATCTCACCAATAGGTAAGTTTCACTTTCTTGTCTACGTTCTGTATCTTTCTGTGATATGAAGATGCACGTTTTTGAGTTTGCTTATTTGTGTGCTTACTTGGATGTGACCAAGATTTACATGGCAGGTGGCGTCGATGATGCAGAAGACGCTTACTCTTCCGGAACACCTTTTCTTATTCTCTTTTGCTTTTACGAGAGTCTCCATGCAAGTCTTTCCTTTGCTCCTATTTCGCCCCTAGTTTAATAGATTTTGAGTTAGGATTATGGTTTTGTTGACGCTTTGGTATTCTCTGATTTTTCCTCTTCTTTCCAACTGCTATTTTTCCCTAATGTATCTCTTCATACTGCAATAAAGTTTGGCATTGACTTGAGAGTTACACCCAGTGAATGAGGCTTTGGGTTATATCCCCTGGCCAAGAGTTACTTACTCCTGCTTGACACTCAACATTATTGGAGTTGAACTATAGGTTCATCCGTTGTCAATATAATATGACATGGTGGAGTGTTTTGTTAGGGCCGTCGGCATTGTATGTCAGTGTTATAATGTGTATTTATATTTATTGACAATAGTATAGCATTTCGAAATTTGATTGTAACAAAAAGTATTCTTGCAAATTATTTTTTCTATATGAAATAATGGTTTTTTGTTGTTTTTTTTTTGGAAAAAAACTCTTAATTATGTCTTCATGATTTTTCCTAAAGATTTGGCAGAAAACGGATGGCCATTATTTTGATGCTGGCGGCTGGAATAACCGGCTTTGTCGTGGCAGCTCTGCAAGTATCTGGTAATTATTTATATCCGTCCTAATGAATCCGTTTCATGGTCAAACTACTATTCGACATTTTGAATTTTGTAAAGAAAACAAACAAACAAATACTGTTGATTACAAAAACAAACAAACAAACAAAACAAAAACCTTATTGTTTTTGTTCAACGGAACTTTATTAATTTTGCAATCAGTTTGCTTTCAAATTGGAGTATGTATGAATGACTCATGATCATGCAAGTGTGCATCACAAACAATTTTATAATATCTTTATATCAACAGAGCAATAAGTTACATGTTAATTGTAAAGAAAAGAAATGTCTTGTTTGTAGATTTGGAAACGAAGGACTCGTTAATCAATGGATTCGCCCTTGCATCAAAGATGTGCGTTGGAGTTGGCTGGATGACGCTAAACATTCTATCCACGGAGTCGTACCCTACTGTAGTCAGGTAGACAGGATTTGTTAGGCGTTTAATTAAATTTTCAATTTGATATTTTGCTTTTCTCATATGCTCCGCATTGTTGCCGCAGATTGTACAAAATGTGATAAAGATTATTGGCATACAATTCCAATACAATTCTATATTGAATGTTTCATTAACTAAACACATCATAGTTTAACCAGTGAATACCTTTCATTAGTACATCACGTGCCTGAATACTGCCTTCCCATTGGCTACACTCATGGGAACAATGAAGCGTGAACGTGAATCTATTATGACTCACTATAGAGTTGCGTCACTATTACGTCAAGCTTCTGTTCAGATTGAATATTACTGACTCTGGAAACGACCCATGCTGGCAATGGTCTATCACAATAAAACAAGTTTTACTGTATACATATGTATTTAAATTAAAGGGTGGTGTACTAAACCCATTATGGCCCTGTTGAGAGGGCCATAATAGATAATTAATTTGTTCGGTCGAGGAATAGTACCCCGACCGCTCTGGTGAGTGTGCTATTCACTGCGTCACCCGACCGCTCAATCTAAGCTACTTGGTTTTTAACCAACGTGCAAATTTTCCTTTTACAACCGGCAGATATAACAACTGTTTACAATAAGATGTGATTTGTGGCACGGTAGTCTAGTGGTAGGACGCCGGGCCTGTGATCGAAGGATTGCGAGTTCGATTCCCGGTCACAGCACTTGTGTTGTATCCTTGAGCAAGATACTTTACTCCGATTGTTCCAGTCTACTCAGCTGTAAATGAGTACGTGGTTGGGCAGTGCTAGAAAATGTAGAATGCTAGCTGTGAGCGCCGAGATGGCAGCACCGGTTGTATGCTCCCCAGGGAGTTGAGAACGATATTGGCTGGTTGCTAAGGCCCTATAACCACGGATAATAATTTGTGAACCGCTTTGAGGCGACCTTCAAGTTGTGATAAAGCGGTATATAAGAACCTCGAATTATTATTATTATTATTATTTAAATGTTGCAGGAATGTTGGAATTGGAATGCTGAGCAGTTTTGCAAGGGTTGGTGCTATGATAGCCCCAGAATTGGTATATTTGGTAAGTACAAAATTAATAGTAATTTATCAACAAATATGCCAAACAAATTTCATCATGTTCGCGTCTTATTCAAAATTGTCACACACAATGTTGTAGTAGGAGAAGGCACAATGATAAAGAGAGCTCTGTCACTATAGTCCAGTCAATTTATCATTTGTCCTCGAACTAATTGCAACAGAATTTAATCTTTCATTTTGTGGTAGATGAGTATCATACTTATAACAGAAAAATAGTATCAGAAAATACCAATGGGGGAATGTGGTATTTTGGCCTTCTAAGAAAAATCGAAGAATACCAGAGCGTCAACAAAACCATAATCCGAACTCAAAATCGATTAAACTAGGGGCAAAATAGAAACAAAGGAAAGATTTACATGGAGACTCTCGTAAAAGCATAAGATAATAAGACCAGGTGTTCCGGATCGAAAGGATATTAAGAAAATCACACATATAATCATATTTGAAGTGTAATATCTACCTCATTTGTTATAAGTATGATGGTCGTTAACCAAAAAATGAAAGAATAAATTATGTTGTAATTAGGTCTAGGTTAGCCCCGTTTTTGGCTAAATTGACTGGACTAATAGTGTGTGACAAAGCAATCGTTGGCTTACCACCCGGATGCCTTATTGTTGAGTAAAATGATAATCCAGCACTGTGGACCATTGGGTATTCAACCTAATAAGTCTGCATCTCACTTACTTTCAGTAGCTATAACATTCATCGTTTATCTAATATTAAATAAAGAATATTTCCTTTGTTTATATTTTGCCTCTAATTTATTCAATTTTGAGGTCGGATAGTGATTTTGTAAACGCTTCGGTATTCTCTTATATGTTGCATTCAATGTCACGTTCATGCATGACCCAATGAAAAACAGATTGATACGTTATTACATATGTAATTTCATCTTCCAGAGTAACCACGTCCCGGGAGCGATGTACTTTGTTTTTGGTGGATTAATGGTCCTGTCACCAATTGGTTTGTTTTTTATTCAAGAAACAAACAAAAAACCTATCGAAGATGGTATAGCAACGGAAAAACAAAGTAGAGAAGAAATGCAAGGTTTTCAAAGGAATATAAGCATTTGATGATCTGATTGCGAATAAATTTGCGTATACGCAATGAAAAAAGGCTTGGTGGATTGATATTTATTTAAATATGGCGTCGTCCACGCTTCAGAAAAATCACTTTTCGCTCACGGCCATTGTTTGGTCCCTTCAAGATTTTGAAACATTGAATATGCAAGGTATACATTTCGTCGCATTATGCAATAAATGGTTTCTGGCAAACTATCGATTCCAATGATGCGCATTCGAAATTATGGCGCCCTGCAGTCGTGATCTCCAACGTTCAACCGCGTCACAGCCAGTTCACTGTGTCAATGCGTGTGCATAACGACCGTTATAAATGAATAAATTCTAGTAAAATGATTTAATACAAAATTTGAAAATGATTTAATGAAGAAAATTAGTGTTGTTCACTGTGTTTTTTTCTGAACTTAAAACTATATATAAATCGATGGAGATTCAATGGGACTATATTATCTTAGCAACCACGGCCATCATAGTTACATGTAGCATCGTAGCAACCCGTCTTCTATCGACCGACCTATGATTGTATGTCTATATATAATTACATTTGCCAATAAGTGTGTGCTGTTAATGCGTAACAATTGACCTTTGGAGATTGAGCTATCCTCTGTGCCTGCAGATCTACGTTTCGAATGGATATTTTCTTCTACAGTAAAGATGTCTTTCGGATACACAGACTTCAAACATGTTTACTCTGCTCAAATAACATTTAGACCTGACCGAGTCTGGCGACATTATGTATTTTTACAGACTCTATTGCAGTGATAGGCCAGTTGTCACAGGAGAAGTGACGAACTGTGGAACACTTTGTAATACATTGTAGACTATATGAATTTGTTAATTTGTTCAGCCGATCAGTTTTGGGTGTTTGCTTGCCGCCATTTCCCCCATTTTTATTGCTTATGTAAACATTGTTTTTTCAAAGGAATACTTATGTATCCATGATTAAGGATTTGCTGAGCCGATCAAGTATTGATGTTTGTTTGCTCAAATGCTAAATGTTTGGATTGATAAGCCGTTCCCTTCAGCCCATTTTTTATCGTCGTATATACAAATTGCGTTTTGAAAGATAATAATTATTTATTAGTGATCATGGTCACATACTTCCATCTATTTAAGTAGATATGTGTTTAGTAAACATTTATTGAATTCTTTTTTGTAGTCTTCTTTTTCTAACAAAAAAGCAAAGAATTCTAAAGCGTCAAAAAAAACATATATATAATCCGAGCTCAAAATGGATTATACTATGGGCAAAATATCAACAAGGGAAAATGTACATGTAAAATGAGAACCGAGTCATCATTGTTAATCACAACAAGTAAACACACTAATGAACATACTAAAAAAACCCATCAATTTCTCAATGAGATCAAGATGGCGACCATAAAACTTGCCCATAGACTTCATCAACCTGCATCTCTCGAATTCCTGTGCCGTAAGTTTGTTCGTCCATCACGAAAATCTCGATATTCAGAGCAAGCCCTGGAATAACGAATCAACTGCGACATGTAAACACCAAGGGATGCAGAAACAGGAATGTTAATGGATGTATACAGCATATGTGTGTTTGTGTGTGAGGTGTGGGTGGGGGTATACAGCCTATGTGTGTTCGTGTGTGATGTGTGGGTGGGGGTATACAACCTATGTGTGTTTGTGTATGGGGTGTAGCTGGAGGTATACAACCTATGTGTGTCTGTGTGTAGGGTGTGAGTGGAGGTATACAGCCTATGTGTGTTTGTGTGGAGGGTGTGGATGGAGGTATACAGCCTATGTGTGTTTGTGTGTGGGGTGTGGGTGGAGGTATACAGCCTATGTTTGTGTGTGAGGTGTGAGTGGAGGTATACAGCCTATGTGTGTTTGTGTGTGGGGTGTGAGTGGAGGTATACAGCCTATGTGTGTTTGTGTGTGGGGTGTGGGTGGAGGTATACAGCCTTGTGTGTTTGTGTGTAGGATGTGGGTGGAGTTATACAGCCTTGTGTGTTTGTGTGTGGTTTGTGTGTTTTGTGTGTTTCAAATTTGTTAACAAAAAGAAAATTTGGTTAGAGATTAACATTTTGGCTTCTCCTAAATTGGTGTCCACACATGAAAAGCTAGCTTTACAGGAAGTGAAATTCTATCAACAACACATGAGGAAAAATAGCGAAAAATCAAAACAAACGACCTATGCTGGGATACAGATAATTCTACAACCAAGTATGTAATCTTCAATTTTAGAAAGAAGTTTGGAAAAAAAATCCTATTTGCAGGAGTCAAATCTGGGGTTAAAAAAAGTGTTTTGGTTTGCCTTTTTGGTTATTTTTGATGTGGTTACCATGGTTTTCACACAAGTAGCATTCACAGAAAAACGAGTTTATACACTTCTCATTTCTTTATTCGTATTGGAAATAGCATGTCGTTCACAGACATATGTAACATGCTTATTTTGTTTGGTCATTATTCTTTATTTATTTTTCTGAGACATGGGCCTTGTTTTTCAAATCAATTGATTTTACTGTAATTTGCTAACTTAATCAGTCTCCAAATTCAGTTTTTGAAGAAATCAAAAACTTTTCATGCTTGTTTCATATTCACATTGATTCATTTTACAGCTTAAAACTTTCTAAATCATACCAAAATCCTATTATACCTAAATTGATAAAGGGAGTTTACTCGTTCTAACTTATAAGTAAAAGAAATCTAGAATTTATTCCACTTGGGAAATGTGACCAGAAAAGATTTCTAATTTATTTTCCTGTTTTGCTAAGAACAGATCACTCACAGGATATCTTCTCGATACATTTAGAGAAGTTTCTAACTGTTTCATATCGGTTCAGTGTACAGTATCCATCGATACTCTACCAGTTATTGACAAATAGGTAAAATATCTCTTTCAATCAAATTTTGCTATTTTATATTTATATTTTTTTTCATTTGAATCAGCATAATTACTAATTTAGTAAAGTCAATAATGTCTTTTATCAATTTTCATAATTACAGATGTGTGTTTGTGTGTGAAGGTGGAGGTATACAACCGATGTGTATGGGAATGGGGCTTGGGATATACAGCCTATGTGTGTTTGTATGTGGGGGTTGGGCTGGCGGTATACATCCTAGGTGTGTTTGTATGTGGGGGTAGGACTGGGAATATACAGCCTATGTGTGTTTGTATGTGGGGGTTGGGCTGGGGTATACATCCTAAGGGTGTTTGTATGTGAGGTGTGGCTGGGGGTATACAGCCTATGTGTGTTGGCGTAGGGCTGGGGTATAAAGCCTATGTGTGTTTGTGTGTGGGGGTAGGGCTGGGGTATACATCCTAAGGGTGTTTGTATGTGAGGTGTGGCTGGGGGTATACAGCCTATGTGTGTTTGTATGTGGGGGTAGGGCTGGGGTATACATCCTAGGTGTGTTTGTATGTGGGGGTAGGACTGGGAATATACAGCCTATGTGTGTTTGTATGTGGGGTTAGAGCTGGGGTATACAGCCTAGGTGTGTTTGTATGTGGGGTGGGGCCGGGGGTATACAGCCTATGTGTGTTTGTATGTGGGGGTAGGGCTTGGGTATACAGCCTATGTATGTTTGTATGTGAGGTTGGGCCGGGGGTATACAGCCTATGTTTGTGGGGTGGGGGTGGGGTAAACAGCCTAGGTGTGTGGGGGTGGGGCCGGGGATATACAGCCTATGCGTGTGGGGTGGGGCTGGGGTATACAGTCTACGTGTGTTTGAATGCGGAGTAGGACTGGGAGTATACAAGCTATGTGTGTGGGGTAGGGGCTGGGGAATACAGCCTATGTGTGTTGGTTTGGGGCCGGGAGTAAACAGCCTATGTGTGTGGGGGTGGGGCCGGGATTATACAGCCTATGTGTGTGGGGTTGGGGCCGGGAGTATACAGTATATGTGTGTGGGGGTGGGGCCGGGAGTATACAGCCTATGTGTGTGGGGTTTGGGCCGGGAGTAAACAGCCTATGTGTGTGGGGGTGGGGCCGGGAGTATACAGCCTATGTGTGTGGGGGTGGGGCCGGGAGTATACAGTCTATGTGTGTGGGGTTGGGGCCGGGAGTAAACAGCCTATGTATGTGGGGTTGGGGCTTGGAGTATACAGCCTATGTGTGTTGGGGATAGGGCTGGGGTTTTACAGCCTATGTGTGTGGGTTTGGCCCGGGAGTATACAACCTTTCTGTGTGGGGTTGAGACCTGGAGTATTCAGCCTATGTGTGTGGGGTTGGGGCCGGGAATATACAGTCTATGTGTGGGGGTTTGGGACCGGGAGTATACAACCTATGTGTGTGGGGGTGAGGCTGGGGTAAACAGCCTATGTGTGTGGGGTTTGGGCCTGGAGTATACAGCCTATGTGTGTGGGGGAGGACTGGAGTATACAGCCTATGTGTGTGGGGTTTGGGCCGGGATTTTACAGCCTCTGCGTGTGGGGAGGACTGGAGTAAACAGCCTATGTGTGTTGGGGTGGGGCTTGGGTTATACAGCCTATGTGTGTGGGGTTGGGCCGGGAGTATACAGCCTATGTGTGTGGGGTTGGGGCTTGGGTTATACAGCCTATGTGTGTGGGGGTGGGCCGGGAGTATACAGCCCATGTGTGTGGGGTTGGGGACTGGAGTATACAGCCTATGTGTGTGGGGGAAGATTTTGGGTATACATCCTATGTGTGTGGGGGAGGGCCGGGAGTAAACAGCCCATGTGTGTGGGGTTTGGGGCCGGGAGTATACATCCTATGTGTGTGGGGTTGGGGCTGGGAGTATACAGCCTATGTGTGTGGGGTTGGGTCCGGGTGTATACAGCCTATGTATGTGGGATTGGGGCCGGGAGTAAACAGCCTATGTGTGTTGGGGATGGGGCTTGGGTTATACAGCCTATGTGTGTGGGGTTGGGGCTGGGAGTATACAGCTTATGTGTGTTGGGGATGGGGCTTGGGTTATACAGCCTATGTGTGTGGGGTTGGGGCTGGGAGTATACAGCCTATGTGTGTTGGCGTGGGGCTTGGGTTATACAGCCTATGTGTGTGGGGGTGGGCCGGGAGTATACAGCCTATGTGTGTGGGGTTGGGGCCTGGAGTATACAGCCTATGTGTGTTGGGGTTGGGCTTGGGTTATACAGCCTATGTGTGTGGGGGTGGGCCGGGAGTATACAGCCTATGTGTGTTGGGGTGGGGCTTGGGTTATACAGCCTATGTGTGTGGGGTTGGGGCCTGGAGTATACAGCCTATGTGTGTTGGGGTTGGGGCTTGGGTTATACAGCCTATGTGTGTGGGGGTGGGCCGGGAGTATACAGCCTATGTGTGTGGGGTTGGGGCCTGGAGTATACAGCCTATGTGTGTGGGGGAAGACTTGGGGTATACAGCCTATGTGTGTGGGGTTTGGGCCTGGAGTATACAGCCTATGTGTGTGGGGTTGGGACCGGGAGTATACAGCCTATGTGTGTGGGGTGTTGAGCCGTGAGTATACAGCCTATGTGTGTGAGGGTGCGGCTGGGGTATACAGTCTATGTGTGTGAGGGAGGACTGGAGTATACAGCCTATGTGTGTGGGGTTGGGGCCGGGATTATACAGCCTCTGCGTGTGGGGGAGGACTGGAGTAAACAGCCTATGTGTGTTGGGGTGGGGCTTGGGTTATACAGCCTATGTTTGTGGGGGTGGGCCGGGAGTATACAGCCTATGTGTGTGGGGTTGGGGCCTGGAGTATACATCCTATATGTGTCGGGGGGGGGGGGCGAGAGTATACAGCCTATGTGTGTGGGGGTGGGCCGGGAGTATACAGCCTATGTGTGTGGGGGAAGACTTTGGGTATACATCCTATGTGTGTGGGGGTGGGGCTTGGGTTATACAGCCTATGTTTGTGGGGGAGGGCCGGGAGTAAACAGCCCATGTGTGTGGGGTTGGGGCCTGGAGTATACATCCTATATGTGTCGGGGGGGGGGGCGAGAGTATACAGCATATGTGTGTGGGGGTGGGGCTGGGGTAAATAGGCTAGGTGTGTTAGGGCAGGCCGGGAGTAAACAGCCTATGTGTGTGGGGGTGGGGCCGGGGATATACAGCCTATGCGTGTGGGGTGGGGCTGGGGTATACAGTCTACGTGTGTTTGAATGCGGAGTAGGACTGGGAGTATACAAGCTATGTGTGTGGGGTAGGGGCTGGGGAATACAGCCTATGTGTGTTGGTTTGGGGCCGGGAGTAAACAGCCTATGTGTGTGGGGGTGGGGCCGGGATTATACAGCCTATGTGTGTGGGGTTGGGGCCGGGAGTATACAGTATATGTGTGTGGGGGTGGGGCCGGGAGTATACAGCCTATGTGTGTGGGGTTTGGGCCGGGAGTAAACAGCCTATGTGTGTGGGGGTGGGGCCGGGAGTATACAGCCTATGTGTGTGGGGGTGGGGCCGGGAGTATACAGTCTATGTGTGTGGGGTTGGGGCCGGGAGTAAACAGCCTATGTATGTGGGGTTGGGGCTTGGAGTATACAGCCTATGTGTGTTGGGGATAGGGCTGGGGTTTTACAGCCTATGTGTGTGGGTTTGGCCCGGGAGTATACAACCTTTCTGTGTGGGGTTGAGACCTGGAGTATTCAGCCTATGTGTGTGGGGTTGGGGCCGGGAATATACAGTCTATGTGTGGGGGTTTGGGACCGGGAGTATACAACCTATGTGTGTGGGGGTGAGGCTGGGGTAAACAGCCTATGTGTGTGGGGTTTGGGCCTGGAGTATACAGCCTATGTGTGTGGGGGAGGACTGGAGTATACAGCCTATGTGTGTGGGGTTGGGGCCGGGATTATACAGCCTCTGCGTGTTGGGAGGACTGGAGTAAACAGCCTATGTGTGTTGGGGTGGGGCTTGGGTTATACAGCCTATGTGTGTGGGGTTGGGCCGGGAGTATACAGCCTATGTGTGTGGGGTTGGGGCTTGGGTTATACAGCCTATGTGTGTGGGGGTGGGCCGGGAGTATACAGCCCATGTGTGTGGGGTTGGGGACTGGAGTATACAGCCTATGTGTGTGGGGGAAGATTTTGGGTATACATCCTATGTGTGTGGGGGAGGGCCGGGAGTAAACAGCCCATGTGTGTGGGGTTTGGGGCCGGGAGTATACATCCTATGTGTGTGGGGTTGGGGCTGGGAGTATACAGCCTATGTGTGTGGGGTTGGGTCCTGGTGTATACAGCCTATGTGTGTGGGATTGGGGCCGGGAGTAAACAGCCTATGTGTGTGGGGTTGGGGCTGGGAGTATACAGCCTATGTGTGTTGGGGATGGGGCTTGGGTTATACAGCCTATGTGTGTGGGGGTGGGCCGGGAGTATACAGCCTATGTGTGTTGGGGTGGGGCTTGGGTTATACAGCCTATGTGTGTGGGGTTGGGGCCTGGAGTATACAGCCTATGTGTGTGGGGGTGGGCCGGGAGTATACAGCCTATGTGTGTGGGGTTGGGGCCTGGAGTATACAGCCTATGTGTGTGGGGGAAGACTTGGGGTATACAGCCTATGTGTGTGGGGTTTGGGCCTGGAGTATACAGCCTATGTGTGTGGGGTTGGGACCGGGAGTATACAGCCTATGTGTGTGGGGTGTTGAGCCGTGAGTTTACAGCCTATGTGTGTGAGGGTGCGGCTGGGGTATACAGTCTATGTGTGTGGGGGAGGACTGGAGTATACAGCCTATGTGTGTGGGGTTGGGGCCGGGATTATACAGCCTCTGCGTGTGGGGGAGGACTGGAGTAAACAGCCTATGTGTGTTGGGGTGGGGCTTGGGTTATACAGCCTATGTTTGTGGGGGTGGACCGGGAGTATACAGCCTATGTGTTTGGGGTTGGGGCCTGGAGTATACATCCTATATGTGTCGGGGGGGGGGGGGGGGCGAGAGTATACAGCCTATGTGTGTGGGGGTGGGCCGGGAGTATACAGCCTATGTGTGTGGGGGAAGACTTTGGGTATACATCCTATGTGTGTGGGGGTGGGGCTTGGGTTATACAGCCTATGTTTGTGGGGGAGGGCCGGGAGTAAACAGCCCATGTGTGTGGGGTTGGGGCCTGGAGTATACATCCTATATGTGTCGGGGGGGGGGGGCGAAAGTATACAGCATATGTGTGTGGGGGTGGGGCTGGGTTAAACAGGCTAGGTGTGTTAGGGCAGGCCGGGAGTAAACAGCCTATGTGTGTGGGGGTGGGCCGGGAGTATACAGCCTATGTGTGTGGGGTTGGGGCCTGGAGTAAACAGCCTATGTGTGTGGGGGTGGGCCGGGAGTAAACAGCCTATGTGTGTGGGGGAAGACTTTGGGTATACAGCCTATGTGTGTGGGGTTTGGGCCTGGAGTATACAGCCTATGTGTGTGGGGTTGGGACCGGGAGTATACAGCCTATGTGTGTGGGGTGTTGGGCCGTGAGTATACAGCCTATGTGTGTGAGGGTGCGGCTGGGGTATACAGTCTATGTGTGTGGGGGAGAACTGGAGTATACAGCCTATGTGTGTGGGGTTGGGGCCGGGATTATACAGCCTCTGCGTGTGGGGGAGGACTGGAGTAAACAGCCTATGTGTGTTGGGGTGGGGCTTGGGTTATACAGCCTATGTTTGTGGGGGTGGGCCGGGAGTATACAGCCTATGTGTATGGGGTTGGGGCCTGGAGTATACAGCCTATGTGTGTGGGGTTGGGGCCTGGAGTATACAGCCTATGTGTATGGGGTTGGGGCCTGGAGTAAACAGCCTATGTGTATGGGGTTGGGGCCTGGAGTATACAGCCTATGTTTGTGTGGGTGGGCCGGGAGTATACAGCCTATGTGTATGGGGTTGGGGCCTGGAGTATACAGCCTATGTGTGTGGGGGAAGACTTTGGGTATACATCCTATATGTGTGGGGAAGACTTTGGGTATACATCCTATGTGTGTGGGCGAAGACTTTGGGTATACATCCTATGTGTGTGGGGGAAGACTTTGGGTATACATCCTATGTGTGTGGGGGAAGACTTTGGGTATACATCCTATGTGTGTGGGGGAAGACTTTGGGTATACATCCTATGTGTGTGGGGGAAGACTTTGGGTATACATCCTATGTGTGTGGGGGTGGGGCCGGGAGTAAACAGCCCATGTGTGTGGGGTTGGGGCCTGGAGTATACATCCTTTATGTGTCGGGGGGGGGGGGGGGGGGGGCGAAAGTATACAGCATATGTGTGTGGGGGTGGGGCTGGGGTAAACAGCCTAGGTGTGTTGGGGTAGGGCATGGGGTAAACAGCCTATATGTGTTGGGGTAGGGCTTGGGGTATACATGTGTGTGGGGATATGCAGTCTATTTTATTGCTCAATCTCTTTGTGTTGGTGATTTTTATAAAGTATTCCAATTTACATGCAGGTTTAAACCTTTTCTTAGTCGCTGTAAAATAATCCAGTACTACAAATATGATCTACACTTAGGATTTGAAAACCCCCTACTATTTTACTCTTATATTGCGAAAAAAATTAAACAAAAAATATCAGAGAATACCAAAGCGTCAACAAAACCATAATCCGAACTCAAAATCGATTAAACTACGGGCAAAATAGGAACAAAGGAAAGATTTACATGGAGTCTCTCGTAAATGCACAAGAGAATAAGACAAGGTGTTCCAGAAGAGTAAGTGTCTTCTGCTTCATCGACGACACCCGCCATGTAAATCTTGGTCTAAATCTTAAACATGCGTAGTGGTAAAATAAAGAGGATTACGTAAAGATGTTGTATTCATAACGTAAATATGTTATGCACGATGATTGTGGAATAGAAGAGATCGTTGCAGGTCACATATGTTCACACACATTCAAATATTACATCAACCATAAAACATGGCATTAAACGGGGCCAGACACATAAATGTAACATTTGTATAAACATTAAAAAAGCCCATTAAACAAACCGGTGTGTGCTGTTCAAGAGCTGTACAGGGAAACCGGCGGACCTATTTGCACTAGGCAATTTTTCGTGTACAATGTTAATTAGCAGCCTTCAAACATCATATCCTATTTCCATCTGGTGAAATCTTTTTAATATGTATACATGTTTGACAAGTAAATGTGCGCACCTTATATGTATTATGTTTATGACTGGCACTGTGTTTTATTGAAACATGTTTACCTTACCGATTCAGAATTCGATCGTGAAAAGGTATCCAGTCCAAAATGAAAGTGAAATAAAATAGTCTTCCTGTTGATGCTTATATTGTTAAGCATTTAATTGCCCTCAGTTGGCAATTATGAGCTGATAATGCCAACTGGACAGAGGCAAATTTAATGAAGCGCACGCTTCAAGTTAGATTTGCTTTTGTCCAGTTATAAATATCAGAAACTATAGCTAAGGGTCGGATCTAAAGGTTTGTCGACGTTTGCTTGGTATCTCATTTTTAGACAAACTATGTATTTATGATCGTATATTGTGATGGTTGATTGTAGGTTTGTTTAATATTGTAAATGTGTGTCTATTTCTCAATATTTATTTCCGTTCAAACTTTCGTGCCTTTCAATTATTTCATACCAAAACAAATAAAATCAATCTAAGAAATAGATTAAATAGAATAAATTATTTAAATGATTATCAATAACAGAAATATATTAACACCACGTCGACGTGCGTAAATACAAGTACACGTGGGTGTATGTACATGTATACGTATGAATAAAAATATGTAAATGGGGAAAAATAGGGAAATTATTAAAATTATTACTGTGAGCATGGATACCTCCGGCGTGAGGAATATTTGTAAAGTTTATGAATCCAGGGCTCCAACCCTGGCATAACCTATATTTGTTCTTGACATTAAAATTGTTGTACCGAAAAAAAAATTTTTTGAAATAGAAAATTATTTCTTTAATCAGTTGTAAAGAGAAATAAAATGCAATATGACGGGTCAGAATGTTTGAGATTGTATAAGGGATGACGTAACACACATATGTTGCACCTTTTAAATTTAGTAATAGATGCAGTATGCCAGAAAAATGAATTAAACTGCATTATACAGCTGTTTCGTCCTCCTAGGATTCTTCGGTGATGCTAGGGGCCGAAAGGTGGGAATACCTTGTCTTTATTAATGTCCAAATATTTATTATCATCCACCTTTTTTAAAGTAATTCTTGAGTAAGTAGACGTAGGGTAGAGACACGTTCGCCTCCTCTGTCGGAACCATGATTACCTGATTTGTCATCAGTAGTGGCATGGTTCATAATACACAATTTCGAAGTGCATTATCTAAAAAAAAAATATAGTTACTCATTATTTATTGTTAAAAATTAATAAACTAAAGGGTATATACGCATCTAACCCTTTTACTTCTACAGTAGTATAGACAATATAGTTTCGCACCTTTTGGCCCTTAGCATCACTGAAGAGTCTTATCAAAACGTTTTTTACAATATGTTTGTTAATTAAAACACCGGTATCACATAAGGTCCCTGGTGTGATGATCCACACATCTGTTAGATACAACATGTACACCTGTATTATTTCAAATGACCTGAAACATACTACACAGACAATGCTGAAGTACGACCTAGGCTTAGATGCACTACAAGGAATGTAGAATGTCCCTATTAAGAAAAAGTGTGTAAGTATCCGATATATATAAATCCATTTATGTGCACATCCAATGTGATATATTCAAGTTTTTTTTCTTACAAATTATAGCACAAGTGACGAATAGCCTTTTAGAAGACAAGTTTGCTCTGAATATCGAGATTTTCGTGATATATGTCAACTGCTGACGAACAAACTTACGTTACAGGGATTCGAGAGATGCAGGTTGATGAAGACTGGGCAAGTTTTATGGTCGCCATCTTGATATCATCGAGAAATATTCTGTATATTTGTGTGATACGAAGATGGACGTTTTTGAGTTTGCTTATTAGTGTGTTTACTTGTTGTGATGACAATGATGACTTGGTTCTCATTTTGAGGATTGATGCATACTTGGATGTGACCAAGATTTACATGGCGGGTGTCGTCGATGAAGCAGAAGACGCTTACTCTTCCGGAACACCTGGTCTTATTCTCTTGTACTTTTACAAGGGTCTCCATGTATATATTTTCTTTGTTCATATTTTGCACCTGGTTTAATTGATTTAGAGTTAGGATTATGGTTTTGTTGACGCTTCGGTATTCTCTGATTTTATTCTATGAAGACAGATCATTAATGCTACATTCCAGAAACAGTTTAGATAGCAAGACTGGGTATATGTGAACGTTCATGCAATGCGATTTGCATTTATATACAGGATTTACGTATAATATCATGAAAATGTTATTTCAGGCAAAGACTTATGTATTGGCAGTTCCGCACAGACATTGTCATAAGCTGTAAAGGTACAAGTTGACCATGCTCCTCGTACTACTTAACTTGTGTTCCTCAAGGAAATGATTTGTTTTGTACTTCAAAACCTTCAAAAAGCATGGGATTATAATGTGTTGAAGTATACCAATGCATCGCTTAAGCTTTGCCAGCCGAATGCCTCGCGGACTTACAAAGAGTTAATGGCATATGGTGGGTTTATCTGGACAATGAAGACACTCTGATTGTTAGAGTAAAGAACATTCCCCTCTCCGCAGATGACCCCAGATAAAGCGCGCCCTTATGTTAGAAGACTGCGAATCCTGTATCCTGTTCAGGAGGACACTCTGATTGTCAGAGTAAAGAACCGTCCCCTCTCCACAGATGACCCCAGATTGAACAGAGTAAAGAACCGTCCCCTCTCCACAGATGACCCCAGATTGAGCAGAGTAAAAAACCGTCCCCTCTCCACAGATGACCCCAGATTGAGCAGAGTAAAAAACCGTTTCCTCTCCGCAGATGACCCCAGATTGAGCAGAGTAAAGAACAGTCCCCTCTCCACAGATGACACCAGATAAAGCGCGCCCTTATGTTAGAAGACTGCGAATCCTGTATCCTGTTCAGCTCCGCAGAAGCCCCCCCCCCCCCCTCCGTGCTGTGAAGTTGTCTCCTCATATCGTAAACGTCTAAGGGGAAACGAACGTTTGACAATTTGTGAGAGTCGAGATAGACTAGTAACCATCACGGAATTAGATTTAACTTTACATCTTTGAGGGAGATCGGTACATAACTCGCCGTTAAATGGCACGAAAGTCAACGTGAATGTTACTTGTAGAAACTGCTTGGCAAAAGATCATGTGGCTAAAACACAGGAATCCCAGGCAAACCAGTCGGAGACATCAACTGATCAATAGTGCAGACAGCACAAAAAAAACACACACAAAAAAAGAAAAGCAAAAAAGTTAAAAAGAACAAATGTTAATCAAGCAAGGGTAGAGACCAAGCGGTACTTGGAGCATTCTGAATAAGTTTTTGGAAACTACATCCAGAAAATCCTCATCTACAGGAACTGATATCCGTGACCCAATTTCCTCATTGGAAGAGCAGCAAAATAAAAGCAAAGAAGACAAAGTGACACAATGTAAACAATTTATTGTTTAAACAGATGTCTTTATGGTAGAATATCAAAAATATATAAATCTATGTAAATTGTACGTATAAAATACAGTGTACATTTATCTGTATGTGTAGTATTAACATTTCCTATATACATACCATTATACATAAGTAATAGTTAAGTGATATTTACTAAGAATATCAAAAGTATATTAAACAAAATATTATATCATTATTTTATATAAACTCTATATACATGCATTTATGCATGAGTACAAATATCAAAAAGTCAAAACTGTTTTTACAAACATTTGAATGTCTGTATACTGTACGCATATATGTATACGCATGTTGAGACTTGACTGTCATTATTGAGAAAGTCGTATCAAGGTAAGCTTTTGTATTAATTCCGTCAAGATACAAGATACAAGAATTTATATTTCAAGTCGCATATTTAAAACAATAAACATAAGCACTGTAGTGATATCATTGTGACAAGCTAAATGGTACAAACTAATAGATAACCTGACATGGATAACAAATATGCAAGTTAATCAAGATGAGTAACAGTAAGGAGATATCACAGAAATTAGAAACTTGTCCTTAAGTTAAATGCTAAAAAAGAAAAGAAAAGACAGCAGCACATATAAATAAGTAATCACAGACAGTATTATTGAATATAAATGTATGAAAAGGAGGTAATAAATGAATACTAGTATACACTGTAGTTAAACACAAGGATTACTAACTAATGATGTTAAAGCACTATGATAATGTAATGTGCATACATGCTAATAGAGCAAAGTGTAAAAATTAAAAAGGGATGATGATATCAGTTATAAGTAAGAATATTGGAGCTAGAAAAGTTTAATGTAAAAAGTGCTGCATGATATTATAGTTAATATATTCATAAAATATTATTTGAAATTAAAAGAAAAGATATAACAAGGATAATAGTAAATGGGAGAGAACTCTGATATCCTCATGTAAAATCAATTGAGACTTTTTAATCGTTTCAGATAGACAGGAAATAGGATGAATCCCTCTGTGATTGATCTGGACGAAATACAAAAATTCCGAGACGATATGTGGAGCCAAAACCATCCAACCTACGATGGCTGTATGCTTCCTAAATTCCGACCGCTATTTCCTGATCCTGAAAAACACATGAGGGCAATAAGGAATTTCGATTCTAAAGAATCGGATATACTTCTGTGTACATTCCCCAAATCTGGTAAGAACTGCGACAGCAATTGTCAGCATCGATGGACTAAACCGAATGTGACACAATACTAATAGGTACGGTAAGAAGAACTAAAACGACTGTTATACATTATTTATATGTAAGGTAACAAGGACTTAAAAGACTGAAACACATTACGTATAGGTACGGCAACAATGATTAAAACGACTGTTACACATTACTTATAGGTACGGTAACAAGGACTAAACCGACTGTTACACATTACTAATAGGTACGGTAACAAGGACTTAAAAGATTGTTACACACTATTAATAGGTACGATAACAAGGATTAAAACGACTGTTACACATTACTAATAGGTACGATAACAAGGACTAAACCGACTGTTACACATTTTTTATATGTAAGGTAACAAGGACTTAAAAAATTGAAACACATTACGTATAGGTACGGCAACAATGATTAAAACGACTGTTACACATTACTTCTAGGTACGGTAACAAAAACTAAAAAGATTGTTACACATTACTTCTAGGTACGGTAACAATGATTAAAACCACTGTTACACATTACTTCTAGGTACGGTAACAAAAACTAAAACGACTGTTACACATTACTTCTAGGTACGGTAACAAGGATTAAAACGACTGTTACACATTACTAATAGGTACGGTAACAAGGACTTAAAATATTGTTACACATTACTTATAAGTACGGTAACAAGGACTAAACCGACTGTTACACATTACTAATAGGTACGATAACAAGGACTAAACCGACTGTTACACATTACTAATAGGTACGGTAACAAGGACTTAAAAGATTGTTACACATTACTAATAGGTACGATAACAAGGATTAACACGACTGTTACACATTACTAATAGGTACGATAACAAGGACTAAACCGACTGTTACACATTACTTATAGGTACGGTAACAAGGACTAAACCGACTGTTACACATTACTAATAGGTACGGTAACAAGGATTAAAACGACTGTTACACATTACTAATAGGTACGATAACAAGGACTTAAAAGATTGTTACACATTACTAATAGGTACGGTAACAAGGACTAAACCGACTATTACACATTACTAATAGGTGCGATAACAAGGACTAAAACGACTATTACACATTACTAATAGGTACGGTAACAAGGATTAAAAGACTGTTACACATTACTAATTCGACGATAACAAGGTCTTAAAAGACTGAAAAACATTACTTACTGGTGCGATAACAAGGATTAAAACGACTGTTACACATTGCTAATAGGTATGATAACAAGGATTAAAACGACTGTTACACATTACTTATAAGTACGGTAACAAGGACTTAACCAACTGTTACACATTTCTAATAGGTGCGGTAACAAGGACTTCACCGACTGTTACACATTACTAATTCGACGATAACAAGGACGTAAAAGACTGAAAAACATTACTTATTGGTGCGATAACAAGGATTTAAACGACTGTTACACATTACTTATTAGTACGATAACAAGGACTTAAACTATTGTTACACATTACTAAAAGGTGCGATAACAAGGATTAAAACGACTGTTACACATTACTAATTCGAGGATAACAAGGATTAAAACGACTGTTACACATTACTTATAGGTACGGTAACAAGGACTTAAAAGACTGAAACACAATACTTATTGGTGCGATAACAAGGATTAAAACGACTGTTACACATTTCTAATATATGTAGGGACGGTAACAAGGACTAAATCGACTGTTACACATTTCTAATATATGTAGGTGCGGTAACAAGGACTAAACCGACTGTTACACATTACTTATAGGAACGATACCAAGGATTTAAAGACTGTTACACATTACTAATAGGTACGATAACAAGGACTTAAAATATTGTTACACATTACTTATAAGTACGGTAACAAGGACTAAACCGACTGTTACACATTACCAATAGGTACGATAACAAGGACTAAACCGACTGTTACACATTACTAATAGGTACGGTAACAAGGATTAAAACGACTGTTACACATTGCTAATAGGTATGATAACAAGGATTAAAACGACTGTTACACATTACTAATAGGTACGGTAACAAGGATTAAAAGACTGTTACACATTTCTAATAGGTGCGCTAACAAGGACTTCACCGACTGTTACAAATACTAATTCGACGATAACAGGGACTTAAAAGACTGAAAAACATTACTTATTGGTGCGATAACAAGGACTTAAAACGACTGTTACACATTACTAATAGGTACGATAACAAGGATTAAAACGACTGCTACACATTACTAATAGGTACGATAACAAGGACTAAACCGACTGTTACACATTATTTATATGTAAGGTAACAAGGACTTAAAAGATTGAAACACATTACGTATAGGTACGGCAACAATGATTAAAACGACTGTTACACATTACTTCTAGGTACGGTAACAAGGACTTAAAATATTGTTACACATTACTTATAGGTACGGTAACAAGGACTAAACCGACTGTTACACATTACTTATAGGTACGATAACAAGGACTAAACCGACTGCTACACATTACTAATAGGTACGGTAACAAGGACTTAAAAGATTGTTACACATTATTAATAGGTACGATAACAAGGATTAAAACGACTGCTACACATTACTAATAGGTACGATAACAAGGACTAAACCGACTGTTACACATTATTTATATGTAAGGTAACAAGGACTTAAAAGACTGAAACACATTACGTATAGGTACGGCAACAATGATTAAAACGACTGTTACACATTACTTCTAGGTACGGTAACAAGGATTAAAACGACTGTTACACATTACTAATAGGTACGGTAACAAGGACTTAAAATATTGTTACACATTACTTATAAGTACGGTAACAAGGACTAAACCGACTGTTACACATTACCAATAGGTACGATAACAAGGACTAAACCGACTGTTACACATTACTAATAGGTACGGTAACAAGGACTTAAAAGATTGTTACACATTACTAATAGGTACGATAACAAGGATTAAAACGACTGTTACACATTACTAATAGGTACGATAACAAGGACTAAACCGACTATTACACATTACTAATAGGTACGGTAACAAGGACTAAACCGACTGTTACACATTACTAATAGGTACGGTAACAAAAACTAAAACGACTGTTACACATTACTTCTAGGTACAGTAACAAGGATTAAAACGACTGTTACACATTACTAATAGGTACGGTAACAAGGACTTAAAATATTGTTACACATTACTTATAAGTACGGTAACAAGGACTAAACCGACTGTTACACATTACCAATAGGTACGATAACAAGGACTAAACCGACTGTTACACATTACTAATAGGTACGGTAACAAGGACTTAAAAGATTGTTACACATTACTAACAGGTACGGTAACAAGGATTAAAACGACTGTTACACATTACTAATAGGTACGATAACAAGGACTTAAAAGATTGTTACACATTACTAATAGGTACGGTAACAAGGACTAAACCGACTATTACACATTACTAATAGGTGCGATAACAAGGACTAAAACGACTATTACATATTACTAATAGGTACGGTAACAAGGATTAAAAGACTGTTACACATTACTAATTCGACGATAACAAGGACTTAAAAAACTGAAAAACATTACTTACTGGTGCGATAACAAGGATTAAAACGACTGTTACACATTGCTAATAGGTATGATAACAAGGATTAAAACGACTGTTACACATTACTAATTCGACGATAACAAGGATTAAAACGACTGTTACACATTACTTATAAGTACGGTAACAAGGACTTAACCAACTGTTACACATTTCTAATAGGTGCGGTAACAAGGACTTCACCGACTGTTACACATTACTAATTCGACGATAACAAGGACGTAAAAGACTGAAAAACATTACTTATTGGTGCGATAACAAGGATTTAAACGACTGTTACACATTACTTATTAGTACGATAACAAGGACTTAAACTATTGTTACACATTACTAAAAGGTGCGATAACAAGGATTAAAACGACTGTTACACATTACTAATTCGAGGATAACAAGGATTAAAACGACTGTTACACATTACTTATAGGTACGGTAACAAGGACTTAAAAGACTGAAACACAATACTTATTGGTGCGATAACAAGGATTAAAACGACTGTTACATATTACTTATAAGTACGATGACAAGGATTAAAACGACTGTTACATATTTCTAATATATGTAGGGACGGTAACAAGGACTAAATCGACTGTTACACATTTCTAATATATGTAGGTGCGGTAACAAGGACTAAACCGACTGTTACACATTACTTATAGGTACGATACCAAGGATTAAAAGACTGTTACACATTACTAATAGGTACGATAACAAGGACTTAAAAGACTGAAAAACATTACTTATTGGTGCGATAACAAGGACTAAAACGACTGTTACACATTACTTATAAGTACGATAACAAGGATTAAAACGATTGTTACATATTACTAATAGGTACGGTAACAAGGACTTAAAAGATTGTTACACATTACTTATTCGAGGATAACAAGGATTAAAACGACTGTTACACATTACTTATAAGTACGGTAACAAGGACTTAACCAACTGTTACACATTTCTAATAGGTGCGCTAACAAGGACTTCACCGACTGTTACACATTACTAATTCGACGATAACAGGGACTTAAAAGACTGAAAAACATTACTTATTGGTGCGATAACAAGGACTTAAAACGACTGTTACACATTACTAATAGGTACGATAACAAGGATTAAAACGACAGTTACACATTACTAATTCGACGATAACAAGGACTAAAAAGACTGAAACACATTACTTATTGGTGCGATAGCAAGGACTTAAAACGACTGTTACACATTACTAATAGGTACGATAACAAGGATTAAAAGACTGTTACACATTACTAATTCGACGATAACAAGGACTAAAAAGACTGAAACACATTACTTATTGGTGCGATAGCAAGGACTTAAAACGACTGTTACACATTACTAATAGGTACGATAACAAGGACTAAAACGACTGTTACACATTACTAATTCGACGATAACAAGGACTAAAAAGACTGAAACACATTACTTATTGGTGCGATAGCAAGGACTTAAAACGACTGTTACACATTACTAATAGGTACGATAACAAGGATTAAAACGACTGTCACACATTACTAATAGGTACTGTAACAAGGATTAAAACGACTGTTACACATTACTAATAGGTACTGTAACAAGGTCTCGTACGACTGTTACACATTACTAATAGGTACGGTAACAAGGACTAAAACGACTGTTACACATTACTAATAGGTACTGTAACAAGGTCTCATACGACTATATTTACATTTGCTCTGCAATTTTCCATTGACACAATGCTAAGAGGCAGTTGCTGCCATACGCCTATAACACCCAGTGCCTCAGGCTATAACAGCAGTTGGTATTGTGACGTCATCAATCTCTATTGTGACGTCATAAATTTCATTGTTGTCTTCACTTGATCTGCTGATCAAAATTGGTCCAAAGAAACTAAATAAAGCACCATAATTCTATCAAAATGTAAATATAAGTAATGAACAATTTAACAAATATTGTTACAGTCCTATAACACACATTGCTATTGCTAACAAACTTACATAAAGCCCTACCGGGCTTTATTTAGTTTGTCATCAATAGCAATGTGTGTTATAGGACTGTAACAACATTTGCTAAAACATTCATTGCTTAAATAATACACCATTATAACTACTGGAACAAAGAAGGGTATAAACTGCGATTTTATCAAATAGATTATATATAAAGCTTGAAATAACAACATTAAATCAGACAAGGAAGTATTTACATCAAATTACAGCAAAGAACCGTTTTTTATATTGAGTCACATTCCTTTTCTTTCAATGCTGAAAATGAATCCAGTTGCAATGAAAATGGGATGGAGGTATTCCGGTTTATCTATTCATTCCTTTCAATTTCTCTTGTAAATGTAGAAAAGAAGAAGAAAAACAAACTGTATATAATGTCTGGAAATCTAGAAGGGCAATAGCGTCAAGTATTAGTCAAATTCTTATTAATTTCTATTGAAACATAATGAATCGGTTTTAAAACCATTTGAACGTTTTATTTACGTTTATATATCTTTATTTAAAAGTAGTAAAAAATATTTATAAGCAATTAATTTCAAATGACGTGTCTGTATCCTAGATTGGTAAATACTATGATATATATCATTAAAAATTTGGATATATCCATAACAATTAAAAACATAGAAAAATGAAATGATAGAACTTGGTATTTCTGTATTTTCAGTAGTTAGATTCTTTTCCCTCTATATTTATATCAAAGATAGATAAATAAAAGGAACAGTTTTACTTTCTTATAGGAACACACTGGGTACACGAGATTGTGTCGATGATTTTACAAGGAGAGGCAGAGTACACCACTGGCCATAAAAGAAACGTCATGCTGGAGTGCGATGCTATTGAACAAATGAATGAGCAACCCTCTCCACGTTTCTTCAATACTCACGTTTTATTTCGTCATCTCCCGAAGAAACACTTAGATAACCAATATAAGATCATCCATGTGATAAGAAACCCTAAAGACGTAATGGTTTCCCTATACCATCACGCTAAGAATGTTCCAATGGTGGCTTGTACAGAGGAGGACTTCCCGGGAACTTGGAACAACTTCATCGAGGATATGTGTGCCAACAAGCACAGTATGCAAAAATGTTTTCATCTTGAAATATAACGACGTGATTTTTTTTCCTGATTCTTGCAACAATATCAAGGCAAACTTTATTCAAACAATAATATATATTTAAGTATAATGGTATCAACAATATTTATTTAAGTCAAATTAAATCAACATTATAATAAATTTCAAGTCTAATGATAGCAACAATGTATATTTAAAAGTAAAGTTGTATCAACAATAGGAATTTAAGTCTTATGATATCAATGAGAATATTTAAATATAATGAAAGCAACTATTTATAGTAAAGTTTTATGATATCAATGAGTATATTAAAATCTAATGATAGCAACCATGTATAGTTCAGTCAAAGTTTATTGAAAATATAAATGTAAGATTGATTTTAACGTCATTTTGTATTTAAGTCTAGCGAAAGCAAATTCTTGTTATATATGATTTTTGTTTGTTCTTGGTAGTCGCAACGTTATAAAATGCCCTCAAATGGATTGGAGATATACAATTTACAAGATTCAAAGGATTGCATGTAAAGCATTATGATTTTAACACGTCAAATATTCTATGTATGTATGAGAATATTATGTTGGTCCAAGTAGATAAAGATATAAGAAAATACCAAATCGTCGAAAAATAAATAACAAAAAAAAAAACAAAAAAAATCAAAAACAAAGCGTATAGTATAAACAAAGGGTAATTTTTAAGAACAAATTCTAGAATAACGAAGCAATAGCAACATGCAATAATCTGGGAAAAATCGAAATGGTAACGTTTGTTGTATAACTTAGTAGTGAGCTGCGTCTGTTAGACAAATTGTGAGACGAAAAGTCTGTTGTGTTCTTGCTTTCAAGTGCAGAAGGATTCGACGAATTAAAGGCCCAATATACGTAACTTTCGACAAAACTTGAAGCGAATATCAAGCCTAAAAAATTATCATATTTATAGATTTAGTTAGGATTAACTGATATCAGCAATATTCAAGATGAATTCTTTCGCGGTTACTGGTACGGCAGCAGTTGAAACACGCTATTTGTAAACACGCGTCCATTTCGAACTGTCTTCTACCTTCGGTTTGTTATTGAAGTGGGCCCCACCTGAATTATTTTTTAAATTCTTTGGATTTTTTTTGTCAAGTGTTACTTGTTAGTTACCGCTCAGGTTAACTTCGTTTTAGGCTTATTTTTGCATGGTTATCAACTGGATTTTTTTTTCATAATTTTTCAGAATCCCGAAAAATTTCCTGAAGTTACGTATATTGGGCCTTTAAGCCTTGTATGAAAAAAACCCAACAAAAGTAGGATACAGTTTGTTGCCATAGGAATGTGAACATTCTGCTAAAATACTTTTCCACAGACCCCTCAAAGTAATTGTCGACCAGGGATCGTCAGTACTTAACCTCCTCAGTATTTTTTATCTTAGCTTTTGTACAAAAATGTATTTTGAGTTTGGTATGATTTATGGTAGTGCAGAGGGTTGTTGGGTAAAATAGTTCAAATCTCACAATTTAACAGCAGCCAAGGTTCAATTGAATCTGAAGTAAGATATTTGGATAAAGGCTTGTTTGAGCAAAACAGACCTAGTAATAAAACGTTGATTATAAGGATCTTCGTGGAATTTTGGTATCTAGGGTAAACGTCTTTATCATTAACCGAGGAGATCGCGATAAATAAAGATGCATGGTTAGACAGAATTTCATCTTTTAAAAATTAGTCGACTTGTATGTAATGTTACCTTGGTTAAGAAGCAGGCCTCGTTCCTTTTGCAAATATTTTTAAGCGATTTGTGAACTACATGTATAAATTCATCTACTTGTCTTGTTACAGATTTCTATGGAGGTTATATCAGCTATGAACGAGAGTTTTCTTATTTAACGACGTATATTTTGCTTTAAGAAACACTGTTATTTTTTCAGAATCAAGTTGCAGAAATTAAGCGCTTGGCAGCATTTTTGAATAAAGCAATCACCCCGCAACTGATGGAAGAAATTGCTGACAAATGCTCGTTTAAAAGCCTTGCTGATGCAACAACATCAGGCAGGAAAGGTGTGGATATGATCAGAAAAGTTTCAAAGGACGGAAACAACTTCATTTTCAGAAAAGGTAGCTTCTCTTCTAGCGTTACTTATGCAAGTAATCCAACATATGAGATACTTTGTCAAAATCAGGAACACAGCTAGTTTCATTTGATGAATAGTTTCTTTTAGCTATAAATGTGCGTTTTGTCTCAGTAACCGTTTCAATGTGTGTTGATACGCGTTTTCCTCTCTTGTTTACAGGTATAGTGGGAGACTGGAAAAACTGGTTTACTGTCGCTCAAAATGAAATGTTTGACTCTTTGCTGGAGACGGGTCTGAAGGATACCAATTTGAAGTTTACATATGAACTGTAACAACATCATATGTTATTAAAAAACTACTTAAAATCCTTTCATTTCATTATGCGGTGTATTTTTACGCATATACTGTTGCATTTCCAAGCTATATTAAACTGTATCATATGCTACTCACACAGCAGCACAGTATTTGGGGAACGGCCACAATAATCATCCTAGATTAGTACCATTGGGAATTGTCTTTTGTCGTTTGTCGCTAAGTCGAAAGCAAACAGTTTCCTAAAGCCTCACATTTTTCTAACGAAAAGTTATGTTATCCAGTTTTAATTCTAATCAGAAGAATTTTAATCCTCTGTAAATAGATAAAGACAAGGCTTTCAAAACCTTGGGCGCCCATGTAATTTTCTAAGGGTGTTATTGTGGAAGCATACCAATATAAGACGTAGTTTTGGATACAATTCAATCGACTCTTGTCGATTTGTCATGGTAAACAACTCGTTGTTAATTCTTTTGTAAGTAATACGTTAATTGTTAATAATATGATTCTCCAATCAAAAGTAAAATTTCAGGAGTTCCCCTTTCCGACCACTTAGTTTTATCTCGTGTATAAAATATAAAATATGTGTGCTTCACGTGTTAAATGTTATTCCATTTTGCTGTTCCATATGATCCCGTTCACGTTCAGTATCCTTAAACGTTGCATTATTGTCACACAATAACTATAACACAGCACGCAAATGTATATTGCCAGCCACTCATTAAAATGTCAATGATTTTGCACTAAATAGCATCGTCTGCTAAGAAAAGCCAATTACAGTACAAGATAAACATAAAATATCTTTTAAATAATGTCAAAATTACAGCGATTTACAAACAAAATTGACAAAATACAATTTTTAGATAAAAAAAAAAGTTCTCTGGCTTTAGAGGTCAATCAAAGCCCCGATTAGAATAACATCTAATACTTCCTGAATGTGTGATAAGAAGATCCATTTTGTTTCGTATGAAATGTATATGCAATGCAACGGATAATATAGTTAAAGATAGTGCAATCGCTGGGGCTCAAACACGCGACAATTGGTTTCCGGACGGCCCGGTACTATACCTCTAAGGTAAAGGGAAATTCCTACATGTATTAGCTTGAAGCTTAAAAGCAACATTATCATATGCACGTTTTTAATCTGCTTACCCCCCACCCCTCTTGAAAATGTGCAGGCCATGTAAGTCAACAAATGGAGGGCCATGAACACCATTTATACAGTTTAGGATAGAGAATAGTTTTTTTTCTGGGAATCAAATCTTCCATCACCAGGTACATAGTCGAAGGCTTTCTCTAGCTTGAAGCTAAATGACATATTTAAAATTAAAATCTATCTCTGATACATATATCTTGTTTTTAAAGGGATAACCATGCTTTTTTTCTATTTATAACATTTGTTAGCGCAACTGAAAGAAACCAACATCTCGGCTACATCAAAAACCCATTTGACACTTCTGCTTCTACATTAGGTTAGACATTTTGGATTCCTACCTTTTGGCCCCTAGCATCACTGAAGAGTCCTAGGAGGACGAAACAGCTGTATGGTGCAGTTTAATTCATTTTTTCGGCATACTGTATCTATTATTAAATGTAAAAGGTGCAGCATATGTGTGTGATACGCCATCTTTAATAACGTGCTTTATTACACAACTCTTCCACGCTTAGGTAGCGCATGACAACGGAAGTACAAATTGTGGTGCTTGCTGCTATAAAATGGTAAGATTTTCAAGCAGAAAGTCTTTGTTTTATTTCAACATATATAGGTTAAATATGGATTTAGCAAACACACTCATTCTGTGGTTTTTCTCTGAACATTTGGAATGTTCGTAGTGAAAAGGCAATAACTGTTTTGATAGGATAATAACATTTTAATATGCGAAGAAAGAATAGTTTTTTTTACCTTAACGGCATCGAATACAACATTTTGTCAAAATGAAAACTCATAATATTTCACTAACTAGCAAAATGTACTAATCACGGATACTGCATGATCAACTGACATATACATGTATGTGTAGACAGTGTGCAGCCTCAATTTCAAGGAAGGCTTTCACACAATGGGGAGGGGCGGTACCGACCTGCTTACAGATCAAACCATGGGACGTATCTCGCCACTTGGGGCATTAAAAAAAGGTTTTAATACAAAAAAGTGTTTGTGTTTTTAAAAGCGAACTTACATTAATTCAAGTAAAAATTGTTTTTTGTATGTTAAATAAACAAGAAAAAATAATAATAAAAACAACAGTCAACAGCAAGCGGAAACTTCAGGAAACAGCAGCGGCGCAAAAGCAATTGTTAACAAAATAAAAAAAACTTAAATTTCATGAAAAAAAACCAACATGTATGTTAAAGGATCTTCTCTTGTGAAAAGTCGAAATGTTCTGTTGACTAACTTTTTTTTCTAATGTACTTTTTTGAAAAGGGGTGTTCAATGCATAGCAGAAAATGCAAAAAAGAAATATATGGTAGTGAACTCGTTTTGTGCTTTGCTCGTTCAAAGATACCAAAATGAGCAAAACACGTGATTTATGTGAAAAAATGTTGTTTTGGCCAATTGCAGGACAATTTCATTCAATATCTTACATATTTGTGATCAGATATGTGTGAATGTTTGCAGAATTGACACAATTAGTATTTTCTTATAAATTATGGAAGTAAAACGTCTTTAAATTATTCTTTTAGCTCAAAAAAATAATCTAAGTTCCCTACCCCTTCGTTTTCATTTTTCAACATATTTTGCAGATTTAATGCTTTATAAAAAAAATTAGCGGCAAACTTTCTTTAGATATTTTGCAAATCAAAAGGTAATTTGTTTTTCATTCTAAAGCAGTCATAAAAACTAGGGGGTAGCTTGCTTGTTTTTTGTCCCATTATCAAATGTGTTATTTTTCACTATTCTTGAGTCAAAAATCAAAATAGCTTTAGTTACATTAAAAATCTGAAAAAAATATATCAATACTGTAAATAAAATATCTATGTTACATAATATTTATTTTAAAATGAACTTGGTATGATGAAAAATGGCGACACACCGACGATTTCATCTAAAATGATAAATCACGCTAAAAAAACATAAAATATTGGCCATTCGTGAAGTACAAGAAATAAACAGAAATACTTATTTTCAAAATGGCCGCCATTATTAGCCATTTTTTAAATTCTTAAAAAAGTTCTACAAACAACAGATATTTAATTTTTTGCTTCATTTTTCAGATTCATATATGCTATCAAAATTGATAATACATTGTTAGATATTACAAACAATATATATCTAAAATTTACATCAGTCCGAGAGAATGCAGTCACCTCAAAACGTCATGATGACGTCAACAACCAACGACCCAACAACCTTTATGACGTCACAATACCCCCACAAATAGCGGTTGATATTATTTATTGGGGAAAGTTAAGGTCACCACGACAGGACGAGGACTATTTTTTTTATTTCTGAAGGCCATAATAAATTCAAAACTTTCAATTAGTACAATTACAAAGATGGGCATATTTTGTTTATATTTCCATGAGCAAAGAATACTCTGAATGCAATGAATGCTTCGACTGGGGTAAATTGTGGTCATGACATGTCAACATTTCGGCTGGAATTGTATCAATGACCCATCTTTCACATGCCTGGAGGATAAGTCTGAGTGAAATATAGGGAAGGTGCTATACCTGTACATCTTTGATAAGCCAATTAAAATGTCTCCATCGTTATTTCACAAAATGTTACAATATACAGTTAAAGAATAGTGTTTTGATCAGTGTTGAGCACCCCTTTCTCAAAAATGGTGTTTACATGTCGCAGTTGATTCGATATTCTAGGGCTTACTCTAAATACCGTGATCGATGTCGACTGCTGACAAACAAACTAACAACACAAGGATTTGAGAGATGCAGGTTCATTAAAACTATGGTGTGTTTACTTGATGTGATTGACAATGATACTTGGTTCTCGTTTTAAGAACTTGATGTTTACATGGATGTGACATGTTAGAAGAAGCAGAAGACGCTTACTCTTCGGAACACCTGGTCTTATTATCTTGTGCTTTTGCGAGAATCTCCATGTAAATATTTCTTTTGTTCCTTTTTTGCATCTAGTTTAATCGATTTGAGTTCGGATTATGGTTTTGTTGACGCTTTGGTATTCTCTGTTTTTTTTTCTTGGCGATATACAATGTTCATACCAGAACCAGAATTTATTCTCCAATTTTATTAAATTAAGAGCAAGTAAGAAAAAAGGGAGCAAAGAAGGCAGGGAACCCAACCATCAAAAATCAAATTAACATTTTATAATAGTGGGCGTCGATATCCCAAGTGATTTCTTTGTTTATGTATGTTAGAAACATCAGTATTTATTGATAATATTATTTCAACTAGCACACAGACTTAAATGAGGCTTTGAGAGAGCAAAGTATAGGCGGCTTTGTCAGTTTGAGCATTGTTTTATTGATATTGCTGGTACAGAAGACGATACAACGAATACAACGTACATGTAATATATTGGTCTGTACGTTTAAATTTCAAATACTTTAATCTTGCTATGAACAAAACACAAGTTATCGAAAGAAATAACCAGTACTTCCTCTTATATATGTGGTTATGTTTGATATGGTTTACTGCAGGCAAGAGGAGCAAATGGAACGGAAAACGCTTATTAAGAATGGGAATTGGCTGACTGATTAAAAATAGTACTTTGTTAAAAAACGTTGATATGACTGGAGTTTGGTCACATGTGGATTGTTTAAATGGTATCAAACCTTTTAATAAAGCAAAACATGAATCGTATTTAAATCATGATTTAAAGATGAAAGAATAAAAATCGACTCGTTGACGGTGATGGTGATATCATTGAGTGAATCAACTATAAACTCCATGAATGAAAATTAAATTCTAATTCATATTTCATGAGATAGATCAACGTTGGTTTCAAGGTACAAATGATTACGTGCCATCGCATATAAATAACTTATTAGATTCGGGTCAAATAAACATTTGTCACCTTCCGCATAACACTTAATGTACTCCTTTAAAAGCTCCCACTGTCCCTAATATTAAAACGATCTCCAAGGCGATAAGGTGGATCGAATATGTGTGCCTCTATTAGCCCGTGTCAAAGTATTGCTGCATTATTTTACCTTACAAAACAAGACACGAACATCTTCAGCATTTATCTATATTAATTAGCTTCTTAAATTTGATCAATTATAAAATGTACCCAATGGGGACATTGCGTACTTCACAGTAAATTGATATCCTTACCTTCACAGGGCGAGTTCAGAAGAGCGAGATGGCAAGAAATATAGCGAAATATTCACAGGGGGATAATATATGCACTTTGCCATAAGTTAGGGACAATCAAATCTCACATTTGGCTAAATTTTGTTCTCTGTACTCAAGAAACATATTCAAAAACAATGCGAAAGGAATGACAGGACTTTTGTTATTCATCTTATCAACCTACACATTGTCGATAGGAAAAGACTGGAAGGGAGTTTTTTTTTTTAAATTACTTGCTAAAAGGCATAATAAAAATCTAGAACAAATTGTTTAACTATCTCTATTAAACATGTTCGTCATGTAGCGTGATAAGTAAAATGTACTTATTGGGTTTCAAAATATCAATATCAGGTATAACTACTTCACGTACGGTATAATCCGTTGGCCCGTTCTCCAATACCGTCAACACAATTCCGGATCTTGCTCTTAGGAAAGCCCGCAATCGTTGTGTTTGGTCAGAAAATAAATTAGAGATAACCGAAGTGTCAACAACATCATAATCCAAACTCGAAATCGATTAAACCAGGGGCAAAATATAAACAAAGGAAAATTTACATGGAAACCCTTGTAAAAGTACAAGTGAATAAGACCAGGTGTTCCGGAAGAGTAAGCGTATTCTGCTTCATAGAGGTTTTGGGTGCTGTTCCCTGGTCGAGGCTACTTGTCGCTCAGCATTATGGGAGTGGAACGATTTGTTCATCTCCTCTTAGTATAATGTGACTGATTTGAATATACTACTGAGTGTTCTCGGTAGCATACTCCAAACCAAACTAAACCAAACCGAATGTTAGCTGATTATATATGAATACATATTTAAATCTCATTATGCCTATATACATTAAGTAATAATGTGTAAACAAATCAATAATGTAAATACCATTTCTATCACAATACCCTGTGGTATTCCACTCTCAGACCATTGTATAAACCTGCTGACTGTTGGATAAATATATGTTATATACAACTAGTGGAATATGACCTTCCGGACTTTTGATTGGTTGAGAAGTTGAACTTTGACCGGAAATGGGGATTGTTGACGACGTCATCGATTGTTGACGTCGTCACAACTTGGCGGGAATGTATTCGAGATGATGTGATTTCCCGCATATCCGCGATTCACCCCAGAAAAAAAACACTGCAACTGCCAACTAAATATCGTTGTGGTAGAAACAGGTCACACGACTCGTGGTTATTAGATATGGAATTTATTTCACTTTCGTTTATTATTTTCTAAAGCTCGTGTCTTTTGTAACTTTTAAAAAATAATTAACTCGAGTGAAATAAATTCCATATCCAACAGCCACTCGTTGTGTATATATCACATCATAATATTTTACCTGGATATTATGTAACTCATCTATATTCATAATTGTTAGAAGTTTCAACAGAGCGCAATTTTCAACACACATAATGTACCTTCATGTACCTAATAATCATGCATGATTTTGTTAACGCTTTGGTACTCTCTGATTAAGATACTTAGATCCAAAACCTCCCCTTAGCGTATCAGTAATCTTCGTGGTTGATTGCACATACTCAACAGACAGTGAACTGTCGAATATCAACACACACACACCCACACACACACACACACACAAAACGATTGGAATCGAAATTGTCTAAACTAATGTAATGTAGAAACGGAAGGGTTAGGTGCATACACCCCTTTAATCTTTGTATTTAGAATTATAATTAAATTATAACTGTAGAATTTCAATTCGTGTACCTCGAAAATATGTATAGTATGTACCATGCCACTACTTAAAGATAAATAGGGCTGTTGAGGCTCCAGCAAATTTCGATGACTAAAACTTCCACCAGCTGAGTCTACCACCCCCTACCACGTTTTATTCCAATATATCGATTAACCAAACTTGGTAATGAACCCACACGTATAACTCTAACCGCCACATGCATTGAAGTGATTTACTAATTATTCCATATGGCATTTAACATGTAAATGCAACTGGACCCTTTTGTGGTGATTACTGCTATTTTCTACTGAATTCTCATACACGTCCCTCTCAAGAAAAGAGCAAATCACAGTCTTAAATAATTATAAGGTACTGATTTTATCAATGTTTACTTACCTTTGTCTCCAGTTGAGAAAACTCAACTTGCTTCATCTAAAATTGAAAATTTAAATCAACTAACTAATACAAAAAAATCGAATGTAGTAATTACCTTGTCCCAAGTAAGAAAGTTCGGATTAGACCAGATGATGAAATATAGATGAGTAATGAAATTCGTCAAAAATGAGGCAAAGCTAAGCAAACAAATACAAACCAGGCAAGGGCAAATTTAAACAACAAAGAAAAAGTGTTATTAACTTTATTAGGGATGCCGAAACTAAAAATAGAGATAGTAACCAAAAACCTTTAATTTATAGTCCATATCTCCCGATAAATGGTGGAGAATAGCCTAAGTTATATTTATTGATGCAAATAAACAAAAAGATAACTCTCCAATAATTTTCAACAATACTGTTCAAATCGACAAAGCCGAACTTTCCGACACATATTTCTCAAAGCCGAATTCTTCAATACATATTTCTCCACAGCATATGATATTGACAAAAGCGATTCAGATCTGCCTGAAGTGCCTTGATCTTTCCTATTTTGATATTTTGCCCCTAGTTTAATCGATTTTGCGTTCGGATTATAGTTTTGTTGACCTTTGATATTCTGTATTTCTTCCTTAGCCTCTCATATTATCGTTTCTGATAACCAATTGCTATTCAATTTAAATCACTCCAATAATTAATATCGATACCTGACATTAAGTGTGCACAGGTGTTTAGATATGGGGGCAATAGAAAACGTAATATCATACTTTGGTAAATTAGAAGCAATGCTAGCCAGCTGAATGCAGATCGTAGTATAGCTCATTTAATAAAACATTCTGAATGCTAATGTGGTTGTATTTTTAAAGACAATTCTAAATCCTAGATTGTAAACGTCTTAATCCTTATAGGGTTGAACGTTTAAGAAGCCTGAATATAACTGATCTAAATCTAGTAAATAATGTAAATATATCATCATATCAGTGACTCTGTGAATATGCAAATGTCGGGATGAACTCCGAAACACAACTCCAACACAAACCTATTCTAGGTTTGACGACATCTATTTAGTAATGTTTGAATGCTAATATATATATTTTTTCTTCTTAAACTAATTGGTATACATTCATATTTTTTTGAGATGTCGATAATTTTCTTTGGTCTTGTAATTAACTCATTAACATTAAGTGTATTTGTTACATCATATTTCATACATGTATGTTTGTTGAGATTGAAATTTTTTTCCCCTGTTTCCTTATTGATATCACTGGCCTCCTTCATACTTCAAACACATCTAGTAACCATGGTGATGTATAATCAGGTATATCTACGTCACTGGTCCACATTAGATTGATTTCGTTCTGTACACACGTACAGGGTATCATTATTATATTACCATGGATCAATATTAAATTATTATTGAATTAAACATCAACCAGTTGCTCTGCAAGTATGTGAGCGAATGACAAATGCAATGGTGTGTTTGTGGCTTGTCTAACCGAAATATGTGTGAAAATGCTTATATTTTTTTTCAATAAATAAAACATAAACTTAATTTATTTGAAAAAAATAATGAAACAAGTAATCCAACTTATATAAATCATT
This sequence comes from Mimachlamys varia, assembly GCA_947623455.1. Lineage (NCBI taxonomy): Eukaryota > Metazoa > Mollusca > Bivalvia > Pectinida > Pectinidae > Mimachlamys > Mimachlamys varia. Next base: position 16,433,410 of record OX392541.1, read on the forward strand.
CTAAGTGGCCCGGATGTGAGCGCGCAGGTGATCTTATTGTGGGAGGAAACCGGAGTACCGGGGGAAAACCCACGGGATCGGGCAGGTGACCCCTTACCTTTCCGCGTCTGGTAGAGGAATCGTACCCCGGCCGCCTTGGTGAAAGACAAGTGCGCTATCTACTGCACAACCTAACCACCCCACCAACAATTGATTTTCACTAAATCACATGGTATTGTACAAAATCACAATTGGTTTGTCGAAAGCCAAATTAAAGACCGTGGTTGATAAGTGGGTAACACCGGAGTTCTATAATATAGGGACTCCATGTGTGGTCTGCTTTTAAATAAAAATATGATAATACATACATGCATATGTATAAAGCACCAATCTGATTTAAAATGTATGTGTTTCGTTTTACAGACTTTATATGTATGCGTAATTTCATATATCCGCCTATCACAAGAGGGCTTATATTATATCAGGCATTTGCGTGGTGCATTATTCATTTTGTATAGTGATCTGTTAAAGCTTTTAAAAATATATATTAGTTGACATATTGGATTACAAGCCCAAAGATGTCTGCAACAAGCGCATATTTGGAAAATCTGATAGAGGAATGTGGTGGATTTTCACGATTCCAGTGGATCATGGTTTCGTTGATGATGTATAGTGTAGTCGCCATCGTTTGGAGTTTAATGATGATGACTTTTGCTGGAGCAATTCCAGATTGGCAGTGCCGATTTACAAACTATTCAAACTACAATACGATTCCGACAATATATATGAACGATTCATTTGATATAGACGGGCTGTGTTATCCGCCACAAAATGTGACCGCTCGGAATTGTCAGGAGTATAAGTTCTCTGATAGTATGAACACTATTGTGAGTGAGGTAAGAAGCGAAGTCACCATTTATCTATTTTAATTAGCTTCATAAGTTTGATAATTTACACGTATTTTGGACAGTGCGCACTTTGATACCCTTAACTCAACAGGGCGTGACCAGAAGAATGAATCAACGGGGAATAACAATGTATATACTTTGCCATAAGTTAGGGACCATATTATCTACGAGTGGGCTAGAATTTGTGTTCGCCGTTCTTAAATACAGCTGTATAAAGAAACCTTTTTCAAACACTTTGATGCCCTTATTTTATCAGGGCGAGAGCAGAAGGAGGACTTGGCTTAAAAATAAGACCAAGTGTCACGAATATCACGATATTTAGAGCAAGCCCTATAATAACGAATAAACTGCAACATGTAAACACCATAAATTGAAGAAGCAGGGATGTTACTGTCAGGAAATGGAAAATTCACCATTGGAAAATTGGAATCATCACGTTTATCGTATAGCTTAGTAGTAAGCTCTCCATGTTGGTTATAGTTTAAGAAGAGATCAAGGTGAGCAGCTGATGTAGGATAGTGTGTTGTGTTCTTTATTTCAAGTTCAGAAGGGTATATACGATCGACGTTGTCAGCAAACTTCTTGTTGTTCATAGACACATCGTCGATAAATCTGAATGTGAAATTAAAAGATTTGTCACGGTTTTTGTTACCTGTTCTGATTAGCCCTTCCACAAATTCAGCCTTGTATGAAAACGGACAACAGGTCAGCTAATTAAAAGTGGGGTACAGTTTGTTCCAATGGGAATGCCAACAGTCTGCTGGAAAACTTTTAATTCAAACTCAACACAAATTGTCGACCAGGAATTCAATCATCCTTACTATATCTTCTTCAGTAAATTTCATCTTAGTTTTTGTCGTGTGTTTCACAAAGTATGCTCACTACCATAATTACAACTTTCTTCTAATTGTAGTGGACGTTGGTATGCGACAAAGACTGGGTATCCTCTACCATCATGACAATTCAGATGGCCGGGTTACTCATCAGCTGTGTTGCCTCTGGTCACCTTGCCGACCTGATTGGCCGGAAACCAACCTACTTCCTATCGTTAGCATTATTGACAGTACTAAACATTGTAGCTGGATTTTCATCATCATGGAAAATGTTTGCAGCTTGTCGGTTTCTGTTGGGCTTTAGCGTTGGTGCGAGTACCGTTTTTTATACTTACCTGATAGAATTCATTCCTGCAAGAAGACGGTCAGCCATTACAGCGTTTCCAGTATGGGCACTCTGGACCTGTGTCCTGGCGTTCATGGCAATGTGGCTACATGACTGGAGTTATCTCCACTTCTCTACAGCTGTACTTTCTCTACCGAGTATGTTCATGTGGAGGTAAGTATTGATCAAATGAACATTGTATCAGTGTACTATTTGCCTAATATATATTTTAAACAGATAATGAACAGGCTTTGCACTTTGTTATGTTTGTCTTTTTTCTGTTATCTCCTTTTTGCTATGATATATTCCTTTTATAAGAGCGAAGCTCTTGAATGGTAACACATGCGTGCGTTAACAGAGTTCTGTCCCCTTGCTACATTTTGCTTTTGAATTTGTTTCGTCCGGAAGTAGCCTGCCAGTGGGGAAACCGGAACAACGTAACACTAAAACGTTACGTCACACAATTACGTCATGCCAAACTCGGTCTTAATCGCTTATTTCTTGAAGGTCGGAAATAACCGGAATATCTTTTAGCTGATGTCTGTTGCATTTATCTTCATCGTTGGTTTAGAAGCTGTTCCTTTTTTTCCCTTTAACCTAGTTCTTATATCGCCACAGCTTGTATTCTAATAGTATAGTGCTACCCAAAACGTTTTTATATTCAAACAATAGATAATTCAATAGCGTCAACAAAACCATGATCCGAATTAAAAACACAATTATGCTAGGAGCATCCTTGTACAAAGTAAAGAAGGGAAAGCAGATTTAAGTATCTTGCTCAAAGAAATAACATATTTCAGGGACGTGACTCAAAACACCCACTGTTCGGCAACTAGACCGGTGTACTTCATATGTAACTGTATGACTTTTAATTTGAAGCATATATAGATGAAATTCAATGATTTGCCGTTTAATATATTTAAAAAATGTCACGAATGCGTAGCAAGAGTAAAAATATAAGCAAATCTGCTATACAAGTGAAATATATAAATATTTTAACTTTAATTCATGAATTTAGAGAAAGAATGAAAGAAATACTGAATAATTTCAAATAGTATGCTACGCAAATGTGTGTATTATGTACCAGGCAACTATTCAGATGATATAAACTGTTGCTAAGGAGGTAGCAGTAAATCTATGCAAACTATTCAACTGACAACTATCAAGATCAAAGGTCAAAGGTCACTACGATATTACATTACGGAAATGATTATGTATCTCTAAAAACTGACGGACATTTTATAAAATATGCATGCTGTAAGCATTGCAGTTGTACATATATGTTTTCACTTGTTCGTTAAGCCAAAATAACAGCCGGAACGGGATGGAATATAAGTCAAAGTTCTGGTGGTACAAAATGTTTATATATGTTTTACTCATCATTCATATTGCATTATCATTGCGTTATTTAATATTCCGTTTTTAAGGCAACACTCGAATCTTACCATCACACAATAACTGTTGGCGAAACTTATATATTGTTCTCCACTCTTGTCTCTACATTTTCACTTCAATAATTTTGCTAATGTTAATTTACAGGTTTTTCCCGGAAAGTTTCCGCTACCTTATCACACATAACCGACTAGATGAAGCAAAGGAAGTGGTTCGCAAAATAGCGCGAATAAATGGTAAACCGGAACCGGATATGAGCAAATTGCTCTACCTTATGAAAATGGACTTGAAAGTCGATGCTGATAAAAAATACACGATGTGGGATGTAGCAAAGTCCCTACAGCTGAGGAAGTGTACGTGTCTGCTAGGGATTGCATGGTATGGTAATAATACTCCAATTGATATGGTTTTATTTCATGATGATGTTTTTTTATGAAAGGTACATATCTTGTTGATATACATTGGAATCCTCCCTATAATGCCTCTCAATTATCGCCATATGATAACACATCGATATAATGTCTCCACCACTAAAGCAAAATATAAAAATCTATAATAATGTTCCATTTTCTTAATAATAATAATATTAATTCGAGGTTCTTATATACCACTTTAACACGACCTGAAGGTCGCCTCAAAACGGTTCAAAAATTATTATCCGTTGTTACATTGCCATAGCAACCACCGTATATCGTTGTAAACTCCCTTGGGAGCATACAACCGGTGCTGTCATTTCGGCGCTCACAGCTAGCATTCTACAATTTCTAACACTGGTACACCACGTACTTATTTACAGCTGAGTAGACTTGAAGCGGAGTAAAGTAATTGGGCAACAGGTGCATATCTATGATATGTGACTGGGACTCGAACTCGCAACCCTTCGATTAAGTATTTTCATGGTGAAGTAAACTGAGATCAGTTTCATGAATTATTTATCATAATAATTTTTTATATTGTATTTAGTATATAAATAGAACCAAACAATTAACTAGCTATTGGCTGAAGTTGTACGTTATAATCTGTTTTCAAAATATTTGCTTGCTTTTATTCAATAAGGTTGTCTTGCGGATATGGCTACTACGCCATATCCTTTGGCGTTCAGAGTATGTCTGGGAACATATACATCAACATTGTTCTACTAAGTGTAGTAGAAATGCCTGCTCAGGTCTCCTCATACTACCTCACCAATAGGTAAGTTTTGTTTTTTACTTTCCTGCCAACATTCAATATCTTTTATAATTTGTTACTGTCATATAGGCCTATCTCAAAAGTGTTGTTATCTCCCTTGTTTGCAATATCATGGCTACATTAGGAAGTGCTTTTGAAACGAATTTGCGTCATGTAATTATGACGTCATAATTGAAATAACGTCATCCGATTGTCATATGGCGCCAAAACATCAATAAAACACTTCCCGGAAGTCCTCTTGCATCCACCCATTTGGCCTATCAAGGGGAATAACAACACTTTTGGGAAAGGCATATGAATAATGTTTACACAATGTAAATAAAACAAGCAATCTTATCGGTCAATAACTAGGTAACATGTTCCTCTTTACTTAACTGGAGGTACACACTAGTTAGTGACAGTTTTACAGTTGTGACATGTAATGAAAAATGAAATTAAGTTCGATATATGGAAAGTTGAAACTTTTCTTTCGTATTTCATTTCGTAACAAAGATAAATAAATCCTACCGAACGGCTAATATTAGCGCGCTTGAGCACACATCGGGGAAATCGTTTGATAATGTCCCCATCTGCAAATGGTGTATCTGAGAGGGATTTGTGGACGTATATGTCAAATACTATGATGACAGTTTCCTCCAAGCAACGGTTTTAGTACGTTTCGGATTCCGTCCGAGCGAAGTACTTCATAAATGTAGCGAATGCCTCTCTCCTGGCAACGGCTCCTGTACTAGTGCCCAGTGCTGGATTATATAGTGGCAACGGCAGCTGCACTCGGTATATTTCTCTCCTAGCAATACAACCAGTTTCTCGCAGGTAGTGCCTGCGAATTGCACCTGTTGCCCAATTGCTTGATAATAAAAAGCGACTTAATCTGGGATCTTCTCTCTTCTCTTTTGTCTAATTTCTTGTTCTCCTTATGCCTCCCCTGACTCTTCATTCACATTTGACATTTAGTTGAGCATTCAACCATGTGAGGATCTCTTTTGGGATTTCTTTTGGTTCTTCTCTTGGCCGAGATATACCTCAAAATTTGTAGTTTGGAGGCTGTTCTTAATTGACTTTAGATGTTTGATGGGATGTTGAACAAAACAACAAATAACTTTTTTTCCGAACCTATATAGATGTATAATCTATTTTCGCTTATATTATACTTTTATCAAGCTTTTTATATATCTTCTATAGATTCGGCAGAAAACGACTGACAATTGTGTTGTTTTTGGCGGCTGGAATAACCGGCTTTGTTGTGGCAGCTCTGCAAATATCTGGTAACGATTTTAACCTTTAGTTCTGTTTTTTTAAATCCACACTTATTGTTTGCTTTGTTTAGAGGCACAAACATATTTGTTTTGCTTTCAAGATTTCAACTGTTTATTAGAAATAAAATATATAGTAACTTTTTTAAAATCGAAATATTTTTTTACACATAGAGATTGTTAAAAAGATAAGACATGTTTATAGATTTGGAAACGAAGGACTCTCTGATTAATGGATTCGCGCTGGCTTCAAAGATGTGCGTAGGCGTAAGCTGGGCGACGCTTACCATTCTATCGACGGAGTCGTACCCCACTGTAGTCAGGTAGGTTTCATTGTTTAGGCTTTATATTTTAATTTTTTACACTGTATTTCTGATATTTGTATGGATATTAACGTAGGGCACCAACATGTAATTGCACATTAAGTCATTGAAAAAACGATTCAGCTTGTCAAACATAGTTTACGCTGCATTATACAGTTGTTTTGTCGGTGATGTTTTGGCACTAAACTATTTCATAAATACAAGGGAGGTGTAAGAGTAAGTACTGGTTGATTTCATAATAATAATGCTTCATAATTATTATTATACCTCAGATATTAAGTCGGAGAGGGAATATATAGCGTTCCATTCGTTTGTACGTAAACTGTTCACAGTGTATCATCGATCTAGCGCCTTTAATGTTTTAACAGATTCTAAGCATGCTTCATATATTGGTCAAGTGTGGAAATACCTCGAACAAGCTTTAATAAGATTAAAAAATGCCATGTCTGCAAATAAGCCCACACCAGTATTTATTCATGTCCATGAATATATGTTTATAAGCTATATGTGCTTAGTTATATACACAATTAGAAACTCTTCCTTTAAAATCGTTGTATACAAACTGTTCACCATAAATGTGATTTGAATATTACAGGAACATTGGGTTTGGAATACTGAACGCTTTTACGAGAATTGGTGCTTTGATAGCACCGCAGTTGTTATATTTGGTAAGTATGAAATGTATTTTTATCGGTACGTACATTAATAAAAAAAACCTTAAAGCGTGACACATGTCACATCAATACACATACAAATAAAAACTGTGTTTGTATAATCAGTTTTCAATGTCGACTTCCAGAGCAACCATGTCCCTGGAACCATGTACTTTGCTTTCGGTGGATTAATGGTCCTGTCAACGATTTGTTTGTTCTTTATTCAAGAAACAAACAAAAAACCCATTGAAGATGGCATAGCAACGGGGAAACAAAGTGGAGAAGAAATGGAAAGTTTTGAAAGCAATGCAATAATTTAAAAGCATTTATAGATACGTTTTTTTATTAATGTAATAAATGTGATACCATCGCGAAATGTGTAAAATGCAAAGTTTTGAAAGCATTGCAAACACTTAATAGCATTTATAAAAAGGTTTTATTTGTGTAATGGATGTAATACAATCGTGTAATGTGTAAAATGGAAATTTCGAAAGCAATGCAATAATTTGAAAGCATTTATAAATACGGTTTTATTAGTGTAATGAATATGATACCATCGCAAAAAGTGTAAAATGCAAAGTTTTGAAAGCATTGCAAGAATTTAATAGCATTTATAAAAAGGTTTTATTTGTGTAATGGATGTAAAACAATCGTGTAATGTATAAAATGGAAATTTTGAAAGCAATGCAATAGTTCAAAAACTTTTATATATATGGTTTTATTAGTGTAATGAATATGATACCATCGCAAAAAGTGTAAAATGCAAAGTTTTGAAAGCATTGCAAGAATTTAAAAGCATTTATAAAAAAAGTTTTATTTGTGCAATGGATGTAAAACAATCGTGTAATGTATAAAATGGAAATTTTGAAAGCAATGCAATAATTAAAAAACTGTTATATATACGGTTTTATTAGTGTAATTAATATGATATCATTGTGTAATGTGTGTTGTACATATATCTGGAAATGTTATGGTTACATTAAACAGCGTCCTCCGTATATGGAAATGCTTTCATTCGTTAATCAAAAGGTTTTGTTACATTGTATGATAAGCTTATTTTTCAAACTATCAGTGCAATTTATAAAGTTCATTATTTCGGGAATCCAATATTTTTTAGTACATACAGATAGATTACATCAATTATTAAAATTTGCGATTCTGACAACAAATGCAATAAGTGTCTTCGTTTTTTCCCCATACGAATGAATTTCATTTGAAAAAAATGCTTTCAATGATATATCGGATCTGCCGCTGTCGTTGTTGAAAAAGTTGTTGAAAAGATGGCCCAGCAACGGAGAAACGAAGCGCCTAGGTTTGATCATCATGCATCTGTTGTTATTTTGTTTGTCAGAAGTCAAAATCGACCACGAAAACCACGATATTTAGAGCAAGCCATAGAATAACGAATCAACTGCGACATGCAAACATCATAGTTTGGAGAAGCAGGGATGTTACTATCAAGAAATAGAAAGTTCACAATAGAAAAATGAAATCATCAAGTTTATCGCATAGCTTATTAATAAGAGCCTGCTGTGTCCTTTATTTCCAGTTCAGAAGGGTACAAATGTAAATACGATCGACTTGATCAGCAAACTTCTTGTTAATTATAGACAACACATTGTCGATATATTTAGATAGATATATCAGAAATAGAAATAATAAAAAAAACACAGAAAACTATAACTGCAACAGACATCAGCTTAATTCCTCGTTTGCTTTCCGGAAATAACCGATTTAATGCCGATTGTGACGTATTTCCGGTACCCCACTTATTCTACTTCAAGACGAAAAATTATCGGAGACAGAGTGTAGTAAGGGGAATCAACTCAGTTTTTTAAAAAAGATAATTGTCCATTTCTAAAATGTGCAGCTATACAAGTGCTCACGTTTTATCACAGGTCAATGTTCATACTTTTGAGACGTTCATATAATTGAACTTGCCGTTACCATTTTGATATTACAATAACATTGTTTACAAATTCAAAAGGTTGTAGATGTTTTGCAAATACTATTGAAGTCATTTCGGCATTTTTGGAAAACCGAAATTCGTTAATGAAAACTTATACTTCGACTAACAAATTATGTAATGTCGGGATATTGTTGTCAAGTCAGTGCCATATGGAGTTAGACAAGGCTCTCCAATTCGGTAATACCATTTACGTGAAACGTAAGTACAATTCTCAAAGAAAATTTTACTATTGCGGTCGCTAGGTTAGAATTTGACAGACCTGCATATTGTCATACGAGTTTTTAACAAACTACAATTCAATATTTCTTTTTGTTATGAGTTAATGAGCAACAAAAATATTATGACGGTAACGTTAATGACATAACGACGACGACGAAAAAACTTTTTCATGGCAGGGGCATACAAACATTCATAGACATCCAGTGGAACACCAGTTATCGCTTAGAAACATTTTCCTCTGACATCGGTTTTATTCATACAATAATGTAAAAGTAAGTAATCAAGAAAGTTCACCTGCAGACCAACCCAAAACGAATATAATCAGTAAGTAAGCATAATATGAGGTTTGAGTTTGATAGACCCGATGCGTCACAACTTATCACGCATACATCTTTGTTCAGACAGGATAATTATTCATATGTTTTGGTGTGAATATTAACTAAAGATGTCTAGGGGTTCATGAAATATACATGTTTACTCTACACATTTGTTTTTGTTTACTTCCAAAGTGGTCAATAGGGACCTTAGACCTTTAACTTTGACAGATGACCACCAAAACATAATCAGGTGTTGCCATGAATTTGTGATGCATTGGTGTGAATATTAACAACATCTGATTAGGGTTTTGAAGTTATGTTGTACACAAAGTCCGGACGGACGGACGGGATATATAACCCCTTACCTAAGTAGAAGTATAACAAAATTGCTGAAAAATAAAAAAGGAATTTTCCAATTTTATCAAATAAAGAGCAACTAAGAGGAAAGAAGGAAAAGAGGGCAAGGAATCCAACTATTAAAGAACAAAAACATTATTTAACAATGGTTGGCGTCAAGATCCTTCATTGATCTCTTGTTAAATGAATGAAAGAAACATCAGTATGTATTGATGATGTTATTTAAACTAGAACGCAAACTTATGTGAAACACTGAGAGAACAAAGTATAAGCTGATTTTGTCCGCTTGAGCATTGTCTGTTTTTATTACTGGTATAAAAACGTTAAAACTTGTCACTTTGGTATATTTGTTGAATACATCTCTCTTTCAATCGAAAACCGCAGAAGACGAGAATGTACTCATCACAAGAACGGCAACTTACGCACATTCTGAACATGATCACATCTGGGTCAATTCTAAAAGAAATATGTGGCCCGCAACATAGCCAAAACAAAAATCATACCGTCTGCGGTATGACCAGTCATGACATTATGTCAGATCTCTTAAATCAAACATCTTCCCGTTGATTGTAGCGAAATATATTCCTCTGCCCTCCATTTTGAACTATTTACGTTTTAAGATATACATACGTCTGACTCAGAGGCATGGTGAAACATCGACAAATTTAACAATGGAATTGGATTCAAGCATGCAGTAAAGCTAAATGATACTTGGTATATCGTCACAAAGCAAAAATACCATTTCCCATTACGATAAATTGTTTTTAGCGATTGCCAGTTTTCCTTTTTTGGGCGAATGTACAACATGTGATTTTTTTTAAGGTAATTTAATGATTTTGAAAGAATTGTCAAGAAAGTTTAATTTGTGTTGTAACTGATTAAATTCGACTGTATTATACACTAACGCGTGGACCGGACAGTACTAACTCACTGATTATACCGATTCGTTCTCGACTTCGCACCTGTCAAACATCGCTAGCGTAAATTGTTGCCATTGTAAACCTGAGATGCAGTTGAGGCACGGGTATCAAAATTACATTTATCTAACTTAATTAGAAATTAGGTAACCGCATCATAAATGTAAATTACGTCAAGTCGGTGTTATTTGACACAAAACATACATTTTCATGACAAATGACCACTTAAAATGCCCCTATATTGCCTCCACGATATACAGGTAACTCCTTCCACCTGATCTGAAAACAGCATGTAATTGCTACATTTTTTGAGGGAGTACCTGAGTGTGTATGTCTCCCTTAAACTCTGATTTACAGACTAATATTCACATTTTAACACTGGGCTATCATTCTATGAACATTGCAGTAATTTTGTATTGTTTTTTGAAATGTTTCAAATAACTATATGAAAAATACTTACGCACTCCCATTTGGATATTATTTACTGAAATTGTTTTCGAAAGTAAAGAATTTATTTGTTGCTGAACTGCATTTTATATAAATTATAAACATAATGGGATAAAGCTTATGCCGTTTATTGAAAGGAAATATTATCATTTTCAACAAAGTAACAACCAATATGGCTATACCTAGTCATTAAGGATGAAAAAATAACAATCGACAGGTTGAAGGTGATATCATTAAGTGAATGTTGAGAGAAAATTAACAATAAACTTAATTCATGCACTATCAAACTCCATGAATGAAAATTATAGTTTTAATTCGTACTTCGTGTGACAGGTCAGCGTTGGTGCATGGCACACCTTTTCAAAGGTACAATTGATTACGTGACATTGTATATAAATGACTTATTGGATTCGGGTCAAATAAATATGTGTCACCTTCCGCATAACCTTTTGTTTTACTATTATAAAAGCAGTTCGAAAGTCACTAATGTTAAAACGACTTCCCAGGCGATAAGGTAAATCCAATATTATATGCCTCTATTAGTGTGTGACAAAGTATTGCTGCAAAACCGAAAAACCGAAAAATGTCAGCAATAAGTGCTTATTTGGAAAGTCTGATAGAGGAGTGTGGTGGATTTTCACGATTCCAATGGATCATGTTTTCGTTGATGATGTATAGTAAAGTTGCCATCGTCTGGAATATGATGATGATGACTTTTGCAGGAGCAATTCCAGATTGGCAGTGCCGATTAACAAACTATTCGAACTCTGATACGACCACTTCCATAGATATGAACGATTTATTTGATACAGATCAGCAGTGTTATCCGCCACAAAATACTAGCGTTTGGAATTGTCAGGCATACAAATTCTCTGAAAGTATGAACACTATTGTGAGTGAGGTAAGATACGAACCTCTTCAGCATTTATCTATATTAATTAGATTCTTAAATTTGATCAATTATAAAATGTACCTAATGGGGACATTGCGTACTTTACAGTAAATTGATATCCTTACCTTCACAGGGCGAGATCAGAAGAAAGAAATGGTTAGAAATATAGCGAAATATAGTGGTAATAGCATATACACCTTGCGATAAGTAAGCGACCATCAAATCTCACATTTGGCTAAATTGTGATCACTCTTTTCAAGAAGCATATTCAATAACAACACAAAAGGACTGATAGGACATTTATGATAAAAACGAAAAAGCAATTTTGATGAATGTTTGAATAATGAAATTAATGTCCCTAACTAACTTCTTGCTAAATATATACAACTTTTTTGAAAGAGGTTGAATTTGAACTAAATGTTATTCTGGCTTGCGGATAGGTCGTAGGAATGGTATTTGATGCCTCATTGCAAGATTCGGAAAAGGCGACAAAGTTTCGGATCTTATAATTCCCTTCCTTCCTGACAATTTTCTCTTTTGTGATGTCTCAATTGATTCCGCCTTATGTTCGCCCCTGTGTGGAAGGTTTTTGGTGCTGTTCCCTGGTCGAGGCTACTTGTCGCTCAGCATTATGGGAATGAAACAACTAGTTCATCTCCTCTCAGTATAGTGGTGCTAATTTGAATATACTACTGGGTATCCTCGGTAGCATACTCAAAAACCAAACTAAACAAAACCGAATGTTAGACGATAACGTAAATAGTTTGACTGTAATTATATGTATTAGATATGAATATACGATATTTAAAACTCATTCTGTCTACATGTTATAAGTAATAATGTGTGAACAGATTAATAATGTTAATATTAGGTATCACATTATAATATCAGACCTGGACATTATGTATATTTTATATACATGTAATCATAGCTGATAGAAGTTTAAACAGAGACTATTCCTCAGTATACATAATGTATATTCATGTACCTAGAAATCATGAATATACAGGTAGTCATACCAGGTATCACATCATAATAAGTGTACAATGTTCCTGAAAATTAACTGATTCATCTTACTCATAATTCGGTAGAAGCTTCAACAGAGTAAGATTTTCATTTATTTGACTCATCTGTATTCATTATTGATAGAAGATACAACAGAGTTCAAATATCATCATACCTACATATACACGTACCTAGTAATAATATGTTTACTGATAAAATATTTTAAAACTAGGTAAATTATATAACCCCTCTTTATTCATAATTTAAAGACGTTTAACAGAGTTCAAATATCATTTCGCCTACATGTCCCCAGTGATCACTTGTATACAGATAGAAAATGTAGATAGCAGGTATCACAATATTATCAGTGTATTTGGTGATGCTCTTACTTGTCAACATTGTTTACAAAAAGTCTACTATTGCCAAAACATGAATATATACAGATGTCAGTATTATCTTATTGAAATTGTCAATAATGACAGAAATTGTAACTACAAGTCACCTATCAAAATATGTGGAAAATATTATCATGTATGAAGATATGTATCGTAATGCAAGGAGTGTCAACAGAGAAACATAATTAATTTTTTACTCATTTGAATTCAACAGACCCTAAGGTCAAGATATAGAATTGATAACAACAAGTATGGTAAAAATAATACAATCAAAGATAGAAGCAATAACGACATAAAATAGATATCACAATCGCTTATTACATAGAGGTTACACAACGAGTAGTTGTTGGAAATGGAATTCATTTCACTCGACTTAATTATTTTTTAAAAGTTACAAAAGACACGAGCATCAGCGAGTGTCTTTTGTAACTTTAAAAAAATAATTCACGAGAGGATGACCTGTTTCTACCACAATCACAGTCGGAAACAACCGGAGAGAACCGTGGACTATATTCGCAAAACGTATCATCTGGTATATATTCCCGACAAGTGGTGACGACGTCAACAATTGCTGACGTCGTACACAATCAGCAAATGGCTTTGTTCTGGTCAAAGTTCACCATGTCAGTCAATTAAAATGCGTTAAGAGTTTATTCCACGTGTGGTATAAACAAATTGATATTCAACAGTTGTAATAATTATTTGATACCATGAGAGTAAAATAACACCCATCCATTGTGGAAGAAAATTACATATGTAAAGACTATATTCTCTGTCCAATTAAATATGTAATGTTCAAAAAGCTTATTATAAGAGTCTATTTTGTTTTCATAACGGTTGCTCGGTAACGGCTGTTGTAGCGCATCGCCGGACACGGGACAGGGAAGACTCTGGCATGTTATTTACCTGTTCTGTTATAACTTGGAGCTGAATCCGCACTTGACTGTCTCCTAGTCACTGAAATACCGTTTAATGTATAATGTTAAATTAACATAATCCTAATAAATATGATGAGAACGTATATAGTTTTTCGACAAGACGGTTCCATACTTTTTTCATTCCGTAATATTTATCGACCAATTGTACCGAATCGTTTGTGTGTGCGATGACGCAGGTTTTGGTGCGTTGTGCGTTCCCACAACTGTATGTCCATCACCTTCGGCTTCAGTGCCCTGGTTATACAAGCCTTTATATGTACATTCTGGCCGTACACTGTCCCGCGCGTGCGATTCTAACCTTTCGAGTGTCGCTTTCTCTCTCTCCCAAACCTTATTCGACCACTTGTTATATCCCCTAAAACCCCATGTGAACATAGAAAGTTTCACATGTCTTATTGTTGTAAATAATTCAATTCTTGACCAATTTGTTTCCTACACGAACTAGCAGAATCAAAGATATAATAAACCATTTAAGCATGAACATATTTACCTTGTCACTGCTGACCACTGTAACAAAGATTCAAAAGCTCTCTCACCAATTGGCTGTCAACCATCTTTACAGACTATTGAGATTGATGAAGATAGGCGACCGTTCCGAAATAACTTAATTGGAATATAATTAGAAACAAATTGAATACAATCGTTTATATCTATTAACTAGCCCTCTCTCTGTCCAACGGTTTCCTACTAACACTCAATATCTGAAATATTTACGATACCTTTATGCCTTCCCACCACCACCTGAATATGGTTAAGTTAACATTACTAATATATCCACCATTAATTAATACTCAGTAAATGATTAATAAACATGTATGTTATAGCTATTTTGTCACATTTCTTCCCCACTTTAGAAAACAAACTGTTTTTCTAAACGTTGATAGCAATCCACGGATGACAAAATACTGATAAAATAAATCAACTTCATATTAAAGACAGTCAAATTATATCATTCCACAAGTACATCACAGAAATGTCCAAACACATCAGTAGATATGTTTTTGTATTTTAGATCCAGAATTCAATTTAATAAAAGCACAGTCTGAAATAGCATTGCCAGTGTCCATCACTAGATTGTCCTGTTGAGTATTCGATGAACTATTTACGCTTAAAAGGATATGAACCATGTCCTTATAATCCTCCATTGTAGCATTGAATTAATGAACTGTCACAGTCACAACAATTTTATTCTCAATATTTCCAATTGTCCCGCTACTCCTGGCCGAGAATAATACTAATGACATTCAATATAACATACACACGTGTAGGCAGGTCAATGTACAGATGTACCCTACCTCAGGATCATCATCAGTCTTCGTTGTATTACACATACATCCATTCCGTTGATATATAAACAAAGTACCCATTCCAACAAATTATGCCTCGTCAGACTTAATTATTACACAGGAATGTATCTATATTAAAGTTTATATCTTTGCATCATCCAGCGGCACCTTTCCATCTTCAACAACTCTGCAATAGACAATCATTATGTCCCTGAGTAATTAAGATTTACTCAGTCCCTCGGCATTACGTTGTAACGTTGTTGGGTATAAACCAATCCCAACTGATCGTTGTTCATTATCCACTGCAGGAGCTGATGGCAGTACTGGAACCATCATAGATTGTTCTTCCTAACCAGCTCCTCGAGTGCTTTCATTTGTCGACATTATCGTCGTCTCATAACTGTGAGCAACTTAAGCATTTTCATTACTTCACTGTACCTCGCTTAATGGCTGACCAGGTTTTATTTTTTAAACTTTGATCATTTACGTTTAATGTAATAATACAGACCAAGACCAAGTAGTATTACTATAACTATTCCAATAATAAAATAGACCCATTTCGAAATACTGGTATCTTTAGTAAGAGTTTTGAAAAATTTAATCGATCTATTAAGTCCCACATTGAATTTCTTCCATTGAATTTAATTCCTTAGAAACATTAATATGAGTACAATTATGTAGGGCTGTCTGAAAAGGTGCCCAAATATCAAGAGAAAATATTTTTTTTTTACTAAATCTCGAAGAGGATCCTTAACAACATGCTGACTTTCTTCATGATAAAAAGTTAATAGTGTAAAAAAGTGATTAGAAGCCGAACATGACCTATCTAATCTCAATACACCTACTGGTTTCTTTACAGTTACGGTTTTACGTCTTGACACTACTTTCTCATGAGTATCATAACAAACTACAGTAAACATTAAATCGTTTTGAGTAGCAACTACCCAAACCCCATCTGTTACATACTAAGCAAGGGGTAAAACATAATGTGGCTTCACTAAACATTGACAATTTTTTAATAAGCTCCTGTCGTTTTCGAAGTAATGATATAACACAAAGCTTAGCGATATTTACTGGATATACAGAACTTCTAATTTTACCAAATTTTACAAGTGAGTTTGTGCACTCCTCACTTTCCCTTTCTGTCGATAAAACATATTTTTTACGCTACGCTTTAACTGCAATATATTTTGACTAAAACTGGTACGTTGCCGTCATGCCTATAGAAATAGTTGAAGAGATATGATGCTGAGAAACTTTAGGAATTGGGAAATTGTGAACTTTATACACGTTAAATCATCCGTCTTTGTCCAAGAGAGGAATCGAATTAACCACTTCAATTTGTTCATCAACTTAAACAGTCGTACAAGTCAAAAACTTATAATAATTCCACAGATATTTCTTTGGAGCTTGAGGTAGTAACATTATACGTAATATACATATTGTTCTATGTCGGTCAACAACTCAAGTAAATTATCTGCAGAAACAATGCTTTGCGATAAATGTCATAAAGAAAGCATCACTCATTGTTTATGTTGGTGACAACCTAATGTCATGACCCTTGATCTCCTTCACTTTACCTAAAATACAACCTTTACGTAGTTTGATAGTTTAGTTTTGTTAATGTTCTTAACTATCATCACTGGGGTTTCATTGACCTTTCCAAACTTAACTTCTGCATTGGCAACCAATACACCCGGTTCTTGACTCACGTAGCCTACATCAATAGCTAATACTTAGAAAGTGTTTCCTTTAAAATGACCACAATTCTTAATCCTCCCCTCATATACAGTGACCATTTGATGTTCGAGGACAACATCTTTAATACTTCTTCTCAGGGATGCAATATATATATCGTCTTCTTACGGAACATACGTCTTACCTACCCTTAGACTACCAAGGTAATAGTAAAGCCTAGCTCGTTGATCTTTAAACCAGTCTCTACCTAGGACGACATTACGGTTTATATCCCATTACGTAAAAGGTATGAGTCAATCTCTTGTCACCCGGAAAACCTACATCAGCACTCCCCTCTATAACTTAATAATCGCCATTTACACTATGTAAACTTACTTTATGCCTTTTATTTTTGGTGGATTTTTCATAGCCTGATATACACGCTTATGTATAAGAGAATATTAAGCCCCCGTATCTAACAGTGCTCTAAACTTTTGTTTTCCAAATGTAATTAGTATAGAGTTAGGATTGCTTACGTTGTTAATTACATACTGGTTCTTCTTTTTTCTGTTAGCACTGCTCCCAACATTGGTCCCTTAATGCTGAGAGCGTTTAAGTTTCCCTAGGCCGGTCTGTCAATCTTTAAAATTGGACAGTTCCTACGCATGTGCGGGCCCCCGACATACCCAACATTTGATTTTGCGATTCTGAACATCTGAAACCTCATTCACTTGTTTTAATTTTACCCTACAGTCACGGGCAACATGACCTGTTTTATTGCATTCAAAACATCGCCTTCTTCCCCTATAAATATCAACATCCATATGTTCTGCACCCGATGATGTAGATGAAGTCGCCGTATAGTCATTACTATACCTTAGTTTACGTCTTTTTCTTAAATTCTGTTCCTGTCTGGCAACATCAATCGCTTTTTCGATTGTTGCCGGTCGGTCTCTCATTACCTTCAATCGAATATTGCCATATAGCAGTCCGTCCGTAAAGTAACATACAAGCTGTTTTGTCACAACACTATCCATTCGGCTGATTTCACCATAAGCGTCTTTTGCCATTTCCAAAAGCCTTTCTCCAAATATCTCAACATTCTCATCTGATTTCTGTTTGATCTGTCTAAGCAGAGACAGTGCATGCTGTTCATCTGTTATTTCTCCGAATCTAGCCACTTGTTTTTCTTTGATATCTGCCCAATTACTCTCCGAGTGTTCCTTAATATACCTGGCCAGAAAATCAGCTACTACCCCATTACTTGTAGCCACAGCAACAGACGTCAAGTATTTTCTTTGAAAATGTGGATTTACACAAGGATGACGCTCAATTTCTTTTATCCAAGTTTTGCATTTCTTTTCAGTAGTACCATCAAAAGAAGTAACATTTTGTAAATTTAGCAAAGATGTAAGAGCCGTTTGAAATCTATCAATTTGAGAATTTCCTACTTGCATATAGAATTAACTGAGTCTAATTTTACCGATAAACCCTGCATTGCCGTTCCTACTGCATTCACCATCTCTAACGTTCCCTGTTCAGCCATTTTTATGAGTATAATGAAGTAAAACCAAAGCTACTCACTTCTATTTCAGCCTCCTTTGTGTTTTCTTCAAACTTCTTTACATCAACTGTCGATGCTGAATCTTCATCCTTATTTCTTCGGTAATAGTCTTACAACCGGTACTGGTTTAGGGTTTTGATCAACAGGTAATGTCCCCACAAAGTTAAGCATTATTAAAGCATCAAGCAATCTTCTCCGAGGACTTTGCTTATGCAAGGTTGCCATCAGTCTTTTAATTCGTTCATTTTCTTCGTATCTTTCCATACAAATCCAAATGTCTTCTTAACCCGTTGTTATCCTGGTCACATCGGCACCAATCAGCGTGTTCAAATGTTACACAAACATCGATACGTAATTATGTGATCGTATAGTGTTTATTATGTCCATCACCCTGGGCATCAGTGCCCTGGTTATGCAAGCCTTGATATGTACATTCTGGCCGTACACTGTCCCGCTCGTGCGATTCTAACCTCTCGAGTGTCGCTTTCTCTCTCTCCCAAACCTTATTCGACCACGTGTTATATCCCCTAAAACCCCGTGTGAACAGAGAGTTTTACATGTCTTATTGTTGTAAATAATTCAATTCTTGACCAATTTAATTCCTTCACGAACTGGCTGAATCAAAGCTATAATAAACCATTTTAGCATGAACATATTTACCTTGTCACTGCTGACCACTGTTACAAAGATTCAAAAGCTCTCTCACCATTTAGCTGTCATCCATCTCCACGGACTATTGAGATTGACGAACATAGGCGATCGTTCCGAAATAACTTAATCGGAATATAATTAGAAACAAATTCTGAATACAATCGTATAAATCTATTAACTAGCCCATTCTCTGTCCAACGGTATCCTACTAACACTCAATATCTGAAATATTTACGATACCTTTATGTCTTCCCACCACCACCTAAATATGGATAGATTAACATCACTAATATATCCATAATTAATTAATACTCATTTAATAATTAATAAACATATTGTATTTTATAGATATTTTGTCATACAGAGTATACACATAGTTAGAAAAATTACATATTTTCTTAACAATAATATATGGCAGCAAAATAGGCGTTCACCTTTCACTTAAAAGTCTACTCATATCATGAAAGATGTATCACACACAAGCTGCACTATTTTTACAGACTATTCCAGATATTAATCAAGACAGGCTGCCTCTAAGTCCTAACTCTAGACATGCACGTTTTATTCAAATATATGTATTAACTATACTTGTTAATGAACCTCCACAAATAACTCCAACCATCATAAGCATTTTTGTGACTTGATATTTATTCCATGTCATTTAAAATGTTAATGTAACTGTACCCTTATTGGGTGATTACTGCCCGTATCCTGCCGAATATCTCAAGAAAAGAACAAATTACAGGCTTTAATTAACACAATGATACTGGTTTTGATAATGCTAACCAATTTTTTCTCAATTTGAGAAAATTCAAATGGGTTTATCTAATGTTGAAACTTTAAAACAACTAATTAATGAAAAAATCGAATGTATTAATAATTTTGCCCTAACTAAGAAAGTTCGGATCAGTCAAGATGATAAGATATTTATGAGTAGTGAAATTCGTAAAAAACAAGAAGCAAAGTTAAACAAACTACAAAGCAGGCAAGGACAAGCTTTAGACAACTTAGAAAAGTTGCCCTTTACCGTATTAGAGATCCCTAAACTAAATATAGAGATAGTTTCCTGAAATGTTCAATTAATAACTCCATGTCTCCTGATAAATGGTGAAAAATAACCGAGGTAATAACTATTGGTGAAAGTAAACAAACATATAAAACTCTCCAATAATCTTTAACAATCCTGTTCACATCGATTCCGTCCCTTAGACAAAGCCGAATTCTTCAACACAGTTTTCTCCACAACATATTATATTGACAAAATCGTTTCTACCTGTAGTGCCTTGATCTTTCCTTTTTTCGTATTTTGCCCCTTGTTTAATCGATTTTGAGTTCGGAATACACAGGCAAAATGTCTTCAGGTCAATTTCACCTGAAAAAATCTTGACCTGAAATTTACCTGAAAATGATCTGAAATTCAGGTCAATTTGACATGAAAAATCTTGACCTGAAATTGACCTGAAAATGACCTGAAATTCAGGTCAATTTCACATGAAAATTTTCAGGAAAATTTCAGGTCATTTTCAGGTCAATTTCAGGTCATTTTCAGGTGAATTTCAGGTGAATTTCAGGTCAATTTGACCTGAAAAAAATCTTCATGTGAATTTCAGGTAAAATTTTCATGTCAATTTCAGGTCAATTTGACAGGAAAAAATCTTCATGTGAACTTCAGGTAAAATTTTCATGTCAATTTCAGAAAAAATCTTCATGTGAATTTCGGGGGGGGGGGGGGGGAATCAATTCAATTTCAGATCAATTTGACCTGAAATAATCATCATGTGAATCATGCATTTAAAATTTTCATGTCGATTTCAGATAAATTTTAAGCCAGTAAAACATTCAATTTATACCAGGCTTTATACGTCTCTGTCTGTTTTAACTTAGCTTTTATTAAGGTTTCCTGTACTCTCAACTCCTGCAATTATAAATGCACGTTGAAAATAAAAATATGTCTCTTAAATGCATTGTTATATTAGATATCTTAAGTTGTTTCTAGCACATGTTTGTGATGTAAATGTAAAAAAAAAAGATTAATAAAGTGTGATAATGAGGCCTATATGTAGTTTTACAGTTCACTTTAACATTTTATAAGATTTATGAAAATTTTAAGATCTGTGACTTAATTTTTTCTGATTTAGTCACCATGAGCCCTGTCAACAATTCATTAATTAAGATCCCTCAACACAGGGATTTGTTTTCGTAAATATATTTAGGTAAGACGGCAACAGTAACATACAAATGTACATAAAATCAATGTTTGGATGGACAATGAAGTAGGCCTATCACAAATTGTACAAATCAAAGATTTCTGAAATTATATGATATCTTTATCCCTTTAAACTATTAAATGCATCCATCTGTCTGAAGTTATAACGTTAGATCTAAGGTGACAGTACCCAAATCGGATCAGTACCCAAATCGGATTACTTTTTTTAAAAATACTTCTAAATCAACAACAGTGTCAACAGATTAATTATAACAATAATATAGTCTTAGAATACATAGTCACACACCATTTTATGTCCACATATCATTAGGTTTTTAGTTTAAATATGCCATAAAACATTATTGAATCTAAAAACTTTGCGTTTTGTTACGTTTCTGAAAAAAAATGGCGCGTGCAACGACTATGCGGTCTGTTTTGAACTATAAAAATAAATCCACCCGATAGAAATACTTGTTTTCATATAAATTCTAAAGGACCTAATTAAATGTTGATATGATATAACAAAAATATTAATTTGAAATGTAAAATACTGCAAAACTCAAGTCTTGATCCGATTTGGGTCCCCGAATTCGCAAAATCTCGAACCGCTGATTGGTGACGTCAGAGCGTTCTATAAATATCCAGCATGAACATCGAGTGCTATTTTTTTTTGTAAGAACACCCATCGATGTTCTTCTTTTGATGCAACCTTCAATGGATATAATTCATCCTCAGATTTTTTAATGAATGAATAAAATGATGGTTTGGTGATCCGATTTGGGTACTGTCACCTTAGTCTACTTAATCATAATTACAAGCTTACATGAATTGTAACGACCCTGTGCCGTGAAAGGAATAATCAATATGGTGATATATTTGGCCAAATATCCAGAGCTAGGTGATAACATTTTGAACATTATTTCACAATACTCTATATTTCTATTTGTTTAGTCCTTGACGAATATCTGCAAACAAAATTATCATTAAAAAAAAAACGCTCAACGTGAAACAAATAAAATTTGGACGCAGGCGTGCTTATTAACTCAAAAAGGCTTCAGACAAGCGACATAAGTACGATATAGGCCTACATCTGCGACCACATGTCCTACATACATGTAGATATAAAAGTTTCATCGGGTTTGAAGTTGCCGAACGGAATATTTTCTAATATTGGATTTGATTCGATTCCGGAAATGAAAAGAAAATAAGATATATTTTCAAAAAAGTGCATTTCCGATAGTGTTCTAGTGAAAACTAGATGGATTCAAACAAAAAATAACCGTGGCGATGTTAAATTATCCTACTGTAAAATTACAAGCATATTTCAAATATATTATATATGACATTATATCGTCGGTTATATAATCCGGATACTTGTGTTGGGCCGGCTTTTTCTGTATCCCCGGAAACGTCAACAGACGCAGACGACAGACGATGTCACCAAACAGACAGCTAATTTTTGATTACCAACCACTTTTCACAACAATATGATGGTAAGTCACAATTAACAAAGTATTCCAGATGTTATTTGAACCATGAGCTTTCGTGGAATTACCATCAATGTAATATTCCCTGAAAGACAGTGTTTTTCTCTACCTTAGGCAAATTCGAAGCACAGGGGCTTGATTGTCTACGGAATACCAGATTACACTTCATGTAGTCTCGCGATTAACAATGCATGGGGCTATGGGGTCAGTATTCACCATATAATATTATAAAGGCCTGTGTATTCTTAACCCCCAACACCCCAACACCCACATGTCATGGTCAATGCCACAATCGTACAATCGTCTAGACAAAACGGTCCCTAAGCTTACAAAAAAAAAGTATGCAAAAGTAAAAAATCTTGTCTGCCAACAAATATGCAGTAAGATGTCGCTGGCTGTAAAACAAGTTAAGACCATGCAATTCTAGATCTATACTGTATATTTATGAATGATAATAAGAACAATTGAATGCCCAATATTTTTTTTTTTTAATATTTTCAGCTGCGTCAATTTCTCTTCTTATAGAATATAGGTAATGTTAAGCTTAGTCTGCCAGTTTCTCACTTTCTGTCAATAAAAATGCAATATTTTTTTTTTATTTTCACAGAATACCTGGAGATGTTTCCTTGATTTAATGAAAAAAAGAACAACAAGTTGAAGCCAAAGATGGTTGTTTACACTGTTGGTTTGATTTTAAAGAAAATGCAGAAGTTTATTAAAGGAGCTTAGGAAGTGAACCTGTACAAAATGTGCTGACAGTGACATTTAACGTTACAAGTTACACAAATCTTAACACTTTTTTCTGATAAACCAGAACAAGTACATGACTTTTGGATGCAGCATATCATTTTAACATCATTTTCTCAACTTTTTATATTGAAAAATTCATTTAAGATGAGTTGTTGAAATGGGAGAAATGTATTGATTAAATATTGAAGTTTTTTTTTAATATATCTTTGTTTTCTTTATTGAAAAGACTTGTATTAATCACATGATGTTCCTGGAGAAACTGCTGTACAATGTATACATGTTTTTATGAACAGGTCCAAATGGATATGGAGAGAAAACCTCACCAGAAGTCACTGAGTAGGAATCAACACATGAAATTCAGCTGAATATCATCTTGAAGTGTTATAACAAATCATATGTCAATTTCATTCATTTTCAGGTCATTTTCTGAAAAGAGCAAAAAAGTAAATCCATGTCAATTTTTTTACCTCAAATTGACCTGAAATTGATGTCAAATTGACCTGAAAATGAGGTAAAATTGACCAGATTTTCAGGTAAAATTGACCTAAATTGACTTATTTGCTCTTTTCAGGTCAATTTGACCTGAAATTTTGACCTGAAATTTACCTGAATTTGACCTGAAATTGACCTGAAAAGAGCAAATAAAAGTTGATTAATGGTAATTTTTTTACCTGAAATTTACCTGAAATTCACCTGAAATTCACCTGAAGTTCACCTGAAATTCACCTGAAATTACTTTCATGTGAAATTGACCTGAATTTCAGGTGAATTTCAGGTATAATAATTGACATGAATTGACCTTTTTGCTCTTTTCAGGTCAATTTCACCTGAAAATTTTGACCTGAAATTTACCTGAAATTGACCTGAATTGACATCAAGAAATTTTGCCTGTGTATAGCTTTGTTGACCTTTCGGTATTCTCTATTTTTTCCCCTTAACCTTCAATGTTATTGTATCTGAAAAGCAATTAAAATGCATTCTCGAATCACCCCAGGAATGAATATCGATACCTGAAATTAAGTTTACACAGATTTTTAAACATTTGAATAGTAGAAAAATCTTAAATCATATTTCGTCAACTAACAATGTTAGCCAGCTAAATGCACATCACAGTTATGATCATTTAATTGAAAATTCTGAATGCTAATGAGTGAATTTTTTAAGACGGTGCTAAATTTTTCCTCCATTTTCCACTTTTTAATACTAGGGTTGAACGTTTAAGAAGCCTGAATATAATAGAACCAAAAAGTGTTTCTGTAAATGTGTAAATGTCGGGATGTAATCCGACATATAACTCCAACAACAATATATTCGATCTAGACAGTATAGTTTTTCTCTTTTTTAAGGCCCAATCTACACATTGTCAATAGGTTAAGAAAAACTGGAAGTAGTGTAGGATTTTGAAATGATATTCTGAATGTGCATAACCAATATATAAAGAAAAAATATACGTAAGTAAATCGCCTCACCGTGTTACTTGATCAGGCAAATCTACTAACCAATGTAAGTTATTTTGTCACTTACGAAACCTCTATGGCTCAATAGATTAGTAACTGACTTTATAACGAATATATCACATTGAGGACCCTCTCTACAAACACTTTATAGAAACAAAACAAAAAACAACCGAAACCTACCGAACATAACAAAGCAAATACAGATGAAACGAAATTAACTTCACGATTCCAAAAGTCATTTTTGAGTTTGATTGTTAGTGTGTTTACTTGTTGTGATGACAATGATGACTCTGTTCTCATTTTGAGGATTGATGTTTACTTGGATGTAACCAAGATTTACATGGCGGGTGTCGTCAATGAAGCAGAAGACGCTTACTCTTCCGGAACACCTGGTCTTATTCTCTTGTGCTTTTACGAGAGTCTCTATGTAAATATTTCCTTTGTTCCTATTTTGTCCCTAGTTTAATCGATTTTGAGTTCGGATTATGGTTTTGTTGACGCTTTGGTATTCTCTGATTTTTTTCCAAAGAAGACATAACACATACATTTGTAAATGTCAGAGCGGCCATTTGGAAATAAACTTTGAGCAGGTATATACTATACAAGTACTACACAGGCAAACGTTGCTTTAGGTGGCAAAGCAACCCGTGCTTACTAAAAGTACGAGGAACAAAAGTTAAAGTTGAATGTACAGCTTGGGGAAATACGACACCAACCACAAAATGAGGCAATGTAATGAGTATATTAAGGTTTTCTTTAACAAAAAAAACAACAACATTTTTTCAATACTGACTTTGATGTCCCTTACTTCTGCGAAATATATACAACTATTCTTTCTTTTAAAGAATTTTAAACTGGACTCGTGTTCTAATGGTATTCCGCCTTGCAGATAGGACTTAAGAACTTCACCTGATGGCTATTGCATGACTCGACAAAGTATGGGATCTTATCTTTCCCTCAGTTCTTTACATTTTTGTCTTTCATTAACTTCGCCTCACTTTTCGCTTTTAGTTGATCGTTTGCCCATATGAGGGGGGCTTTTGGTTCTATTCTCTGGCCGAGATTAAAGGAATCTTTCAACCCTCTTGGGGGTGAGACACGGGAACCTCAACCCGAGGGGTAATATTCTTAAGTTGTCAAACACGAGGCTTGCTGAGTGTTTGGCAGCTTAAAAATCTTACCCCGAGGGTTGATATCTCCTGTCTCACACCCAAGGAGGTGAATGCTTATTTTTCAATTACCCTGTTAAACGTAATGTATATCTAATATTGACGTTCCATCAACGCAAGACAATGTTTATGTGATGTGATTGAGGTGTCGACGAAACGCCATCGCATTGTTGCTACGATGTCATACAATTGTCGAGAGCTTATTTCAACCTGGTAAAAGTGTTGATATCCCTATCCAGGGTAGGAGAAATATAATTGTCTGAAAAATGGTTGTTTCTAACTCATTATTCAATGTATTGCGCCAAGCATCAATTGGTTCGCCCCATCCCAGTATATTATGACCGACACTGAAGTATACAGCCGGGTCCTTTGGGAATATATTTCAGTGCGGAAGCAACTTAAATCGACAAATGAGGCTCACTGTACATACCCAAGCCTCCCAAATAAAGCACACACGCACTAAACCCTCACTTTGCGTCAACCAGGAAATCGTCTACAAGTGACATAGGCTGTTACGGCATTTGATGGACGTGAACAAAATAACTCAAACTTAACTAATAAAAAACAAATGTTATCTAATTTTGGAAACAGTTTGATTGCACAAATGTGTATAAGATTTTTTTTATGAATTATGCCTTAAGCAAACACTTTTTTCCCGTTTTCGTTTTGTCTTTTATATTGATTTGATATAACAGTATTTAATACATTTAAATATATTTGATCTTTCTTTTTCTTTTGTTTTTAAATAAGTAAAAATAACTAATAAAAATGAAAGTAGAACTAATTCAAAATCTGATTGACTTCTTAAAAAATAAGATTATATATTGTGGTGCACTATATATTGCACTTCACTGTATATCTTATCTTTGCAATCCAAATGAGCTGCCAATTTAGTGTTCGGTTGTTGTTCTTGTGTAAGATAGGTCTAAATTTATATATAGTGTAATGTAGAAACTAATAACCAAAGTGACTAAAAGGTCCTGTATTCTTTGCGACTTTTGGGGAATCTATTTTTATATACCTCAGCTGAAGTACAATTACAACTTTTTTTATTGCAGTGGACGTTGGTATGCGACGAAGACTGGATATCATCTACTATCACGTCAATTCAGATGGCCGCATTACTCATCAGTTGTGTAGCGTCTGGTCACCTTGCAGACCTTATTGGCCGGAAACCGACCTACTTTCTGTCATTAGCATTATTGACAGTCCTTAACATTGTAGCAGGATTTTCAACATCATGGAAAATGTTTGCAGTATTTCGGTTTCTGTTGGGCTTTTGCGTTGGTGCGAGTATGACCGTGTTTTATAATTACCTGATAGAATTCATTCCTGCAAGAAGACGGTCAGCCATTACAGCATTTCCAGTATGGGCACTCTGGACCTGTGTCCTGGCGTTCATAGCAATGTGGCTACATGACTGGAGGTATCTCCACTTTTCTACAGCTGTACTTACCCTACCGTGTATGATCATGTGGTGGTAAGTGCGCTTCAATGGAACATTGCATTGGTGTTCTATTTCCCTTATTTAAATTTTTAACAGGTGCTGAAAAATGCTTGTTATTTTGGTATGTTTGCCTTTTTTCTGTTATATCCTGTATGCTTTGATATTTTCTTTTTTTTGAAAAGAAATGATTCAAGGTTTTCATATACCGTGTTATCACAATCTTGTTCTTATATCGACTCAGAACGGGTCACAAAATATTTATACGTTGTTTAGAAACCATCATCTTCCTCAACGTCCGGGGGACCATACAGCCCGTGCTGCCATTTTGGTGATCACGGCTTGTATTATTATATTATAGTGCTGCCTAAAAACGTTTTTAAGAATACCAAAGCGTCCATAAAACCATTATTAGAACAAAAAATCATGTTTGAGTTACGGGCAAAATATGAAAAAAAGGAAAGATTTAAATGGAGAGCCTTGTAAAAGTTCAAGAGAAGGGGACCAAGGGTTCCGGAAGAGGAAGCGTTATTTTCTGCTTCATCGACGACAACTAAGTTGACGTGACTTGAACAAACCAATTTTCGGCAACTAGTCTGGTGTACTACATATGTATCACTTTTAATTTAAAGCAAATATGTTGTTATTATATTATGTTTAAAGTTGTTCAAAAATCAAATATGTCCGTCGTGATATTTTAAAATCGTAAAATCACAATAACAGAAAAGAAACATGAGTTATGACGTGAACTTTTCTTCATTAGACGGTATATATCATTACCGAAATTTCTAATCATCTTGAAAGCAGTAGAATTATCGTCTCGGGTGTAGCTTTTAAACAAATAAAAGGGTAAACAAAGAGACAAATGCTTTTCTTAGCAAAACAGAAACAACATAAAAAGTTTTTTTTGCATTCACATAAATCACTTGATTATAGTAATGTAATAATGCAAACAGTTCTAGTGACAACTATCAAGGTTGCAGACTCAAAAGTCAAAAGTCTCAATTGGATAACATAACCGAAATGATTGAGTATCTCAGAAATGACAGATATTTTATTGTAACATGCATGCTGTATGCAATACAGATCTACATAATATGTTTTCGCTTGTTTTGTAAGCCCAATAGACAGCCGGAATGATGTGGGGGCATTAGTGACATTTCTGTCGGTACAAACTGTATTGATATTTTTACCAATCATTCATATTGCATCATATTAGAATGAAAGTCCATCTGTGTTAGTAATATATAAGGATTGAAAGTCATTTTTTAACTTTCATAGTGCTATGAAAGGTCAGCCGTTACATCCATATTGAATGAAGCCCGCCAGAGCTTCATGCTGAATATGATGTACATGTAACGGCTGACCTTTCATAGCTCTATGGAAGTTAAAAAAATGACTTTCAATCCATATATTTACATTTTTACTACAGAACATTTGCTTAACTTTTATTATATTTTTCAAATTAATAGTTTATTACCTGCGTTTGTATATATCAGCTTGAATAAAATTGGCGCCAATGATAATAATTAGTCATTTGAGCGTTTGACGCAAGGGCATTTTTTATTTTATTCGAAGCGGCGCGAAAAGACTCTCTTTGAACAAGCTTGATCTATGACGTCATAATGAAACCACGTGCTATGTCTCGAGAACCATTGCTTTCATACTTTTATGAAAGGCATTTTTGCTGGTTATGTTCATATAGTGGATTGCAGTGCAAATGTAAATATATATATATCGCGGATGACCGTGGACAGTCTCGCCAACGATAGGTCAACGTCCGTGACAGACGAGTGGAAAGCGCAAAGTCCGCGATAGCTGTACTGTATATTGTTTAACCTTTTGTTCACAACACTATCATATTACATACCAGAATGTGGTCTTCCGCAGGGTGACAGTAAATCCCCATGGCGAGTGTTAGTCACACCGAGGAAGACCACAGTGGTGGTTGAAAATTCTGGTATGTAATATGATTGTGTTGTGAATAAAAGGTTAAACAATATACTCATATTGCATCATCATTGCATCATTTGATATTCAGTTTTTTAAGGCAGCACTCGAATGGTACCGTCATACAATGAACACCACACATTAATTGTTGGCGAAACGCTGCCATCTACGATTCTTTAAATGCCATCCTCTATTCTTGTCTTTACATTTTCACTTTAATAATTTTGTTTGTTAATTCATAGGTTTCTTCCAGAAAGTTTCCGTTACCTTATCACCCACAACCGCATAGATGAAGCAAAGGGAGTCATCCGCAAAATGGCGCGAATAAATGGTAAACCTGAACCGGATATGACTAAATTGAGTAATCTTGTGAAAGTTGACTTGAAAGTCGATGCTGATCAAAATTACACGATGTGGGACGTAGCAAAGTCCCCACAGCTGAGGAAGTGTACGTGTCTGCTAGGGATTGCATGGTATGGTAATAATACTCAGATTGATATGACTTTAATTCATAATAAACATGGAAAGAACATCTGCACTTTGTTGATATACATATAATGCTCTCAATTAACGTTTTATGACAACAGAACGATATAATGCCTCCGCCTATTTCTGTAACACTATTACAGGGAAATATAAAATATACTAACGTTTCATTTTCTTATATCATAAATGATACCAACTTGCATTATACAATTTAATGATTAAGGTGTCTTCATGGTAATGTAAACATTGATTAATTTTTTTTTTTTATCAGAATAATTCGTCATAAATATATGAGTATGTATTACCAAATAAATAGGAAAAAATCTATTCACTAACCTCTAATTTCCGCAGAATATATATTTTTTCAATTGTTTTGATTGCGTTTATCCATGAAGGTTGTCTTGTGGGTATGGCTACTACGCCATATCCTTTGGCGTTCAGAGTATGTCTGGGAACATATACATCAACATTGTTCTGCTAAGTGTAGTAGAAATGCCTGCTCAGGTCTCCTCATACTACCTCACCAATAGGTACGTTGTTTACTTTTCTGCCTACATTCAATATCCTTTATTATTTTTAATGCCATATATATAAATTAATAAATACAGCAGACTTACTTGGTGATGTCTAGTCAATAACTAGGTGACATGTTAATATTTACGTAATGGTTCAACTAATATGCTACCATATGCTAATAAGTGACAGTGCTACCATCTATCTAGTAATGAATGACATGAAATAAAAAAGGAGAACAAATTAAAGATATGAAAGATTGAGACTATTTTTTCCCATTTTGTAATATCGAAAAAGGTTTAGGTGCTTGGCCGAGATATACCAGAGCCTCATAAATGGTGGCTACTACTCCTTGCCGGACACTCAGCATGATTGGACTGATTCACCTCGTTGTCAGTGTAATGTGACCAAAGGATATTCTGTTAGGGGCATTCGGGGGTGTTCTTCATTGTAGTAGCACTACAAAGTCGACATCAATCCCGCACTATTGCAGGGAGGCTTACAAAAACATTGCATACACTTGGAAGTCGTACTTTAATTCGTAAATTAAAGGGTTAATTTAGAAATTTTGGATTCCCGCCTTTTGGCCCCTTGCATCACTGAAGAGTCCTAGGAGGACGAAACAGCTGTATGGTGCAGTTTAATTCATTCATCACGTCCCGGGAGCCATGTACTTTGTGTTTGGTGGATTAATGATTCTGTCACCAATTGGTTTGTTTTTTATTCAAGAAACAAACAAAAAACCAATCGAAGATGGCATAGCAACGGAGAAACAAAGAAATGCAAAATTTTAAAACAATGAAATAATTTAATAGAATTTACGAATACGGTGTCATTTGTGTAATGAATGCGATACCATATTGTAATGTGTGTTGTACATGTATGTAATGTTATGTAAACATTAAACAGTCGTATGTATTTCGTGTATTGTAATGTTAATCAAAACGTTTAATTTATAATCAAGCTGATTGTTCCAATTATCAATGTAATCTATACAGTTACTTAGTTTGGGATTCCAGTATTAATACATAGTCAAAAGCATATCCCCAACAGGTTCGTTTATCAGGAAATATTTATAACTTCAGCTTTTCTTATTATCATTGCTATTAATATTTCTTACCCAGGCAGTTTTGCCGACATACTGCCAGCTTAATTACTTGTGACGCTAGCGATGTTGGAGTTACTTCCCCTTGTTCAACACTTGTGAAGTTCATGTTGTTACCAATCGACTCTTTATGATGTTCCTTCAAGCATGTTCCGAATTTCCGTTCAGTTTTCCCAATGAATACTGAGTCACAGTTCTTACATCCTGTTTTGTGCACAAGACTCCTTGGTGTGTCCTTGATGGAATATTTGTCTTCGGGATGTATAAAGATGGTCCTGGTGGTCTGGTTAGGTCCTACAGACTACAGTAGTTTATCTTGATTATAAGTTTCGTTAACAGGTTTCATCTGTCGAATAATATCATCTATCGTTTGTAACATCTTAAAAGGAAAAGGATTTCTGTGACTAATCTCAAACGTTTTATTTTAGTAGATCGGACATGAAATAAAAATCACGAAATCTGACTGACGGACCATTTGCATTTCGCACGATCATCGAGGGAACATATGAGGAACTTAGGACCAATTCAGTATATCTTGCTTTCGGAAATGTCAGTATTTTGTCGGATCAAGTATTTTTAAAGCTATCTAGCTGCTTTATGATACTGGCATAAATCATTGGCTTGTAAAACAGCTGTTTTACGGGTGTAGTACACCCGTATTGTAGGCCTACACAGCGTTAACGATACACTGTTGTAAACAAATGTATTACTTCGACAGGAACAAAAAAGCGTGTGCCCCATGCACTCCATCGGGAAATATATCAACTAGAGTTTTTATTGAGGCGGAGCGAAGTGAAAATGTAAATATTGGTTGTTGTTTATTCTTTTCCTTCTGTGTCACTGCCTTGTTTCTGATCTTGTCTTTTACTGCTTTGATGGTCAATATCGTGTATCCATATTACTTAGCGCTAATGTAATGTGCTGCGCATCCATGATCTGGTCGTCTTGTTCTATGATCACGTTGTTACATCGGTCAAGTAGAGTCCTGACTACTTCCAACATATGGTGTAAAGAATGGTGAGATGTTAAATTCAGGTTCTGGTCAGTGTGTGTTAGTTGTTAGTATACCGCAAGCCTACACACACTGACCAGTATCTGTAATTTACATATCACAATGTAGTCGGGACGCTACTAGACCGATGTAACAGCATATTCCTCATCAACCCGCATTACAATGAGCTTTAATACCAAAATGTACATGTTCGGGTTCTGCATTCGAAAACATGCGTCAGTTAACAAGAAATATGTAAAAGAATTAAATTTAATAGAAATTAATCTCTACTGAAAAAAATATATTATATAAAATGGAGGATGATGTCAGGAGGATATCATAGTATTTGTCAAGTGAAAACATGTTTGCTCGATTAATTCTGATCTAGCAATTTAAAGATTTCAATTATTTGTGTACACTTGCATAACATGTATATATTCTGTACATATTCCTTTTAGGTTTTATACTAACTATGGGTTCTAGACTCGTCTCAAATTTAGCGTTTTTGAATACCTGTTAATCTTAAGTGTGTCAAAAGACGCAGGACACATAACAGAATACCGAAGCGTAAACAAAATCATAATCCAAACTCAAAATCGATTAAACCAGGGGAAAAATATGAACAAAGGAAAGATTTACATGGAGACTCTTGTAAAAGAACAAGAGAATAAGACCAAGTGTTCCGGAAGAGTAAGCGTGTTCTGCTTCATTGACGACACCCGCCATGTAAATCTTCATCACATCAAAGTAGACATCAAGTTCTCAAAATGAGAACCGGGTATCATTGTCAATCACAACAAGTAAACGCACTAATGAGCATACTCAAAAACGTCCATCTTCATATCACTTAAAGATACAGAATATTTCTCAATGAGACAAAGATGGCGACATTAAATCTTGCCCATAAAAGTATAATATATTGACGATTTAAAGTATCTTTCATACATATCATACAGTATTTTTGTAATACATGTTCCATGTCCTGAAATCTTTCTTGATTTTCCGTTTAAACTTACAAACTAATATTGCATTTGTCACGACAGCTTCTGTATAACAATCCATTAAATACGCAGTTTGATTTGCTAGTAATGTCAAGTCTCCTACCTTCAAGGAAAAATTCTGTTTTAACCGTTAAAGTTACCCAATGCCATTGGTTTATCTGCTGTTCGACTATATCGAATAGATGGATTAATTGTACATTAAAAAGCATATTGGGACAGGCATTAAATTTGTATCGAAAAATACCTAACTAACGAAAATTGGATTTGAAATGGTTTACCAGTCATTAGCAGCAGTTATATTAGTGATGTTTGCACGTATAAAATATCAGCAAAACATAAATAAAAGAGTACATAGAAAACATAATCTATGGGTGAAAGAAGAAGTATAAACATATAAAATTGGATATAATTAACTTCAATTATATCTTTTACAATTCATCTTCCTAGCGAAATTTGCATAAACAAGTCTGCCTTGCGATTTTTAAGAAAATGGAACAACCTTTCGGAAAATGTGAAAACGGAAGCAATACAAAAAAAGGAAATCAGTTGTGCATAAAAAGAGCCAGAAACTATTATTGATACAATAATAACATCAAATCAACTTATTGTAAATAATTTTATGTTTTGAGTGGGTCGGGTGAAGAGCATCTTTCAAGTTTCTGCAACTGTAAAGTAGGGGTGCCAATTTACTATTCTGATAACCCTTTTGAGAAATGTTTGCTACGCTCTAGTAATATTTTCGTTTTGGAGGAATTACACATGTGTTTTGTTTATTGGTACAAATGTTTCAAACGTGTGATTTTTAATTTATGTATCGGAATTTCAGATATAACTATTAGACTGGAATAAAAACAAATTGTACAATAAACACTTTCTGATATATATGAATTTACAGGTAATTTCATGCAAGTAATGGCACGGTACATAATTTACACATTTTCGTAGTACACGATTTGAAATTTTACAGAACTACTTCAATTTTACTTCTTAATTCATAAATTAAAGGGGTTTTACGCACCTGGCCCTTTTGCTTCTACATTTCTTTAAAAAAATTGGATTCCCACCCTTTGGCCCATAGCATCACTGACGAGTCCTAGAAGGACGAAACAGCTGTATGATGCAGATTGATTCATAGAGGATCTTACACGAGTGTCTATGTAATATGGAATTTATTCAACGAGTTAGATAATTTAATATGTCACGAGCCTTTAGGCGAGTGACATATTAAATTATTTAACGAGTTTAATAAATACATATTACATTGACAAGAGTGTAAGATTCTATTTATCACATAACTTATTTTTATGAGAAAATACACAAAAACTCTCAAGTTAGTTCTCTATAAGAAAGGCAAATTTCTTCTATTACAGTAAGATTTTCACTACCCAGACAATCTTATGACGTCATAAAGACGTCATTTGTTTATGACGCTACAATAGTGTTATTACACAGTGTGTAATACCATGACATGGCCGTATGACATGACTGAACGATTCAGTTATGTGATAAAAAAAATTCGGCATACTGTATCTGTAACTAAATTTTAAAATGCAACATGTGTGTGTACGTCATCTTCCGTGTCACATCCATATCAATAAAAGTATTAAAACAACAGGATGGAGAAAATATCTCCTCTTAACCTGTAATATCGACACCCAAATTCTTATTGCTTTGAACCTAATTTATGGAAAACTAGTTAAGATGCTCATATTTACAACC
Organism: Mimachlamys varia; assembly: GCA_947623455.1. NCBI lineage: Eukaryota > Metazoa > Mollusca > Bivalvia > Pectinida > Pectinidae > Mimachlamys > Mimachlamys varia. Next base: position 16,469,176 of record OX392541.1, read on the forward strand.
TGGTCTGGTATGATATTAAATATGCGTTTTTAGGCACAAAATGGAAGCGTTGTTGCCATATATAAGTGTGTAAACATGTAAAACAAGGAGGCAGTGACCTAATTTTAAAAGAGGTTCTACTTTTACAGTAATTTATTCATTTCATAGCACAATACGTCAAAACAACGAGCAAACTTTCAAATAATAACGTATAGTTTTGTCAAGAGGATACCATTTATGGTTTTAGTCAGTCCTCCATTCACCCCCTCATATATTCAGATTGTAAAATATCTTATTTAATTCCATATTTATATACCCCAAAACACTCATATTTCGCGAGATATATGTTTTCGCGTTAAATCGAGAGGAGATTCAAATACCTTGCGACTATTTCTATCTCTAGGGGTGCAAGTATTTATTCTATCGCCATCATCAATTCTAGATTGAAGTCGGAATACATGTATGTCTGAAAAAGTAAGCTTGCGAAATAAAGTATTCGCGAAATCAAATTGATTTACAGTACACAATCGATCTTATCGAAACTAACAAGAAATACCCTTTCCCCTTATTTACATATAAATTTAATACGATTGCACAATATTTAAAAAAAATTACGTAACATCAACATTAATGAATGCAAACTCAGAGATTAAATTAAAAAAAACATATGACATATAAGCGTAACTTTAGGCCAAAGTCTTGCAAAGACACAGGCGTTTGTGTGATATCACATATTAATAGTGTGTAAGTTCGTGAATAAACCATGGTTCATTGTTCGAATGATTATTATTTTGCTTTGCCACAATGTCCTACTGTCCCTCAAGTTAATCTAAATGTTTTGAAGACAACATCTCAAAGGTGACGGAGAATCTATGCTCGTGCATGTGTTGTCCTACGTCACTGTATAATTACATAACCTTACCTAACACCACTTTCCATATTCACTGAAGCTATTAAAGATGTCTGCAACAAGTGCATATCTGGAAAGTCTGATAGAGGAATGTGGTGGATTTTCACGATTTCAATGGATTACGTTTTCCTTAATGATGTACAGTAAAGTTTCTACAACTTGGACTATGCTCATGATGACATTTGCTGGAGCAATTCCCGATTGGCAGTGTCGATTTACAAATAATTCAAATGTCGGCACTACCACTTCCATGAATATGACGAACGGTTTATATCATATCGATGGACAGTGTTACCATACAGAAAATACAACCATACAGAATTGTCAGGAGTATGAATTTTCCAAAACCATGACCACTATTGTTAATGAGGTAAGATACCAATACCGTTTGTATTCAGCTTCATTAATTAACCCGTTGTTTAGTCAATTATGCAAATGAAAGAAGCTAATGTTTATGTGTTTGTCATATGTAGAAGATAATCCCCATATAGTAGTAAATCAAAGGTATTTGACCCCTATGCCTCACCAATTAGGTGTTGATTTATTGCTAAATCACGTTTTGCCAACGTAATATTGCCAATCGGTGAAACATTAGTCAAACGTTGAAAGGTTGTTTAAATGTGTTGGCGCGGTGTTGGTCCAGTGCCAGCATACAAAATCAATGTTTGACCAACAACAGAATAAACAATTTATGTTGGTTTATGTTGGAAGTATCAGTAAACTACATTTTGGCACTGCTAGGAAAATATGGATGCAATGATCATATAGTTTCAATGGGAAACTTATCGAGTCCTGGATGAAAATGTAATGTCTTTGTTTACTCTTCAAAGCAGACACCATCGTAGTCATGGACATCGACATTGTAATAGTCTGATAGACTACAACTTAAGAGTTGAAAACCTGATGAATACTTTAAAAAGACCATTAGGTGTACACTACGTCAGAACAACACTATATTAACTCCACCTGGCTGCATTTCGAACTCTGCAAATGACTCAGAAACTAGCGTCGAGACTCAATAAGATTATTGATGTGGCAGAAATTCTACTTTTTAAGTCTGTTCGAACGGAGAGGTCTCGACATCTCGTGAAAATCGAATTCGCCAATAAAGTGAATGATGTCATTATCATAAGCAATTTATTGCACCAAAAGTCTGTTCGAGCGAGCATACCACCGTACTTTCGATATACAGGTTATCATTTCCCCTACATTATTCTATATTTGTGGTAACGCACAACGCACAAAAAATGCGTGCGTGCATCGTGCATACATCGTGCACACATCGTGCATACATCGTTCGCCCATGGTGCGCACAACTGGGCGATCTAAAGATCGTGCGTTTATGTGTGCGATTCTCACCGCACATCCGCACGATTTGGTACAACTGTTTGATAAATATTACAGAATGAAAAAAAACTATGGAACCCTCTTGTCGAAAAACAATATAAATTCGCATCATACTTATCGGGATTATGTTAATTTTACAATATACAGTAAACAGTATCACAGTCACTATGAGACAGCCAATTACGGGTTCAATTTCAAGGTAACAGAACAGGTAAATAACATGCAAGAATTTTACCTGTCCCGTGTCCGGTGATCCGCTACAGCCATTACCGAGCGACCGTGGTGAAAACAAACTGGACTCTTATAATTATTTACTTGAACACCCCTTCACCTCCCCTTTACTATATTTTCACACCTAGGCGAGTGTTGTAAATGCCCCGGGCCAAAAAACATCTACATATATGGTCTTTGTACATGTATAAGTTGGTAAAAACTGGCAATATTTACCTGAATGAGAACTTGTGCAACAATTGAATATAGATGACCTTAGAATGGTCATGTTATTCATCTCCATATTGCTATGTGTTAAAAGCTTACAGGTGGCTATTTAGTTTTGTTTCAAAAACTCAAAAAATACTATTCCTTATTTTATGACACATATATATAGAACAATCAGTTAATGTATATATGTAGTTAAAATATATAAATAGCGCGAAACCGTATATATTGTTAAGCAATTTCTAAATTTGTATCAACCACGATTGCCATCGCACAATGTTAGTTTATCGTGCGCCCAAATGTGCGTTAGAAATAATCGCCATGAATCGCAACGTACTCACATCGTACACATTTCGTGCATACACCGTTCACCCATCGTGCGCACACAGAACATTGTGTAACGTTGTGCGATCCAACAACTGTATATCTATTGCACCAAAGCTTTTCATTTATAAGCAAGCAGTGCAACAATTGAATATAGATGACCTTAGAATGGTCATGTTATTCATCTCCATATTGCTATGTCCTGCTGGACACATAGTAACTGGTAATCTGAATATTATCCCCAACATAAAAATATCGGAGGTTTTCATAAAAGGTCCCAAGTATCGGGAGCATCCAGCAATCAAATGGAATATTATTTCAAGATTCTTATTGAGTCGGTGGAAGATTATGCCTGACAATGGGTTACACGTGAAAATGCAGATTTTTATCAAAACATTTAATTTTTCAACATATATGCTATCATACCGCATACAAAACCTGAAAAAAGTCTTCGATCTCTAGTTATGAGAGACTTATATTCCAAAAAAGGTGGACGGCGATGCAAATATACAACAGTGAACTATCTTGAAGCATACTTTGTGGAAAACACAACAAAAGCAAAGATGAAATATATTGAAGAAGATAAAGTACGAGTTATTGAATTCCTGGTTGACAAAATTTTTGTTGAGTTTTGTGAAGATATTTTCCAAAAGACTGTTGGCATTCCAATTTGAACAACCTGTCCCTACTCAAATACATCAATCGTTCTCCGATGTTGGTCCAACATTGTACCAACATTCAGCAGCCAGCCAACCTCTGATGCGAAATTATTATTTAAGTTAGAGGGTGGCCCAACATAGGCCCGACGTATGATAACTAACGTTGGCAAACCACGCCAACAAATTTCCAACGTTGGGCCAACGTATGTCTGCTATATGGGAACTTTCTTTTTCATTTTTTAATTGCAGTGGGCTTTGATATGCGACAATGACTGGATAGCTGCCACTATCACGACAATTCAGATAGCCGGAATACTGGTCAGTACCATAGCCTCCGGACATCTCGCTGACCATATTGGCCGGAAACCGACTTTCTTGTTATCTTTGGCCATGCTGACGATACTTAATATTGTCGCGGGGTTTTCGATTTCATGGGAAATGTTTGCAGTCCTTCGTTTTCTGCTGGGCTTTTCCATTGGTGCGAACATCACTGTTTTTTATAATTACCTGATAGAGTTCATTCCTGCAAAAAGCAGGTCACTCACCATAGCAATTCCAGCATGGTCAGTCTGGTCATGCGTGTTCGGGTTCATGGCTATGTGGCTACATGACTGGCGGTACCTCCACTTCTCTACAGCTGTACTTACCCTGCCGTGTATTGTCATGTGGTGGTAAGTATTTATTTATTAACCATTATAATTTTTGTTTGTTTATCGTATACACTGTATATGAAAGTCGTGTTGTAATTGAGAAATACAGTGTACAGTAAAACCTGTCTATTCTGTATCCTTGTATGATACGAAAGGGATATTTCGGAATATGTTCGTAAGTATTCTTCTGATCAAAACTTTTACCTCAGTTCTCTCTTTGATAAAGTAACATACAAATCCTTATCATATAGAATTGCATGGCGCCAACTGTGTAATCGATGACAAGGAAACTCTCTTCCTTCTTGAACACCTAATGCTATTTTCCTGTACTTTTTCAAGGATATGTTTGTAAATTATTCCGATTTTTTTTTCAACAAAAATTAACACGTTTTCTTATTGTGTTCCAACCAATATTAAAACAAAACCTTATTCTCCGTTTCCATTCTTACTTCTTCCATGCGTTCGTAGTACCAAAATCTTTGATTGGTACTGGATCGTTTTTAGTCTTCAACTTATGTTGAAAGTCACGGTTCAATTATACCATTCTAGAGATAAGTTAATCAACGTCAATAGGCTCAATAGGATGGCATATGCAAAATATATTTCACCATGAAAAGATATGGCTACAACAACAAATATTCCTGCTGTCATTATTTGTAGTAACTTTTTTCGACACTGTCTTATTCTCTTCTAAGGCATCATTTGTATTTATATAATAATTTATGTTTGATGCAAAGACATTTTATTGGATCACAGGTTTCTTCCGGAGAGTTTCCGCTATCTGGTCACCCATGACAGACTAGAGGAAGCAAAGGGGGTTATTTGTAAAATAGCGCGAATCAATGGAAAACCGGAACCGGATATGAGTAAGATGACGTATCTTGTAAAAGTGGACTTGAAAGTCGATGCTGATCGAAAGTACACGATTTTCGACATATTAAAGTCTCCACGATTGAGGAAATATACCTGTCTGCTTGGCTTTGCTTGGTAAGGCAATAATTAAGCGAAACATTTTTACTATTAAGACAACCATCAAATACTGCTCGGTTATCATTGTGTATTAAAACGCCAATGAATTTTACACACTACACTTGCAAACACCATTACATTACAAATTTAACTGATTATTGTAAATGTAACGAGTTTGCATTGATAAGAAAAATTGAACCATTCTTAATCAGTTGACTGAAGCATGCATGTCTATTAACAGTCAGGTATTAGCATCATTTAACAATCTAATCAACCGACTTTTGGATGTTGTCATATATCCGGCAGGATGTCTTGTGGGTACGGCTTCTATGCCATTTCCTTTGGTGTTCAGAGTCTTTCTGGGAGTCTTTACCTCAACATGTTTCTGCTGAGTGTTGTAGAAATTCCTGGACAAGCCTCCTCATACTACATAACAAATCGGTAAATGTATCATCTGTGTTTATATTGCATATCAGTAGTATTTTTACGGTCAAAAACTCGGAAATTACAAAAAAAGTGTTTTTCATTTCCTGTATCTTGTCAACCGAGGGTCAATTTGTAAGACGTGTTAAATCACCAAATAGAACCATACCAAGTACAATCAACTTACAGTTGTCTAAAAATGGGGTTTTTTTTCTTGTTTTGTTTTTAATTTTGATAATGTTATCAATAGATCCCTCCAAACCGCTCTTTGGGGTGCATTTTGTAAGATAACTAGGACAAATTGTAGTTGAATCGCCTAAGTTAAGGACGGTGCATGTAAGGTGTATGTGGTAAGTGCTGACGATGCGTTATGAGATCATTGAATTATGCATAATGTATTATGACACAGTATCACCCAATGAAATTTATTGTTATTATCTATTCAATGGCCGAAGTGATATAATGATATTGTCTTAAGGTTTGGCCAAACATTATCCCTTTGAAATTCAAACGCATCTTTATTCCATAACATTCATCTATTTATGGATAGAAAAACACTTTGAAAAACTGAATATAACTTCGAATTTTCATTTTAAACTTGCTTTGTGTTGTTATAGCAAATATATTTTTTGATAACATCACCTGCTGAAGGCAAAGGTTATTTCTTGTTTTCCTTTACTGAGTTCTTAATTTCTAAATTTATACATGTTTTCATCATTGATCCATTTTCGTGCCGAGGTTAAGTGATAAACCAGTATATATCTTTATAGATTTGGCAGAAAATGGGTAACGATTGCTCTGTTGACCATGGCGGGATTAACTGGCTTTATTGTGGCAGCTCTCCAAATATCTGGTAATAATTTAAATGTGTGGCCTTACTAATAAACCGATGTTGAAAATTGAATTCCCTTGTTCCAGTAAAGGTAATTATTCTGGTTTTATTTACTTTAAAGAACTTAAAATAGAAAAAATAAGCACTACATCATTTTTATTTAATTTTGTTTAAAGATTAACGTTGAAACAATTTCAACATTGTACGTATGCATTTTGGAAAGGATTTACATATCATCGGATATCAATGATGGCTCGGTTCACATTTTGAGGATCGATGCTTACTTGTACGTGACCAAGATTTACATGGCGGGTGTCGTCGATGAAGCAGAAGACGCTTACTCTTCCGGAACACCTGGTCTTATTCTCTTGTGCTTTTACGAGAGTAAATCTTTCCTTTGTTCCTATTTTGCCGATTAATCGATTTTTAGTTCGGTTTATGGTTTTGTTGACGCCTTGGTATTCTCTGATTTATTTTGTTTGTTTGTTTGTAGATTTGCAAATGAAGAATTCCCTGATCAACGGGTTTGCATTGGCTTCAAAGTTGGGGGTGGGGACTGGCTGGGGTACGCTGATGATTTTGTCCACGGAATCATTCCCTACTGTAGTAAGGTGGGTTTTATTAAAATGTAGGCTTTAAGGTTGTCTCAAACTTTTATATCCACTGCCTTGCATTGTAACAATTTTATTAGGCCCCTAGAGACGAAATATAATTCTTAAATACTTTGACCAAATCTTGCCTTAGAATATGTTAAATGGATTTGGCATCAGACTACTATATTTAAGTCTAAACTTAAACATATGTAGTTTATTAGTTTTCTGATTACAAGCAAATATATTTTGTAAGACGTTTTTGTTGTCACCTACTATGCGTCAATTTCATAGAATATCATTGTTATTGGCAATTTAATATTGGCAGTATTCAGTATGATTTACAATTTCAGAGTTAGCTCCGTCTAAAGATTACTTTCTAAAAAGCTTTTCACCAATATATTATGTATCATAGTCTACGAGATGATGAATTATTTACATAACTGGTAAACGTCCAATCTAACAACTCGCATAGCTACATGTAACAACTGTTTAACTTGAATCAAATTGAAACATTACAGAAACATAGGAGGCGGAATGCTAAACGCTTTTGCAAGAATTGGCGCGTTGATTGCACCACAATTGGTATATTTGGTAAGTTATTATAGTAATAAAAACAAAGTAAGTAGGGGCTTACGTAGGTATACTCCATCCCCACGACCTGGTCAAGTACGAACTTTGACACTTTTACCTTGACAGATGACAATAAAAAATTTGATATAGAACCTAATAGTGTGATGTACTATGGTATACAAATATGAATTAAATATGCCAAGCAGTTCATAAGATGCCTTCTGCACAAGCTGTTTAATCCCAAAACGGTCCACTGTAACCTTTGACCTTTAACATTGAAGCTGAAGACGCTGACTTTTCCGGAACACCTGGTCTTATTCTCTTGATTTTCCAAGGGTTTCCATGCAAATATTGTCTTTGTTCATATTCCGCCTCTAGTTTAACCGATTTTGCCTTTGTTAATACTTCGGTATTCTCTAAAAAATCATTTTTATTGACCTATGATCACCAAAATCTATTTACGTGAAGATGTGAATATCAACCTAATTCTAATGAAAAAAAAACCAAACAAATAACTTAATAATACATCTACTGTGTTATTTCATTTACAGAGCAGCCATATCCCAGGAGCCATGTACTTTATTTTTGGTGGAGTGATGGTTCTATCAGCATTTGGGCTGTTTTTTATGCAAGAAACAAACAAAAGACCTATCGAAGATGGCTTAAACCCAGCAGACAAAGAGGGAGAGGAAATGCAGAGTGTGCAAAGCAATACAAGCATTTGAAATAACTTATTAATGTCTGAAATATAATCGATGTTATATACTCGTACAAGTTTAGCTTACTGATAATATAGAGGAGTCAACACTTTATAACATAACATTGTTTATATCATCTGTTTTTTTTCATGCCTTCATAAGGTAGTTTTAATAAATTTAGTAAATTTAATAATTATATAGTTAATCACAGAGCCCAAATTTTAAATGTAATTTCAACATGTGCTATTAGTAATTTAGGAATACAACCATGCCATATGTTTTAATATATAAGCATAATTTGTTGATTAAAAAAGACAATTATTTCCCCTTAATAATTATTTCTATGTAAACGAACCTGTCGTCGTTATACATGTTATATTGCTATAATTGTTCATGTAAATGTTACATGACTAAACAAATATGGAAAAATATTCGATCAAACATTTCACGCAAAGACTGTAAAAATAATTTTGAAATGAGGATTATTACTATGTATGTACTTGTGTCTTCTAGCTTCAAATATTCCATATTATTTTATAGGTTAATGTTTGCTTTAGATTCTGCATGCTGACAAGTGAAATTTGAACAAAATTTTCAAAGGTTTCAGGTTAACCGATGAAAAAAAAAGTTGTGTCTGTGAAAGTTTGCTGTTTCTTCCACTAGCGCTTAACGTTTTCACATTTAAAATCTCAATTGGCAGACTGACTTACAATCAGTTGGTATACAGAATTCTGTTCCATGAGCAAGACTTGCCTTTTTGATGCTAATTATATTTCACTGAAAGAAAGTCCTTAAGGTTCTTTTTGTAAGTTATCATCTTAAAATTGTAAATGTCACTAGGTAAACTTAGTGTCCCGATATTATTCTGATAAAAATAAGCCGAGGTTAGAAAATAACCCATATTAACCAACCATTTATCGTTTGTTAATTTTTATACAGTTGTGGGATCGCACAACGTACACGATGTGCGGTGTGCGCACGATGGGCGAACGGTGTATGCACGATTTGCGAACGATGCGATCCTGGGCGATTATTTCTAACGCACATGTGGGCGCACGATAAACTAGCATTGTGCGATGACAATCGTGGTTGATGTAAAATGAGCCATTATATATTTTTATTTATATATTTCTTAAATTAGGAAAAGTCTTTTTGTAGTTTTTGAAACTAACCAAATAGACACATATAAACTTTAAACATATATTGACAAGTTCTCATTTAGGTACAGTAAATATTTCCAGTTTTTACCAAGTTTACCTGTACATAAACCATATATGTAGATATCTCTTGGGAGGGGACGGTGTGTACAAATAACTAATACTCAGAGTCCAGTTTGTTTTCATAACGGTCGCTCGACAAGAGGGTTCCATATTTTTTTTCATTCCGTAATGTTTATCGATCAATTGTACCAAATCGTGCGTGTGTGCGATGAGAATCGCACACATAAACGCACGATTTTTACATCGCCCCGTTGTGCGCACCATGGGCGAACGATGTGTGCATGATGTATGCACGATACACGCACCCATTTTTTAGTGCGTTGTGCGTTACCACAACTATACATCATTCTGAACCGTTACATATAATACTTAAGAATGTTGGATTTTTGTACAGGAATTTGTCAAATATAACAGCCTTTTACTTTCAATAGTGAAATATGTACCGTAATTTCCTGAGTATTGCCCGCGGGCTATACGATTTTTTACATTAAAAGATACCTAATGCAGGCTACCTACCGGTGCAGACTAGCTGTGTTTTTTAAAACCAAATTATTAAATAATGCGGGCTATACGTTGTTAAATGTTTCCACTTTTATCAACATTTAGATCTGCGCTATTTGTAAACAAAATAAAGCATTGGTAAGTTAATATAGAGCTTTAGTTATACTCATAAACATATATATTTACAAAATAAACACAATATTTCCATCATATGTCTCTGATTTCAAATATTTTCAAAAACAATAATCACATAGTCGCATACGAAGTACACTTGTACTCACCAGGTTTACATTCGACGTATAACACGCGGGCAATTTGCCAATGCGGGCTATCTTGGATTTATGTTACGAAAGCCTCAAAAATGCATTACTTACCGCGGGCTATACCCCGGTGCGGGTAGTACACAGGCATTTCCGATAACTTGTTTGTTTTTGTTCTAGATAGTCAGCACAAGCATTAAGAGTTTTCAGTTTTAGTTTAAAGCCATAATTTACAGTTCTGCTTGATATACAATTCATCTTATTCATTACAGAGTAACTCATTATGAAGATAAATTAATGACTCGTCCTTCTACAATGTACCTTCCTTCAGATAACTTTTTTTTCAGACAAGAAAATCAACAGTTGTCATATAAGCAACATCAAGTTATGATCCAGCGTGAAATGAATGTATAATCTACATTTTAAAATATATATTTTTATGTGTATTATTAGCATGCTTTTGTCTAAGAAATAAGCTAGTAATTGTTTTTGGTTTTTGAAACAAACTTTCAGCTTGATTTAAATAATAAGATGGAAGCACTTAATTGGGTATGCTAGTATTACTCTCCCTGATAAACTATAGGCTATCATTCATCGTTCAGTTGTTTTATTTTGGTGTTAAAGACATCGTGGTCAATTTCTAAGGTTACACTATTAGAAGCCGGTATAAAATCTAGGTCAAATCAAGATAATAACGACGCAACAAGTTAGTTCACTTTTGACCATATTCAAAAAGTCATACGAGGAAATAAAATATGTCTTAAAGATCTACATGGCGACATTAAAACTCATAGTCTATATTAACCTGCTTCTTCGTAGGATGGTTTTTCAGCAGCCGGTATACATCACAAAAATCTAGATTTTTAGATTTTATGACGCCATCTTCGTCTCATTGAGAAACAGTCTGTATCGTTAAGTGCTATGAAGATGGACGTTTTGGAGTATGCTCATTAGTGTGTTTACTTGTTGTGATTGACACTAATACTCAGTTCTCGTTTTGCGAACTTGATGTTTACTTGTTTGCATGTGACAAAGATTTACATGGCGGGTGTCGTCGATGAGGCAGAAGACGCCTACTCTTCCGGAACACCTGGTCTTATTATCCTGTGCTTTTATGAGAGTCTCCATGGTAATATATCTTTTGTTCCTATTTTGCCTCCAATATAATCGATTTTGAGTTCGGATTATATTTTTGGTGATACTTTGGTATTCTCTGATTATATAAAGAGCAGGCTGTAGAATAATGAATAAACAGCGACATGTTAACAGCATAGGTTAGAGAGGTACATGTAGCTATGTAGAAGATTACGTTGTGTCATTCTTATCAAGTTTAAAAGGATATGAACAATCGACACGTGGTCAGCAAATTTGGATTTTTAAGTCCCCGGGGTTTGCTGAAGCCTCCATAGCCACAGTTAATCTCATTTGAGTTATGGCACGGTACATAATATACACATTGTCGTAGTACACGATATGAAATTATACAGAACTAGTTTAATTTTACCTTTAAATTCATGAATAAAAGGGGTTTTACGCACCTGACCCTTCTGCTTCTACATTAGTTTAGACATTTTGGATTCCTACTTTTTTGCCCAAAGCATCACTGAGTCCTAGAAGGATGAAACAGCTCTCTGATGCAGTTTAATTCATACTTTCGGCATATTGTATCAATTACTATATTTAAGAGGGGCAGCTTTTGTACGTGTTACGTCATCCTTATTAAGAATACATCATCGATATGATTAAAATAATTGAAAGTGTTTTTGTTACCTGTTCTGATTTGTTCTTAGGCCTCGTATGAAAACAAAACAAGTCATCAAAAGATGGAACACATTGTATTCCCATGGGAAGCTGACAGTCTGCAGGGGAAAAATCCTCCAAGCTAAAAGATACATATAGTCAACCTGAAATTCAATCATGCATACATAGTACAATATCTGTCTTAGTGAAGTTCGTCTTATAATTGTTTTTTTTACAATGTATGTTTTAAGTTCGCTCACAACTATTTATACCTTCGTATTTAGGTTTGTAGTATAATAAAACATCCAACAGGTTTCATTGTTGTGTTTTGGTCGTAATGGTCAAAGAAAAAACACCAAGACTTGTGTAAGTCGAAATGAGCATTCATTAATTAAAATGCAGTGACCAATATATGACCAGTTAATTAATTGGATTGACTTACATATAAAAGACATAATAAAACATCAATGCATCTCACTATATAAAACATAATGAAGGTGGAAATAAACAGTTTGGAGGAGGGGGCACTTCAAATTCTTGAAAAGTTGTCAAATTGCCCGTACTGTTAACATTCTTTTTCTCTGCTGATCACGTGATCTATTTTAGAGAGGCATACAATTACTATTTATTGAAAAAAGTATCCCAATTTCAGAGACGCAAATTCAAAAACACAAACAATTGCTTTGTGATACATGTACTACCTGTATATGTTTACAAACAAGCGACGTGTCTGTTAAAACAATGTTGCAATCAATAAAAGTTTTGTAATGATACAATGATGCAAGGAAATTAAATTGAATTAAATATGCTATCATTGAAACCCTTCCAGATTTTTTTACTCCAATCAATTAAAATTCAGTTACAATATTTCTATATATAATGTGCTAGGTTTTTTTTTACGTTTTTTGGCACAAGGAAGAATTTTAATGGTTGTCATAATTTAGCCACCATAGTCGCAGTGATCTACTTTTTGACCATTGTTATCTAGTGTAGCTTAATTGTTACACGATACGTCAAAACAATTCGGAAATTAACAAATTGTAGCTTATAGTTGTGTGAATTTTGTTCCCATTTCGAACGATAGTCTCCACTCTGACCTTAATTTCATAGCAAAATAACAAAATTTAGCAACTCTGTTTTAGCAAAAACGCTTAAATGTGACCCCTTCTTGAACCATTTTTGCCAAATCATGTGCAATCAATGTAAATTTATTCAAATTCAGAGTTAAAATTGAAATACCACGTAACTAAATTACGTTGCTGCATGCAAAATTCTGTCCAAGATACAGTTTTTAGTGTGACATCACATATTAATGACGTTTTTGTTTTTTGGTAAAAAAACCGTTCCAGCTTTAAAATGATAATTTTTATGCTTTGGCACAATTTCTCCATGTCCCTCTATTTAACCTATATATTTTAGAGAAAAAAACAGTATGAGTGTTTGTGCATGTATTACCTTGCGTCAGTGTATCAATACATAACTCTCTCTAGCAGCAATTTTTAGTTAGCTGAAGTTCTTAAAGATGTCTGCAACAAGTGCATTTTTGGAAAGTCTCATAGAGGAATGTGGTGGATTTTCACGATTTCAATGGATCATGTTTTTGCTTATGAATTACAGTCTTGTTTCTGCAACTTGGAGTATGCTTATGATGATTTTTGCCGGAGCTATTCCCGATTGGCAGTGTCGATTTACAAACAATTCAAACCTCGGCACTACTCTATCCACAGATATGACGAACGATTTATATCGTAACCATGGACAGTGCTACCCTCCCGAAAATACAACCATACAGAATTGTCAGGAGTATGAATTTTCCGATAACATGAATACTGTTGTTAGTGAGGTAAGTTGCCAAATCTATTAGGATTAGCTTTATCAAGTAACTTTGTACTAATGTTTTTTGAACTATTAAGCAAATATTACATATTTAATATCAGGAATAAGATTCATCAGTTTGGTATGAATGATATATACTGAGTTTGATTTGTACACAAACCGGAATTGAAAACTTAATTTGCGAGCTTTCGAAAACGTCTGACTCCTTTGTCCAGCAAAGAGTACAATAGACAAGTGTTGGTGTTCTGACCGCTGAAATCAGCTCACTACCCTAGATAGGGCGAGTTAGAGAAGTCAGCTGTCAAAAACGTAGCGCGACATTTCGTCCAAATGTACTCTAATACTACAGATAGACAGAGGGACTGGTAAGATGTTTACCCATTCCGCCCCTTATTGATGATACATATTAATATTTGATCATATTTTTACTATTTACGTCAGAAAATCACTTCGAATTTCCTATTTGGAATTTACATATATTTTACAAATCAATAACGAGATTAGAACTGGTACGTTTTGCTTCTTTTGTGAAAGGTGGAAATTCAGTTCAGTCAGACAAGGTTTGCAAGTGTATGCAATGTGATTGATAATGTACAAATATGGCGGCAGTGTGGGGAATTTATGTACAAGCACAAAATTTATTGTTTTTTATTTTATGGTTTTTCATGTTCTAATTGCAGTGGACTTTGATATGCGACAATGACTGGATAGCTGCCGCTATCACGACAATTCAGATAGCCGGACTGTTGGTCAGTTGTATAGTCTCCGGTCATCTCGCTGACCATATTGGCCGGAAACCGACATACTTGTTGGCCTTGGCTCTGATGACAATACTTAACATTGTCGCGGGATTTTCAACATCATGGCAAATGTTTGCAGTCCTCCGTTTTCTGTTGGGTTTTGGTATTGGTGCGAACCTCACCGTTTTTTACAACTACTCCATAGAATTCATTCCTGCAAAAAGAAGATCAGTCACTATAGCTTTTCCGGTATGGTCAATCTGGGCATGCGTGTTCGGGTTTATGGCTATGTGGCTACACGATTGGAGGTACCTCCACTTCTCTACAGCTGTACTTACCCTGCCGTGTATATTCATGTGGTGGTGAGTGTCTATTTATCAATCCTAATGGTTTTCTTGCTCATCATATATATTGTATAAATTGTTCCCAGTAAGAAACATTCTGTATCCTGGTGTGGTACGAAAGGGATGTTTTTGAATATTCTCACAAATATGCATACTTCTTATGATTTAAAATATTATCTCAGTTCTTACTTTGAAGACGTTACATTTTATTCCGCGTGCTCTATAATTGCATAGAGACAACGATGTCATCGATGACGGAGTAGATTATTTCCCTGCCGGAACACCTTATGTTATTTTCTTTCACTTTTTTAATGATATAGTTGTGAATCATTTCTTTCTTCATTTGTTATTCCTACTTGTATCGACGCTGAATTCGGATTATGTTTTTGTTGACGTTTTTCGTCTGTCATGTTTTTAAAGCAGCCAAATCTTCGATTGGTACATGATAATTTATAGTCTTCCTCTAATGTTGAAAGTCACGGTTATGAAGTGTGTAAACTATATTTAACCGCGACAAGTTGTGGCTATAAATACAACCTTTCATGCTGTCTTATTTGAATAAGTGTCGCTTTTTTTGTCCGAGACTGTCCGTTTCGCTTATTACGCATCAAATCGGTGTCAAATCAATTAAATTGTTTTTTCTATTTAATTTTCATCAATTTAAAAAAAAAAACCAAAAAACAAAAAACAAAAACGGAATGCTAAATATATAGAAACAAACAATGACATTGGTCTGTATTGGTTAATATTAATGCAATTACATGTAGCTATGAGAGGAATTACAACAACATGTTATAAAGATAAACTTCATTGTTTAATCTCCAGTATAACTCCGATACCGTCATATGTATGTTTCATTAATCTAATCAATTTCTATATTGATAAATCATACAAATATTTCATAGTTCATGCAAATTATACGATAATCGATCGTTGATGCAAAGAAACAGAATTAATAAAAAAAAATCGGCGAAATACGCTATAATATTTATATTTGCTCTGCATTGCCACTATATAACACTACCAAAGCCAGTTCGGTGTTATGAGAGCATAACACTGGAGTGGTGATTATGACGTCATTACGATTGTGACATCATAATCATAACGTTGGAAATAGCCGGCCGATCCTGGCTGATCGCTGTTCCGTTAAATAGAAATATACCATAAATTTTCAGAACAAATGTAGAATATAAATATGATTTTATTATAAAAACCAATGGAAAAATGTAAATATAAGCATTAAACATCATTCTGTTCCGTGTTATGGTCCTATAACACGGAACTGAATTATGTTTAATGCTTAATTACAACCACTTTGCTGATTTACAGGTTTCTTCCAGAGAGTTTCCGCTACCTGGTCACCCATAACCGACTAGACGAAGCAAAGGAAGTCGTTCGCAAAATAGCTCGAATCAATGGTAAACCGGAACCGGATATGAGTAAGATGAGCCGTCTTGTGAAAGTAGACTTGAAAGTCGACAGCGGTCGAAAATATACTCTTTTCGACATAGCGAAGTCCCCACAACTTCGGAAATATACGTTTCTGCTTGGCATCGCTTGGTATGGCAATAATTAAGCGAAACTTATTTACCATTAAGACAAACCTCCAACTAATACCGCTCGGTTATCATTGTAAACTAAAACACCGATATAATGTACCAATTAAATTTGCGACCGCCATTACCAGTTTCAGATATTAGGATATGATCAACATTCTTGTGACGATTTTTTAAATTTTTTTTCTTCATTTATCAAGATCATGATATTTAAAACAAAACAACAAAGAAAAAAATCTGTATCAGTTGATTGAAGAAAGCATGTTTGTTTTCTCTCATATATTTGTATGATTTAACTATCCAATTAACGTGTATTTGATGTTTGTTGATCCCGGTAGGATGTCTTGCGGGTACGGCTACTATGCCATTTCCTTTGGTGTCCAGAGTCTTTCTGGGAGCCTGTACATCAACATATTTCTGTTGAGTGTTGTAGAAATCCCTGCACAGGCCTCTTCGTACTACCTCACAAATCGGTAAATTTCTCAACCATGTTTACCTTGTATGCACATATACGTTAGTACTGTTACGGTCAGCTAGGCATAACTAGCAAAACAATGACAAAAAACAACAAAAATAACATAATGTTCGTTTCCTGTATCTTGTTAACCGAAGAAGGACGTGTTCAATTTCAAAAAAGATCAGTACATGGACAACTGACAAAATATTCAGATGTTTACTAATTTGTTTTTTCAATTCGTTAATCTGATCGAGGGATCCTTCCGAACTGCTCTTTCGAGTGCATTGTTTTACATTACTGGGACAATGGTAGTTGAATCGCAACTTTTAAGAACGGTGTTTTAATAATAATGTTACGGTATGACAGTTTAGATACATTGTATATAATATGTAGTTATTATGTTTATTGGGGTTTAAGAGTTTGTTTATCATCATGGTAAACAATAAGTGTTTGAATTTACCGCGCAAGGTTTTCCCGCGGTTTGTGATACACTTTACGGATTCCCGTGTGATGTTAGTCAGACAATTATAAAATTCATGAATATAAATGTTAATAATTGTTATTGCGTATTTTTGTGCAGAATATTGTAATATTTCATGCGTGAGCTACATGTACGGCAGTCATGTGTAACACGTGCTCTACAGAAAAAAGTTTTTGACAGGCCCTGTTTTTATTTATTTCGGATTGTGATAGGTTTTTATTGATAAATAACGATAAAAGTACTACCAGCTATGTATAAATATGAAAGTTAGTGGTGAAATTCTCGAAATAACATTGTATGACTATTATTGTAAACCGGAAGTCGACTGACGACACCGGAAGCAGTTCGCTGTTTGTTTACATTGGAGACTGTGATAAACAATTATAGTTATAGGTTGTTTGTTTGGTTTGATAGGCACTCTCGCTCGTGGGCTAGACCCCGAGAGGGTCGCAAAAACAGAGAATAGCTTGGACAGAATGTCCAGCTG
Source organism: Mimachlamys varia (assembly GCA_947623455.1). Taxonomy (NCBI): domain Eukaryota; kingdom Metazoa; phylum Mollusca; class Bivalvia; order Pectinida; family Pectinidae; genus Mimachlamys; species Mimachlamys varia. The sequence goes on from OX392541.1 coordinate 16,487,190, forward strand.
ATAGACCTGGCATTAGGGATTGGCAGTACTTCATATAACCACACATGAGAAAACCTTTACCTTCGTCAGAATAATCAGTGGTTCACCCGTATACTCGTATCATTTAGACCCACTGAATTTAACACAACCGCACGTTTGCAGCATATGTTGTCGTCGTACCTCATGTGCAACACTATTATGTCAGTGCTTAAGGTGACTGTGTTAAAGTCAGGGACTTGGAACTCTAACGGTGATGTGCTTCTACTGTTATGGAACTCTAGTTATTTCAATAGAGTCCTGTATCATGAAAAGATCTGTTTGGCTTAAACTGTTCACTCTAGTTATTTCAATAAGGTCCTGTATCATGAAAAGATCTATCTGGCTTAAACTGTTCACATTGACATATATTCGTATGGCCTTGAACTTTATATGGTTGCCTTATCATCACGAACAAACTGAGGGAAGAACTTTATCCGTACAGTTATTTATACACTGAATGTAGTTTATTATTGAAAAGTGAACTTCTTTTTGAAACTGGAACTTTAAAGTTTAGTACTTTTGTCACAGTTAGTGGAAACCGAAACTGGTGCATTAAAGAACGGAATGTTTTGACGACGGTTATTAATTGATACAGGCCTTGTGTGCTGTAACGTACAGTATTTATGTAAACAGGCTGTATTATTTTGATATTTTTGTTATCTTAATACTGGCAAATTATTGTGGTAATTTTTAGATTTTTCCCAGTTCACTAAGGCAGTAATATATTTGTTAATATATTTTGTTTCCGAGTATTCCCAAATACAAGACTGTGAGGGCATCGTGCAATGTACATTTACGTGCGATGTGTATGGTCTATACTGAGCATGCGTTATGATATCACCCAACATGAATTATACATAATTTATGATGATAGTATCCCCCATTGATATGTATTGTTATTAGCTGTTCTATAAACATCCGAAGTAAAATTGTGATATTGTGTTTAGGTTGGACCACACAGGTACCGCTTTGAAGTTCAAATGCATAATTATTCCACATTATTAATCAACATATTGGCAATAAAACTAGATACAAATTCGAATTTACATATAATTACATATAAATCCTGCTTTGCATTGTTAAAGCAAATTTACCTTATAAGACGATTTCACATTTTCTTGTTTTCATTTAGTTCTCCATTTATACAGATCTTAATCATTAATGCATTGTTTGTGCCGATATTACATGTTATCGCACCTCGGACTAGAATGTCATGAAATCATTGGTTGAGAGACGTCACGTGGTGACCCTCTATTTTGTTCTATAGAGGGTCACTTTGGCACGTTAGATGGCGCTACCAGTTTTATAGAGGGTCAGTTTGATTTAATGGCGACGACAATTTCCACCGCTTCGAAAATCAAATGGCTTGTATCTTTGAAAAATTGATATTTGAATTGAATCGTTTTGTTAATTTTAAATTGTTTTATTATACAATAAATGAAATTACTGATTATGTTGTTTCTGTTTAATGTGTTTAAAAAGTGTCCTCAATGCGATAAATTCGTTATATAGTCACTAACTGACCCTCTATAGAGCCATAGAGGGTCAGTAAAATATATAGGGGGCTCGGGCTCCGCCCTCGCCCCCTATGAATTTTAGTGACCCTCTATGGCTCTATAGAGGGTCAGTTAGTGACTATATAACTTATAATATGCCGATATATATCACGCTTATTCCTTTGGAACATCTGGTCTGATTCTAATTTACATAAACAAGGGTCTCCATGCGGAACTTTCCTTTTACTGATTTTTGCCTCTAGTTTAATCGATTTTGAGTTCAGCTTATGGTTTTGTTGAAGCTGCCGTATTCTCTAATTTGTTTTTTTATAGATTTGGTAGAAAATGGGTGACAATTGTTTTGCTGATGATGGCTGGAATAACTGGCTTTGTTGTGGCAGCTCTGCAAATATCTGGTAATAATTTCATATATCTTATTTGAGGCCATACTACTGAAACCAATGGTGAAAAATGAATAATTGTTCCGTTGGAAGACAATTTTTCTGGTTTTGTTTCTTTTGCTAAATGAAACAATCTGAATATTGAACTATACGTTTTAGAAAGGTTTTCCCTATATTGATTGTCATAATATTATTTGATTTAAAGATTTGGAAATGAAGAGCTCCCTTATCAACGGCTTTGCCCTTGCTTCAAAGATGGGTGTGGGCGTTGGCTGGTGTACGCTGATCATTTTGTCGACGGAGTCGTATCCTACTGTAGTTAGGTAGGTTATATAAAAATGGCTTTAAGATGACGTACATGTAGCACACACATTCTGCACCTTTTAAAGTAACAGATACAGTTTGACGAAAAATGAAATAAACTGCACCATACAGCTGTCCTTGCAGGACTTAACTAATGTAGAAACAGAAGTATCCGGTGCGTAAAACCATTTTACTTCATTAATTTAGAAGAAAAAACATAAATTAGTTCTGTATGATTTCAAATTTTGTACTATGAAAGTGTGAATATTTTTATAATAGAAATGTCATGGTTATCGGCAATAATAATTTGAAATTTCAAAGTTAGCTCCCTCAAACGATTACTTTTTTACGTAGATTTTGCTACCTTTATGGATGACTTAACATTGTGTAACATGTACAAAAATGTTTGTTCATAGTCTTTGTAATGATGTGCACAACTGCAGAGTTTTAATTTAATAACTTGCATGGTAAACAACTTTTCAAGTGAGATTTTATTGAAATATGACAGGAACATTGGATATGGATTGCTGAACGCTTTTGCAAGAGTTGGTGCGTTGATTGCACCACAATTGGTATATTTGGTAAGTAGAATTGAAATGAAATCAAATTTAACAGGGGCTCATATAGATTTATATCAACCCAACAAAGTGGTCAAGTGAACTTTTGACCCTTTACCCTTGACAGATGACCACCAAATCTAATCTGAAAATAAAACTTAATAGTGTGAATATATAGCGGTTCATTGAATATCAACGTTGATATTTGATCTTTTACGTTGACCGATGACCCGACAAATCGAATTGTTGTGATGCTATGACGACCGTTATGAACCAAATATGTTCAGAATAGCTTGTACACAAGCGTCTTACTTACAAAGAGGTCAACAATAACCATTGACCTTTACCTTAAACCGATGACCAATAAAATCAAAACAGGGGAAGAACTTGTTTGTGTCGTGCAATTGTGACAATATGAACAAATTCCGTCCAAGGGTTGAAGAGTACTAAAGCTTTTTATTCCTAAGGTGATTAACGGTGACCTTGGATTTTTAATTTTTGCTTATGACCACTGAATTATAATCAGACATCTTATATCGTATGTTGCTATAGTGAATATCAACCAAATCCTAATGCAAAAATATATATATATCAATAAATTCACTATGTTATCTTAATTTACAGAGCAATCACATCCCTGGAGCAATGTATTTTATTTTTGGTGGGCTGATGATCTTGTCAGCATTCGGCCTGATTTTTATGCAAGAAACAAACAAAAGACCTATCGAAGACGGCTTAAAACTAGCAGAGAAAGGGGGAGAAGAAATGGAGAGTTTCCATAGCAACACAAACATTTGATATAATGTGTTTATGTCTTAAATATAATGAATGTAATACAATTGTACAATTTGAGCTACACATTTATCTAGAATTGTCAAGCTATATAACATTACAATATATAAATTATTTCACGTGTTTAAGTTGTTTTACTCTTATGAGATATTTCATATAACAGTTAATCAGAGCTGAAACTTTAAATGTAATTGATGCATGTGCTATTATATATTAAGGAATAAAGCCATATATTTCAATGTATTATCATTAATTATTGATTTGAAAAGACAATTATTTCGCTTTATCTTACACGGTTTGATGCTTATGTCTATATAAACGAACTTGCTCTCGGTATACATGTAGTATTGCTATATTTATTATATTGAACACAAAATGCCTTTTAGAATTATTTTCAACATTGGATCAAACAAGACATTTCATAAAGACCGTTAAAATAACTGTGAAATGAGGAATTGTACATACACCATTAATTTCGCTGGAAGAAATCAATCCCTAAGTTCATCATTTTAAAATTGTAAATGACACTCGGTAAACTTAAGTGTCTCCATTTTATTTTGATGATAATAAGCTGTTGGTTATCATGTATACATGTTTTCATAGGTAAATATAAAATGCTGTAGCTACATAGGTAGATTATTATACAATGATTTATATTATATCTCTGCCTTCCTCTGTCGAATAGCTTATGTAATGTGATATGAAATCCATCATATTCAATACAGAGTGAATCAATGTGTAGTTGAATCCATGTCTGCAGTTCATCATTTTGTACCAGATTTTTACTACAGTACACATTCCTTCAGATAACTTCAAACAATTGTCATATAGAGCACTGTCAAAATAAAAACCCAACGTGATATTAATTCATAAACATATTTCAAAATGTAAACAGATATAATAATGTATTTTGAAACTGTATTGTATTGCATGATTTAGCGTAAGAAATTCGTTAGTTAAACACAATGCGGCTTGATGGTATTTCAGTATTCGCAGGGACAAGTGTATTCTAAATCATACATGAAAAGGAGCATTATAACTACGAGGTAAAATTCCGTGGTAAAAAGCATTGCAGCTCAGTCGAATATAATTCGAAAACTGGCGGATAATTCGAAAATAGATGTTTGAGCATTCATCGTTCAAGACTTGGTTTTGATGTTGGTTTGACACATTACCTAAGAACGTCCTAAACGTATGAATTGAACGGCGTTTTTAATTTAAATCTTCTTCTCGGTTAAATTCATATCGAATGAAGCGGCTTGAGCTTCATGGTCAATATGGATGAAGCCGATTTGCATTCATACATATACCGGTTTGAAAAATAAATCAAACAAAATGCCGTTCAAACCATATATTCACATTTTACAACTGAACAATAAATTCACTGTGTTTGGCTTTGTGTCTTAATGTAAACGACATTGGCGGAACAGCCGAAATTTGATTAAATTGGCGCCAATAATTAATCGTAGAGGTGTTTGACGCATGTAATTCGAGACGGATGGACAAGACACGCATTAAACAAGATAACTATATTACGTCATACGTTACCAATGTGAATGGATGTATGCATACTGTATTCATGCCGATATATAGTTTAGTGTTTGTTGTTTTTATCTTGAATATATAGAGAATAAAAAATTATATCGTAAATATATGCTCAATTAATGGCAAATCAGGAAATTGTAATGGTATTTCTAACATTTGTACGTTATTCTACCGTCGGAAAGTTCTGCTGACGTGACCAGTGTGATTAGCTAACACGCTTTACGCTGGTGGTGTATGTAATAACCAAATCAAGGATAATCGAATCAACAAGAAATCACACTAGTGAATATATTCTAATTGTCCACCTTTATATCATACGAAGAAATGAAATATTTCTCAATGGGACCTAGATGACGACCATAAAATTTATAGTCTTCAACAACCTGCAAATGTCAAATCCCTATTTCGTACCTTTATTTAAAAGCAACCGAAATCTATCACGAACCTATAGATATTTAGGTGATGCCCTAGAATAAAGACTCAAATGCGTACAGAGACGGTATCAAAGAAGAGAAAGATTACCATCGAGAATTCGAAATCGTCACGTTTATCGTATAAATTAGTTGTAAGATGTCCATGTTTGTCATAGATTGAATATAGATTGATGTAAGCAACTGTTGTAGATGAACCCGTTATGTCATTTATTTCAAATTCAGAATGTTATATACGATAGATGTTGTTAGCTTCATGGGTTTTTTTAGAGACAATACATCATCGATATATCTGAGAGTGAAAAGATTTGCCATGTAAATGTTAAGAAATTCTAACAGTTTGATATCTACTTCGAATTTTCATTAAAAATCTTTTAATCTCGCTTAACATGTTTACGAAGCACTACTTTTCAATTTTTTTTTATGAGGTACATCTGTATCGTCTATTGTCTGTTGAACCATGTCTTATATTTAAATAAAGGACACAACAGCCTCTTCTACATCAGCTGCTTACCTCGATCTCTACTTAAACTACGACCAACTTGAATAGTTAACTAATAAGCTATACGATAAACGTGATGATTTCAATTTTCCGATCTTGAACTTTCCTTTTCTTGATAGTAACATCCCAGCTATTCCTACCTATGGTGTTTACATGTCGGAGTTGATTCGACATTCTAGGGCTTGCTCTAAATATCGTAGTTTGTCGATTGCTGACAAATAAACTAACAACACATGGATTCGAAGATGCAGGTTGATCAGAACTATGGGCAAGTTTTATGGCGGCCATCTTTGTCTCATTGAGAAATATTCTATATTTTTAAGTGATTTGAAATTGGACGTTTTTGAGTATGCTAATTACTGTATTGACTTGTTGTGATTGACAATGATACTCGGTTCTCATTTTGAGAACTTGATATTTACTTTGACGTGACAAAGATTTACGTGGCGGGTGTTGTCGATGAAGCAGAATACTCTTACTCTTCCGGAACACATGGTCTGATTCTCTTGTTCTGTAACAAGGGTCTCCATCTAATTTTTTCCTTTGTTCATATGTTGCACCTGGTGTAATCGATTTTGAATTTGGATTATTGTTTTGTTACCGCTTCGGTATCCTTAAATTTAATTCCCGACATACCCCCAGATATATGTATATTTGCTATGAAGTAAGATATTTAAGGCACAGTGTGTATGGCAAAATGATGAAATACAACGTAAGCTGTAAGTACATATGTTAAGCAAAATGTATCAAAATCAGATAAGTTGACATGGTAACTGGGTTGTATGTTTGTGTCTTATAATCTGAAAAAAACATGATCGAAAATACATCTACCGACTCCAATTCATATTGATCTTTGCTAACATAAATATACTCCAATAAAGCCAAAAGAATGAATAAACATTGAGGCACACCTGACAAAATCGGTAATAACAGATCGGGGTATTCTAAAACGGCTCAAACATAAAACTTGTTTTTCATTTCTTAAACGAAAGCTATCAATATCCTGAGGTTCAAAGGGAGTATTGATTTCAAGCTTTTATATTTTCCATATCTTCTTAAAAAATTCAATCAACAATGTTCATTCTTATCAAGTAACATACAGGACAGAGAAAATATCATCAAAACAAGAAAATCAAATCAGCAATATTTTGCTCAATAATAGTACTACCTTAGGTTATAAACCAAAAGTATTCTCCTACTTTTAGAAGGCAACGAAGAAATATCAAAACATCCTTATCTTATCAGCGTTTTGAAATGTAAAGCAGGTGATTCTCCTAGGATTAGATGACCCTATTGTTCTTAAAGTTCAAAACTTTTCTGTTACACACTCAAGGTAGGCACATTCAGTTACAACCATACTATGTTTGAAAACAAATCATAATTTTCAGTAAAGATCACTTTCTTTTATACTGATTCGCATACCAATTTCAGATGTATTTTGACGTCATATCCGATTGTTGTTGTAGCGTCATAGTATTACATATTTCGTAATAAATTGAACAGCTTTTTGTATCGAATTCATAAGCTTTATGTATTAATATTATTAAAACAGAAATACTTTTCTACTGAAACTAACAAGCCATTATTATGTTGTATCATGCCATCAGCTTTGTTGCTGATCGCCACTGATGTGTCCTACAATATTTTAATATGAACGCTGAGTTTGAATGCATTAATATTGACGTTGAATAATTTATATATATTTTAGCCACAAGGTAAAGGGCAGGGCGTGTAAAACGTGGCCTTTGCTGCTTAAAACCAAAATCTTACAACAACCTACCTGTATCACTACAATCTGTGCATGCATTAATCTCTACCTGAACCATTTTCTATATTACCCGAAGCTTTGAAGATGTCTGGAACAAGTGCATATCTGGAAAGCCTGATTGATGATTGTGGTGGATTTTCACGATTTCAATGGACTACGTTTTCCTTAATGATGTACAGTAGAGTTGCTGTGATTTGGAGTATACTAATGATGACATTTGCTGGAGCAATTCCCGATTGGCAGTGTCGAGTTAAAAATAATTCAAACACCGGCACTACCTCATCCGTTGATATGACGAACAGTTTAAATAATATCGATCGGCAGTGTTACCCTCCAGAAAATACAACTATTCAGAATTGTCAAGAGTATGAATTTTCCGATCACATGAATACTGTCGTAAGTGAGGTAAGGTGCCAATTTTGTTTTCATACAGATTTATTAATTAACAATGTATGTTTAGTGAATGATACTTTTGGTCTAATACAATGAACATTTTTGTTAATTTTAGCGTAGATTACTAATGAAGAAATTCCCTATTACATATCTCATACTTTATATATTTTACCTATTCAAATAAGAAATTTGCTTCGAACATTTAGTTTTGAATTAACATTGTGTGTGTGTGTGTGTTTGTATATGTATGCGTATGAATATAAATATGTAAATGGGGAAAAATGTGGAAATTATTAAAATTTGTACAGTGAGCATGGATACCTCCTGCGTGAGGAATATTTGTAAAGTTTATGAATCCAGGGCTCCAACCCAGGCATAACCTATATTTGTTCTGGACATTAAAATTATTGTTCATACAAAAAAAAAAAAAAAATTGATTAATAAATCAAGTGTAGAAAAAATTGGTGGAACATTTTGCTTGTTTTTGTGATATGTAAAAATCAATTTAACCATAGATAGTATGCAGATATATAGTACAATTTTCTGCAGTTTATATACTTCACTTCCACAAATACAACTTGCTTTTGTTCATTCTCCAATTGCAGTGGACTTTGGTATGCGACAGAGACTGGATAGCCGCTATCATCACGACACTACAGATAGCCGGAGTACTGGTCAGTTGTATAGCCGCAGGTCATCTCGCTGACTATATTGGCAGGAAACCGACTTTCCTATTGTCTTTGGCCGCGATGACCATTCTAAACATGGTCGCGGGATTTTCAACATCGTGGAAAATGTTTGCAGTTTTTCGTTTTCTTCTGGGCGTTTGCATTGGTGGAAACTTTACAGTCTTCTATACATATTTGATTGAGTTTATTCCTGCAAAACGAAGATCACTCACGACAGCATTTCCATCATGGGCAATCTCGGCATGCGTGTTTGGGTTTATGGCTATGTGGCTACATGATTGGAGGTACCTCCATTTCTCTACAGCTGTGCTTACCTTGCCGTGCATATTCATGTGGTGGTAAGCGCTTTTTTATCAATCCGAATCTAAGTCATCATGATTTCATTGATAAGCAATTTGTGTCCTTGTTTGGTATGAAGGTGGTGTTTTAGGATAGGTTTATAAGTATACATACCTCCTATTCAAAATAATACAATGTTCGTCAGTTCTCACATTGAGGACTTGACATGAAGTATTTTATTATATAGAATTACATGGCGTCATCGGAGTCATCGATAATTAAGAAAATATTTTGTCTTCCTGATAACCAGAAATTATTATCTTGTACTTTTTAAAAGGTATCGTTGTAAATTGCTCCTCTGTCCATATTTGTACCCATGTTGAGTTCGGATTATTATTTTGTTGACGCTACAGTATTTTATGATTTTTTTTATTGATTTTTCAACAATACTCAATATGCCTATTATGCTTTCCTTTCGGTCTTCATCTATGATTTTGTAGTCGCTTAACCTTTGAACTTGATGTGTCTTCCAATTATGTTGAATGCCACGATATAAGAGGTTATTTATCAACCGTAATGTTTTTTTTTCTACTCTTCATGTTCACTGTATGAAAGTCACCCTACTCGTTTTAGAAACATACTGTTCCCTGGTATGATACGAAGTTTTCTTATTATGTTTATAAGTATGTATACTGATTATATAAATGAAAATATTATCTCGGTCCTCAACTTGCAAAATGCAATGCGATATGAATATAGAATTGCATTTTGATGTGAGTGCCGTCAATGAAGCAGAAGACGTTTTCTATTTAAGAAACCATTTGCTTATTCTTTTGTATTTTTGTTCATGAGACTCCGTTTAAAACGTTGTTTAATTCATACCCGCTTCCCTCTGTGAATGTTTTAATTACGTCTCGGTATTCTGAGTGTTTTTTTGTGAACCTTTTCTGTGTTAAAATTTTGTCCATAGTTTAATCGATGTTGAGTTCGGATCATCGATTCATGTTCCATGCGAATAATTTGATAATTGATGTTCCATTCAAACGCTCAAAGTTTCAGCTTCACTACGAACATTTTGTTTATTGACAGGTTTCTTCCAGAGAGTTTTCGGTACCTTGTCGCCCATAACAGACTAGATGAAGCAAAGGAAATTGTTGGTAAAATAGCCCGAATCAATGGTAAACCGGAACCGGATATGAGTAAGATAAACGATCTTGTGAAAATGGACTTGAAAATCAACACTGATCGAAAATACACGATTTTCGACATAGCGAGGTCTCCACAACTAAGAAAGAATACTTGTCTACTTAGTGTTGCGTGGTATGGCGATTTGTTTAGTTACAAGTTAAGTTTATCGAAGAATATAAAAAAAGTTTAAACCTCTATAGATTGTTTAATATATATATGTTTGGATTACACACAACAATAAACTGGCAACCGGTTATCATTGAATGCGACAAACGGCACCTGTGTAATGCTGGCCGTTTTGCTGTGGTAGGTTCGTACTTATTTTTAGAAATCATCACAAACATCAATATAAATCTTTATCAATACGTTTTATTGATATATTTAAACATTGTTTATTATATTAATGCATAAATTTCACCAAAGTTGGCACAAGAAAGAATTTATTAACACATACTAAAACTACTGGAATAGTCCCGAACATATCCGAAAGACACTCGAGCATTCCGAAGAGAAATTGGGACTTAGATAATTTCCGTGAAGTTGCAATTGATGTGTAAAATTATTCGAACGGCAGCTAGTTTCGATAGTTTAAAAGATATAATTCTTATTTGTGAGGTCACTGTCGTTTACAAATTTGTTGCACGTCGGTTTTCAGCCAGGATGAGACAAATTATAGTATAATAAAATCGTTTGTTTTGAGATGAAAGTGTGGATCCAGCAATAATGGCCTTCAAAGTTAACCTCACCTTTAGTCTACACAAGTTCAGTGATAGACCTGTGTCCAAATATTAAGTTAATTTGAAGATGTATTCATTTCATTTCGATTGATGTTATTATTTTAAACAGTCTTGTTAAATCTTGTTTTAGTTATTACATTTAGAGATGGTGTGTTGGGGGAGGGGGTATTTTCATTTTGTTCACAGTATTATCAGTTTGGAAGTTAAGGTTGGTATTTTCATTTTTTTTTTTTTTACAATATTATCAGTTTGGAAGCTAAGGTTTCTGGTTAAATATTTCACAGCAGGTTTCCTGTACAAATACAGATACTTGATGTCGAGATTATAATTAAGCTGAGTAACCTGATTAAACACTATATATTTATATCAACTATGTTTTTCTTACTGTTATCAACTGTTTAAAACAGTCTAACAGATATAACAATATCTAAAATTATTTAAAAACAAAACATTTTAAAATGAAATACAATTCATTAAACCCACTTCACCATCCATATTAATGATGAGTGACAAACCTCCCAGCTTCTACATCATACACTGCAATAAATTAGAAGAGTGTCTATTTCCAAGCCCAATGTACTCAGAATTTGAACCAGATCCAAAAGAAAAGTATCCTTGGATTTTTTGATGCAGTACAATTTTGTTTGAAAATCAACTTTAAAAAAGTTGACTGATTCAACAAATCCATATTGATACAAAATGCTTTAATATTAATATTTGAATTTTAAAATATGTACCTCCATACATCTGGTATACACCACCTATATATAATATCAGGTAGGTATCTATCCGGTATGTACCTCCTATATATATATCAGGTATGTACCTCCTATATATCAGGTATGTACCTCCTATATATCAGTTATGTACCTCCTGTATATCTGGTTTGTACCTCCTATATATCAGGTATGTACTTCCTATAGATCAGGTATGTACCTCCTATATATCTGGTTTGCACCTCCTATATATCAGGTATGTACCTCCTATATATCAGGGTATTTACTTCCTATATATCAGGTAAGTACCTCCTATATATCAAGTATGTACCTCCTATATATCAGGTATGTACTTCCTATATATCAGGTATGTACTTCCTATATATCCGGTATGTACCCCCTATATATCAGGTATGTACTTCCTTTATATCAGGTATGTACCTCCTATATATCAGGTATGTACTTCCTATATATCAGGTATGTACTTCCTATATATCAGGTATGTACCTCCTATATATCAGGTATGTACCTCCTATATATCTGGAATACATCAAAACCGATATAATTATGCAGACAGTATACAGAAACTATACACAAACTAAGTACAGCATGTTCAAAGTATGACATACAAATTGTACATACCATATAAATATGTACATGTATTATATTCAGATGCCTGATGATGTGTTTACTGTTTATCATGTATATACTATATCAATTACATTTTATCCTTTGTTAAATGAATCTATCGTAGATTCAATACACATGAGATATAACTGCTAGACCTTACTCAATAGTGTGACTCTTTATGTTCTGCAATATAATCAACAAGTTTAGCGAGTATATTATTATCTATATTTGAGAGCTGTCTCAATATTACATTTACAATTAAATGTAGTACAAGTGATTAATGCAGAATATTTATAAGTGGTAACATTTGATAAATTCATTAATATACATTGTACTCAACTTTTTCTATACTATGTACAGCTGTATGTAATATAACCACTCTCAATTTACTTTATATACTGCCTTCTACATAACCTTATACATTTGTGTTTACCATGTCTATTATTTTCTATATACCATGTACATGTATACATACCTCAACATATAGCTTGTACTGGAATAACCTTCTATAAACATATGTACCCTGCATACCACTTTCAGGGAATTAATCTAGGGTTTAGGGGAAACTAGCCTTTCTTGATCTGAGAGATATTAAGCAGTTTCAATTTTTAACTTGAAAGCACTATTTCAAATGAAAACAGCAAAACAATAATTAGAAAAACAAAACGGAAGGATTTTCGATAGGTATTGACATGAATAATTAGGAGAAAGTCTATATTTCACGTTTTAACACAATTCTGAGAGAGGAATATAAACAAAATTCTGAGGGGAATAAAAATAACCCATAAACAGCAGGTAAACATGTCTTGATTAATCCTTGAGTTTCTATATACCCCTCTCTACAAACTGTACACAACCCTCTATATACACTGTCTATTACTACATATGCTTTGAATACAACTTTATATACACTGTACACTAATCTTATATACAATGCATATTTACTATCCTCTTTATATACCCTGTATACAACCCTATATATGTATACCCTGTGTATCACTCTATATAGCATTTATAATACTATATATTATAATACTCTATATATAACATGTACCAGTAATATGGTATACAGTGTACGACTATCTGTATACCACTTTTTCTCTTTAAATATTATGTACTGTATACCACCCTCTAATCTCTATACTTTGTACTGTATGGCTCTGTATATTTATTACTGTGTTAATATTAAAGTTGACATGGATTATGCATGGGCATATATGTAATACTTATTCAATGTGTATTATATCATTATCAATACATATTACTTACTGCGTATACAACTATCAATATACAATATATTGTATACCACTCTCTCTATATTCTACCCTATATTCTATACCACTCTTTATCTATAAACACAACTATATCATGATCAACTGATTAATAAATTCAGGACTTGAAAGAATTTGATGATGAAATATGCATCACCTCTCTCTAAAAGATGATATAGCTTTTTGATGGATAACAACTTTCTCACTGATAGTAACAATTAATATAGTTCCTTGTTATGTGGTACAGTGTGGCTAATATAATTGATATTTAATTTTGTATATCAAACTAGTATGAAACAAAGTAAAGAGAAAGTATAGCAAGTCTGTGACAGAACATTTAAGTTATTAATAACCAGTCTGAGTCATATCCTTGCATGTCTGAATACTTGTAAACACAAGTTTATAATGATTGGGGGTATGAAAAAAAATTAAAACAATAGCAACCTTCCTGTAATATCAAAGTACAAGTTTATAGCCAGTCTGAAACAAGTAAAACACTTTCTTAACATGTCATTCATAGTAAGTAATACTATTACATTCAACATGTTTTATCAATCAGTTTTTTGCAATTTACTTCTAGCAAGTCTGAAGCAACAATTAAAAAAAAGCATAATCTGCCTTTTAAAACAATACAGATGTATGGCATTCTAGTTGGGTCTGAAATAAAAAAGAATACAATGCCACTGTTTATGAACCATTCTTGTGTATTACAAGTCTTAAACAATAAATATATGAAGTACATGTATCTCCTTAAATTTATGTGAAAGTAAATCTTATATATTTTATATCGAATTTTAAATATGTTTAATATTCTTTGTAATCTTCATTTTGGAGGCAATAAAGAAAATAATAGTTTTTTTTAATTCTGATATCCATGTTGCCTATCAATGGTTTGTGCCATTTGTAGTAATATTGGGTAGGCCTGGATGTCTGTATAAGAAATACGGTAAGATATAAACATTTTAATGAATGAATATTTAAGTCATACATACATCAATTATTTGTCTTCCGTTTTGAAATACATAGGAATAACCCTTACTCCGCCACTTACCCCAGAATGCCTTCTATTAAATAATTAAAATATATTCTGTCGTACATTTGGAGGCACTGAACTTTTACTTTCGCTTTCACATATTTTACTTCCGGTAAAACAAATACGAAACTAACGGCTTTGATAATGCAACCCGCGTTTTGCTGTCGTGCACAGCTGCAGTTTGTCGCATTCGTTATCATTGTATAGTAAAACATTGATTTGTAATATTTCGAATACTATTTTTTACCTCCTATACAAGGTTGTATTGCAATGCTTTCTTTTCAATATTGAACTGTTAACCTTGATTTTGTATTTATCAAAATCAAATTATTTCTGAAAAAGTTCCTAGTTTATTAAACATTTTATTAAACGTACAGTTGTGGGATCGCACAAAGTAATAGAATATGCGGTGTGTGCACGAAGTGTGTACGATGTGAGAACGATGCGATATCCTGGGCGATTATTTAGCTACATATAATATCTGATATTTCTATCTTTATCTTTCTTAGAATTATAAATTGTCACTTTGTAGGGTTTTTTTAAAAACAAAATTTAAAAAAATCTCAATAGACACGTGTAAACGTTCATTACACATTTACACGTTCTCATTCAACAAGAGGGTTCCGTATTTTTTTCATTTCGTAATATGTATCGACCAATTGTACCAAATCATGCGCGTGTGTGATGGAAATCGCACAGATGAACGAACGATCTTCGGATCGCCCAATTGTGTGCACCATTGGCGAACGATGTGTAGATGTTGTATGCATAATGTGCACGCGCATGTTTTGGTGCTTTGCGCGTTACCACACCTGTACAAGTCTGTTCTGAATAATATATTTAAATGATTTGAATCTACCTTTGGAAGTTTGCATATTTCCGGTAGGATGTCTTGTGGGTATGGCTACTATGCCATTTCCTTTGGTGTTCAGAATCTTTCTGGGAACCTTTACCTGAACATGTTTCTGCTGAGTGTTGTAGAAATCCCTTCACAGGCCTCGTCATACTACCTTAACAATCGGTAAATTTATCATCTATAATTTGAATTTTATAACAATCCTGACAACGAATATTGTAGTACAAATAATGCACCCATATCACATAGGCTAATGTACTTTTTGAGAATAATTGTCATATTATTTTGGGTTATTAGAGCTAATAATTTTTTCTGGTAAAATATCAATTCTGATTAAATTAATTTCTTGCTTTCTTTCCTTTTCTTTTTTTTAATTTTTAAATTTATATATCTTCATAATTCTTTATAGATTTGGCAGAAAATGGGTGACATTGGTTTGCCTATTGACGGCTGGAATAACTGGCTTTGTTGTGGCTGGTCTACAAGTATCTGGTAATAATTTGATTTATTTTGCAACTGTTGCCGTTGTCAGAATACACCTAGTACAAAAACAGCTGTATTTAACACGTGCCTGAATTCGATGAACTACTTTAAGTGACCCGCACTAGCTTTGACCTTTGGCCTCCATATTACGCAAACAAACTCATATCATACACAAGTCGTAAATGTTGTAATACGATATACATTGAACATTGCGCATGTGAATGAATAATCCTAATAACTTGATTTGCTGAAATGGTTAGGAACTATATTTTTTCGTGGAATACCTCAATGCGTCAGTTATCTGGTCTAGTTTCACTACAACAGCTTACGCATATTTTCACATTCCCGACGGCAATGGAAAAGAAATATGTTTAAGCAAACAAATCCAGGACATTGTTGTTATCTCTGGACTTACATATGTTTTATTTTTATTATTGTTGCTGGAATTATATCATTTGTGATCAGTGTCTTAAAATATAATCTGTAATTTTGAATTGGGACCGAAAGCCAAAAGTAGTTTGCCCAAGGCTCGCCACTTCTGTCTTTCTAACCCTAACCCAAACACAGCTTTTATTTTAAGACACTGGCCATGTACCATGTACGCTCTATACTATTGAAAGAAATGCTGAAGAATTATTTACTTTTCCATTAAAAACAATTCTTTTAGTTTTGTCTTCTTGGAAGAATTGATACATAGCATTTTAATGGTTTTGTTTAATGATATACGTTAAAATATATCATTGTAGGTGAATACCTTATGAAAATTCTTTTGTATATTATTATTTTATAGATTTGGAAATGAAGAACTCCCTAAGAGTTTTTTCTTCTTGGAAGAATTGATTCGTAGCATTTTAATGGGTTTTTTTTAATGATATACGTTAAAATATATCATTGTAGGTGTATACCGTATGGAAATTCTTTTGTATATATTATTTTATAGATTTGGAAATGAAGAACTCCTTGATTAACGGCTTTGCCATGGCCTCCAAAATGGGTGTAGGCGTTGGCTGGGCTACGCTAATCATTTTTACGACAGAGTCCTACCCTACTGTAGTAAGGTAAATAAGACTTACTTTATAATTAGACACTAACGTTTATATACAACACTAATATGTATAAAAAAAAAACAACATTTTGTCCTAGAATGTTTTATATGAGCATTGAATCTGCCAAAATGGTGAGAAATGGAGTAATATTATCATTAATAAAATAAGGGGTAGGGATAAGTTAAATCAATGTCTTTAGTTAAAAGAAAAATTTTATAACTTTTTACTTCAATACTTAATAAGAAAATATTATTTTTGTCAATTCTTCAAATATTCATACATAAATGATCCCAAATCTGGAAGTTATAAATTACTTATTTTGCCAATTTTGGTATATTTGACCAAGCCAAGCGCATAAAGTAGTTCACTACCATGTATTTCTTTTTTTTTGCATTTTCTGCTATGCCATGAACTCCCTTTTTCAAAAATGCACATAAGAAAAAAAAAGGATAAATTTAACTTTTCACCAGAGAAGATCCTGAAGAAACTTATGCTATTTTTATGAATGCATACATCTGTATATATCATTTAACATTTAACATTGTGCTAAATGACGTACATAAATGGCGACGTTCAATTTAAGAACTGGCATAGTCAGCAACTTTTCAAGTTTCATTTTATTAAAACTATTACAGGAATATTGGATTTGGATGGCTGAATTCCATTGCAAGAATTGGCGCGTTGATTGCACCACAATCAGTATATTTGGTAAGTTCTAATAACAACTAGAAATATCTGTGAGATATAAATGCCCCCTTTCCTCATATGAAATTTGTTTTTCATATGCGAAGTTTGATGATCGGGTCAGTAGTTATTGAAATAAGCTGGTTACATTACCTTGGGATGGGACGCGACGGACATGGGTAACACTATATGTCCCCCATTTCATGGCGGGAGCATAATAAAAAAGTAAGCAGGGGCATAGATATACCCCATCCTACCAATTGTGACATTTACAAATGTAACCCTGAATATGAACAAAATGTGTCCATGAGTTCAGGAGATAGCTTGTACATATGCTATGTTTTCCTAAAGTGGACAAAGTTTACCTTTGATCTTTAACGTCGACCGATGACGCGCAAAATATATTCAGGTGTATGTCTTCATCAGGTGATGTTATAGTGTGAATATGAACTATAAATCTAACCAGGGGTTTTTAAGCTATGTTGTAAAAAGGTCCGGACCAATAGACGCACGGGCGCTAGCCCGACGCACGGACGTACAGACAAAGTGATTATTGTATACTACCTTACCTAAGTTACAAATATGTAAAATGGATTCAAGTATTTCACCGAATTCGCGTTTACAATACATTGTCGCATACAACTTACGTGGTAACGCAAACTATAAAGCTATCTCTTATTCATTCAGTGAATTTCATATTGCATAAATGAAGCTCAGTATCAAGTTCATGCAGTTTCTCATTAAAAAATACTACAAACTAAATGAAGCATTCACTCTGGTATTTCTATTTACAGAACAACAGTATTCCAGGAGCCATGTACTTTATGTTCGGTGGAATGATGGTCTTGTCAGCATTTAGCCTGCTTTTTATGCGAGAAACAAACAAAAAACCTATCGAAGATTGCTTGCAACCTGCAGAGAATGGCGAAGAAGAATTGCAGAGTTTCCATAGCAATACAAACACTTGACATCATTGTTTATGTCTAATATGCAAATAATTTGATAAACTCGTACAATGTTAGCTTAATTTTTGCCTCGAAGTGTTAATTAACATTATATAACAGTGTATATTTATGTTGTTAAATTTACATAGTTTAATAAAATAATTTGCATAATAGTTGATACATTAGTTCACATTTATTGCCCTTTTTTAAGCATTTACTTTCCCTTGTTTTATACATGTTGATGTATATTTATCAGAAAATTCGTCAACATTATTATATCTAAAATAAAATGCTTCTAAGGATTAACATCAACATCGGATCGAAGTGAAATGGACTGCTAAGATAATTGTGAACGGAGGATTAGTACGTCTAATTCCTCTCGGGCCTGTGGCGTCTTGCTTCAAATATTCCATTTCGTTTATAAGATAACGTTAATATAGACCCTGACTGCTGGCAGATATAATTAGAACAAATATTTCTAAAAACCGACGAAAGACATTACATTACAATTTGTCTGATAAAACCTGCTGTTAATTTCTTCATTATTTAATTTCAGTAACTGAAGGTTTGCTCATTCAAAATCTCAATAGACAGACAAAATTACAATAAATATGTTCACATTATCTGTTCCACGAGTAGCACAAATTTCCTTGAAACAGTATTATATTTTTCATTTTTATTGTTGGTAATCATTTTTAAAATTGTAATTGACCCCTGATTAATATAGTGTACATTTTGTGTTTGTTCTGAAACAATATTCAATACTTGTTGGTTAACATGTATACATGTTTTCACGTTGTCATATTGAATGCATTAGATACATAGCTAAATTATTGAACACACATTTGTAAACTATTTCAGCTTTTCACTTTCGAATTAAAAGATAAATATGCAACCTTTTTGGTTGTTATTTTTTTTTAATTAAATGTAGCAGCAGAAGGGTCAGGTGCGTAAAACCCATTTAATTCATGAAAATTCATGAAATTAGAATAAAAAATAAGTATAGTATCATTTCAATTCATGTACTACGAAAATGTGCATATTATGTACCGTGCAACTACTTTAATGAGATTAACTGTTGCTGTCGTGGCTCCAGTAAACCTAGGGGACTAAAAATCCACCAGCAGAGTTAAACATGTATCACCAATGTTAATTTATTCAAACTCAGAGTTTAAATGGACAAAGCATATGATACAGCATCGGCGGTGGTTTAAAAACTGCTCAAAGATGCAGTTGATGACATAACATCACATTTAATAGCTTGCTGGTTTGGAGGAAATACTGTTTAAGCTATTGGAAAAGTATTAATTTACTATGCCATAGTTTCCTACTGTCAACTGTCCTTCATGTTCGCCTTTATGCTTTGAAGACAACAAAACACAAGAAACGGGGAATTATATCTACGTTCAGCTAATAGCTTGCGTGAGAGTATCGCATAACTCTACTTAACACCATTTCCTATATTAACTGAAGTTCTCAAAACAAAAATGTCTGCAACAAGCGCATATCTGGAGGGTTTGATAGATGAATGTGGTGGATTTTCACGATTTCAATGGCTTATATTCTTCTCTGTAAATTACAGTAAGGTTGCTCTAACATGGAGTATGCTAATGATGGCGTTCGCTGGAGCGATTCCCGATTGGCAGTGTCGAGTTAAAAATAATTCAAACGCCGGCACTACCTCCTCCATTGATATGACGCATGATTCATATTATATCAATAGACAGTGTCACCCTCCGGAAAACACAACCTTTCAGAATTGTCAGGAGTATGAATTTTCCGACAACATGAATACTGTTGTTAGCGAGGTAAGTTAGAATTTGGCTTTATTAATTGCATTGTTATGCAATCAGGACTGGTAACAAAAACCTTGCAAAATCTTTTTATTTCACTTTCAGATATATCGACGATGTGTTGTCTATAAACAACAAGAAGTTTGGTGACCACGTCAATCATATATATCCTTCTTTAACTTGAAATAAAGGACACAACAGACTCTTCTACATCAGCTGCTTACCTCGATCTCTACTTAAACTACGACCAACATGGATAGCTTACTACTAAGCTATACGATAAATGTGATGATTTCAATTTTCCGATTGTGAACTTTCCATTTCTTGATAGTAACATCCCTGCTTCTCCAACCTATGGTGTTTACATGTCGCAGTTATTTCGCTTTTCTAGGGCTTGCTCGAAATATCGGGATTTTCGTGATCGATGTCGACTGCTGACAAACAAATTAACAACAGAAGGATTCGAGAGATACAGGTTAATCAGAACTATGGGCAAGTTTTATGGTCGTCATCTTTGTCTCATTGAGAAATATTCTGTATCTTTAAGTAATATGAAGATGGACGTTTTTGAGTATGCTCATTAATGTGTTAACTTGTTGTGATTGACAATGATACTCGGTTCTACTTTTGAGAACTTGATGTTGACATGGATTAACAAAAATTAGCTCTATCTCTCAGCAATTTAACTAGGAAAGGGGAACCAAACACGGTGATATGGAAAGAGGAACAGGCTTACCAAGAGCTGAAACAGATATTGATAAAGGCGCCAATTCTTCATTTGCCAGATTGTGAGAGACCTTTTGTGTTAAGGACGGACGCCTCTAAAACTGGATTAGGCGCAATTCTGTTACACGAATGGGATGGTGAAACCTACCCGATCGCTTATGCCAGCAAGAAACTGTTACCATGTCAACAGGCATATTCGGTAGTAGAAAGGGAATGTTTGGCAGTCATATGGGGAATACAGAAGTTTTCTCCCTATTTATATGGCCGTACATTTGTACTCCAGACTGACCATCAGCCATTGATATACATGAATAGAGCAAAGTTGGTCAATTCCAGAATTATGAGGTGGGCACTATTCTTAAAGTCATATACCTTCAAGATTGAGGCAATTCCAGGACGCGACAACGTGGGTGCGGACTACCTCAGTCGTTTGTATGAGAATTACCAGTAAATGTAATCAGGCTTATGAAATCAGGTAGGTGGTGTAGATACAGATAGATTTAAAAAGGGTAGTTTTAATCTTAAGTTGGGGGGTGTTGTCAGGATACTCCTTACTATAATAATGTTTACTATAATAAGGTTTACTATATGTTTACTACTGAGGTTACTCAACCGTGACAGTTCATTCATACACCTGTAATGCATGTACTGTTCCCAAGGTGAGTGGGGAAACTTGTTAGGTCAGTGTAGGCCAGTGTAGGCCAGTGTAGGCACTGGGCATTTCTCAGGTAAGTTGAGGAACATGGGCTAAGCATCCACGTGCCAGATATTTGTCAGGTACCCGGGGTAGCTGGGGTGGGGCACAGTACCAGACAGAACTTCGATAGTGGAGGTTGTGTGAAGAGACTCACTACATGTAAAGGGAGGGCTGTAGGCTAACTCCAGAAACCATGGAGGTGAACTGGTGCCTGTCAGTAATGACATTTTAGCTGGATGCTAATGGCTGTGTGCTGTAAATAATTTCCAAGCTGTGTGCTTCGAAGCTGTGTCGTTTAGGCTGTGTGCCTGTATTTGTCAGGACTGTGTGTCCATGAGGCTGTGTGCCCATATTTATGGAGGACTGTGTGTCCTGGGCTGTGTGCCCATATTTGTGCGGGACTGTGTGTCCAGAGAGTGTTCCAGATGAAGCTACGTTGGGAGTTGATGTGAGTATTATAATTATCGAAACTGTGTTTGATAATTGATGAAATAATGAACAGAATGTATACTGAATATATGTATAAATGTAATTCAGGGTTTACTATATAAGTGTGTTTTAATTCTAGAGAGTCTGGTTATTATCTCAAGCAGGAGATAATAAAACTATTAGTTGAAATAACTGTATCAATTGATGGGATACATTTAGGATCCTGTAAAATAGTAATAATATTGGAATTACTTCACCCGTAACTAAAGGCATAAATATATGTGTTGGACATTAGTGACAGTATAGTGTATGTCACTGGTTATGCCTTGTAGGTAACCTCGTTATGTCTGAAGATACCCAGGCCTCCATAGGAGCCAGCTATATGACCTTGAGTCAACCATGAAAATGTGATTTGACCGGGAACGACCTGTGTTCACAGATGAAGAGTGATCGCGCAGTGTCTGTGAAACGATTTTCACAGAGTGGAGAGACATTCGCATAAAGACTGTCGCGTTTTATAAGTGTTAATAGTAAACAGAATTATGTATACTCTGATATAGGCATAGATATAGGATAGGTTCTAGGGCTTAGATATCTTTGGAGAATGAGTATGAGAGATAGTGTGGAAGTATGATATTCTGTATTGTGTGTGTTATTCATATGTTTTGCTTGGTTTGTAAATAAATGTATATATGTTTGTATATATCCTGGTTGCTGGTTGTTTATAATTCTTTGGGACAAACCAATTTCACCACACCTCGTGACATTTTGGTTAAAAAATACGTCCTAAAGTAATTATTGCAAGTAGAAAAACCATTATGGCTGATTTAGGTTTGTTAATACAGGCAGGCAAGAGTTTTGGCTTAGAGGGAGAGGATTTGAGAAAGTATGTTGAAAAGAGGGAAGCAGAAATTGTAGAAAGAGATGAGAGGGCTCGGGTGAGAGAAGAGCAGATTCGAGAAAGAGATATCAAAGAGAAAAAATATATATTGGAGATGGAGTTGGAGTTGGAAAAGGCACATGAGAGGGAGGTTTAAGAAAAACGTCAAACTTTAGAATTAGAGCTAGAAGTTGAAAGGCTTAAACGGGAACCTCAGGCTAGAAGAGTGACCCAGGGAAATGATAATCATGTAGTTAAAGCCAAACTGCCCAAGTAACCATTGTTCGATGACAACATGGACAACATTGATGCATATCTGAATAGGTTTGAGAAGTTTGCTAATACTGTTAAATGGGACCAGGATGAGTGGGCTACTCACTTAAGTGCATTATTAAAGGGAAGTCACTGGAGGTCTACAATAAGCTTTCTGCAGAGGATGCTATTGTGTACGATACCCTTAAGTTAGCACTCTTTAAGAGGTTTCAACTCGCAGAGGAGGGATTTAGACAGAAATTTAGGAGTTGTAAGCCAGATACAGGTGAGACATCGGTACAATTTGTGACCCGTTTGGATAACTACTTAACCAGGTGGATCTTACAACGACACCTCATACATATGAAGGGTTAAGGGATCTTTTGTTGCAGGAACAATTCCTCAATGCTAGTAACAAATCTCTTGTACTGTTTTTGAAAGAGAGAAAACCAGTAAATGTAACTAAGATGGCTAGGTTAGCTAATCAGTATTTAGAAGCTCATAATTGAGCTGATTTAGCAGCCTTTACGGTAAGTAGTAGGGGACATAATGGCAGATCTCAGAACTCTGGTACACAGAAGGGTGAGGATACTCAACGAAAAGATGAACGGAGATGTTATGTCTGCTCTGCCAAAGGTCATCTTGCAAAAGATTGTTCAACTAAACAGAAACAAACTCATCGGGCAGCAGGCTTGGTAACAGAGGTACATACAGGTGAGTGTCTAGGTTGTGGCTGTCACACAGAAATGGGCAATGAGAAGAAACCCAAACACAGGTGTGTTAAAAAGAATAACAAGGGTAGTGTAAACAAAGAAAACCCCAGTAGTGATGATACAGCATTGTCAGCAGGATGTGTGGTTTCAGCAAACTCCGGTCTACAGGAATGTTGTACAACAAATGATCATGTGGTGCTCGAGTGTGGACATCATTTACCTGTGTTAAGTGCTGCGTGTGGGAATGACACAGTGGCTAGGAAAAAACTTTCCTCAGGTTTGCCAGTAACTAACGGTTATGTCGGACATTCTCATGTGTCGGTACTTAGGGATACGGGATGTAGTGGTGTAGTGGTTCGTAGGGACTTGGTGGAAAACTCACAATTAACTGGAAGGACTGTATCTTGTGTTTTGATTGATAGTACAGTTAGGCAAGTACCTTTGGTGGATATCATAGTAGATACACCATATCTGAAAGGTGAGGTGGATGCCTTGTGCTTTGATAGTACTATATATGACCTAATTATAGGAAATGTTGACGGTGCTAGAAACCCAGAAGACCCTGACCCCATGTGAAAAAGAGAGCAGCATAGGGAGACAGGTTCTGGAGAACCTGATGATAAACCAAAGAGAGATAATTCTCAGGATGATGCCTCGAGCATGAATGTTAGTCATTGTCAAGCCATAGAGACCAGAAGCCAGAAAAATAAGAAGGTGAAAGCATTACGTGTGCCATCTATGGTGGATTTAAATCTGGATAGAAAGGATATCAGGGAAAGCAAGGAAAAAGATGATTCACTAAAATACCTGAAAAAGTTAGTCAAAACCGGGGAAAAAAGGAAGACAGGTAAATATAATACTGTGTGGTTTGTGGAATCTAAGGGACTGCTTTACCGGAAGTTTCAGTCAGCAAAAGTGGAAAGGGGTAAAGAGTTTACACAACTGGTTGTACCGAAAAGCTTGAGGAGGCATGTGATGGTCATTGGACATGAGTCTATTTTCTCGGGACACCTTGGGGCGGCAAAAACAACGGAGAGAATTCTCACCAGCTTTTATTGGCCGGGGATCCAGGATGACGTGAACAGATTTTGTCATTCATGTGATATATGTCAAAGGACATTTCCCAAGGGAGAAGTGATTAAGGTACCATTGACAGAGATGCCATTGATAGAGGAACCATTTCGGAGAGTAGCAGTTGACTTGGTTGGACCCATTCATCCAGTTACAGAAAAAAAAAACAGATACATACTTACTTTGGTTGACTATGCCACTCGTTATCCTGAGGCCACAGCGCTGAAGAATATCGATACTCAGACAGTTGCTGAAGCATTAGTTGAAATGTTTTCCCGCGTAGGAATTCCAAGAGAAATTTTATCGGATCAGGGATCGCAATTTACTTCTGATCTTATGAAGGAAGTTGAGCGTTTGTTATCTGTACGGCAGTTAACCACAAGTCCATATCACCCCATGTGCAATGGGTTAGTTGAGAAATTTAATGGGACTCTGAAGTCAATGCTCAGAAAGATGTGTGCAGAGAAACCAAATGACTGGGACAGATATATAGGACCAATTCTGTTTGCATACCGAGAAGCTCATCAGGATAGTTTAGGGTTTTCCCCCTTTGAACTCCTGTATGGTAGAACAGTCCGGGGTCCGATGACTATACTGAGAGAATTGTGGACTAGAGATGTGGAAACGCCAGAGATAAAAATAAACTGATCAGTTCGTTCTGGATTTGAGGAACACATTAGAGGAGACCTGTCAACTCGCCAGTAAGGAGTTACGTAAATCCCAGCTCAGATATAAACATCACTTTGACAAGAAAGCGAAACGGAGAGGTTTCAAGGTAGGGGATCAAGTATTGATGTTGTTGCCCACAGACCGAAACAAACTGTTAATACAATGGCAGGGACCATACGACGTGGTTGAATGTATCGGTGAAAATGACTACAGAGTTATTGTGAAGGACAAACTGAAGGTGTACCACGCTAATTTGTTAAAGAAGTATGTGAGGAGACAGGAAGACGAGGAGCAGGAGGTAGAATGTTGACGATAGCCTCTGCAGCAGTGATAGGAGGTGGTGAGGGCAGTGGAGAACGAGAGATGGCAAACAAGGAATTGGTAGATTTACCATCGATGATGGCAAAAGAGACTACGGATGATGTACATATCTCGGAGGAGTTGAATCCAAATCAAATTCGGGAAGTACAGGCTATCTTACAGAAGTACGGAGAAACACTAACATATTTACCAAGTAAGTGTAATATTGGGGAGCATGACATCCAACTGACACCTGAGGAATCTATTCGTTCACGACCTTACCCCATACCCCATGCAACGAGAGATACAGTCAGAGGGGAGGTCAGGACTATGTTGGAAATGGGGGTCATAGAAAATTCATCTTCCCCTTACGCATCACCAATAGTGTTGGTAAAGAAGCCTGACGGCAGCAACCGGTTCTGTATAGACTTCAGGAAGCTCAATGCCATATCAGTTTTTGATGCAGAGCCAATGCCAGACCCTGAAGAAATATTCTCCAAGATAGGGAAAAGTCAGTATTTTTCTAAGGTAGATCTTAGTAAAGAATATTGGCAAATTAGTGTTCGTCCAGAATGTCGACCGTATACAGCATTTATCACTCCAGATGGGCTTTACCAGTTTACCGTAATGCCGTTTGGGTTGGTGAATGCCCCAGCAACCTTTAATCGAATGATGAGGGTATTGGTGCGAGGAATGGAGGATGTGGATAGTTTTCTAGATGACGTCCTTATTCATACAGAAACCTGGACAGGCCAGGTTACTGCTCTTCAGGAACTATTTGGAGACTGAGTGAAGCTAGGTTAACAGCCAGACCAACTAAGTGTATGGTAGGTTACAGAAACCTTGATTTTCTGGGACACTGTGTTGGGGATGGTAAGTTGCGTCCACATCCAAAGAAGATCCAGGCCATTAAAGATGCGCCTCAACCTAAAACCAAAAAACAGGTAAGATCGTTTTTGGGACTTCTAGGATACTACCGCAAGTTTGTACCTAATTTTGCGGCAGTAGCTCTACCTCTCAGCAATTAACTAGGAAAGGGGAACCAAACACGGTGATATGGAAAGAGGAACAGGAACAGGCTTAGCAAGAGCTGAAACAGATCTTGATAAAGGCGCCAATTCTTCATTTGCCAGATTGTGAGAGACCTTTTGTGTTAAGGACGGACGCCTCTAATTTTGGATTAGGCGCAATTCCGTTACAAGAATGGGATGGTGAAACCTACCCGATTGCTTATGCCAGTAAGAAACTGTTACCATGTCAACAGGCATATTCGGTAGTAGAAAGGGAATGTTTGGCAGTCATATGGGGAATACAGAAGTTTTCTCCCTATTTATATGGCCGTACATTTGTACTCCAGACTGACCATCAGCCATTGATATACATGGATAGAGCAAAGTTGGTCAATTCCAGAATTATGAGGTGGGTACTATTCTTACAGTCATATACCTTCAAGATTGAGGCAATTCCAGGACGCGACAACGTGGGTGCGGACTACCTCAGTCGTTTGTATGAGAATTACCAGTAGATGTAATCAGGCTTATGAAATCAGGTAGGTGGTGTAGATACAGATAGATTTAAAAAGGGTAGTTTTAATCTTAAGTTGGGGGGTGTTGTCAGGATACTCCTTACTATAATAATGTTTACTATAATAAGGTTTACTATATGTTTACTACTGAGGTTACTCAACCGTGACAGTTCATTCATACACCTGTGATGCATGTGCTGTTCCCAAGGTGAGTGGGGAAACTTGTTAGGTCAGTGTAGGCCAGTGCAAACCAGTGCAGGCCAGTGCAGGCACTGGGCATTTCTCAGGTAAGTTGAGGAACATGGGCTAAGCATGCACGTGCCAGGTATTTGTCAGGTACCCTTGGTAGCTGGGGTGAGGCACAGTACCAGACAGAACTTCGATAGTGGAGGTTGTGTGAAGAGACTCACTACATGTAAAGGGAGGGCTGTAGGCTAACTCCAGAAACCATGGAGGTGAACTGGTGCCTGTCAGTAATGACATTTTAGCTGGGTGCTAATGGCTGTGTGCTGTAAATAATTTTCAAGCTGTGTGCTTCGAAGCTGTGGTGTTTAGGCTGTGTGCCTGTATTTGTCAGGACTGTGTGTCCATGAGGCTGTGTGCCCATATTTATGGAGGACTGTGTGTTCTGGGCTGTGTGCCCATATTTGTGCGGGACTGTGTGTCCAGAGAGTGTTCCAGATGAAGCTACAATGTACGTTGGGAGTTGATGTAAGTATTATAATTATCGAAACTGTGTTTGATAATTGATAAAATAATGAACAGAATGTATACTGAATTTATGTATAAATTACTATATAAGTGTGTTTTAATTCTAGAGAGTGTGGTTATTATCTCAAACAGGAAAAATAAAGCTATTAATTGAAATAACTGTATCAATTGATGGGATACATTTAGGATCCTGTAAAAAAGTAATAATATTGGAATTACTTCACCAGTAACTAAAGGCGTAAATATATGTGTTGGACATTAGTGACAGTATAGTGTATGTCACTGGTTATGCCTTGTAGGTAACCTCGTTATGTCTGAAGATACCCAGGCCTCCATAGGAGCCAGCTATATGACCTTGAGTCAACCATGGAAATTTGATTCGACCGGGAATGACCTATGTTCACAGATGAAGATAGGAGTGATCGCGCAGTGTCTGTGAAACGATTTTCACAGAGTGGAGAGACATTCGCATAAAGACTGTCGCGTTTTATAAGTGTTAATAGTAAACAGAATTATGTATACTCTGATATAGGCATAGATATCGGATAAGTTCTAGGGCTTAGATATCTTTGGAGAATGAGTATGAGAGATAGTGTGGAAGTATGATATTCTGTATTATGTGTGTTTTTCATATATTTTACTTGGTTTGTAAATAAATGTATATAATTATATTTGTATATATCTTGGTTGCTGGTTGTTTATAATTCTTTGGGGCAAACCAATTTCACCACACCTCGTGACAAATCACCTTGAGTCCGTGTTTCGTGTTCTTATGTGGTCCGTACTTGCTTAAACAGTGCATGGTTCATTTTTAGACAAATCTGATAAACAGTATGGTCGACAGGCGGCCATTTTGGATTAAGTCGTAGTATTGTGTTATCGCTATTTCTTGAGAAGTTCTGGATGGATCGTTTTTAAATTTCATTATTATGTTTTTATTGGTGTAAAGTCTTGCATCCTTCACTCCCTTGTTAAAATATTGCCAAAATTCATCCAGTTGATATTTTGACTATTAAAGCATATTTGGGTTATTTTTGAAAAAATACAAGATGAATTTCCCAAATTTCATAATTATGTAGGTTCTCTTCGGGTCCTTAGTGGTAATCATTTGATTTGGGAACTGATCAGAAAAGCAGACTTGCTGAATTGATATTCTTTTTAGGGGAGTTTTCAAATCTCATATTAATAAGATGAATAATACTTCAATGAAAAAAAAAGAAAGGGAACAGATCAAAGTTTTTAAGATCAAATGAAGAACATCGATGGTGGACGCCAAGATAAAATTGGGAACTCTTGTTTATGTAATTTTCTAATTGTAGTGGACCTTGATATGCGGCAATGACTGGGTGGCTGCCACTATCATGACAATTCAGATAGCCGGAGTACTTGTTAGTTGTGTAGCTTCTGGACATCTCGCTGACTGTATTGGCCGGAAACCGACTTTCCTGTTGTCTTTGGCCGTGATGACGATACTAAACGTTGTCGCGGGATTTTCAACATCATGGCAAATGTTTGCAGCCCTTCGTTTGCTGCTGGGCTTTGGCATTGGCGCGATCAGTACCGTTTTCTTTAATTACCAGATAGAGTTCATTCCTTCAAAAAGAAGATCATTCACTGTAGCTTTTCCTGTTTGGGCAATCTTGGCATCCGTCTTTGGATTCATTTCAATGTGGCTACATGACTGGAGGTACCTCCACTTCTCTACAGCTGTTCTTATCCTGCCGTGCATATTCATGTGGTGGTAAGTGCCTATTTATCAACCCAAAAGTCATTATGATTTCATTATTTTACACAGATTTTTTTGTTAATTTTTCTTCTGAACTCCATATGCCTTTTATGCTTTTCTTTCTGTCTTACTCTATGATTTTGTAGTCGCCAAACCTTTTATTTGAACATGAAAATCAGAGACATTTGATGAAAGTATTGTGTTTATTTTGTAAATATATATGTTTATGTGTATAATTAAAGCTATATACAAACTTATCATTGCTATAGTTTGTTTACAAATAACGTAGATCTACATGTTGATAAAATTGGAAACATTTAACAACAAATAGCCCGCATGTTTTAATAATTTGGTAAAAAAAATCAACAAATAGTCCGCACCCCGCAGAAAGCCCAAAATAGGTTCCGAATTCTACCACTAGCCCTCCACCTCTTGGTTGCAAGTTCGAATCCCACGTGGGGATGTTGTCAGGTACTGACCGTAGGTCGGTGGTTTTTCTCCTGGTACTCCGTCGTTCCTCCTCCTCCAAAATCTGGCATGTCCTTAAATGACCTAATCGAATTAAAAAGGTATTGCTTATGAAAACGACATACATGCTTATTTTATTTGTAGCCATTTTGGATGAGACTGTCTTTGTGTCTCCTTACGCATCATCTGTAAAACATATGTTTACTCAAACGTTTCGATGTCAAACAAAACGTTAATCATCATAAGTGAACATAATGTTTGAAAAAAAAAATTAAACCCGAAAACTTTGAAACAAACCCTTGCATTTGTCTGTGTTGTCATATTAAGGCTATGGCAGAAAAATACAACAATATGCTATAGTATGAAACGCCTTTATTTAAACTCAAAGATGGCTGCCATGTCGCCATAGCAATGTTCCATTATTCAAATCAATTCCATTTTAGATAAACAAAACATTCTTGCTAACCATATGACAATTTGTCTTGGGTGCAAGCACTCACAATTGATAAAAACGAACATTTGTTTGATTCACAGGTTTCTTCCAGAGAGTTTTCGCTACCTGGTCAGCCATAATCGACTAGATGAAGCAAAGGTAGTTATCTGTAAAATAGCGCGAATCAATGGTAAACCGGTACCGGATATGAGTAAGCTAAGCTATCTCGTAAAAGAAGACTTGAAAGTCGACGCTGTTCGGAAATACACGATTTTCGACATATTGAAATCCCCACAATTGAGGAAGTATACGTGCCTGCTTGGTATAGCTTGGTATGACAATATTCAAGCGAAATTAAATAAAAAAAAAATTGCTAAACTTTGATGATAAATCCATGATCGAAGTGTGTTGAATACATTAAGTTAAACCTTGATAGATCGTTAAACAAGGTTTTGTATGAAAAATAAACCCCAATGAAGTGTCCCTCGGTCATCATTGTATAGTAACAACGACTTAAATGCCTCAAATTTATTCGGAACCTCCATTTGCATATAAAATGAACTGATTAACAAAGTTATGACAATAATTTGGAATTAAAAACATTAGCTAAATGAAACATACATGTATGTTCTGAGTCATTTATATCAATTGTTTAAATGTCTGATTAACCGACCTTTTGATGTTATTTCCGGTAGGATGTCTTGTGGGTATGGCTACTATGCCATTTCATTTGGTGTCCAGAGTCTCTCTGGGAGTCTTTACATCAATATGGTTCTGCTGAGTGTTGTAGAAATCCCTACACAGGCCTCATCGTACTACATGTACCTCGCCAATCGGTAAATGTATCATCCATGTTTACGTTGCATAACCATTAGTATTTTACTGTCAACAACGCACACTTACCGTAATTTCCTTCGTATTACCCGCACCAGGGTAAATAAAATAAATTCCAAATAACCCGCACTGGCAGATTGTCCGCGGGTTATACGCGACTTGGTGATTTATTGTTTTGAATGTTGGACATCAGAGACATATGATGAAAGTATTGTGTTTATTTTGTAAATATATATGTTTATGTGTATAATTAAAGCTATATACAAACTTATCAATGCTAAAGTTTGTTTACAAATAGCCTAGATCTACATGTTGATAAAATTGGAAACATTTAACAACGTATAGCCCGCATGTTTTAATAATTTGTTAAAAAAAATCAACAGATAGTCTGCACCGGTAGATAGCCCGCACTAGGCATCTTCTAATGTAAAACAAATGTAGAACATGTGGGCAATACGCAAGAAATGACGGAACATAAATTATGATTAAAGCAGACTTGCATGTTTCAAATATACCTGACAGTGAATATAAAATATCTATATTTATTTCATAAAGTGGGCCGAGATAGGATGTGTTTACATTTCTAAACAGTGCAATCAACATCCGAAATATCCAGTTACAGAATGTAATCTGTGATCAACTTAATTTCCCGTTAACTATGCTTTAGTGCAGCAAATACATTAGAATCAGGTCGATCATAATGATGTCAAAAAACATGTCGCTTTTATTTCAAGAAGTGTATGGTAAACGAGCCTTCCATTGTTTGATTTTAACTCCCTTATTTTGAAACGCGTGTGCAGGGGGTATTAAGTTGGGTTCCGTGCGTCCATCCGAATGCTTTTCCAACTTCACAAAAATGTCTGTATGTTTTAGGTTACTGCCCTAGTTGTGCCTTTTGCTATTGGCGAGGTTTCGATTTCGATATTTTCTCCGTTACCATAGCTACAAAGTCAAAAATATAATTTTACTGTTTAGCTTTTCCGGGCTATACTTTAGAAGCCGTTCCTCTGATAGAAAAAAATCTTTTGCTGTTGTTGATGTTTTTTTTTTTTCGTTATTCATCAGTTTCCATGGGATGCAACAATCGCTTAGAAGATTAGAGCTTTTTCCGCGATAGAACTCTTAGCAAAATTGCTTTTTCGGGTAACAACAAATCATGGGGGATTATGCCACGCTTTACCTCCCCTTGTTTGATCTTCCAAATGCGCATTTTTATCACACAATTCTGCAAAAAGTAGTTGAATGGCTAAATGTCAGAATGATGTTACCAAAATATGCATTCCTACGCAGACGACATGCGTTGTGAGAACACATAAGTGGCGTTTTTCACAATGTATGACACTTTGTATGAGATTATCGGGAAATAATATTGTATTGCTTAGTCTAAAGAAAACTGCAGATTTATCGCAAGAGTTTAATGTACTTTTTGACTACATGTAAACAGTTCGAAACCTTTAAAAATATAACATTTTCATGATAACCTTGCAATCATAGAATATATCTTTATAGATTTGGCAGAAAATGGGTGACCGCTGTTTTGCTGTTCATAGCCGGAATGCCAATTATTTACCTCTAATATCCAATCTGTAATGAGTAGTTTTATGCTAGCAGTTTTTTATTTTGTTAATTGACCTTTACCGTACCTCATGATAAATAATGGATGTGTAAACCTTCAGAATAATATGTTTTTGATATTTGCTATTGCACAAACATTTTTTTTGTTCTGTAAATTCTTTATAAAATGCAATCAGGGCGGCTAAGAACCCCACCTTTGTGGCAAATCAGAATTATTCAATATTAATCTGCTCATGACTCATACCTATGATTGTAATGGTAACTCACTTTTTGCGGTAATTGGCCCCAGGGTGTTTAATGACTCATACATATGATTGTAATGATTGCAATTTCTCGGGGTAATTGGCCTCAGGGTGTTTAATATCAATGTAGTGGTAATTCACTCTCGGGGTAATTGGCCTCAGGGTGTTTAATATGAATGTAGTGGTAATTCACTCTCGGGGTAATTGGCCTCAGGGTGTTTAATATCAATGTAGTGGTAATTCACTCTCGGGGTAATTGGCCTCAGGGTGTTTAATATCAATGTAGTGGTAATTCACTCTCCGGGTAATTGGCCTCAGGGTGTTTAATATGAATGTAGTGGTAATTCACTCTCTGGGTAATTGGCCTCAGGGTGTTTAATATGAATGTAGTGGTAATTCACTCCCGGGGTAATTGGCCTCAGGGTGTTTAATATGAATGTAGTGGTAATTCACTCCCGGGGTAATTGGCCTCAGAGTGTTTAATATGAATGTAGTGGTAATTCACTCTCTGGGTAATTGGCCTCAGGGTGAAGCACCCATTGATTATGTGTTGTTTAATGTTGACGTCGTTTGAGTATAATAAACGACAAATACACTCATTGCAGTGTCTTAGTATTATTTGTCTCCTTATTCTAGCCACAAACGAGGCAGATTTTGGGATTTAACATAAATATCTTTATAGATTTGGCAGAAAATGGGTGACTGCTGTTTTGCTGTTCATAGCCGGAATAACTGGCTTTGTTGTTGCAGTTCTACAAGTATCTGGTAATAATGCTATACACCTTATTTGAGGAAGTAATACAGAAACCGATTTAGATGGTTGATTTCTTGATCTTGTAAGAGATGTGGAGCTCTTTAACATTTTGTTAAATGAGAAGCGTTGAAACGATTTCAAAATTGTACGTTTACAATTATATATTATGGATGTTTTTTCTGATTTTAATATTTTGTAGATTTGGAAATGAGTAATTCCTTGATTAATGACTTCGCCTTTGCTTCAAAGTTTGGTGTTGGTGACGGCAAATACGTTATGCATTTTGTCGACAGAGTCATACCCTACAGTAGTTAGGTAGGTTGAGTTGAAATTTAGGCTTAAAGTTGATCATTTACTTTGATATCGATTTGTCTTTCGTTGCCACAGTCTCTTTAAATCTTCCAAATATTATTGTAAAAGCACAACATCAACGTTATTGAAAGGTTTGAAGCTCTTTTCTCTTGTTAGAAAAAGTATTTAATATCTGTTAAAACACGGTTAATAACATAGGTACATGTATTGTCTTTTATAAACACTTTGACCAAATCAAAGTTCTTAAACCGACTTCACTATGTAATGTAAGATAATTGGCAGCATTCGGCATGTTTAAACATATTAGATATCAGGCAAAAAGAGAAAAAGCCGATTCTGAAAAACAAGGTCCATGTCTTTTTCTATGTATGTTTGTGAAAATCATAGCGACCACATTAAACATTTATTAAAAGATATGACTCCCACCAGAAGTTATGTTTTTTTAAAGTTCAATTTAAAATTAATGAATGCAATCTTGGTTGCAGAATTATCGGTTTTCCAGCATAGGTCGTTGTTAAGATGTGTTTGCTTTTACCTCTCATTTGGTGTTGTCAAGGTTTCACTTCGTGTAAAGCAAGCTTTTCATGTGTAAACACCCTTTTGGAAAAAAAACAAATTTTCAATCCTTAACCAATTGTTTTACAAATAAGAAGCACACATAGTCCTCTTTATCATGGTTATGCCAATACATTTCTGATCATGTGTTTAGATGTTGATACGCTTTATATTATAAGGGTTATTAGTTGTAAAAATATCACCCATTACCACAGTGTGCTACTGTGCATTGTTACCTACGCTTCCTCTAACGATTGCTCTTTAAATCATTTTCATTTCTTTGTCAAAACCGCCATGCTTAGAATTATTCACAAGTTGATTTTATTAAGATATCGCAGGAACACTGGATATGGATTGCTGAACGCTTTTGCAACAGTTGGCGTGTTGATAGCACCACAATTAGTATATTTGGTAAGTTCTTATAGTACATGTACCTATCCTATTAGAAAGTTTAAAAGATTACGGTTTATCACCAAATTCGCGTTTGTAAAACACAACAACATTATTTACCTGTATAAGTACGCTATAAAAATATCTATTATTTATTAAGAGGATTTCCATCTTGCATGAAAGATGTTCGGTATCAATATCATTAAAGTCCTAATAAAATAATTTATTGGTATATTTTCTATTATATTTTAATTTAAAGAATCAATATCATTAAAGTCCTAATAAAATAATTTACTGATATATTTCCTATGCTATTTTAATTTACAGAATCAATATCTATGAAGTCCTAATAAAAAAATTATTGATATATTTTCTATGCTATTTTAATTTACAGAACAATCATACCCCAGGAGCCATGTACTTTATGTTTGGTGGGATGATGGTCCTGTCAGCATTTGGGCTGCTTTTTATGCGTGAAACAAACAAAAGACCTATCGAAGATGGCTTACAACCAACAACAATGACAAGAAAAGAAGAAATGCAAAGTTTCCAAAGCAATACAAGCATTTGACATTATTTATTTAAGTCTGAAATGTAATGAATGTAATCAACTCATACAATTTCAACTTAACTTTTACCTAAAAGTGTTAACGCCATAAACAAAACTGTACATAACATGGGTTTAAGTGGTCATACCTTGTTTGAGAATTACAAAACCCATTCAGTTAGAGGGATAGGTCACCTCTCTTTCTGGGTTTTGACATTTCTTTCAGACTTTTTTTTGTTTCCACATGCACCTCCTAGGGTTAACATTTTAGACCTTTTTATAGCTTCACTGAATAATAAAAAAGATAAAACCGTTGAATGGTGCAGTTTAGTTCATTATTTTACTCGACTGTATGTTTATCTTAAGTATAAAGTTGTTTTCTCGATATGTGCATTATGTATAATCCATTATGAAGTGGCTTATCAGTTAGCTCAAACTTTAAATGTAATTTGTACATGTGTAGTTGGCTATTAATGATAAAACCGTTCCATAAACGTATAGATATTTTCATCAAATTTTGATTTAAAAAGACAATAATTAACCTAATTTAAAAAAAAGAAGGGTGATGTACATGTCTATGTAAACGAACATGTCGTCATTATACCTTTAACATCAATTAGAAATTGCTTCAATTTCTTTACATTGAAAACAAAATGTCTTAAAAGATTAAAGTTAACATTTTGTCTTACTTAACACTTTTTACAAAAAACTACCGGTACGATTATTGTGTACGGATAATCCATACGTGTCATTCGCCTCGTACATGTGTGATATGGCTTAAAATATCTTGTATCAATGCACCACGCTGCAAATATAAAACACATATTTAGAACACGAATTTGCAGTTTCATCCGTAAAAAGAATTAGAGATTAACGAAGCGTTAACAAAATCATAATCCGCACTCAAAATCCCCAGTGATGAAACTATCGATAGGTCTACTGACGTTAGGAATGTCAACCTGGCCGCTGCCGATCAAATCGTCATTCATGATCAACCATGTGTTGGAAATACCTCTGGCTCACAAATCATATTCTCGAGTAATACGTCAATGACATCGGTTCCGAGATTCTTTGCCTATGCAACATTCCATGGGTGCACGATAATTTTTTTTTTCAAACTAGATAACGAAGAGGAACTTTTCGTTATTTTCTCGCTTACTGTTAAGCTGTGTCTTGTCCATCCACACGTTCATCGGGAGCAACGTCACGCTTAGTAATTTATAGCAATGCGCAACTTTACTATGAATAACACTCAGTGAACTTGTATAGCTTTATTAGAAGAATTGAACATATCATGAATAACTTACACAAGTTCTGTGTAAAATAAAATTCAATTTGTGCAAAATCTATTGTATGCATATGTTAATTGATGATGATATGAGGGACTATATTATTCCGGGATTTGAACATGATGAAGTCAGTGATATATGGCAAGGGCAAAAGCAAACGCGTCATTAGCTGCATAAAAACACATTATGAATGTAAATATAAGCATTGAACTGTAACCAAACGGTAGTATACAGTAACTGTTGATATGAATAGAATGTGGGTGACAGATAAATAGATATCGCCCGTAGCATTTATATAACGTTTTGGAGTTAATTTTAACTAAAGTGCCTATTTAAATAACGCTTCACTTGCATGATCAGTACATGTATATTTTATTGTTCTTCGTACTTTTTCATTTCACATTTTGACCCACTTTCCAATGAGTTACTTCCTTGAATACGAGATTAAAGATAAAACATAGCTCAGTCGAATCGATTTCGAAAGCCAAGATAAATTAGAGAATACCGACGCGTTAACAAAATCATAATCCGAACTCAAAATCGACTTTTAAACCAGGGGCAAAATATGAACAGAGGAAAGACCTACATGGAGACCCTTGTAAAAGTACAAGAGAATAGGACCAGGTGTTCCGGAAGAGTAAGCGACTTCTGCTTCACGACAACACCCGCCATGTAAATATGTGTCACACCTAAGTAAACATCAAGTTCTCAAAATGAGAACCGAGTATCATTGTCAATCACAACAAGTAAACACACTAATGAGCATACTCTAAAACGTCCATCTTTATATCACTTAAAGATGCAGAATATTTCTCAATGAGACAAATAGGGCGACCATAAAACTTTCCCATAGTTCTGGTCAACCTTCATCTCTCGAATTCGTGTGTTGTTAGTTTGTATGTCAAGGTCATTAAAGTATTATACACTACCAGAATTTGTGGGGTTATAAGTTATTCTACAGATGACAATGTTTAAGTTTTGAATATAATTCATATCCATGCCAGACACTGATATACTGTAGGCATGCCTTGATCAGGAAAATATTATCAGTACAGAAGATACTTCGATGAATATGTTTTCTATCTAATCACGACGATAAGCATGACAGATAATATATAAAATAAATGATATACATGTAGCCTTGTACCAATTGTTCAGGCCTATATACATTAATGTAGGGGACGGCAACGTGAACGATACAGGTTTTCAAATGAAAATATAATTTTTGTGGTTTCAAAATATTAATCAACTACTATAATTGTCATATATACATGAAGAACTTGGAGAATAAAGCAGAAATTGATCATGAGTATGTGAGCAAGTCTGAATGGAAGTGTATGTGCTTTACATGGCGGGTGTCGTCGATGAAGCAGAGGACGCACACTCTTCCGGAACACCTGGTCTTATTCTCTTGTGCTTTTACGAGAGTCTCCATCTAAATCTTTCCTTTGTTCCTATTTTTTAGTTTAATCGATTTTTAGTTCGGATTATGGTTTTATTGACGCTTTGGTATTCTCTGATTTTTTTTCTTAATGAGCATGTGTGTTCATATGAAATCTTTCAGAAAATAAAATAAATATAAAAAAATAAAATTGCATAGAACCCTTACTTAATACAGTATGCTGGAAAAAGAATAAACATAATAAAGTGGAGAACTTTCTGTAAAATTAATGATGAATTAAAAGAATATCTTTGACAATTTATCTTTCAAGAGATTAACCTTTCGAAGAGTTAAAAAATAATTAAAAACGGAAGCGTCAACAAAACCATAATTCGAACTCAAAACCGATTAAACTAAGGGCAAAATATTAACAAATGAAATATTTACATGGAGGCGTTCTGGAAAGGTAAGCGTCATCTGCTTCATCGACAACATCCGATATATAAATCTTCGGTCATATCTAAGTAAACATCAAGTCTTCAAACTTACAACCGAGTCATCTTTCTAAAAACAACAGCATATTAATGATCAAATTCAAGAACGTCCATCATCTTATCATTGGATACAGAATATTTCTCTATGATGCCATGGTGGCGACCATAAAGTCAATCTTTGGAATCCCTGTGTAGTACGTTTGAATTGTCGCAGCTGACATATATCACGAACAGCACTATAGAGTAAGCCCTATAATAACTAAAAAAATGTGACGTATAAACATCATTTGTTGGACAAGCAAGGATGTTACTATCGAGAAACGGAAAGTTTATAATGATGAAATTGAAATCGTCACGTTTAGCATATAGCTTAGTAGCTACATGTACCTGTCCATATTGGTCATAGTTTAAGTTGGTAAAATGCTGAAGTAGAAGAGTCTGTTAAGGCTTTCATTTTCAGAAGTTCATAAAGGTACTTACGATCGACGTGTTCGGAAAACTTCTTGTTGTTTATAGACAACAAATCGTCGATATATCAGAAAAAGAAGTTAAAGTATTTGGCATTTTTTTTCGTTATCTGTCCTGATTAGCTCTTCAGCAAAGTTAGCCTCGTATGAACACAGATACAATCTGCTAGGAGTGGGACACAGTTTATTCCATTTGGAATGCAAAACAGTCTCCTGGAAAATCTTTCTTCCTTACAAAAATATTGTCAAAAAGGAATTTGATCATTCTTAATATATTTTCTTCAGTTTATTTCATCTTGGCTTTTGTTGTGAAACAAGAAGATGAAGACAATATCCTCTCAAACCCGGACCCCTTTTCATAGACACCATCCCGATTCTCTTTCATCCCATTATATTGTTATTGAGTTAAGATATTTATTAATACAACTTGGTAAGATCATGGTACACTGTATGCATTTTATGCATATTTAGACAAAAAATGAAGAATTGTTATGATAATTATATCAACAAGGTTGCAGTTACCTAATTATCAACGATGTCCAATTTTTACTCATTTTAATTCAGTTTCGATTAATTGTTAAACATCAAAATAATAAGGCAACTTTCAAAAAATAATTTTAAATAATAACAAGAGTTGACCATTTGTTAATTTCGTCACACTTAAAGCCATAATGTATTATTTTTTTTCTCCATGCTGACCTTCATTTCATCAACACAAAATATTGAACTAATAAGTGATAGTAAAAGGCTGCAATTGACACCTTCGCTTTGACCTACATACCATGATAATGAATTCAAACCCAGAGTTTAAATTGCAATACATGTGACAAATCAGCGATTCCGCGATACACCTGATGACATGACATCACATGATAATGGCATGTTGGTTTCGAGAAAAGAATTAATTTGTTTTAGCTCTCGAAAAAAGAATAGTTTTCTTTTCTACAATTTTTAACTGTCGGTCATGTTATAACGTTTACACATTGAAGGCAACAAAAGAAAAGGGGAATCAAATCTCGACTATAAGCCCGCGTCAAAGTACCGATAACTAAAACCACTTCATGTATTGACTAAAGCGCTT
Source organism: Mimachlamys varia (assembly GCA_947623455.1). NCBI lineage: Eukaryota > Metazoa > Mollusca > Bivalvia > Pectinida > Pectinidae > Mimachlamys > Mimachlamys varia. The sequence continues at coordinate 16,528,266 of OX392541.1, forward strand.
TAGTATGTCTGCAATAGGTGCATATCTTGAAGGTCTGATTGAGGAATGTGGTGGATTTTCACGATTTCAATGGATTACGTTTTCATTAATGGTGTATAGTAAAATTGCCACAACTTGGACTATGCTGATGATGACTTTTGCTGGAGCAATTCCTGATTGGCAATGCCGATTTGCAAATAATTCAAACGCTGGCACTAACCTATCCACGCATATGACGAACAGTTTATATCGAATAGATACACAGTGTTACCCTCCCGAAAATACAACCACCCATAATTGTCAGGATTATGAATTTTCCGATCGCATGAATACTGTTGTAAGTGAGGTAAGATGCCAATATTGTAAGCACCAAGCTGTATTAATTAGTTGTTTTGTTTAATCAATGCTAATGCCCCTTGTTCCATTAAGCACACTCACTCATGAAGACATTTTTATATTTAAAATAAACTTACTATTCACTTGCGAAGATTGGTTCGAACATTTAATTTCGAATTGACCTCGATCAATTAATTAAGTGTGAATAAAAGAGCTTGACTATTTGCTTTTTTGAGAAAATCCATCTCAATCATCAGAAACTGTATGCATATGCATAATAAGATTTGTATTGTACTACTAGGGCGGCAGTGTGAGTAATTTATTTACTCGTAATCCATGTACAATTGCATATTTTTCATTTTCTTATTGCAGTGGACTTTGATATGCGACAATGACTGGATAGCTGCCGCTATCACGACAATTCAGATAGCCGGACTTCTGGTCAGTTGTATAGTCTCCGGTCATCTCGCTGACCATATTGGCCGGAAACCGACATACATGTTTGCTCTGGCCTCGATGACGATACTGAATATTGTCTCTGGATTCTCAACATCATGGAAAATGTTTGCAGTCCTTCGTTTTCTGCTGGGGTTTTGCATTGGTTCGAACCTCACCGTTTTTGACAGTTACCTGATAGAGTTCATTCCTGCAAAACGAAGATCATTCTCTATAGCTTTTCCAGCATGGGCAATCTGGGCATGCGTGTTCGGGTTCATGGCTATGTGGCTACATGATTGGAGGTACCTCCACTTCTCTACAGCTGTACTTACCCTGCCGTGTGTTGTCATGTGGTGGTAAGTGTTTATTTATCAACTGTAATGTTTTGGCTCATCATATACATTGTATAAAAGACATCTTGGTTTCATTAAGAAACACGTTGTATCCTGGTATGATGTGAAGTTGGTATTGCATATTTATATTGATTAAAAATAATACCTCAGTTCTTATTTTGAGGACGTACCATTTCATATATGATATAGAAGGATCTGTTGCCCCTCCCAATATATATATATATCTTGAAGAGTACTAATTATAATTAAAAGAAAAAATAAACGTCAAAACATATACAAGAGGACCCAAGGGCCTGCACCACTCTCCTGGTATTAATCTTTCACTTATTACTTTCGAGCGGACTTAAATCTGTGACTGCAAGACATTCAGAAGAACATGTTTTGATTGAATTTCGTGATTTTTAATCATTGATACATGTAACCAACATTAACTTGTTAATTTCTGCGACTTTTGCGTAACTGCATTAAAACCAAAGAAACAATATAATTATCTATATTGTAAATGTATTTCACTTTTATCTATAATTTAACTACTTGATATCAATATCAGCTACATTTCAAATGACTCAAAAGTAATTATGTATGTTCTGTTATGATTGAATTCTAATTTGTGAATTGAACGAAACCGGAAGTACATACATATAAAATGACAGGCTGTAACAATCCACTAACCCGACGTTCGGTGCTACCATATATTGAGCTTGGGCTCGTGAAAGTTACATATAAACCAGTATATAATCGATTCCTTGCGATTTTCACTACAAGATTAATTGGAAAAACATAATCATTTTCTTTGTACGGTAATTTAAGGTGATCTCAACAATAGTAATCTAGCGAAATAGAACAAACGTTATAACAAAAACCGTAGGTTTCGTACCTCCCAGTGCAGATTCAACGCGGAGCATATGCATGTAAACAATATGACATAATCGAAATGTATTTTACATAGTTATGAATACACAAATAAGCTGCAGAATGGGGTGCAGTCGCTTGTCGGGGATGCAGCAGGAAATATTTCCTCGTCAGGAACACCTGTTTCTGCTTGCTGAGCTCAGATAACGTTGTCATGGAGTTTCGGCATTTTCTGTTGTTTTTTTTTAACCGTTCCTTTTTTTCATATTTTATCATTAATCAAATCGATGGTTTTGTTGACGTTTCGGTGTTCTGTGATTTTATTTTTTAAACTTCAAGACGGCTGCCATGTTGTCATATTTTCTTTTTAATCCCTTAAGCGGGTAATTAAACACATATTACATAATTCATTCTGATTGTAAGATATTTTATCTTCCAAGTCAACTTTCACAATTGATAAAAATGGTGACAATAAACGCTTCAATGCAATCGTTATGTTGATTTACAGGTTTCTTCCAGAGAGTTTCCGCTACCTGGTTGCCCATAACAGACTAGATGAAGCAAAGCTAGTTATTTGTAAAATAGCGCGAATCAATGGTAAACCGGAACCGGATATGGGTGAGATGAGTTTTCTTGTGAAAGAAGACTTAAAAGTCGACATTGATAGGAAATATACGATTTTCGACATCGCAAGGTCCCAACAACTAAGGAAATATACTTGTCTTCTTGGCATCGCTTGGTATGACAATAATTACTTTAACCTGATTTTTATTACTGGTAAAGATTCTCGATAAATCAACATATTAGTGTTCGTTTAACATGTACATGTAGGCCTATGTCAAAGTCTCAATGAAATGCCGCTCGGTTATCAATAAAAACAATGAAAATCAATTAAAACAATAAAAAAAAAATAGTAAAAAAAAAAATCATTTCTAAATTATGTTATTGAGATATTTTTGTCTGTTCTGAATTAATTTGAATGATTTTATCCAACTATCCGGTAGGATGTCGTGTGGGTATGGCTACTATGCCATTTCCTTTGGTGTTCAGAGTCTTTCTGGGAGCCTTTACCTAAACATGTTTCTACTAAGTGTTGTGGAAATTCCTGCACAGGCCTCGTCATATTACCTCACCAATCGGTAAATTTCTAAACCTTGTTTACATGTACCTTGGATATACATTAGTACTCTCTTTGGAAGGTCAAAAACGCATAAACTTGAAAGTAACAAAATACCTTGCAAAGACCATGTTAAATAAAAACGCACTTAATACCCTTATTATACTTACTTATAAAAACAAAAACAATTTTTTTTTTTTTTTTTTTTAAATAGAACGTAAGTTGTGGTATTTTGTGTTAATATAGCAAATATAAAGTTTTTTTTGTTTTCTTACATTTTGTTTTTAACTCTCTTTTTTTAAGATTATCATTGATCCTATTTTTGCAGATATCTAGTTATTTACCAGTATATCTCTTTATAGATTTGGCAGAAAATGGATGACAATTGTTTTGCTGTTGATGGCCGGAATAACTGGCTTTGTGGTGGCAGCTCTTCAAGTATCTGGTAATAATCTTATATATTTTATTTTAGGCCGTGCTAATGAAACAAATGGTAAAGCATGATTTAGATGTTCCGGTTAAGACAATTGCTCTGGTTTTGTTTACTTTGAACAATGTTAAACAGAACTGAAAGTCTTTATACTTTTTAATGATTTTCTTGGATACTAAGCGGTGATATTCTTAAAAATGCTGATCATGTATTTGTTTCTACAATCTTCTTTTTTCGAATTGTATAATCCTTGTAAAATAAAAGGGAAAAAAAGAAAATGAAAACCAAGAACGTTGAAATGTTAATAAAACTGCTTTAAAAACAATCTCAACATTGTACGTATACATTTCATAGAAATTATCGAAGAAAACGTTTTTCAAAGATTTAGAAATGAAGAATTCCCTGATAAACGGCTTTGCCCTGGCATCAAAGATGGGTGTTGGCGTTGGTTGGTCTACACTGTCCATCCTGTAGGTAGGTTGGATAGGAAGTTAAGCTTTAAGTTGACATTAAAATTTGATAATCATTTGTCATAAAATGATAAAAATTCCAAATTTTAAAAAGTTTTTACTTGGATGTGACAAAGATTTACATAGTGGGTGTCGTCGATGAAGCAGATACGCTAATCCTTCAGGAACACCTGGTCTTATTCTCCTCTAATTTTACAAGGGTATCCATGTAAATCTTTCCTTTGCTGATATGCCCATGGTTTAATCGATTTCGAGTTCGGATTATGATTTTGTTAACGCTTCGATATTGTCTAATTTATTTTTCTAAATATATAATCTTAATTTACGAACTCACAATATGAGCGTTATTTGACGGTTTGATGCGACCGAATACAAATATCAAATGTCTTGATATCATTCGCCATTAGAGATCAAAAGCATATTATTCCAATTCCAACTGTCCAGTTTTTGAGAGTAAGATACGTACTTCTCCCACATATGATGTTGCAGATGATTAGTTATTCGAGGGCTTGTTCTAAATATCGAGATTTTCGTGATCGATGTCAAATAACAACACAGGGATTCATGAGATGCAGGTTGATTTTTATCAGTTTTATCAGTTATGAGTTCGGATTATGGTTTCGTTGACGCGTCGGTTTTCTCTATTTTTTTATATTTAATTAGGTACATAAACATGTACTGGCTGACTAGAAACTTTAACTAAATCTTAGATTTAAACCGAATTCCATATGGTATTCTTACATGATTAGCAGAATTCAGCATAATGTTTAAAAGTTCATTTTAACAAAAACCTACCGTCAAGATAATGCATACTGATAATTGTTTTGTGTTATTCCTCTCATGCCTATCGTGTCTTGTTTCAAATATCACATATCATTTTGAAGATGTTGTTCCTATATATGTTTTTTCAGGAACATTGGATTTGGATTCCTGAACGCTTTTGCGAGAGTTGGTGCTTTAATTGCGCCGCAATTAGTATATTTGGTAAGTTTTTATAGTAACTATCTAAATGAATATGTAAAAAAGATTAAAATCTATTTTCTGTTCACATTAGAGTTTTAAATATTGTCACACACGACTACGCATTGAATCTTATATATGTTGTCTTAATTTTACAGAGCAACCATATCCCAGGAGCCATGTACTTTATTTTTGGTGGGATGATGGTCCTGTCAGCATTTGGGCTGCTTTTTATGCAAGAAACAAATAAAAGACCTATCGAAGATGGCTTATATGTACAACCAACAAGTACAGGGGGAAACGAAATGAAGAGTTTTAAAAGCAATACCAGCATTTGACATAATTTCTTTACGTCTAATATGCAATAAATGTTATCAACTAAACCGAGAATTGTCAAAACTGTATACATTGTAGCATAACAATGTCAGTTGCATGTGTTTAATGTTCAAACCTTAATAAAATACTTGGACAATAATTCATCACAGAGCTGAAAATTTGGATTAGATTATACATGTGCAATCGGTTCATAAATAATATCAGGAATTGTTCATTTAAAATGCAATTATTTTGCCTCCTTTACACAGACTGATGTGTATTTCTATGTTAATATATCTTCATTATTATACATTTGTTATTGATAAGAAATTGTTTTAATTTCATTTTTTTTTAAAGAAATAATTTAAAGATTATTCTCAACATTGGATTCAGCTGAAAACCTCTCATAAAGACCTATCGTTGATATAATTGTATGATGAGGATTAGTTATTGTTATTCCTCTCGTGGCTGTGGCGATTTGCTTCAAATGTTACATATCAGTTGAAAGATATTGTTGCTACATGTATATATGCTACATGTTGATATATTAGTTTATAACACACATTTTCGAAAGTTAAATATCAACTAATGAAAGAAATCAATGTGGCTGAGAGGGTCTGCTGTTCATTTCTTCCACAATGTTTTCTCACTATAAATCTCTATTTACAGAGTTACGTATAACGTATAAGTAAGCAGCACATACATAGTTAGATTATCATAAAATAATTCGTCATGTATTTCAGCCTTCCTAATTAAAAGTAAAACATTTAACTTGTTTGAACTAGCATTTAATGTTTTAGTTTTGTTTTTAAATCAATATTTACAGTTTCACTTGATATGAAATTCATCTTATTATACCCTCCACGTAGGTAGGGAGTATGGTCAGTGCGTCCCGTCCGTGCGTCTGGACCTAGTATACAACATATCTTATAACCAATGTCAGATTTGGTTTATATTTTTGGTGTGTTGCGAGTTCGAATCTCACATCGGGCAGTTGCCAGGTACTGACCATCGGTTGGTGTTTTTTCTCCGGGTACTCCGGCTTTCCTCCACCTCAAAAACCTGGCATGTCCTTAAATAACCAACGCTGTTAAAAGGACGTAAAACTAAAATAAACCAAAAGGTTTATACAATGTATTCACATTATAGCACCACACAATGAACCTCATCACCTGATGGGATTTTGTTAGATATCAATCAAGGTTAGAGGTCAAAGATCACTGGTGATCAATCTGAGAAAACAAAACTTGTGTACAATATATCTCATGAACTCCACAACAGATTAGTTTCATATCCACACCATAGCATCATACAAAAGAGTCATACATCTCAAAAGAATTAGTTGTTATCGGTCAAGTTTAAAGGTCAAAGGTGACCACTTTGTGGAGGTGAGTGTATATATAAATGAGCCTCGAAATTAATTTAAAACCTACTCAATTAGAGTTCATATATTTTTTCACCCCCACAAAATACTACGAGTACTTCTCTTCAGGAAGCTTACTGGGCTGGGCGGTTTAACTGGGATACTGATTTACCGTGGTATGAAGATGTGATTGTGCGAACCGTGCAGCCAGAGACCTTTAGCTAGCTCAAATATTCAAGTAAGATGGAATACTGTGGCACGTATTGCAGTATTGGCCTAAAAACGTGATATACCTAGGTACTTTTGATTGTGTGGTACCCAGCTCTAGTAGCATACGACAAAATGAACAGTTGACACATAAGCAACAACAATGTTATAACCCAGCAAGAACGTAATGCATTAACACCTTTTGAAATGTAAAAAAGCCAAATAAAAAGTGTATTATGTATATATTTGACCTGATTGAGCGTAAAATATGCGAGGGCATGTTTCTTAAACGATGTGCAGCTTAAATGAATTTAACAATATAATATCAGAATAGGTCTTGTTATTCTCGTGTGTAAAAACGTGTTAAGTCCCATTTTCGGTCGGTATGATGGAACATGTTGGGATTTTTCATAGTAAGGTCGTTTTTACAACCATTTTAGTTTTATGTTTTATAGCCCTGACACTATAGCCATGGATCTTAAAGAAACTTCGACGTTTGGTTGGAACCGCATTAGTAATATAACTTGTAATTAATGGGAGATACAAAGTAAATGTGAAGCCCGATAGCTTTATAGCAACTGTTTGTGTTAATTAGTACTCTTGTTATTGACTTGTATTTGGCGTTTGTATGTTCATTGACTTCAGTACACAATTGACCACAGTAACTTTAAATTTAGCCAGTGCTGCCCAGGCTGGTTAAACAGAAAAAAAAATTAATGATAATACATTTAGATGACAGTTGTAAAAAATATCTTATATACATGTAACAGACGCAGTGTAAATTATCATCTGTAAGTAGCCGTGTAGTTGTGTAGCTTTGGACACAGATATGTGACTTTTAACGAAACTGTGTTTATATGTAATTGTATAAATGTTTCCACAGAAGAAGACTACAAAGAAGTCTAAGCAGCAAGATCTCTTTATCAATACTTTGTTTCCTGTGTAGTGCTGGTAGGCAGCCTGTTATACACTTGTATATATAAGAATTGTACGCGCACCATAGAATATGTTCGTTGCCAACTGCGGGCATACTACCGTATACGCAGTCAAAATGAGGTACAATCCTTATATTTACACCATTATTAATGTTCAAGTGCTATACGAAGAAAAAAGACGTTCGAAGCGTGTTGCTAAGATGGTAACTACGATGGCCGTGGTTGCTAAGATAATATAGTCCCATTGGATTTCATCAATATATTGGTAAATACACAGTAAACAACACTATTTTTCTTCATAACATCATATGTAAATTTAGTATTAAATACTATTTCTAGCATGTTTAATTTATTTCTTTATTTATAACGGTCGTTGTGTACACGCATTGATTGACACAGTGATCTGGTTGTGACGTGTTCCGACTTCAGACGTGACAACTGCAGGGCGCCGCCATGTTTGCGTTACCGTCAAAGAGTTTCGAATGCGCATCATTACGAATCAAAAGTTTGCTAGAAACTATTTATTGTTAAATCACAGGAAATTGATGCCATATATGTTCCATGTTTCAAAATCTTGTAGGAACCAAACAATGGCCGACAGCGAATACTTATTTTTCTGAAACGTGAACGACGCCATATTTGAACAAATATCAATCCGCCGAGCCGTTTTTCACTGCATATACGCTTATATATTCGCAGTCAGAGTTTACTAAGCACAAGAAGGGAGAGGTGTTAATATACGTGTTTATAACATTTTTGCCTGTGAAATATAGAAAATTATCAAACAGATAAAACTTATATTTTCACTCCGGTGAAGAGCAGTGAAAATATAAGGTTTTGTCAGTGTTACGTGAAAAAGTGACCGGGCATAAAACAAATGCTCATTATTCTACGTGGCAAAAGTTACGCTGGATCGTATTTCACAGTAGAAATCGTACACGGCCATCCGTAGAAAAAGGACCACACTCGATAGTTCTGTAATTCGTCCCGTGAAAAGTGACACGCCGGAGATTTCAAGGGTGGGTGTAGTTATTTTCACGTTACACTGGAACTATTGTACGAGTTGTTCCCCTTGATGGAATCGAACTCCTCCGTTGAGCTGCTGGCCGTTCTCTCTATCTCCCTCTCTCTTGATTAACCCTGACGTATTAGACTTATATACGTTATTTCTATGACTGCAACTTCTGCTGGTAAACAAAAAAATATAAAGTTTTGGTTCTCATATTGTTCACCTTCATTGGTGTTAAACATATCATGACTTACCTACATATTTAACATGGTGCGCTGGCACGCACGATTCAAAATCTAGGGGCAAATGTATGTTACACACCAATGAATGTCGAAAATATAACTTTTCTTGAAAAATTCATATAAAGCATATAAAATATTAACTATTTTATATTTTGATGAAAGAAAATATAATGATGAATGCAGGTAGTTGGAGTGTGCTGAGAAAAAAATGATGACTGGCTGAAACAAATCTAATCTTAGTTTTGTATGGGTTGAATCTAAGGACTGCTTAGATGAATGGCCTCTGACAGTGTATGTGGCTATGGACTTTATGGTCAGAAGTTCTTGTAGTCTATGGATTTTGTTGCTTTGTAACACGGGGTTACTTATTCCGAATAAATGAAGCTTATCTATGTATGATTTTTTTTACACAAATACGTTTTTCGGGAGTTACTCCCCTTACATAACTATACAGTTTGTTCCCATTGGAAACCAACAAATTCAAAATGAACTGCTTCGCAGTTCAACAAATCTGTTTTAAGTCCAATTCAATTCATCACCCTATAAAATCGACGAAAGCAATACTCACTCCTTAATAAAAACTGTTCACTTCGACATTTTACAAAGCCTTAAATGCACCACACTTCTATTTCAACAGAAGTTGATAACAATTTGGATTCACTTAGTGTGAATCTTATCATCATCGATAATTCATGACGAACCTATTCCATGATGCAGTTTAATTCATGTTTGATATGCTGTATCTGTTCATGCATAACTCAATTGTTTTTGATGTAATCGGATGCGTATGCCTTACGTTATTATTTTTTATCTTTTTTTTTTTTGTTTTTATTTGATTTATTTTTACCGAATATCTTTCTTTTTCACACACTGACCGAAGACAATTTCAATGTTAACACACGTGTTCATGATATCCGGTTGTGTATTTTTGAACTAGCCATAGTTAATCTCATTTGAGTAGTGGCACGGTATATAATATACACATATTCCTAGTACACGATCTAAAATTATACAGAACTAATTTAATTTTACTTTTAAATTCATAAATTAAAGGAGTTTTACGCACCTGACCCTTCTGCTTCTTCATTAGTTTAGAAATTTTGGAGTCCCACCTTTTGGCCCTTAGGATCACTGAAGAGTCCCAGGAGGCCGAAACAGCTTTATGGTGCAGTTTAATTCATTTTTGTTGCATACTGTATCGATTACTAAATTTAAAAGGTGCAGCATATATGTGTGTTACGTCACCTTTCTTAATATGATTAGAATAAAAAAAACAAGCCGTTATCATTATAGTATGTAACTTATCAACAAGGCTAAACAGATCGTAACGCAAGTTTCAAGTCTATTTGTTTCTAAGATAAAACATAAAAAACATTGTTAAAGTAATTTGATATATTTAGTTTCAATTTAAAAGCAATGGATGAATATATAAGTGCAAACACTTTTACAAAACCACCAGTGTACTAGATTTTAAAAACAAATCTCAGTTCCTGTGCTTATACCATTTTTTACAAACAGCCATTAAGAAAAACAAACAGTTACAATGAGCTCATGTTAGTTTCCTTTAATATGTAAGGACATGAAGTAGATTGTCTAAAAACGACAATTTTTCTCTTTTATTTAAAAACAATTATAAAATCGTCCCATTAATTATCAATTAATTGTACTTGTTGTGATAGGGTTCTCACATTGAGGAAGCGAAATTTACCTGAATGAGACAAATATGTACATAAATTGTAGTTGGTGCATTCGATGAAGCAAAATACGCTTACTCTTTTGCAACACGTGGTTGTTACTGCCTTGTACTTTTTAAACTCTCTGTTTTAAATTTTCCTTTGTTCATACTTTGCCCCCTAGTTTACAACAATTTTGATTCCAGATTATGGTTTTGTTACCACGGGGATACTCTCTGATTTAAAAAAAATATGTTACCATTTTCAACAGCAAGAAAAAACGCTTGACGATTAAACTGATGCAATATGCATACACTGAAAGCCTACCTATGATTTTCTAATGAATATAAACGTATCGCAACTGTGACAGACTAAAAACAAGCTGACGTGGCACAGGAGGAGCAGTATATAATAAGAAATAGCTTGATCTTATAAAACAGGCTCGTCTCAGATAAACATAAATAAAAGTTCATCCTGAACAACAAAACTTAAACAGAATATGTTTCACACTACATCTTTCAAGTATTGTAAAACATTAATCTCAGAAGGATTCATTTTTCCATATCCGGAACTTGTGAAAAACCAGAGTTACCAAATTAAAAAAATAGCAGAAATATTACAAACATGATTATAAAGTTAAAATTTGCCTGGTCGGCGACTTGTAACTGACATTAGTATATGACACCATGGCACGATGGCAATCTGACGCCCGTGGCCTACGTTTTTAACTATAAGATATAATCATATCAGGAATAAAGATCCAATTCATAATAATAATTAGTTTCGGTATTCAAATATAATATTATTGTCTGGTTATTTACTAATTGAAACATCAATTTACATGTCTAATTACTCCGAATAGCATTAGTATAACTGGATACATGGTAAACAAAAATTATAATCTGGTATCAAAAGCTTCGTTGGTATGACTTTCGAAATTTTGCATTTCCTTTTCTCCTTTCTCAGTTCTTCCTATGCCGTCTTCGATAGGTTTTTTATTTGTTTCGTCCACAAAAAATAGACCAAATGCTGACAGGATCATCAGTCCACCAAATAGAAAGTACATGGCTCCAGGTAAATGGCTGCTCTGTAAATGAAGCCAACATAATATTTAAAACATAATCTTACATAATAATGATAATTAGCTGTGTTTGGACCAATGTCTTAATAAGATACATTTTATGAAGGAAAATGTTATTCTTAGAGGGAAAATTAAGGCCTCAGTTGTGTCAAAGAACCGGAAAGAACCTTAAAACGGCATTTTCCGCTTAATTTGGTGCTCGTCTGCTCAATTTCGCCGCCGCCATTTGACTAATTATAGGAATCTCAACATGGTACGATATGAAACATTTTTAACCTTAACATTTTAGATCATCAAACAATAACATCTTTATTTAATATCAAGATTTATTACTTAGCACATCAGTACCATAGTTATATTTTTATTATCGTTTTCTATGTTAAAAAAAACATTTCTTATGTTTTCTTGCGAATCGGCACTGAACACGGAGCAGGATAGTGGTCACATGATTCGAAAAAAATCACATGATTGCTCGTATAAAAATAGAACCGGAGGCGCAAATTTCAGGTAGCCGAGGTAAACAAATATTGGCTGACGAAAACAGAGTCACAAAACTAGACAAGAAAGAAGCTGAAAGAGACTATTGCAAGATCGGACCGATGCATCTGATCAACAGCAAACAATACGACATCATCAAAGAAGACGAAGAGCACGGTTTGACGGACGAAGTTTGGTTGAGTTGACAGTGCTTTCGGAAAACAAAAACGTACAGCTGATACGTATACGAAAATAATTCTTCATTCACGTACACTGTAAGATGATGTTCAGTAAAGCTTGTAATAAAAATAATAACATTGATAATTCGAGGTTCTTATATAACGCTTTATCACAACCTATAGGCCGTCTTAAAGCGGTTCACAAACTATAAACCGTAGTAATGGGGCCTTAGCATCAATCCAGTATCATATCCCTTGGAATCATGCAACTGTTGCGGCCATTATGGCGCTCATAGCTAACTTTCTACAATTTCTAATACTACACAACCACGTACTCATGAACAGCTGCGTAGACTGGAACAAACAGAGTAAAGTATCTGGCTCAAGGATATAACTCAAGTGCCGTGGCCGGGACTCGAACTCGCGATCATTCGATTACGAACCCATGTCCTACCGCTAGACCACTCCTCAACATACAGTATGTGCAGGTTTAATTTCATTTTTGCATATCAAGAAGTTTAATTAAGGACAATGTTTTAGAAAGAAATATACAATATATAAATTTTATATTTATATTTTTATAAGTAAACTGAACAGAGCATTGACTTACCACATAAACTAATTGCGGTGCTACCATTGCCCCAATTCTTGCAAATGAGTTCAGCATCCCATACCCAATGTTCCTGAAACAAACAATTATAAAAGCCACATGCTACTTTGCGCTTTCTTTCAATTTTACGGAAATTCTTGAGATGTGTTTGAATATAAGCATTATGGCGTCTTCAAAACGTGTCCATTAACAGTAATAGTTTTATTAGACTTAATTAATACCTGTTCTTTACCTCCCACATGAACCTTTTAAACAAAAACCGAAAAAAAGGAATTATTCCTTCTGAGAATTGGAACAAAGAATGACTTTGTTTTCAAATGAATAATGTTAAAAAGGCTGTAACAAGAATTTTAGTTGAATGCTTAAAAACATATATATTTCAATATTTATCATATTGGACATTAATGTAAAAAAAGTAATGACTCTATCCTCTCATTAAATTACAAAGTCTTCATAGCCGTGGGATATTTCGTTGTCTCCTTACACATATTTTACTTTATTTATTATTGTTCAAATAAATAGAGTAGTGAAAAGAGTTGTTATTGTCTAGTTATAATATTATTCTTATTTACCTGACTACTGTAGGGTACAACTCCGATGACAGGATTATCAGCGTCCCCCAACCAACACCCACACCCATCTTTGAAGCTAGAGCGAAGCCATTGATTAGGGAATTTTTCATTTCCAAATCTGCAAACAAGTCAAGATGAAAAAGTTATATGACCTTTTTATAACGTAATATTTACAGTCTGTTTGGATTTGATAGTATATTGCCTATACAGTTCTACGAATGCCCACTGAACTTTATTTTCCGATAAAATCAGTGGATCACGCGCCTATTGGCGCAGCGCGCAGTAATACACTCCGTCACGATTTGAACACGAGGCCGCGTCACTGCGATCAATATCCTGCCGCGTAGTATGTGTTAATTTATTTAAGAAATAAATAAGAAGCATTTTAATGAGTTTTTTTATATACAATAACAGTAACAAAGACAGTATGGTTTGTTTATATATGAACCTATGTGAAAAAATAACAATAAAAAGATGTAATCTTTTGGAACTTTTTGTTTACTTGTTGACTGAAATTTCGCGGGAGTTCGTCACCGCATAAGGCGGCTGTTTCAACAGTCTACCAAAACCAAACGATACTGTTTGAATTCATCGCAGTAAGTATCATAATATCTCATTAAAGAAATAATTACACATGGGAATATAAGTTCTGGACAACATAGTTGTTTCATGGAACGCTTCGCGTTCCATTCCAACTATCGATATCCTACTGAACTTTATCCTTTGATAAAACCACCAGAAAGAAACTTTAATCCTTAAATATGTGTTTCTTTAAAGCAAACTGATTTTACGGCAATGCATAGCTTGTGTTTCCAGGCACAAAGACACTCTGCATCCATGTACATTGAGAGTAAAATTGTGATTGCATTTGTATATTCAGTTGAATGTTATAGAACAAATGTGCTTTGCTTCCCACATTTTTATAACATTATTTTCTGTAATTTTTATGGAGATAATTACATCTCTAAAAATAGCACACAACCTTACCATTTAAATGTGCTGTGCAAATTATTTCTGTATCATATCACTGTAAATTTTGTTATGGCATAAATAGAATATTATTATGATTATGTTAGGCATCCGACCTGAATAGTCACCCAATGCAAATCTATGTTAACATACAAAACAAATCTATGTTAGTCGATGAAGCAGATGGCAAATACTCTTCAGGAACACCTGGTTGTATTCTTTTGTAAATTTACTAAGATTTCTATGTAAATATTTCCTTTGTTCATATTTTGCCTCTTGTTTAATCAATTTTGAGTTCAGATTATGGTTTTGTTGAGGCGTAAGTATACTCTGTTTTTTTTAAACAGATGAAATTCAGAACTATGAATAGGAAACCATAATGATATTTAAACATGAATCCTGTACTTGAACCAATTTTGTCGATCTCGCTCAAATGTCATCATGCAACAACCAAACGGTGAAACAAATACCGAAGTGTCAACAACACCATAATTCAAACTCAAAACCAATAAACCAGGGGCAAAATATTAACAAATGAAATATTCACACAGACACCCCCTGAACGAATTCAAGATAATAAGATTTGGTGTTTCTGAATGATAAGCGTCTTTTGATTCATCGACGACACCCACCATATTAATCTTCGTCACATCTAAGTGAACGTCACCTACTTTAAAAGGTCATCATACAACAAGTAAGCACACTAATGAGCATAGTGCCTTCATAACATACAAGTATATTAAATATTTCTCAATGAGATATAGAAAAGCTTATACAAATTCAAGGTCTGTCACAAATGTACGGCCATAAGAACCAAATATCTGTTTTGGAAACAAATTGCTTTTACATTGAATGGTCCTAATATGCATGAATCAAATTATTACCAGATATTTGCAGAGCGGCTACAACAAAACCGGTTATGCCAGCCGTCAACAGCAAAACCAGTGTCACCCATTTTCTACCAAACCTAGAAAAAAAAGAAAAACATAATTCTACACTTGATTTTCACGTCACATATAATGAATGAAGATCGCTTCTATAATGTTTTTGTGGGGGAAAAATAAGACATAATTATTAAGCAAATGAGATTACACAAAAAGAAACAACAGAACACGAGAAAGGATAAAGGAGATACCTTGAAAATCAATAAGCTTTTCAAAACCTGTAACTTTTATCCGTAGGATATTTAACAACCTCCGCGAATGACAATACATTTTACAACATTCAGTGATCTTGCCCTTGGCGTCAATTTATAGAAAAGAGAACTCGTTCGAGATATTTTAGATCTTAAATTTTGCAATAACTTTAAAAAATAATTAACGAGAGTGAAATATATCTCATATCAAATAGCCACGAGTTGTGTACTTGTATCTTCCACAATCTCAGTCAGAAACAACTAGAGTGACCTATGATATGCGTAAAACGTATTCTTGCCAAGTGGTGACGAAGTCAACAATCGATGACGTCGTAAACAATCAGCAAGTGACGCTGTTACGGTCAAAGTGCATCATGTCAGCCAATCAAATTCCATTTAGAATTTATTCCACGTGGGGTATTAACAATGTTATGATTGTTTGTTACCCTGACAGCTGCATAACACCTATCTGTTGTGGTAGACATCGTTTTATTACACCCAAATATTCCACGACCAATGACATGTGTTATATAATAATGTGTAGTAGAGGTATAAACTGGAAACACCTACCGATTGGTGAGGTAGTACGACGAGGCCTGTGCAGGAATTTCTACAACACTCAACAAGAACATGTTGAGGTAAAGACTCCCAGAAAGACTCTGAACACCAAAGGAAATGGCATAGTAACCATAACCACAAGACATCCTAAACGACGAAAAACCAAAAACAAACTTTCAACAAGCACAATAAGCACTCACAAACCAGTTAATTGGATCTGAAACTCAATTGATTTGCATTTGATATGACATGAAGAAATTCTTTGTAACACTGACAAATTCGATAGATAATATAACTTACTCGATGTCGACTGCTGACAAACAAACTAACAAAGCAAGGATTCGAGAGATGCAGGTTAATCAGAACTTTGGTCGCCATCTTTGTCACATTGAGAAATTATCTGTATCTTTAAGTGATATGAAGATGAACGTTTTTGAGTATGCTCATTAGTGCGTTTACTTGTTTTGATTGATAATGATACTCGGTTCTCATTTTGAGAACTTGATGTTTACTTAGATGTGACAAAGATTTACATGGTGGGTGTCATCGATGAAGCTGAAGACGCTTACTTTTCCGGAACACCTGGTCGTATTATCTTGTACTTTTACAAAAGTCTGCATGTAAACCTTTTCTTTGTTCATATTTTGCCCCCCAATTTAATCGATTTCGAGTTCGGATTAAGATTTTGTTAATGCTTCATTATTCTCTTATATATTTTCACTTAAAGGCCCAATAAACGTAACTTCAGGGAAATTTTCGTGATTCTGAAAAATTCTGAAAAAAAAATTTGTTTACAAATACCGTGTTTCAACTGCTGCTGTACCGGTTACCGCGAAGAAATTTCTCTTGGATATTGCTGATATCAGTTAATCTTAACTAAATCTATAAATATAAAAAGTTATCAGGCTTGATTTTTGCTTCAAGTTTTGCCGAAAGTTACGTATATTGGGCCTTTAAGAAAGCAATAAAATAAAAAGAAAAACAATTTTGGGCATTATATTAAAGGACCTCTTACAGGAACAATAGAATTTTGCCCACGAACCAATTTAAACTTAACTAGGTGTTATTTATAGCGCATTGAAGGACTACCCATGAAATGTGTTTAAAAAATTCAAAAGGTCCCTAGGGCCTGTGATGTGACCTATTTAGTGTCTCAACTATGGGTGTACGACAGGGTTCAAACAAATCTATCGAAACAAAATATTTCATTAATAAATGATTTCATTTTTGAATAAGTAGGATCGGCTGCATATGATAATTGCAAACATATATCAGAATATTGAAAGATAACAATTTTATGCAATCTCAAACATAAAAAATGTGAAAATTTTTGGCACATTTTCAGGAGTGAACCAAAAATATTTACACATTATTTGACCCATTTTATCAAGTATCTGTGGTGAAAATTTCAGGAAAATCGGGAACCGGTAAAATTGTCATTTAAAGGTCAAAATGTTGCAAGGTCTGTTTCCAAGAAAATTCAATGACTATAGAACTATACCCCTGTTTGGTAGTTGCTGAAATAACGTTGACCTAAATAACAATTTTTTTCTCTACATTAGTGGTGTTTTTCAAGTTTAACCTACAAGTGATACATCCTATTCTCGTTCTTTTACTCAGTCATATATTTTATATGATTTGTTGTATGCCTAGGGTGAATATTTTAGATAATTGGAGGACCAGTTTTGTCATTTAGAGGTCTAAATGATTATTCTTAAATCTACTGTAACCAACTGGATTCATAATTATCATAAAATTTTATCAATAAGCTTTATTGATAATTAATATTTCTATTAGAATAATAAGTATAGTTTATAGAGCATTATGCAACTACTATAAGTTGAATTAAATACTTTGATGTTCTATGTACATTTTAAGCAATGTAGTTTTTCATTACCCATAAGCCAGTCTTATGGATGAATTAATTTTTCATAATTAACCAAAAGACTGACACAGAGGAGATGTATTTCTGCAAAAGTCATTCAACGGATTTAATGGTTTTGAAGTTTTCAATGTTAAACATTTTATTACATCTCAAAAAGAGGACAAACTCTCTGGATATAAGACAAACCTAGCCAGAGAGAACAATATTTAACTGACAGTAATTTGCACATTGAATTTAAAGACTTTAACGACAATATCAGTAACACCCTTAACTGTACTCTTAAGAGATATAATTGCAGTTTGGAAAATTCTATTCCATTTACTTTTCAGTTGTTGTCATTATAGTCGCTTTAATGATCGCAAGCACCCAAAGCATATAATCTAAAACCAGCCTGTAGTCTGAAAGACAATACATAGATATCGATGATAACTGTAAATCTTGACTCCCCACAAAATTCTTGGTTGAAGCAATTGCTTTTTATTAGGTCATCTGACCCAAAGGGTCAGGATGACCTATTGTCATCGTGCTTCGTCAGTCGTCGTTTGCCTTGCGCCGTCCGTAAACTTTTCTTTAACACTCTTCTTCTCAATAACCAAAAGGCTCAGGATGCTGAGATTTGGCCAGTAGGTACCTTGGATAGAGTGCTACAAAGCTTCCTCATATTAATGACCTTGACCTGCAATGTACTTTCAAGGTCACAGGGGTCAAATGTGTTGAAAATATTTCAAGCAACTTCTTTTCAGTAACTAAAAGGCCTACGGTAATGATATAATACATGGAGCATGCTGGGATAAAGAGGCTACCAAGGTTGTTTAAATGAATGACCTTAACCTACTTTCAAGGTCACAGGGATCAAATATTTTGAATTTTTTAAGCAACTTCTTCTCAATAACCAAAAGGCCCAGGGTTATGATTTTTGGCCTGTATGATGCTGGGATGAAGGGCTACCAAGGTTGTTCAAATGAATGACCTTTACCTACTTTCAAGGCCGCAGGGGTCAAATATTTTAATATCATAAACAACCAAAAATATATACATTGTATAGTCAGATGACCGTGAAGGCCCGTTCTGGTATAATTCAGGTACCATCCATATCTATGTACTGTCTATTAGACAACAGGCTAATTGGTTAGTTTTAGGAAAAATCATTTAGACCTCTAAATGACAAAACTGGTTCTCCAATTATCTAATTTTTTTCACCCTAGGCATGCAACAAATAATATGAAATATATGACTAAGTAAAAGAACGAGAATAGGATGTATCACTAGTAGGTTAAACTTGAAAAACACCACTAATGTAAAAAAACTGTTATTTAGGTCAATGTTATTTCAGCAACTACCAAACAGGGGCATAGTTCTATAGTCATTGAATTTTCTTGGAAACAGACCTTGCTACATTTTGACCTTTAAATGACAATTTTACCGGTTCCCGATTTTCCTGAAATTTTCACCACAGATACTTGATAGAATGGGTCAAATAATGTGTAAATATTTTTGGTGTACAAGAACCGAAAGTTAGTGCAACGCTTCCATGAAAAGTTGTCATTCCTGAAAATGTGCCAAAAATTTTCACATTTTTTATGTTTGAGATTGCATAAAATTGTTATCTTTCAATATTCTGATATATGTTTGCAATTATCATATGCAGCCGATCCTACTTATTCAAAAATGAAATCATTTATTAATGAAACATTTTGTTTCGATAGATTTGTTTGATGTAATAGTGAACCCTGTCGTACACCCATAGTTGAGGCACTACATAGGTCACATTACAGGCCATAGGGCCTTTTGAATTTTTTAAACACATTTCATGGGTAGTCCTCCAATGTGCTATAAATAACACCCAGTTAAGTTTAAATTGGTTCGTGGGCAAAATTCTATTGTTCCTGTAAGAGGTCCTTTGACTGATTTATACTAGGGACATTATGTTTTTTTTCTGTCTTATTTTTAACGCAATATGTTGAAGTCTTAGACATTAAAAAATACATTTAGTTTGTGTAGTTTGAATCATAGGATAAGTGGTGATTAAACATACGAACATTGCACTATGTTAACAACAAACCAATATCATACCATACGATTCCCAACAGACACGTATACTTTCGTAACTGTGGGTTCTTGGCTACGTCCAAGATGGTGTATTTCCTTTCAGCGTCGACTTTTAAGTCAACTTCCACAAGGTAACTCATCTTACTCATTTCCGGTTCCGGTTTACCATTGATTCGCGCTATTTTGCGGATGATCTCCTTTGCTTCATCCAGACGATTATGGGTGACGAGATAGCGAAAACTCTCGGGAAGAAACCTGTGTACATCAATAAAGCGGAAGCATTACATTTTCGACACACTTCTACATTAAATGTGTCGTTAGCTGTCATTTGATTATTTTTGTAACCGCAGATATTCAAGGATTGATCACAATCGTTTCAGTTTTATATTTACGTTCTTATTATTGTTTTTTCTCCATTAATATACAAACTGAAAACAACAAACACTAGATACAGCTTGAATACAGTATGAACATATCATTTCACGTGAATTACTTATGACGTTATCCTGCGATTTGTTCCGACTGCTGTACATTTTTGTTTACCGAACAATGATAATTATGAATTTGACCAAACATAATCAACTTACGAATGTGTTATAAGTGAAATATGCTGGGGATTCTACAAGTGTAAAATTTAATTCCTAAATCATGTACTATTTACTGCTTGCTGATAGTTAAAGAAACATATTTGTACATGCAGTATCGCAAACAGAAATTACTAATGCCAAAATATGATGAACACAGCCATACAATAGTTGAAGGATGAATACTGACCACCACATGAATATACACGGTAGGGTAAGCACAGCTGTAGTGAAGTGGAGGTACCGCCAGTCATGTAGCCACATAGAAACGAACCCCAGCACACAGGCCCAGATTGACCATGATGGGAATGCTATAGGGACTGATCTTCTTCTAGCAGGAATGAACTCAATCAGGTAATTATAGAAAACGGTGAGGTTCGCACCAATACCAAAGCCGAGCAGAAATCGAAGGACTGCAAACATTTGCCATGATGTTGAAAAGCCAGAAATAGTGTTAAGAACCGTCAATACAATCAAAGACAGAAAGAAGGTCGGTTTCCGGCCAATAAGGTCTGCTAAGTGACCAGAGGCAACACAACTGATGAGTAACCCAGCCATCTGAATTGTTGTGATGGTTGAGGCTATCCAGTCTTTGTCGCATACCAAAGTCCACTGCAAGAAAAAAATGAAATTATGAAAAAAAAATTTGTAAACGATTCAAAGTTAAGAAAACAAAATCAAATGACGAAAAAATATACCGTTTATCGGAATTTTTAGCGTATGCTAAATTTCTACAAAATCACAGGTTTTATATTTAGCGTATTTTATTTTTTACAAAACATGAGTAATGAACAATTATATTTATTGAAAATCATCAGGTATTGCAATAGATATTAACGCAAAGAAAACAGTAGCACAACAATATGCTAGAGCCATTAAAAAACACAGAGAATACCAAAGCGTGAACAAAACGATAATCCGAACTCAAAATCTATTAAACTAGTGGCAAATTAGGAACAAAGGACAGATTTACACGGAGACTCTCGTAAAAGCACAAGAGAATAAGACCAGGTGTTCCGAAAGAGTAAGCGTCTTCTGCTTCATCGACGACACCCGCCATGTAAATCTTGGTCACATCCAAGTAAGCATCAATCCTCAAAATGATAACCGAGTCATCATTGTTATCACAACAAGTAACCACACTAACAAGCAAACTCAAAAACGTCCATCTTCATATCACACAAAGATACAGAATATTTCTCGATTATATCGATGGCGACCATAAAACTTGCCCATAGTCTTCATCAACCTGTATTTCTCGAATCCCGAGTCCCAAATCGAAAGATGCATCATGTCATGCTTTGAGGTGATCAAACATATTCTAATGGTGTATCTTCATACTGTATTATTAAATACATTTTAACGATACTTTATTTTCGCCATAGAATATTGTCGCAAACATAGCGAAAATTAGACACTTGCTAAAAAAACCGATAAATGGTAGTTTCGACCAAGTGCACAACACTTGTTCAGTTTATTATTTTGTTCAGTGACAAACATGATGGTCCTGTTAGAGTTTTTTTGTGTAATATAGAGAAAAATACAAAATTTGAGCAATCCTTTATTGGCAAATAAAACGTCTTCCTTATAAGTGACTTAATAATGAAAACCATTATAGTAGGCAGTATATAAGTATCAGTGCCTACATTCCAATTTTGTAAAATGAAAAGATCTCTAAACTTTAGTAAATCACAGACGAATTTACGGATCAAAACTCTAGTCCACAGCACTAATTGAAGTACTATTCAACCACCAAACAAAAAACCGAATTCTACGGGAATCAAACAATATTAGATACTTGGCATATATCACAGCACAACAGGACACCCATTTACTTAAAAAGTGTTGGCTTGATGATGTACACATCTAGATCATCGTCTCAATATATTTATCAATCAATCAAACGGCACTGTAACCAACTAAAATGGATCAGTCAATCAAAATATTTATATACTGTTTTTTAAATGTGTAGCATTTGAAAACTGATTTGAAATCAGTTTCTGATACAGCTGTATGGTGCAGCGTTTGGCAAACTGTTTCTATTACTTAAATCTAAAAGGTGCAGCATTATTGTGTGATATGTCATCTTTCGTACCGTCCAAGTCCCAGGATATGATATTTTGGTATGAAATTGCAAAATAACACAACGTTCAAATAGAGACTTCATTCTTGCATTATTCCTCGTCAAAGCAATATTTATTCATAGAATTAAATGCAAGATTAATAAAAATTCTCAGTGAAATTTTACTCTTGATTTTTCTATGTTGTATTCGCTTTATTTGCATAATATAATAAGCAAAACATTTTTTAAAAAAAGACGCCATTATCTACTGTTAGACAGAAAGCATAAATTCTCTTTGTAATATCAAAGATTAACCTAATTAACAAATTATTAGTTTTGTACTGAGGCTATTAGCAGCTTACCTCACTCACAGCAGTATTCATACTTTCGGAAAATTTCAACTCCTGACACTGTCGAATAGTGATATTTTCTGGAGGTTGACACTGTCCATCTATATAATATACATCGTTCAAATCTATGGATGGGGCCGTATCAGTGTTGGAATAGTTTGAATATCGACACTGCCAATCGGGAATCGCTCCAGCAAAAGTCATCATCATCATCGTCCATGTTGCAGCAACTTTACTGTACATCATGAAGGAAAACATAATCCATTGAAACTTTGAAAACCCTCCACATTCCTCTAACAGACTTTCCAAATATGCACTTGTTGCTGACATCTTGACGTTCTTGTGTTGAAGTTGTGGCTATATGTGTGTGGGTTATGGCATAATCCCGACAAAAGCTGTTAAACTGAAAGATCCGGGTCCTTTTTCTTTGTGTTGATGTCGTAAATCTGTAATAGGTAGACATTAGGATGGACTTAATGGCAAAGCAGAAAAGTTTTTATGAAAAATCGTAAGCCGATTTATTTGCATCTTAACCCTGAATTTATCAAGGTGATTCGTAATCAGTATTAAACGTCTTACCTATGCATGTTTGTGCACTGTAGCCTGTCACATAGCGATTGAAGTGGAGGTCTTATTTGTAATAACATGTACGTTTGCATTTGTTGAGATTGATGTTAGCTGATTTACATATTCTTTAGTTAATACAAGCAATACATGATTATGTTACGTATTTTGTTGGATTTATTTCTTAATGGACAGCTCTTTTATCAGTCAGTATCCAGTATCTTGTAAAACAAAATCAAAGAATACCATAACGTCAACAAAACCATAATCCGAACTTAAAAATCGATTAAACTAGAGGCAAATTATGAACAGGAAAGATTAACATGGAGACCTTTGTAAAAGTAAAAAAGTGTAAGACCAGGTGTTCTGGAAGAGTCTTCTGCTTCATCGACGACACCCGCCATGTAAATATAGATCGCATCAGAGTAAACATCAAGATCTCAAAATGAGAACTAAGTCATTCAGATATCCCTATCCGAATGATCAAAAAATGAAATAAAAGTAAATGCATATTTATTACTGTACTCAAATGATCAATGCTAAATTCGTTGGGAGTTTGAACTTATGAAATATGATCCTTTACAGTTAACAATTCTTCTTAAATTAATTGGAAAATGATAAATGAACCGCGAAGCACTTATTGAAAAAAACTGATGAAAAAATTGAAATTAATAAAGGTTCATGTAAACTATTCAAAATTTAACTGAAAAACAGCAGACGAAATCGTTATGATAATCATGTTTCATAGACAACACTCGTCTGAAACATCAATGATAAACATAGCAAAATGACTTAATAAAATAAAAAAATCTTGGATAATGTTAACAAAACCGTATAATCAACACATGCAATGTATTAACAACTTTACGTACAGAAAACTAGACATGACAACAAAATAACAAATAATGAAATAAAAATTATAAATCTTAGATAAATGAATACATCAAATATATATTATCAATACTGAATCATGACGATGTTACAGTTCTTATTATAAAAAAAAATGTCATAACTACAAACTTTATATTGCCCCACGTAGATCCAATTATATCTTGTCTGTGTCTATCCAGATGTCCCTGTCCGTATGTTCAATGTCCCTCGTCGGCATAATTATGTCGTTAAAAGTGCTCACGCATAACACATTTAAATATCTTTGCTGAATGTTCGGTGGATACTTCTCGTTTATCTGTATTGTTTTCTCTTTCTATGGTAGAGGTTAATTTATTGATATTTGTCACAAAATGTATGTGTTATTTGTTGTGTCACGTTTTAAGTGAATATAGGTATTATAAAAGGTAATGATATGTACATGTGTGATGCTGTAAACAGTATGCTATCGTGTCTGCTTTCAAATGATTTACGACTTAAGTGTCAAACAGTTAAAGTTGACACATGTCTAAACCTCTTGTTTCGTTTTAAGTTTGACCCATGCCAGTAAAGTTCAATATTACACTGCAAACCAAGTGCGGTTTAAATTATAATTTAAAAAAGAAATCAGGGAATACCAAAGCGTCAACAAAACCTTAATCCGAACTTTAGCAGGCATATGTTTAATAACTATGATGAGATTTCTGTCCTATGGTGAACTGAACATTGTTTCATTAATATTTTCTGACTATGATGTATAGGTCTAGTAAAGTTTACACCTGGCCTTTGGCTTCTTATCATTATAATGCCTTCCATTGAATTTCGATATGCCAAAAAAAATCGAAGAATTTCTTAGATTTTGTTGCACACCTAGACCAGTATAGAGATATGTCTTAATCACAAAACATATTTCGAAGTGTCTTAACAACTATTAGTATCTTTATGTATATTTCCACACCAACCTTACGTAAAAATTGTTGTTGATAATTCGAGCACAACTTACACCACCCACATACAAACTCACCCCCCCCCCCCTCCACACACACACCAAAAATCGTGTTCAATGCTTTAAAATGAAATGCATACAACTCATGTAAGGAAAGATGTTGGGTTTTAGGAAGGGAGGATAGTATCAGTAGATAGGTCAACAGCTGGGATCGAAATAGATTTCTCCATATATTTACGAGATAAAACTTCAATTTTCCGAATTAATCTTTTAAAATATCACGTTTTTGCACGTCTGCATTTTAGGGTATCAACTTAGACGACATGTATATACTGACATTTGTTAATCTAGTTAGTATTTATATGCATTTTTATAGTATAACACTGAGCTTAGATTGTAATAACTTCTTTATTTATGTATTGTAAGTATCAAATTACTTACCACATGTTGTGAAGCGCTTAAGAGTGATTTTACAAATTATATAGAGCGCTATATAAATGTTGTATATTATCATTATTTATTATCATATTGTCAGAGAGATAAGTAAGTATTAACGACATTATTTGACATCTTGTAAATAACTGATGTATATGGATTGTTTACACAAAGCAGGAGACATAGATAATATATAATCTAAATGCACCGTCTGAGCAGGCGTGACTGGTCATTTAAACGGAGTTTGAAGAAAATATTGATACGAAATTCGAATGAAAAATACAATATCGCTTAAGCCAGATCTTAAAGGGTGTGTGCATAGATACGAATTGAGGAATATAACTCTATGGTATTTTAAAAAGATAAGATATTTCTTACGATTTAAAGTCTCTAGAAAACAAAATATGAAATCGTCAACGCACAGGAATCCTTCCAATCCATATACGTTGTGTATGACAAAAATAACTTATTTCTACCTAATATCTTCCTTGGCACGACCCCAGCTTTGCCTTTAAGCGTTTGCCTCTGTTAGGACGGCTATGGATACTTTCCCCAGGCCGAGACATACCAGAGTCTTTATCAATGGAAGGGTGGGGGGGGGGTGGTGGTTCTGCTAGGAAGGTGATTCGGCAGTATTCTTTAGTGTGGTAACTGTTAATAAGACGTAAACACATGTTCACAAACCATATGCCGAAAAGGGGATTTATCATTTACCATGTCTTGCTGTAATTGTATCGCTTAATAATTTACGTGTGTGTAAATGAATTTCTCTTTTTCATACGTTTTTTAATCATCTCTATTTTCGAATGTATTTCAAAACGTGTTTTGTGAAATAAGTTGAAACTGTAGATTTTCTTAACTTGATTTTCATAAAATGCATCGTTTTCTACATTTTGATGCATTTTTATTGCTAGGTGTTTCTTTTTAGTTTAATAAAGGCTATATCTTGAGCTCGATCATTAAATTAAAAAAAAATAGAAAATAGTTATGGTATGACATGAAACCGTTTACAGTACACATGTATTGGCTACATTAATTTCAGATTATGCAATTTTGCTATTACCATTTGCAACAAATGCAGGTGTGGATGTTATGTCAACGCGAGGGATCCATTTCAAACGCTTTTTGATAGGACAGGTACATACATTTAAAGTTTCGTACTTGGATCAAAAAATAAATCATGTTTTGTATTAAACTTTAAACTGTTCTGCTTTGCCATAATTTTATTCTTAAGTTTGCTTTTACCGATTTACGACAACAACATACAAGGAAAAGAACCAAGTTTTAAAATATTTGTCAAGGTATTATGACATATAACTCAACTTTATGTATCTTCAGTTTAAAACTCCAGGATGTCAGCAACAAGTGCTTTTTTGGAAAATCTGATAGAGGAATGTGGCGGATTTTCAAAGTTTCAATGGATTATGTTTTCCTTCATCATTTACAGTGAAGTTGCTGCAACATGGACGATGATGATGATGACTTTTGCTGGAGCGATTCCCGATTGGCAGTGTCGATATACAAACTATTCAAACGCTGATACGACCCCATCTATAGATATGAACGATCTGTATTTCATAGATGGACAGTGTCATCCTCCAGAAAATATCACCGTTCGAAATTGCCAGGAGTTGAGATTTTCCGATAGGATGAATACGGTTGTGAGTGAGGTAAGTCCATATTTAAACGTTGAGTAGGTAAATCCTGGATCTTGAACGGTGCTTAATTTTTTAAGAATAAATGTTTAAAAAGATAGATATTTGAGATTGGCTGCTCTATTTTAGTTGGTTACGTTACAGTGTGACGGAGCGATAAATTTGCTGACGCGGTGACTTAGAGTTCTCCATTATTTGTTGGAATTAAGTGCCTAATTGTAATGTGATCTTGGTAAAAAACATTTGATTTATTTTTGTCAATTTCAATGAAGTTGTTATGTGTTGTTTGAATTATCACTGTTCTGTGGACTGTGTATTTGAGCTGACATGATGACGCCGTACATTGGTCGGTGATCGGTCAAAGTTTAGAGATCTTCTGATTTGGCTCGAGTTTCAGTGTTGGCACATGTAATACTCTATTGCCAACTATAACCAGTTTTGTATTGCACAATTCACATAGATATATCGTGACACCAAAAATGCTTACAGTCACTGAACCAAAAGAACTACGCTGATGACACCCAGAAGATTAGATGTAACTAAGAAAGAAATTGAACGATTCCACTGAAACATGGAATTCAAGAATGTAATAAAACTGTGAAAAAGTAAACTTCTTCTGAATAATTGAATCATGTTGTTGCTGTGTTCTGGGTTGAAACTTAATTTTTTTTGCACCCCTTTAACTTTCCTATTTCATATTTACTTGTTTCCTGCAGTGGACGTTGGTATGCGATAAAGACTTTTAATAAAATAACCTTACTCCAAACGATAAATATTGTTGACCAGGAATTCAATCATCCTTACTTTATCCTCTTCAGTAAATTTCATCTTAGTTGTTGTCATGTTTTTCACAAAGTATGTGCCAGGATAGCTCACTACTTTAATTACAACTTTCTTCCAATTGTAGTGGACGTTGGTATGCGACAAAGACTGGGTATCCTCTACCATCACGACAATTCAGATGGCCGGGTTACTCATCAGCTGTGTAGCCTCTGGTCACCTTGCCGACCTTATTGGCCGAAAACCGACCTATTTCCTGTCATTGATTGTACTGACGGTTCTGAACACTGTTTCTGGCTTTTCAACGTCATGGCAAATGTTTGCAGTCCTTCGTTTCCTGCTCGGCTTTGGTATTGGTGCGAACCTCACCGTTTTTTATATTTATCTGGTAGAGTTCATTCCTGCAAGAAGAAGAACAGTCATAATAGCATTCCCGGCATGGTCAATCTGGGCAAGCGTGCTGGGGCTCGTTGCTATGTGGCAACATGACTGGAGATACCTCCACTTCTGTATATCCATACTAACCCTACCGTGTATATTCATGTGGCGGTAAGTGCATATACACCAACCATTGTACATGTATGGTTGTGTTGATCATGCTTTTGCATTTGTATAATCTGTTTGCGATAATTCATGTACATGTATTCCTTAATCGTCAGTTAGCTGTAATCATTAAATTATTTTTAAATCAAACTCTTCCGGATCACATGGTCTTATTATCTTGTACTTTGTTGTCAAGTCTCTGTGTAAATATTTTCTTTGTTCGAATTTTGTTTCCAGTTCAGTCGGGATTCATTTCATTTGCAAAACGTTTTGTCATTACGATTTATTGGCCATTCCCACATGCATCTAAATTCGTCTTGTGTTATCGTCGTCGTTCATCTGCAATTCAAATACGCATGTTTGATTTATTTATCATGCACACAATACTTGCTGTTACAATATTTCCCCCTCATTACAGACATTGCAAATATAACAAACAAATAAACAAACCAAAGTTACATTACGACGACAATTTGTTAAACTTATTTATACTATAACCCTAACAGTGAATTACTAATTCGAAGGAAGCCACGAGTCTAAAAACAATGTTTGACCGATAATGTGGTTGCAAAATTACAATTCGATTCATGACCCAATATATGTATTACATCCGGGTGTTAACAACTTAACTGATATTACTTTTCAGGTTTCTGCCAGAGAGTTTCCGCTATCTCGTCACCCATAACCGACTAGACGAAGCAAAGGAAGTCGTCCGCAAAATTGCGCGAATCAATGGTAAACCGGAACCGGATATGAGCAAGATGAGTTACCTTGTAGAAGTAGACTTGAAAGTCGACGCTGAAAAGAAATATACGATCTGTGACGTAGCCAAGAACCCGAAACTACGGAAGTACACGTGTTTATTGGGCATCGCATGGTATGACATTATTTTGTTATTTATTTACATGCCAAAGCATTGCTAGTCAATGATATTTGAAGGTTACACTTTACTTTGAAATTACCCAAACTGATTTTTTACTCTATAAAAACGCAATAAAAATGGGCCTTAAGGACGTCAAATTATTGAGAACAAGAATCTTAATAAAAGTTTACATATAATAGGCGTATTTTTAATTATATAGTTAATACAATTACAAGTACAACCTTTCTATATCGTATCATATCGTCTCATACAATTGACATTGATGATAATTATTAATATCAAATACAAAATGTTCTACATTAAACGATACAAATCATTCCACGTTTAAGTCACTTCATGTCCGAGTAACTGGATCTTGTGTATTTAATTTTGCATATGTCAAAATCATTTTTTAACTGTATTTCTTTCAGGATGTCTTGTGGGTATGGCTTCTATGCCATTTCCTTTGGTGTTCAGAGTCTTTCTGGGAGCCTTTACCTAAACATGTTTCTGCTGAGTGTTGTTGAAATTCCCGCACAGGCCTCGTCATACTACCTCACCAATCGGTAGGTGTTTCCAGATCATGTCTTTACTACGCAACAAACATGTATATTACATTGTAGCTAGATGTTATTGTATGACTATTTGATATAACAACCTCAATTATTCTGAGACCGTGAAAGTATCCCGAGGGAGGCATGCATTGGTGTGATATCTGGACAGGAGCTGACAAAGGGTGTAATATTAAAATTTTCATACCAACCTATTATTTATTTAACTACAGTCGAACCTCGTTGTCTCGAAGTTGACGGGACCTTAAGAAAACTTCGAGTTATCCAAGTATTCGAGTTACGCGAATTTGAAAGCTACTGTAAAACTTGGCCGGGACAGACAATATACTTCGAATTAAACGGGTCTTTGAGTCATACGAGTTCGAAATTACGAAGTCCTACTGTATAATTCTTGTTGTTGCTGGTTGTTGATATAGCCCTGGCGAAAACATAGGCGTCTTAACGTAAAGCTGAAACCTGGAGCAAAGAACCCGGATGAAGTTATATCAGCCCGGGCTAATACCTAGTAATCGGCCCGGGTTGTTATGAAATAGGTTATCAGCCAGGATTGTACAATGTTAACACGCTTGTATCACAAGGGCAAACCTGTATCATTCGAGAGAAAAGAAAAGATGATTATACAATGATATATCGTTGGGTATCGTAATTCCGTGGATATCGTTTGGATGGTGGATCGGAGCCAACCGCGATCATTTCTCTCTTGATTTGTAAAATAAACGAATATTTGTCTCTTGGACGCTTTAGAACATTTTAGAGCTTGCATCAAAGAGCTGATTTTAGAAAATGCGGTTTGAATAGGTAACAAATACAAGTTCTAAAACAAATCATCGGTAGAAAACCATATTTCACTATTCCCGTTTCTATCAATAGCAGAGAAGCTCGATTGTTGGGCATCTGTGCGAATCACACCAATGAAAAGATGTCGTTTGCATAACTCCGCCCTCAAACAATGAATATTGAATTCCTATGACTCAAAAAAGGCAACATGTGACCCGGAAGTGATCAACGAAATCAGAATATGTCATGGCGGCGGAAACACTTCGCATGAGCATAATGTTTTGAACGCTGGGAAACGCACTGAATATCATAGGACGACGAAATATATAACAGTTTTCAAAAAAACAAAAAAAAACAAGAGAATACCAATGCGCCAACAAAACCATAATCCGAACTCAAAAGCATAGCATTTACTTACAAAAATAAAAGCACGTTTGGTAAGGTAAGTTCGAGTAATGACTGTTTGTTCTTTCTTTATATTGTTATGTCGACGGAATTACGGTACTCTAGGGTAAGTTAAACTTTAGCGCTGTAGCTTGTTTCATTTTACCGTTATTATTTCAATGGTCTTTGTTTGAGGTCATGACATTGATTTGACCTAGATTTATAATCATCGTTTCAAAACGATTGATTGTTTATTGTTTTTGTCATTTTCTGCCATATAAGTATCAGTTTTGAGTTCGAACTGCAGTTTTGTTGACAGTTCGGCAGTTAAATCTGTTTGTATTATCCTAATTAACGATTATTTTTCTTTGTTTTGAAATAGTAATACATGTAGCATTAAGTTCTTATCGAATCTTATCGAAAGGAAATCAAACGAAGATCGATGATTTCTCCTTTGTAGATTTGGTAGAAAATGGATGACAATGGCTTTACTGGTGACAGCAAGCATAACTGGCTTTGTTGTGGCAGCTCTGCAAATATCTGGTAAGATATTATTATATAGGCTTTACATCTGAACATTCTCAAACCAGATTACGAGGATGCGCTCCAGCAAACTCTCAGTTCAAAAGCTCCATTTTACTTTGATAACAGTGGGAGATTTAAAAAAAAAATGAAGGTGATTACCCTCTTTGATTTCTACCTTTTTCTTCTTTTTTATCCTGTATAATTTCATTTGAAGAACAATTTAAAAAAAAAAAATTCGTTGAAACGGATGTTTTAGGCTTGGGTAAATAAACGTTTTTATTACCAGGTCGGAAGAAGGGCATCTAATTTCACCTGACCATTTAAGATTGTTTTGTTTAAACTCATGTCTTACATAATTATGTATATTCATCACTGTGATATTGTTTTGAGACAAAATCGACTGCCACGATGCATTTTATCTTAGATGGACGTCAGACCAAAATGTTGTAATGCTATTCTGCTGGATGAAATATTCGAAGAACTGTTAAATGTAAATTAAGGTTATTCATATTGTTTGCAGATATATAATTGTCAACAATAATGCAAAAAAGGCACATCATAAGTAATGAAAATTAATATATATATTTACCTAATTGATACTTCATTTTGTAAATGACAAGCAAATAATTAAAAGATGGAAAAGTGATAAAATTGGTCGTATTTTGTAGATTTCACAATGATGAACTCTCTGATCAATGGCTTCGCTTTGGCTTCCAAGATGGGGGTGGGTGTTGGCTGGTTAACAATGTCCGCTTTGTCGTCGGAGTTGTACCCTACTGTAGTCAGGTAAGTAAAAAAAAACAATCAAACTTACATTTAAATTTACTCTCTGCATATGAAAAAAAATCAGAGAATACCAAAGCGTCAGCAAAATCACAATCCGAACCCAAAATCGATTAAACTAGAGGCAAAATAGGAACAATAGAAAGGTTTACATAGTGACCCTTGTAAAAGTGCAAGAGAATAAGACCAGGTGTTCCGGAAGAGTAAAGGTCTTCTGCTTCATCCGCCATGTAAATTATGGTAAATCACAACAAGTAAGCACAATAATAAGCAAACTCAAAAACGTCCATCTTCATATCACACAAAAATATCAACTTATTAAAAAAAATAGAATTTTACAGAACTATTGCTTGACTCTTTCATGATATAGATTGATGAAAAAGAACATACATGTACTGTGTTCTATTACATGAAAAAGTAGTTCTTCAATCATACGATCATACCTTTGCTGAATTATTTTTTGAAGTATGTATCATTCAGACTAATTTTAAAATGGAAGATCAATAATTTGTGTTTGTGTACATGAGTTTGATGCGTCTTGGTGCTAATTTCGAAAAACAATCAACGATTGTCTTTAAAACTAGTTTATCATAAATCGATATTTTTTTACAGATTCTGATCGGCTTAAACTTGATCATATGGAGGTTAATATTTTGTGATATTGACCTGATGTTGAAACTTTTAGAAACACAGAGACAGTATTGCATTTATGACGTCATGGTCTGTTATCTTTAAATTTCATGCTTTATTAAGATAAGTATGTCAGATATAAAATTTAAGGACGTTTGATGAGGTCAATATGGTGTTATACCGACCCGGTATAATCAAATATTGACCAATAATTTGTTTTGTTTTGTTAAAATGTTGTATTGTTATAATATTCTTTGAGAATTTGATTTAATATCGTTGAAAAAACCCCATTCTCTTGTAGTCAATTTAGTTTGGGTAATTTAATTAAAAATTATCTATTTATAAGAAAACTACGAATGTCTGTAAATCTTATATAAAGCAACCAGCAGCATGGTTTTTGATATAATTGTTTGTTCCAGGAACATTGGATATGGGATGCTGAACTCATTTGCAAGAATCGGAGCAATGGTAGCACCGCAATTAGTTTATGTGGTAAGTCAATATTGTTAATTTGCAATATTATACTTGATAACGGAATTTAATGAATTATCATTTCACAATGATACATGCTAAATGAAGTCTTGTTTGTTTTATTTTAATTTTGCCAGATACATACTTCGAATTTGACTCTAAAGCGAGTTTCATTGTGCTATTTTGCTTTTGCCAACTCGAAGTTTCATTCTGACAAAAGGTGAACATAATCATTTTCCGTAGGATTGCCTTAACTTATTGATAGGTTCACAGCTTGACGAAAGCGCTGGAGATGAAATATCTCCATAATTCGTATGTCAATCCCAACTTTTAGCCCCGAGCATCACTGCTGAGTCTTAGGAGGAGGAAATAGCTGTATGGTGCAGTTAAATTTTTTTTTTCGGAAAATTGTATCTATAACGAAATATAAAAGGTCCAACAGATGTATGTGTTCCTCATTTTTCTCTTAACCTGGACAGGGATATCTGTGTGATATTGTCTTATTCCACCCTAGGGTTGGGTGGTCGGTGGTAGAGTGGGTAGCGCACTTGCCTTTCACCAAGGTGGCCGGGGTGCGATTCCGCGAAAGGATGTGAACAGGTATAAGGTCACCTGCCCGACCACGTGTGCTTTTTCCGGGTACTCCAGTTTCCTCCCACAATAAGACCCCTCTTGCGCTAACATCCGGGCCAACAAAAGTCATTAATATAAGTTGATTAGCTTGTTTCATAATTGTTGTAAAATAAATACAGTTTATATTTAGGATTCAGACAAGCAACACGTGTTTTTGCACGTCCTCAACGATTGTGTAACTTCATATAAACAATGCCATGACGTCACGGCAACAATACAATGACGTCACGTCAACAACCTAATTACATTACATCAACAATGTCTTGCATTGATGCAACGTCAATATTAAATAAATATGATGAGGTTTAACAGGGTAAGAGAAGAAGAATCATTTGGCACTCGTCAAGCCTCGTGTTCGGCAACTTAATAATCTTACCCCTCGGGTTGAGATTCCCCTGTCTCACCCCAAAGGGCGTGAAAGATTTTTTAATCTCTAAAACAGAAAGAAAAAAAATATTTAAGGTGTTAAGCTATGAAACATTATGACGGCATTTAATTGAAGAAGAACTTATAAACACTATATACTATCCAATTTACAGAGCAGCCATTTGCCAGGAGCCATGTACTTTCTTTTTGGTGGATTAATGCTCTTGTCAGCATTTAGTCTACTTTTTGTGGAAGAAACAAACAAAAAACCTATCGAAGATGGCATAAGACTGACTGCAAAAGAAGAAAAGGAAATGCAAAATGCTGAAAGCCCTATCAACGAGGCATTTGACACCAGATTGTGAAATGAACATGTATCTAGTTTTCCTAAAGTTGTACTGTGTAAGTCGCCATAAAGATGCATCGTAGAGCTTTATTATTTATTAACCTGATAATTACAAATTACATTATATTGGATTACAGAAAGTTACATCAGTCGGAATGTGAAACACATCAAGATTCAGCATCACAACCAAAACTGTAATTATGTATGCCAACCTTCTATCCGATAGGATTATGCATTGATTAATAACAGTAGGAGTGTAGCAGTTTGGTTTATTTTTGTTTTACGTCCTATTAACAGCCAATGGTCATTTAAGGACGTGCCAGGTTTCGGAGGTGGAGGAATGCCGGAGTAACCGGAGAAAAACCACCGACCTACGGTCAGTTCCTGACAACTGCCTAGAGGTGAAGGGCTAACGGTAGAATGTCGAAACACCTGAACCGCTCGGCCACCGCGGCCCAGGAGGGTGTAGCAGTCGGGTATCGAACGTATTCTCCCGAACAAAACATACGTGCATGTGTTATTCGGCCTATTCCGTCTATGAAATGAGCAATTATCGGACTGTGTCCAGAGTGATCTGTTTATGAACCAGGTTTCCTCCCTCTCTGGTAATTGCCATTACCTTTTGCTTTCGATCGGATATAGTTATTAAATAGGAAATCAGAAGTACGTCATTGAAATAAAAATTGTTTTATTTTTTTCACCGCGGCTTATAGACTTAACTGTTTTGGTTTTACCTGTATTTTCTCATCCAGTCAGGTGATGTACGTGCCTTGGACGGTGTTAACTATACGGTCTATATACAAGTATGAACTGGCTTTTTTTACCTGAAGGTGGACGTGTCAATATGTGTTGGAAATATACGTGTATATAAAGTTCTTTAAAAACAACATTTGGAAATTTTATAAAATAAACGCTCTCTACACCCCTGGAATATGTCGTGGGAAAACTGAAAGTGTAGTGTGCACCAACGTTGTTGATAGGCAAGAATACTGGTTCGACCCTTTGATGAACACCAAAAGAATGTCGTGGTCATATAACGGTAACACTTGACAGGCTTTGAAGTCAATTGCGGCTCTATTGTAATCGTCAGAGGATAAGCATGCAGCCTATTGATTGGTCAGGTTTTCATACCTGAGCATGCCTTCAGATTTGCCATGACATATTCCAGGAGTGTAGAGAGCGTAGGTGATCGTAATCCCTGGATATCGAGGATTTTGGAGAGGTAACCACGAGCAATAGGAAACATACGTTAACTCCTTGAAGGATTTTCCATATCAGCCTTAATTTGTCTTATAACCATATTTGCGGGTCTTTGTATATCAGATCCATCAGCCTATCCGTAGTGAAACAGCGGCGTATGCAAACCCTGGCAAATTTACCCAATAGTACTAGCTATCAATCTAGGCATACACAAAACAGCATCAATTACTCAATCACTGGATCACAAACACCTTTCTGCCAAAAAAAGCGGATGTTATTCGAATCCCAATGCATCCATTACTCATTACAATTTTCTTGTATAAACAACACAAATGAATTATGAACATGTTTGGGTTGGCTGACACGCTGAACTTTGACCGGAACTAGCGTGGTTTAATGCCAGATTCTGATTTTGTTTACGTCGACATCACTTGGGAAAGCTCGTGTCTTTTGTAATTTTGCAAATTAAATACCTCGAAATGAAATAGATATACATTGGTACCACAGCTTATCCATCAACCAATCATTATGTAAGCTCAATTTATACCTGATACGAATACGTATATAAGAATACAATGAACAACATATACATATGTATACATTTGCCTCGTTTGTCTCGGGTTAACACACAATAAACACATTGTCAATGAGTTTCTGTGCTAATTTGTCAAAGTCACAATTTAACATTTTACTCTGCGTACATTTACAACAAAATAAACAAATTGTATTGTATCAAACTTGCGTTCGGGCATCACAATATTCTCCCACATATCATATATATCACTAATCGATAACAACAAAACTCAAACTTGATTTACGATCCATTGCTATAGTGTCTTACCTATATAAAATACAAAGAATCTTGAATATAATAATTTTCGTAACCCATTACATGATGTTTCAAAAGACATACATTTGGTTATAAACATAGACATCGCTGGAATTACGTCAGATTGTACCAAAGCATCGTTGGTCAACAGTCCAGGATCAACAGCAGTCATTGGTGAAATTTGCATACAAAAAAAGTGAAGACGTTTTATCTGGATTTGCTCAAGCATAACCAGCTTCATGTTTAAAATATGTATTAAATTTAATGGTGTATTGTTTAGATACAATAATTTAATATTTTTTTAATCAGAACAAATGGTGAATATCAAAAATGTACGTACATGTGTACAGAAGGAACAGCTTCAAAAAAACAAAACTGAAAGCAAAAATCTAGCTATTGGTGCAACTTTGAATGCCAGCAACTGCTGTTTTGGAATGTTGGTAAATATTTCCTTTCAAAAATAACTTAGACGTGAAAACGTGAAACATAAACAGGAACAAGGAACTGAAGTTTTGTATCATAATTCTGATTTGCTTTGTTCGTTTATATTGTCTGAAACCATTTTGTCGACCGACGGTACTTCAGTGTTTGGTGCTGTATTGCCTTTTTCTTTATTGTCGATAAGGTCCTGCATATGTTTTCCTTTGGTTTCCGTCACTATCATGGTACATACTGCCGAAGTGAGCATCACACCTCCAAAGAGGAAGTACATCAATCCAGGTGTTGACTTGTTCTGCAATTATAAATCAAATCAAATCGTAACAAACTTCACGTTCGAATTAATACGTAGCAGCAAATAATAGAAATAATTAGAGAATACCGAATCGCCAATAAAGCGTTAATCCGAACTCAAGATCAATTAAAGTAGTGACAAAATATGAACAAAAGGGAAATATTTTCATGGAGACCCTTGCAAAAGTACAAAAAAATAATACCAGGTGTTCCGGAAGGGTAAGTGTCTTCTGCTCAATAAAGCATTGTATTTATAACTATGTCGTAGCAGGTGAATGAAAGCGTTCATTGAATAAAGAACATCGTGCATAAATGAAGTCAGTTTGATAAAAGTCAGTTGGTTTTTTTTTAATTTATTAAATTTAAAATTGGACATATATCACATTTAACATTATTTTATTGTATTCAATAATATGTTTTGCTTATATCGTAATTTGATGTCTTTCTTTCATCTACCCATATTCAGGTCAAAATTAAAATAAATTTCGTAACAATCTACCGGGAATATTCCTTCATAAATAAAGAATTGTTAAAAACGTTTTCATTTAAGGATTGAATGTCTATTTTGTTGCTTGCATGGGCTGATAAGGTCAAGTGAACCTCGCGCAAATAAAGTGAACTCGATATGAATGACAACTCGGCCTACTACCGTAATATCAGCATCGTCACTAACAGACTCGGTTCTCGTTTCAAGGAGTAAGCAGAAAATGCGTATTTATGAAACGGCTCTCATGCTCAAGCATGGGTTTTGTGCTCAAAACTGATTTCTTGTACTGGCTATAATTGTTTTAAGAACTCATTTTGTAAAAGTATTTTAAGAAATTGAGGATCTATGAAGCAGAATACTAATTTCAACATTTACAATTGACATTTTGATCGTTGTCATGTTTTAGGTGAGAGCAAAGAATGCTGGCTTGAGCACAGAAACCATGCTTGAGCATGAGAACGTTTTAATGAATACGGCCCAAGGTCTTATTATTATTTTGCCTCTAGTTTAATCGGTTTTGAGTTCGGATTATGGTTTTGTTGACACTTTGGTATTCTCTATTTCATATTGAAATATTCTACTATTTCGGCAAGTACGATTGTTTAGAAAAATGTACGGCACAGAACTTAGCTTACTATCGGATTTGGTCTTGCCGATATATCCCATATTCCGTAATTGATTAAATTGCTTAATGTAGTATTAGAAAATCATACCGGAAGTACGAATTTACAGCGAGAGGAAAACCATGCCTACTGGAAAAGGCATAGAAAACGGAATATAATTTGAGATTTTAAGTTAACACAAGCTTATACCCGCACAAAATAGAGACTTTATTATCCTCAGATCACAAAAAAAAAACATTTAAATCGTGTAAATGTTTAATTTCTTTATATTGTGTAAAAGTCTTGAAACTAATTAGACCCGAGAAGATAAACGGCTATACAGTAATATTAAATGCGTTAAAGGAATATGTGTAGATGGTAATAGTATGATTAGGAAAGACATTCTTACCAGATAAACAATCTTCGGCGCAATCATCGCTCCCACACGTGATATAGAATTATGTAGTCCAAATCCGATGTTACTAATAAAATATTGAAAAGCAGTGAATCATAAAAGCATTGAGAAATGTCCAATTCCTTCCCATTCCTTATAGTATGTTTACATTTTATACTTTGCCATTCCATTAAATAAATGATAATCTGGATTGTATGCACATGAGTACTGATACAGTCTAGACCATTGGACTGTAACATGACGTCCTTTGGCGCAATGCTGACCTATATGTATATGAATCTATATGAATGTAATCTAGGTGCCAGATCAAAAACATTAAACTTACGGGCGTCCTTTTAATTATCTGACACCTATTGACAAAAAGCACAATCCGACAGGTGTTCAATGGGTAAATAAGACGGTACAATACACAGACTTTTTTAGGAGCAATACATGTGGATTTCTAAACATTTTCCTCAGGTCTAATGAATGTAAAGATAATTCTTACATATAATATAAACGTTTAATTTGACATCTCCATAACCGGTACGGTATATACATGTACGCTGTAAATACTTTCGAGTCAACTAAGCTTTGTTTAAAACTTGTTCATAGATATGCGAGAGTCTATGAATCCCCTCATCTCGATTTAAAACCGGCCAACTGCGGTGTATCCAGATGACTTTTTTATCTGCTCGCTTCAACTGTTTGCTCCATTTGACCAATACTTTGGAGGTTTTCCAATCAACCAAATGGTTTTTCTGTGTGGCATGATCTATGACAGCCGTTGTTTCCGTCTTGGACCCCCATATTTTTTTTTTAATCAGGTGAATATATTTCTTTCTTTGGTTTTGGTATGTTTATGATTTTCGTCATTCGTATATGAACTCGACATTGATTTTAGTGTTTCTTGAATAAAACCACATTTTACGCCCTTCCGGTCAATTACCTATCTGCTGAGGGTGACAGAGTACATACTGTATTAGTCATCGAAATCTAACATAAACAAATCATTTCTTTGTTGTGAAACAAGAATCCTTACATAAAAATTACTACAGTCAAACCTCGATTAATCGAACTTCGAAGATTCGAATTTTTCGATGTGTCGAACTTTTGACAAAGTCCGATTTTTTTCATTATAAGACACTACTTATTTATCGACATTGATTTAGGTTTTCTTTAATAAACCGTTCACATTTTACGCCCTTCCGGTCAAGTATCTATCTGCTGAGGATGACAGAGAACATGCTGTACTAGTCATCGAAATCTCACATAAAACAAACAACATTTATTTGTTGTGAAACAAGAATCTTTATATAAAAATGACTATTTGCATGTTTCGTTAACAATGAAATACAGTAACTATATTTGAGAGTTCTTAGTTTTCCTAACACGTATGCTCTCTGATATACGTTCTTAAATATCGTACTCTGTTAAAATAACATACCAATGGACATGCAAGCAAATAAAAAATAATGATAGCCATAGCTACAGCTTTATGCGCTGGCAAAGATATTTTCTTGCCTATAAAGGGTTTTAAAAAAATAAAAAAAACTACTAACCGTACAACCGTTGGGTAGGTTTCTGTAGTCAGTAACATAAGGGAAGCCCAACCTGATGCAACGCAAAGCTTAGCAGCCAACGCAAATCCATTGATCAGTTGGTCTTTTATATCCAAGTCTACAAACAACAACAGCAACATAACAACAATCAACAACAACAATAACATCCGCAGCAGCAGTAGCAATAGCAAAAATTAACCTTTTCGCCAGGTTTCAAGAAAATCAGATAATATTTGCTGCCGTTTTTGCACGGAAACGAAAGAAAATGGCACATTTCATTAATCAAAGAGCCAAACACCGCAAAATAATGTCCGATATTCTTACTTATTTTGGTGTTTGCTTACGCATTGCGTCTACGATGAATGTGCATTTGGATTTGAAGACGAAAGATTTCAAATAAAATATCGCAATAATCTCTTAAACAAAATCAGATTATTTTTGATTGTCGAAAAGAGGACATTTCCTGATCATCAGAAAGATGACGTCGCCAATATGACATCTCACTGACCTTAGACCATGCATGTCGTATATATATATATGTTTTGTTGTCCTCTATGTAGCATCACAATGCCAGGCGTTACATTAAATATACATAGGAGTAACGTTTAATTACCGCTAATCTCTGCCGCCGCCACAACCAAACCAGAGAGTCCTCCGAGTAAAAATAGACCCGCTGTTGATCTTTTGCGACCAAACCTGTATATGTAAAATATAATCATCTGAAAAACAATCCAAGAATAGTCCATTTTACGACCTAACAGTAAGGAAAATCAATTTTGCATTTTGACAATTCCCTTAAAATATATCTTCAAAACGTTATATGTAGAAGAAGACGATAGTCTTAAAGTAATCACTAGTGATGATATAAGCAGTGATGATATAAGTTTTATCAAGCGGATTTTTTTTCTGATATTTCACTGGTAAAAATGTAATAAAGAAGATATATTACTTGTTTGTAAGAAAGTAGTTTGAAATCTGAGCTGGGACTTCCACCGCACTGAGCAAGAACATGTTCAGGTATAAATTGCCAGACAGACTTTGAACTCCAAACGATATGGAATAGTAACCATACCCACACGAAAACCTAGGGAAAGGAAAATGGCGGGATTAATCCAGAGGAGTATATCAAATGCAAATATCTATTAACATAGTAACTCAATTTATAGCCTTTGCACGTAAAAGTGTTAGATAAATATATGTGTATTCTAAAACAATTAAAAATTAAACTAAAACTGAATTTAATTTTAGCAAAGCATCAATAAAATAATACATGAGATCTTAAAGAAATACAATGCAATGTTGATTATTTCGTAATTCACCATCTTTTCTATATCATCATCTGTTTTATTTCAAGTCATCGCGTTTTCATTTTTAATTAAACAACTTATAAGAAGGACATGTTTAATTTTTTCGAAATACATTATCTATTACACAATTTAAAAGGTGTAGCATGTGTGTGTGTAAAGTCATCCTTTTTAACGAATGACAGAAAAAAAAATTAAAGTTTTTTTTTTTGCCAAATTTTCAAAGTGATTCACATCGTCATACGTACCATCCAACCCCCAATAGAAATGAATGTTTCAATAAGGTACTGTTCTTAACCAAGTCCGCTATCGTGTATTTCCTCTCCTTTGTTTTCATGTCTTCCTCAGCCAGAAAACGCAGTCGCTTAAGATCAGGAACAGGCCGGCCATTAAAACGTGCCATTCGGCGAATACAGTCTTCGGCCTCCTCTATACGGTTATGGGATACTAGGTATCGGAAACTCTCGGGAACCACCCTAAAATCAAACAAGTAAATCAAAATTGATAATACATGGAAATATTTGTTTTTCCATGTAAGCATAAGCAGGAAGCAAGATATATCATCAACTAGAGATTATAATAATACTTCCTTTGTTTCTATATACATGTAAAACTTTAGAGAGATTCAAACGCAATATACTAAGAATTATTTAACAAACGTCATTCATTTATATTGGAAGGATTTCAGATACCAAATGATTAGTTTTCCTTATTGCAGTATATTTTCAATGACATATGTATTTTATCACATAACTGACCCGTTCAGTCATGTCATACGGCCATGTCATAAAATTAATATGGTATTACACACGTATACTTACATTTGCGCTGCAATCCACTATATGAACATTTCAAGCAAAAATGCCTTCCAAAAGTATAAAAGCAATGGTTCTCGAGACGTAGCACGTGGTTTAATTATGACGTCATAGATCAAGCTTGTTCAATGGGAGTCTTTTCGCTCCGCTAGGAATAACATGGAGAATACCCTTGCGTCAAACGTCTTATCATTGGCGCCAATTTTATTCAAGCTGGGCTGTTCCGCCAATGTCGTTTAAATAACGACACAATTACAAATGCAGGTAATAACATATTAAATGGAAAAAATATTAATGAAGTTTAGCAATTGTTACATCCAAGCGGGCTCCATTCAATATGAATGTAACGGCTGACCTTTCATAGCACTTTGAAAGTTTAAAAAAAAGACTGCCAATCCTTATGTAATAACATTATGGTGACGTCATAAACAAATGACGTCTTCATGACGTCATATTATTGTCTCGGTAGTGAAAATCGTATCGTCAAAGAAGAACATTTCACCTCAACACATCATATTGAAAGTAGGAAACATCCTTTTATCTATGATACTGGGCACATTTTGCCATGAGAATGAATTAAAAGAGGTTACACAACGAGTGGTTGTTGGATATTGAATTTATTTCACTCGAGTGATTTATTCTTTAAGGTTACATAAGACACGAGCTTTAGCGTGTGTCTTTTGTAACTTTTAAAATAATTAACGAGAGTGAAATAAATTCCATATCCAACAACAACGAGTCGTGTGACCTGTTTCTACCACAATACTATTAAGTCGCAGTGGCAGTGTTGTTTTCTGTGAACCGCGGATGATATTTGCGCGAAAACACATCATCTCGTGTATCTTTCCTCCAAATTGTGA
Source organism: Mimachlamys varia (assembly GCA_947623455.1). NCBI lineage: Eukaryota > Metazoa > Mollusca > Bivalvia > Pectinida > Pectinidae > Mimachlamys > Mimachlamys varia. Next base: position 16,572,380 of record OX392541.1, read on the forward strand.
CGACGTCAACAATCGATGACGACGTGACGATGCACGTTGCATTGACCAACTTGATTTCCGGTCAAAGTTCAACTTCTCAACCGATCAAAAGTCCGGAAGGTCATATTCCATAGTGGTATATTACATAGAGGTTACACAACGAGTGGCTGTTGGATATGGAATTTATTTCACTCTCGTTAATTATTTTTTTAAATTACAAAAGACACGAGCGTTAGCGAGTGTCTTTTTTAACTTTTAAAAAATAATTAACGAGAGTGAAATAAATTCCATATCCAATAACCACGAGTCGTGTGACCTTTTTTCTACCACAATGATATTTAGTCGGCAGTTGCAGTGTTGTTTTCTTGGGTGAATCGCGGATTTGCGGGAAATCACATCATCTCGAATACATTCCCGCCAAGTTGTGACGACGTCAACAATCGATGACGTCTTCAACAATCTCCATTTCCGGTCAAAGTTCAACTTCTAAACCAATCAAAAGTCCGGAAGGTCATATTCCACTAGTGGTATATAACATATATTTATAGTCAGTATATTTTATATATAGTCAGCACGTTTATACAATGGTCTGAGAGTGGAATAACACAGGGTATTGTGGTAGAAATATATTTATCCTGCAGTTGGCATGTTTATACAATGGTCTGAGAGTGGAATAACATGTTATTGTGGTAGAATTATAATTATTAAATACAAACCACCAAGTAAGCAGCCACGGTGCGGTAAGTATCGCTGTAGCGAAATGGAGATACTGCCAGTCATGAAGCCACATCGAAATAAATCCAAATGCGCAGGCGAAGAGAGCCCATGAGGGTATTGCTACAACCACCGGACGATATTTGGAAGGAGTAAATTCAATCAGGAAATTATAAAACACTGTCAAATAACATCCTATACCAAACCCAAGAAAGAAACGAAGTACAGCAAACATTTCCCAGGAAACAGAAAAACCAGAAGATATGTTAAGAATGATCATAATCGCAAGAGATAAAAAGAACGTTGGTTTTCGGCCAATGCTGTCTGCCATGTGACCGGCAGTGACGCCACTGATCAGTAATCCAGCCATCTGTATTGTGATGATGGTCGAGGTAATTGAATCTTTGTCACATACCAATGTCCACTGAATAGAATAAAGAAAGGATAAAAGGTAATACATGTATTCATCAAAACAAACAAAAATAAATTATTTCATTTTACAAATATATTTCATTATCTGAACAATATATTAAGGGCAAACCGCAATGGATAGTCAATACGAATTTGAAATCCAAATTAATTTAATGTCATGATGATGATGATGATGATGCCCGTTTTGCATTCATCGAAAACTTTGAACAAAACTAAAAAAACTTTTAAAAAAAATAACAACATTAATTCATAAAAGTACATTGCAAACGTTTAATTTTAACAACGATTATGTAAGTAATTTATATATAAGATTATATGCTTATTTAGAAAACTTTGATGTTCAGAAATTGCCTGAAATATTTGTTTTAATAAGGTTAATGTCTATTAGGGTCAAGATTTGAATGGATCCCTATTGATTTTTATTGGAAGTTCTAACAAATATTTCATTTTTTTATCAAATAGGACAAACAGTAGCACATTTCCAGCAACTTTATGATAGACTTATTATAGATATTGACAACAAGCACTGTAAGGTTGTTAAAAATTAAAAGGGAAAAAGAAAGATTAGAATCATTACTTTGTGTTTCGTTATTCGCTTTCATAAATGAATGTTGATTTCAAGAGATAGTAAAATAGTGTTTTTATTCAAAGGAACCAAAAAAACAAAAATTCAGAGAAAACCAAAGCGTCAACAAAATCATAATCCGAACTCAAACTCGATTAAACTAGAGGCCAAATATGACAAAGGAAAGATTGACATGAGACCCTTGTAAAAGCACAAGAGAATAAGACCAGGTGTTCCGGAAGAGTAAGCGTCTTCTGCTTCATCGACGACACCCGCAATGAAAATCTATGTCACATCCAAATAAACATCAAGTTCTCAAAATGTGAACTGAGCACCATTGTCAATTACAACAAGTAAACACACTAATGAGCATACTCAAAAATCGTCTATCTTCATATCACTTAAAAATACAAAATATTTCTCAGTGAGACAAAGATGGCGACCATAAAACTTGCCCATAGTTCTTATCAACCTGCATATCTCGAATCCTTACATGCATCACGAAAAAATTAGAGCAGAATTGTATTTGTTTTCCTAAATATAGAGTATAAATGTTTCATTATTAAGGTGTTTATAATAATACATGTGCATGGTTATGTTTATTTAATATATTTTTATACCTACAGTTTTCCTTATCCTTGCCTATCTATACATAGATTAGATATGTGAAAGAATTAAAACCCTCTTACATGAGGACACTAAAGTAAATAAGCTGTTCCATAAACTCAAAAACCCATTTATCCTTAAGATATTAGATAAGTGGGAACATTATAATTTAACTAATGCAAATAATAATGATCGATCAACGCAGAAGTTAGCAATGTCTGCATATGACATATATTTAAACACATCGTAAGTACATCTCTCAGATCCAGAAATTTCAATATTTTACGTATATTTTTTTTTTTACAATTCGCCTTAAAACTTAAACTCACCTCATTAACAACTGTGTTCATGTCATCCTTGAAATAAAATTCTAAACATTTGTCTGCAGTAGCATTCACCGGAGGCTGACATTTCTGAAAATAACTGTTCAAGGAGTCCGTGTCGTTCAATGAAGTCCTGCTCAAGCTTGATACATTGGTAAATGTCCTGTTCGAAGTCTCGTACATACAATACCAATCAGGAACTGCTCCAGCAAAGGTCATCATCAACATACTCCATGTCGGACTTAACTTGCTTATCATGACAATGGAGAAGAGCATAAGTTGGAATTTTGAAAATCCACCGCATTCATCGATGAGACCTTCTAGGTAAGCACTTGTTGACGACATTTTTTTTCTATTGGCAAAAAAAGGAAGAAATATTTCAGCAATGACACTTTTTCTACGATACAAGATGATGGTGGTCATAGACAAGTTTTTAAAATACAGAATGATATGCATTTTCTTGGTGATAAACGGTCATCCTTGACTGTCTATTGGCAAAAAAGAAAGAAATATTTCAAACAATGGCATTTTTCTACGATACAGGTTGATGGTTGATATAGACAAGTTTTAAAGGTTCAGATTTATATACATTTTCTTTGTGATAAACGGTCGGCCTTAACTGTCAGAGGTTGTCGATAGAGTATCAGACGTTCCCTCTGACTTAACATAGGTAGTACACGGTTTGAAATTATACAGAACTAGTTTAATTTTCCTTTTAAATTCATAACTTAATAATATGCTTCTATATTGGTTTAGACATTTTGGATTCCGCCTTACGGGCCTTATCATCACTGAAGAGTCCTAGGAGGACCAAACAGCTGTACGATGCAGTTTAATTCATTTTTTCGGCATACTGTATATATACTACTTAATTTAAAAGGTGCAGAATATGTGTGTTACGTCATCCTTTATAGGTTTTATCCCCGTAATTTTCTTTGTTGATATTTCCCCCTGTAGATTTCTCGATTTCAAGTCTGTTGATATTTCAGTATTTTCGTATTGTTTTCGTATTTTCGTACAATTTTAAGATATTATTAAAAAAAAAAACAATAAATTATATGTACACGAATATTTGTCTATTATAATGCATCTTAAATCCTAATATCTATCTATAAATGTACGGAAACTAACGAACTACGTTCTGGATAAAGCGCCGTAAAATATGTTGCAGATCATCTATGGCTTACCTTTTGTTAATATAAGGATATAAGTGATGCTCGTTTTTAAAACGACCAAATGCTCTTGTTTCGTAAGTGAAAATATTTGACGTTAAGTAACATAAACCCTGACCTCCGGGTGGTCAAGCCTATATCTGAATTTGACCTAGGTCAATAAATGTCTTATACAAACAAGGTTGGAATTTCACGGAGAAGCGATGTCACTACAATGATCATTAGCAATGTTAAGGTGACCTTCTACATGTATTCCCCCTGACCCTAACCTTTTATCTGGGTTGTCGGATGGTGCAGTGAATAGCGCACTTGCCTTCCACCTACAAGGCGACCGGGGTTCGATTCCCAGTCCGCGACCAGATGTGAAAAGGTCACCTGCCCTACCACGTGGGTTTCTCCATGTACTCCGGTTTCTTCCAACAATACAAATTCCTCGCGCGATATCATTCGGGCCAACAAGAGTGATTAATATAAGTTGGATGACTTGTTTCAAAATTGTTGTAAATACATAAAAGTTTATTTGTATATTTGACCGATCATTCCCGTATTGAGAAATTTCTTAGGATTTATTCATATAAGTGAATAGCCGCTAGTGTTATGATAAATCTTTGCAGGACAGAGAGACGAACGAATACAATCCTACGCTGCAAACCTGAGTTCGACATAACAACAATCTAAAAAAAATAGCTTGATGTTCAGTTTCAGGAATATGGATGATGGTAAATTGATTGCAAACTTTAAGTAACTTTTAGCATCAAATTATGATTTATTACAAGTTATGAGAGAATGACGTCTATTGCAAGATAAAGTGGTTGGAAAACAACCAATAATATTTCTATAAGCATTAAACATTTGCAGAACACACCCAACGGTTTCAATGATGATGAATCGAGTACATTGAAAATGAACAAATCAAATGCTGAAAATGAGAAGTATAGTTATTTCCGAAAATCTTAATAATAGAAAATATATTGAAAGGCAGCCGGTATAAGCCATAAATATGTTTTCAATGCACAAGCATAGTATGTAGTCTTTTTTATGATTTATATATTTCATACGGCTCCTGCTTAGAAGACTATTGACGTTTTATAAACTAATTCACAGTTCCATATTGTCAAAATAAAAACATACAATAACTGGCATACATAAAAATATGACATTGTCTTGAAAGTGCAATTATTAGGCCAATAAACATATTTTCTGAACAAGTGTACTGCAGAGCAAAATTGTTTTTGTTTACATACATGCACTTACACATTTAGTTCATCAATGCCCCTAGGATCACTGAAGAGTCCTAGGAGAACGAAACAGCTGTATGATGCAGTTTAATTCATTTTTTCGGCATACTGTATATATACTACTTAATTTAAAAGGTGCAGAATATGTGTGTTACGTCATCCTTTATAGGTTTTATCCACGTAATTTTCTTTGTTGATATTTCCCCCTGTAGATTTCTCGATTTCAAGTCTGTTGATATTTCAGTATTTTCGTATTGTTTTCGTATTTTCGTATAATTTTAAGATATTATTAAAAAAAAACAATAAATTATATGTACACGAATATTTGTCTATCATAATGCATCTTAAATCCTAATATCTATCTATAAATGTGCGGAAACTAACGAACTACGTTCTGGGTAAAGCGCCGTAAAATATGTTGCAGATCATCTATGGCTTACCTTTTGTTAATATAAGGATATAAGTGATGCTCGTTTTTAAAACGACCAAATGCTCTTGTTTCGTAAGTGAAAATATTTGACGTTAAGTAACATAAACCCTGACCTCCGGGTGGTCAAGCCTATATCTGAATTTGACCTAGGTCAATAAATGTCTTATACAAACAAGGTTGGAATTTCACGGAGAAGCGATGTCACTACAATGATCATTAGCAATGTTAAGGTGGCCTTCTACCTGTATTCCCCCTGACCCTAACCTTTTATCTGGGTTGTCGGATGGTGCAGTGAATAGCGCACTTGCCTTCCACCAAGGCGACCGGGGTTCGATTCCCAGTCCGCGACCAGATGTGAAAAGGTCACCTGCCCTACCACGTGGGTTTCTCCATGTACTCCGGTTTCTTCCAACAATACAAATTCCTCGCGCGATATCATTCGGGCCAACAAGAGTGATTAATATAAGTTGGATGACTTGTTTCAAAATTGTTGTAAATACATAAAAGTTTATTTGTATATTTGACCAATCATTCCCGTATTGAGAAATTTCTTAGGATTTATTCATATAAGTGAATAGCCGCTAGTGTTATGATAAATCTTTGCAGGACAGAGAGACGAACGAATACAATCCTACGCTGCAAACCTGAGTTCGAAATAACAACAATCTAAAAATAGCTTGATGTACAGTTTCAGGAATATGGATGATGGTAAATTGATTGCAAACTTTAAGTAACTTTTAGCACCAAATTATGATTTATTACAAGTTATGAGAGAATGACGTCTATTGCAAGATAAAGTGGTTGGAAAACAACCAATAATATTTCTATAAGCATTAAACATTTGCAGAACACACCCAACGGTTTCAATGATGATGAATCGAGTACATTGAAAATGAACAAATCAAATGCTGAAAATGAGAAGTATAGTTATTTCCGAAAATCTTAATAATAGAAAATATATTGAAAGGCAGCCGGTATAAGCCATAAATATGTTTTCAATGCACAAGCATAGTATGTAGTCTTTTTATGATTTATATATTTCATACGGCTCCTGCTTAGAAGACTATTGACGTTTTATAAACTAATTCACAATTCCATATTGTCAAAATAAAAACATACAATAACTGGCATACATAAAAATATGACACTGTCTTGAAAGTGCAATTATTAGGCCAATAAACATATTTTCTGAACAAGTGTACTGCAGAGCAAAATTGTTTTTGTTTACATACATGCACTTACACATTTAGTTCATCAATGCCCCTAGCATCACTGAAGAGTCCTAGGAGAACGAAACAGCTGTATGATGCAGTTTAATTCAATTTTTCGGCATACTGTATCTATAACTAAATTTAAGACGGTGTAGCATATTTGTGTGTTTCGTCATATCCATGAGTAAATTCCTAAAAGCCGATTTTCTATGTAATCTTATATTGGGAAAAAATCAAATAATATTTTACATTTGATAGATAAATAGAGGCTATTCAATGGTTTCCCGTTAAATATCAAATATATTTCACGAGAATGGCAGATTTTTTTTATATTTTCACGAGTGCGTAGCACGAGTGAAAATATAAATCTAAAATCTGCCTACGAGTGCAATATATTTGAAACCATTGAATTTTCTTTATATTTCATTTTCGAAATTCCCAAAAGTCTGATTTCATTTTTAAAATTTGCGGTCACCACGTTACAATTGATCGGGACGGAGTGCTTATATGCTTATAAAATATTAATACGCCACCGGATGAAGATCAATTTTTTGTTCAAAATTTGGTAAAAATACTAAAACATCAATAAAATCCATAAGATATTATTCTATTAATTTCAAAAATACTACAAAAGATTTACATTTCCTTATCTTACATGATTTGGTTCTAGAATAACGAAAAAAAGTACACAAAAATGTGCGCAATGATATCAAACCGAAACCGTTAGTGATGATATAAGCAGTGATGATATAAGTTTTATCAAGCTGATATTTTCTGGTATTTCACTGGTAAAAATGTAATAAATATTGATTTTGATTTATCAAATTGTTTTACTTATACTATAGGGCATCAACAAATAATTGAAATATGAAGATAAAAACAGTATATACTTACGCAACTGGTTTAACACAACCGTTTCTTCTCACTTGTTTATAGAAATTGTAGCGATGACTGTTGATCCTTCCAAGCTTTCAGAGATCTGACGTAAGATGGCTGTATTAGAGATGAAGGCATCCTCGTGTTATCTAAGTTTGAGTCCCATACACGATCTTTTAACCAAACCTCATTAGACTGGTTACAGGACTATTTGTTTTTCTATCTATATTGTTCCCGGGGGTCGCATAGCATGTCTAGTCTATTGTAAACAAATGATTAAATGTAACGGTTTATACCGCATGACTGGAAAAACTAGCTTGCCAGTTAGGCAGTATTTCCATCTCATATACCTAGCTGGACGTTTCATTATTTGAGTTCGGATTTTGGTTTTGTTGACGCCTTGGTATTCTCTGATTTTTTTAATCATCTGAGAAAATATTATACAATGTTACTATTGGTTGCTCAATTTAAATGATGAAACCAACAAGTAAGCAAAATGAAATGCCCATTTGTCATGTAATCAGATGATAAGAATTCGAATATTTTTGTACTATCGAGTAGGATGATCAACATGGAGGAACTGTTTCTCCTGAAGATGAAGTTAAAAAACCCACAATTGTTATTTTCCTATATAAAACATAGTAAACTTTAGACGGATAGCCGCGGTACTGAAAATTACAAATTAACCAAAGCCCTGATGATTTTTTCTATTCATCCGGTGAAATATACATATCAAAATATAAACTTGGTTTATTTTACAACAATTATGGAACAGGTTATACAACTTATATTAATGACTCTTGTTGGCCAGGATGATAGCGCACGGGGGGGCTTATTGTAGGAGTACCCGGAGAAAACCCACGTGGTCGGGCACCTTGGCTGCCTTGGCTAAAGGCATTACGCTATCCACTGCACCATTCGACCACAGGAGAAAAATGCTTAATACTTGTGGTATCGGGGAATGTTTGAAACTGAAATTTTCTTTCGAGGCCCCGCCCTGGTCCCAGATCTAGGGCTAGGAATCCTGATTTTACAGTTTGATATCATCTACAGTACTTCTGAGGATGATTCTCCTCCCCATATACGAATAATTTCTGATTGAAAATGAACAAATTATACAAAAAAGGCTAGTTCTCTAAATAAAACATAGTTAACTAGACTAGACCGGGGTATTGATGTCTTACTTTCTATCCATTCGGAGAAATAGACTGGAGTACCTCTGAGTCTGGAGAAAATTTTCGAAACTTAATTTTCCTTACGTCCATACTGATTAGTGTTACAATCAGTTAAATCAGTGCGTCTGTCTTATTGTGCTAGTGTGTACTCAAAGAGTGGTATTAACAGGATGCGGATTTTGAAAATATTCGAAAGATCTTCAAATCAGTCTTGAACAACCGCTTCTCAGATTTATTTCTTCTAACAAAACATTTTATTTCTCCATCCTGTACACTACCATACCACATACCAAACTGAAAGAACATCTTCGGGTTTCTCATTATGAGAGCTTTCTTTTCCAAGAAAGGTGAACGACGATACATGGTTGTGAGCTATTTTGGAGCAAACTTTGTGAAAAACGCAACGAAATCCAAGATGAAATATGCTGAGGAAGGTTGCCAAGATCTTTGTTGAGTTTGGAGGAATGATTTTCCAACAGATTGTTGGCATTTCAATGGGATTTGTTTTTTCATACGAGACTGAATATCAGAATGGATAACAAAAAAAAATTCCAAATCTTTCAATTTCACTTTCAGGTATATCGACGATGTGATTGATGTGTTGTCAATAAACAACAAGAAATTTGCTGACCAAGTCGATCGTATATACCCTTCTGCGCTCAATCTTTAATTAAACTATGACCAACATGGGCAGCTTATTATTAAGCTGTACGATAAACGTGACGATTTCGAGTTTCCTATCATGAAATTTTTATATATGCTTATCAGTATGCCTGTATGTAGTGATTACGAATTATGCTTCAGTTCTCACTTTGAGGCCAAAAAATTTCCTTAAATCTACTGGCCTAGATTTCGTCAATGAAGCAGAAGACGCGTAATTCTCCAAAACACCTGGTTTTATTCTCTTGTACTTTTACAAGGATCTCCATGTGAATCATTCATTTTGTTCATATTTTGCCTCTAGTTTAATCGATTTTGAGTTCGGATTACGGTTTTAAATTTGGTGACCCTTTGGTATTGTCGGATTTTTTTTAATCATAGAACGACAAAACGAGAAAAAAGACACATTGTGCTGAAATGTTCATACTTCAATTTTACAACAAGCAATAATAAACACATAATAAAAATTACAACAAAATTTTATTGACACCTAACAAAATCACCATAAAATATAAGATAAATAGGTAGTATCACAGATTTCCTACAGCACAAACCGGTAAAAAAACCACCACAACTGCAAAACGGCAAATCACCAGAAGGTAAAAATAACAATGGAATGCGTATATATAAGGGTGGGCAAAACATAAACAAATAGACCCAGGAGTTCCCGGCGGAATACCAACATAACACACAAAACAATGCTCTTCTGGAAAACAAACTTCGCTGAAACTAGAAATACCAATTGATCCCCTGTGCTACTGTCATCATTTAGCTAAATCACACTAGTAACAAGATATACGGATTATAGAAAGGGAACAGGATTCTTAACAACGATGAACTTAACACTTTATGTTTCTGTCTAAGTATTCAATATGATCAAATGAAAACTTCAAAAATAACCTTTTTTCAGATATTTCTGATATTATCTTTGAACGGCTGGGCTTTAAAAATTAGCGACTGATGTTCTCAATAGTTAATCTGTACGTGTTTTAATTAATTCTGCAGTCATATACTTCACAGTGAGACTTTAGATTTTACTGTCGACATTATTAAGATATTCAAAGTGATGTTAAGTAGGCTTAACACAAGTCTACAAAAATAACAATTATGTTTATGTTCTAGGGGGACGTTACAAAAGGAAGGCATATAGACATTCTTTAATGTTTTCATTATCTAACTTAGGTCTAATCTTTTGTAAAACGTTTGTTATCTTTTTATTTTCGCAATGGAAAATTTAAATGAAAAATGTATGTATAATGTATATCAATTCAGCTACCACAAACAATTTTAGGTACGTATTCGCAACACAACAGTCTTGCTAAGTGTACATTTATCTGCATAATTATGTTTTTGTCTACAGTCATTCAATAACTAATCACCAAATTGTGTACATAACTACATTATGTATAAAAAAACATCAAAACCAAAATATACCATGCGCCAACAACGTCAGAACATAAAACAAAAACGCTAATCCTCAAGAGTCATAATACAAAAAGCAGCAACACTAAAAAAAGATACTGAAAAAACTTAATTCAACTGAACCTAAACAACTGAAATAGAAAGGTCACCGACACGATTGCATATATCTATTTTTACAAGTTCCTCTTAGATACCAAGAGGTTGTTGGTGAAAAGGCTTAGTTGTCTATAGCAGTGACCATGTGAATGTCCTTACTCAAATAATGTCTGAGGTTTTCCTGGTTAGAAATTCGACAGGTGCCGTGTTACCAATGCAATAAGGCGTACTAAGACGTAATACATGTATAAGGAATAGTTTCCCCTCGTGTCAATAAACACAAAGCAGGCTTTTTACCTTGACCCATTTACCCCTATAGCCACAGTTCGTCTCCTTCTTATGAAAAGGTTGGACAAGTTCATTATACAATTTCAGAGGTGAATAAGTTATGTGATAAAAATGATACACATCAGAGGTTCGCGACTTGTTACGTTAGGGACACAGACATGCACTACAGCGTACTGACCATCAAATTCCTCTCGCACCAACATGTTGGTAGCCTCCAAACCTATTATATGTCTACTATAGTGTGGATGGTATCAATTCATGTGATAGTGACTTTTCAATAGGACAGAGACTTTGTGAAATTCCTTTCCTGCTAAGGTGATCGTTGACTCCACACACCACGGGTCACATGAAGTGAGAATGGCGCAGAGTAAAAACACAGTAATTGCCCGCTAGAACAATGACTTCCTTAGTCCATTCAACCCTGAAGACACAATCCAACGCTTCTAATTTAAAGGATGGAATAGCTCATTCTAAAGTTGGTTAGTTAGTGGTTTACGTCATTTAAACGAAAACAATGATAGTGGACATAAAATCTGAACAAACATTTCAGTTATACATTGGAAAAACAGGAAACTGGAGATGGAATCCTTGAGCTCATCAACTAAGGCCCATTTTTTACAAATGTTGGTTAAAATCCAGCTGACAATTCCAGAGAAAAAGTCTTTTGAAGGTTTTGCACATTGGCTGTGTCTCGCGTCTCATAAAAATCAGTCCTGCTTTGAGTCAATACTCTGATCCTCATCATCAATGTGAAGATCTATCTTTAGGTTTCATGGGTATGTCTTTAGAAAAGTTCCATCCATCAGCCCCTAATGGGGACAGTCCTATCTTTAGAATACATTATGATCACAATATCATGCTGATAAATATCACCATATTTCATTCAATAGAGAGATATTGGTGCTAACCATTGTTTAATGTTCATTTGTACTTCAAAGATAAAGGACCTTTTCCTCTTTTTTACTTGACTTTCCTCAATTTTATTTACCGGTAGTTTTGCTCTGAATAATATGAAATATTAGAATATAGAACCTCAAAAAAAGCTTTAATGGTCAATTCAAAGATGGTGGCCCATCAGCATTTTCCAACATTAAAAGGACAAAACTAAGAGCCTAGGTAAACCTACATACGCTGTAATGTTATACAATTTGAGAAAAATGGTTCCTTTATTTGCAAAGAAATTGTGCTATCAATCATTCACAGTCAAAATCAAGGATCGGCTCCTGGCAGCCATTTTGATCACCTGATCACCCAGTCAAAATCCAAATGATCAATACCAAAATCAAAAGAGCACACAACAATGAAACAAGAGAAACTTATGTATGAAATTTAAAAATTTGATTACGCACTATTATTGTCAAAATCCAAGATCGCCATCTGTCAGCCATTTTGTATTTCTGATCAGTTCTAATATTACATTCGACAGACAACACACCAGATTAATGCCCTGGGTGATGTGAATTTTATACAAATTGCAATGTACATGTATATACTCACAAATATTTCAAAAATATGTTTCAATAGATATGTAACTTACATCATTATATTAAGTTACAATATAGTAATCAATATTTTTAATTTCAGTGAAGTTCCACTTACTCGAACCCAGTTTACTCGAATACCCCTCATTTGGCAAACAGTTCCTTTGGTCCCAACCCAGTTCTTACATATTCAACAAACCTCAGATTACTCGAAAAGCATGTATTCCTTGAACTTTTGATCAGGTCCCAACCAGTTAGAGTAAGTGGGATTTTACTGTTCGGTACATTCAACTATTTTAACAACTGAGACCTTCAATGTTAAAAACATCAACACTAACAAGCACCAACATAATATCCAAATCGTTCATTAAACATAAATTAATGAATAATCTATCTATGTTAACTTGTTTGGTTTTTTTTTATTCTCTTCAATACTAAATCATCAAAAGATTTTCCTGGAAAATTTCACAAATTTTTATACTTTATCCAGGACTAAATTCTTTGATAATTGTAAAAAAATTAAGAGTGTTTTTTTATAATAATAATAATTCGAGGTTCTTATATACCGCTTTATCACGACCTTAAAGGGTGCCTCAAAGCGGTTCACAAATTATTATCCGTGGTTATAGGGCCTTAGCAACTTGTCAATATAGTTCTCAACTCCCTGGGGAGCATACAACCGGTGCTGCCATTTCGGCGCTCACAGCTAACATTCTACAATTTCTAGTACTACCCAACCACATACTCATTCACAGCTAAGTAGACTGGAACAAGCAGAGTCAAGTATCTTGCTCAAGGATACAACACAAGTGCCGTGAACGGGACTCGAACTTGCAACCCTTCGATCACGAGCCCGGCGTCCTACCACTAGACCAACGTGCCTCCAAATTCTAGATTTGTTCAGCTCATTTTCTTTCTTGGATAGTTTTGAATTTCTTGAAATATCTCAAAGAGCTTCTTGCCATATAAAATGTAATCTGAGCCGAGATATTAATCAATGTCTTTTTACGAAACAATTTGTTTTAAATTTCTCAACTTTAAGTATTTTGTTATCATAAATTTGAGGAAACAATGCTTAGAAAAGTGAACAAAAATGGTATGATATGAGTTCACTCTTTTACTGTTTTACTTACAATGTCATCATATCAGACTTTACTTACATATTTCAGTTCAATCAAAAGATGATAAAATCAAAAGAAAACTGTTTGACAGTTCCATCTATAACAATTTAAATTCATGTATTATTATATACATGCTGTAAAAAAACTGAAATCACTGAATAATCCAGCAGTTTTCCTTAGAAACAACTAATATGATTGTGTTTATATAATCATTGAACAAATTCACAAAACTTCATGGGCATGTATGAGAGATTTGGACAGACTTGTATAGACATATACTTCTATATAGACATATACTATAATTATAATAGCAAGGGCAAGGGCTAATGCTGAAAATACAAAGTTATTTTGGCAAAATACAAATATTATATACTATATAATTCGATTCCCAACAATTAGTATTTTACATAAAACAATATTTACATTTCTTTTAAAAAGTTCAAAAATATATCTCATCTTAAATTATTTGTATCAAAAATTGAAAAAATGTCTTTTTATAGCCAGAGACTAGATACAAATGCCATAATAATGCCATTCACAAAGGTAGATAACTTTGATATCCTGGAAACCCTTGTATCTACAAATATATACCAATGTAATCCTTAAATCTCAGGGTTCTTTTTGTTAGATTACTATAATACCAAAAATAAACTAGAGAATTTCACAGAATTTCTCAATGTCTATTGGTACAGTTACCCCTCCCCCCCCTGGATTTTTTTTTTTTAATTCATGTACCCTTGATATTTCACAATGAGCTATTCCAAAATTTGAATTGGAAGAAATGTTTAAAAGAGTCATTATTATTAAGGGGTAAATGAATCAAAGTGCTGTATAACAGTAGTGGAGATAGTAAGAGTAGTATGTTTTTTCGGCATACTGTATTTATTACTCAATTTAAAAAGGTGCAACATATGTGTGTGTTTCGTCATCTTTAATGCTAGAGGGAGGCAGACTCTGCTGGTGAATTTATTTTTAGTCCCAGAGGTTCGCTGGAGCCTCCATAGCCACAGTTAATCTCATCTGAGTAGTGGCACAGTACATAATATACACATTTTCCTAGTACACGATTTAAAATTATAAAGAACAAGTTTAATTTCATTTCTAAATTTATAAATTAAAGGGGTTTTATGCACCTGACCCTAGAAATTTTGGATTCCCACCTTTTGGTCGCTAGCATCACTGAAGAGTCCTAGGAGAACGAAACAGCTGTATGAAGCAGTTTAATTCATTTTTTCGGCATACTGTATCTATTACTAAATATAAAAGGTGAAGCATATGTGTTTTGTTACATCATCTTTGAACCCTCTGATAATGTTACATTAAATGTCTCTCTAATGCATTATCATTACACGATATTGCTCCATTTTTTTATATTTCATTTTAAATGATTTCTGTAAAAATCTTCTATCATAGTGTATCAGTATCAAGTTGTTTTATTTACTTATAGTTTATACCCACAGTGATATCATCACAAAGTAATTATCTAAATTGAAGTGTATAGTTGTGTGTATTAAAACACAAAAAAATAAATTAATAAATAAAATTAAATTAAAAACAAGAGGCCCAATGGGCCTGCATCGCTCACCTGGTATTAATCTCTGACTTATATTATAGTGTAACCCTAAAGTCCCCTAAAATCTTTTAATGTAAGACATTTAGAAGAACATCTGAAGATTTAAACATATTTTACCCCTGTGACCTTATAAGGCAACATCATTTTCATTTTCAAATTTTGTTTGGCTTCATCCCAGGACGCTACCAGCCAAATATCATGTCTCTAGGCAAATAAAGATAAAGGTCATTTCTTTTCGCAAACTTTGTCAGGCTTCATCCAAGAAACCTTTCAGCCATATGTCATGCTTCTAGGGCTTTTGGTACTTCAGAAGAAGTCGTTTGAATGTTTTAACAGATTTGACCCCTGTGACCTTGAATATAGGTCAAGGTCATTTCTTTTCGCAAACTTTGTCGGGCTTCATCCAAGGAACCTTTCAGCCAGATATCAAGCTTCTAGAGCTTTTGGTATTTCAGAAGAAGTCGTTTAAAGGTTTTAACAGATTTGACCCCTGTGACCTTGAATATAGGTCAAGGTCATTTCTTTTCGCAAACTTTGTCTGGCTTCATCCAAGGAACCTTTCAGCCAAATATCATGCTTCCAGGGCTTTTGGTAATTCAGAAGAAGCCTTTCGAAGGTTTTAACAGATTTGACCCCTGTGACCTTGAATATAAGTCAAGGTCATTTCTTTTCCCGAACTTTGTCGGGCTTCATCCAGGGAACCTTTCAGCCAAATATCATGCTTCTAGGGCTTTTGGTTTATCAGAAGAAGTCGTTTGAAGGTTTTAACAGATTTGACCCTTGTGACCTTGAATATAGGTCAAAGTCATTTCTTTTCGCAAACTTTATCGGGCTTCATCCAAGAAACATTTCAGCCAAATAATAAGCTTCTAGGGCTTTTGGTATTTCAGAAGAAGCCGTTCGAAGGTTTTAACAGATTTGACCCCTGTGACCTTGAATATAGGTCAAGGTCATTTCTTTTCGCAAACTTTGTCGGGCTTCATCCAAGAAACCTTTCAGCCAGATATCAAGCTTCTAGGGCTTTTGGTATTTCAGAAGAAGTCGTTTAAAGGTTTTAACAGATTTGACCTCTGTGACCTTGAATATAGGTCAAGGTCATTTCTTTGCGCAAACTTTGTTGGGCTTCATCTAAGGAACCTTTCAGCCAAATATCATGCTTCCAGGGCTTTTGGTATTTCAGAAGAAGTCGTTCGAAGGTTTTAACAGATTTGACCCCTGTGACCTTGAATATAAGTCAAGGTCATTTCTTTTCGCAAACTTTGTCTGGCTTCATCAATGAAACCTTTCAGCCAAATATCAAGCTTCTAGGGCTTTTGGTATTTCAAAAGAAGTTGTTTAAAGGTTTTAACAGATTTGACCCCTGTGACCTTGAATATAGGTCAAGGTCATTTCTTTTCGCAAACTTTGTCGGGCTTCATCCAAGGAACCTTTCAGCCAAATGTCATGTTTCTGGGGTTTTTGGTATTTCAGAAGAAGTCGTTTAAAGGTTTTAACAGATTTGACCCCTGTGACCTTGAATATAGGTCAAGGTAATTTCTTTTCGCAAACTTTGTTGGGCTTCATCCAAGAAACCTTTCAGCCAGATATCAAGCTTCTAGGGCTTTTGGTATTTCAGAAGAAGTTGTTTAAAGGTTAAAATAGATTTAACCTCACTCTGACCTTGAATATTGGTCAAGGTCATTTCTTTTCGCAAACTTTATTTGGCTCCATCCAAGGAAGCTACTGGTCAAATATGAAGTCTCTATGCCTGACGGTATTTTAGAAGAAGTTGTTTGAAGATTTCGACATTTTTGACCCCTGTGACCTTGAAATTAGGTCAAAGTGATTTTTTTTCGCAAACTTTGTTCAGCTCCTTCCAAGAAATCTACCAGCCAAATTTCATGTCACTGGGCCTTTCAGTATTTTAGAAGAAGTCGTTTAAAGGAAAAAGTTGACGGACGCAGGACGGACGGACGGACGGACGGACGGACGGACGACGGACGCTGCACCATCACATAAGCTCACTTGGCCCTTCGGGCCAGGTGAGCTAAAAATTGGTACAACAACTTAATATGTTTATAATTGTTATAAATATTTTAGGGAAAAACACTACAAAATGGCTGTCGATAATGAAAATACATAAAAACGTATAGGTTTAAAAAACAATTGACATGTAGTATACAAATTTTGGAAAAATAAATTACAAACTAATAATGCTGACTACCACGTCTAAAAAGCAAACCTTAGGGAAACACAACTTGACTTTTGTATATTGGGATATTCATTTCAAGAACACTCTTCCTACATTTCATAGAAAATAACCGTCACATTTATAATTATTATAAAAATATAATTTGAAAAAAAAAAAAACAGGTTCATAATATTATATACCATCGTAATATATTTCAATTATATCTCCACAGTAAGACTTGGCAACAGGCTTTTTACTTTGTATCAGAAACTGTCCTAAGAAAATTTAAAAAAAAATTCTTTTAACAGAAATCCACGATAACAACAGAAACAATTATTGAAGTAGTCTCTTTACACAGGTGGTCCTTTTGCAGAGGTAGTTACATGAGCAAGTTTGACAGTTCAATTTTCATAAAGGCATTTTTTTTAAATTTATTTTTGGCTATGCACAATAAGTGCAAGATGCATAAAGAGTTATCTCCCTTCTCTTACAGAATTACTGTGCTGTTTCTTCTTTTTGAGGTGGTTTGCTGTTCTCGGGCTCCTTGGGTTTCTTTGTCGGCAGTTCCTGTAGTCGTTTGGACTTGTTTTTGTCCCCAGTGTGTAGACCTGTCAACCAAGTTTTGTTTGTTATTAACAATAAGACTATATCGGTAAAAACATAATCAAACAAGTTCACACACATTAAGACAATTATAATTTCTTCTTATTTTTAAGACCTATGTTGAATAATCAAATGTACCATATTCTGTGATTTCAGGTAATTGTGCAGAACCCTATGGCTTAAATTACTGATAATAGTTTAGGTCAAATTGGTTCGAATTACTGCCCACACCTTTTTTCTTTATATGTTTAGTGCCCTTGGCGCTTATTGGGTCGAATGAGGTATGAAAAATCTCTCTCAAAAATAAAAAAAAAATAGAAATGTATGTGAGACATAAATGCCCCCCCCCCCCTCCCGCACACACACACACATATGAAAGTAATTCTTCATGCTTATTACGTATGTGAAGTTGTTGACAATCGGATCCGTAGTTACATGTATTTGAATAAACTGGTTACATTACCATGGGACGGGATGTGACGCGGCGGGACGGGACAGGACAGACACAGGTAACACTATATGCCCCCCCCCCCCCCATTTCGTGGCGGAGATATAACAATTGCAATTTAAGTGTCTACACATGAAGACTTCACTATAAACAACCCAGCTTCAATGCATCTCAGTTATGTAAGCGTCCAGATCATATCAAATATAATAAGACTGTGATAAATTTTATAAAATAATGTGAATATTCTAAATCTAAATCCTTTTCCATTCTTTAGGTTCTTTTCCAAAAAGACAGTTCAAATGTTAAAAGTTTTCCTATATCCCAATAAACGGTTCCAAACGTAAAAAAAAAATCCACATACATGTACAATGTATGCATGAATTGACTTTACCCTAGCTAATATTTCTAAAGTAAATTTTTTTTAGAGCGAAAGTGCGGTCAAAAATATTTGACTATTAATTAATTGCTAAAGAGAAAGATCCAGAGAGATGTTGACAGGTTGTTCAATTTTTACTCTACTCAAGCTATTAAGCCAGTCAAGAAACAACAAACCTTCCTTCTTGTAGAAGTTGACGTATTTCTTGGCGTGGAGGATAGATCCGACATGTCGGGTATAATTATGTAGGTATCCCGTATCCAGACCCTTGTTTACGTGGTCCTGTTCAGAACTCGGCCGAAAGTGGTGTATTGTCTGAAGATCTTCCATATTGTACTTGTCCTACAAATACAACAAATTATGTATGATAAAACTACTATTCATCCTAGATATCCAGGGGTTACACTCACCTACACTCTCTACACCTACACCCTTGAAATATGTCATGGCAAAACTGAAGGCACACTCAGGTAAATAAACCTGACCAAATTGCTATAGGCTGTATGCTTGTCCTTTGAAGATTAAAAAGGAACCGTGACCGACTTCAAAGCCTGCCAATTTTTACCGATATGTGACCACGAGATTCTTTTGCTGTACATCAAAGGGTCAAATCAGTCTTCTGTCTCATCAACAAGGTGGTGCTCATGGAACCTCCAAATTTGCCATGACATACTCCAGGGGTTTAAAGAGCATAGTTGATCTTAACCCCTGGATATCGAGGATGGTTCACACCATGATATGGTCTGGATGTGGAAAGAATCTGGAATTTACGCAAAAAACCTTTGTACATACTTTGGCAGATGACCATGTACATACCATCATCCACTAAAAGGTCGTAAGGCCATAAAAGTGTCAAAATCAATCAACATGCACATACCTTTTCGCATTTGATCAGGGAATTAATCCCTGGTTTCCTTAATTGGTGAAAGGCAAGAGTATTATCATCTACACAGCAAACATATACATTTCATACTCTTTTTCCCTTTTCCTTAATTTACAGCGGAATCACTGGAAAGATGGTGACACAGTGGATAATGCACTTGCTTTTCACCAAGGTTACTTAGGAGTTTGATCGGATGCGAAAAAGTCTGAGGTCACCTGCCTGTCTCAAATTAAGATCTCTGCATCTCATCTCTCATTAGGGGCCAACAAGAGTGTTTTAGATCAGTTGGAATAAGCTAGACTAAATATGAAGCTTACGTAATTGTCTCAAATAAACAATTTATGCATCAAATGTATTTAAAGGTCCGGGTTCCACAAAGGTTCCTTAATTTAAGGAAAATTTTTAACTTAAAATCTCACAAGGAAAGCATAAGAGAAGTTAATATTTTCCCCCTAACTTCTGTAAATATTTCCTGTGGAGATAATTAAGTTCAGGAATTTCCTACAAATAAGGAATGGGTCCTATAGGTGTTACAGATATACCTACATAGACTTCATTAGCATATTTGGTGATCCTGTCTGCCTCCCTATACAGGGTGACTCTGCGGGTAGTGTCCTCTAGCTTAGGGTATATCATCACCCCCGGATCCTCCGACTGACCTGCCCCTCCAGACTCACTCCTGCCCCCTTTAGTTTTATGTCTGTCCTTTTCAGTCTGATGGTCGTATTCCACTGGGGTTTCACTGTAAACGAAGAAAATTTATTGTTGATGTTAATGTGCATGTCTATATCACACAGGGTCCTAAAGACTAAGATTGTACAACAAACAGTGAGCAAATATCTTCAATGGCATTATTGTTTTGTAGGAAAAATTAAACTATATAGAACACTTGGTGTTATATATCCATCAAGTATATGTATTCAACAGGCATTACCAGAGCCAAATTCTTACGCAACAAATTAAAACCATTTGAGAATTCTCACTTTTGTTTGCCAATCTCATTTTTAGGCAATATGAAGAGACATGTAAAGAGACAACTTCAATGTGACCTAAAACTTGTTCCAGGGTGGCCCAGCCGCCAGATATTCTTACTATAATTAACTCAGTCACCCCTTAACATATTCACTCAGTTTGTACTTTGTGTTTTCAATTCAAAGGTTCGATTTTGATTTCATCATGAAATTGAAAGTTCTAAGGGGTGTATGAGTTAAAATAGTAGGAAATATATACTTACTCTAAAGTTAGGTTTTATAATAATACATTTATATAATAATAAATCTTATATACCGCTTTATTACAACTTGAAGGTCGCCTCAAAGCGGTTCACAAATAATTATCCGTTGTTATAGGGCCTTAGCAACCAGCCAATATTGTTCTCAGCTCCCTGGGGAGCATACAACCGTTGCTGCCATCTCGGCGCTCACTGCTAGCATTCTACAATATCCAGCATTGCCCAACCACATACTCATTTACAGCTGAGTAGACTGGAATAAGCAGTGTAAAGTATCTTGTTCAAGGATACAACACAAGTGCCGTAATCGGGACTCGACCTCGCAACCCTTCGATGACAAGCCCGGCGCCCTACCACTAGACCAACGTGCCTCCACAAAGTTTTCTTCAGGTACTCTGGTTTTCTGCCACAATAAGACCCCTCATACGCTAACATCCAGGCCAACAAAAGTGATTAATATAAATTGTATAACTTGTTTAACAAATAAAGTTTATATATATATATATACTTACTCTTTCCCTTTCTTCTTTCTGTTTTTATATCTCGGACTTTGTTTGTCAAACACATCGTAGTTGATCACTTTGTACATCAGGTCATACTTATACTGCAGAAAAAAATGATAATAAACTAGAAATATATCGGTGCAAGATGAATGCCAACCCCCATGCAAGCCCAATGATCCCGCTATATTTTGACATTCCCAAAAGAATATTTTTGCTTAATATTTATTTTTAATTATTTTTTAGACTTTTTTTTCCATATAGCATAATCTTCAATATTACATACTTTATATAATTAACCAACAAAGTTTATCCATATTAGTTACCATAATTATACAGTGGACTCCACTTAATATCACCCCTGTCAATCCTCTTTATATCATGTTTTTCCCAAGCACCATTTCTCTCTCTATATAACCAATGTAATTTTATTTGGTTAATATCATGTATTTTGAGGTAAATTCCTCTTAATATCATGTTTTTTTTCACTAATCACATAAAATATCCAAAAAATGATGTCATTTCCATTGTTTTCAGATACAACTCATACAAAATGTTACATAGAAAAAATGAATTATCCCAAAAAATCAATTTTGATTAAATTATAATATATTGAAACATCTTCATAATGTACATTGAATGACTTACTTTCAGTTATGGAGATTAGAAATGCACTAGATTTAGTGGAAAAATACGTTTCTCTTAATGCCGCATTCCTGCTAATATCATGTTTTGTCTGACAAATGTAACATGATATAAAGAGGAGTGCACTGTACCAGAACAACGTCATTGTTCAAGAATGTATCATAATCAAACATTGTCAGTACTGCTATACATACCACATTATTGAACAAAGTGTACGCATGCTAATTACTTACTAAACTGTTTTGTAGGTCCATTTAAGAAATGAACTGTTACCAGATGTAGTATACAGTCAATATGAATACAATTTGGGCAACAGAAAAATAGAATGTCGCCCTGTCACCCATTATTCACTCACTCGCTGCACGGCTTTGCCTTTGGTTATTAAAATGAATAGTGTTATTTGTTTTTACACATTTGACCCCTTTGATCTTGAGAGAATGTCAAGGTCATTTACTTGAGGGAATTTTATACAGTTTTATGCCATGTACAAGCCTATATACTGGCAAAGTATCAGTGCTCTGGACATTCTACATGCATGGCTATATAGAAGATGTTTGAAGTTTTTTTCTATATATTTGACCCCTGAGGCCTTGAAAGTAGGTCAAGGTCATGAGGAAACATTATAATCAAGGTCCTTCACTTGAACAAAAATGGTAGCCTGTTATGATTTATCCCATCATGCTACTTGCAAGATACCATTACCCTAGTGCTTTTGTCTATTTAGAAGAAATTGTTTGAAATGTTTAATACATTTGACCTTGACGGTGGGTCATGGTCATTCATTTGAAAAACTTAGAAGCCCTTCATCTCAGTATGCTATATATGCAAGATACATCAGCAATTCAGCTGCCCTCAA
Organism: Mimachlamys varia; assembly: GCA_947623455.1. Classification (NCBI taxonomy): domain Eukaryota; kingdom Metazoa; phylum Mollusca; class Bivalvia; order Pectinida; family Pectinidae; genus Mimachlamys; species Mimachlamys varia. The sequence goes on from OX392541.1 coordinate 16,595,454, forward strand.
CAAAACATCAATCATGATAGTTTAGGTTGACGTCACTGAAAGTGTGCTAGCTACATGTAGCTTGCAAACTTAGCTTAGCTTAAAGGCCCAATATACGTAACTTTCGGCAAAACTTGAAGCAAAAATCAAACCTAATAACTTTTAACATTTAAAGATTTAGTTAAGATTAACTGATATCAGCAATATTCAAGATGAATTCTTACGTGGTTACTGGTATAGCAGCAGTTGAAACTCGGTATTTGTAAACACACGTCCATTTTGAACTGTCTTCTAACTTCGGCTTGTTGTTGTGCATGGGCCCCACCTGAATTATTTTCAATTCTTTGGATTTTTCTGTCAAGAGTCCCTTGTTATTACCGCTCAGGTTTACTTCGTTTTAGGCTTATTTTTTGCATGGTTATCAAATGGATTTTTTTCAGAATTTTTCAGAATCACAAAAACTTTTCTGAAGTTATGTTTGTTTATTGGGCCTTTAACTGAACAAACTTCATTTTCAGAACAGGAAGTATGTCTAGCAGACAACTCGGCTCTCTCCCCTCCCTTATCAGCTGTGTGTTCAGTGGAAGCTGACATCACTGTTAACTTTTGAAATTAATTATTGTACATGTATGGGATTACAACTGTAAAGCTTATCAGCTACAATAATGTACGTAGCACTTTCATTTCAGTTTATTAAGTAAAGGTTACAAGCATTGTCAACTTTATACAGTATATCTTTTTAGTGCCGAGGGTTTTGCTAAATTTGAAAATCCCGAGGGTGGAATTTTCCTATCTTACACCTTTGGTCATGAAAGAGTATTTTTCTCTCATTTCAACTACCTGAATAAGCTTAAACACCATGAAAGTCCTTTTGACTGGCCACCATTTTGAAAATATCAAATTTTTCCTTGATTTTTTTTGACGAAATCAAATGATACAGCGAGATCGAGCATACCCCATATTTACAAACGTAGTTTGCGCTGAAAAAATAATCTCAGCTTTCTAATGTACACGGTTAAAATATCGTGAAAGGTTTTTATTTCATCACGTCGCCATTTTTCTTTTTTCGGCATCAGATTTTACCGAGCTCGTGACGTCACGACATTGTTGCGCCATTGTGACGTCACGCGGTGGCTGTATTGCATGGGTAGGTGTGTAATACAACCACAGCGATCATATGTGTATTGCCCTAGACAGGCCAGTATTACACACCTAGAAATGAGAGAAATAAATATATATGTTTTTCGTGAGGGGCTTTACACCCTTAGCAGTCCCATCTAGCACTAGACTATAGCACATGTATATATCAAGCCTTCAATCAGGCATTATCATATAGCTACCACAAAATATATACAGCATACCCTGGTTACTGAGTTAGACCAAAAATGCAGTTTCAAGTTAATAAACCTCAACAAAATTTAAGCATGATCATATGTTTGCTTAACCATAATATAAAAACTTAAAATATGTTGTCTGCTTCACTTAGAAATGAGACAACCTATTATTTATCCAGTAATTAGTTAATGTTTCCGACAACAAGTCTCTCTCAATTAAAGAGGAATTTGTGGAAAGAAATATTAAGTTGCAACTATACTTTGTTGAACAAATGCATGTAGGGTATACATTATTTTTGTCAAATTCAAACTTTTAAACAAAACAATGACTCCAGGGTACATAAGGAAAAGGATATAATTTATCCTCAAACGGATGCACATCTCCACCATATGCCACTACCAACATACTCCAACAATGTTAAAGATTTAAAATGGAGTGAAACTTGACAAGTACTGTACTGTCAAAGTGGAATTGTTTGCGATTTGGAAATTTTCGCTTATATCGCTTTCATTAAATCTACGCGAATATTATCCACACGCAAACATTTTAAAAACCACTCGAACTATGTAATGTATAATAGAAGTATACCGTATTTGACCGGGAATAAGCCCCCTCCCCCTGAGAAAAATAATTGATCAAAAGTAGGGAGGGGTCTTATTCACGAATACACCCCTGTTCACAAAAGTCCCCCATCTTGGATATTCTACTGTTTTGATCTAGGAACTCGGTCCATACTATACCAGTAATGTAATTCTAGTTGTTTGTTTTGTTAAAATAACAAGTTTGCAAAGTGCACAACCAGTTCAAACATGAAAGTATGGTGTTCTTAACACCAGCTAAATAATGTTTATTTCAAGTTTAGCCTTAAAGACTTTTTTTTGCACATAGTTAGATATATTTTATGTTCAGACACAAAATTAAAAAGAAATTAACCTGCTTTTTATTGAGAGAAAGACAAAATTTAGGGTGGGGGCTTATTCACAGGCTCCCATCCTGTTCCAAGAACCTTTGCCAAAGTGGGGAGGGGGCTTATTCGTGAGAGGGGGCTTATTTCCAGTAAAATACGGTAAGTACACATTGCAAAAACCGGACGACTGACAGTGCAAAAATTGCCACACCGCGAACAGTTTGAAGGATGGCTAAGCAAAAATTTCCAAGCGCAAAAATATTAGCTTTTACAGTATTTTTACCATTTTTCTTGTTGTTCTGCAAGCTCCAGCTGGATCAAAGAGATTTTCTCGCTTTTCCCTATTTATGTAAAGTTCCCTAAGAAAAGAAAAAGAAAATTGCATAGAAGAAAGTTCAAAGATTCACTGTCTCATTGAATAATTTATATTCATTATTACCCTACAGTAGTTACAGTTATACTAAGTAGATAACTTCATCTAGAGTTTCTAGAGTTTGGCCCCAACACTAGATTTAGACATTTTACTGATATATGTCTTGTGTAGACTAGGACATAAAGAGTGTGTTGAAAATGTGGAATTATATCTGACACCATTTTGTTATGAGGAGCTGATCGATGAGGACAGAAGATGACAATGACACAAGCATAATGTATGTCACATATTCAAACCTGCTAGCGAACACCATTTTTTTCGCGTACGCTTGGGCCACAAGGTGACTAAGCAAAAACTTTACTGATCTTGAGCCAGAAACAGAAGACAAAATTAATTCATGTTCTGATTCTGGACCACGTCTTTTTTGTTGATTACAGTAGTTAATGAATTTGTAGAAGTGTGTTCTGTCAGTGACACAGTGCACAGATATAGTGTCAGGACAAAAGGAATCTTAAGTGGTCTAATTATATAAATCACCACATAAATACATTGTAGATAGTTTTAAAGAAGGATTTGTGTCAGACTTTAAGTCTGTGATAATTTCAACTTCAGCTACATTGTACTGCCTTCAACAGGTTGAAGATTAATTATGTTATATTGCAGATTGTTGCACTACATGAGAGAGAACAAATGAAAGATACCCGAATATTAATTAATAAAATAAAAGTAAATAAAGAAGCTATATGTAACATTGTTATTTGAAGACAGTGATTTTTTTTAAGTTTGGAGATCAGTTTTGTCTCTTTCAAAACAGAAAAATTGTGGACGAAATGATTTTAATGAGATTTTGTTCTCCATTCTTCCTTCTAAATAAATATCAAGAAACTTCAAGAAGATTCCTTCATTAAGATTAGCGTGGATGAAATACTTTTACTATAGATTTAGTGTCTGCGATTTGTTGAAAAGTTTTGAAAGTTTGTTTACATTAATCGATTTCCTCCTTTTACTTACAGTTTCTTTTTCACCATTTTCTTGACATCTTCGATGTCACGGGGTGTGACAGCAGCCATGCCAACTACTATGAATTTCTTCCGTCACTTGAAGATGATATGGCGATGCAGCTGTCAATGGATTGTCTGTGTACTGAAGTAGGCCTAGCCTGTCAGAAAAAAAAACTTCATACACAAAATGTATAGTAAGTGTCATGACAATCTCAGTTACGCTGACGCTTCTAACACGGGAAATGTCTGCGTATTAGCGACGCTTAGATTTATGGGGCCCTCCAAGGGGAAACTTACCTGTTCTCTAAATATAAAAAAAATCTTATACGAATGTCGATGTAGAATATGGAATTTATTAAACGAGTGTAATAATTTGATATGTCACGAGCCTTTAGACGATTTTCACTACCGAGACAATTATATCACTGACGTCAGAAAGACGTAATTTGTTTATGACGTCACAATATAGTGTTACATACATATGTATATATGACAAAACTGAACGGGTCAGTTACATATGTATGTGATTAATTGCCTTTTTATAGCAAATCAGCAAAAAACAAAAACAAATTAAGTTACATTGTAACGAAACATTGTTAGAAAGACATTCTTGAATTCAATGGAAAAATCATATTGTATGGTTTAAATTTTCCAGAAAGATATATATATATATACATGTACATATCGATAACAAAAGGTTAAAAATGACATATAAATATGAAAAAAAATGTTAAGGAATATAAAAAAGTTTGATCATCTACATATTGTTGACAAATATATATAAAATCAGTATCTTCAAAAACTGTTTTAGAGCTAGTATATGTTTTTTTTTCCAAAAAGTATGATAATATGAAAACAACGACGCGAGATGCTAATTATTTTTAATTAGCGCAATGCCATGCACGAACAAGTATATGCCTTAGTCACCCCCAATCTCGAACCAATCCTCAAATATATAGGGAGAAAGAATGAAAGTGAGGGAAAGTGCGGTCTCATTTTTTTTTAATTAGCGAACACTTTTTACGTCACTGTAGCGATTCATGACTCAGCTGATGAAGCATGCCGATAATTTCACAAAGCACCTGTTCATTTTTACCGCACTTTCACAATTATCACTGCATGTTTCAAATATCGCGTGTCGATTTTTAAAATCAAAACAAAAAAACAGGCAATAAAAATTATTTTAAAACGTATTGATACACAATGGGTCTAATTGTTTTGAAGTTCTCGCCGGGAGTCGAATATACCCGATCAAACGTCGGTATTATTTAAATGTACTGTATGATTGAACCCGTACAGACTTTTTTTGTTTTAAATATCAACAGCACAGAAGGTTTGTATTGTTTGGGTGCGTTCGAACAAAGGCACATACACCAGTACGATGTATATATTTTTATACCAAATATGTATAGCGGTATAATTTATTTGGCGAGGCATATATATATATGTCCACCTGTTTATATACGAGACTAGTTTGAAATGTATCCATAACCTTTCAGTATACAACTAGGTGTCGACTGCAAAATTAATTTAAGTTTGTGTGAGGGAATTTGCCAAAAGTCCACGCGTAGCCTGGCTTTTGTGATATTTGTTAAATACCAATCTACCGTGATAAACAGACTGGTTCACAGTTTAAATGGATTTGAAATATGTTCGTGTTTATTCTAGGGTACACGAATTGGTGAATATCTCTTGAATTCATAGGCTCTAATATAATCCGGTATAAAATCCGATTCCTAACCTTTCCGACACTCCACGCAGCAGGATATAAAACCCTATATACGTAAGGAATACAACGGGAATCAAGTTTCAAGGTAACAACTTTTGTCACATTGTTTTTACATAGGTACACAAATCATTTGTGCGACTTTATATTAATGAAATATAAAACAGGATTTTATAAGAACTGGCATTATGACATAAATATTCACTTGAACTTCATTTTTCATTCTTGGTAGTTTTTATATACATCATTTATATAATTTTGATATTCTAAAATTTAAATGATATATTGATATGGTGATTATAGAAATGCCATTCGGGTTTACTTTTTATTAGGCGATCTGTTCACTATGAAATAATTCATAACAAATAAGAATGAACTCATTGATACACATTATTATTTTAATATTCATACATGGAATACAAAAATCTAGCCCACTAATGATCGATTTCTATGGATAAAGGATTGTATGTTCTTCATATGCATGAATATGTAAATAATAACTGTATGTTTGTATGTGATTCGCGTAAGCCAATGCATGATTGCACTATCCTGTAAGACGTCGCTTTTTACCCCCCCCCCCCCCCCCCCCCCCCACACACACACATTTTTTGTTCTCTTTTGTCACTTTATTTTAATACCCGCATAGTTTAATCATTTACTCTATGACCATGCATGAAAAAATCAAGTAAGTCACTGCATGATTCAACAATGCGACTTGATCTGTAGAACTTCGACAGAAAAGTTTGTTTTTTTTTATATTTTTTGTTAAATTAAGTCTCTTTATTTTAATACCCATAAAGATAAATCATTTACTCTGACCATGTACGAAAAAAATATCAAGTAATTCACTGCATGATTGCACGACGTGACTTTGATCTGTTGGACCTCGACAGAAATACGTTTCTTTTTGAAGCAATCTTCTTACTACATTTTATTATTTCTTTGATTCTTTTGATACCCCTATCAGTTGCACTCTTTTATATGGTATGGCCATGTGTAAGTTTATTATGTTTTCTTTAATAATATGCTTTATTTGACAAAATTATCCACCACACCACTCGACCAAACTCAATGCGTCGATGAACCGTTGATCATTCTCAAACACATATAATATAAATTACACTTAAAGTATGCATCATGTTAAAAATTAAAAATTATTGAATATTGATAAACGTAATAAAGATAATCACATTGCGTCAATGTCTCTAAGTTGCTTTTATTTCACAAAATCGAAAATTACTTATTTTTTTAAGATTCTACATATCGCTCAAACTGATCAATAAAGGAAAAAGAAAGAAATACTTTTAAAAACATCATTAGCGATGTTCATTAGCAAATGACTTTTTGATATAAACACGTTTGAATTGGCTAAATGTCAAATATTAAATAGGCCTATCAAAGAGTTGACCGAATTTCTTCAGTGCCGATACAATGTACTAATATTGGTATTCGTAAGTTCCCCTACGTCAAAATCCCCCATTTATATATTTATAACTGTTCGTCTTAAAATCCCTTTTTCCGAGCTCTTCGAATGCTATAAGTTCCTTTTCAATTAAGGATTAACATGAATCTATTTTTTATATTTTGGGGGGTATAACACAAAAAAACGGAGCGAAACTTGACCCATCCCTGATCTTTTCTGTATTGATCAATCTCTTAATATATAACCCCCTCCTCTCCCCCAAAGTCCACAAAACAGAACGTTGTTTTTGTACCCGTGTGGTAGGGGGGGGGGGGGGGGGGGGGGGGGGGGGGAGGGGGTTAGATCAATTTTCTATAAAGGATGGCCTTTGAGAGGTATACTTTTATTGAACATTGATCTCTCCCCCCCCCCCCCCCCCCCCCCCCCCCCCACACACAAAAAAAAAGTGTAAAATAATTTTGAACACAATTTGAATTCTCAGGTCCCTGTGGCACAAAACGCCTGTTTCCCGCTCCGACTTAAACCCTTGACTAAAATGCATAGACAAATATAAAAAAAAGTCGTCAAATTCTCAACGAAGAAATTAACATATATATGTAGATCTTACCTAGGACCACTTCTTTTTAAATATATATTTTTTCCACTAGCCCTAAAATAACATACATTGAAAACTAGTATGTCAGTAAAACGTCAAAAAGTGCTCACTATACAGGGATACGACCAATGCTATTGGCTCGATTATTTTAGTGAAACAAGCGGAAGTTTGAATGTATTTATTCTTCCTTGTACTGATATTGTATTTCCTACTAGATTTCCACTAGGAAGTATCAACTTGACCCATCTCTGATCTTTTCTGTATTGATCAATCTTTTAATACTGTAAACGTACATATTTTCGCGGTAATCTTATTTTAGCGCTTTTCGCGTTGAAAGTTTTGCGCTAAAATATGATTACGCTAATTGGAGTTTTAATATACTGCTTATATAGTTATTTTCACTGATGCGCGAATTTAAGTATATAACCCCCTCCTCTCCCCCAAAGTCCACAAAACAGAACATTGTTTTACCCTCTCTTCATTTCGTTCCTGTTGAATTATTCCCGTTATGATGAAATGAATATAAAAATCAGAAACAATGTTTAGAACATATACCATTTTTGTTTCTTCAGAAATGCACTTCTTGTCACAGATTAAAAAATAAATCCCTTCCATTACGGCGGAACAGAAATTCTACGTAAATGAGTTTGAAAACAATTAGAGAATACGTAAGCATTAATAAACCCGAACTCAAAATCGATTCAACTAGCAGCAAACTATGAACAAAGGAAATATTTATATGAATACCCTTGTAAAAGAGCAAAATAATAAGACCAGGTGTTCCGAAAGAGTAAGCGTCTTCTGCTTCATCGACGACACACGCCATGTAGCCCCTGGTCACATCCAAGTAAACGTCAAGTCCTCAAAATGTGAACCGAGTCAGCGTTGTTGTCAATCACAACAAGTAACCACACTAATGAGCATGTTCAAAACGTCCATCTTCAAATCACTTAAAGATACAGAATATTTCTCAATGAGACAAAGATGGCGATCATAAAAAGTTTCAACGAACATGCTAATATTCTGTGGTATGTGCTAGCTCCGCTCCTTCGACCACGTAAGCGGTCTATAAAGTACTTCCATATACAAAATTGTATAGCTTAAAAAGAAGGTCGATTCTTATTTATATATCCGGATATATGTTAAAATAATTTTAATAGCCTTTTGACCATTTTATAAATGTGTAGTAGAACCGAAAAACTATACGTAAAAACGAAACTTCCCAAAAGCAATCTATCTTTAATTTGTATCGATCATTGTTTGTTTGAATATAACAAAGATTGTGACGACAACCACGATGATGATGATGATTGATGATGATGATGATGATGAAACCAGTGCAACTTTAAAATGCTAGACTAGGATATATATTTTAATGGGTTTTTTTTTGTTTTACAGAGACCCTTGGAATAATGCCAAAGACACGTCGATCAAAGAAAGAGAGGATGAGGGCATATCTTGCTTTTTCATTAACCAAGAAAGCGTCCAAATTTAAATGTTTATCGTCAACTGAAACAACACCGAGTGTTCGTTTGCCAAAGATTCAAGCGGGAACAAATCTGGTTACCATAGACCCACGTGATACTATGACAACCTTGAATGGACGGCTCGTGAGAACTTCCGGTGCAATACCATCAGAGACAAAAGTACGAAACTGGCGCTACAAATATCTGAGCAACTTTACATCAGGTGTACATGACAACGATATATCAAATGACAGAACAAATACTAAAAATGTACAAAAAGGCACTAACAGTTTTCAGGGTGCAAATCACATGGTTTTACCGTCTATAAAAGTGAAACCGGCCACTCCATTGACAGTTACCGTAGGAAGCCAACAGAGTAAAAGTCCATCTTCTGGCGGACTTTTCCCACAAATATCAAGACATTCGCAACTTGGTAACGTTCAGAAACAGCACAGCTTAAAGGTATCATGATTGACTTTTAATGGCCTTGCGTCACATCTGACAGCAATCACATCACTGTGTTCTTTATTGCATCACTTCAGTATTTATTTGTGATGTTGTAAATAAAATATCGCATTTCCGAAGTGTTTTGTTTTATGGTTCGTTCTTACTTCCTTAGCCTTGCTTAATTGTTATTGAACTCAGGCCTTTATATTTCTGTGTTCAGATTAAAATGTTGGGTTAAAAAGTTTTTTTCAGCGTTACTTCTGGTTCGTATTGAAGTTATATCTCTATCAATATTTGTCAAGTCTGCATGTTTTCAAAAAGATTAAGCGATGATGCATGTAAAACTTCCCTTGATAGCAAGTTCCACTCATTCACAACTATTTATGAGAAAGAGTGCATCCTGGTGTCCAAACAGGATCTTGTTTTCTACAAACCATATTAATTTTCTCTTGTTCGTCTGGTTGGATTTCTTTCTCTTGATCAAGCTTTAGCAGATTCCTGTTTGTCATATACGCCTCTCGTGATCTTGAAAACATCTATCATCTCATTGTAATCACGCCTGTGTTCAATGAGGGCAGATTTATCTTCCTCACTCGTTCTTCAAAAGGAATAAAAGAAACCCTCTCAATTATGCTATTCATTTTGTTGCTCTATGCTGTACATTTCCAAAATGTTGATGTTGTTTCGCTATGCTCAGGATGAGGTTGAACAAAAGCTTTGTGCATGATGCAAAACGACCTGTTTTTGAGATAGGTCTATTTTCTCCTTATTGTCCCGAATATTCTGTTTGTTTTGTGCACTGCCGCCTGGATGTGATATCTTAATATGGCTTATTATCAACTATTATACCCTAATCTTTCTCCTTTTTGTGTACTTTAAGTTGGCTTTTGTTTTCTAGATTAATAGTAAAAGAGGTTTTACGCACCTGTCACACCTACAATAGTTTAGAAAATTTCGATTCCCACCTTTTGACCCCTATCATCACTGACGAGTCCTAGAAAGAGTATGGCAGTACATCGACATAGTTATTAAAAGATATATTGAAATGCCTACGGTATATGCATGGTAATTATCAATGAATAAACAAATCAAGGATGCTATATGTCAATATGAAAGGCCCAATATAGGTAACTTCAGGGAAATTTTCGTGATTCTGAAAAAATCTGAAAAAAATACAGTTGATAACCATGCAAAAATAAGCAGAAAACGAAGTAAACCTGAGCGGTAACTAGCAAGAAATTCTGGCTAAACAAATCCAAAGAATTGAAAATAATTCAGCTGGGGCCCACTTCAACAACAAACCGAAGGTAGAAGATGGTTCGAAATGGACGCGTGTTTACAAATAGCGTGTTTCAACTGCTGCTGTACCGGTAACCGCGAAAAAATTCATCTTGAATATTGCTGATATCAGTTAATCTTAACTAAATCTATAAATATAATAAGTTATTATGCTTGATTTTCGCTTCAAGTTTTGCCGAAAGTTACGTATACTGGGCCTTTAATTCTCTAGAACAAACGAAAAGTAACTTCTTTTTCCTCAAAATTTGAACACTCAAGGGTTTTTTCCCCTGTAGATATTATAGATATATCAGAGAAGTATAACACCATTGCGTTGTTATTGTTAAGTTGTGCCAAAACGTTGAATCACGTGTGACCATTGGGTCAGGAATGTACGCTAATAGAATATGAAATATTTTTGGGTGTGCATGAAAAAATCAACAATTTAGTCATATATCAATTTGCAGTATAATTATCTACTGGTTCATTTTATCTGCAAATTAAAACATAAGTGTAATTTAAATACATTTGTTTAAACCCAAATTTCCTTTATAATGTAAAAGCCACTATTTTCGCGCTGCATTCATGCTGTTTTGCATTGTGTTCCTATAATACTATTACACACTGCAGCGTTTTGAGTATTGTTGAATATGTTCGCGTGTGGATATTTTCGCGGATATTTCATGTCAGCGAAATAAGCGAAAATTTCCACACCGCGAAAATTCCACTTTCACAGTAGTGACGTATTTTCAGAATTACCCCAGTCATCCGTTTTGTTTAAGAAAGAACTTGAGTCTAATGACTCCGATATTTTTAATGTTCCATAAACTATATCGCAGTAAGTTATCTCAGAAGTGAACTTTTTGTTTGGTTTAAGAGCTTATAATCTAATGTGACACAGTGTAAATATAAAAGGTTCACACAAACTCTTCCTCCTTCTGAACACACAAACACAAAATATTCTATAGTTTTGAAACAAAAAGCCGACACTTATGCCAAACCATCAATACAAAAGGGGAATGGAAACAGATTTCCGTATTACCCACTTCAGAGTAAAACAAAAACAGTTTACACTGATACTGGGAATTTTCTTTTTATTTATGCAAAGGCTGGAAAAAATCTCTTAATCCAGGATAAGAGAAAATATATATACCAGAAAAACCACGACAGAGCGACAAATACGAAGTGTTATAAAATAAAGGAAATATCATACAAACATTAATTTAAGTGTCAATCAAAACACCATGAAGACTAATTGTAATTGAAGACCATTACAGAAATATCTTAAAATCCCACATTTATGTTTGCAATGCCAACATGTAAATTCGTCCTACATTTTAGACGAATCGGTCAATATTTAACTTCGATCATTTGGGTTTTATTGATAAACATTTTTTTAAAGTTTTCTAATTTTTTTCCATTACATTTTCTAATCAGTAAAGGACAAATTATTTAAGCAAGAGAAAATAAAAGGAAGACGAAGAAGAATAAACAGAGTAAAATCGGTCAGTCCACATAACATGCATTTGGGGGACCTAATTATATCCTTGTGTCAACTGAACTATGACATAATCACATCTTCAAAGAGGGACACCATTCAACACATTATGACAAAAACATACCACAGTTTTAACACACAAGAAAAACCCGCCTTTGTCAACATATAAAGCTTACATTTTTTTTCAAATAAAACAGACAATTAAGCTTAATAAAATAACAATATACCAAAAAAGTCCATATATTGTTACATATCATTATGGATTTCTACTACGTCGTCAGCCAGGTGTTTAAAATACGACGGAGAGTACAAATGTATGAAGTATTTGAACTTCTAAGATACGAAACAAAAACAAAACAAAACCGAAAGTGATGGATCATTAACCATCATAAAGGAAAGTAGACTGCGAACCAATTCTATAGTTAGTGGTGCACTTCAGTGTCAAGATGGGAGACATTTACGCTGGTAAGAGCTATTTTTGTCACAGAAACTAAGAAGAACGGTAAACCCTTTTACGCCGCCCAATGATGTTTGTATAAACACATGTGTACACACACACCCGCTTGTAGTTTATTTCATAATCATATGATAATATGTCAGATTCATGTCTGTGCATCACTTACACTCCCACATGAAATATACTGTATATGAACTATATCTGTTTAGATCTTGTTTGTCAATGTATGTTAAATCTGTAGCATAATTTATTTCATAATCATATGATAATATGTCAGATTCATGTCTGTGCATCACTTACATTCCCACATGAAATATACTGTATATGAACTATATCTGTTTAGATCTTGTTTGTCAATGTATGTTAAATCTGTAACATAATTTATAACCGATAAACTTATCAAACGGGAACAATGAACGCATATCACGACGGCCGATTAACTTCAGGAGAGAGTTGATATACCGTGTAGTTGTGTTCTTTACATGTGAAAGAAACCTGCACAGACAAGCTGTAGAAATGGTACTGCTATTGTCTGTCCTGTATACACATGTAGTAATTATGAAATAAGGAAACTAACGTATGCGTATATATTTCATATGTTTGTATGTTTGGTTATATTATTTGCAGTTAGACCGACACGATTTTATTTGGATATAAAATCCAATAAAATAGAATTAAAAAAAATTTTAACAATAACTTTAATATTCATAAATATTATCTTATACCACACAAAATGTGTCATTTAGCCTCTAAAACGTTAAAAAAAACCACCATCATATTTATTCGGATTTAATAAATAGTTATTATTAATTTCTAGTATTAGTGTTCAAGAAATCAGTCGAACAAATTAGTATGACAGGAGAAAAGAAGAAGAAAAGACGGAATATAATCAATCAGTCCTCCTAAATCATTTGGGTGACCTAAATATAATCCAGTGTCAACAGAAATATGACAATAAGAAAACACAGCTTCAGAGACCGAGGGACACCTTTCATCCCAGTTTATATATAAGACAAAACATACCCCAGTTTTAACACTCAAGGAAAAATACCGTTCCCTCCAATACCACACCTTCCGATAGAAAACCACAACACCAATAATAAATTTCAATAAAACATGTGAACTGTCGGTGCGACTATCGCTGAATGACCCGACAGTCACATACCGCACAACCAGCACGTGCGACACCCGACTTCAACGCCCCCTATCAGAAAGTATGACACTGAAGGGAAAACAATTTTCGGCTAATTCTGTTCCATCAAACTCCGAAAATTATATCTTTCCTCAATATTAATATTTATAGCTTACTTACTATTCGAAATAAATAGTCACACTTTATAGAGAAAGCAGTGAACCAAAAAGCCTATATCGCCACGTGCACATAAATGTATATTTTTGAATATCTTCGCAATACAAGGAAAAGAGAGTATCGTTTTCTATACGTACATCTAATATACGAAACAAAACAAAAAATATTTTTTTTCCGAAAATGAGTGACTATATAGCCATCATTGAAGAACTTATTTGGAACTTTGAGGCGTATTTACGCCGGTAAGAACTATTTTCGTGTCAGAAATTAATAGCACGGAAAATCCCTTTTGCGACATTGATGTTTAAGTTTATACACTCGGTGATGTTTTAGTGCATAGACACACGTATGATATAACAGTACACCCACCCGCTTGTTCTTTATTTCATAACCATCTTTATTAATCATATTCATGAATATGTATCACTTACACTCCCACATGGAACATAATGTATATGAAATGCATCAGCTTAATTTTCTTGTTAAACACAATTGTATTATATGTGTAGCAAATTATTTTTAAAGCGATATAAATACTACTAGTATATTAAAGGGAATCATGTATGCATGTATGAAAGTATCACTTAAAACTAAGGTTTGACATAGGTGTGTCCTGTACACGTACAAGATGCATGCACAGACAAACTGTATCAATATAAATATAACCCAAAAAATGTCCGCCCTTATATAAATGTAGCAATTATGATATAACGTAATAACGTTCTATCTATAATAATTAATATTTCATACCACACAATTAATGTCTCATTTTGCCTTTAAAACAAAGAAAAGGATCATTTATAAAAAATCGGATTTATTAAATAGTTATGAGAATTTAAATAAATGTTTTAGCTTAACATTATGTATGTTTAGTTCGGTGTACGTGAGCTAGCTTTATTTCATAACGCTCTGTTGTAATTTCGCAATTACCCCTACTTAGGCCCCAGTAAATATTTCCGTCCCAGTGTATACACACACACGCCTGTCAACGAGTATATTGATAACACTAGTGGAAATCCTCACCGGCTATTTTAGTTTTTGGGGCACACCAAGGGTTTCGTAGGTTGTACGCTAGTCTATGCAACAAGGAAATTTTCCGAATATAATTGGTTTTTGTAAGGATCACGTGTGTAGTTAAGTGGGGTTTTACGCTCAATATGTATAAAAATCGAGGAGTTAGAAGCAGCAGTCACAATCTTCGACTGTGTGCATATCAATACAGTCACTAAAGTATATATACAGGGAATATACTACATCGCCTATAGCTAGCTTTTGCGAACAAAATCAATATGGCGGATCACTTGAAATTAATCTTGGCCACAGTTTCGGAGTCGCAGGCTGAAGGAGTTCGAGCTTATTTTGAAGAAAACCGTTTCGTTCAAACTATTCTGCACCTCGTAAACACTGTCTGGGACAAGGAGACATTAGAAAAATGCAAAGTTGCCATAGAAACGAGGGATACAAATAGCCCTCTTTTCGAACTACTCTTTATCGAGTTCAAAATTCAGAAACATTTTGAAATCACAGATTCCCACAAATCCTGGGTGGAGAAGGCATATCACCGATTACGAAAGTTTGTTCCCAGTATGACTGAAGAGGATGCTAAAGTGCACGACCTCAGTAAATATAACTTTGCCCAAGCCGTTGGATACACAGCAAAATGGGTCCATAATGTTGACTGGGGAAATGCTACATGGCAGGCAGCACTGAACGACCACTACAAAAATGAAAGCCACCATCCACAGTTCTTCAAGAAAGATGAAAGAATGACGCGGAAGGACTTGGAAGAGAGTCTGGTAGATATGGTTGCATGTAGATGGGAAAGAGATCTTAAAGGCGACAATGAAGCCACGCTTTACGATTTGGTGGACTTTGACCCTAAATTTCTCCTGAGATACGTCAAGGCAGACTTTGATGATGTAAGTGCTTTGATCAAAGAAATTCAGAGTCAAAGTGAAAAGGAACATGGATGTGAACAAAACATTAAATGCTGAACACTATTGAAACAAGAGGAACCAGTATCTGTTACATTGAACTTTTTTTATGAATAGATATAACAGCCGATATTAATTTATCTACCTGTGTTTGTGTCAGGATAATTCCTTATATGTATATTTGACACATTTGACAAAATACTATGTAGTTGGAATGTTCGCATGGTTTAAGTTCGTTATCTTTGTGGCAGCATAATGATTATATTATACCTTAATGCCTAAATAATTTTAATTCCAGGGATTTACGTGGATGGAAAAATTGTTTTTCATTCGTAATTACCGAATAATGGTGGACAAATTTGATATTCTGTTTAATGATATTTTGATAAAAAGCTGTTATAGAATTAAAATACAGAAGAACAATGAAACCACGTGAGGAAATGTAACGCGAAATTTAATTTGGTTTTGACAACCACGAAATGTTAGACTTGAAATTTAAAAACGGGTATAACGTATTTTATTGAAATGTTTTGATGGTATATATTGATTTACTTTTATAGTATTAAATTTGATATTTTTTAATAATATATATGTACTAAATATCTTGTTATATAAAAGACTACAGGGATTCAGTACATTTAGTGCAATGTTATAATTGATCTTGATTACATTACATACAATCTGACATACATAAAACTCTATCTTAGTCAGTATTAGATTATGAATGTGCAATATCTTTTAACCTTTAACCATACATCTTTTGTAATAAAATAATTTTGATACATATCATGTTTTTTGTTGATTCGTTGTATTATGATAAATAAGTAGTACTTTTATTACCCATAAATCGGTGTTTGTGTAACCTTGTAGTTTCGATATATTCACTGATACCTGTTTTACATGTATGTCATTAGTATTGAAATTCGATGGCCAGTCTATGACAGACATATGGTTAAGATGTTTTAACTTAAGATCATAACCTTTACACACAAAGCGTTTGGACGTTTCATATAAATGCATTTCGAAGAATGTCTGTTTGAACAGTTTCTTAAATTAAATTAATGACTCAATTCTGTCCAAGGATGACGTCACATCCATTATCATTGTGACATTTAAGATTAATTTGATCATTTTGATCGTATGCCTCGAAATCATTACAATGAATAATTGTCTTTTTAAAGTCACGGATGATACTGAGGGCTTACTGTATAGTTGCTTTTATTTGCAAGGGATTCAACCTCGTTTTATTCGTGGTCAAATATAATTCCGCGAAATTTAATTCCCATGAAATATAACACCATGTTAAGACTTATTACCATGAGAAACAAATAATCCCGGTAAAGCGCGAAAGTTTATACCCGCGCATATAAGTCCAAATAAGAAGAACTCAAAATTTTATACCCGTGAATATAAGTCCCAATAAGAAGAACGCGAAATTTTATACTCGTGAAATTGAACAACTATACAGGAATGCTGGAAACCACAACTGATATCAAATCATAAACGCTGACAAATGGTATGCGTTAAGATAGGAAGTAATTACTTCCTTACAAAGTGTACTTTGAACTATACACGTGTGTAAAAGAAACGATTGTGTCACAAGGAAGTAATTGCATAGAAATATGTTGTAGTGTAAAATAAGAATGTATGCGATGGAAAGGCGAATATATATGACCTGGTTAAGCGCACTCACCCAAGGTTATTAAATCGGACGTTTTCTGGACTGCATTAAGTTGTAATGTGTAGTTTAATTCGTCTTCGGTATGTTGTACTAATTACCTACTTATATTATTACACTGTCCCTACTCGATTCTCACTTTGGGGACTTGACGTTTACTTGGATGTGACCAAGATTTACATGACGGGTGTTATCGATGAAGCAAAAGACGCTTACTCTTCCGGAATGCATGGTCTTATTCTCTTGTAATTATGCAATAATCTCCATGTAAATGTTTCATTTTTTCATATTTTGCTCCAAGTTTAACAGATTTTGAGTTTGGATTATAGTTTTGTTGACGCTTCGGTAGTCTCTGAATTTTTCTTATATCGGTTAACTCACAACCGTGTATCCCTAGTTCATCGTTATTGACTATGTCACAAAAAAGAAGCAAATCGATAGGACAATCAGCTACGATTCCCCAGCTAGGTCAACCGAGTTACCATAGGTGTGATGAGAGAAAAATGTGAATCTTGGAAATGTGGGAAGAACATACTTTGTTAAGATATAATTTTGAGGTAATGTAATGGATGTGCTTAATTATACAACGGAACATTTATAAAATGAATTCGATATTACATCACACGATTGTACTCATTATGTAAAAGAATTAACGCGTTTTGTTATATTTCAAACAAGGTTTACTCTGGTATCACTGAAGAGTCCTATGAGGACGAAACAGCTGTATCATGTAGTTTAATTCGTTTTCTCCGCATACTGTATCAATTAACTAATATATAAGGTGAAGCATAAGTGTGTGTTACGTGGCAGACTCTACTGGTGGATGTTTTAATCCCCGAGGTTTGCTGGAGCCTCCGTAGCCACAGGTATCTCATTTAAGTAATGACACGGTACATACTATACACATCTTCGTAGTACACGATTTGAAACTTTACAAAACTAGTTTAATTTTATTTCTAAATTCATAAATTAAAGGGGTTATACGCACCTGACCCTTCTGCTTCTACTTAAGTTGAGCAATTTTGGATTTCCACCATTTGGCCTCTGGAAGAGAGTCCTAGGAGGACGAAACAGCTGTAAGATGCAGTTCAATTATATTTTTCGTCATACTGTGTCTATGACTAAATTTAAAAGGTGCAGCATGTGTTACGTCATCTTTAATTCATGATGATTATCATCACACATTGCCTAGAATCAGTTTGATCCATGATTTGATTACTGAACTATGATGATAGGTTAAAAAACAAAAAGATAAACCTACCTTTGAAGATAAAAGTTAAATACGAATTTTATTATTTCCTTTAATATTTGCTTCAGATCTTTGATTTTGAGTTCGAATACTTATTAAGGTATTTCAGCAATAACCTGTAGCATTTGAAATACATATTCTTATTTGTCTTCAATTTTGACACATGCATAAATCAGCGGAATTCAAGTTGTAGTGAAAACGGCAACATTTCTTCCAACATTTCCATTTATTTATTTCATTTATTTTATCTATTTTGTTACATGGTGATTAGTGGTATGAATACATGTAATAAAACACCGAGACGTCACAAAAAAATTTGTTTCGAACGTAAATGCGACAAAATTTGTCCAACAAATGTTCAAAAGAAATATTTACATGGAGACTCTTGGAAAACGCAAGAAAAATAGGTCCAAATAAACAGGTGCCAATGCGATACCATAAAAATCGTTAACTCAGCATCATATTCCAAATAAACCATGGGCATGATGTTTAACTTCATATATTATGCCAAAGGCAAATACCAAAATTTCTCTTAATAAACAAATGATTTCATTGCAGGTTTGCATTGTTTCTAAAGCGGAACAATACATGCCAATGTTATGAGAGAAAAATGAAACATAGAAACTATTGACTATTAAATATGGAACCACACATTGAAAAAAAGCGTGAATTCGATGAAGTAACAATTTGAACATTTACTGCAGTATGTGGCTATTTCGTCCATCATGAATTATAAGTTATACTCAAGGCAAACGTGATTTTAAATGCATCTCTTGTTTGAAATATAAGCACGTGTGTATTTATTGTATAACGGTAATTTAAACCATGTAAAACATTACAGATATGTAACACAACAGAAGGGAGATCACTGCACCATACCTCACTTAATATAACCTAAAGCTATAGCTAGCTAAAAATATTTACATATTTCCAGAGATATAATCATTCAATCGGTACATATATTCGAGATATACATGTAGACATGTTATCTTTGAAAACGTGTCTTTAAGGTTATGAAAATCTGATGTCCGATATTCATAAACATTGCAAAACTAAAATGTAAAACGACAATCAGATGAAATTGTCTCTAAATGTCTCGATAGAAATGTTTTGTTATTGATCATTCTTAAAAGTAAAGAATGAGACACAAATTAATGCTCTTAGTCCTAGCATATATATGTATACACACGTTATACTCCATTCTATTTATAGAAATCCGGAGACCCAATCATATACGTAACCCGGCCTAGGTGTCTATTTATATCGATTTATAAAGTCCGGAAGAGCTAAGACGTCTGTTGCTTCGGGATTTTCCTGAACACATGAAGCTTCTTGTTGTGGGATCTACAGGGGGTTCAGGGTTGGAGGTCCTCAAAGAGGCCCTTTTAAGGAACCATGAAGTGGTGGCCATCGCCAGAAACCCCGATAAGGTTACAATTCAGCACGCTAATCTGAAGGTTTGTTATATATACTGACACTAGGGATTAGCTTTTGGTGATCCTACTCGAACATATATATGAGGATTTCAACAAATCACTATGGTATTCACCGAGGTAATACATTTAAAACAACGTTTATTCAAAAATTAGCGATGATATTCAACAAAAGTTATTAACCTCACTAATGCTCGATAATTGACCTCGCCTGTATTTAGTCACCTAAGCGGGTTATCCCGGGTTGTACTGTTTACGATGGCACTGCTACATGTATGTACATATAAAAGCTTTCTAAACAAAGATATATTATTTTAAGGTTTTTGTTTCTGTTATGTTGATAGTCACTCCTGTCATTTTGGTAACATTTTGAAACAACACATGCAAAATTTAATTTAAACATGATTTGTTTTGCTCCACCTGCTTCGTTAACTGGTTGAATACTGTCTATACTTTTCAATTGCATGCATGACTGAAGTTAGGTTTGTATATATTTACGTGTATAGAATAATTGTGAAACGAACAGTAGTTTAAGTTAAAGAGGTCTGCACTGATAACTATAATATAGAGGTTTTTTTATGATTAAGACATATGAAGGATTATTACATTCACCAAACATCTGATAGAATGCCTAAATGCACAAGGATTTTTGTTTACATCACAAAAGTCATGAACTCTGCTTGACCTGGCGTGACATGACTATTGTTTGCAACAAGACTCTCTAAATGTGAATCTACACTTGACCACAGTGCGAATCAATGTATATTTCCTGTTTATTTGTTGATATGAAAAATACAAATGTAAGTGTACTGTCAACAATATGAATAAACAAACATGAATACAATGACTTTTGTTTGTTACTGGTACAATCAGTTGCACATTCCACACATAAACAAACAAACTTGAAATGTCACTTGTCCTGTCTTTCCTCCTGATTGTACCTGAACATTAATAAGTACATGTAACTCTTCCAACCATTGAATTTGACTATTTGCGATAATGTAGTATTCTCTTGTCCTTTATGTCAGAAATTTTCTGAACAAAACATATCAAAAAGGCTTCATCATTTCAGAACTTATTTCTGTACCATATTGTGGTTTTTTCATTAACCGATCAAGTTTATTCATGCTCACAATATTAAAATGTACAGTATATCTATGTTGTTTACTGAATTGCTTCCAATAGGTAACGATTAGTTTGCGTTATCTCTACAACCTGCGTGAACGATGACGCGGTTTTCACTATGAGGACTTTATGTTTACTTGGACATGACCAGGATTTACATGGTGGATGCTTCATCGACGACACCCGCCATGCAAATCTTGGTCACATCCAAGTACACATCAATCCTCAAAATAAGAAACGAGTCGTAATTGGCAATCACAAGTAAGCACACTAATAAGAAAATTCAAAAACGTCCATCTTCATATCACACAGAAGATACAGCATATTTATCGATAAGCTTATGTTTAAAATTAAAATCGTTTACCTCAATAATTGAACAACAACAACTACAATCATAATATGTTTTTCCCTCGCTTAGTGCATTGCTTATGGAATTCTTTTCTTTTTATCAAGGTTGTGAAAGGGAATGTATTTGAACCACGTGACATCGAAGGGCCAATCGCAGAGTGTGATGCGGTGATTTCGTGTCTGGGCTGCGATGCTGGGTTCTTGGGAAGGACACCCACGACGTTTTATTCAGATTCTATGACGTCACTGACGACAGCTATGAGGGCAGTAAACAAAACACGGATGGTGTGTATGTCGTCATGGTGTACAAAACGTACGTACTAGAATAATAATAATAATAATTCGAGGTTCTTATATACCGCTTTATCACGACCTTAAAGGGCGCCTCAAAGCGGTTCACAAATTATTATCCGTGGTTATAGGGCCTTAGCAACCAGCCAATATCGTTCTCAACTCCCTGGGGAGCATACAACCGGTGCTGCCATTTCGGCGCTCACAGCTTACATTCTACAATTTCTAGTACTACCCAACCACGTACTCATTTACAGCTGAGTATACTGGAACAAGCAGAGTAAAGTATCTTTCTCAAGGATACAACACAAGTGCCGTGAACGGGACTCGAACTCGCAACCCTTCGATCATGTGGAGTGATGTGGAGATATCAACTCATTATCATACCCCTTGAATTATATAATTAACTTCGTGTAGTCCAACTCTTGAATTGAAAAAAGTTTAAATGTTTTTGTCAACTATCACGCTTTTCGAATTCTGTTGCCAGTTAAAGAGTCTCTCACGCTATACCGTGGGATTTCTTGAAACAGTAACCTCTCCCAAATTCCGTTTGGATATAATGAAACATAGGAAACGCTTCTTACCGATAGTTCTTTTAATAGCCTTAAACTTTAATAGGAATAACAAGAGACAAAGGGAAACTTACCTACATAATTTGAGAAAAACGCATGCAGTTCTTTTTTCTTTAAAGTAGAGATAACAAACGTCAAACCAAGATGGCCACCTGTCGCAAATTTTTGTTGCTTTTGTTAGTTTCAAAATAACACGAAAGTTTCGCGTTGATACGCGGTAATTTCGATATAATACCCGAACGCAATTAAACTTGTTTGTTTCCCTTACGAATTTGAGCGCTATATACTTTGGAACTATATAACACTACGTGTGCTAGATAGGTACATTTTGTTTCTTGTTTGAGCAGTCACATGGAGGCTTAGTGCAGAAGATATGGTAATTTCTATTTTTGGTTATGTTTCAAGCGGCCGAACGAACACTATGGTTTGCGGAATGGATCATGCGCCCTCTGGTTATTGGGAACCTGCTTAAAAATTTGTCGGAAATGGAGAATGACCTTGAGCAGAATTGTTCAGACCTGGATTGGACTGTGGTCAGAGCACCCGGATTATATAATGCAGATAGCTCAGGTAACTTGGGGTCATCTTAGAGCATATTTTGCATCAAGTCTGAAAACCATATAAGGATTGAAAGTTATTTTTCTAACTTGCATAGTGCTATGAAAGGTCAGCCGTTACATCCATATTCACCAGGGCGTCATGATGAATATGGATGTAACGGCTGACCTTTCATAGCACTATGAAAGTTAAAAAAATGTCTTTCAATCCATATATTTACATTTTTACTATAGAACAATTGCTTCACTTTATTGATATTTTTTCCAATTAATAGTTAATTACCTGCGTTTGTATATGTGTCGTCATTTAAACGACATGGGCGGAACAGCCCAGCTTGAATAAAATTGGCGCCAATGATAATAATTAGTCATTTGAGCGTTTGAAGCAAGGGCATTCTCAATGTTATTCGAAGCGGCGCGACAAGACTCTCATTGAACAAGCTTGATCTATGACGTCATAATGAAACCACGTGCTACGTTTCGAGAACCATTGGTTTCATACTTTTATAAAAATAATTTTTGCTGGTAATGTTCATATAGTGGGTTGCAGCGCAAATGTAAATATAAGCATCAAGATATCAAACTTTTGAAATTCATTCATAATGTTCACTGATGTTCTTTCAAAAGTTTAACCTTCATCAACTGAGACTCGCAGTTTGTGTAGTTAGTAAATCCAAAGGGAGAAAGTGTGCCGCTCTTTTGCTACTTTGTGTTTGAAATGAAGCGTAATATATTTTACGGTTAATCAGGACAGGCAATAAAGTCCCTATCGTCAATTTTGACATTCAGTATTTATTGTTAGTGTACTTATCTTAGTGAAATTCATTTTTAGCGGTATTTACATTATTCCTCGACGTTCGTTAGGATTTTGCCCTGATACATCATATATAATAAAGTTTCCATTAAACAAAATATGTTATTTGAATTTTAAGCTATGTCATTCCGCTTAATGATTCCATAACCAAATCCAACTAAATTGTCTTTGCTGAAGTTTAAATCCGATAATTTAAGTGCTCTGACAACATCTGGTGTTTACCTGTTCGGACTTCCATCATGCCAAGAAGAAAGTTTATCCTTATATTTACAGTATATTTCTGGGAAATGTTCGTAATTATTTGTTCATTATAGTCAAATCTTCGGACACAGATTTCTTTTCAAAACTAAGTAACGTGAGAATGGTTCAATAAATGTAACAGCATGAAAGACGCAAAAATCGTTGTTAGCTCCGCCCACGTTTATTGTTGATGACGTGACACAATTGTCTTTCAAACTGGAGGATATGCATAGAAATTTGGCACGTGTTTGAATATAGGTACAAGGTGATAATGATAGTCGGTGGAACAATGGTTATCAAGCGAATGTCAATGTAGACTGTAAATATAAGTATTTAAGTATGTTGACTTGATAAATAGTTAATAACTAACAACCTTTATTGGTTGCAGGGAAGGAGATAAAGACAGAAGAGTACCAGTTTGTGACAGGTTCCCCTATATGGATACCTAGACGAGACGTCGCCATTTTTATCCTGAATTGTATAGAAAAACATGATTGGACAAAAAAGATTGTTGCCATCGGATTGTGATCTTTTGAAGAAATTAGCAACTAACAAATTGAGGCTAAATCACCTTGATGAAGAAAAATAGACACCGTTTCATTTTATTTCCTTTAACATATTTCCTGGTGGAGATATTTAAAAACAAAATAGTTACGGGTTAATAATAAAAGGTATTGCCGAAAATTCGGGAACCGTCCTAATACAATTTACCTTCCGTTCTGTTTCAGACGACCTCTCAATATATATATATTAAGATAGCCATGTGAGTGTCATAAGTGCAATTTACTATGACTCTTCCGGAACACCTGGTCTTATTATCTTGTATTTTTAAGGATCTCTGTGTAGATAATTTTTCTTTTTAAATATTTTGATCCTTGTTTAATAAATTTTCTCATTATTTTGGGTTTTATCGTTTCCTTTTGTTTGTTTGTTTGTTTTTTTTTTTGTATGTTTTTTTGGCGGTTATGTGTATTTATTTTGTATTATTATTATATTAAAGGGAACATATCTTTTGATGCTAGTAGCTTTGAGCATTACGTTGCTTTCCCGCCGAAGTTCTTATTCTGTAATGCTAACTTGGATTCCACCTAGGTGAACATGACCGCTGTTGTCGATTAATTAGAAGACGCTTACCTGTCCGGAACACCTGGTCTTCTTCTCTTGTATTTGTTCGTGGAGCTCCGTATTTATCTTTCAATTATTCATATTCTTGTTCGACGTTACACAACTTTAAAATGATAATGTTTCAGAGAAATAACTATTTACAGTACGAGGAAATATTGTGTATGTATTGGTAGGCGTCATTCCTCCTATATTTACATGCTATACCTCTTTATGTTTACACCTGTCCCTTCTTGAGCTTAGTAAACTCTGACTGCGAATAAATTACCGTATACGCAATGAAAAAAGGCTCGGTGGATTGATAATTGTTCAAATATGGCGTCGTTCATGCTTCAGAGCAATAACTATTCGCTTACGGTCATTGTTTGGTTCCTTCAAGATTTTGAAACATGGAACATATATGGAATCCATTCCGTCTGATTATACAATAAACTTTTTGTGGCAAACTTTGGATTCCAATGATGCACATTCGAAATTCTTTGACGGTAACGCAAACATGGCGGCTCCCTGCTGTTGTGACGTCGGACCGCGTCACAAACAGATCACTGTGTCAATGCATCAACATACCGACCGTTATTAATAGAGAAATAAATTCGACATGCTTGAAATATTTTAAATACCAAATTTACAAATGATGCATTGAAGAAAAATATTTTGTTGTTCACTAAACTTATCAATATATTGATGAAATTCAATGGGACAATATTATCGTAGCAACCAAGGTCATCGTAATTACCATCTTAGCAACCCGATTCAAAATAATTTTCTTCGTATAACACTTGACAGCTTATGATGATGTAAATATAAGGATTGTACATCATTTTGACTGCGTATACGGTAGTATGCCCGCAGTTGGCAACGATTATATTCACTAAGAGGCGCTAACCTTGTAATGTATAGGAGTATACAGAGGAGAATTTAGTACTCTGAAGATCGGTGTACTTTTGTAAGTAACAAGTTGCTTAGGTATACATGGCGGGTGTCGTCGATGAAGCAGAGGACACTTATCCTTCCGGTACACCTGGTCTTATTATCTTGTTATTTTCCGAGATCATATTTTGCTTCTAATTTAATCGATTTTGAGTTCGGATTATGGTTCTGTTGACTCTTTGGTATTCTTTGATTTTTTTTTTTTTTTGAATTACAAGTTACGCAATAATTAGATGCGGTAAAATTATACAGTTCAAACTAGCATTACGACATGCACGATACATAACGAGATATTGGATTGTCTCAGAATCTAGTTTGCCTACAAAATGACAAATAGTTTATTGACGAAAAATGTTGTTGGGATTTTTGTCGGATTGTGGTAATACTTCTAGAAGGATACATGAAATTTTGCTATTTGCGGAAAAATTATGTTGTTTTTGATTCTTAATAGTTAAAGTTTTCTTTTTCCATTATTTTCGTATAATGTTTATATTTAAAGTAAAATTACGTACCTCATCCTGTTTTCTTTTCATTAAAAAAACGTCACAAAAACTAAAATACTGAAATTTCTATTACTGAAATGAAAACAAAAATAAAATACTAAGAATACAAAAAAACATGTTCGGATGTTTTATTTTGAACATCGTACACTAAATATATATATAGTCTGAAGAGCTCCCACCGATGGAGTGAACCCGATTACATTGTTTGTTTTAAAACATACATTCTACTGCTCCATATGTTTACATTTTGGCAGGCAGTCAAATTAATCTTGTCATGTCTTCAGAATGTGTTGTCAAAACACGGAAGTGAACTGTCAATATGCAGTTGTGAAATATATATAAGTAATTAAATTTCCATTGAATGTACGCAGAATGCGGCCTTCCGACTGGTTGAGATTTTTGTTTCATACCTCTATGAAAGAAAAAATCCGAAAATGGCTTGAAAAATGTGACGTCACAACACGGCAATTGACGTTGCGTATTGATTTGTAAAAAGAATCCGTTGTTAGATCAGTCAAATTGTACATGAACATGTTTTAAATCTGAAGATAAGTTTCCAAAATTAATTATAAGCGTTGATGTCAATTTTTGTTCATACTCAAATACAACTAAAAACAATGTCATCAATGCTTAAATGTGATTTTTATAATTGAAAATATTACCTTCGTTTACAAAAACCAATCTTTGAAAATAAAAGAAAACAAACGCATCATATATAAATTTTATTGAAATAAAGAATTATTATTATATTACTTATGTGATAGTTCTTGAATGAGTGTCCGCTCGGAAATGCATTGCGAGGTAAGGGAAATAACTGCTGTGGGCACATCAGGCTAAAACACAGTACTCACTTGACTGAAAATATATTGCTTTGAAAGAAAGTAAATCGGTACCCATTGCTTGCGAGTTAACTTTCAATCCGATGAAGGAATGAGCAAAACTGTTTGAGATTGTTAAACGTTGATGAATAGTTTGTTTCACTAATGTTTATGCATTCTTAATGTTTTCGTTCATCATTTTTTAAAAACGCATCCTGTAATTTGTTAATTTTACATGCACATGCTAGTTATGATAATGTATCAAAATGTGTTTAGTTTATCAGAACTGGTCATGGCATCAATGTATGCAAATTTAACAAAAGTTTATTCTATAAATACGTATGCTTCATATCATCATATCTATTTAAATGCTGTAAAGATATTCAGAAAATACCAAAGAGTCAACAAAACCATTATCCGAACTCAAAATTGATTAAACTGGAGGCAAAAAAGGAACAAAAGAAAGATGAACATGGAGACTCACGTAAAAGTACAAGATAATAAGACCAGGTGTTCCGGAAGAGTAAGCGTCTTTTGCTTCATCGACTTCAAAGGTAATAATTATATACATTTTGTTAAAAAGGTAATGATCGCATAACCGACTTGAATTTCCCCGTGTTCCATTGTAGTTATCCCCCGATAACCGAAACAAAATAGAAAGTTTATCCTTAAATATTGTACACTTCATTTGGTTAACCCCATATCAAACCCACCTAACAAAACACCTCTTCCCATGATCCAACGTCTAACTTGGAACACAAAATCTACTCGGATCCCCGAATCGCAACATTTACCAAAACATGAATATCCATGATTGCCATTTTCACAACTTTACATTATTGACACATACCCTTGTATCATAATGTAATAATGGAAAGTATGATATAAATTCCAATTATTATGCACAAAACAAGACACTGATGAAAGGAAATATTTAGTTTTTGGCTCGGTAACACCAGAAATACATTCCTGTTTACCCCTGACAAATAATGTACACACGTGTTTAAAAACAAAAATAAAAAATTTTAATCTGATTTTTTTTTGTCGGAAGCCTTTCTACTTCCTTGAAGTCTGATGAAGAGGATACATATCTTTTAAAACTGCTTGAGTCCAACCGGGTTCACCAGTTATTCATCACTTGATTATTGAACATTGATAACAACAAGGAAGAAAAAGTGCTCAAAGGGGAAATTATCATTGAATTTTTTAAGGCAAACAATATTATCTGAAGTTTACTGTACCTTATTGATCGAATCAGTAATTATAGAAAATAAGGAAGTTGGAGGTTACAACATAGGCCTGTTGGGTTGAGTTTGTTTACACTCTATTAACGGATTTATGGACGTTTAGCGTTTGTGTATATATGAAAAAAATCAGAGAATATCAAAGCGTCAACAAAACTATAACCCGAACTCAAAATCGATTAAACAAGGGGCAAAATAGGAAAAAAAGGAAAGATTTACATGGAGACCCTTGTAAAAGCACAAGAGAATAAGACCAGATGTTCCGAACGAGTAAGCGTATATATGTTAGCGTCCTCGTTTGCTTGCGTCTACTTTATAATGCAGATCCAATGCCGTCTTTATGTAGTCCTCGATGAAATACCATCTCGAGGGTACCCAACCTAGTACCCCCGCCTGTTCACATTATACTGCCAACGGGGGGATCTCAACTTACATGGTAATAGACGGAAAATCTCGACTAGGGAGCAAATACCGTTGCCTTTCTCACAGGGGCGAACGCTCAACTAAAGACCAAAAGTGAGGCGATGTGAGGCGATGGCGATACATAAAGATCGAAATGGTTGTTTAGAAAAAAGAAGAAAAACGACAATATCCAAAATTTAGTCGCCTCTCATGATCATGCAATTGAGGCAGCTGGTGGTATAATTACTACGCCCTACCAGCAGAACCAGGGGACATAACTCCAAGGTTTTCTGAAAGGAGCGAACGCTCAACTAAACAGCAAGAGTGAGAGAATGTCAAGGAAAACATTACCAAAGAGAAAATTGTTTAGAAAGAAGAGAACAGGATAAGATCCAAAATTAGGTTGTCTCTTACGAAGCATGCGATGCACTAAGTACATACAATCCATACGCCCTACCTGCATAGAATAGTCGGAAAACAATAAATTTATTACATTTGTTGCATATCTCTAGTTAATCCTTTTTATATTATATTATATAACAAAGTAAATCAAATACTGTTAAGAGTATCAGCACTCCCTAAGGTGTTCAAATGCGGTATTGCTGATTGATGGATAGCGAACGGTCTTCAGTAGAGACCATCACGGATGATGCTAATCCTTTATTTCTATACTTATATATAATAAGGTAGACACAATTTAAAGCGACAAACAACTTACGTCTATTAGAGTGCTTACTTTGATTCTATTAGGGAGATAGGGTTATTTTTCGTGTTATCTCCTCTTTAAACCTGAGAATTTTTTGTCGATTGTAATTCTTAAATTGATAAAAAATATTCCAGGGAATGGCTCCTGCAAGGTCAAGTAAACTAAAGAGTCGAAGGGAAATAAGCTTTTTAATCTGTTGTTCTGTTACACATGTTCCAAACGAATTATCTAACTATAAAAAGACTTGAAAATGAGATTTTTACCTTACTTGTTTTACATTATATTTTTTCTAGATGTTAAACTAAAAAGAAATTAAACTACACCATGTATGAATACCGTGCGCCTTTTTCTAAAGAAATACTAATTCCGAAAAAAATGAGAACCAATAAGGCAATTTAGTGTATTATGCAAATTAAGTATCGAAACAGCTGACCAAATTGAATACTAGTAATTAACAGCTAATAATATGTAACAAGGTGATTAAAAAAAATTGCTGTTTTATATTAACGTTTAAATGTCAATCAAACATCTTATGTATCAGAAACGGAAACATGTAAGTAGTAATGATAACAAAAATATCAAATTAGTAATGATTGGTGATGGGTTTCAAGTTTAAATAATGGCTTTGTAATCACTTATTTAAGCGTCTTCATCATAACGCCATAGATGAATTTTCAGTAGGTTATGGATAATTTCCAGAGAGTGTGGCCATTTGTTGATAATGATGACTCGGTTATCATTTTGAGAATTGATATTTACTTGGACGTGACCAAGATTTACATGGTGGGTGTCGATGAAGCAGAAGATGCTTACTTTTCCGGAATACCTGGTCTTATTCTCTTGTACTTTTACAAGGGTCTCTGAAAACTATTTCTTTTTTGTTCATATTTTGCCTCTAGTTTAATCCATTTTTTGTTCTGATTATGGTTTTGTTGACGCTTTGGTATTCTCTGATTTTTTTTAATCAATTTTTAGTTCTGATTATAATTTTGTTAAGGCTTTGGTGTTCTCCATTTTTTAGGAACATTTCCAGAGAGCTACATTAGTAACTAATTCATAATGTCGGTGGATGAAACGACGATCATTCCACGTCATCAGCCAAAACATAGACAGCCTAGCCGTCTATATATTGCATCGTTTATTGTTGTCATGGGTATTGTTAGTACTTATAAATATCATCTGAAGCAAAATAATTGCTCTAAAAGCACTTTATTAACACCAACTGTAGCATCAATCACTGATTAGGTAAATGTATAAGCGAGGGAAATCCATTATGATCTTTTGAGCGACACACTTGGATGGAACATGTAACAAATTAAACTGTCTACGTCATACTATTATGCTATATCATCCAATCGTAACCCTAGTGTAATGTTGGTTGATTGCATTAATGATCCCCTAGATGGTTTCTTCAGAAAACACACTTGAATTATTAATGAAAAAATCCATTATATATCATAAGCGTTTCTCTTTCATTTAGCATGCATTCAATAGAAAATACATGTATCTAGTTAAACAAATAACATAACATAACATAACCTTCGGATCAGCAAGACTTGACGTAATCATAGTGACACATATATATTGATAGTTAAGATTGTGTATTATATATATCATATATTATTACATTTTTACCAGGTAAATATCGAAAATATTCATTCTATAAAAGTGATATTTTCACTAGTGAAAAATATCACCTTTGCTTATTTGACCAATCAAAACACAGCTTACAAACTAGCTTGGGAAAAATTTCAAGCTACCCTTCTGTTCAAATGCTGGTTAGCTTAACGACACGAACGCCTCGTTTTACTGCACGGAATTATCAGATCTGTCACCTCATTCGAACATGTTTCTCTGTTTAATTCTACAATTATCTTTCGTTTTTATGGAACCTGTTATACTATGCAAGTCAGCAGTTCTATCTGTCTGGTCGGATGGAAGTTGTGTCAAACGAAACACGAAGAATCAACAGCGTCCCCAAGTCGCAAAATATAGGCAAAGTACATGTGTAAGACAACTAGGATAATCTCTGACAGTGATAGGGATAAAGTGTAACTCACACAATCCTGGATGGTACTAATCTTTATCATCTGGATAAATGGTGACAAAACAACTCATCATTTTAATTTACCTCGCTTCTCACCATCTTACCGATCGTAGATTCGGCGGTTATCAGCATTGCGTAATGATCTGCGATGATGACGGGACTTTTTCAAGATATTTTACATTATTTCAGTAATATGATATACTTTAAAATATGAAGACAAAGACAGTCTTCATTAAAACCAGTGATCAAAAGAATTTAGTAACGAGTTTTCACATTTTTTGGAAATATTTACAGCGAGGACTATATTTTGTCCCATCAAAGTGTCTAGACTTGCTAGTGTCAAAAGTATCTACACCAAGTATTGTCAACTTGATGTATTATTTTGCAACAAAAATGTAATAAACATAACATCTAACAGTATGTTCAGTAAGTGATACGCGCTCGTGAAAAATATCAAAATATTAGCCCCACTCGTGAAATATATTTGGTATACTGAAGACACTGTGAGATATCCTCTATTTCTTTTGGCTGAAGTAAGTTTCAAGATAAATTTTCTAGTTTAGAAATTTTGGATTCCCACCTTTTGGCCCCAAGCATCACTGAAGAGTCCTAGGAGTTTAATTCAATTTTTCGGCATACTTTATCATTTAATAATTTAAAACGATGCAGCATATGTATGTGTTACGTCATCTTTTAATCGTTATTCAGGATATTTAATTTCGGAAGGTGTCATACTTATGTTGTAGATATTGCAATTTATTCGATCTATACAAACATATGATATTTACGTGTGCTCGTTGGATTGATCAAAACACAGCTCACAAACTAGCATGAGAAAAAATCAAGCTGTCCATCTGGTCAAATGCTGGCGAGCTTAACAAAGAGAAGGTCTCCTGGTACTGACTAGAATTTTCATATCTATTGTCGATCACTCGGAAAACAGGGTTGCGCACTAGTAAAAAATAACAAAATATTAGCTATACTCGTGAATTGTTTTTTTTAATTCAGAAGACACTGTAAATATCCTCTTTATATATGTACCAGGGCCCATAAAAAGGCCTATTAAACACTCAACATTTTTTTTTGTGCTTACAAGCGTAAACATTTTGAATAATCAATTGTTCATTCTCAAATCTAATCAATTAACAAATTAAATATGTCCAGCCTACCTATTCACAGTAAGTTGAGATTGATATATGCTAACTAATCAGACAGATAATTAACTCAACTTTCTTGCCCCTATGAGCCGTGAGGCACCAATAATATCATGCCTATCTGTATTTCAATCAGTGTGATGTGACTTTTCAGCAATACATGGGGGTATGAAATGATTTGAGGCGCACTAGATATGCTAATGCAATATGCAAGCACCTGCTGTCGTTATTGATGATGATGATATGATGATGATGATGATGATTGTAAACTATTTCAGTAATGTATTGGTCTTAGTATATATAAAATGTCAACAAAATTCCTTAAACGTTGCAGACGACAATGCGCTTCACAATGAAACTGTTCTAACCAGACAGACGGCCACCTTCTTCACAGGTTTCCGTATTGCATTACATCAGACGAGGAACATGATCTAATCTTACTGCCAACAATGGCCTTGGATATATCCAAACAAACAAGGGCATTCGTGACATACGTATTTTATCCCGATAGACAAGAATAAGTGTCGATTTATTTATCGTGACAGGGGACAAAGGACATCAACAAGAGCGTTTTCTGCCCGACAGGAAACAGGGGCCCTTAGCTTGTTACGTTGTATTGGACTTGAACACGATTGGTGATTATGTAACAAACTACATTTGCATTCCAACAACTAAACGTACTTAAGGTGGCAGACGACAAATTCCACTCGTCATGTTTACGTACACAGACGTTTATCAACAGATCTGAAGAAGATAAGAAAGAATATTGCACAAATAATGAGTGCAACTTAAGGTAAAGAATTTGTGACTTATTCCTTATAGTCGGCCCATAGGAAGAGCATATCAAAATATCCAAATATATCAAGTACATTAGGTGACTTGAATTTGTCCCAAATTCTAGTTTTTAAAAAACCCGGGAAAATTAGATATAACTGACTGTCGTTCATTGTTTCTTGTCGGTTTAATTACTCATAAGCATCAACATTGCTTTTAAGAACATATCCGAGTATACGAATATGACTTGTATTTACTATAAAGTATTTAATTAATCTTAAAATCCCTTATTTGAAATTTAGATATTACTTCTTCATGTTAAATGAATAATGTTCCTTGTTTTAGAAAAGCAAATTAGTAGACCACAGAATGGAAAACATCAATCAACTCAGTTTAGACATCAATGCGTCGATCGCGACATCTCGACCATCTTCGCGAAACGAAGAAATTTGACGACGAAATAGGTGACTTACCGGATTTTACAGATCATTCGGACAGACAACAGTCAGGTACAATGCAAGCCTACTGATGTATTGAAAAATCACAATGTCTTTCCAAAAAGGCCGTTTTGGTAAAGTGCAGCCCGCTGGTATTTACACAATCTAATTAAAACCGCCAATAAGACGAATGGTCCGATATCTCGTGCATAACTAGATTGGCCACCTAAGCCTTCGTCTCGGAAAAACAAGATATTATCACCATTGCGGCTTATTCGTATTCAAATTTATTCATGAATTAATAAAGAAATGCATGTTTTTTCTCTATTTTCTGAAATGTCTTTTACTATCTTCATTATACAACCAGTACCCATAACATCAATAGACGATTTGTCACTTCGATCACGTCACTCTATAAGGTAAGGATGTTGACCGCTGTATTACCCAAACATATTTTTTTTATAAATGCCATAGTTGCTTGCATGTTAAGGTCAACCGGACAACGCACGAGTCCTAAATGCATTATTTACTGAATTTTGGTATCTATAATAAACATATATGTATGTATAAGATACAAAAGGAGAGATGCTGACTCTAATCAAACACTAAAGACAGGACTACATTTATCAGGGATGAGGTGATTTTCAAATTGCATTGTTTTATATCCATAGATCACTTTTGTGATGACTACTGTAAAAGCCAGTATTTTCGCGCGTGGAATGTTCCGCTTAGTATGCCTCAAAACTGTTCGCGATGTGGAAATTTTCGCGCTGTTGTCATGCTGTTTTGTATGTAACTGTATTAGTATTAGACACTGTAGACTTTGAATGGTGATTAATATGTTCGCGCGTGGATATATTCGCGAAGATTAAATGCCAGCGAAATAAGCGAAAATTTCCACACCGCAAACATTTCCACTTTTACAGAATTTATAAGGGCTAATTCAGGGTATGTGTACCTGAGAAAAGAAA
The DNA here is from genome assembly GCA_947623455.1 of Mimachlamys varia. Classification (NCBI taxonomy): domain Eukaryota; kingdom Metazoa; phylum Mollusca; class Bivalvia; order Pectinida; family Pectinidae; genus Mimachlamys; species Mimachlamys varia. The sequence goes on from OX392541.1 coordinate 16,630,597, forward strand.
CTAAACCTTCAACCCCCCCCCCCCCCCCCCCTCAAAAAAAAAATATGATTAACCTATTATCATTACGTCTTTTAAAAAGAATTGGAGAATACCAAAGCATCGACAAAACCATAACTATACTCAAGATCGGTTAGACTAGGGGAAAAATATAAAAATGCAAAGATTTACATTAGATCTTCGTAAAAGAACAAGACAATTAGACCTAGTGTTCCAGAATTTTCAATCACAACAAGTAAACACACTAATGAGCATACTCAAAACGTCCATCTTTATAGCACACAAAGATACAAAATATTTTTCAATGAGACAACGATGGCACAAAACTTGCTCATAGTTCTTATTAACTTGCATCTCTCAAATCCCTGTCTTGTAAGTTTGTTTGTTAGCAGTCGACATCGATCGCGAAAATCTTTGATGTTTATAGCAAGCATCCTTTTATTGATTGATCAAAATGTTACAATGACCGAGCTACAGAATAATCTTCTGAAAAATATCAAGCTCAGCCAGACTGTCCTTTCTTTAGTTGAAGCAACTCTCTGTCGAAGACTTTTTATCGATCGGAAAATTAACATGTATTTTTGAAGAAGTAACAAAGTTATGATTGAAGATGCAATAAGGATATTTTCGTATGCTAAGAGCGTGAGAGTACAAATAAAATGAATTTCTGTACGAGATGGAATATAACAGAATTCACCCTTTTCTATAAATTTCATATGTATATGATAAATGGGTTACTGAACGTTACGCAAAGTAAACGACATCATGATATAATATTCCATATACCAGATGCTGTATGAACGGTTTTACTGGATATGTGGTAATGGATTTAACGATACATACCTTATATTTATTTTTTTATATATAACTGGAATCTATAACTTTCATTTGTGCCAATCTAAGATGTTGTCCATGCAGTAAAGTTAATAATCTTGTGCTAGTGAATTTTTACCTTGAAAGGAACCTCGTATTACTGTCCCCTCAGACCTATATAACAAATGTCTTCCAGTAAGCGCAAACATACAGATCCTGGAACTGTTGTCTAGTCCGTTTAACCTGAATCGCATCGGCAACGCAAAGAAATTTAATAGAAATTCAGCGAAAAGCATTAATTACTTTTGATTCTACGTTGCCTTCGATACGCCCTATCGCAATATTAAGGGTTTACTGAAAATCACATTGATTTCGCGAATATTTTATTTCGCGAGCTCACTATTTCAGACATATTCACTAATACATAATTTTGCGAACGTTTATTTAGAAGTGAAGATTACGATAGAATATTATTCACGAGGTATTTGAATTCGCGATTTAATCCCCTCGCGAATGAACGCGAAAATAAATACCTCGCGAAATATGAATGATTTACAGTATGTATCATATTCCCACAAGAAAGTGTAAACATTCTACAAACCAAAAGTAAAAAACGGAATAAATAAAATTGGAAGAACAAAATAGTTCGGAGAGTAAAATGAATACTATACCGGATTCGAACATGTTTTACAAAAACCAATGGAATATGTCATGGCAAAACTGAAGGCTCCCATCCGCGATATCCAGGTGTTACACTCACCTTCACCCTCTACAGTAACACCCATTGAGAATGTCATGGCAAAACTGAAGGCTCCCATCCGCGATATCCAGGGGTTACACTCACCTTCACCCTCTACAGTAATACCCATTGAGAATGTCATGGCAAAACTGAAGGCTCCCATCCGCGATATACAGGGGTTACACTCACCTTCGCTCTCTACACCATTGAAATATGTCATGACAAATCTGAAGGCATGCTCAGGTAAACTAACCTTACCAATCACTTGGCTGATTTCTGTCTTTTGAAGGTTACAAAGGAGCCACAACCGACGTCAAAGCTGGACATTTTACCGTTATGTGACCACGATATTCTTTTGATGTAGAACCAGTCTTCTTGTCTCATCAACAAGTGGAGGCACGCGGAGCCTTCCACCACTGATATCCGGGGGTTTCGCTAATCTATGCTCTCTATATCCCTGGAATATAATGACTAAACTCAATTTGTATCGTTATGTGACCACGAAATTCTTTTTCATCAAAGGGTCGAACCAACACTCTTGCCTCATCGACAAGGTGGCGCACGCGGAGCCTTCAGTTTTTGCCATGACATTTTCTAGGGCAGAAGAGAGCGTAGGTGAGCGGAACCAAAAGATATCGAAGACAATGCTATACAAATAAATAAGAGAATACCGAAGCGTTAACAAAATCATAATCCAAACTCAAAATCGATGAAACCAGGGGCAAAATATGAGCAAAGGAAAGATTTACATGGAGACTCTTCTAAAGTACAAGAGAATAAGACCAGGCAAATGTTCAATAGTTTTTCCTCTGTGCGACATTGATCCTGGAACATCAACAACATGTTCGGAAGAAGTGTTTTGCAATCTCCACTAATAGTATATATCATAGTGTTAACGTTATCACAATGAAGTAATTAAAAGATATACATCATGGTCCGTTGTTTCTACTTAAAAAGACTCACAAGATGTTTATTTTAGTAAAAATAACTATATATGCATGTACTACTTTTATTTTTATTCTGCAATAAATGAATTGAAAGAGGTACATTATGTGCAGCTCTGCAGTTGTAGGAGCTGTAGAGTCATCGATGCGGATGTCGTCGATGAAGTAGAAGACGCTTACTCTTCCTGAACACCTGGGCCCGTATTCATGAAACCGTTCTCATGCTCAAGCACGGATTTTGTGCTCAAACTTTATTTCTTACTTTGGCTATAACTTACTTAAAATTTATCATTTTGTCACGGTTTTGGTAAAAATGTGAATAGCCACGAAGCTGGATACTGTTTTCAATATTTACAATTGACTTTTTGATCGTGTATATCATTAAAGTGAGTTGCAAGAAAGCTGGCTTGAGTACAGAATCCATGCTTGACGGGCCCTGGTCTTATTCTCTTGTGCTTTTACGAGAGTCTTCGTTTACATCTTTCTTTTGTTCCTATTTTGCCTCTATTTTAAAAGATTTTGAGTTCGGATTATGGTTTTGTTGACGCTTTGGTATTATCTGAATTTTTTTTTAATTTAAATAAAAAGCCAGCTATATATTCCAGTAAAAAAAGTAAGTATCTATTTATCGCATTTCATACCGACTGAAGTAATTCCGTATAGCAAACAAAAGGTACACATGGCCTTTGCAAGTCAATACATTTTATTCCAAAAAGAATAGCAAGGTAACACGTATCTCTGTATTTTTTAAGCGCAAAATTTAGCCTTTGGTGAACGTTTTGTATACCTAGGAAAGCGTCTTGTAAGTGTTTGTGGGGAGAACAGGAAGAAGAGGTGGAGGGAAGAGTAAAATCAATGAATCATTTACTGCAATGGTCATTACATTTTGCTTTGAATCTGATTTAGGATGTTTTAAAGATAGAACAATGTTAAAAGAAATGTATAAATATTGCATTTTATTGCATATTTCGATCAGCAACACAGATAATATGTTACAAATATCGTCAGAAACGTCCTTCAACACATTTAGATAGCATATGCAACTAATGAAGCCAAGATGCATTTGTACGATAAATTTGACGAAAATAAAATCTTAACAAATGTAGCTGACAAATTGAATCACATGCGCTTTAATGTCTTTTGCTCAAGAAGGAAAGAAATTTTAAACACATTTATGCTTCTACATTCATAAAAAAGAAACAACTCGATCCATATGAAAATTACCACCAAACAGTGACGCTTGAATTGAATAGAGTCACTGTAATAACTAATCATAAATATCGCATAACTCGAAAGAAATCCAAACATAGAGTAACTGTAACGCTAGACATTTAAACAACGCAGCTACCACACAATATAGTTAGGTTAGCCAATATACAATACAACATGCAATTATTTGTAGCTTTCAACTTAAATTTTGCACTTAACTCGCAAATTAAAGAAGAACTTGTTTACAAGCGACCTAACTATAATAAACAACATAAAGGTAAACAAGAAACACAATGGCAATAAAAGAGTCGGCATAGACACTATATGACCCTACCAAATTCAGTTGGCATTCATAAGACCACGAATGTCATTGGACGCTTGTTGACGTCATCGTTATTATTATGTCATAATTGTTACGGTGGATACCGTTAACCGTCCCCGGGCGATGGCTGTTCTTTTCATTGAACAAGCATACACGAAATATATATTATTTGAGCTTAATGCTGAGAAATACATATGCAAGACTACACACTTGTGGTTTTCTAGCGAATCAGAAAGCATGAGTTTATTGCGTGGACGAATTTATTCACGAGTGCGTGGAGCGCACGAGTGAATATATACGTCCGCGCAATAAACGAGTGCTTTCTGATGCGCTAGAAAAACACAAGTGTGTGGTCTTGCTTTTATCACATACCTTTAGTATTTGGTACAGATCAAACTTTAAATTTTATAAACACTATATTTTTCGCAAATATCGGGAACTTTTCAGTTCGCCTCGTCTTTCAGAATCCGGTTTGAACTTGTTTTAGCAACACACGTCACCAGTACTTTACCCGCAAGTTATAGAGAAAAAACAACAGAGCAGATTTTTGTCATATACATTCTCTGTGATATTTAACTGGTAAAACAAATAATCCACAAGTACACACAAATTTCTGATACATTTTATGGTAACAATTACTATTTAAAACGATTGGCAACAATAAATGGTTGCATAAGAAAGGTTACAAAAAGTATAAGTAAATTCTCCCAACTTGCGATATCGTTGTATTACGTCACTGACAAACAAAAACTCAAAATTTCCCACGGTGTAACTTCAGTCATAAGAATCGGAGTCGGGCAGTTGTGCTATGTGTCTCTACTTACGAGGGAGTGACATGCTGTGAGATGTGGTATTTTTTGACTGGGATGATATTTGAAAAGAGATATTGAAAGTTCCCCCACGAATATTTGCACCGGAAAACATTCCCGTCGCAAGATTTTGCACGTCTTTCTCACGAGGATAAGTTGTGACGGCTGGTAGTTTTGACTGTGTGATGTTTCCGCCATTGGTCTACGTGATACTGTGGATGTTACACTGGGAGATATACCAGACTTCTTCACGTTTTGAAAAATTTCGCACACTTCACGTTGTTGGTTAAAGGAAGCTACGGCATAGTTATTTACAAAATTTACGTTTTTGTGACCAGATAATTGCAAAATAGTCGTAGGAGCAACCCCGGAATGGAGGAGTTTTGTACACAGTGTTTTTCGCAAGGATTGTTTGTTTGTTTTTTTCAGTAAGACTGGCGTTACTTGCCATTGTTTTCATCATAACACCGAGTTTGTTTCTTCCTACTGACTGGCTTTTGAACCACTTTCCACCATTGCTGTTCTGATTGACGGCGATATAAAATGGAGACTCCGGTGTATTCATGGCCCGGGGACGGTGCTTGGAGTACAATTTGTAGGCTTCGATTGGACATCGCGTCTTAATTTCAGGATTTTCAAATTGTTTCGGATTAAATTATCTTACGTGAGGACTGTTTCCGCCTCTTGTTTTTTGTTGTTCTTTCGTTAAATTCTAGGTATTCTGACCCATTTTCATCCCTTTTTAATTCTATATCTCCCCATTTCATTTGTCTGTTCTCATCACATCCTCTGAACCCCAAAAGTTAAGTGTTATTGAACCAAACTGTGTTCAGAAAAGCATGTGGGTTGTCGTGACAAAGCTGACCGCATTCCCACAACATTTCCTCCTCATTTTAACTGACAGGTTGCGTTTTATTGGGTCGGTTCCCAAGCCCTTTCTGTTTTAACTCTTTCCGTCAAGATTGAAGTACCTGTCGACTTATGCTGAATAAATCTGAGGTTAGAATGTTGACAATATAACCATTTTCCCTCAGATAGCGGTCGATGCCCCTGTGAAAGCTGGTTAGGGTATCGGGTTCATGATTAGAACCATCATTCTTCTGTTCAAAGAGAAAGCCAAAAACCACAAATGGCAGAATCTGAAGAACGTCCCTGCTGTCAGACCTAGGAGGAGACTGAACCCACTCTTGAAATCTTTTAATACATCCCTCGGTTTTCTTAACAGTATTTTCATTTCTTTTGCTCATTATATAATTCCTCCAATCGGAGACACCAGAGGTATACGTACAGGATGGAATCACGTCCGCGTCGTCTATTTCAGATGAAACATGGGGTTCAGCCTCAGGGATGGGGTCAGAGGGAGGGGGAGCGCACGGTGTGATGGGTGATGAATGTTAATTGGGCCTTATTCCATTCCCGGATATTGCCATTTCATTACACATAGGCCTACCTTCATCTTCATGAATACTGGATCCATCACTTATCTCTGAATCCATCAGTAGATCATGCAAGATGTCAAAATTGCCAGCAAATGCCATTGTAAACAAAGCCCTTTCAGGCTTCCGTAGCAGACGACAACTGGCTTCTATATTTACTGCAAACTTTATTTCTTTTTCTCAAGTGTTTCTTTAGAAAGCCTAAGTAACGTCCACAGGTCTGTATTTTAGGTTAAAAAATATTTTTATATTTCATATTTTTTTTTAAATCTCAAACTTTAAAAACTGTCTAAAAATATTTACCAATGCAATACCCTGATATTTTACGTCTCCCATGACAAGCGAAGGGGATTTCCATAAAAAATAGTTCCGGCTAGTAGGTAAATACAACATTCCGTATTGCACATGTGCATACTCTATATATTTCTAAATTTTAAAACGTGCAGCATGTGTATATCTTACGTCATCTTTTATATCTTATATATGTTTATTTGTTTATTTTCTCTTAGAGGATCCGCAGAAAATCGGTTTCCTTTCAGAAATAAATAATAAACAAGTATTGCAGTACCAGTAAAACTAATCAAGTTTTTCATGTTTTTTTATAGTGGTCGGAGTTATACCACACATTTCAATTATTGAGAAATCTTAATCCAAGAGTACGATTTATGAGTTTTGACTCGAAACTGTGTCCTATAATTGACATAATTGTTTTCCAGTATAATTGTATATCATACTGTAAATACGTTTTTCTACATACAATATATTTTGTAAGAGTTAATTGAATTGAAATTGACATTCTAAAATAATTTAGCAAGTGTACGTTGTCTTTTTCCTTATCCTTAGTAGATACATACAGTTTTTAATGTTTTTCCAAGCAAAACGGGAATACATATGTGAAGTGTGGTAGAAATAATAAAAGACTCTTTCATGATCAGGGATGTAAGATTGGGAAACTCCACCCAAGTGGTTTTCAAATTTGGTAAAGCCCGAGGCTTTGCCGAGGGTTTGCCAAATTTGAAAACCCCGAGGGTGGAATGTCCCTATCTTACACCTTTGGTCACGAAAGAGTCTTTCTTGTTCATATCAACTACCCGAGTGAGCTCAAAAACCATAAAAATACGTTTTGACTGTCTACCATTTTGAAAATTTAAACTTTTTCCTTGAGCTTTTTTGACGAAAACGAAAATTAGCGATATTAAGCATACCCTATATTTGCAAACACAGTTTGCACAGAAAAAATAAACTTGCCTTTGTGGTGTCTATGGTTAAAGTTTTGTGAAAGGGTTTTATTTCATAATGCCGTCGTTTTCTCTTTCTGGCTTCAGAGTTTACCGTTGTCGTGACGTCACGTCATTGTTGAACCATCGTGCCGTCATGTCGCGTGATATGCTATGTAAGATAGATTTTTCTTACATAACTTTCTGACATGGGCAACCTCTATCCAACATGGCGAGATATTAGAGAAAGTTTCCTTTTTGACATCTCAGTTGTACTACAATACCTCTTCGTTATGTATTACCCAAAATTGTCATCGAGACCATATGATAAATTTATATCTTCACCTAGCAGCTAAATCATTTTAGATACACGACGCGCGCACGGTGAAATTAATCACTTATTTATGACCCAGGGAAGAAGATAACGTCTCCTGGTGAACATCTCTACATAAGATAGATGATGAGGAGAATTTGGACCAGATAAATATCCCGTTTGAATTACAAGCATAGCGGGAATAGCTGTAAATCAGTAGCAAACTATAAGATTGGTGGTATGGTGGTTCAACGGCTAGCTTAGCGCACCTTCTCCTGTCAGACTCGAAAAAGCATATTGGGTTATATTACTGCCTAACTACGTGGGTTTTCTTCAGGCGATCCGGTTTTTTTCACAATAACACAAACCTTATCCTTCGCCTGCGCTAAATTCCGGGCAAACAGGAGTGAGTAGTGTGTTTAAAATTTCTTGTAAAAAGGTTTATATAGATTCCAATTTGTAAGATACATGTACATGTGTTGCGGGCGCTTTTAAACACAAGAAACACACTTATAGCCTCCCTTTTTACGTATTCGAATCGCGAAGGTAAATATTAGTAATAATACACTTTACATGTCGATTGAAAGACATATTTAACTTTCACAATGGCATGAAAGTGAAAACATGAATTTCATTTCAAATAAATTACATTTTGCTAAGGAACAATCGTTTATTATTATCGTGTATCCTCTCCAGTAATTAATTTATTATCAGGGTTTGTATTTGCGTCGTAATTAAAAAGCAATCAGAGAATACCAGCGTCAGTCAACAAAACCATAATCCGAACTCAAAATTGATTAAACAAGAGGAAAAAATGAACAAAGGAAAGATTTACATGAGTACCCTCGTAAACGTTCACGAGAATAAGATAAGGTAATCCGGAACAGTAAGCGTCTCCTGCTTCATCGACGGCACCCGAAATGTAAATCCTGGTCACATCCAAGTAAATATCAAGATTCAAAGATGACGTAACACATACATGTGCTGCACCTTTTAAATTTAGTAATAGATACAGTATGCCGAAAAATGAATTAAACTGCACCATACAGCTGTTTCGTCCTCCTAGGACTCTTCAGTGATGCTAGGGGCCAAAAGAGAACCGTGTCATCATTGTCCATCACAACAAATAAGCACACTAATGAACATACTTAAACATACTAACATATGGTTTATCACATGATTTGAAGCAAAGGCAGAAAGATGGTTACTTACTGTCTTCTTATATTTGTCTTTAATATCTTTATAAATGTTTTATTTTCTAAAATCACTGATTCAATCAATAAGGTACAGTAAACTTCAGTAAAACTCAAAAACGTCCATCTTCATAAGATATAATGGTAAATAATGTTTCTCAATGTGATCAAGATGGCGACAATAAAACTTGCCCATGGTCGTCATCAACCTGCATCTCTAGAATCGAATCCCCGTGCCGTTTGTTTGTCGTAAGCAGCTGGCTTCTATCACAAAAATCTCGATATTCAAAGCAAACCCTAGGGAAACGAATCAACTGCGACATGTTAACAACTTATTTTACAGTTTAGTAGGAAGATGCCCGTGTTGGTCATAGTTTAAGTAAAGATCGAGGTAAGAAGCTGATGTAGGAGAATATGTTGTGTCCTTTATTTCAAGTTCAGTAGGGTATATACAATCGACTAGGTCAGCAAACGTCTTGTTGATATACTTGAAAATGAAATTGAAAGATTTGGCAAGGTTTTTGTCACCTGTCCTGGTAAGCCCCTCGACAAATTCAGCATCGCATGCTATGTTTAAACCACATTGAAGGAACAGCCCTTATTCGAATAAAACTGGTTCTAATTATTATCCGTAGCCATTTTTGCATTTGACGCAGGGAAATATCCAAGCTATTCGAAGCAAAGCAAAAAGACACACCATGTTTGCGTTAACGTCAAAGAATTTCGAATGTGCATCATTGGAATCAAAAGTTTGCCGGAAACAGATTATTGTATAATCAGACTGAATGGATTCCATATATGTTCCATGATTCAAAATCTTGAAGGAAGCAAACAATGACCGTCATTGAATAGTTATTATTCAGAAGCGGAAACAACGCCATATTTGAACAAATATCAATCCGCCGAGCCTTTTTTCATTGCGTATACGGTAATATATTCGCAGTCAGAGTTTACTAAGCTCAAGAAGGGAGAGGTGTAAATTTAAATAGATGCATATATTACACACATAGAGACAAGTCTTTAAATGCTCATTACTGTTAATAGGATGCAAAACTAATTAAAACCAAGCAAAATTAAATCAATGCACGAGCAGTTGGTGTCGAACTTGATATGCTGATACAGTTTTGTCTCTCTTGGAATCATTATCGATTGAGGATGATTATTGCCTTTAGCCTTTGGCCGTACTGGGAATAAAACCTGCAGTTGTGTGGCAACTTTTCCGTCAAAACTGTTATGAAAATTACTCCCCTTGTTATTCGAAGCGAAGCAAAAAACACTCGTTTCACAAAGTTCATATATGACACAATAAGTAAACCCCGTCTTATGTCTCGAGAGGTTATGCTTTTACCATGCCCCTTAAGGATAGGAGAAGGAATAAACCTATATCGATCATTACTGCCTGTATTGAAACACATGCAGAAACGGACCCTCTCTTCTATGTCTTTTGCTGAAAGGACATTTATCAAACAAAAACGGATTGATAACACCATGGCGACATCTATAACCCCTATGATTATTTCCTTTCTAGCGACTTGCTTGAAGGTATCCTATAGCTGGCCATAGTGGGAGCGTTCGCTCAGATTTAGGCAAATTGTTCTGTCCTAAGTCCGGTGTAACGTTGAAAACGGACCCCCGTGGAAAATGGAACCCGGTTCCGTTTTCAACGTTGAAAATGGAACCGAGAAGCCGTGGAAAACGGAGCCTATAGCTAGTTCCATCTAGCAAACCAGTTCCAAGTTAAATACACCAAATGGCATTATATAGGTCACCAAAGATCATAGGTCAAATGGTTAATCAATGTCGATCATTATCGTACACATGTTATATGCACATCTTACAACAGTGTTAGTTGCACCAAAGGTAATTATATAGGTCACCAAAGGTCACAGGTCAAATTATTAATCGATGTCGATAAATATCGTAAGCGTGTTTGCATACTTGCAGACTTGTATCTTAAAACAGTTTTATGTTATTTAGAACAATATATACATGTGGCTTACTTTTCAACAGGTTCCGTTTAACGGGTTTCCATTTTCAACAGGCTACACATTTTCAACGTTACACCGGCACAACATTGGTTGTTATTATCCTTTGTCTTACATGTTAAGCATTTAGAAAAATCGTAAAACGTAGCATAATGACATCTGAATACAAATGAGCAGATACAGTACTATGCCGGGAGCTTTCAGCACAATACATGTAATTCGGTAAGATAATATTCTTAAAGTCGGTATCATATTCGCGCATTTGCAACGAAGAAAAAACATCAATTCGCCGTCTCACGCACACGTGTACAGATGCCTGTATTACACACATAGAGACAAGTCTTTAAATGTTCATTACTGTTAATAGGATGCAAAACTAATTAAAACCAAGCAAAATTAAATCAATGCACGAGCAGTTGGTGTCGAACTTGATATGCTGATACAGTTTTGTCTCTCTTGGAATCATTATCGATTGAGGATGAGTATTGGCCATACAAACTGCAATGCAATTTTGTGACAACTTTTCCGGCAAAACTGTGTATGTGTATTTTGTGCATTTGACAAGTTATAGCCATGTGTGCGACTTGGTGCACATCAACTTTTGGATAATGCTTTTTTTTATGTTATTAACTAGATATAAGCAACCGAAAGCTGTTATAAAGTCTGGTAACAAACAGTTGATGTAGTGAGGAGGGGGTAAACAGGAGAGGTAAACTGGTCGCGCAGCACATATGTCCCGTCGGCCGCTCCCGTTACAGCTTGTATCATTTCAAGGCCCAATATACGTAACTTTCGGCAAAACTTGAAGCGAAATTCAAGTCTAATAACTTATTATATTTATAGATTTAGTTATGATTAACTGATATCAGCAATATTCAAGGTGAATTCTTTCGCGGTTACCGGTACAACAGCAGTTGAAACACGCTATTTGTAAACACGCGTCCATTTCGAACCGTCTACTACCTTCGGTTTGTTGTTGAAGTTGGCCCCACCTGATTTATTTTCAACTCTTTAAATTTTTTTGTCAAGAGTTTCTTGTTAGTTTCCGCTCAGGTTTACTTCGTTTTGGGTTTATTTTTTCATGGTTATCAACTGGGTTTTTTCAGAATTTTTCAGAATCACGATTTCCCCGAAGTTACGTATACTGGGCCTTTGCTTTACACCTGTAGATTTATTGTAGGTATATGTCTATATATGTAGCGCTGAATACATAATTAAAAAATACAACCAGAGCCCCTTTTCATCCAAACCAACGCGGTCTTCGTCCGTGATATCTGCGTCCGTAATATCCACGTCCGTAATATCTACGACGATGGTAGCGGGGCCAGGGGTTCCAGTGATCTGTATCGGTGATAAAGGATTCAGCAATGCCTTTTTTATTACAGTTATTTAGTTTATCAGTAATAAAGAATAAAAAGTACAGGAAGTACTGGGAGAGGCGTCACTCAGATGTTTTGACATAGTAAAGAAATTAAATGCAAAAGGAATATGTATTTAAAATGCAAATTGGCTGTAACAAATTCTAAAGTCCATGTGCAACTATGTCAGACTGCATTTGTCGTTCAATCTAAAGAAGTAAATTGATGGTTGGAGCAAGGTAATGCTAACCATTTTTTGTGAAGTTCACATAATATTCAAAGATTTGAGTTAAAGATACAACAGACTTTTTGGTTGGACAATCTAAAGTGACCTTTCACCTTAAAGGTCAAGGTTTCCTTACAGAATTTGAAACTTCTTAACATAATGAAACAATTAATATCAAAATATCGTTATCCGCTGTTGTGTGAAAACATCGTAATTACAGTAAGGAAAATAGAAACAGACCATAATAAGTTGTCAGCAAGCGCAGCAACAGCTTCTTTACCCCTTGTTTTTTAGTTCGTAACCGTGTGCGAGTGCAACTATTTGTTTTCTATTTAGTGCACATACATATTGTATTGAGAAACAACAAAAAAACCGGAACCAGTGTATCTGCTACACATAGAGCGTGGGATCAAGAGAGGTTAAATTGTGGAGGGAACTGGCTATTATCTCAGGTGAAAACGTAACACATCCTTATAGATTATGTCACAGAGTGTTGATGCATTCCAGGCTCCAAGCTAAAGCATTGTTGACTTACCGACTGAAAAATAAGATTTGGAAATTGGCTCAATATTTCAGTTGACTCTATAATTATCTTAATTTAATAATTAAGTATTACTAGTTTAAAAAGTATTTAAAATTGATACAAGCCATAAGTAATACATTCCAAATCTAAGCTTTGGCAGCTTAATAATGGTAAGCAGCTGAAGTATGTAACCACATACAATCTGATAAGAAGGAGTGTAATGATGGACAGTCATTGGAGTTTTGAACCAGGATATAATGAATTTCAGGCTTAAATTCATACGATGTTGTATCATTTATATACATCATCACAGTTCTGAGAAATATTGGCCAACAAAATGTTATAATGGCCGAGAGCCTCGTGGCATTTGGCCTCTTGTTTCTTATGCAATACTAATTGTACCAAGATTATTTCAACACATTGTAACAGTTGTGTTATGTAACGTCGCTGATAAATGGCTTCTTTCTTTGTCAAGAAATCAAAATATCATTTTTTATGGCTTTGTCGCGATTTTACGTGTCATATGACATTTGAAACCACTGGTCCAAATACATATCGAATAGAAGCGCATCAACAGACGATAATGGGGCTGCAGCTACAATGTTTCATCATAACAAACATTTTACTAAAGTTCATTTGTAGTAACCCAATAAGTGTATCACAATATATTCAATAAAGTATGTATTTATATTGTTCTTACTATCCCGATTTATCATGCCGAAGGAATGGGATTTCCACCTTAAAGACAATGAGAAAAAATGTTGTCAAGCTGAACCAAGTTAAGTATGGGTCACAAATATTTCTTTTTTAAATAGCTATCTGTAAGGAAATTTAAGCTAAATTCCACCATAAATCTAACCTATTTTGTTTATCAATAAAATGTGTAGTAATTTGCAACGTTGAAACAGCAAACTGTTATAGAAAAACATCAAGCTTTTAAAAAGTATTGCGATATATCAATGTTTATCTCTGTATTGAGATCCAGTACGATATAAAAGGAATGAATTCCAAATGAATACACGTTTCTATAATCATTATGATCGTTTAACATATTGCATTGCTTTAAACTGCAACAGGATAGGGCACAAATCATACAACTTATATCAAGTCCGTTCCTATTCATAACACAACATATATTTTTCTAAGTATTCAAATTGGCAGTTATAGAGTTCTATACAATCACATGCTAGTCACTCATAAATTTATCACACTTAGAGAAATAGAAGATGGACGAGAAGAAATTGGAAGAGAGAGAGAGGGAGGGGGGTTACTTGTTATTATTGACTAGTAGCAAAGCATGACAGTTAAACTTTGAATGTATCTCTGACCATGTGGTTGTTCTTTCTCCGTGCAAACGGAATTAATGATGATCGTATCTCTGTTCCTATCTTTCAGCTATTCTATCGTCTATTATGATTGTCTTCGTAACTAATGGAATACAGACATAGAATTATTTTTTAAATCTCATTTTTAAAACAAAATTGAAAATATTTTGCTTATAAAAATTACATCACAAAATTATCTGATCAGAACATAATCTTTATGACAAAATGTACTTGTAATTGAAAGTTCCAAAATGAACAGAATGATCGTAGACAGACAACGTAGCTTATGTTTTTCAGTATATTTGAGACGAATTGCTCTATCTTTTATATGTACAAAAAAGCATAAATTAGTAGCGTTAAGACGAAGTAAAAAGTTATAATATAATATTAATGAATTAAAAATGTAGAATAATTGCTGAATAGCAGCAATGTTTAAATTCTGCAAAATTCTGCACTGTTTTTTTTTAGGAAAAAGATGCCTTTATTTTTATTTAATTTCGCTAAAAAACATGCTGTACATTTGTATATATATACATTGTACTTTCAACCTTGTACACTGTGTTTTTTGCTATCCATCTTACCATGCCTATATATTTTGATTGCCAATATGTCTCCATGTTACACATTTCCTTGTATCTTGGTGGACTTATAAAATATTTCATATTCCTGTTATTTCGATATACGAGTTTTCTGATATGCAGTGACATCCTTATTGAACATATATGGACATTGATTTCGTTTAAGAAAAAATAACTTGTGTGTTATTACTGTATACCACTTGCAAATTCATTCATAGTTTTGATATACCAGATAAAGTTTCATTGGTTTGAATTGATTCTTCTTCGATATATTTTCAAGTTCTTATCACTGAACAACCAAGGAGCATATTGGTATTATAATTGGTTTTCTTTATTGGTTTTCAGCTATCTAAGGGAAGGGATATGAAGAGCATCATAGGGATATTCGTTTTTTTATTTTATTTTTTTTTTTTTTTATTATTTATTTTATTTTTTATTTATTTTTTTTTTAAATTTGTTTTTGCATGTACATAAAAATATGGTAAATCCTCACACATACATCCACACAGTAAACATATAACATATAATATGTTATATCAATTTCGCCCGATTTCATCATCATCATCATCATCATCATCATCATCGATCAAGCGACAAAAAGACATGTACTTACTCATCTACAATTTCTGTATCACAAGTACATACTAACTTTTTAAAATATTACTTCCCGTTAGTTGCAATGGTTAACAATCTGAAGCAATCATAGTTATAGGGTATTGTATAGGAAATTGCTTTTGGACCAATCCATAACCAAATTATTTGATTTTTTTTAACCAATCGATGTCAATTTTTTAAAACAAATGCTTTTTTAATCGTTAGACCAATACCTGATATAAACATTCCCCCCCCCCCCTAATTTTCGAAATATTACAGGACTGGGGACATAAACAAAAATGTTATCTGATCTCACTTGGGAGTATTTCTGAAGTTAAAAGACATTAAAACCATCAACATGATTAAAAATCGGCACATTATCAGTTTTTGCATCGATTACGATTTTAACAATTCGTCAACTTTATGATGGATTGACATGTATATTGGAACTGAACGACAAACAATCAATAATGTAATTTGTAGTTGACATCTTACAGCATGGCACTTACATGAATCATTGTCCCAATGTGTCTACAAATAAGTGACCGTTCCATAACACGTTATCGGCAGTGAATATCTAGATCTTGGGAGAATTTAGTAACACTTCCAGACTCGCTACCTAAATAGGTAAAAAGCCCTAAAAATGAATTTGTCAGAACACCTCCAAGTGTCTATTAATGCAGCCCCCCCCCCCCCCCCCGCCTCACCCCCCCCCCTCCCCAAAAGAATTAACATATTCACGTTTGCAAATATCTATTCAATTAAAAAGGGACCCCCTTAAAAAACAAGCCACGTATCGAAAACCATCAAATATCAAGTTAATAGAATATAGAACACTACGAAACCATATATTTATCTGCAAATATCAATTTAACTAAGCATGGTTCTCCATTAAAATAAGCCACGAATCGAAAACCGTCAAATATCAAGTTAATATAATATAGAACAGCACAAAACCATATATGTATCTGCAAATATCAATTTAAGTAAGCATGGTTCCCCATTAAAAATAAGCCACGTATCGAAAACTGTCAAATATCAAGTGAATAGAATATAGAACACCACAAAACCATATATGTATCTGCAAATATCAATTTAACTAAGCATGGTTCCCCATTAAAAATAAGCTACGTATCGAAAACCATCAAATATCAAGTTAATATAATATAGAACAGCACAAAACCATATATGTATCTGCAAATATCAATTTAAGTAAGCATGGTTCCCCATTAAAAATAAGCCACGTATCGAAAACTGTCAAATATCAAGTTAATAGAATATAGAACACCACAAAACCATATATGTATCTGCAAATATCAATTTAACTAAGCATGGTTCCCCATTAAAAATAAACCACGTATCGAAAACCATCAAATATCAAGTTAATATAATATAGAACAGCACAAAACCATATATGTATCTGCAAATATCAATTTAAGTAAGCATGGTTCCCCATTAAAAATAAGCCACGTATCGAAAACCATCAAATATCAAGTTAATAGAATATAGAACACCACAAAACCATATATGTATCTGCAAATATCAATTTAACTAAGCATGGTTCCCCATTAAAAATAAGCCACGTATCGAAAACCATCAAATATCAAGTAAATATAATATAGAACACCACAAAACCATATATATCAATTTAACTAAGCAATTATGGTTTTCCATTAAAAATAAGCCACGTATCGAAAACCGTCAAATATACATTTAACAGAATATAGAACACCATAAACTCAAATATTTATTCAGTGCCTCCAAATATCTAGTTACAATCCATTGCATCACGTCAAACTGCACAATCAGTTCTTGTTCCGTCACATCTAGACCAACCACCATTCTTGACATGTTCCGCCATTTCGTTTGTCCCCAGTCAGCCCGCACGCGACTGTACACAGACGCACTCCCCTCCTTAACCAACAACTTTACGACCCTCGTAGCTGTATACACGACACTGCATATGTCTATTACAACGCATTAGTCGCGTAAGGCGAGTACAAACGACAGATTCAGCTCCATTCGTATTCCCGCTGTCTACCAGTCATGACATTTTCTCTGATAATCTGTTTCCCCAATCCCCAGATTTATGGATTCATCCTATTTCGACAGCACATTTATAAAAATGTTGACTGGCTGGTGCTATGTCGCGTTGGATCAGTGTATCTATCTGCCGAACTGTAGTAGGCACTAGCTGCGGCCATACACACAGACAAGGCAATATAACAACAGCGCAGGCAATCATAATAGACTTTCCTGTTGGAAATTGGTATAGAACCACACACACCAAAACACATTACGTGTGCAGACCCTCCTTCTGTGATATCATGCAGGTACGGGGAATGTTACATACGATTCGGTATTTTTTTCTCAAACAAACATTTATTTTTGTTTACCTTATAAGAAATTACCTACATAGGGACATAGCCGTTCTCGAGGCCCATACACCGCGTCTGTAACTCTGTGTAAGTGTCTTGTCTTATTAAGTAAAGGCACTGTTTCCGCAAGTGTTCGATGGTGACTGCAGATTTCAGCAATGTCGACGACAGAATTGCCTGTACGGAGCGCCATTAATGGGAATATGTATTCAGCGGCCTTATGGTGAGTCACGTTTTATTGCATTGTACATCGCATTTTTTCGAGTTTTGTTTGTTTTGAAAAATTGTTCGTCAAATGATTTTTTATGAATATACTATGTTCATATTTACATTTAGATAAATCTTCACAACTCTGTATGCATAAGGATATGAACGCAATATGATCAGTGTCACTTTGCAGCTTTTCGTTAGGCCCCGATAACGTTAAATCTTATCGTAAGTAGCAAACATTTAGATGATTTATGCAGTTTTAGGAATCATTGTAAAAGGTAAACATTAAGATGAGTGTACTGTTTCAAGATTTTGAAAAGAATCAGAAAACAAATACTGAATAACAGAATTTGGAAAAAGAAAAATCGGTCGCAAGTCGGTCACATCCATGTTTAAAACATCTGTCATTGTTCTATACTTAATATACCGAAGCCGTGTATTTATTGAAAATTCAAGTAGGTACCTGTTTTGAAGCGCAATATACGTAACTTTCGGCAAAACTTAAAACGAAAATAAAGCCTAAAAACTTATATTTATAGATTTAGCTAAGATTAACTGATATCAGCAATATTCAAGACGAACTATTACGAGGGTACCGGTATAGCAGCAGTTGAAACTCGGTATTTGTGAACATGCATCAATTTCGACTTGTTGTTTCAGTGGTCCAAACCTAAATTATTTTGAATTCCTTGGAATTTTCTATTCAGAGTGTCTTGGTAGTTACCGTTCAGGTTTTCTTTGTTTTAGCCTTATTTTTGCATGATTATCAACTGGATCTTTTTTTTAAAGAATTTTTCAGAATCACGAAAATTCCCTGAAATGCGTCTATCGGGCCTTTAATTGAATTTTAATCATGATAGTTTAAAATTGATATGCACGTGTAGCCTTAAGATATGCTGGGAAATGGAATTATACACATAGAATGAACAATAGCCATGTCCTCTGTACATTATTTATATAATATTAATTTAGATAAACATCAACTAGCCTCTGGTATTTCTTATTAAGGTTCATGTTTTGTTCCATAACACGTTATCGAGAGTGAATATCTAGCTGAAAGCATTTTCAGCAGCTGAAAGCATTTTCAGCCTCTGGTATTTCTTATATAGGTTCATGGTCCGGATCTTATATAATACATGTCGGACTTATAATGAACTTGCATTGCATTTTCTAAAATCCTGAGTATGTCTTATTGTTTCACGAACGTCCCTAGTTTATTATTTTATATGCTTTAAAACTTGACACACAGTATATTTGTTGAACGTATCAAAACGGTTCAAGAACGGCTGGTCCATTTATTTAAATTTTTGTAAAGTTCGTTTGACAAGTCTTCTTATGGTCGTTTTGTTAAGCTATTGCACGATCCCTTCATCAAGCTACGTCAAGACTCCTTTGTCAATTTATCCTTGATCTATTCACCCATCTTTATCATGGTCGATTTATGTCATGTTTCCTTTATCAAAATATTGCATGGTCCCTTTTTAAAGCTATGCCATGGACACTTTGTCAAAGTTTGTCGTAATACATTGATCATGCTACGTCATGGTCCCTTTGTCAGATTATACCATGATCCTTTTCAAGCTATATTAAATTATATGATGTTCCATTTGTGAAATTTTACCATAATTCCTTTTTCAACTTATATCATGGTCAATTGGTCGTACTACGTCATGGGTTCTTTGTAAGAGTATGTCATGGTCCTTTTTCAAGCTATGCCATGGTCCTTTTGTCAATTTTTTAACGTTCATTTGTGAAGTTATACCATGGCTTTTTTATCACATTATATTATGGCCCCTTTGTGAAATTTTATCATGGTCCCTTTATCAAGTTATGTCCTGGTCCCTTAGTCATGCAACGTCATGAGCTACATGTATGACGTGACTTGTGATTTTAGTAAAGATTGTATACTATCTGTAAACATTCTCTTCGGGTTGGAAAGTATAATTATTTTACACAACTAAAATTTGTTTTATGTGACGTTTTGATGACTAGTAGAACACATTCATCAAACTAATGACCAACAAAGCGTATGCACACAACAGGTGTAGAATTTGTACAAATGGGTCATTTCGTCTCCGCTGTTAGGCGTGTGTACAATAGTAAAGTTATTGTACCGAAATGACTAGATTCATCTACGCTTTGTATATGACTTGGTCATAGGTGGGTATATATTAACCTAGTAGGGGTAGAAACTAAGTTTTAAAAATATGATATTCCAGACGGAATACCATTATACAGTGATCTGGTATCCCGCCTGAATATCTGGTATCCCGTCTCGGTATCGATCAGCTCAAGGATTCTACTTTCACTTTCAAATAACTTTGAACTATCATTATGATACATCCTAGGTAATTATTCTGTAATGAAGAAGTCAAAACGACGAGAAAATGATATAAATTGTCACAAATTGAGATATAAATTAACCAAAAAACTAATAACATTTTGTTCCGTAAGCGTGATATTTTTCCTCTACACATCATACCTGTGATTTGTGTAAAAGTTTACAGGTATATTGCCATCAGTTACAGTTAAGTATATATTATACATGCTTAAATTATGTCCCATAAACTTTTGATACATGCTGAGATTTCTTATAAACTATTTCAGAATTGATAGAGCGTAATTAATATACTGCGGTGATGATCTATTCCAAATGAAAATTGAAGTTAGTTGATAGGTTGTAGAAACCATCTAAAATGTGAATAAGGTCACAGAAAGGTTAAACAGAAATGATACGTAAAATACTAAACTGGCTCCCGACTCTAGAATAATATACAAATATTGAAAATAATTTTGATCACTACGATGTCTGAAACAAGCCTAAGTTTGAAACAAGGGGGAGATAAGCTAGTAGTAAAATGAAGTAGAGAAATTCCCTATAGAAACTTAGGGGCTGGTAGCCAGTCAAGTAAATACTAGCCGTAAGTTGAACTGACCCCATTGATTTCAATGTCAAGTACAATGTAGTTGTCTGAAGCATCTTTCAATTCATACAAAGATACATACTTTTTGGTGGCGAACGGCCTATTTTATTGTCAAGTAAGTTTATTGTCACACGTAATGGCGCCAGTTACATAATCATATTGTACAATATAAACAACATTGTAATCCTAATCCCGGTTCCGTAAATAAATGCTGTATTTATGGCGTTGTGTTCAGCACAATAGATAACGTTATAAAACGAATAGTTTGTGTTTACTTTGAAAATAATCTGATTATACTAACCTTTTAAAAACAGAGTCGTCTATTTGAAGCATGGATTAAAATACGGACTCCGCATTCGTCTAGGGATTATAGTAGTGACCTTGTAAACAGTAACCTCAGCTTAGCAATACTAAAGGATTAACTTGAATCTATTTTTTATGTTATGGAGGTATAACACAAAAAACTGGAGTGTACTCTTAATAAACCACGAAGCAGTTTATGATGAGAGTACACTCCGGTTTTTTGTGTTATAATCCCATAGCATAAACAATAAATTCAAGTTAATATTTATAATTTAATCTATACCCTGCGATAATTCACTTTATTATTGGACTATTTTTCTTTTACAAATTATTACGCTGTTGCATCAGCCAATCAAAAGCGACATTATAAACGGCGACGTCATTTTTTACGTTATGGGCTGATAACACATTTTTTAAAGCCAATGAAAATGCTTGTTTCAGGCAAGATTAAATTAACTAAGCCTTAATTTACCGTTATAACTACTAACGTTAATTTTTACTTATATTTCTACACCTACATAATAATATTATAATATCTCATTTACAGTTACAGTACCATTGCTTTAGCTAACACATTCTCGATATCCAGGGGTTAAATTTTGTACAAGCAATTACACTTTGCACACCCCAGAGTTCCGACTCTCTGACCCACTAAATGTTTTGACGACAGGCGGGTGCGAGAGTCAGATTCCACATTAGTTAAAAAGTGGAAATTTTACCGACCCGTCCAAGGGTCACTGTGTAAGCTGTGTTTTGTAATATGGAACATTTTCGATCACATGTAAAATAGGTAGCCATGGAAAGAACAGATATTTTTCTACAAACCTACGCATTTAATCAAGTCACAGGAGGTCGTAAACTAACTGTTGCCACCCATTTCTAAAAAAAATCCAGTTTCCTCACATCTGTTTGAAAATGGCCGTGCGTCGCGAGATCCCGCGAGATTTTTTTTATGACATTTCTGTTTCTGATCACGTGACGTTAGGCGGCGGCCATTTTCAATTTGATCTTCCATGGTGATGATTATATGGTTGCATAACCACAGTAGGAATTGTATGAAGGTACCGAATGTGAGAAGTAAAGATCATAGCATGCAGGTCTATGAAACATGACACATCCCATTCACCGACAACAACTTTGAATCAAACTCCAAAATTACTATGTGGCCGTGTAATAGTTCATTTCTATTGTACGATTGTTAACATGACGATTGACACTTCGCCCCACAGAAAATTGATTAAATGTTCAAAGAAATAGTTCAAGTGCTGATTATTCTGGAAAACTCCTAAATCAATCTACCACAGTTGTGCAATTCAACAATTCAAAAGTATGGTTTAGAATGTTAACTAAGGTTTAAAACGTTAACTAAGGTTTAGAATGTTAACTATGGTTTACAATATTAAGTATGGTTTAGAATGTTAACTAAGGTTTAGAATGTTAAGTAAGGTTTAGAATGTTAACTAAGGTTTTGAATGTTAACTAAGGTTTAGAATGTTAACTATGGTTTAGAATGTTAACTAAAGTTTAGAATGTTAACTAAGATTTAGAATGTTAACTAAGGTTTAGAATGTAAACTAAGGTTTAGAATACTAACTATGGGTTAGAATATTAACTAAGGTTTAGAATGTTAACTAAGGTTTAGAATGTAAACTAAAGTTTAGAATGTTAACTATCGTTTAGAATGTTAACTAAGGTTTAGAATGTTAACTAAAGATTAGAATGTAAACTAAAGTTTAGAATGTTAACTAAGGTCTAGCATGTTAACCAAGGTTTAGAATATTAACTATGGTTTAGAATATTAACTATGGTTTAGAAGGTTAACTAAGGTTTAGAATGTTAACTAAGGTTTAGAATGTAAACTAAAGTTTAGAATGTTAACTAAGGTTTAAAATGTTAACTAAGGTTTAGAATGTTAACCAAGGTTTAGAATGTTAACCAAGGTTTAGAATATTAACTATGGTTTAGAATGTTAACTATGGTTTAGAATGTTAACTATGGTTTAGAAGGTTAACTAAGGTTTTTTTCGACATACTGTATATTACTAAATTTTAAATGCGTTATGCGCGCCACCCTGTTGATGAGACAAGAAAACCTATTCGACCCTTTGCTTTAAATTAAGATAAAAAAAATCTGAAATAAAAGGTGTTGTTACTACCATATTGAAATGTTTCATTTTTCCATACCGCTGGCTTTATACGAAGTTTTCAAAACAGTTTTAATTATTCACAATTTTGTTTCATTTGAAAAATGGTCTTACTCTGCCGAACCTGTCCATAAGATTAGAGTTGAAACTGGGAAATGGAGAAATAATACGCTGGGGATCGAAAATTAAACGTTTTGATATTAAACTCTACCACTAACTAAACGAAATATCATTTAGACGAACTAGAAAGCTGACTTTGTTACTATGTTCAAAATTATAAAATTGATGTTTTGTTTATACTCATTTACATGGAAGAAGTCGATTGTCACTCAAGTCACTTGATGTTAAAAAAAGATATAGAGAATACCGAAGCGTCAACTTCGTCATAATCCGAAATCGAAATCGATTAAACAAGGGGCATAATTTGGAAAAAAAAAAGAAAATATTTTTACACGGAGACCCTTGTAAAGTCCAAGAATAAGACCAGGTGTTCCGGAAGAGTAAACATCAAGTCATCAACATGAGAATCGAGTCATCATTATTTTCACAAGGTAAATACAAATAAGTAAATATATTTCAACTATTGAAACGAAAAACAGACACGCTGGGCCTATCATGAAACCCACATTCTTAAAGGTTATATTTTGGAACAGGTTAAAGATCGCACATGAACCGAGGCAGACATGTTGACACTGTAACAGTAAAGTCAAAACTAATATGAGGATGTCGTCAACTTAAAATTGCACAATGAAACATTAAAATGCAGCGCATATAAGGCCTTAGAGTATGTCGCATCTGTATGGTCACCACATACAATGTATCATCAAATATGAAAATATTCTAGAACAAATATCAGAGAATACCAAATCGTCAACAAAAACCATAATCCGAACACACAATCGATTAAACTAGAGGCAAAATATGAACAAAGGAAATATTAACATTAAAGTACACGAGAATAAGACCAGGAAGAGAACATAGAAGACCTAGACCTTTGGACCAAGAAAGAGTCCAAAGACGATGCTCATTACATCACAGACCGACACCATACCACACACCCAGTGTGTTTTTGATGTTAGAACACTTTAACCCGGACAAACTTGAAACACACAGAAACAACATCAGACTTGCAATGTTCGACAAAATGCACAACCAACTTGTTGGAATAGACGCATCATCCAACATGAAATCCCAAACCACGTCTACACGCTTTTCCTTTCACCCCCTACAGTATCGATAATTTATATCCCTGTAGATTACTTTGATTTGGTTTATTTTGTTTTACGTCCTATTAACGGACAGTGTCATTTAAGGACTGCCATGTTTTGGAGTTGGAAGGAAAGCCGGAGTACCCGGAGAAAATCCACCGATCTACGGTCAGTACCTGGCAACTGCCCCACGTGGGATTCGAACTCGCAACCAATAGGTGGCTAGCGGTAGAATGTCGGAAAACCTTAACCAATATACGTAACTTCACAAAATGTTGGCCCACTTCAACATTAAGCCGACGTTAGAAGACAGTTCAAAATGGAGGTGTGTTTACAAATACTGAGTTTCAACTACTACCGAAACGTCAACAAAACCGAAATCCGAACTCAAAAATGACTGAAGTAGGGCCAAAAAATGAACAAAAAGGAAAGATTTACATGGAGACCCCTGTAAAAGTACAAGAGAAGAGGAATAGGTGTTCTGAAAGAGTAAGCGTCTTCTGGAACTATCGCATTCGCGATAAATATCATTAAAATGTTGCATTATTGTCACTCATTGTCAAAGTACTTAAGAAAGAATTTTCATTTTATTCATGCAGTAGGATGCCCGGCTAGAAACCTTGTGATCGACGGTTCGACCTCTGTTGAAAGGACACTATTCTCTCCTTTGTGATTGCCTTTTGGCTTCGAGCTACAGGCAATTTATAATTACCTGTAGCACAGGCAATTTATAATTACCTGTAGCTCAGCGGTAGAACATCTGGCTGTCCGAGAGCCAAGGGTCGCGGGTTCGAGCCTCGGGGATGGCATTATTTTTATCGTTATTCCTCGCCCTATTAAAATGGATTTAATTTAAATAATTTATTTAAAAAAAGAAATGGAAGGATCTCTGTAGCAGTCCCCAGTAATGATAAGTGTTATTCGAATGTTGGCGACGTTTGAAAAAAACTACAAATGTGTAACCCTCTATTCCGTACTATATTGCAAAACACAACTAGCAACAACAATTCTTCGTATAAATGTTGACTATTAGCAAAGTACAGACATTGATAACATGTATGGCCTGAGTATCGAGCTTTACAAGTTACCCCTTCCACGGCCACACCAGGACTGACGCTATCAGACCTGTTATCACAGTTTAACCAAACATAATTAGAATCTTAATTCATAGACAAAGGGAAAGTGTCAGGTAATGATATATACTAGATGATAGGAGACTCTCGGGGTCACATTCCGGTGAGGGACCTGACACCCATGGGAACTCGATTACGCTGTCCAGTGCCGAGCCTGGCGGTGCACTCCTTTATTGAATGTCAAGATATAACAAATCACATTAATCACCTTGAGTTACTAAATTATCCTATTAACAATTTGTTTATGTGAAAATCGCAGTAATTTGACAAAATATATATACAAGTACATGTATCTTTCTTTCGCTATGGGCTTGTTCTGGAACTCCAAAAAGAAGGACGCTATTTTTACTCTCATCCCTCTTTTTAATCTTTGTTTGGCGCAGTTATTTCCGACTTTATTTCCCATTTAACACTATAACTTCTCTTTCAAGCTCCATATTTTTAGCTTCATCACCCTGCGTTACTTGACTACACATCTTTTCTCTTTGTCTGTCCTGTCCGTGAGTATATTCTTTTTGACAGTCGCTTTGAATTGGACACAAAGCTACATCGCACTGTATCTGATTGGGATAGGATTTCTTTAAAGGCCCAGTTTAAAGAACCATGCAAAAATAAGCCTAAAACGAAGTAATCCTGAGCTGTAAGTTACAGGAAACTCTTGACAGAAAAATCCAAAGAATTGAAAATAATTCAGGTGGGACCAACTTCAAAAACAAGCCGAAGTTAGAAGACAGTTCAAAATGGACACGTGTTTACAAATACCGAGTTTCAACTGCTGCGGTACCGGTTACCGCGTAAATATCCGGCTTGAATATTGCTGATAACAGTAAATCTTACCTAAATCTATAAATATGATAAGTCATTAAGCTTAATTTTCGCTTCAGGTTTTGCCGAAAGTTATGATGCCGAAAAGACACTGTCATTGAGCACTGTTCATGAACGTTTTCGCTTCCCTCAAACATAGTTGCAGTTATAATGTTCCTCCATCAGAATGTCATAGAATGACTCTTCTGGGTTTGATTCCAACTGAGAAGTCGATTTCTTACTACTCTTTGCACTTCCGGATTTTTGCCTTTTTTCTTTCTCTGTGTTATTTCCTTCAATAATTTACCAATCAATTATTCGCACTGGTTCCAAAATGCTCTTCTTATATGTCCATTTACCTTATAGTTTGGAAACAGTGAAACCTCTCTATTAAGACCACCTTAGGGAACGCACCAAAATGGTCTTAATAGCGGGGTGGTCTGAATACCGAGGGTAACCATGCAGACAGATTTCTTTGAAATCCATTTTTTACATGTTTTCAAGGTCCATTAATTATTATATATGCTTAATAATGTTAAACACACGGTAGTTGTAGCTGATTAGCCAATATGACACCAAAATACAGCTTACTGATCTGACACTTGACAGATGTACACAGTGGAATACACACCAGGTGACTTTGTGTTTGGTCGGTACTCTGAGTTGTGAGATGAAGCTTAGTGCAAAAGTGGTATTTAGGACTTTTCAAAACTGGTCTTAATAGCGAGGTGGTCTTAAAAGCGAGGTGGTCTTAACTTGATAGTAAATCTTTCAATACAAAGAAATATCGAAGATTTTTTTTTTCGGAACTGATGTGAAGTGGTCTTAATAGCGAGGTGGTCTTAATTCTGAGGTGGTCTTAATTCTGAGGTGGTCTTTAAGCGAGGTTTCACTGTACATGTATATCAACGAAAGTTACCCAGTAGCTTACGGAGCACCATCAACTACGAATGCGACCATATCATGACGTCACAATCGTAAGCGATCAGGCCCTTTGAGGAATGCTTTGTCATGAAGTGATTGCATAAACAAATTAACTTTGAAAATAATCAGATTTGTAAGACGAAGTCCTTTTCTTATTATGCATTTATGTGTATTCCGTCAGCCTTAATACTAATGAGTTACTTTTTCACATATGGGTACAATGTAATATAATCTATTGTTTTCCACAACAAATGTGTTTGTCCGATCATCTCATTGTGTAGCCTCTATGTCTGATAATTTAAGATAACACTAACGGAATTAATTCGACAGTCTAATAGGTTAAATAGCATGCGAGATAGGTATACAGCAGTGTAGTCATAATTTGACCTTCTATAAGACTAAACACTTGTAAACTCTACCAAGTAATGCAATGGGTCACAACACAAGGATTCGAGAGATGCAGATTGATCAGTACTATGGGCAAGTTTTATGGTCGCCATCTTTGTCTCATTGAGAAATATTCTGTATCTTTAAGTGATATGAAGATGGACGTTTTTGAGTATGCTCATTAGTGTGTTTACTTGTTGTGATTGACAATGATAATCGGTTCTCATTTTTAGATGTTTACTTGGATGTGACAAAGATTTACATGTCGGGTGTCGTCGATGAAGCAGAAGACGCTTACTCTTCCGGAACACCTGGTCTTAGTCTCTTGTGCTTTTGCAAGGGTACCATGTAAATCTTTCCTTTGTTCAAATTTTGCCCCTGGTTTGATCGATTTTGAGTTTGGATTATGATTATGTTGACGCTTCGGTATTCTCTTATTTTATTTCACATCACAGGCATTTGCATCTGGTATGTATAGCTGTAGTTTAGCCTTCCTCTATTGGGTAGTAAGAATTAAATACAGTTTTACATACCAGATGAAAATGCTTGTGTACACATTCAGAGTATTGCTTCATAAAGATGCGACAGTGGAGCTCTTTGCACCACCTTGTTTAACGTCAGGATTTTTCGTCGATCCTTCCATCAAACAGAAAGGCAGACAAATAGACAGACAGACGGACGGACGCACGGACGAACAGATATTTACCAAAACATAGACGCAGTTCTACCGTGCCATTGGTGTTACGCCAAAGTACATAACTGGTGATTATTTTCGCGTACTGACACCCGTGATCAGTTCTCACACCAGACAAATAAATTCCATTGATTCTTTATGGGCGTACACTGGCGATATGCGACATATATTCCCATTCGGATCTCCTCGCCAATTTAGTACATATCGATCGATAGATGGCGCCCATGTCTGTTTGGCGCACAAGTGGCCTTGGGAAGAGCTCCTTATCCTATGACGTCATAAAATATTATCTAGCGTTGATATTCCGACGTTTATGTGCAAACATTTTTTTTTCTATTTTAGTGAACACAGGCTGTTATTTAATTTGTTATGACATTGGGAGACAATATTTTGCTATAAATCATGCTTTGGACGAACATTGCTGCTATTGCTGTTATACAATTCAGTATACTTGCATTACTTTTCTCACAAATTATGACGGACGGAAGCATTTTGTTTTACAAAAAAATCCAAAGATCAAGATGAAACCGAACACTGATCTTACAAATCATGGCATAGATAACCACTTATATATCATGGCGTAGAGGAAAGCTATTATTCTCACAAATCATGACGTATGGTAGCACAGCTGTTGTCACAAATCATGACGTAGGGTAACATTGCTGTTCTCACAAATCAAGATGCAGAGAAAAACAGAAAGGATTCCCTATGTCATGATTTGTTAAAACAGCAATGTTACCCTACGTCATGATTTGTGAGAACAGCAATGTTACCCGATGTCATGATTTGTGACAACTTCGATGTTGACCTACGTCATAATTTATGGAAACATCAATGTTACCCTACGCCATGACTTGTTAGAACAGTAATGTTACCCTACGACATGACTTGTTAGAACAGCAGTGTTACCCTACGCCATGACTTGTTAGAACAGCAATGTTACCCTACGACATGACTTGTTAGAACAGCAGTGTTACCCTACGCCATGACTTGTTAGAACAGTAATGTTACCCTACGACATGACTTGTTAGAACAGCAGTGTTACCCTACGCCATGACTTGTTAGAACAGCAATGTTACTCTACGACATGACTTGTTAGAACAGCAGTGTTACCCTACGCCATGACTTGTTAGAACAGTAATGTTACCCTACGACATGACTTGTTAGAACAGCAGTGTTACCCTGCGTCATGATTTGTTAGAACAGCAATGTTACCCGATGTCATGATTTGTGACAACTTAAATGTTGACCTACGTCATGATTTGTGAGAACAGCAATGTTACCCTACGCCATGGCTTGTTAGAACAGCAATGTTACCCTACGACATGACTTGTTAGAACAGCAGTGTTACCCTACGCCATGACTTGTTAGAACAGTAATGTTACCCTACGACATGACTTGTTAGAACAGCAGTGTTACCCTGCGTCATGATTTGTTAGAACAGCAATGTTACCCGATGTCATGATTTGTGACAACTTAAATGTTGACCTACGTCATGATTTGTGAGAACAGCAATGTTACCCTTCGCCATGGCTTGTTAGAACAGCAATGTTACCCTACGACATGACTTGTTAGAATAGAAATGTTACCCGATGTCATGATTTGTGACAACTTAAATGTTGACCTATGTCATGATTTGTTAGAATAGCAATGTTACCCTACGCCATGGCTTGTTAAAACAGTAATGTTACTCTACGTCATGATTTGTTAGAATAGCAATGTTACCCTACGCCATGGCTTGTTAAAACAGTAATGTTACTCTACGTCATGATTTGTTAGAATAGCAATGTTACCCTACGCCATGGCTTGTTAGAACAGCAATGTTACCCTACGCCATGGCATGTTAGAACAGCAATGTTACCCTACGCCATGACTTGTTAGAACAGCAAAGTTCCCTACGCCATGACTTGTTAGAACTGCAATGTTACCCGATGTCATGATTTGTGAGAACAGCAATGTTACCCGACGCCATGGCTTGTTAGAACAGCAATGTTACCCTACGATATGACTTGTTAGAATAGAAATGTTACCCGATGTCATTATTTGTGACAACTTAAATGTTGACCTACGTCATGATTTGTGAAAACAGCAATGTTACTCTACGTCATGATTTGTTAGAATAGCAATGTTACCCTACGCCATGGCTTGTTAGAACAGCAATGTTACCCTACGCCATGACATGTTAGAACAGCAAAGTTCCCTACGCCATGACTTGTTAGAACAGCAATGTTACCCTGCGTCATGATCTGTACGAACAATTAACTTCATCTTTTCCATGATCTATGAGAAAAGCTACGCTATGAAATGTGAGAAATTTAATTGACGGTATCGCGACCTTGTTGTGAAGATGTTAATCTTGCATTAACACAAGCACTTTAATCAAATGATTCAATAAATACTTTTAACAAAACATTTGATTTTTATAAATTAATATAAGTCAATGAAGTGGAACGGTATAGATATTTAAGACATGTTTTATGTAGATAGTAATAATAGATCTAGAGCTGTCTTTGATGTTAAACTTAATCATGAAAGGGGATGTTTAACAAATTGTAATTTTCTCTAAATTTTCTCTTTTCTTTTTCTTTTTGCCACAACATTTAAAGAATATTTGGCATTATAAGAGATACTCATTTTAAGGCGTTATAAACTGGAGAACGTAGTTTTTGCTACAAATGAGATAAACGAGGGACATAGTGTCGAAGTTTTACTGTCAAGCATTTTTAATTTTGATTTCTTGTTTCTCCAAATTATTTACTCGTTGTTGAGTAAAACCGGATATCTATCGGAATAAGGATATTCCAGTAAAAAGAAGTATGAGGTTCGTTTAAAATTTCTCAGACTGATCCAGGATGAGTTTAATTGTTTGGGGTTATTTTTGTGTTGGGATGGGGGGGGGAGTCGAATGCTTAAATCTATTGCTTAAACTTGGAAATGCAATTTAACTGCTGGCTGCACGAGTCGCGGTTGCCGTATTTGCACGTATATAAATCTTCACTGGCTGTACGTGGTAATTACGCCGCACGTGAGAGAAATCTATTTAGCTACGGAGGCTGAAGCCGTGTACTTTCTCTCGGCAATCGTGCTACACTGTAAATCGGTGTGAAGGCAACGCAACGTAAATCTTCACTATTCGGATCGAGGGGAAATTGCAATCTGCTAATTTCACCTCCAATCTTCGCAAGGCATGTATACGCATTCGGTACTGTGTAAAACGTTAAAAGGAATCTCAAATATAATCAGTATTTCTTCCCTTCTTAGCATACAAATAGATAAAAGTAACAGTAAATGTTGATGAATCGAACAAGATCCAAAAATGAGGGTTTATGAAAATTGATACATGACATTATACCTATAAATACGTCTTCTCAAAGTGTTTTCAAGACTGTTGTGATCCATAAAATTTCGATATGCCCAAATTTCCTTTTTTTTTTTTATTATTTAACTGCAAACATATTTCATTTGGAAAATGATTCGGTTTTGGCTTTTTTGTTTTACCCCAAATCAACATCTACTTAGAGTCATTAAGGACGGTCTCCACGTGTATGCGATGCGATGTATAAGAATAATAATATAAAGCGCCCTATCTAGCTAACATAAGCCACTCTAAAGCGCTTTACAGTACATAGATATAAAATTCTCATACAATCATACAATTAACACATACATTTCTATCATATACAGATATGAGGAGTAGCAGGAGCTGTCTTATCAAGCACTAACTACTTGTCCTATACCACCTGGCTAATATCTCCATATGTGTGTGTATGTATGTGGGTGTGCTGGAGATAAATTGTGTTCTGTTTGTAGTGGAACCGTATTTCCAACGACATATTTTATATGTCATCCCCACTTGAATGCTACCGCACAGATATACACCACCTGAGTTGTTGGAGTTGAATGCCCGTGTTTTGGGCATCCTCGACATCCAGAGGTTGAGTTTACCTACGCTCTGCAGAGAGGACATGTGAGCTTAACCTCTGGATATCGAGGATTGTACATCGGGAGGCTTCAGTTTATTCGTGTAAGCCTTCTTGCAATGGTCCGAAACATTTGCCGATTGAAAGTGCTACCACACTGAAGTAGACTGGCCCCAGCAGTGTACGTACCTCATCATTTGCATTGGCCGAGTTCAAGCGTCAACTTAAAGGTCCAATATACGTAGCTTCAGGAATGTTTTCGTGATTCTGAAAAATTCTGACAAAAAATCCAGTTTATGACCATGCAAAAACAAGCCTAAAACGAAGTAATCCTGAGCAGTAACTAACAAGAAACTCTTGACAGAAAAATCCAAAGAACTGATAATAATTCAGGTGTGGCCCACTTCAACAACAAACCGAAGGTAGAATACGATTCAAAATGGCGCGTGTTTACAAATACTGAGTTTCAACTACTGTTGTACCGGTAACCGCATATTGCTGATATCAGCTAGTCTTAACTAACTCTATACAATATGTAAACATAGTAAGTTATTAGGCTTGATTTTTACTTCAAGTTTTGCCGAAAGTCACGTATATTGGGCCTTTAAGTGACTGTAGTCTAACTTTAGTACGACCGAACTCATATTAGTTAGGTGCATTGCGCATGTGTATAGAAACAAGAGGGGAAAAGTGCGCATGTCTAGACACTATAGTAAAGAAAAATGATTTATTTTAGTCGGACTAGAGCAACTAGCGGTCGTCGGCACATGCGCGATTATTTGACAGCAAAGCTGTGATTGGTTGACGTGTACTCGCATGTGTAAACACATTAAATGTAACAGCCCTACTATAGTAAATATTCGGCGCTCGAACTCGGCCATTTTATTGACAACTGTTGAGACAGTCGTTCCACTCCAATAATGCTGAGCTTCAAGAAGGGATCGAGTAGTAACTACCATATTATGACCCGCTGGTATATATGTGTCGGCCAGGGGACAGAACCAAACGTCTTTCTCACAAGGGTGAACGCTCAACTAAAGGCCAAAAATAAAGGGATGTCAATTAAGGGAGACATTAAAAAGGAGAAAGTTGTAAAGAAAAGAATAGCCCAGGTACAATTCTTACGCCCTACCTTACTATCGTGCATGTTTTCATCACATACTTGTTATCGAGTAAATTGCCTGTGAACTTATTTTGCATATGTGACTCATAAAATATATACCCTGGGGCAAAATAACTTTGATTGGCTGTAAGCTTCAATGTTTCTCATTGTGACGTCACGCCTAGGACAATAACGTGACGTTATTGATTTTAAACTGGAGTCAAAATGGCGGAATTTTTAATAGGGATTGAACGGGATTTTTTTTAGCATTCGTATGAGCGCAAGTTGGTTGTTATTATGTAGCCATAGTCATTTGGGCGTTTGACGTAAAGACGTTCTCCTGTTCAGAGGGTAGCTGGAGGTGTTTCAATGTGCAAGCCCTGCGAGCATTTAATAGCAGTTACTTCAAATGGTGCCATTTGGTCGTATCATTATACAAATCATTGATGTAAAAATAAAATACGAAGATATGTTTTACTTCTATGATGTCTTGAAAACAAAATTAATATACGTACGTTTCTTAATTCATTTACTCGTTAGTAAGTAATAACATAGACATAAAAGCCATCTGTGTTAGATTCACGTCTCTGTCAGTAACTATTATGCAGAGTGAATTTGCCGCTTTCAACTCGGTTACAGCTGTAGTTAGAAATCTCGGTAATTTTCTTGAGCATGATTTCCCATAATTTAACAGGCTCATCATCACTTATTTTTGCTGTCATTTTATTCGAACTGACCGAAAAGCCAATAACCAAAATTGGTTTTATTAAACGAGTTAGATAATGTAATATGCCCTGAGCCTTCAGGCCGAGGCCGATTTAACCCTTTCGGTGCCACGACAAATTTCAAAAGTGCCAACGTTTTGGATTGATGACGTCGAATTTTGACGTCACATTAAAATTACCTACTATTTACGTGCCGTGGAGTTTTGACGTTGTCAGCAATAATCGATATCCTTTTGTGATGTTCCATCCAGAGTATTGTCGCCGTTCTCTAATCAATAGCGATGATATTTTACAGGTAGTACAGTCAAGTTCTCCGTTTTCATTGGACGCTTTAAAAACTTTTTGACAGAAATTAGAATAATGGAAAAATAATATCCTAAATGCTTTTAAAAAAATAATGAAATACTAACATTTTGAAACAATATATACGTTCCTGGTAAAACATACACTTCGGAGTTTTCATTAATAACAGGCTATTATATAATATGTCTTAGCGTTAGGACACGATCTGTACACACGTCTTTTTCCAGTGTGCAATTAGATGTTAAGGCGCTACATGAAAATTCGAAACTATCGAGTCCCATTGATATATGGGTGCATGTAACGAAGGGTGGGACATCTCCAGAAAAAAAAAGATAAAAGGGGTGGGTGGGGGGGATTACCTTGAAGATTCTGCAGGATGATACTGTATTACCCTTGGCTGTGGGGTGGCGCGAGAACCTCGGTTCTTCCTCCCATGAATAAAAAACCTTAGGAGTTATTTTACTGACCTGTCTGTTGTATTGTGTACGCGTTTGGCACTTTTCCTTGTATATATAATATTGAAACCTAGCTTTTATGTGTATTTTCACTGACTTCCAGTTACATTAAAGAAATCTCAACAGCATAATCGTCTCACCGTCCCCTCCTATATACTTATATACGTTTTAACAATGGTTGCAGTTTCCTGATTTTTTTGTCGGTGGTGTTCAGTAGCCGAACAGGTTTCCATGCCCCCTCCCTCTGTTTTTTAAGGCTGCGGGGAAAATGTACTTACTACATACACACTGTTCCATTAGGTTCAACGATTGGATGCTTTGTTATCTCCCGCTTTCACCGAAACGGGGGATATTAATTTGGGTTCGTCCGTCCGTCTGTCGGTCCGTCTGTCACGCTTCGTTTCCGTGAAATAACAACAACACATATTATCCGATTTTCTTAAACTTTGAAACTTAATTACAAGGTAAAATGCCTAAAGGGCTCGGCCAAGTTCGATCGCCACTTTTGGAGGACGTTATTTTGCGCAGCAATGGCCGCCTATGATGATGCTGTTGTGAACTCAATGTGGATGAGAGGCCGAACACCTACACAAAAAGTTCATTCCAGAAAAAAAATGTACGCCCCCTCGTACCCGAAATCCTGGATCCGCCTATGTTAGCGTACGTGAAGTTTTATTGTGGGAGGAAAGCGAGTACTCGAAGAAAACTCACGTGGTCGGACGTGTGACCTCTTACCTTTTCACGTCATCGTCTTCTGCATGTATATATAATAGCTGTTTTACAATGCGTCATTGCGTTTGGCTTTGTGCTCGTTTCGTTATCAGCAACGAGACCAAATCAGCTGGCTGTTACAATCTACTCCCTGTGATATATTACTACGGACGTACAGGTGACTGGACATTACTGTTATAACACATACCCACAGGTAAGAACGGAAGCTACACAACAACCAAAGAATTTATCTCATTTACTCTACCTGTACACAAAAAAAAAGTCAAAAAAGGAAGATTTCTTTGGTTACATCATATGCATTCATGGCCGTATTTAATTAAGCTATTTAATACTTTACTTTTTTCTGACAACATGTTCGCTAAAATGTACATTGGTTGAAAATGACATCACTGCATCCGTTTTACATACATCAAAAACACCAGATATTGTGTTCAGTCAAAGTTACCGAGTAGAATTATTTTTAGAAGCGGAAAGGGGCGACAGGCTTCAGCTCTCCCTTAAAAGGAGTTCAAGGAAGATATGCAGCCACTGATTAGTACCGATCGGTTAAATATATTAACGCCCTTATCTAACGCAAGAGTTAGGATTGTGTCGCCCGGCGAAACTGATAACAGCTATACCCAGGTGAAGCACAGTGTCCGAAATTTCCTTCCCACACAGTCATCTTGCTTTTCAAATAAGTACTGATTTTAACTATATAAAAACAATTTGTACTTACTTGGTCATAAATTCTAAAATCGCATTTTTTCAGCGGGATTAAAAAGGATTTATTTACACGAGTTTTACATAACTGTGCATTATGTTAGTATGTGAAAATGTACGATTTCTGTAGCCAGAAAACGCTGAAGGAAGTTTGTGTCCTATAGTCGAACGGACGAGGCCACACATATGCCACGGCAAACATTAGCGATAAGACCATATGCTAGTGTCACCACTATCTACATCCAATCCTTAGTCGCCTTTCTATATTAAATGCTTAAGTGTGTTACATGTCTTTGTGGATGTTTACATTTAAAATATGATGGATGCGGATTTTTACCATCGATAGTTCGTGTGGAGTTTTGTTTGTTTTAATTGAGTTGATATCGAATAATACTTTGTCACTCGAAATGGAGTTGTTCAGAAGAAATCAGAAAGCATTTTGATTGCTTCTATTGCCTTCAGAAACCAGCGAGAGTTACAGCCACAAGATGAAAAGAACATGTTCTGGAAGTTGAACCAATTTTATTTAAAAATATCGTTTTAATCAACGGATTAACTGCCCCCCCATTTTCTACGTTGGACTCTGGATAATACATACTATTAAGAAAGGTAGGTAATTTAATATTTAATATTTTCAAACTCAGACTTATGTTACAAATATTTTTGTTATTTTTTCTGACTCTTGTCTTATTGTTCATTTCTGCTCCATTCTCCAGAAAAAAACAACACACTCATACTCACTTTTCAACAGAAGAACAATTTCAATCATTCAACTACATGTATAATATGTTTATCACACGTATCCTCGTAATATTTTTCCGGGAAAAACACATGCATATGTGTCAGTAAATACATGCCTATTATAATAATAACTCCATACCATGCATTGAAACGATAACATCAGATAGTCATATTATCAGTGTACGACTTATCAACACAGTGATATTGTCAGTGTCCGACATATCAACACAGTGATATTGTCAGTGTACGACCTATCAACACAGTGATATTGTCAGTGTACGACATATAAACACAGTTTAATTGTCAGTGTCCGACATATCAACACAGTGATATTGTCAGTGTCCGACATATCAACACAGTGATATTGTCAGTGTACGACATATCAACACAATGATATTGTCAGTGTCCGACATATCAACACAGTGATATTGTCAGTGTACGACATATCAACACAGTGATATTGTCAGTGTACGACCTATCAACACAGTGATATTGTCACTGTACGACATATCAACACAGTGATATTGTCAGTGTACGACCTATCAACACAGTGATATTGTCAGTGTACGACCTATCAACACAGTGATATTGTCAGTGTACGACATATCAACACAGTGATATTGTCAGTGTACGACTTATAAACACAGTGATATTGTCAGTGAATGAACTATCAACACAATGATATTGTCAGTGTACGACATATAAACACAGTGATATTGTCAGTGAATGAACTATCAACACAATGATATTGTCAGTGTACGACTTATAAACACAGTGATATTGTCAGTGAATGAACTATCAACACAATGATATTGTCAGTGTACGACATATCAACACCGTGATATTGTCAGTGTACGACATATCAACACAGTGATATTGTCAGTGTACGACTTATAAACACAATGATATTGTCAGTGTAAGACCTATCAACACAATGATATTGTCAGTGTACGACCTATCAACACAATGATATTGTCAGTGTACGACCTATCAACACAATGATATTGTCAGTGTACGACCTATCAACACAGTGATATTGTCAGTGTACGACCTATCAACACAATGATATTGTCAGTGTACGACCTATCAACACAATGATATTGTCAGTGTACGACCTATCAACACAATGATATTGTCAGTGTACGACATATCAACACAGTGATATTGTCAGTGTACGACCTATCAACACAGTGATATTGTCAGTGTACGACCTATCAACACAATGATATTGTCAGTGTACGACCTATCAACACAGTGATATTGTCAGTGTACGACATATCAACACAATGATATTGTCAGTGTACGACCTATCAACACAATGATATTGTCAGTGTACGACCTATCAACACAATGATATTGTCAGTGTACGACCTATCAACACAGTGATATTGTCAGTGTACGACCTATCAACACAATGATATTGTCAGTGTACGACCTATCAACACAATGATATTGTCAGTGTACGACATATAAACACAGTGATATTTTCAGTGTACGACCTATCAACACAGTGATATTGTCAGTGTACGACATATCAACACAATGATATTGTCAGTGTACGAACTATCAACACAGTGATATTGTCAGTGTACGACCTATCAACACAATGATATTGTCAGTGTACGACCTATCAACACAATGATATTGTCACTGTACGACATATCAACACAGTGTTATTGTCAGTGTACGACCTATTAACACAGTGATATTGTCAGTGTACGACATATCAACACAGTGATATTGTCAGTGTTCGACCTATAAATACAATGCTACTGTCAGTGTACGACATATCACTACAATGATATTGTCAGTGTACGACATATCACCACAATGATATTGTCAGTGTACGACCTATCAACACAGTGATATTGTCAGTGTATGACATATCAACACATTGATATTGTCAGTGTACGACCTATCAACACAATGATATTGTCAGTGTACGACCTATCAACACAATGATATTGTCAGTGTACGACATATCACCACAATGATATTGTCAGTGTACGACCTATCAACACAGTGATATTGTCAGTGTATGACATATCAACACATTGATATTGTCAGTGTACGACCTATCAACACAATGCTACTGTCAGTGTACGACCTATCAACACAATGATATTGTCAGTGTACGACCTATCAACACAGTGATATTGTCAGTGTACGACATATAAACACAGTGATATTGTCAGTGTACGACCTATCAACACAATGATATTGTCAGTGTACGACCTATCAACACAGTGATATTGTCAGTGCATGACATATCAACACAATGATATTGTCAGTGTACGACATATCAACACAATGATATTGTCAGTGTACGAACTATCAACACAGTGATATTGTCAGTGTACGACCTATCAACACAGTGATATTGTCACTGTACGACATATCAACACAGTGATATTGTCAGTGCATGACATATCAACACAATGATATTGTCAGTGTACGACCTATCAACACAGTGATATTGTCAGTGTACGACCTATCAACACAGTGATATTGTCAGTGTACGACATATCAACACAATGATATTGTCAGTGTACGAACTATTACCACAATGATATTGTCAGTGTACGACCTATCAACACAGTGATATTGTCAGTGTACGACCTATCAACACAGTGATATTGTCAGTGTACGACCTATCAACACAGTGATATTGTCAGTGTACGACCCATCAACACAATGATATTGTCAGTGTACGACCTATCAACACAATGATATTGTCAGTGTACGACCTATTACCACAGTGATATTGTCAATGTACGACCTATAAACACAGTGATATTGTCAGTGTACGACCTATAAACACAATTATATTGTATGTGTACGATCTATCAACACAGTGATATTATCAGTGTACGATATATCAACACAATGACATTGTCACTGTACGAACTATTAACACAGTGATATTGTCAGTATACGACCTATCAACACAGTGATATTGTCAGTGTACGACCTATCAACACAGTGATATTGTCAGTGTTCGACCTATCAACACAGTGATATTGTGAGTGCACGACCTATCAACACAATGATATTGTCAGTGTACGACATATCAACACAGTGATATTGTCAGTGTACAACCTATCAACACAGTGATATTGTCAGTGTACGGCCTATCAACACAATGATATTGTCAGTGTACGACCTATCAACACAGTGATATTGTCAGTGTACGGCCTATCAACACAGTGATATTGTCAGTGTACGCCATATCAACATAGTGATATTGTCAGTGTACGACCTATCAACACAATGATATTGTCAGTGTACGACATATCAACACAATGATATTGTCAGTGTACGACATATCAACACAATGCTATTGTCAGTGTACGACATATCAACACAATGCTATTGTCAGTGTACGACCTATCAACACAGTGATATTGTCAGTGTACGACCTATCAACACAGTGATATTGTCAGTGTACGACCTATCAACACAGTGATATTGTCAGTGTACGACCTATCAACACAGTGATATTGTCAGTGTACGACATATCAACACAATGATATTGTCAGTGTACGACCTATCGACACAATGATATTGTCAGTGTACGACCTATCAACACAGCGATATTATCAGTGTACCACCTATCAACACAATGATATTGTCAGTGTTCGACCTATCAACACAATGATATTGTCACTGTACGACATATTAACACAGTGATATTGTCAGTGTTCGACCTATCGACAGTGATATTGTCAGTGTACCACCTATCAACACAATGATATTGTCAGTGTACGACCTATCAACACAATGATATTGTCAGTGTACGACCTATCAACACAGTGATATCGTCAGTGTACGACCTATCAACACAGTGATATTGTCAGTGTACGACCTATCAACACAGTGATATTGTCACTTTACGACCTATCAACACAGTGATATTGTCAGTGTACGACCTATCAACACAGTGATATTGTCAGTGTACGACATATCAACACAGTGATATTGTCAGTGTTCGACCTATCAACACAGTGATATTGTCAGTGTACGACCTATCAACACAATGATATTGTCAGTGTACGACCTATCAACACAGTGATATTGTCAGTGTACGACATATCAACACAGTGATATTGTCAGTGTACGACCTATCAACACAAGGATATTGTCAGTGTACGACCTATCAACACAATGATATTATCAGTGTACGACTTATCAACACAATGATATTGTCAGTGTACGACCTATCAACACAGTGATATTGTCAGTGTACGACCTATCAACACAATGATATTGTCACTGTACGAACTATCAACACAGTGATATTGTCAGTGTACGACCTATCAACACAGTGATATTGTCAGTGTACGCCATATCAACACAGTGATATTGTCAGTGTTTGACATATCAACACAGTGATATTGTCAGTGTACGACCTATCAACACAGTGATATTGTCACTGTATGACCTATCAACACAGTGATATTATCAGTGTACGACCTATCAACACAGTGATATTGTCAGTGTACGACCTATCAACACAGTGAT
Organism: Mimachlamys varia; assembly: GCA_947623455.1. Classification (NCBI taxonomy): domain Eukaryota; kingdom Metazoa; phylum Mollusca; class Bivalvia; order Pectinida; family Pectinidae; genus Mimachlamys; species Mimachlamys varia. Next base: position 16,672,487 of record OX392541.1, read on the forward strand.
ATTGTCACTGTATGACCTATCAACACAGTGATATTGTCATTGTACGACCTATCAACACAGTGATATTGTCAGTGTACGACCTATAAACACAATGATATTGTCAGTGTAAGACCTATCAACACAGTGATATCGTCAGTGTACGAACTATCAACACAGTGATATTGTCAGTGTTCGACCTATAAACACAATGCTACTGTCAGTGTACGACATATCAACACAGTGATATTGTTTTTTTCTACCAGTGTTTCAATAAAGCTATCCCAACGCTTTGATAACATTATGATATTAATTGTTTTTGTGATAAAACAATTTACAATATTACACCAACACAAAGTTTATGTAAATAACAAATTTCGTTATTCCTAGGATTTCCGATGCCCTGGGCGTGCAAATGTAAATACATATATGTTGATTGATAACCCATCATTCCTATAGAAAATCCCTGCTCGTCGAACATTTCATGTCACTGCATATGTTTACATATATATCCATTGGTTTTGACTTAAATTGACATAATAAACAGATTGGATTTGTTGTTTTAATTTTTAGCTTAATTAATACAATATCCATGACAAAAAGACCATGCAACCATATTTGCCTAGAATCGTTTTCATGTAATTTGAAGTGACGTCATGCACGCGTTTAAGGTCTGATTTGTACAATTGATTTCTCGGTAAAGATGAATGTGTAATTGGCGTTAGAAATAGGTTATCAGAATAAACGTGTCAATTTATTTCCGTAGTTGTAGCACGTCCGGACCCACACAGGGGCTTTTTAAGCATTGTTAGCTTTTGTATAACCCCATGATTAATTTGTTTTGTCCGTCTGTCTGTTTGTCAGTTTATCTGCGCAGAACTTCAAACTTGTTAATGTTTTGAAATAATGCTTTCGTATTTTGCACAGTGTACCCTCGTTATACCGCCACCTTTCGTCCACAGCAATTATGGCGGTATAGCGAGGGTGACGATAGTATCGAATCATGAAAATTATAACCATGAATTAAATTGCATAACAGATTGCAGTTCCAACATTTTATTAAAAACCAGCTTTGTATTTTATCGTCATATAGATCTACATTGGCACAAATTTATATATGAAAATAGTTATTGATCTGCTTTTGCCGCATGCCATTCCAAATGGAAACTAAAGAGATTCTCGATCTCAAAAAAACATAACAATATGGCGTTATCGTCGAGGGAAATATATAGCGATTCGAGACGTTTGTATTCTAAAGGGTGTGACAGATGGCGGTATGCGAGAGTGGCGAACTTAACGAGGGAATTATATAGGGCAGAAATCCGTTCTAGATGTTTAGGTGGCGGTATGCGAGGGTGGCGGTATATTCGGGTGGCGATAGGTCGAGGGTACACTGTACCTGATTATAGACCTTCCGTACGCTACCGCATTTGATTTCTTCTCCCTTATTCTTATGACCTACTTAATAAGATTTGGAGGTCTGTCGAATGACTTTTTTTCATCAGATTTTAACAAAATTTCATATCTATCTTATATCAACGATATCTAGAATATGTTTGATATTGGTAAAAAAATCCATAAATATTAGCGAGAGTTACGAAACTTTTCAATTCTTAACATATAGAGAAGTCTTTGTTTCTGTCGAGTTACTTTATTCCACATCGTAAGATTGAAACAAAATTTGGAGTATAAACAGTCGAACTTTGTTATTTGGAACTCGATATTTCGAATACCATGTTTAATTCGAAATATTTCTCAGGTCCAGCCCAAAGTTTACACTGGACTTTTCGAACTCGTTTAACTAGAATAATCGGATAACTCACATTTCCCGATTCCCATTGACTTCGAGATAAAAAGTTTCGCAATGGTATTTCATATCACTGAAATATCGGACGTGTTTGGTTGGTCTTGGTCTTCATCGGTAAATATTTAATAGAGTTACAGATATTGCAGTTCTTAAAATTTGGCAATTTCTTAGTTTCTGTCAAATAAACAGTTACACTCCGATTTAACCCGAATTCGACATATTTATTCAAATTAATGAGATACTGAGGGAGTTTTATGAGACTTTTAAAATGTTAGAGTAGATAATGTCTTGGTTTTTGTCAAGTAACTTCAATTTTTATTATCTGGTCCCATATTCAAGAACGTCCCTTAACTTTAAGAAGTTCCTAAACATAGAAAAGCATGACAGCAATTAAGGAACGTTCCTTTACTTAAAGAAGTCAAAATTTTCCTGTATTAAAATTTCTTTCACATCAACTTTTTTGGAACAGGGAGTTCTGGCATGACAGAAAATGCAAAGCTAATGATATGTCGTGTGCTTGCTTTTGTGCTATAATCGGTCACAGATACCAATATGACATAATAAGGGATTTTAAGTGAGTTCCGTAGTTTTGACCAATTGCAGGATATCTTCATACAATATCTTCCAAATGTGTAATCTAAAATGTATAAATGTTTTCAGAAATGACAAAATAGTATTTTCTTTTAAGTTATGGTAGTTAAATTTCTTTTATTATTTTAACTCGGGAAAACAATTTGAGTTACCCCTTCCCCTTATTTTTGAATTGGAAAATCTTCATTTTTGTCACCATTTTTTGCAGTTTTAACTATTAATATAAAAAGTTCTCCTATCAAACTGTTTTACATTAGTTATTGGATGAAGAGAAAATGGGTTTCTTTTCTGAAATCGTCATAAAAATGGGAGGTACGTGTGCTTCATTTTTTGTCCTATTACAATTTGTGTTATTTTTCACAATTCCGGATTGAAAAATAGAAAATGCTCCATTTATACTAAATATATGGGGAAAAAATACCAAAATCTTATTACTATTCACTTTGTTAACATTATAAAGTTGCAAAAAGGTATTTTAAAGTATAACAATGTCTCATAGGTTAAACCTTAGCCGGATATTAATTTATTTTATTGTATTATATCATTATGTGATATCATTTGTAAATTAATATGTGACACTTGTAAATGAGAATATGGTTGGGCAGTATGTCAAATGTTTGCTGTGAGCGCTGAAATGGAAGCACCGGCTATAATTATGTTCCTCGGGGATTTGAGAGGGATATTGCCTGGTTGTAAAGGTCATATTACCATAAATAATAATGCGTGAACCGCTTTAATTCAGACGATCTACGAAATAGGCTATGATAGAGCGGTATGTAAGAGAATTAAATTAGTATATCATTATTATGATCATAAAGTTGGATAGGAGTTGTTTTTATTATAGCCTTATTATTATTATAAAGTTCGGTAGGAGTTGTTTTAGTATAGCATTATTATTATTACAGAGTTGGGTAGGAGCTGTTTTGGGATAATTATGATTATAAAGTTGGGCAGGGGTTGTTTTAAGTATAGCATTATTATTATTATAAAGTCGGGCAGGAGTTGTTTTCAGCAAAGCATTATTATGATTATAAAGTTGGGTAGGGGTTGTTTTTAGCAAAGCATTATTATGATTATAAAGTTGGGTAGGAGTTGGTTTTAGTGGGCGTATCTCTGAACGCCAACATTTTTAATTTGCCTACGGGGTAGTTTGTTGTGACAGCGGTTATAGTCTTTTTCCTTAAAGTAGTCTCAGTTCCAACAGGTAAATTTACCTGTAAAAGTTACCTGTTGGTGCTAAGGCACAAGTATTAATAAAATATCATAAAATTATCTTCATGATACTTTTTTTAATCGGAAATATTAAACTGTGTAAGTAATAAATAATGTAACTATTATAAGATTTGTGATTATTAATTAAAATTCAATGCTTAAGATAATTTTCTAGAAAAAAATAAAACTTTGTAATTCACCATTGAATTATTTTATGACTGTAATTCTTACTTTTAAAAGACACTGTTGTAAAAATATTTTTGTATATAATAGGTGATTAATTTAATAGGTTTTTATGATTGAGACATAACTATAGCGATAGTGTAGAGAGGTATTTCACTCAATTAAATGTATTCAATCGTCTTTTGTTACAGAGGACAATAAAGTTACCTAAATTTGAAAGATCCTGGTTTTAAACATTTGTACATTTTTGCCGTATTATATTTTCTATGGTAATACAGTTTGATGAAACGTTTTTCATAATGACTGTGTTTTATTACAAAACGGTACAATCCACTGTCGCAATACGTACAAATCCTATTAATTTGATCTTTTAAGATTAAACTGTCCAATTTCAATATTCAGTTTATGAGACGACAATCTGATTTTTGCTATTTCTTTAAACAAATAGGTTTTGTTAAATTTGGTTTAAAGACAAAATTACCACTAATGAATTTTCGAAGTGAACATTTTGATGACACATTTAAATAGTCAATACATTATTGAAAAAATATCTATCATTCTATATTAAATTGTGATTAATGTTTTACCTTCATTCTCTGTATTTTCTGTTTGCTACACATATCCCAAACCTATTCTTAACAGATTGTTTATTATACTTTCTGTCTACTCAGTGCCCTTTTCAACCATTTCACCATAACATACAATTGTCCGAGTTTTTAACTTTAAGCAAATATTTGAAAATGATAAACTTTCGAATCATAATAAATGAAAGTCTTCCTAATTCATGACTGAGCATGATATTTGGCGTACTTTTCTTAACTCCTAAATTCTCTTACAAAAATTTAGATGTATTTTTTTTCAATATTAGGTGCTTAATGAAACCCCCGCACTTCGGATACATAACTTAAAATGCTACTTACAAAAGTGTAACAAAAACTAAGTTGGGTTTCAAAATTGAAATATTTTCTTTTAAAAACATTCATAATTCCAAATAAAGCTTTTCAACTTTGTTCAGCTATTTTCTCTTGTGTTGTCAAGAATTTTCTGTTATATATCAACAGAATTCCTAGATAACTAAAACAAATTTCTAAAAATTTAAGACTAATTACACTTTATTGAATACTTTTCTATATTTCTCTTTATTTCTTCAATATATGATTATCTCTGGGTTGTATTTTATTTACAATTAAGTGCTGATTACTCATTTGATAATTTTCTTATTATTTCTTTATATATGTATCCTTGTATTTTTGAAAAAAAAATGTATAATTTAATGCAATTGTGGTGCTGACTGTCCACAGTTAAATCTCAGGTAAGGTGAGTTCACAGGTAAATCACAGGTAAGGTGAAAAGGGCAGTTTATATGAAACAGTATATAATTGACTTCCCATTGTTCTCAAAAACAACACCTACCTATTGTTAAAAAAAATGTTGGCGTTCGGAGAATCATTATTATGATTATAAAGTTGGGTAGGAGTTGTTTTTAGTTTAGCATTATTATGATTATAAAGTTCGGTAGGAGTTGTTTTAGTATAGCATTATTATTATTATAAAGTTGGGCAGGGGTTGTTTTAAGTATAGCATTATTATTATTATAAAGTTCGGTAGGAGTTGTTTTAGTATAGCAGTATTATTATTATAAAGTTGGGCAGGGGTTGTTTTAAGTATAGCATTATTATTATTATAAAGTTCGGTAGGAGTTGTTTTAGTATAGCATTATTATTATTATAAAGTTGGGCAGGGGTTGTTTTAAGTATAGCATTATCATTATTATAAAATCGGGCAGGAGTTGTTTTTAGCAAATCATTATTATGATTATAAAGTTGGGCAGGGGTTGTTTTAAGTATAGCATTATTATTATTATAAAGTTGGGTAGGAGTTGTTTTAGTATAGCATTATTATTATTATAAAGTTGGGCAGGGGTTGTTTTAAGTATAGCATTATTATTATTATAAAGTTCGGTAGGAGTTGTTTTAGTATAGCATTATTATTATTATAAAGTTGGGCAGGGGTTGTTTTAAGTATAGCATTATTATTATTATAAAGTTCGGTAGGAGTTGTTTTAGTATAGCATTATCATTATTATAAAGTTGGGCAGGGGTTGTTTTAAGTATAGCATTATTATTATTATAAAGTTCGGTAGGAGTTGTTTTAGTATAGCATTATCATTATTATAAAATCGGGCAGGAGTTGTTTTTAGCAAATCATTATTATGATCATAAAGTTGGGTAGGAGTTTTTTTCATGAAGTATATATATATTCAATACAACTGTTTATGTCATCTCTGATACAAGCCGCAGCTAATTTGCTGTTTTAAATGATTTAGAAACAACAATGGAGGCAAAGTATATGTTGTTAATGTCATTTATTAATGACTAATCAATCATCTGTAATGTTGATAATTGATTACATAATCAATGTTAAAGTGATACTACAATACTAATATGATTGGAGAAGTTGACATATGTAAGTAACAGCAAAGACGGGGTAAAAATTTGGCATCATGCACAAACACAATTAAACACTCACAATCCTGAGTAGGATAAACAGTGTCATTCTGAACAAGCCCATACAAAATGTCCTTGTGAACATAAATATTGATACAGTATGAAATTAACAGCATAATAAATACTTAAGACCGCAGCTTGTTTGCTGTTTAAACTGATTTAGAAACAGTAATGGAGACAAATATATATTGTTAATGTCATTTATTAATGACTAATCAACTTGATGATTGATTACATAATCAATGCTAAAACTGTTTGTCTGTGCAAATAGATGTATTAAGCAATTTTATTTTTATCTACGTTGCGTTTCTGATGGTTTAAATTAGAAGTATATAACAACTAAATTATGTTTACCATATTTGTTTCACTTCTACCATCACTCCTGAAAACAAACAAGGAGGGAAGCTTTGTCATAAACCACTACATTCACGGGGAAGTTTCTGTCCTAATGTTCACGTGATATTTATGTGACCGCCTTGACGCTACAGCGCTTACTTATTCGATATACAACATAATTCTCCTTGAACAATGCTGCAGGAAACTCAATATAGGAAGCAGGAAAATAAAACTTATCTTCTCCTGTTTGTGTAAGGTACAAGTTTGCATTGTAAAACAACAGGATTTTAATTTTCAGTTCACACTTGTATACGGATAGAGAGATACCAGGAATTACCAGTCGTTTGCATTTTTTTTTAATTATTTAAAAGTACAAAATAAAACAATAACATCTATGATGCGTTCACAAGGTCGACCAGAAATGTTAAATTCATTTTGTAAATATGGTTATAAAATGATAATATGTCATATCTTTTTAATCATTTTGAAATAAAATCGCATATAAAGTTGAGATGGCGTCTTGCACAAATTAAGAAGCAATTAATAATGACGTATCAATCCTGTATGCCCAGAGATTAAGTACATCATGTACAATGTAGATGATTTTCATGTGGGAGGAAACTGGAGTACTGGGAGTAAACCTACATGATGTACATTGTTGGCAAGATGACTCCGTTTTCTCCTGTTATGACTAATCAGGGAAGTGAACCCGGACCAGGTTGGTAAAAGAGGAATTCGCGGAATCCGCAACCCCACCAAGTCACCGCCTTCATGTGTAATACATTGTAGTATAACATTTTCTTCTAAGAGGAGCGCATGTAGTCATGTACTGTAGGTGCACAGGCCTCGAATTTATCATTTTACGGGTATGTTACTTGCTAAAATAAGCAAGTGCTATTAAATAACAATATTCAAAGCATGCATTTTGTTATGAATAAGGTTATTTATCATGTGCATTACTTCATTCATTATGGAAATTGTATATTACGAACAACATTAGTTATATTAAGTGGTTTTGTAATTGTAACAGTTTACATCTTATGCAGCCACTTGCTGAAAAAGCAAATGCACATTATTTCTACTTGCTATTCTCAAATATCTACTTGCAAATAGCAAGTCGAGGTCTGGGTGTATCTTCTATATATGGAAATAAAAAAAAGAATACCGAAGCGTTAACAAAATCATAATCCAAACTCAAAATCGATTAAATCAGGCGCAAAATATGAGGAAATGACAGATTTTAATGGAGACTCTTGTAAAAGTACAAGATAATTAGGTGTTCCGGAAGAGTAAGCGTCTTTTGCTTCATCGACGATACCCGCCATGTAAATCTTTGTTTGAAATTAGATTATATAATGTGTAATACAGAGTCTAGTAAGTAATATTGACGGTATGGCCCACTGATCCGAACAAAGATGACGTAACACACGCACATGCTGTACCTTTTAAATTTAGCAATAGATACAGTATGCCGACAAAATGGATCAAACTGCATCATACAGCTGTTTCGTCCTCCTAGGTCTCTTCAGTGATGCTAGGGGCCAAAAGGTGGGAATCCAAAATTTCTAAACTGTAGAAGCAGAAGGGTCAGGTGCGTAAAACCCCTTAAATTATGAATTTGGAAGTAAAATAAACAAACAAAATTAATGTTTGTTAGATGCGTATAAACAGAATAGTTATAGTATAAAGTACCCAAATGTACACAAAACATGAAACAAAGTTCTCTATATAAATGATAAATGTTGCCGATAATACCTTCGGCTGATCGGATGCCGAAGTTCGTTTTAAATCAGCAAAAAACCATCCAAAGGTACAGCGTGTACGAAAGCTACTTAGCTTATCTTCTGTTTGTTTACAAAAGGTGTTCAGCGTGCCAAGAGCCCCGAGAAAGCCAGAGTCAGTATACATGTATTTTCGTTTTAAAAATATAGGCTGATATTTCGAAATTATACAGTGAATAATTTCAAGCTGAATTCGAATAAAAAGTTAATTTGATAATACTCTAGTGACAGGCAAATAAAGGTTTTAAAAGGGATCGAATAGTCTGGTGTGTATTTATAGCCCCGAGAAAGTCTGAGTCGGTAAATTTCTGTCCCACTCTAAGTAAAAAATAGATGGTTGATATCCCGAAATTATAGTCAAGAGTTAAATAATTGCGTGTTGAATTCGAATAAAGATTTATTTTTAAAAAAAAACCCTCTAGTGGCAGGCAAAAAAGATTTTAAAAGGGGGTTTTACGGTTACGCGGTGAATCACTGGTTAAGGACTCGCACAACTAAATAATTCACTATATGTTATTATTAAGCTTACGAGCTAATAACTTTAAAATTTGAAGTTCAAAACTTATGACAACTGCCTAGATTCCCAGATACATACATGGCAAAGGCTTCGTAGGACATTTTATGAGGAGTTTACTGGCATTTTAGCTCAATACAGGCCTCTGCTTCGGACAACCGAAAATATACATGTCAAACCAGTGAAATTGGACGGGAACACCCTCTGGCTTTGACCCCATATCAATCCGCCATCACATCTACCAAAAGTATACATTTTTGTAAAGTTAAATATATATATATATTTCATTCAATGCAGAATATGTCAACAATTACTTATTTAAATTACTCAGAATCACTGTACTTAGCCGGAACAAATTTTGGGTAAGGACTACAAACGTATGAAACACTTCGTGATAGGCTGATTTAACCGTGTAAGTCCTTAATCGGCGGATTTGGTGATCAAATGATAAACATTTATCAGTTAAATTCATCTTGTCAAATGCTGGTTAGCTTAACGACACAAATGCCTCCCATAACTGCCCAGATTTATCAGATATGTCGTCTATCAATGGGGAATATTTTTCTGTGAAAACACGGCGTTTAAATTCACAATTACCCTTCATTTAGAGGAAGATGTTATATATCTATGGAAGTTAGAAATTATATCTGTTTAAGAGGAGGAATGTGTAGTCGAACGAAACACGGAGTGACAACAGCGTCTTCAAATCGCAAGTTAGGCTAAGCGATTTAAAAAAGTATTAACAAGAGAACTAGGGAAATCTCTCACATAGATGGTAGCCTACTGATATATTCTGAAAAAATTGTGACAAAGCAACACCGCATTTCTCTCGCTCCTCGACATTTAAGATTCGGCGGTTATCAACAATGCGTAGTGATCTGATTTGTTGACGGGACTTTTTAAAAATAAGTTACATAATTACAGTTGCATGACATACTTATTTTAAGATATGAAGTCAAAAACATTCTTCATAAAAATAAGTGGTCAAAAGAAGTAAGTGAAGAGCTTTTACATTTTAATGGAGTATGTTAAGGAGGACTATATGTTTTCACATAGAGTTGTCTAGACTTGCTAGTGTCAAAAATATCTACACTAAGCATTGCCAACTTGATGTCTTGTTTTTCGTCCCGGGGTAGATGTTGGCAAGAAAACTGTAATAAACAGAACATCTGACAGTATCTCTAGTAATACAAAATATATTTTACTCGCGTGGCTAATATTTTGATAATGTTCAGGCACTTGTGAAAAATATCAAAATATTAGCCACACGAGTGAAATATATTTCGTATTTGACTACCGAAGATATCTATGTATTTTCGGAAATTATCTGTACTCGTTTATATTTACATTTGCACTGAAACCCACTATACGAACATTACCAGCAAAAATGATTTTCATAAAAAGCCTGAAAGCGGTGATTCTCGTGACGCACCATGTGGCTTACTTTTGACGTCATATATCAAGCTTGTTCAGTGAGAGTCTTCGTTACATCGAGAAACGCCCCCGTCAAACGTGCAAATGACTTATTATCATTGGCGCCAATTGTATTCAAACAAAAGCCGAAGCTTTAAAAAAATCATAATCCAAACTCAAAATCGATGAAACCAGGGGCAAAATATGAACAAAGGAAAGATTTACATGGAGACTCTTGTAAAAGTACAAGAGAGTAGGACCTGGCCCCGAGATCATGAAACAATCTTGGACTTAAGTTTGTGCTCAGCCAATCAGGTATGACGTTACTTTTTGTAACGTTATTTGTGATTGGCTAAGTCCAAACTTAAGACAACTTTAGACTTAAGATTGTTTCACTAACCTGGGGCCAGGTGTTCCTGAAGAGTAAGCGTTGTCTGCTTCATCGACGACACCCGCCATGTAAATATTGGTCACATCCATGTAAACATCAAGTTTTCAAAATGAGAACCGAGTATCATTGTCAATCACAACAAGTAATCACACTAATGAGCATACTCAAAAACGTCCATCTTCATAACACTTAAAGATACAGAATATTTCTCAATGAGACAAAGATGGCGACCACAAAACTTGCCCATAGTTCTGATCAATCTGCATCTCTCGAATCCTTTTGTTGTTAGTTTGTTTGTCAGCAGTCAACATCGATCACGAAAATCCCGATATTTAGAGTAAGCCCTAGAATATCGAATCAACTGTTACTATCAAGAAATGGAAAGTTCACAATCAGAAAAAAAAATCATCACGTTTATCGTATAGCTTAGTAGTAAGCTGTCTATGTTGGTCGTAGTTTAAGTAGTAAACTGAGCTGTTCCGCCAATGTCGTTTAAATGACGACGCATAAACAAACGTAGGTAATAAAGATGACGTAACACACACATATGCTGCACCTCTAAACTAATTATTAGAAAAACTATCAATGCAATTAAGCAATTGTTCTATAGTAAAAATGAAAATATATGGATTGAAAGTCATTTTTTAACTTTCTTAGTGCTATGAAAGGTCAGCAGTTAAATCCATATTTAGCATGAAGCCCTAACGTCGGAATGTAGAAAGACGGGATTCAATATATTGTAACAACCATCTGTACTTGAACTAGATACTTAAACTGGATCGACAAGCGTTTTAGTGCGTACTTGCTCACTCAAGTGTATAATCTTCAAATTATCTGTATATCTCGCATGTAAAAGAACGTTCTATCTGTAAAATATCATATTTCACTGGTTTGTATTCTGTCTTCTTATTGAAGTCTGTTCATTTCAAGAATTGTTTCATGTGTTTGGCGACATATCTTTGTCAGTATTTACAAAAAATGCATATCCTGTGATGAGGGTGACTGTAAATAATTTGTATTATTTTACTCGTTTGCACTGTATATATATGCACTGTACTGATGAACCAAACGGTGTAAAGTAATAAAAACTGCACAAAAAATGCAAAACAACACTATTGTGTAATTTCTGAACGCTGTTTCGCATTACTAAAATATTCGTTCGGTCGCATCCAGGTAGACATGGGGCTCCGAAAAGGGGTTACGTAAATGTCCGACAACTCGTGTTATTAATTTGGGTAACCGGTTCCTGATCTGTCACCCAATGTACTTAACATCAGGAAATTGATCAGGATTCTGAAAAATAAGAAAAAAATTCAGTTGATAACCATGCAAAAATAAGCCTAAAACGAAGTAAACCTGAGCGGTAACTAACAATAAACTCTTTACAAAAAAAATCCAAAGAAGGCCAATTTCAGCAACAAGCCGAAGGTAGAAGACGGTTCAACATGGATGCGTGTTTACAATACCGTGTTTCAACTGCTGCTGTACCGGTAACCGCGTAAGAATTCATCTTGAATATTGCTGATAACTAAATCTTTAAATATAAAAAAAAAGTTATAATGCTTGATTTTGGCTTCAATTTTTGCCGAAAGTTACGTTTATTGAGCCTTTAACCGGTTAACCAGTTGATTGCTGACTACCATATCCAAACCTTTACATGCAGACGGGCGTGTGTCTAGCATGGATGCGCTCCTTACCTGGATAATTTCTTTGAGCCACACCCGGCGTTTTAAACTTAACTTCCATTTGAAATAGATGTGACGAACTTAAATGTTGTTGTCTTGTCATATTAACTCAAAAAATGCCCCACTTTTACATCCGTATCTATTAGAATTTGAATATAAACCTGAAACTCTAATTACCTCTCGCTGTAACCATAAACTATTATAAATTTAAGATATATTCTACATCGGCAGCCATATTAGATATTTGCCGGCATGTAACTTGACTGTCGCAGCCCGCATCATGAGTCTCGGAGACAAATCGAGTAGACCCCAGGTAACTCCAGAAAGAAAACTTAATAAATGTCCATGTTCTAATACATACTGGTCATACTACTTAAATTACTAAGCAATAACAATCTTTAAAATATAGCAGGCGCGGATGCAGGATTTTCGAAAGGAAGGGGTCCAGCTGACCCTTCTGCAATCATACAACGGTAAAAACTTCCATTTTTAAGGCTATACAAATTTGCCTCCCTCGAAAAAGGGGTAGGGTCCTGACCCCCAGGACACCCCGACCTCTGGATCCGCTAGTGCAAGATGTTAGCCGAACCTAACCGATATACTAGTAGACAAAACGTCAGTTTCTAAAGCTATGATGATATGATGAAAATACTTTAAGGACTTTATACCATTGACTATTACGACTACCTTCGTCTACAACACTGCTCATTGGTGTCTCTATATTGAACTAGTTATTGACGTCATTTCGCACCCTGGGAATTCTCCTCTACTCAGTCAGCTGTTGTAGGCTTGCATAAATTCGTTTATGACACTCGGCTAAACACCGACAAGATAAAAGAGAAGCACATGTATTAGTTATCAAAAATTTTCTCTTCTCTCATCCTATCTGAGAAACTCATTAAGGTGTCATCCTCTAGTTAACAAAAGGATTGTACACAAATGATGTCCCGTCGTTCAGTTCGCTCCTTAAGAATAAATAAAGCAATAATTTACAAGTAAATCATGCGATAATTACACAATATGACAATGACGAATATGGACATATTATGACATTTATAGAAAAAGAGGAAAGAGAGGAAAACAATGAAAGAGAATGAGGACTGGAAACGGGGAAAGAAAGCGATAAGATGTAGAACGCAATACGATAATCTCTACCAAAATAGGTGGGTGTTATTCAACCCTCAGGATATCAAATAATCATTACAACTGTTGAATAACAAATTGTTTATACCACACGTGGAATAAACTCTAAACGCATTTTGATGGCTGACATGATGAACTTTAACCGGAACAACATCACTTGCTGATTGTCTACGACGTCGTCACCATTTGGCGGGAATATGCACGAGATGATACGTTTTGCTCGGTTCTCTAGCTGTTTCCGACTGAGATTGTGGTAGAAATAGGTCACACGACTCGTGGTTATTGGATATGGAAATCATTTTACTCTGGCTAAAGCTCGTGTCTTTTGTAACTTTAAACAAAGAATTAACTTGAGCGTATTAAATTCCATAACCAACAACCACTCGTTGTCTAACCTCTATTTCTACCACACGACCATGTGTAATTCAACTCTCAGACCATTGTATTAACGTGCTGACTGTTGGATATATATGTTATATTGGATTAGGAATTTCTTTCACTCTCGTTAAATATTTTTCTAAAGTTACAAAAGTCGAATGAATTATTTCCATATCCAACAACAACTTGTTGTGTAACGTCTATTTATACATCGGACTGTCTATCACTGCGACATCGAAACATCCCTTTTTTAGGAATGTCGAGTTGACGCAGTAGTAGCAGCCGCAGGTATTTCTGGCTAGGCGATTTAGTGTCTAAGATCGTTAGCTTAATGTCCGTTCAGGGCACGAGTTAAAATGGTCTTCCTTCGTAATTTGTATTTCTATATTATTTTGTATATGACTAAGGTCCAACCCTCAAAGTCTCTAAAGAAACTCTTTTCCAAATAGATTTCCACATTACACACGGCTCCTTCGTTGCGGTTCCAATCGAATATACAGTAGAACCTCGTTATTTTGAACTCGTATAACTCGAAGACCCATTCAATTCGAAGTATTTTGTAGGTCCCGGCCAAGTTTATAATAACGTTCAAACACATGTAACTCGAATACTCGGATAACTCGAAGTTTTAACACAGTCCCGTTGACTTCGAGATAACGAGGTTTTTGATTGTATATAAATATCGTTGGACAGCCCAAATAGCAGAATTGTGAAATAAAAACACACGTATTTTAGCAGATAACAAATACAAAATAAGGAAAGTATTAAGATTTCGGATGTTTGAAAGTCGTCTATGTTAAGGATATGTAGTAATTGACTTTCAACGTTTTGATATTCTTTTGTACAGATTGACATATTGTTAAATTTGCATCTTTATTAAGATTGAGGTCTTCAAAGAGCAAGTGCTCAGTAGAAATGTCGTCATACCAGTGTAGTTTGTTCATCATGTTTACTCTCTTATTAGAATAAAGAAGAAAGGAGGACAATAAAACCAACATGTTTACATTCACTACCACAATGGCAAGATGCATGAAATAATAAGTATTAAACGTGATGAGTGAAACCAAACTTTAGTGATCTCATTACATTGAATTTCATTCTTCTATCTAAAACAAGAGGCCCAGGGGCCTTAACGGTCATCTGACTATAAATTTAAGTCACAATCAATAATTATGCAAAACACAAATCAATCAATTTTCTTGCTTGCATCAGCCATTTTCAATGTTAAAAGAAATGGGTTGGTGTGTGTTGAACAACAAAAATGAGAGTAAAAATTAACAACTCTTTGTCAGCGAAAAGTTAAACTGTGTTTTTCAAGATGGCAGTGGAACTTGAGAACTAAAGTTTAAAATGTGTTTTCAAAATGGCGGTCATTGCGGCCATCTTGGATTTCTGACAATCCCAAATAATTAGAACACTTGGTCGGGACCATCTCAGGATCATTTCTGTCAAGTTTCAGTGCAATCCCACTGGTGGAACTTGAGAAGAAGTTTAAAATGTGAAAAGTTTACGGACGGCGCACGGCGCACGGCGGACGACGACGGACGAAACATGATGGCTATAGGTCATCCTGACCCTTCGGGTCAGACGACCTAAAAAGCATTCACGTTTCCTGAAAGTAGATATAATCCTACCATATTTCAAAATGTGTGAAACTATACTTAACACCGTAATTTTCGTTTTTTTTTAAAGTAGGATTGTCTTCATTCTGATATTTATATCAACCAAAACAACCCGAAGAAACGACGATTTCAAGATGCTTTTGAGTATAAAAAATATTTATGTACTCTGTATTCTACTACCACCAACATGGACAGCTTACTACTAAGCTACACGATAAACGTGAAAATTTCAGTTTTCCAATCGTGAACTTTCCATTTCTTGATAGTAGCATTTCTGCTTCTCCAACCTATGGTGTTAACATATCGCAGTTGATTCGATATTCTAGGGCTTACTCTAAATATCGTGATTTTTGTGATCGATGTCGACTGCCGACAAACAAACTAACAACACAAGTATTCGACTTGTGTTGACATTGTTCTCACTCCGTTTTACAAGGATCTGTATTTTAATCAGATTGCAAAAGGATTATATATACTATATACTTTTATCAGCGTGATCAAAAAGTACATAGTGTTTCTGTTAACTCATTTTGGGTGTGGTTGCAAATACCGTCATCACTGTGCACGTAGTTATTTACTTTGCCTTTAGATGTGGCCTAAGTGCTGGTAATAAAATGTGATAAGATTAAAACGTGGGACGTTTATTTATAATAAGTCAATACATATGAAATGTTCAAGTATATAGAAACATATTAAGGACCTGCGAATCAGTTAATACATATTATGCCTAGGCTAATCTTGATGCGTCGGACACAATGAATTAAGGTTCAACAAACCCCTTGAGCATGCAATAGACACCGTAAATTTCAACCCCGTTGTTAGTTATGTTATAAAACCTTTATCAAAAACTAAAATATATCTATATAATTCGGATAATATTGATGTTGTACATGTATGATGACGTAACAAACACATTTTATCAGTGTGCACCTTTTAAAGGCCCATCTACGTAACTTCAGGGAAATTTTCGTGATTCTGAAAAATTCTGAAAAAAAATCCAGTTGACAACCATGCATAAATAAACCTAAAACGATGTAAACCTGAGCGGTAACTAACAAGAAACTCTTGACAAAAAAATCCAAAGAATTGAAAATAATTCATGTGGGGCCCACTTCAACAACAAACCGAAGGTAGAAGACGGTTCGAAATGGACGCGTGTTTACAAATAGCGTGTTTCAACTGCTGCTGTACCGGTAACCGCGAAAGAATTCATCTTGAATATTGCTGATATCGGTTAATCTTAACTAAATCTATAAATATAATAAGTTTATTAGACTTGATTTTCGCTTCAAGTTTTGCCGAAAGTTACGTATACTGGGCCTTTAAATGTAGTAATAGAAAAAGTATGCCGAAAAAAATGAATTAAACTGCACCGTACAACTGTTTCGTCCTTCTGGCACTCGTCAGTGATGCTAGAAGTCAATATATATATACGCTATTAAACGATAGGTTAACGTAGTCAATAATAAGACATTAAGGATGATGCCGTCATTAAATTAGCTCGCTGGACTAAATATCATGTCAATCTCTTCTTCAGTGTCCTGACTGAATGCTACCCAAAATGACATATGGTATAAAGATCAGTTATAGACCCAGATCACGCGGACCATGATTTCTCCTGAACAGGTTGTGGAGAGGCATACCGGCACAAAAAGGGATGATAGTGGAAACAAGAATTCATATTAAAATGTCCTAGTTGCATAGTTTACTGACTTTATATAAACAAGCTTCACACGGTATCGACGGCGTGTCGTGCGCATATGTTGGGGATTCCCGGGGTTTTCTGCTGTCACTACTGCGCTTTGGAAACATATTCTGCCTTAAAGATTGATCATAAAATAAAACACTGAAAGGAAATAATTCGATTGGTATATATTTTGATTTATTTCCACAAAAATATTTCTGTTTTAGTCGTAGTTCTCTTGTATTTGATCAATGATTACACCAGGCGATAGTTTTATTTTTAGCCATAGCGCGGAAAGCATGTAGCTGAGTTGACGTCATTAGAATTCCCCCGGTTTCTCCGCTTTCATTGGCTATGTTGTAAGGTCGATTTTATCAGCCGCTGGCCCATATGCAAACCAATTGACCTTTTCCAATAATAACTACATAAGCTTCATATTAAATTTCTTTGCTTAACGCCTAATGTAGTTTTTCAGACGCTAGACATGTTTTAGATATTATAGTACTTTTTCTTTTAGATCAAATATTTAAAACATGCCTAGCGCATTCCTAACATCACATAATGTTCTTATATGACATATCATATCAAGTTGATTTATCGATTAAAGTTTTTTTAGCATTTTTATGTAAAGATTATATTATACACCCAATATTTTTATGTGATGTTTCGATGACTAGTACATTCTGTACCCTGCCAACCTTCATCAGATGAATTAAAATGACATGGTTCATAAGTTGACGGGCTTGTCATCGAAATGTCACATAAAGTCATGAATTGGTTGTGTGAAATAATGTTTAAGTCAATCATACTTTCCAACCTGAACTAAATGATTGCAAAATATTTACCCTTTGTTTGCTCCGCATGACCTGGGTATACAAACAAACTTTGGATAAAACGTCATTTTTCAGCACTCAGAAGCGTCACAAAAGAGATTGATATGTTAGAAGTCCTATGGATTATTTTTCTGGCGATGTCTGCTCTATTTTTAAGGATCTTAAGTTAGCCATGTACATGTTACTCTTTTACAGCCAATGAACACGTTCAATATGTTCCAATTACATACCAAACATAATTATGTCCCCAATTTACTTAAGACTTTGAATAAGATTCATTCCTGGTAGAGCATTTAGGGTGGTTATTGCATCATTTCGAGGTCTTGTTGAACCTTAAAGGCCCAATATACGTAACTTTCGGTAAAACTTGAAGCAAAAATCAAGCCTAATAACTTGTTATATTTATAGATTTAGTTAAGATTAACTGATATCAGCAATATTCAAGATGAAACTCGGTATTTGTAAACACGCGCCCACTCGGCTTGCTGTTGAAGTGGGCCCAACCTGAAGTATTTTCAGTTCTTTGGATTTTTATGTCAAGAGTCTTTTGTTAGTTACCGCTCAGGTTTACTTCGTTTTAGGCTTATTTTTGCATGGTTATCAACTGGAATTCTTTCAGAATTTTTCAGAATCACGAAAAATTTCATGAAGTTACGTATATTGGGCCTTTAAAATTCTGTGCGTGCTACCAAGAAAAAGAAGTTCTGTAGGAACCATTGTATCTAAGGTATTAAAAGTTCTGAAATAACAAACGTCTTTTATTGGCAAAACGTTGACATTCAAAGAAAAAGTTAAATGAATTTGTACAGGGATGGCAAGAAATATGTAAGAGAACTACACTTGTGCCTCAGCTTAATATGTACACATTATGTATAATATTTCCCTTTCGTTCTCGATTGTAGAGGCAGCCGCCTTGACCTGTAATCTAAATATGACGTAACACACACATACGCTGCACCTTTTAAATTTAGTAATAGATACAGTATGCCGACAAAAATAAATTAAACTGCAACATACAGCTGTTTCACTGAAGTAATTTGGAGGGGATGGTTGCTCATTTGACGTAAGAGAGTTTTTAGATAAATGTAAAGAAGGCTGTGATCGTACAAGTAACTCTAACGAATTCCAGTTACGAAGGGTGGAAGGTATAAACGAGAGGTTTGAAAGAAAAAACCCAAATAGAGACACTCTATAATCACTGTTATTTCCTGTGTGTACCTGTTATTTTCCGAAATACTAGGTGGCAGGAAATCATTAACATGATGTGAAATTAATTTGTTGTGCATTTTATAAAAAGGTTGAAGTTTTATACGTTTTCGACGATAGGAAAAACTTTCTAACACTGTTTCAAATAATAAGTCATCGATAGTGGCATATGAAGGAAGGCCGGATAAAATTCGAGCAGCTTCTTTTTCTAACTTTTTAGATTTTAATTTAGTCCTTTTCATAGAAGTGCTTTCCTTTCAGAAAAAAAATCGAATGAAGTGTTATACCAAGCAAACGTTTTCATAATAAAAGTAACGACAGACAGCGGATGTTTTAAGTAGAGCTAGATAGCAAATGCTGGAAAAATAATATTATTTTTTTCGTTATTTCCAGATCGGCGTTGGCCATCAGCAGACATGAAAACGCAGCCATGGATCATATACATTATTTTTCTAGCCATCGTCACATTTCTTCTTGTCTACGTGGAGGAGAATGCAAGACGACGCTTCAGCGTCAAACACTTGGTATGAACCTAGAGACTTTATTTAACAATTTTCTATTTAAACAAAAATATACCCATTCACATTGTTAATGTAAAAATATAGGTATTCTTCCAAAATTTATTTTTGCTCCAAGATACCGATTTTTTTTTTAAATTACCACATAACGGGAAATTTTTGGGTAATCCCATATGGAGATTATTTTGTTCTTTATTTTTTTATTTTATTTTCTTCTCTTTTTTGCGGGGGGGGGGGACGCTGCGAAATAGATTATCTTCTATTATTTTGTTTAAGATATTTCCAATGATATACGAAGAACATTTGAATCGCGAATTAAAGTATTCTTGAATAAAACAACACTTCAGCACTGAGTTAATCTCATCTGAAAAGTGGCACGGTACATAATATACACATGTCCCTGAGGTTTGCTGGAGCCTCCATAGCCACAGTTAATCTCATCTGAGTAGTACACGATTTGAAATTATTCAGAACTAGTTTAATTTTACTTCTAAATTCACAAATCAAAGGGGTTTTACCCACCTGACCCTTCTGCTTCTACCTTAGTTTACAAATTTTGGATTCCCAACTTTTGGCCCCTAGCATCACTGAAGAGTCCTAGATGGACGAAACAGCTGTATGGTGCTGTTTAATTCATTTTTTCGGCATGCTGTATCTATTACTAAATGTAAAAGGTGCAGCACATGTGTGTGTTACGTCATATTTAGATTACAGGTCAAAGCGGCTGCCTCTTTGGGATAGGAAGTATGTGTCGTGCACTTTGCTTTTGCTAGATCACGCGCGAAATTATGAGAAATGTTCTCTTTGTCCGTGATATCAGGTAGGAATTAATAAAACTCCAGACGATTTCAGTCAGATAATCTCTGATCAAGCTATAACTCGACATCGATCAAGATAATCTTACGAATATTTAAGTGCCACTCCGAAATAAATATGAATTCGGGCGTCATTTGTTTTGCCTAATATTGATCTGAATACCTTTAAACGTAAAAATGTACATTGAACACCTTAGTTTAGGTCCAAATATAGATTTAACAATTTCTCATGTCTGTGTGGCCCCGCGGACATCTTGTTATCGAGGTTACAAGTCGACCTTCAGAAAACCTGATTACTTTGATTAGTGTCACTACTACCTCTGTTTGTCTAGTTCAGAGATTAAGATAAACGTGACTAAATCGACCTCCGAACTAGGCAGACAATCACAGTTAATATCTGGTCAATTTATTACCGGACATACCTTGAATTACGCCGGAGCGTATAAGCATACACTCCTACTAAATGGTTTATGACCCGAATAACAATTGTTAGGTCACTTTGATAACCGATATCCTATTCGTGTTTGCTCGGACATCTTCGGGCCTTTCCGGCAACCTTGGTTTCCTGAGGAGTTCAGTTTCGTCCCACTAAAATAGAAAAATCAAATTCTCGTGATTTATGTAAAGATTATTTACACAACCGAAATATATTTTATGTGACGTTTCGCTTTTGCTCAAATCAAACCAAAAACCTATCCTAGTACCACCTTTGTACGAGGCTGTGCTCTTCGACAATGAATATAAACAGCAACATAATCGGTCCAATTTAAGTCCTTTTGAGTTTTCAGTATGCTCAACTTGATGTGATTGACAATGATACTCAGTTATCGCTGAAGCAGAAGACGCTTACTCTTCCGGAACACCTGGTATTATTATATTGTGCTTTTACGAGAGTCTCCGTTTAAACATTCTTTTTTCTTATTTTGCATTCTAGTTTAATCGATTGTGATTATGATTTGGTTCACGCTTTGGTATTCTGATTTTGTTCGACAAAATGTCTTTGATAATTATATTATATGCCTTTTTATTTGCAGACTTATTTTTCCACGTCACATAAACCCGTTGCAAACAGTGCTAGAATAAGTACCGGCGTAAGTATTTATTTTTTTTTAGGCAATTAATTCAGCTATTAACAAACTTATAAAAAGTACATAAATGAGTGTTGTGGTATTATTGATAAACAGAGATTTCAACGTTCATATTGAAGCTTAAATATACAACGAAACATTAATTTTCAGAAGTTTGAGTCATAGTAAATGTAATGTACTACCGTACCGTGCCATAAGTATGGAAACATTTGCTTATTTTGCTATATATATTTCCATTTTTTTTAAAGAATTTTCCTGACATCGTTTATGAATCGTTTTTGATGAAATCTTGTTTTCTGATAGAAAATTGCTTCCTGCTTCATCTCATAATATTTGCAAGGTTGTCCGTTGTGTATGACCAAATAATTCATAGTTTATTTACAAAATGCATTTTTGGGACACCATTTTCACGTCATTTTGGTAACGTTATATAGGAAAATAGTGTCACATGGAAATTTTCGGTGTAGATAATTCTATGTTACTCCATAAAAACACAACGGAAAATTAAACAAATATTATGAGAAGACACGATGGATATTTCCGAACAAAATGACAAAATATTGTCAAAATCCACCAATAAACGAAAAATCATTGAAAAAAGTTGGAAATACAAAGAATATATAGCAAAATATAAAATTTTTCAATAATTATGGAACGGTGTATATTACCCATTCAATCTCAGTGACGTCTCCGTGGACATCTTATGTAAGTCTATCACTTGTGTACATCTTGAAATAAACATCAACCAAATGTAATTAAAATGAATTATATTTATATAGAGAAAACATGTTAATAACCCACAATACAATGATTATTTTTGGCTCGGGACATAGAGCTGCTGGAAATATAGGGGGTGCTCGTTTTGTTTTAACGATTCAATGTCATGCAATTGCATTCGAGCGTTCTGGAATTTTATTCGGTCAGTTTTATCTATTCCGAAATTAGAGGTGGTGGGAGCAGAATGAAGATGGCGAAGCACACCAACGTCTTTCCATGTGGGAGAATTGTCTGTTTACTGTTTCGGTTCTGTTCCGGTTTCACTCGATTGGTAGAGCTTTACTTGATTGGTTGAAGTTTTCAGAATCACAAGAACTAATTTCCATAACTCCAATCGAGCACACCCATATCGTGTATGCACATATATTGTTTCTACTGCTACATATTCGAACAAAGAAGATTTCTTTTGCAATTTGAAAAAATAAAACACTAATAGCTTAAAGAAACTTTATAGTTTCTTTGCAATCCGCTGAGAATATGCCAGTTCCATTTTGTTATGTTCAAGACGAAATGCTTAATATAGAAATATATGTTCTTCGACTTTGTAATACTTAGTAAGCAAGATTTAGATTCTGTTTCTTGTATTTTAGACGACATTACTAATTTATATCTAATAGAAATAGCCTTAATTTACCAAGTTGCATTTCAATTTTTTTTATGGATACAGAGGTAAGAATGACTTGCCTACCATTCATATCCTATCAAATTATATTAACTTTAGAAACATTGATAGAAATGCTGCAAGTCAAGTGAACAATTATCGGGTACAATTGTAAAATTGAAAAAACAATTTGACACAGTGATAATAATCATAAACATACATGACAGATTCTTTACTTTTAAGTCAGTGTTACCTTCGTACAAGTCAAGTGAACAATTCTCAAGTACAATTGTAAAATAGAAAAAACAATTTGACACAGTGGTAATAATCATAAACAACATGACAGATTCTTGACTTTATAAATATTGAGCAGTAATGAATTAGTCATCCAAACGACAACGTAATGATGCCGCTATTGATGACACGTAGTCAGGCTAGATTTTACAATTGATGTTTCAGAATTGATCAGGAAATGATTTAAAAGTACTTTTTCCAAATGTCGCTGACAGTTTTATCAGAACAACTTTTCATGTCTATTTTTTTTTTGTTCGCGTTGGTCGTTATGTTGTGGGAATATATTGAACAGGTCAATTATATGACCTTAAAATCATGCAAGTATTCATATGAAATGCTTGCTATCCCAGATTGCTTCTGGCCAAATATCATTACCATGAACCTTTTGGTTAAGTTGAAGAATGCTATTAAGATTTATACATTTTCGATCCCTTTGATCTGGCATATGGGGCGAAAAGGGTTCATTTAAACAAACTTTGTAGCCCTTCATACCAGGTAAAATTAATATCATCAATCTAGGCCTCTTGGTTATTGAGAAGAAGTTGTTTCATAATTTTTAACAGATTTGACACCTGTGACCTTGAAAGCGGCTCAATGTCATCCATTTGAACACACATGGTAGCCAGTTGAGAAGTGTAAATTAGGAACGCCTGACGACAGACGCCGCATTAAGGCACAAGTTTACTTACCCTTCTGGCAGGTGAACTCAAATAAATTCAAAATTCTATTTAATTTGATATATATTAAACACAGTAAGAAACATAACCTCAAACTGCAGAGTTGTAGTATGAACATAATATGATCGGCAAGTCTGTAGAGAATAGGCACCGTAATAAAAATACATGTGGTAAAGTATTGGACCAGGTCAGCCTATAAAAGTAATTCATAGCTTTAAGTGTAGGTCAAACACAGATAAAAATTGGAATTTTCCCCAGAAATTATTTCAAATCATATTGCATGAAAATGGACGTTGAATCCCATAAATGAATAGTTTTCAAAGCAAGTATTATTGAATTTTTGGGGAGTCGCTAAAAAAACTAGCCACAAAACCTAAATCTTGGCCTTAATGCACGAACCATTCTAATTTTAAAACATAGATTTTGTGCGATTTTGTCAAAGTTTTAGTGTAGATATAAAATGACTTAATTGATGCTAAATCTATTTTCAAAGTTTACAATCGACTTGTTTGATCGTTGACATAACTAGAAATGTTACAAAATAATCAATACTTGAGTATGATTGTTTCATGAAATTCAGAAGTGTCCAAAAAAGAGGAAAAATTGTAAATATTCCCCAAAAGTATTCCAGATCTGATACAATGAAATGGATGTTAGATCGCATAACAATTTCAAAGCAACAGCATAGTAGTACAATAATTGAATGCTTGAGAAGCTTCTTAACAAACTTACTCCAACATTTTTATCGGCGAGATGGACGGACGCACAGGCAAAGTGATTAAAATTTATTACATTTTACCAGTGAAATATCGAAAATTATTCATTCTATAAAAGATATTTTTCACAAATTTGGAATAATTAGAGAAAGTTTTGAGACGTAATAGAGTCAATTTGGATCGCAATTTCAAGTTTTAATATTTTTTTGTTGTTGTTTTTTTTGCAGGACAAAACGAAAGATTTCCTCAAAAGTTTGGCTGGTACCAATAAAAGTTTGACAGTTGTCTCCGGATTTTTCGATATTGGAAATTTCCCCAAAGGATCTGTGGCCAGTGTGCGAACGCCGAAAAAATATGAAGAGTGGCTCAAAGTGTTCGGGAGATTGAAAAATCCGATGGTTTTTTACACCGACAGCCAGGCTTTTGCGACGATATTGACTAATATGCGAAATAGCACAAAATACATTACAAAAATCATCAAAATTAATCGTGACTCTTTGTGGAGTTTCCAGATCATGCCAAAAATTGCCAAATTATATTCCATGCCAGGGTACCCCAAACACTATCCTAACACCTACATTCCGGCTTATACTGCCTTAACACACTCGAAACTACCTGTTATGCTCGATGCAATACAAAAACAATATTTTTCGACCGATTATTATTGTTGGTTAGACGTTGGATATTTCCGAGAGATTGTGACCAGAAATAAAATGTTTTGGTTGGAGGTTCCGAATGACTTTGATTCCACTAAAATTGGTGTAACACGTGTGTATAATTCCAAATTATCAAATATACGACCAAAGACCATAATTTATGGAAACTTAAACTGGATTGGAGGAGGTCTATTTCTTGGAAAACCTGAGGTGCTAGTGCGATTTGCGAAGCAATATAAATCTGCTGCAATGCGATATCTCAACGAAAGTCTAATGAACGTCGAACAGCAAATTCTGTACTCCATGTTTACAGAAGATGAACGTAAATCACATCCGTTAGATGTTGACGTTCAGCTTTATGTACCCGGAACCAAGAAGGTGATGTCCGGAGACCCTTGGTTTTATTTAGGTTATCTTATGTACGATGAAACATGACGTATTTATTCATTATAAATATAAATCGAAATGTTTATTATATTTTTTACCTGTGAAATATAGAAAATTATTACGTTTTTACCAGTGAAATGTCAAAATTTATTTATTCCTTAAAAGAATACTAGTGAAAATATCACTTTTCAGATTTGACCAATCAGGGCGCTGTTTTTTTAACAAGATTTTGGAAAATAAAAAGCTGCCACTTTAGAGTTTGCTAAAAGAATGTATTAAACAGAATATTTAACAGTATCTGCAGTAATACCAAATATGTTTCACTCGTGTGGCTAATATTTTAATATTTTTCACACGTGCTGCACACTCGTAAAAAATATTTGGTATTACTGAAGACACTGATAGATATCCTGTATTTATCCAACATATAAAAGTTATATTTTCACTGCGGTGATGAGCAGTAAAAATCAAAGACTTTGCAGTAAAAATATCAGATTTTGCAGTGAAAATATCAGATTGTGCCCAAACTACTTTCTCGTTGTAAGAGCTGTTCAGCTGACCAGATCGGTTGTGATTTTATTGGATTGGTCTAGCCAATATGAAC
Organism: Mimachlamys varia; assembly: GCA_947623455.1. Taxonomy (NCBI): domain Eukaryota; kingdom Metazoa; phylum Mollusca; class Bivalvia; order Pectinida; family Pectinidae; genus Mimachlamys; species Mimachlamys varia. The sequence continues at coordinate 16,698,882 of OX392541.1, forward strand.
CTTTTAAGTTCTCGTCCGAAATGTTACAAAAAGAAAATGTAATGGTTTGCCGTTCTATATCAAGCCGAAAACTTTCTATTAGTTTAAGGCTTATATCTTACTTAAAACACAGACCACTTTTGTGTTAATATTGGACAGGTCAGTGTCTGTTGAGTATATGCAATCAACCAAGACGATTACTGATACGCTAAAGGGAGGTTTTGCGTGTAGCATACCCTGCATGCTTTTTTTACAGTTGCATGTTTCAGGGGTGTGTGAACAATTTGGTGGGTGTCTTTTTCGTCTCATTTCATCAAGTCATCAGTGAAGATGGACTCCAAACACAACCATTAAGCATAATTTGTTTTGCAAACAATTTGGTTGATTAATTGAGAAAAGTGATTACACTGTATTAATGAGGTATGTGATAAAATGAAATTAAAGAAATCACACAATCAAAGCGTAGAAAGATTTCAACATTGTGCGCATCTAAAAGTATTCAATTCACGGGAAATGTGTATTTAAATACTTTTTGGATTTTTTTTTTAGGAATTATTCTTTGGAAAGAAGTTCCCATTAATTGTGGGAAATGTTTTTTGGGTGCCTACAATGTATACATCTGTTTGTTTTTCATTTAAAAAGAGTGTTTAATGAGATTCCAAAATGATGTACCAGTTACAGGTGTGGTCCAACAGCTACAGGTAACTTACTGGACAGTTACAGGTGTGGTCCAACAGCTACAGGTAACTTACTGGACAGTTACAGGTGTGGTCCAACAGCTACAGGTAACTTACGGGACAGTAACAGGTGTGGTCCAACAGCTACAGGTAACTTACGGGACAGTTACAGGTGTGGTCTGTGAATATTGTTTGATACTATTCTAAAATATCAATGGATGACATTACAGCGGTGTTTTAAATTTATGTACGTATGACATACATGTATAGATGATATCGAACGGCAAACCATTGCAAATCTTCTATAATATTTAAACAGTAGAAATTGTTGTGAAAAGAAAGCAAAGTATGCAAAAGTATAGAGACCGATACAGTCGGACTTTGTTTTCTCGATTTCTTAATAATCGAAGACACTGTTTAATTCGAAGATTTTCGTCAGTTCCGGCGATACTTCACACTTAACATTCAAACTCACTAAACTCGAGTATTCGGTTAACTCGGAAGTTTTTCTTCGGTCCCGCCGACTTCGCGAAAACAATGTTCGACCGTACACGTTAAATATCAGCGGAATTTAGGACCTTTTGCTATCTTATATTGACATGCATCTAAAAAAAGACAGATAATTTTATCACGGTGTGTTGAAAAGGGGGATTTTTTCTGTAAAAAAATAAGAAGCTTATATGTGAGATGCATACCTCCCTTAAATAAACTACACACATTTTCTACTGAGGTTGTGAATTTGGTTATAGAATACAGATGTTTTATAAGATTCCCATGTACAATTGGTCACTACTGTATATTTTTGTACTCTACAAACATTTATTTTTAATATTTAACTGAAAAAAATGAAATTTTGAAATTCTGTATAATATGTCGACACATAAGTCCGTCCCTATGTCATTCTTGTCAATTTCGCCCCGCCATAAAATGGCTGTCCCGTGCACGCCGGATCTCGTTCCGATTAAAGATATGGACAAAGCAACCCACGTCTTTAACAGATTTTATCAAACTTCATACAAAGCTCAAATATGAAAATATATTGGCCATTGTTGTGTTTCAGACCTGCTATATATAAACCATGCCAATTGAATCTAAGCATGTTACATCTTCATTCGTTGACAGATCCTTGTCAAATTTAATGCAAAGGTCATGTATGAGTGTATCTTTGACATCGGTGTATCAGAGTTACAAGGTCAAGGCCACATTTGCTGTTAGTAAACCATACCGATTCAGTATAAGCCCATACCAACTTCATCCATGTTTGTACGCATGCTGCGTTAACGGCATCAATGTCAATGTGATTATAACTTTTTATGGAAAACTAAAAGATATTTCTAATGACGGCGAGGGTATTTATGTCTTGTAAACATTTCCGAGTTTCTTGATCAGGAGACTCTAACCCAAAGGTCAAGGTCAACACCATAGCGCATCGGACTTAATGTTATATGATTTTCAATCGTCTTTGGACAATAACGACTCTTAACAGGATAAGACATTTTGCTATGAACTTTTATTTTTAAAAAGAGGGTGTGTTACGTAGCATGATAAATCTGTGAGATAAAGATAATAAAATGAGACTATGATTCAATCGGTTTTGGTCAAACCGGTATTGAAAGTTCAGAGCAGTATGCCACATACACTGTATATCCATGTTGAGAATACGAACATATTATTGTAATTAAGTTCAGATAAGGTGGTAAAATAATTCGTTCTCCCTGTCAGTTCGACCAAAACGTGTTGTATATCTTAAATTCTCACGTTATTGACAATCAAATTGAATACTATTGCCTTTTAATCACCCGGTAATCCACCCAGGTGAAAAATGGTAAACGTTAGATAGTCTTTCAGTTAATAATGACATAATTTTTTGTAATTAATAATATGTATATTGTCTTTGTAATAATGCACAAAACAAAGTGAATACTAGCAGAAATGTTCCTTATAGCCGGGTCTCGGTCACGGCACGGTGCCGGTGGCCAGGATTCGGCAGCTAGATTCCCTTTCAAATACCATTAAGATATATGTTTTTCTTGTGTGGACGTAATTTTGTTATTTTCAGTTAATTTGAAAGAATATTTGTTTCGACCGGTATGTATTTTAGTGTTTTGTTCCGATATTATTTAAACTTTTGAACGATATTGTTAACCAAGCCCTCTTCTACAGCTTCTGGAAAACTGAAGTAACCTACGGCCGAATTTCCCACTATCATTTCGTAGGGAAATGACTGAATTGCTATGTTTACTTTTGTTAGAAATGTTGCAATATCTAATCCCGATATTATATTAAGAAAACGTTTATATTGTAGATATCAATATCCTGTTTGCTTTAAAGATTGATCACTTTTATCCTCGACATCCAGGGGTTACGTTACGTTCACCAACGCTCTCCTGGAATGTCATGGCAAAACTGAAGGCACGCTCAGGTAAAACAAATCCAACCGATCGTTAGGCTGATATCCGTTCTTTTGAATGTGACGTAAAACACACATACGCCGCACCTTTTAAATTTAGTAATAGATACAGTATGCCGATAAACTTTATTACAAATGAGCCGCAACCGATTTCGTAGCTTGTCAATTTTCACCATTATGTGACCATGAGATTCTTTTGATGCACGTCAAACGGTACAATCAGTCTTTTTGCCATATCAACAATTTGGTGCACACGGAGCCTTCAGTCATGTCATGACATATTCCAGGGGTGTTGAGAGCGTAGGTGATCGAAACTCCTGCATATCGAGGATGGATCACTTTGTCGATTTTTTAATTTATCACATTTTGTTTGACGTCTTTATCAGCCAATTTTATCTATGGTAAGTGTAACGTATTTTTAGTTGCTGTTGGCTGTGGTGGAATATTTCTGCTGGTTATGGTGGAAACCGTTCTCATTGAATAACAACTCAAACAACGAGATAATAAAAGTCAGATAAGATCAATGATATTGCTTTGCTTTTGTACATTTTTAATGTAATTGTGTGACCCCTGCGTTTTGAACAATCACCTTTTGGACAGGATATTTCAAATTCTTCATTAATTGCGGTCAAATTTGACAAGAACATGAAGTTACATATATCGATAAAAACGAAACTGATAAAACCTGAAGTCACACACAAATGATCTGTTTTTAAAGAATTGAAATAATTTTACAACAAGCTGTGTTATATGTCTAGTTTTGTCGTATCTCACTGTATAACAATGTAAACTGCCGATAAGTTGTCCACAAATGTGTTCTAGACAGTGTTAAATGTGGCCATTGTGTTCAGCATTTTAAATGTTGATAATTTAAACAGATTTCGAAACTTTAAAATTTCATCAAATCGGCCTATTTTTCCAAAAATAACAAATAGCATAGGACAAAGAAAATCGACATTTGAAAAAAACTAAATCTGCAGAATATTTGTTTTAAAAATTAGGTCATTGCAACTTTATTTGCTTTTCAACATTGACAAAGAACGATGAAATCTGACATACATGTACATGCTGAGCAATAGATGCGATTTTGTAAAAAAGGGTCAATGAGACGTACTTTTCTGAAAATTGCCATAGTTCAATGAAACTTTATATTCGAATGAAAAATGGATGCTGATCTTGAATTTTAGTGAATTAAGGTTATTGTGATATGCTTATCTAAATTGTCCATAAGGCAACTAATAAAAATTGACCCCAAGAAATGAACAATAGATGATGAATTTGAGTACTGCAAAATTAGGTCACTGTGACCTACTTCTTTAAAAGATGTCATTGGGCGAAGGAAATTGACATGTGGAACAAGAAAGAGGAACCGAGCATAAATCATGCAAAATTAGATCAACGTGACCTATTTTTTTTCAACATCGTCACAGGAAGATGAAAGCTGACAACTGTGATGATCTATTGATATGGCCTATTTTCTGAAAGTTGTCACAGGGGGATAAAAACTGACAAATAGAATAAATAATATATGCCAAAGAATCAATGATATTGAGTTGGAAGTATTCTAATAAAGTAGGGATTGATAATTGTAAAAGGCAGGCGAAAAAAGGAGTAACATTGCCACAGTGCACCACTTGCCTTTTATAACGTGACATGCAGTTGTGTGTTCCTGATTATTAGTATGCTTCGTCTGTATTTGGAGGAGTAACTGCCCCTTGTTGTTTGTATACTGTTAGTGTTGTTTGAGGGCAAACTAACTCATTTTCAAACTGATATCTTTCAAACGTGGTAGACTTATTAACCATGGTATAAAGTTCTGTTTTCCTACACGGCAGTTTCATTGAACAGGTTTTTGAAGAAAGTGTTTCTCTTAGCTACATGTTGCCTTTAAAAGGCCCATTATACGTAACTTTCTGCAAAACTTGAAGCGAAAATCAAGCCTTACAACTTATCATATTTGTAGATTTAGTTAAGATTAACTGATATCAGCAATGTCCCAGGTAAATTCTTACGCGGTTACCGGTACAGCAGCAGTTGAAACTCGGTATTTGTAAACACGCGTCCATTTTGAACTGTCTTCTAACTTTGGCTTGTTGTTGAAGTGGGCCACACCTGAACTATTTTCAGTTCTTTGGAATTTTATGTCAAAAGCTTCTTGTTAGTTACCGTTCAGGTTTACTTCGTTTTAGGCGTATTTTTGCATGGGTATCAAATTTTTTCAGAATTTTTCAGAATCCCGAAAAATTTCCTGAAGTTACGTATATTGGGCCATTAACATTGTATGGGCATCTCCTTCTTTGGTTTCTCATCAATATACAATTCATTAAACATTCATTAACAGACTATCGTGTTACGAGGCAATTTGACTCTCGTAACATTCAGAATTGTTCAACAGAATCTATTCTAGATATTTAATTTTTGACACCGTTTTCAAAAATTATTTCATCACATCTTTACAAATCCAACCACTTTTCCATGACTGGGGTTTGCTTGTTTCAACATATGGCGTCTGTAGTATTTCACGGTAGAAATTACAGCGCTTTATTTACTCGGGGCGGTAAAAGACAACATATCTTAAATCTTAACTCTCAGTTTAATTGTATTTATTTTCGTTACGTTGTTTTTGTGCGTACATGTATTTTGTTTACATATGTTATATCTATTTTCAAGTAATGCAAATATAAAATGTATCTACTATTGTTTTTTATACATGTTATGTATTCCTTTGCCATTAGCGAGAGATGTTTTAAAAACATATCAGCTCATTGCCATGCCATTGCCCGATAGCGTCGTTATATCTTAGCTACCCTTCCGCTGGCCTTTCCCGATAATCTTTTAGAAATTCTAAACGATTCAAAATCGCTTGATTGGCATGTTATTATTTAAAATTCCAGAAAACCTACTACTAAACTGAAATAATTCTGTATTCTGAAGCGTTTTTCCTTGTTTCGGGGTTAAAACAATAAAGTGCACCTGTTCCTAATATAGAGTACCATTTGAAATAGTTCTATTTTACCTTTTCCTGCTGTCATGTAACACGTTTTTAGCACTTAATAAGTGTTTGGAAGATTGGGTGTGGCCAAGATTTACATGGCAGGTGTCGTCGATGAAGCGGAAGACGCTTACTCTTATGGTTTTGTTGACGCTTTGGTATTCTCTGATTTTGTTTTATTGAATAAAATAAACAAATATATCTTATTCTGAGAAATGAGAAATTTCTCTGTATGCATTACACAGGAATTATTGTATATTTCTTCAGACGGTTCACAGCATGGCTTATTAAATCCAACGCACAGCGCTGTCATAACTTGATAACGTTATATGGTAACAAATTTTCATCCACATTCTCTTTAAAATTCCTGTGTATTTTCATTGAGATTGGGTCACAGGTTTACAGACACCGTTCACACCGCATGCGCACACCTCACATTGTGTAACGTTTGTGATCCCATAACTACATATATGTAAAACATACCCTGAAATCACAGTTAAATATTTGTTTAGTCTATATCTATCTTGAAGCGGGTATCAGACATACCTATCTGTATCTATTTCTGGAGTATTATGCTTGTTGAGTATATTCATAAAATACGAATACATGACTGTGTTTGAACTAGGCTTTCTGTGTTGTTTCTTTATATCCATAAGTGTTGAATATACAAATGTGTTTTGGTCAAATTCTAGAATTGTTTGTTCACTTGTATATTAAATTATCATGAATTCAACATTTCTATACTTTTTTACATTCTTGTTATAAATAAATAGTAACCGCGCGGTTGTTTGTAACAAATCTCGTTGCAATTATTTTGAGGTACCTGCTCTTCACGCATGCGCACACAGTGTCCCTTTCATTTCTGTTTTGTCCTGTCCGTATACACTTGTGCCTTGCAAGCTACGCATGCCTTACTGGTGTTAAAATCGGCATGTTTATGAAAAAATAAAATCGATATTGTTCACTTATTTGTTGGGTTTTGTTATGATATTAAACCGATTTAGAAAATTAACAAGGTCTAAAGTTACAATCTCCATCAGTAAATTTCTGTAGGACTATGAATAGGAACTTGATCATTTGATATAGTTCAATTTGGATCTAAAGTTTCCAGAAATATTTTATACGAATAAGCCCCGGGTCGGGTACCCAGAACGCGCTTGCAGTAGATAGAACGACCAAGCACAATATCAAAAGGCGTCAGTTTGACCAATATTTGTTTGCGCCTTAATCAGTGGGAAATTACTATTAATAAATCTGAATAAATCTATACTAGCTAGAGATAAATATAACATCTGTGTTATTTCCGCGATCACATCTTAAATTTAATTATACATTGCCGGAACTGAATCGGAGAAATATATAAGCAACGGAAGAGCTGCGAGAGAGAAAATATTGGTTCATTGTGTACCAGTAAGGCATTCATAGATCCATACCAGGACGCAACTAGTACGGCACAACTATGTCCAAGGAACTTTATTTAAAGTTACAAATATATATAAAGAGTAACATGGCATGTAACAAAATACATAGAAAGAAAGCAAAAGCAAAAAACGAAATCTTGTCAAAATATCAATGTGTTTCTTTAGGATGCAATTAAAGTTTGGGATCATTATGCTCAAGTTAAGATGAAAACCTCCCTTGGTATAGGTAAGGTAACATATATTACCAGACAAATCATCAGCAAGAGGCCATCTAAAAGCATCAGGTATTCCAGACAAGAAATGTGTTCTGTGGTCTTTGGTAAAAGAAGTCCCAGTTTTAGCACTTTGTTCATTATAAAAATTGGATATGAGTTCTAAGACAAAAACCTCTACAGTCCGGCGTTATTTAGTATTCGGTTTGTTTATATTTTGCGTTTTATTAAAAGCTATGGTCATTTAAGGATGTCATAGGTATTTATGCTGGAGGAAAACCGGAGTTACCATAGAAAGACCATCAACTTACGCCAGTACCTACCAATTGCCCCACGTATGCATCGCATTCGCCTCGCGGAGCTGAAGGGCTAGAGGTATCAGAATGTCAAACACTTTTACCACTTCACCATCGCGTCCCCTTTTTAGAATTTAGTAACTATCTTACTATCTTATCAATGTTATGATGTAGATCAAGTATCTGACCCGCTTGCGATAGGAGGTTTGGTTTGGTTGTTTTACGTCCTATTAACAGCTACGATCATTAAAGGACGGTCTCCCGTAAATGTTGTGTGCGTGTGTATTTGGGAGGTAGTGGTATGTGCATGTAAGCCTTCTGGCGATAGTCCGGAACTTTTGTCGATTTAAATTATTACCACACTGACGAATACTGCCGAAAGCCCCCAGCAAAACACCCCACCCGGGTACATTATACTGACAATGGGAAAACCAATCGTTCTGCACCCAGAGGTTGTGTCAAGGGAGACATTAGGAAAGAAAAAAACTTTTAAAAGATGAGATATCCCAAATTTAGTCGCCTCTTACGATCATGCAATGGAGGCAGCAGGTACGCACAGAGCTAGACACAGACCTATCTTACTATGAAATGATTGTCAGATAATTTTATTTTATCTCTCTCGAATAATAGTAACCCATCCCACTACTATATATCTGTGACAAGGGAAAGAACTAGCCTGAACGAGAAAATCGACCTATTTTCACTCCAAGCTCGTTTTCGTCAATGGATGTCCAATCTTTTACATGCATACATCATTTAAAAGGTGAAACGTTGATCTTTCAATCGATACCAAATATATTCTGCTTCATTTCATTTCGTGACATGGGTCAGTGTCTAGCCCCGTGAGCAAAAGGTATGAGGATATATATTTATACCAGATTTCTTATATAACATTGACAAGATAGCTCGACTACATTGCCGTCTTGCGCCGATCTTGTGAGCTTTTCTATGCCGTTTTTAATGCTTGCATAATTTCGGCTTCCAGCAAATGACCATATTATGTTCAAAATATTCACCTTAGTAAGGCATTACCACAATATAAACCTTCTAAATTCAATTTGTAACTAAATAAATCATAAATGTCATGAAGCTATTGTTGTCGTCATCATTATTATGACGTCATTATTGTTACGTTGGGCATTGTTTACCCTCGTCCATCACTAGCGCACTTCGTTGAATTTGCCTTTGTTTTCTGGTTGGCATTCATATTGCATATGAACGTCACACTAGGAAGTTCTTCCTTGATTTAAATTCATTTTTTTATTATTTCTTGTACATTCACAATGAACGAGATTTCTTGAATAGACCAAGAAGATTTCCATATTATATTAAACAAGTATGAATTATTCCCTAGAAACAGAGTAAAATAACAATAAGAGGTACAACAAAATATTGCAGTATGTATCAGAAAAATGTCCAATGGTGATAAGAATTTTGATATCAAAATTGATTATTGACAGAAATTTCGGTCATCACAATCAATATGTAAAGCAATCTGAAATGGTAAACATTCATACCATATATCTGTAATTAGGTGCAGTGTTTTCTGGTAGAAGGCAGGAGATGTCTTAGTCCCAACTCATTGAGCACGAAAGAAGTCTTGCATACATCGGGGTTTTGCATTAAAGACCCAATATACGTTACTTTCGGCAAAACTTGAAGCGAAAATCAAGCCTAATAACTTATTATATTTATAGATTTAGTTACGATTAACTTATATCAGTAATATTCAAGGTGAATTCTTTCGCGGTTACCGGTACAGCAGCAGTTGAAACACGCTATTTGTAAACACGCGTCCATTTTGAACCGTCTTCTACCTTCGGTTTATTGATGAAAGTGGGCCCCACCTGAATTATTTTAAATTCTTTGGGTATTTTGTTGTCAATAACTTCTTGTTAGTTACCGCTCAGGTTGACTTCGTTCTAGGCTTATTTTTTCATGGTTATCAACTGGATTTTTTCAGAAATTTTCAGAATCACGAAAATTTCCCTGAAGTTACGTATATCGGGCCTTTAAGCTTTTGATATTGTGTTCGAATTGTCCTATATACTGCATGAAAACATGTATTATTTTAGTATGAAAATAAACGTTCTTTACCTAGCGTAATGATGCAAACAGATGTTTATTCCAGATTCCTAAAATATCAGCAGGGTATCTTCAAACGACTATATTCCCGTCTTGCTCCAATCTTGTGAGCTTTTCTATGACGTTTTAAATCCTTGTATAATTTCGGCTTCCATTGAATGACCTTATGTTCAAAATATCAACCTTAGAATGGCATTACCATAGAATAACCCTGTCAATTTTTCGTTTAAATAGATCATAAATGCCATCAACCGATTGTTTGTTTGGTATAACATCATATTGACCGAATCAAAGGTCCTTAATTTTTATATAAGATATGAAACGTACTTGTTTGCAAAAGACTTAAATTGAATTAAATCTGTCTTGATAAAAAATGAAATTTACAGTCGCATGCATGGGTACTATAACGACACAATGATTATGACGTCACAAATGCAATATCGACTCGGTGTTTCTAAAAATAGCAACAACAGGTCGATATCACAAATTATGGACCTCCATGTGACGATATTTTAGCCAATGAAAATTGAAGAACGTCGGACCATATATGCTATCAGCCAATAAATTACGTACAAAGAAATAATTAACTTTGTTTCCTTATGAATCATATTTATATTTCATACATTGGTTATGCTTTTTTCGTATATTGTACCCGTGATAGGCACCCCAGTAATATAATTACTTACTTTCTAATTATCAGTAATAGACATCAGGATATTAAGAATAATATTAACGTTCTAGTTAAGTGAAAATAGAAAATAAATCGTAAACACTGGCGTTGTAGTCACGTATGTATCATAAATCCAATTTCCACCAAGCCGTCGTTCTATATTAAACATTTAATTGATTGTGTTAAAACAATCGTTTAACCTTTATAAAATTATCTTTCGTCGTATCATACAAAATTATTTTGGAAACAAAACAGTCATCTGAAACAAAATATCTACCACCTACATTCAATTATGTACATGTAGATTCATCATATCTTCGAAATAAATCATTTAAGTTACTCTATTAAAATATATCTAATATCAAATCATAAGTTGTATGTATCATGTTGGTCGACTTGGATGAAAGCTCTTATGACAAGTCTTTCAGAACAGATGATGAATAATGGTACGGCTAATTCCATGCAATGTATAGTTCAAGTTGACAATGCTTAATGTTTACCGATATCATAGTGAAGCTTAACAGGCAAATCATAAGCTCATGTTATCTCTCTTGTCGACTCGAATGAAAACGTAGGGGAACAGGCATGGAAACATTGAAACTACATGTGCTAAAAGTTGTAGTAAATGATGATGTCATGCAAGCTATAAAACAAGCTGACAATACTGTATGTTTACCGATAGTGAGGCTGAACAGACGCACGTTTTCGTCAACTCCAAGCTACAGTGTATTTCTCCTTTTTTTCTTTTATGAATTGCAAAATGAATCAAACCGTATATCCAGATATTTCCTATTTGAACGAGAGCATTACTGGTCTTTGCTGATCGAGGAAAACACAGGACGTTTTTATACATATATCAATGATAATTATCGTCATGTAGGTGGCGCTTGAATTAGGACCTCATATAAAACCAGGCCAGCTTGTTTGTGCAGGTTTATGTCTTTTTATCCAACACGTCTTTACTTTTTCTGTGACGATGCGACAAGATAAGCCTATCTTCAGGCACTGTTGGTGCTCAAATGCCATACCAGCAAATAAGATATACACTGGTCTGAGACAAGGCTCTCCAATGTCAGCCATGTTATTTTAGTGTAAGTTTACTAATAGCCAGAACCTGATTTGCGTCTTATATACTCATACAACTACATATATTACCAAAGTTATGGTTCAATATCTCTATCCATGGAGGAATTAATTAGCAGAAACGAAATTATGACAGAAAGATGGAACACGGGAGCATAAACTTACTAAATGATGAGAGAATTAAAGGTACATATATATATGGTACCACGGAATTAGATTAGAGCTCTGATATCTAAGTCAGTGATTGTACTTAGGGATAATTAATTAAAGTTACATTTCATATACCGGTATATATAAGTGAAGCAGATTTTATTCTGAATGCATGATACGTACATGCAGAGACGTATAAAGCCTCTGGTACATGTAGCTATAAAATAACATGAATGTCATACTTTAAGATTTTTCATCATTACACGGACTGCAACCCCGGTATACATGCAGTGCCTGTATCAGTACTTGGCTATCAGGTCACTCACCTGGAACAAATATCAGGTGTGACCAGAGTCAGCCATGCATGGCGGCATTGGCCACTACAGATAATTGACACTGATATTGGGTAGTACACAACCTGCATACTGTAGTGTGTGTACAATCTACCATTAAAAATGTGAAATTAGGGTAGGGGTTTTAAGCCTAATCATATAAGCTAAACTGATTTTAATAGAATTTGAAGTTAAACCTTTCTTCATTACAATAAATTGTTCCTTTGGTGTACAAAAAAGCTAACATACATGAAATAACATACTTTTTCATTCATTGAAAATTTTCATCAATACTTGTTTAATTACAATATTTAAATGGATAAATAATAGCATATACATGGACACATACACAAAAAACGTTTTTTGACATTCAGATGCACAATAAAAAATGTTTAATTCATTTTTGTTTCTATACAAATATTATCAATATCATTTTAAGTATTATGCAATTAACTTTCATAAAAACTTGATTTTATACTGTCTTTTATACATCTTTATATACATGTAGGTTAATTGGTTCAATGTGTTCACAACACAAGTGTATTATTTAAGCAATGAATGTTTTAGCAAATGTTGTTACAGTCCTATAACACACATTGCTATTGATGACAAACTAAATAAAGCCCGGTAGGGCTTTATGTAAGTTTGTTAGCAATAGCAATGTGTGTTATAGGACTGTAACAATATTTGTTAAAATGTTCATTACTTATATTTACATTTTGATAGAATTATGGTGCTTTATTTAGTTTCTTTGGACCAATTTTGATCAGCAGATTAAGTGAAGACAACAATGAAATTTATGACGTCACAATAGAGATTGATGACGTCACAATACCAACTGCTGTTATAGCCTGAGGCACTGGGTGTTATAGGCGTATGGCAGCAACTGCCTCTTAGCATTGTGTCAATGGAAAATTGCAGAGCAAATGTAAATATAAAGTTATGTATTAATGGTCCAGATATTTATTCCTTGTACACGAAACAACAAAATGTAATGTAGATTCTAATATCTATCTTTTATCTATTATAAACAGAGTTACATGTCTTATATAGCGTTTTAGGACTCACACAACTAAATCAGCCTATCACGAAGTGTTTCATACGTTTGTAGTCCCTACTGAAAATTTATTCCGGCTAAGTACAGTGATTCTGGGTAATTTAAATAGGTAATTGTTGACCTATTCTGCATTGAATGAAATCTGTCGATATTTAACTTTACAAAAATATATACTTTTGGTAGATTTTTATATGTGATGGCGGATTGATATGGGGTCAAAAGTCAGAGGGTATTCCCGTCCCATTTCACTGGTTTGACATGTACATTTCCAGTTGTCCGAAGCAGACGCCTGTAGCAAGCTAATATGCCAGTAAACTCCTCATTAAATGCCACTTGAAGCCTTTGTCATGTATGTATCTGTGAATTTAGGCAGTTTTCACAAGTGTTGTACTTCAAATATTAAAGTTATTAGCTCGAAAGCTTAGTAATAACATATAGTAAATTATTTAGTTGTGTGAGTCCTTTTATGTAATTTGAATGTGAACCCCAAGAAGAATTGAACTTCATGTCTTTAAAAATAGGACTCCATGTAGACTCAGAGTGGACCAGGAGTGCACTCCAAGTTCATATGGAGTGCACTCGGAGTGCACTTGGGTGTAACCTTTAGTCTACACTCAACTGTATACTTTTGTTAATAGGCTGTGTCCCTCCATCTCCTATATATTGTTGTAGAGAAGTGACGAATATACCGCAGCCTGCCAAAGTCAATATGTTTAAGGGTTTTAATATTGTATGTATGCTCAGTATCGGATCGGAGTACACATAAATGTATCAAATCTTTAACACATATATTGACATATGATTGCATTTAATATTCATAAACCTATATACAAAATGTTGAGAAGAATATTAAGCACACATGCTACTCTAGGAAGGGGGGGGTCCTGACCTGGTACTTTTGACCAATGCATCGGTCAATAAGTAAAACAGCAAAATTGATAGTCATTACTCATTTTATTTTTAGTATATAATAATAGGTATTTCACGCATGTGTGCTTAATATTCTTCTAGATAGATTTGTATAGCCTTGAAAATGAATTTTTTACCGTTGTATCATTGAAAAAACGTCAGCTGGACCCCCTCCTTTCGAAATCCTGCATCCGCGCCTGATAAATATTCATTGATGCAGACAACACTCAATTTGTCTGCAAGAGAAAATGCTATAACGTACTACAGCGTCCAGTTCTTATTCATCAATGCCTTCAATTGAATGAGCTCATAGTAAAGCTGTTATAGATCATGAAGGGGAGTAACTCGAGCTACATCCTCGATATCCAGGGGTTAAGCTCGCCTACGCTCTCTAAACCTGTAGATTATGTCATGACAATACCGACGGCACGATCAGGTAAAAACAATACTGACCAATCGTTAGACTGATGCCTTTCTTGTGAAGATTACAAATGAGCCGGAACCGACTACAGAGCCTGTCAATTTTTACTGTTATGTGACCACGAGATTCTTTCGATGTACATCAAAGGGTCGAACCGGTCTTCTTACCTCATCAAGTGAGTACACAGAGCATTCAGGTTTGTCATGACATATCCCAGGGGTGTAGAGAACTTAGGTAAGTGTAACCCCTGGATTTTGAGGATGCTTGAGTTAAGATAAGCCATTTATTATGAAATTAAAAACGACAATGGGGTAGCCGCAGACGTCATTCTCGATACTGTCGTTCCTGCGATGTTTGCAAATAGTCTTTGCTAACAAAGAGTTACGAAAGTGCCCCTTGGAACGATGCCACTGCTTGAAAGTATTGGACCATTCCAGCCAGCAGCAGATCGAGTAAAAGGTTTATAGGAGGACGAAACAGCTGTATCATGCAGTTTAATTCATTTTGGCATACTGTATCTATTACTAAATTTAGAAAGTGCAGCATATGTGTATGTTACGTCATCTTTTATAATTATCATTGTGAATTATTCAATTCGGTAGCCAGACGCTGTTTCTCTAAAGACACAGAGAGGATGATTAAGGCACTTGGGTACGTATATAGCTGTGTAGCTGTGCTGAGGTGCTCACCGCAGATGTGCAGTGCACTGTCAGTATGTCACTGTAACCTTGACTTCAAGGTCAGAGGCCAAATAAGTGTGAATTTTTCAATAATTCTTTTCCGGGCGATAACTTTTAAACCGTAAAAGATATATTGATATTTTTTTTAGTATACAATGTACATGCATCTCCAATAGACGATGTGCAGTGCGCTGTCAATAGGTCAGTGTGACCTTCACTGAAAGGTCATAGATAAAAAATGTATGACTTTTTCAAACAGCCAAAGGTGTACGCCAAGGTGATGCACTCTCACCGTCACTGTCTAATTATATAAATGTAACAATAATTGACCAAACCTCAAGATAATAGAGGCCCATCTTCGATGCGGATGCCCTATAGTAATTAGCTTGTCTGTCCTTCTGTTCGCCCGTCTGTCCATTACTCTCAGAGTAAAGTGTCGCGATGTTCATTGAACATGAAATTTCAGAGGTAGATAAGATGCTAAGCATGGGAGTATTTGAGCATTCAGAGTCTCCATATTCCGCCTCTGTTGTAATAGTAAGGACAATGATTGCACGAATCGATTCTGTATGGGCTACACACAACCCAATCGGATTATCGTCGTCTTTGATGCATACCCAATACAAGATGAAGAGGATATCTTTCCTTGGTTGCCTTGACAGATATGTTTCCAGCTAGAGTAGACCTAAGGAAGGTGCTGATGTCAGAAGAGTCGAAACATCTGATGATGGTGGGCTCAAAAATCAACAATTTGTTCCTGAATCAGATCTAAGGACATTTCAACAAACTGGTTGTCTTTCTATTAAGTTCACAAAACGCTTACCGGTCGAGGTGAGTGGCCATTGGATGTTAAGAAATTGAAGTCGCCAGCTACCGAGAATGAGGCTGGGTACTTTAAGGCTAATTAAGCCTGATAGTTGTAAGTCCCTTGGCAGGTTATATATATATATATGATTCGTGTGTTTGATTGAGTGATATGTGTGCTGATGAAATTATCGTGTTCTTGGTTTTCTTGGTTGCCTTGGTTTTCTTTATAATAATTTTGGTGGCCAACAACCCTGCGTTGGCGCTGCACAGGAGTTCAGATCAAACAAGATTGTTTTTGTTACTAGGGTTGCCAACGGTTATCCAGTCAACCAGTTGCTCGGTCAAACACAAATTGGTTACCAAAATTAAAAACCGAATAATCAGACATGCACTTAATCTTTTTAAAGCATCCATGCTACTCTGGCTTAGACCTTTGAACTATGAAATACAAGAAAATTAAACGCTTTGCACAATCCGTGGGTTATGAAAAGCTTGTGACACAATGATTAAATTTCTTATCTATACTTATGCTTATTTTATTTCATTAGGAAAATAGTGGTACAGTGTATTAGCACAATCGAAATATCTCATTTGAAATCAACACCTACAACAAACAACAAGAAATCATATATTAGCTAAGCAAAAATCCCTGCATTCTGGTAGCAGTAGTTGATACCAAACTCAATCTGACTGCAGTAATTAACTAGTAAATGTTATAAAAGTTTTATACAAGGGACAAAATCCTACCGAAGTCCTTAAAATAGCACAATATTTGACTGGGGTTCCTTATTGTTTGAAGCTTGCTCAGGTATTCAATAATAAAATTACCAAAAAGTCAGAACTTCAGTCGGTCTTAACCGGCCAGACGGATTAATTGGATTTTTCCTTATATGTCAAATTATTGACATTGAGACGAACAAACTTACGGCACAGGGATTCGAGAGATGCAGGTTGATGAAGACTATGGGCAAGTTTCATGGTCGCCATCTTGATCTCATCGAGAATTTTTTCTGTATCTTTGTGTGATATGAAGATGGACGTTTTTGAGTTTGCTTGTTAGTGTGTTTACTTGTTGTGATGACAATGATGACTCGGTTCTCATTTTGAGAATTGATGCTTACTTGGAAGTGACCAAGATTTACATGGCAGGTGTTGTCGATGAAGCAGAAGACGCCTACTCTTCCGGAACACC
The DNA here is from genome assembly GCA_947623455.1 of Mimachlamys varia. Lineage (NCBI taxonomy): Eukaryota > Metazoa > Mollusca > Bivalvia > Pectinida > Pectinidae > Mimachlamys > Mimachlamys varia. The sequence continues at coordinate 16,716,255 of OX392541.1, forward strand.
TGGTCTTATTCTCTTGTTATTTTGCGAGAGTCTCCATGTAAATCTTTCCTTTGTTCCTATTTTGCCCCTAGTTTAATCGATTTTGAGTTTGGATTATGTTTTTGTTGACGCTTTGGTATTCACTGACTTTTTTTTAGGAGGAATACGTCCGGACAAAAAGAAACATTCTTGTAACTAACAAACGTTTCTGCTAAAAAAATTGCATGTTCATCTTCACATTGTCTCTCATTCATGACGTGTAATTTCGTTAAAACGGGTTCAAAGGTTAAGGAGCTGTACGGACAGTGTACTGTGGTTCGGGCGTCGCGGTCCATATATATATATAAACATATATAGTTTTTTTTTCAGTTAAAATAACAAGCATGTTGTCCTTCTTTGAGCCTTATTAATATTCATCATTATCTTGAAATTCACATTTCAGTCGATGTGTCATGAAATGTTTACGTAGCTTTGCATCATTAGAATATAAAGATAGCCAGCTACTCCATGTTACGTTGGACAGTAGTTATAGTGACACTTGGAACAGGAAAAGTCTAAATTTTCTAAATTCAGCGGATGTAGCGTTTGTTTTTAGTTGCAGTATTTGCGAATAAACTACAAAAAAATAATTGAACCCTTTAATATTCTTAATTTAAAGTTACAATTTTAAGATATAAAGATTTGCGACTGAGGGGGAAGTATCCAAAAGATGACATAACAAACACATATGCTGCACCTTTTAAATGTAGTAATACATACAATATGACAACAAATGAATTAAACTGCACCATACCACTGTTTCGTTCCCATAGGACTTACGTGATGCTAGAGACCAAAGGCTGGAAATTCAAAATTTCTAAACTGATGCAGACACAGAAAGGCCAGGTGCATAAAACTCCCTTTCATTTATGCATTTAGAAGTACAATTAAACTAGTTCTGTATCATTTAGAATCGTGTACAACACAAATGAGTATATCATATACTGTGCCACTACTCAAATGAGATAACTGTGGCCATGGAGGCTCCTGCAAACCTCGGGGACTAAGCCATCCACCAGAAGAGTATGCCAACCCCTATCATGAAAGATGACGTAACACGCATATATGCTTTACCTTATAAATTCAGTTATAGATACAGCATGCAAAAAAACGAAAGGCAGATCACGTTTTTTTCAGTGTACTTCATCAAGGTAATAATAAGTCAGCACAAACCTTTCTTTTCGATTTATTTGCTAACGTTAAATATATATAATGGAACGTGAAGCTGTTAATATAACACAAGATATTGAAAATAACTAAAGCAAAATCCATTTCCCAATATCGTTGATCGAAAAAAATATCTATATATCAATTCACAGAAAAAAAAAGTAGGGATATATACAATCTGGTTAAAATCATATCTAAAGAGGCGACAAAGGTCATCTGAACGTGACCCCTTATGGGATGTTGTCAGATCCTTGTAAAACGGAGTGAGAACAAGGATCTGTATTTTAATCAGATTGGGATATATATTATAGAAGAGGAAACGTGTTGATGTTAGAAGACCTGTTCGATCATTAGATGTAGATGAAAAGAATCTTGCGATCACATAACGGTAAAGGCTTTGGTGTAGGGTGTCTTTTGAAATCATCACCAGATAAGTTTCCGGCTATTGATTTGACAGGTATTTTTACAAGAGACAAATCAAACTGTTTTCTTCGCACTCGAGATTTGCTTTGCCATATTCCAGGATTATAGTGAGTGTATGTGAGCGAAAACTCTGGATATCGACGATGACATACAACAACATTGACAAAATGCAGAAAGCATCAAGATGTTATAATAAAAGTTCAAATACTGTTTTAAGTTGATTATTATACTACATACATCGTTTAAACTAGATATTTGAGTTTGTAAAAAAAACTTATGTCTCCTCTTTAATGGTTTACAATTCACAACCCAGACAAGATTTCACAGAAAACTATAAGAGGATTTGAGGAAAAAGATTAATAATATAGGCTTTTGATCAAAGGTCAATGATTGTTATGAATGTAATAAACGGAAACAATGAGAGTTTTAAAGCATCACCTTAGCGTACACTTTGTCATGTTTGAAACATTCGAACATATTTGACTTTTGGGTAAATGTCACAATGACCAAAAGGACAGTGCACTGCACATCGCCTGCGGGCGATGCAGGTATGCTACAAGTATCATCGGCATATCTTTCACGGTTCATAAAGTATCGCACAGACAAGAATTATTGGGAAAAATGACACTTTACCAAAAGGTCAAGAACACCAGGTTATGAAAAGATTACACCGAATATGGGCTAATGGTGATGCAAGAAAACTTCAAGTTTCATCAAAATATCTTCAACGGTTTAAAGTTATGGCACAAGACAAAACACATTATTATTTTGAGTAGAAAAACCATTACCAATACAATTTGTCTTCCTTCATTCGAAAAGGGAGACATAATTAAATGATAAACAATATATTAAAAACAAGGCATGCAATGCTAAATTACAAAATATTACAAAATGATAAACAATTCAAAAATAATTATTGATTCACACCTAAAACCAAATAATACTTTTTATAAAAATACATAGGATAGTGAAATGAAGTTTTTAACGAATCCACCAAACATATGATTTTTAATCATAGATAAGCACGATACAAAAATACCTAAACGGTAATAATGATGGACGGAGGCAAATAAAAATCTTTTTACAAAAGATCAAATAATGAAGAGCAAATAAAAAACTGTTTACCAAAGATCAAATGATCGATAAGCAAATATAATATTTTTACAAAAGAAAAAATGATTGATAAGCAAATAAAAATATTTTTACAAATGATCAAATAATGAAGAGCAAATGAAAAACTTTTTAAGAAAGATAAAATGATCGATAAGCAAATATTTGTTTTACAAAAGATCAAATGATTGACAAGCAAATAAAGCACTTTTTACAAAGATCAAATGATGACGCACAAATAAAACTCTTTTTACAAAATATCAAATGATTGACAAGCAAACTCAGGATACACAAACAGTTCGTTATGGACATGTGCTGTCAAACATTCATTCTAAATTCCAATAATGAAATAGTCCGACCTTTGAAATGGTCGAATTAAAATGCATTTCAGGGGTGAATAAGTTCCTGTGAGACTGAGTCAAGAGTGACTGAGTTGTGTTCATACTAGGCTGAATATGTGGAGGAGTCAACAAAAACCTCGTTGAATCTATTTATTTCACTTTCAGATATATCGACGATGTACTGTATATAAAAATCAAGAGTTTTGCTAGCCACGTCAATCGTATATCCTCTTCTGAACTTGAAAACAAGAGACACAACAATTTCTTCTGCATTGGCTGCATACCTCAAAACTGACCCCTGTGACCTTGGAAGTAGACCAAGGTAATTTATTTGAGGAAAGTTTCAAATACTCGCTCTTAAATTGACTCCATAAAATAGATGTTGAACTCCTTTCTTACAATGGTCATTGGAAAAAAACAGCAATGTAACACAAATATGAGATACTTGGCAAGGCTGTAAAAAAAACTTGACCAAGATATTTATCGAAAATAAATCTTCTACCAAAACACGACAAACCCGGCTGTGGAACCACCTATTAGATATTTCATTGCGAGAATCGGCACCCTACGACAAATATTGAATATTAAATATTGTGATTGACAAAACTGTAAACCCATAAATCCTTAATCAGACGCCATAATTAATTATCGACATAATTAAGGGCCATTTTCATGGAATATTGTTCTTTAGTAACTGTAAAACGAAGAAAATGACTTTATCATTTAAATCTTTGTTTGAACGAATTGTTAACATATTTACGTATTTAGCAGTTTAAAAATTCATACGAAATTGTCTTAAAGGAATAAATTTGAAGGTTTGGAATAATCTATGTTAAAGAATAAATCAGCAGATTTTATAACGGTCAGTAACCAGCAACTAGGATTGCAAACAATTATAAATGTATAAGTAAACAAACTATCACGATTCTCACTGTTTAGGCAATCATCACAACAGTTAATATATATTTAAAATGCCCTGCAGTTTCTCATTGCGAAATATTCTGTATCTTTGTGTGATATGAAGATGGACGTTTTTGAGTTTGCTTATTAGTGTGCTTACTTGTTTTGGTGACAATGATGACTCGGTTCTCATTTTGAGGATTGATGCTTACTTGGATGTGACCAAAATGTACATGGCAGGTGTCGTCGATGAAGCAGAAGACGCTTACACTTCCGGAACACCTGGTCTTATTCTTTTGTGCTTTTACGAGAGTCTCCATGTAAATCTTTCCTTTGTTCCTATTTTGTCTCTAGTTTAATCGATTTTGAGTCCGGATTATGGTTTTGTTGACGCTTCGGTATTCTCTGATTTTTTAAGTAAAGCTGGATATATCACAAGAATAGGCTACCATCTTTTGTGAGTTCCAATTGTGTAATCAAATATTTCTTTTAAGTGGCCTCAGGTTGATTTGGTGCTTTTCAATTAGCACTTTGAAAATGTTGTGATTTTTTTCAGAAAAGATAGCTGTCTTTTCGTAATTATCTTTAAGATATGTGAAAATGTGTCTGCAAATCAAACTTCTGAAAACATTTGACTATTATTTTTAACGAACTGACCTGTCAAAAGAAGAAAACAATACTTCTTGCATATCGCCAGGGTTTTCAAAAATATTAAAAAGCATTTGGAGGTGTACGAATTCATATTAATGAACAGGATGTGTGCCCAGCTGTTTTTGTTCAAAACCAAACCAGACATTATGAATGTTCCATTGGCAGGTTTCAGAGGAATGACAATTAAATACTCTATACAAATACTATTATTCATTTTAAATCCGTCTTAAGTCAATTCTGCGCTAGTAACGCACAAAATCAAAACCTTGCGCTAAAATAATATAAGACTCTTTCATGACCAGGGATGTACATAGATAAGGAAATTCCACGCGAGCTAGGTCCTAGGGGTTTTCAAATTTGGTCAAACCCAAGGCTTTGCAGAGGGTTTTGCCAAATTTGAAAACCCTGAGGATGGAATTTCCCTGTCTTACTCCTTTGGTCATAAAAGAGTATTTTGCAGTATGAGATATGAAGGAAAGAAATATACGTCCCAGAGTAACTTTCGATCATCATTTCCTCTGACATCTTTTTTTTAAATAATACAACATTAAGGTAACTTAAATTATTCCTTCCTGGTGGTCAATTTGCATTCTCCTTTGTCTGCGCTTTTTGGCAGCTCGAATACGAAGTTTCAGTGCACACAGAAAGTTGTTTCGCCGCCTTTCTCTACCTGGGGGTTCATAAGTCAAATGTGTGTAACCTTTGAGTTGAATATTTTGTTCTGTCTTTTCATTTTCATGATAAATCACAGTGACATTATCATTGGAGTCCATGAGTGGTAGGATGAAACGAAGCCTTGCCAAGGAACCTTCATCGGAATTATCCGACGGCGAAACGACTACAAGTGCTGCAGATTTTCTCTGAAGGTTCTCAATGATACCATTAACTGAAAAAAGATAAGTATGGTAGTTATAACTGAAACTTCTTACTTAAACATTATATCCAGGATAATAATGGTATGTATAACTTTTTTCTTAAAAATTATAACAGTGCAGAATAATAATGGTATTTAAAGCATTATATTTGTTACCAGGATATTAACGATATTTATAGATACAACTTATAACTAAAATATTACAACCAGGATATTAACGGTTATGTATATATATATTTATAAAATACAACTTATAACTCAATCATAATAACCAGGATAATAATGGTATTAAAACCATTATATATGTAACCAGGATATTAACGATATTTATAAATACAACTTGTACTAAAATATTACAACCATGATATTTACGGTTATATATACATTACTATCCAAAAGTTTTGATACATCCTTTCTGCAAACGCTTTGAAATTGAGCAAAACCCAATTTTGAAGTTTGTATTTCTATTAATATTTTATGTTATAATTAACTTCTCATGATGTTTTGTTTTTCAACTACATGTATGTATGGTTTTTGATACTATTAAAATCCTCAAAATGCAATATTTTGCAATTTCAGTTTTTTATACATTCAATTCAACAATATATTTCTTTCTTTTATTTTTGACAGTGGGTCATTTTATTAATTCCATTTAATTGTGTAAATGAAAGAAAAACAGCTTTTATTCATTTTTGAACTTTATCAAAAATTTAAGACCCCTCCTTGCAACTTCCAGGACCTGGTTATTTTTTAAAATAGAATGCCAATTGTCACTGAAAAGTGGACTATTTTAGGAATTGCATCAGTTGTGTTCATTTTTTGTTGGCTAATGGCTTAATATGTACAGAAAGTTCGTAACAAAACTTCTGGATTGCAGTGTATATTTATGAAAACAAAAACTCAATCATAACAAACAGGATAATAATGGTATTGATTACCGAATCATTGTATCTAAGATAATATTGTTAACTGAAGAATCATTATAACCAGGACAATAATGATGTATGAACCTAACATACACACGCTTCACCTTTCCAATTTTGTAAAAGATACAGTATCCCGAAAAAATGAAATTGCATTATACAGCTGTTTCATCATTCTATGACTCATTAGTGATGATATAATGTAAATTTGGTTTAAATTTAGTTTATAAACAATACACATATTGTCCGTAATTAAAAGATATAATATACCTACTAATTGTTTGTTATACTAAACTGTGAATTATCTGAGGTTTTTACAATGTACACATATCATGTATGGTATTGTAAGGGGCAAGCGACTAGGGTACTTGATTTATGTAATTTGAGAGAATAGTGGGGGAGGGGGTGAGTTAATGTTTATAAGCATGTTAGATCTATACACAGTTTATAACAGGGGAGCTAGGGTTTGGCAGAAGGGGTAGCCTATGGGGTATATTCAGATACAGGACAAAGGGATAGGAAGTAAGGGCTGTGTGCACAGAGGATGGGGTTAATTGGGGAGATGAGATGTCCATCAGCCAATCAAATGACGTATGCTTGGCCAGCTCCTTAATTAGGACATAATTTAATTAGTCGCATGATTTGGGCAGCCAGTAATTTTTTAGAATATGGAGTGAGGTCATAGGTCATAGGGTGAGTTATCAGATCACCAAGGGCCCAATTCCATGTCAGTTTTATTAATTCTATTGGGAGCTACACTGTATTTTACATTATTTTCACATCATTTGTATAATTATGTGTACACTACTTGTTAACATTATTTTTACAAAGCTTAACACTATCTTTACACAGTTTGTCAACATTATTTTTGCACAGCTTGTGAACGTTATTTTTATACACAGCTTGTTAACATTATCTTAACACAGCTTGTTAACGTTATCTTTACACAGCATGTTAACAGTATCTTAACACAGCTTGTTAACGTTATCTTTACACAGCTTGTTAACAGTATCGTAACACAGCTTTACAGTCTGTTAACATTATCTTTAGTCTGTTAACATTATCTTTAGTCTGTTAACATTATCTTTAGTCTGTTAACATTATCTTTACAGTCTTTTTACATTATCTTTACAGTTTGTTTACATTTTCTTTAAAGTGTCAACATTATCGTTACAGTTTGTTAACATTATCTTTACAGTCTGTTTGCATTATCTTAACAGTCTGTTAACATTATCTTTAGTCTGTTAACATTATCTTTAGTCTGTTTACATTATCTTTACAGTCTGTTTACATTATCTTTACAGTCTGTTAACATTATCTTTACAGTCTGTTAACATTATCTTTACAGTCTGTTAACATTATCTTTAGTCTGTTTACATTTTGTTTACATCCTGTTAACATTATCTTTACAGTCTGTTAACATTATCTTTACAGTCTGTTTACATTATCTTTACAGTCTGTTAACATTATCTTTACAGTCTGTTTACATTATCTTTACAGTCTGTTTACATTATCTTTACAGTCTGTTTGCATAATCTTTACAGTGTCAACATCATCTGTACAGTCTGTCAACATTATCTTTTGTCTGTTAACATTATCTTTAGTCTGTTAACATTATCTTTACAGTCTGTTAACATTATCTTTACAGTCTGTTAACATTATCTTTACAGTCTGTTAACATTATCTTTACAGTCTGTTTGCATAATCTTACAGTCTGTTAACATTATCTTTACAGTCTGTTTACATTATCTTACAGTCTGTTAACATTATCTTACAGTCTGTTAACATTATCTTACAGTCTGTTAATATTATCTTTACAGTCTGTTTGCATTATCTTTACAGTCTGTTTGCATAATCTTACAGTCTGTTAACATTATCTTTACAGTCTGTTTACATTATCTTACAGTCTGTTAACATTATCTTACAGTCTGTTAACATTATCTTTACAGTCTGTTTACATTATCTTTAGTCTGTTAACATTATCTTACAGTCTGTTAACATTATCTTTACAGTCTGTTTACATTATCTTACAGTCTGTTAACATTATCTTACAGTCTGTTTACATTATCTTTACAGTCTGTTTACATTATCTTTACAGTCTGTTTACATAATCTTAACAGTCTGTTTGCATAATCTTTACAGTGTCAACATCATCTGTACAGTCTGTTAACATTATCTTACAGTCTGTTAACATTATCTTTACATTCTGTTAACATTATCTTTACAGTCTGTTTACATTATCTTTACAGTCTGTTAACATTATCTTAACAGTCTGTTTGCATAATCTTTACAGTGTCAACATCATCTGTACAGTCTGTCAACATTATCTTTAGTCTGTTAACATTATCTTTAGTCTGTTAACATTATCTTTACAGCCTGTTAACATTATCTTTACAGTCTGTTAACATTATCTTTACAGTCTGTTAACATTATCTTTAGTCTGTTAACATTATCTTTACAGTCTGTTAACATTATCTTTACAGTCTGTTTGCATAATCTTACAGTCTGTTAACATTATCTTTACAGTCTGTTTACATTATCTTACAGTCTGTTAACATTATCTTTACAGTGTCAACATTATCTTACAGTCTGTTAACATTATCTTTACATTCTGTTTACATTATCTTTACAGTCTGTTTACATTATCTTACAGTCTGTTTACATTATCTTACAGTCTGTTAACATTATCTTTACAGTCTGTTTACATTATCTTACAGTCTGTTAACATTATCTTTACAGTCTGTTTACATTATCTTACAGTCTGTTTACATTATCTTACAGTCTGTTAACATTATCTTTACAGTCTGTTAACATTATCTTTACAGTCTGTTTGCATTATCTTTACAGTGTCAACATTATCTTTAGTCTGTTAACATTATCTTTAGTCTGTTTACATTATCTTTAGTCTGTTAACATTATCTTTACAGTCTGTTAACATTATCTTTACAGTTTGTGTACATTATCTTTAGTCTGTTTACATTATGTGTACATTATCTTTAAAGTCTGATAACATTATATTTACAGTTTGTTAACATTATCTTTACAGTCTGTTATCATTAACATTTCGGTCTGTTAACATTAACATTTCAGTCTGTTAACATTATCTTTACAGTCTAGTATGATTATCTTTACATTCTATTATCATTATGTAACCTCTACCTGTTGCATTATCTGCAGTTGCGTCATCTATTTCCTGTGTTACTATTGGAAACCGCGCTACGCTGAACTCTGCATTACGTAAGTCCGACTCCAATCGTGTGCCAAGGTCACAGTCTCTACTAACATCGCCATGGAACAGCATCAAGTCGAACTGGTGATCTATAAAGAAAACATCCAAAGCTAAATATAGCCATAAAAAATGTTATCTACATGTCGCATTTGATTCTTTATATTAAAACTTGCTCGATTTTTTTCCGTGATAGCTAGATGTCGACTGCTGACGAAAATAATTACAGTACAAGGATTCGAGTGATGTAAGTTAAGGAACACTATATATCAGCCACTTTCATGGTCGCCATCTTGGTTACATAAAGTCATTTATCTATCCTTATATGATATAAAAGTGGACAATTTTCAATATGCCAATTAACTGGTATGCCTACTTGTTGTACTTTATAATGATGACAACGTTCTCACTTTGAGGACATGACATTAACTTGGATGTGGTATAGATTGTCATGGCAGGTGTTTTTGATGAAGTGAAAGATACTGTACTAACTCTTCCAAAAATATGGTCTGATTCTGTTGTATTTTCTTGGATCTGTGTATATCATTCCTTAGTTCAAGTTAGGTTCCTAGTTTAATCAAATTTGAATTATTTTTTTTGCGCTTTGGTACACTTTACTCTAATTTTATTTTTTAAGTTTTGAGACAACACTTATCATGAGCTCACATTCACAGCTCATTCAGATATCCCTTCAGATAATGAAAAAGTCTTTTAGAAACAAACCGTTTAACCGTTTACCTTTGAACAATGATTTTGTATTTATATAAGGATTGTACCTCATTTTGGTTACGTGTACGGTAGTATGCCTGCAGTTGGCAACCAACATATTCTATGGTGCGCTAGAACTGTCGTTCGGGGGCCAACTCATACCCCTCGCCCTCTGAAAGTTATTTGTACAACAAAGGAGGGGCACATCTTTATACTGTCTACTCCCACAAAACTTGGCGAATGCATAGCCGGACAAAATTGTGTCTACAGACGGACGGACGGACGGACGGACGGACAACCTGATTCCAGTATAATTAGCTTATCTTCTATTGAACACTTCTGTACATTGACCTCTCTTTGCCTACCACTGAACGATGGAAATGAAAACCTATTTTGCTTGAAAGCTGTTAGGAGTTTGATACAAGTTAGACAATTTTTTTTTTCTAATTTGTTTCCTTTCAAACTTGAAATAAAGCACACAACAAACTCTTCCAAATCATATGCTTACCTCGATCTCTACTTAAACTACGACCAACATGGAGAGCCTTCTACTAACTAAGCTATATGATATACGTGACAATTACAATTTTCCTATCGTGAACTATCCATTTCTTCGTAGTAGCATCCCTGCTTCTCGGTGTTTATATGTGAGTTGATTCGCTATTCTAGACCAACACGGGCAACTTACTACAAAGCTGTATGATTAACGTGACGATTTCGATTTTCTGATCGTAAACTTTCTTTCTTAAAAATAACATCCCTGCTTCTCCACCTTATGGTGTTTTCATGCCGCAGTTGATTCTTTATTCTGGGCTTGCTCTGAATATCGAAATTTACATGTTAAATGTCAACAGCTGACGAACAAACTTACTACACAGGGATTTGACAGATGCATGTTGATGGAGACTATGGGCAAGTTTTATGGTTGCTATCTTAATCTCATCGAGAAATACATTTCTGTTTCTTTGTGTGATATGAAGATGGATGTTTTTGGGTTTGCTTATTAGTGTGTTTACTATTAAGTTGTGATTGACACTGATGATTCGGTTCTCATTTTAAGAACTTGATGTTTACTTGGATGTGACCAAGATTTACATGGCGGGTGTTGTCAATGAAGCAGAAGACGGTTACTCTTCCGGAACACCTGGTCGTATTCTCTTGTACTTTTACGAGAGTCTCCATGTAAATCTTTCCTTTATTCCTATTTTGCCACTAGTTTAATCGATTTTTAATTTGAATTATGGTTTTGATGACGATTTGATATTCTCTGACTTTTTTCTAGAGCTTGCTCTAAATATTGAGATTTTCGTGATAGATGTCGACTGTTGACAGAACAAACTACACAGGAATTCGAGGTTGATCAGAACTATGAGCAAGTTTTATGGTCGCCAATTTTGTCTCATTGAGAAAAGTTGTATTTTTGTGTGATATGAAGATGAACGTTTTAAGTATGTTCAAATGTGTGTTTAATTTTAATTAAGATTGATGATTTTTTCTCATTTGAGGACTTGATGTTTACTTGGATGTGACCAAGATTTACATGTCGGGTGTCGTCGATGAAGCAAAAGACGCTTACTCTTTCGGAACACCTGGTCGTATTCTCTTGTACTTTTACCAGAGTCTCCATGTAAATCTTTCCTTTATTCCTATTTTGCCACTAGTTTAATCGATTTTGAGTTCGGATTATGGTTTTGTTGACGCTTTGGTATTCTCTATTTTTTCACACACATCACTTTAAAACAATAACAATCATCATGTTGATAGCATCTTCAAATCATTGTCCCAGTAGTACTTGCACTGTGTATCGTGTTTTGTCTCTTACAAGTCCCTGTGTCAAATAATGTCTATTGTACCTGTGTACATGTATAGAGTTGTTATTGTGACGTACGAGGACTGGTTGAGAGTTTCACTTTGACCCTGTATGACCCTATACCTGCGCACGTGGAAAGCCTCGTCTGGGCCCGAACCAGGTGAGTGAGACCCACAACACCCATAGACCTCGCACGGGATAGATCGTCTCTATCTATCTATCTCTATATATCACATCCGGAAGAAGCATGTGCTTTACAGCCACAGTGCTATAAGGTAAGCTTTTTTAATCATAAAGTATTTAACTATTGTATTTAAAGGCCCAATATACGTAAATTCAGAAAAATTTTCGTGATTCTGAACAATTCTGCAACAAAATCCAGTTGATAACCATGCAATAGTAAGCCTAAAACTAAGTAAACCTGAGCGGTAACTAACAAGAAATTATTGACAGAAAAATCCAAAGAATCGAAAATTATTCAGGTGGGGCCCACTTGAACAACAAACCGAAGTAAGAAGACGGTTCAAATTGGACATTTGTTTACAAATACCGAGTTTCAACGGCTGATGTACCGGTAACTCCGTCAGAATTCATCTTGACTATTGCTGATATCAGTTAATCTTAACTAAATCTATAAATATAATAAGTTATAAGGCTTGATTTTCGCTTCAAGTTTTGCCGAAAGTTTCGTGTATTGGGCCTTTAATCTATTTAAACTATATTTATTAGAGATTCATTATATATCGTTAATTTAATATAATTACATTTTAATACCTTGTCCATACTGTTAAAATATCTAACAGCGGACATACGGGTCAGAATTAGGGTAAAAGTAATGTAAATTGTAAGAAGTGTTACTTTGAAATAAAATAGAATTTACATATTAAACATATTAAATATTCGTGTATAAATATTCAATACTTCATGGTACTAAATAGTTTATTTAAAGACATCGTTTACACGTGTCCCTATATTGTCAGGTATTGTTCTTTTTATTTCAGGTTGCTGTCTCCTTTACGTGTGTATTTATGTTGTCCAAATAAATGGTGTATTATACTTTATACGACTTGTTGGAATATAAATTTAATAGAAGAAGATACCCACACTAATCTACTCGTGTGACATACTATTGTTGGTAACATTATTGCATAAATTATTTAAAGTGTCAAAACATTTAATATGGCCGTCTTTACATCATACCAAAAATGTTTAAAGCGACTAGAAAATGGTTATTATTCAGATTCCATATAATTACATTTTTTGTAGATATTTAAGCAATGAATGTTTTAGCAAATGTTGTGACAGTCCTATAACACACATTGCTATTGATGACAAACTAAATAAAGCCCGGTAGGGCTTTATGTAAGTTTGTCAGCAATAGCAATGTGTGTTATAGAACTGTAACAATATTTGCTAAAATGTTCATTACTTATATTTACATTTTTATATAATAATTGTGCTTTATTCAGTTTCTTCGGACCGATTTTGAACAGCAAATCAAGTGAAGACAACAATGAAATCGATGACGTCACAATAGAGAATGATGACGTCACAATGCCAACTGCTGTTATAGTCTGAGGCACTGGGTATTATAGGCCTATGACAGCAACTGCCTCTTAGCATTGCGTCAATGGAAAATTACAGAGCAAATGTAAATATTGTTGGGTGTTTGGGACTAACTTTTTATTCTAGTAGTTAGTGAGTTAGTTATACACCCGTCCCCCATTGTACATCAATTAATTCACTCCAAAAGGACACTGGGTCACATGTTAACAATGAAAACAGGATATGCTATAAGCCTCTTCAATTCTTTTTCAGATCATTGTCAAATTAAAATTATATTATAAATTCATAAAGGAAACGAGAAATTGGCATTACGCACAAAACCCATGCTTGAACATGAGAACGGGTTTATGAATATAGGCTTTTATAAATTAAATGAACACTTGGCATAAAAATTGTTAAACTGTGAGAGTACCAACCATTGTTTTGGAGCTGCATCCATTGCCCCGTCTGCTTAAAAACATCCTGTAAGCGACATTGTATCTGTGGCTTGTATAAATATACCACAAAAGTAGGTAGTCCAATCAGAATTATAATTGCCATTATTGCACCTCCAGCAATCCCAATGACCTTGGCCTTGTTCACAGGGGTCATTTGAACGATCTTGGCTAGAGGGAGAAAACAAACCATCTTATTTGAAGTCTACATGTATGTTTTGTTACAAGGAATTACGGATGCACAAACATATATTATTTCCACTAATATAGGCCTAATTTCATCAAATTTTATTTTATCTTGTGAAAAAACTTAAAGTGTTTATTGTTCAATCCTTTCTCGTATGAAATACAATTTAATGAAATTAAAAAATATATATATTATTTCTAATAGATCACAGATTACTATATGGAGTATATATTTACATTTTGAATAGAAATATTAAACGAGTTTCCATTTTATATAGGATTTGTGAAACAAGATTAAGAATTTTTCAATTAAGCGATCCTCGAGCGAGATAAGTTGAAAAATATTTGTGACAAGCTTCTTACATACAAATGCAGCTTATCAATCAATCAATGGTGTTTTAGTAAAAATGTACATACAGTACATTCCTCTTTATATCATGTTGCAATTTGTCGGACAAAAACATGATATTTACAGGTACGTGACATGAAGAGAAACATGTGTTTTTTTCCACTTAATCTAGTGCATTACCAATCTCCATAACTAAAAGTAAGCTATTCAAGGTACATATGAAGATGTTTCCACTATTTCATCAAAAAATCATTTTTGTTATTGTTAATTTTTTTGGCATATTTTATACCAGTTGTATCTGAATTTTCTGGATATTTTAATATCTGACTGGTTTTGAAAATACATGAGATGAAGGGCTGCCAAGTTTGTTAAAATGAATGACCTCGACCTACTTTCAAGGTCACAGGGGTCAAATATATTGAAAGTTTTTAAGCAACTTCTTCTCAATAACCGAAAGGCCCAGGGTATTGATACTTGTCCTGTAGCATGCTGGGATGAAGGGCTTTCAAGTTCATATGAAGTGGAATCCACTGTATAATTGCACTGAAGGGGATTTAATGGTTTAATGATCCATATATAAAATATTACTTGCGACACGGTTTTATGATCCATATATAAAATATTACTTAAGACATGGTTTAATGATCACTATATAAAATATCATTTATGGCACGGTTTAATGATCCATATATAAAATATAACTTACGACACGGTTTAATGATCCATATATAAAATATAACTTACGACACGGTTTTATGATCCATATATAAAATATTACTTACGACACGGTTTAATGATCCCTATATAAGATATTACTTACGACACGGTTTAATGATCCCTATATAAACTATTACTTACAACATGGTTTAATGATCCATATATAAAATATTACTTGCGACACGGTTTAATGATCCATATATAAAATATAACTTACGACACGGTTTAATGAACCCTATATAAAATATTACTTACGACACGGTTTAATGATCCCTATATAAACTATTACTTACAACATGGTTTAATGATCCATATATAAAATATTACTTGCGACACGGTTTTATGATCCATATATAAAATATTACTTAAGACATGGTTTAATGATCACTATATAAAATATCATTTATGGCACGGTTTAATGATCCATATATAAAATATAACTTACGACACGGTTTTATGATCCATATATAAAATATTACTTACGACACGGTTTAATGATCCCTATATAAGATATTACTTACGACACGGTTTAATGATCCCTATATAAAATATTACTTACGACACGGTTTAATGATCCCTATATAAACTATTACTTACAACATGGTTTAATGATCCATATATAAAATATTACTTGCGACACGGTTTAATGATCCATATATAAAATATAACTTACGACACGGTTTAATGAACCCTATATAAAATATTACTTACGACACGGTTTAATGATCCCTATATAAACTATTACTTACAACATGGTTTAATGATCCATATATAAAATATTACTTGCGACACGGTTTTATGATCCATATATAAAATATTACTTAAGACATGGTTTAATGATCACTATATAAAATATCATTTATGGCACGGTTTAATGATCCATATATAAAATATAACTTACGACACGGTTTTATGAACCATATATTAAATATTACTTGCGACACAGTTTAATGATCCCTATATAAAATATTACTTGCGACACAGTTTAATGATCTATATATAAAATATTACTTACGACACGGTTTAATGATCCCTATATATATTATAACTTACGACACGGTTTAATGAACCCTATATAAAATATTACTTACGACACGGTTTAATGATCCCTATATAAACTATTACTTACAACATGGTTTAATGATCTATATATAAAATATTACTTACGACACGGTTTAATTATCCATATATAAAATATTACTTACGACACGGTAAAATGATCCATATATAAAATATTACTTACGACACAGTTTAATGAACCCTTTATAAAATATTACTTACGACATGGTTTAATGATCCATATATAAAATATTACTTACGACACGGTTTAATGAACCCTATATAAAATATTACTTACGACACAGTTTAATGAACCCTTTATAAAATATTACTTACGACACAGTTTAATGAACCCTTTATAAAATATTACTTACGACATGGTTTAATGAACCCTATATAAAATATTACTTACGACACGGTTTAATGAACCCTATATAAAATATTACTTACGACACGGTTTAATGAACCCTATATAAAATATAAGTTACGACACAGTTTAATGACCCCTATATCAAATATTACTTACGACACAGTTTAATGAACCCTATATAAAATATTACTTACGACATGGTTTAATGAACCCTACATAAAATATTACTTACGACACGGTTTAATTAACCCTATATAAAATATTACTTAAGACACGGTTTAATGAACCCTATATAAAATATTACTTACGACACGGTTTAATGACGAACTCAAACCGCTTATTGTATTTAATCCTGACACTGCTCACGTAACACAGGAATGTTTTATTTAAGTCTGCATCAGTCACATTCTGTATAACGAGCTGGCTGCTGGACTGTCCTATCGTTCTACATAACAAAACAAAACAGCAAACGATAGAGACACATTTGGTACAACAAAACAAACAGTTAACATAGAGACACATTCAGTATAACGAGCTGACTGCTGGACTGTCCTTTCGTTCTACATAACAAAACAAAACAGCAAACGATAGAGACACATTTGGTACAACAAAACAAACAGTTAACATAGAGACACATTCAGTATAACGAGCTGACTGCTGGACTGTCCTATCGTTCTACATAACAAAACAAAACAGCAAACGATAGAGACAAATTTGGTACAACAAAACAAACAGTTAACATAGAGACGCGTTCAGTATAACAAAAAATACTTTAGATGGAACCATGTTGTGTACAGTTAAAATGGTATAACAGGACAAAGAAATTAAGATGGAGACACATTCTTTACCAAAACAAAGTTAAAGAAATTAAGATGGAGACACATTCTGTATACAAAAACAAAGTTAAGATGGAGACACAATTTATAACAAAACAAAGTTTAAGAAATAAAGATGGAGACACACTTTGTATACCAAAACAAAGTTTAAGAAATACAGATGGAGACATGTGCTGCATACAAAAACAAAGTTTAAGAAATAAAGATAGAGACACATTCTGTATACCAAAACAAAGTTAAAATGGAGACACAATTTATACCAAAACAAAGTTTAAGAAATAAAGATGGAGACACATTTTGTATACCAAAACAAAGTTAAGAAATACAGATGGAGACACGTGCTGCATACAAAAACAAAGTTTAAGAAATAAAGATAGAGACACATTCTGTATACCAAAACAAAGTTAAGATGGAGACTTATTCTGTATAAAACAAAACTAAAAACTATCATTTTTAACCCTAGTAGATGTAATGGGAGATAACTCCTCAAGTTAATGCAGTATCGTCGGAAACGGAACACTATCACAGGTAAATTACCTGTACGAAAATGTCAGGGGGGATTCCTAGTGAATTCCAGGTAGACTTTTTAGCAGGATTTTAGGTGGATTCCATCATAATATTTCTGCATAATTTAGCTAGGTGTGAACAGGGATGTATATATAACACATATATATGTCTGAGGCCAGTGTCTCTTATTTGTACAATTAAAATGCAATACCACTTACCAATAACATTATACATATATATCAATATTCAACATTATAATTATAGCAATACTCAAGATGTTGCAACATGATTTTCAAATCTATCAATTATTGACTTTTGGTGAGGTCATTATTGTGTTATACTGACCTGGTATAATCTAAAATATTGACCAAGGGCGAATATATGATTCCACCAGGTCAGTATATTGCAATTATTTCTCAAAGTATTTGTGGATTAATACCATATGAATAAAGTAATAAATGTTAAAATAATGACGAGAATATCTTATATAATTGATACTATACAAATT
Source organism: Mimachlamys varia (assembly GCA_947623455.1). Lineage (NCBI taxonomy): Eukaryota > Metazoa > Mollusca > Bivalvia > Pectinida > Pectinidae > Mimachlamys > Mimachlamys varia. The sequence goes on from OX392541.1 coordinate 16,734,938, forward strand.
TATGCAAAACTGTTATTGAAAAACAAAATCAATTTATGACTAAAGCTAATTGCTGAAAGAATTGGAACTTTTCGCATAATCTTTAAAAATCCATATCAAACGTTCTGATCTCCTGGCATTAAAAGTAAGTACAGACACATACTGCAATATTCTTTTGATGATTTACTCATTCACCCTGAGTTTTCAATATGAACTATTCTAACCTTTGAATTGGCAGGGTTCAAATGTGTCTTCAGGGGTGAATGAGTTAATCTATATCTTATTGCTTAAAAAAAATCATTTTCTTTTAAAATATGATAAAAAACACTTACCTATTATTGATAATATAAGTTATACGGCTGTCATTTAGAGTGGATAAAAATGTGATGTTCCCATTGTCATAGTAAAACCATTCGACGATCCGAAGCATGGGATCCAGTAGTCCGAAATCCCCGGAACAATTCACAGTGATGGTTCTGCCCAGCTCAGCACAGGGGTTTGATGAAGGGCCAATTACCTGGGGCTGTTCGCGCCCTTTGGAATCTAGGAACAATCAAGTTCATATATAGCTACTGGCCCTCCTTCAATAGGACAGAAACTCCCTCATTTGGGGGAAACTCCCTGATTAGGAGAGAAACTCCCTCATTTGGGGAAAACTCCCTGATTTGCAGGGAAACTCCCTCATTAGGAGGGAATCTCCTTCATTAGGAGGGAAGCTCCTTCATTTGGAGGAAAACTCAATCATTTTGAGGGAAACTCCTTCATTAGGAGGGCAACTTCCTCATTTTGAGGGAAACTCCCTCATTTTCTCCCTCAAAACTCCTTTCAAGTCCAAACTCACACAAATTCCAAACCTACATATAGATCTTGTGGTCATATATCCTCCAAGTTATTACAGAGTATATGTAATGATCATAACCTGTGTGTCTGAATCAAATGAATGCTTTTTGGAGTAACAGTCGAACCTTAATTGTTACCTCAAAGTCGAAGGGACCATAGGAAAATTTTGAGAGTGAGAAACTTTTGATATGTACGAGATCCCAGAAGGATCTTAGCACCAGGATCTACCATATTTTGATATATACCAGATCCCAGAGGGATCTCTAAGCACCAGGATCTACCATATATTTTGATATATATATGAGATCCCAGAGGGATCTTAGCACCAGGTTCTACCATATTTTGATTTATATAAGAGATCCCAGAGGGATCTCTAAGCACCAGGATCTACCATATTTTGATATATATATGAGATCCCAGAAAAATCTTAGCACCAGGTTCTACAGTATTTGATATATACAAGATCCCAGAGGGATCTTAGCACCAGGTTCTACTGTACTTTGATATACGAGACCCCAGAAGGATCTTAGCATCAGGTTCTACTGTACTTTGATATATATGAGATCCCAGAAAGATCTTAACATCAAATTATACCGTACTTATATATATATGACATCCCAGAAGGATCTTAGCATCAGGTTCTACTTGACATCCCAGAAGGATCTTAGCATCAGGTTCTACTGAACTTTGATATATATGAGATCCAAGAACGATCTTAGCACCAGGTTCTACTGTACTTTGATATATAAGAAATCCCAGAAGGATGTTAGCACCCACCACTGATGATCTTCATTTGTTCATAATAGCTTTAAAAGTTGAATTTTTCCTTTTTTCCTTCCTTTCCCTAACTGAAGATAAGCCCATCCTTATTCATCTAAAAGGGTTTACAAAATGCCATATCTCATTCTTCCCCGAAATTTCGTAATGGACTTATTCCAACCTTTGAATCAGAAGATTTCAAATGTGTTTTCAGGTGGAAATAACAGATAAGATAAATTTGGGGCCTTTTTGGCTCATATATCCATCAAAATTTAAAATCTTCATTAGAATATTTAAAGGCCCAATATACGTATGTAATTTCAGGGAAATTTTTGTGATTCTGAAAAATTATGAAAAAAAATCCAGTTGATAACCATGCAAAAATAAGCCTAAAACGAAGTAAATCTGAGCGGTAACTAACAAGAAACTCTTGACAAAAAAATCAAAAGAATTGAAAATAATTCAGGTGGGGCCCACTTTAACAACAAACCGAAGGTAGAAGACGGTTCAAAATGGACGCGTGTTTACAAATAGCGTGTTTCAACTGCTGCTGTACCGGTAACAGCGAAGGAATTTATCTTGGATATTGCTGATATCAGTTAATCTTACCTAATCTTTAAATATAAAAAGTTATTAGGTTTGATTTTCGCTTCAAGTTTTGCCGAAAGTTACGTATATTGGGCCTTTAAATGACTGTTTCTTTGGTTCTGAATACTTCCCCTGTCTTACAATCAATTTGAGTTTTCAATTATGAATGCTGTGGTAAGCAGCTTATATGTTTAGTCAATTCTGACAGGTTTTCGTCAAGTTTTCCTGTTAAAAGCTGGAAACACAGAGTGCACTGAACTCGTGAACAAACATTATACAATTTATCCTAAAGGTGCATTACAGGTAACTACACTTCATCCTTTGAAATTAAATTTGTTCAAACATTTACTCTATAATTAATTTCCAGGATAAAAACACTGTACAAAATGTCTTCAAACATACACTCTATAATTGATTTCCAGGATAAAAACACAGTACAAAATTATAAATAACCATATTCATTGAATATGCAGCTTTCTCAAATTTATGCAAATTTGAACTTGTTACCATAACAGCAGATGTGGCCATGCATAGGGATCTCGAGTCTGGGCTAACCACTGACCCGTGACCGACCCCACTGCCGCCCCTGCCCTTGCATGAGGTAGGTAAAAAAATATTTATGTTATCATTCTTGCCAACTTTTTGAAATTTGCATGGGGGAGATAACACATGCTCAGAATTTAAAGCATAAATAATATGTGTGTATGTACACCAACAGGAAAAATAACACTTTTAAATGGCTTCCTTTGAGCTGTTCTATCAGATGAAATCATCAGATCTGAAAAAATAGTAATAGTTAAGCAAATTCATTGGCTGAAAATGCAGAACTTTAGGCTTCAAAATCAGGAGTCTACCTCCTTAATAGGGAGGGTTGGCAAGTATGTGTTACGTCAGAGCTTACCTGCCAGAAATGATTTTATTTGGTGCATGAGAGTGTGGTTCTGGGTATTTGTGGCGACACAGCGGTAACTTCCTGTTTGAGGGAAGCTGTCATTATGTTCCGGGGGTACAATCAACAAAGTCTGGTTCCTATTATTCTCTTGAGGTCTGTAAATTTTTGTCGCTAAAATAGGTTGCCATGTTTCGTTTTCCCTAGCACGAAAAGACCAGGCCAGTGTACTGAAGCCGGTTATACAGCAGTCCAAGGAGATTTGATGACCAGCCATGATAAACGTGGCATTGTTCATTTCTCGACTGTACCTCAGAGGTCCTGTGTTCAACAGAATTATAAAAACAAATACAAGTAAATACAAATACAAATAACAGTCTTGCATGTGAACTATGTATCTGAAATTTTTTCTGGGTTACTTGTGGTTTTGTCAGGGTTACTAGCTTAACTTGTGATATTGTCATGGTAACCTGCGATATTGCCAGGGTTACATGTGATATGGTTAGTGTTATTTTTAATATTCTTTGGGTTACCTTTCATAATGTCAGGCTAATTTGAGATGTCATCAGGGTTACTTCTATAACTTTGACATTTTGGAATGTCATCAGGGTAACTTCTATAACATTGACATTTTTGAGTGTCATCAGGGTTACTTCTATAACTTTGACATTTTGGGATGTCATCAGGGTTACTTCTATAACTGTGACATTTTGGGATGTCATCAGGTTTACTTCTATAACATTGACATTCTAGAATGTTATCAGGGTAACTTCTATAACATTGACATTTTTGAGTGTCATCAGGGTTACTTCTATAACTTTGACATTTTGGGATGTCATCAGGGTTACTTCTGTAACTTTGACATTTTGGGATGTCATCAGGTTTACTTCTATAACATTGACATTTTGGATGTCATCAGGGTTACTTCTATAACTTTGGCATTCTAGAATGTCACCAGGGTTACTTCTATAACTTTGACATTTTGGAATGTCATCAGGTTTACTTCTATAACATTGACATTCTAGAATGTCATCAGGGTAACTTCTATAACATTGACATTCTAAAATGTCATCAGGGTTGCTTCAATAAATTTGACATTTTGGGATGTCATCAGGGTTACTTCTATAACTTTGACATTTTGGATGTCATCAGGGTAACTTCTATAACTGTGACATTTTTTAATGTCATCAGGGTAACTTTTATAACTTTGACATTTTGGAATATTGTCAGAGTAACTTCTATAACTTTGACATTTTGGAATGTCATCAGGGTAACTTCTATAACTGTGACATTTTTGAATGTCATTAGGGTTACTTCCATAACTTTGACATTCTAAAATGTCATCAGGGTTACTTCTATAACTGTGACATTCTGGAATGTCATCAGGGTAACTTCTATAACTTTGACATTTGGGAATATCATCAGGGTTACTCCTATTAAAATTGACATTTTGGAATGTCATCAGGGTTACTTCTATAATTTTGACATTTTGCGATGTCATCAGGGTTACTTCTATAACTTTGACATTTTGGTGTGTCATCAGGGTTACTTCTATAACTTTGACATTTTGGTGTGTCATCAGGGTTACTTCTATAACTTTGACATTTTGGTGTGTCATCAGTGTTACTTCTATAACTTTTGACATTCTAGAATGTCATCAGGGTTACTTCTATAACTTTGGCATTCTAGAATGTCATCAGGGTTACTTCTATAACTGACATTTTGGGATGTCATCAGGTTTAATTCTATAACTTTGACATTTTGGTGTGTCATCAGGGTTACTTCTATAATTTTGACATTTTGGGATGTCATCAGGGTTACTTCTATAACTTTGACATTTTGGTGTGTCATCAGGGTTACTTCTATAACTGACATTTTGGGATGTCATCAGGTTTACTTCTATAACTTTGACATTTTGGTGTGTCATCAGGGTTACTTCTATAATTTTGACATTTTGGGATGTCATCAGGGTTACTTCTATAACTGACGTTTTGGGATGTCATCAGGGTTACTTCTATAACTGACGTTTTGGGATGTCATCAGGGTTACTTTTATAACTTTGGCATTCTAGAATGTCATCAGTGTTACTTCTATAATTTTGACATTTTGGGATGTCATCAGGGTTACTTCTATAACTGACGTTTTGGGATGTCATCAGGGTTACTTCTATAACTTTGGCATTCTAGAATGTCATCAGTGTTACTTCTATAACTTTTGACATTCTAGAATGTCATCAGGGTTACTTCTATAACTTTGGCATTCTAGAATGTCATCAGGGTTACTTCTATAATTTTGACATTTTGGGATGTCATCAGGGTTACTTCTATAACTGACATTTTGGGATGTCATCAGGGTTACTTCTATAACTTTGGCATTCTAGAATGTCATCAGTGTTACTTCTATAAATTTGGCATTCTAGAATGTCATCAGGGTTACTTCTATAACTGACATTTTGGAATATCATCAGGGTAACTTCTATAACTTTGACATTTTGGAATGTCATCAGGGTTACTTCTATAACTTTAACATTTTGGAATGTCATCAGGGTTACTTCTATAACTGTGACATTTGGGATGTCATCAGGGTTACTTCTATAACTTTTGACATTCTAGAATGTCATCAGGGTTACTTCTATAACTTTGACATTTTGGAATGACATCACGGTAACTTCTTTAACTTTGACATTTAGGATGTCATCAGGGTTACTTCTATAACTTTGACATTTTGGGATGTCATCAGGGTTACTTCTATAACTGACATTTTGGGATGTCATCAGGGTTACTTCTATAACTTTGGCATTCTAGAATGTCATCAGGGTTACTTCTATAACTTTGACATTTTGGAATGTCATCAGGGTTACTTCTAAAACATTGACATTTTGGGATGTCATCAGGTTTACGTCTATAACTGTGACATTTTGGAATGTCATCAGGGTAACTTCTATAACTTTGACATTCTAGAATGTCATAAGGGTTACTTCTATAACTTTGACATTTTGGGATGTCATCAGGGTTACTTCTATAACTTTGACATTTTGGGATATTATCAGGTTTACTCCTATAACTGTGCCATTCTGGGATGTCATCTATGAGGGTTACAACTATTTTTAACTTGACAATTTATAGCTTACCTGTTGTGTTACTTTTAGGACACCATGCTTCTCCGTAGTTAGCCGCGAGGTAAAGGATCAAGAGCAACAGCGTACCTGTATCCTGTAGACTTGGCACAGCACACATCTCAATACAAGGTGTCACGTCTGTAAAGTAATATTTGAGAGGACGTCATCACACTCATAGTTAATGTAAGGATTTAAAACACACACAAGGACCAGAGTTAATGTAAGGATTTAAAACAACACAAAAAGAAACTGGATAAGCATGTATTACTTAAATTAATTTGTTTTTCCCTGTCACCAAAATAGATTAGTGGGGTCATATCGTGTTACTGATGTCCATATCCCACGTGCCTTCCACCCTATCTCAATGGCAGCAACTGTGACACTTCACAAGTATCTGACCAACATTTTCTAGTTTTTTTTTCTGATATCTCATAATTCTGAAAATGAAGATCAAATATGGTCACTTGTTATTTTTTCTATATCATAATTATGAAAATGAACATCAAATATGGTCACTTGTTATTTTTTCTATCTCACAATTATGAAAATGAACATCAAATCACAGTTGCTTGAGTTTCTATCAGTAAATAATAAATATGTATGTGTGAAATGAGCCTCCAATTACATTTTGTAACGGGCCGTGGCTCCATATTAATAAACATTTTTTTATATACTGACAGAAACTCAAGCAACTGTGATCAAATGGTCACTTATTTATTTTTTCATTTGAAAATTGTTTACTTATTGTTTACTGTAGGGGAGATAACTCCACACAGAACAGAGTTAAGTTAATCATACAAAATGTAATTGATTCATTGGTCAGTTGCATCAACTGACCATGCAATGCTCAGGTACCTCAATTAGTTGGAACACCACTTTTTTTTCTTATGATACAAAATGTGATATTGAAACTTGTGTGAAAAGACAGAAAAAATATAACGTCCGACTCAGGGTTCGAACTCGAGACAAGTTTCAACCTCTAGATTGATGATCAACTAATTGTACTATCTTGTAGCTGAGGAAAAACCCAGTCTAGATCCGCTTTATTCCCTTACCCATTAACCCTCCTTTATTTGGAGGGAGATTCCCTCCATTTTGACCAAAATTTATCAATGTTACAGAGGTCATTATTTATTTGAATGCCTCCGCTAGGAGTCGAACCTGGGACCCTGGCTACTAGTCTTACGCTCAACCAAACGTGCTAAAGAGAAGATCTCCCTAGTCGAGTGGTATATTGCAGCTAGTATTTACCAGGGTTACATACTCCCCCTCCAGGAAAGAACTCGTCGTGAGTTTTCCCGAGGTGTCATAGGGATTCCTTTGCAGGTATCCCTAGTGTATGTCATTTCTGGGTCCCTACGTGAGCGCCATATGTAACAGTTGAATGCCTCCAATAGGAGTCGAACCCGGAACCTCTGGTTACTAGTCTTACGCTCAACCAATCGAGCTAAAAAGAAGATCTCCCTAGCTGAGTGGTATACTGCAGCTAGTATTTACCAGGGTTACACCTATCTCCTTCAAAATCTCCCTCACACAAACTCAACATTCTGTGGTCAAATCATATCCTAGTTACTGCAAGGTGTGTGTAATGACCATAACAGGTGTGTCTGGATCTATTGAATGTTTTTAGTTATTTTGATACATAAACAGAGGAAGATAACTCATTGGAAATGTGAAATGTGGGAGATCTAGCTCCCTCATTAGACATTTGAGAGTTTAACACCAAGCTATGCATCCCTCCCTACTTAAACAAAGTCTTCGCCCCTGACAAGCTGGGCTCAATCTAGGGAGCGCGATATGACCGCCAACAATCAAAATGGTCCTAAGATCCACTACACTTTAATATAATAACTACATAATATAAAGTAAGTGGTGTAAAAAATGTGTGTATTCATTCATTTGGGATCAAATTTTCTCATTGGATTGGTCTACCTGAGCTAAATTGACATTTCCATAAAGCCGAGGCTATTAGGCATAATATGGTCATCATTTGTCACAGCTAGGATAAACAGCATAAGCAGGCTTCCACCTGGGATTGAACCAGCAACTCATAACTTTCAAGTCTGTTGCTCTACTGCTCGAGATAAAGGGAAATTCCCTCTAGTTAATTCTTTGTGCAATTGTAATGATTACTTAGGTGAGGAAACGTGATAAAAGTACATATAAAATGTTGTAGTAGTGCCGTCGCTGGGGTTCGAACCCATGACCCTTAGCTCTCCAGCTAGATGTACCACCGCTGACCTAAAGGGAAATTCCCTATAGCTCATGCTTGTAGGGCAACCTAATCAATGCATATCTTTTACACTACCCCCCTCCCCCCCCCTCTCCTCCCTTTACCTAAATCTCTAACCCAGGTTCTTTGACCCTCCACCAAGAATCCTCCTAACTAGCTACCTTGAAACAGGGAAGGTCAATGCCACTGGTTTGTAATAGGAGAGGAAAAGTGATAAATATATTGCCATCACTAGGGCTCAAACCTTTGACCTTTGACTCCCCAGCTTGATGCTCTACTGCTGAGCTGAAGGGAAATTCCCAATAGCTTAATTATGCTTGTAAGGCAATTTAATTCTTTAAAACAATTATAGATATTTACAGATAATATGTTAAATATTTGATTTCCTTATAGAAGTGGTTAATTGTTAAAAGTTTGTTGAAAGTAAAAGCAGCTGCAAAATGAACAATATACACTGAGCTGATGTCTAATCAATGGATAATGTATCTAGTTAGTATCAATTACAGTACATGTAATTAGTATAGACTTATATGGACAATTCGCTTTAATACTGAATTAAAAATCTCAAAAAAAGTGTTTATATTTAATGTTTACTTTAAATGAGTCATAGAACTTTACTGTCACAGCATAAGAACTACAGAATATTCGAGATGTATTGCGAGAAGATCTAGACCACTTAATTAGGACAAAGTGAAAGTAGGACTATAATTGTAGCACTATTAGACTTGGTCAAGAGTAAAAGTGATTAATGCATTAAAACTGGACTGTTCGATCGTCGGCGACTAGATCATTCAACTCAACCGTACGCGTCCGTCTAGAATTCAGAGAGCCCGGGTTCGTACCACAGTCTCACAGTGCGTGTATATTTCACTTCCTGTTACAAAATACTCGGATACTCTGTCCTAGCACGGAATTATAAATCTGACTGATGTCACGAACTAGGCCTAGTACTCAATAAAGTGCATTGTTTCCGTGTTTTGTTTCAGTCCGAAACAATGTACTATTTCATGTGTATAAATTATAGGTCTTATCAGATCAGCACATTACCTTCCTTGTTTCGAGTATACAGGGATTTCCGCCAGTTATTTATAACTTATATCTACCAACCAGCTTCCTGAAAAAGTTTCGCCAAGAGTTGTCTTTCCTAGGACGGGAGCAGAGAAAAGTTAAAAAGACCCAATATACGTAACTTCGGGAAATTTTTCGGGATTCTGAAAAATTATGAAAAAAAATCCAGTTGATACTTATGCAAAAATAAGCCTAAAACGAAGGTAACTTGAGCGGTATCTAACAAGAAACTCTTGACAAAAAAATCCAAAGAATTGAAAATGATTCAGGTGGGGCCCACTTCAACAACAAGCCGAAGGTAGAAGACGAAGACAGTACGAAATGGACGCTTGCATGTTTACAAATACCGTGTTTCAACTGCTGCTGTACCGGTAACCGCGTAAGAATTTATCTTGAATATTGCTTATATCAGCTAATCTTAACTAAATCTATAAATATGATAAGTTATTAGGCTTGATGTTCGCTTCAGGTTTTGCCGAAAGTTACGTATATTGGGCCATTAAGTGTAATACCCTTGATTTTGATAAATAATATCCAGACTGGTATATTCATTTATCAAATTAAGTATTCAACAATTGTGATTCATACTTATTGTTATAAGTGACAACTTTAACACAACGAGTATGTACAATATTCCTTATTTATTGCTTTCAATACATATCATCTGAAACTATTTTACATCTAGCTACCATATGCATGTACAGTGGTATTATATCTGCCAAATAGGTCTATTTTATTTTCACCCATTTGGTGTCATATTAACATGCGCTTGAGAATTTCTCTACTGGGACATGGTACAATTTTAGGGGACCCAATGGAAATGAATTTGTTTTTAACCAACTTTTAAGGGTCATCCTTGGTGAAAAAGCCAACACTTTTAATGTAGACTTGGCTTGCCAACAGACTATTTTTATGATATTGTAGCACGGAATAAGAAAAGACAAAAATGGAATTTTTATAGCAATTTTTAGTATAATGACAACATTGTCAATTTTAGTTTTAAATGAAAAACAAACTGATGGTGATGACGACGATGATGACGCTGTTCCGACGTTATACCACTAGCCCTCCACCTCTGGGTTGCGAGTTCGAATCCCGTATGGGGCAGTTGCAAGGTACTGACCGTAGGTCATTGGTTTTTCTCCGGGTACTCCAGCTTTCCTCCACCTCCAAAACCTGGCACGTCCTTAAATGACCCTGGCTGCTAATAGAACGGAAAACAAAAATAAACCAACCAAATTATAAAGCAAATTATTTTACTGTTAATAGTAAAATGTATATAGTAACCCTGATATGCTAGATCAGTATAATGAACATATCTTTGATAGTGTTCAGAACTTTAGGATTTTAGGAGGCACTGGTTCATATTGATCGTCACTTTCTTATAGCTTTTGTTGATAGCACATACTGTTTTTTTTTTTTTTTTTTATATATGTACTGTATATTAAATACAAACCTGGTTACCGTACCTTTGTAAGATTAAACTGCAACTAATTTCGGTTCCTATACTTGTCTAAAATCTTGTATCGTTAAATCCACAACAGTTTCCTCTTTTCTACCCCCGCACCCTTTCCTGTCCCCTCCCCCGCACGTAAAAATCAATCTATCAGTACTTTCCCTTTGTCTACCTTACAGTCATGGAGACAGATATTATAAACACACTGTACTTGTTTCTGAACCCGACTATTAACATAATTGTTTCTGTACTACATTTTAAACTTAATTGTATGCGTTTATGTATTTTCCGCTTTATAGTGTGTACGTGATTAAAATTATTATTATTAGACTCTTATATTTACATTTGCGCTGCAACCCACTATATGAACATTACCAGCAAAAATGCCTTTTATAAAACTATGAAAGCAATGGTTCTCGAGACGTAGCACGTGATTTCATTATGACGTCATAGATCAAGCTTGTTCAACGAGAATCTTGTCGCGCCGCTTCGAATAACATGGAGAATGCCCTTGCGTCAAACGCTCGAATGACTAATTATTATCATTGGCGCCAATTTTATTCAAGCTGGGCTGTTCCGCCCATGTCGTTTAAAGGACGGCACATATACAAACGCAGCTAATAAACTATTAATAGGAAAAAATATCAATAAAGTTAAGCAATTGTTCTATAGTAAAAATGTAAATATATGGATTGAAAGTCATTTTTTTAACTTCCATAGTGCTATGAAAGGTCAGCCGTTACATCCATATTCAGCATGAAGCCCTAGCGGGCTTCATTCAATATGGATGTAACGGCTGACCTTTCATAGCACTATATTTACATTTGCTCTGTAATTTTCCATTGACGCAATGCTAAGAGGCAGTTGCTGTCATAGGCCTATAACACCCAGTGCCTCAGACTATAACAGCAGTTGGCATTGTGACGTCATCATTCTCTATTGTGACGTCATCGATTTCATTGTTGTCTTCACTTGATTTGCTGTTCAAAATGGGTCCGAAGAAACTAAATAAAGCACAATTATTATATAAAAATGTAAATATAAGTAATGAACATTTTAGCAAATATTGTTACAGTCCTATAACAACATTTGCTAAAACATTCATTGCTTAAATGAAAGTTAAAAAATGACTTTCAATCCTTATATAAATGTTTAGTACAGGAAAAGGGAGACAACTGCGTCGAGCTTTTACAGTTATGCACTACTATTATGTTCATCTTGTATAAGATACGAGAATCTTTATTTAAAAGTGTTAAAGGCCCAATATACGTAACTTCAGGGAAATTTTCGTGATTCTGAAAAATTCTGAAAAACATCCAATTGATAACCATGCAAAAATAAGCCTCAAACGAAGTAAACCTGAGCGGTAACTAACAAGAAACTCTGGACAAAAAAAAAATCCAGAGAATTGAAAATAATTCAGGTGGGGCCCACTTCAACAACAAACCGAAGGTAGAAGACGGTTCGAAATGGACGCGTGTTTACAAATAGCGTGTTTCAACTGCTGCTGTACCGGTAACCGCGAAAGAGTTCATCTTGAATATTGCTGATATCAGTTAATCTTAGTTATTTGGCTTGATTTTCGCTTCAAGTTTTGCCAAAAGTTATGTATGTTGGGCCTTTAAATGTGTTTAACAAAAAAATAAGCTCTGATGTGCTTGTATATTGACAAACAACGTTAAAGGCCCAATATATGTAACTTTAGGAAATTTTTCACAGTTCTGAAAAATTCTGAAAAAAAATCCAGTTGATAACCATGCAAAAATAGGCTTGAAACAAAGTAAACCTGGGCGATAACTAACACGAAACTTTTGACAGAAAAATCCAAAGAATTGAAAATAATTCAGGTGGGGCCCACTTCAACAACAAACCGACGTGAGAAGACAGTTCAAAATGGACGGGTGTTTACAAATACCGAGTTTCACCGGCTGCTGTACCGGTAACCGCGGAAGAATTCATCTTGAATATTGCTGATATCAGTTAATTTTAACAAAATCTATAAATATAATAAGTTATTAGGCTTGATTTTTGCTTCAAGTTTTGTCGAAAGTTACGTATATTGGGCCTTTAAAGTAAAAAAAAAAGCATAAGCAAAACACCCAGGATAAAACATGCATAACAAGAGTTACTAGAACTGGAAAAACAGAGACACATGAACTCATACTATTGTCCAGCATAAAGCATGCTAGACTGAGTACTTAAATGAAATAAACGTTAGAGCAATGTCACGTGAGTTTCCGACGATCCAATGGAACGTCTTTCTGGCTGAGAGTTGCGCCCCTTCTTCACATGTTCTTCTTGGTAGGAGGGAGCTTGATACAATTCTAGCTGCTATTGTTTCTTTTTTTTTTTGGTATCTAAGCACTATGAAATGTTGCACTACTGAATAAATGCACGGCAAGACGAGATTCATGAAATTGAAAAGAAAAATCGAAATAGTGATAATGTCAATAATAATTACTTAATTGTTACAATTAACATTCACCGGTTAAAACATTTTATAAGTATTTTCTTATTACAATAATTTCCCCCAAACCAGTTTTAGATTAGAACGCTGTTAATAATTTTTACTTACTTCGTGTATTTCAATTTATCATCAGAGGTCATCTAGCTTAATGGATGACATAAAATCTGGGGTATTGTCTGCTCTTAAAACTTGACACATTTAAATCTCCATTTTGCTAAAATGGCGACAAATGGCGACAATTATTTTACCGTAAAGCTGCCGTCGCCTTTGACCTCTGAACTCTGACCTTTGCTATCTGTTCAATGCATGACTAGTCTACTGTCCCACCTGTGCAGGGCTGACTCAAAGTAAAATTTCTGTTAAGAGAAACTTGATATCTTAATCAAACCCTGTCGAGATCTATAATTGTAATCTTCAAAGAATCTTCCTCTATGGTATCCACCCCTACCAGACACTAGGCCGATCAGATTAGGGTTCCAGGTCGCTCAGTAGGATGTGCAGGTGCTTCTGTAACGCTACTGGTTTGTAATTAATTATAATTAAGATGTGTTAGATAAGAAATAGTGTTAAGTAAATTTGGTCCGTTTCTGAATTCCTCTCCCTTCGCATTGTAAACAGATACATGGAATGCACAGTGAAGAAGGAATTTAAGTCGATTGCATGAACATGAAATGTATGCGACTACATGTATTTTGAAATGACCTGCCGCCAAACATACGTTTATTTGGTCGAGGAATTGTTCCCGCTTAAAATTCTGCTGGCACGTGACTTAAATTTGTTGAACGCTTTGAACTCATCCTGAATCGGGGACTGTTGGCACCCAATTGTATCTTCTCGGGGAAATATCTTCCGAAGATTACCGAAAATTTCCCCGAGATGTTGCGAATGCGTCGGCACCATTCTTTAACGTTTACGGAAAGTGCCGACAGTTTCCGATCGGAAATCACTGAATTGGGAGTGGTCCCAAATTCTAAAGTATTCACGTGACAAGAACTTAAAGGCCCAATATACGTAACGTGTGGGAATTTTTTCGTTATTCAGAAAAATTCTCAAAAAAATCCAGTTGATAACCATGCAAAAATAAGCCTAAAACGAAGTAAACCCGAGCGGTACATAACAAGAAACTCTGGACAAAAAAATCCAAAGAATTGAAAATAATTCAGGTGGGGCCCACTTCAACAACAAACCGAAGGTAGAAGATGGTTCGAAGTGGACGCGTGTTTACAAATACCGTGTTTCAAATGCTGCTGTACCGGTAACCGCGAAAGAATTCATCTTGAATATTGCTGATATCAGTTAATCTTAGCTAAATCGATAAATATATAATAAGATATTAGGCTTGATTGTTGCTATAAGTTTTGCCGATAGTTACGTATATTGGGCCTTTAAAAAAAATAAAGTTCTTCTCGAACAGAAAGTCATCAACAAGGAGCTAGACCAAATCATTAAGGAGGTCTGAAACCAATTACGAGAACATAAATTGTCCATTTCAGTTACACGTGTCAAATCAAAGGGACCTGAGAATTTGTCACAGCTAGTTTTGGACCTAAAATAGGGTGTTTAGAGTAATTTTACACATTTGGGGGGTTAAGATCAATTTTCGATAAAAATGCCTAGCTTTTATGACCATTGAGGGGGCATTTTTATGGAAAATTGATCTTAACCCCCCCAAATGTGTAAAATTACTCTAAACACCCTATTTTAGGTCCAAAACTAGCTGTAACAAATTCTCAGGTCCCTGTGTTTCAAATTCCATCTGAACATGAAGTCTTCGCGCACTCTTCGGCATTGTAAGTGGTAAAAATCCCCTTATTTCCATTTTTGTTGGGGACCTCAGTATAGTGATCTACTTGTATATTATGTGCTTTACCAAAATCTGTATTTTCTTCTATTGAAGAGTTTTTGCAATGTCATGTAATTTTTGCCTTTCCAGTCGAGTAATCGAACCCCGGTCGCCTTCTTGAAAGACAAGTGTCCTGTTTTTTCTTTATTTCCTTTTATTTTCCTTTAAAGGAATTAAGGGCTTATTTTCATATTTCAAGATTCTATCAATTTCACATTTCTATAAATGAATTCTTTTAGCACTGCAAAGACCTTTCATTACAATGAAGACTCTTGTCATACATTTTAATAACCGTAAAGTTTTGTCCATGGGAACGAAAATTCAGGATACCTGGTTGACAAAGTAAATGTAGATATGGGAAAATTTAATATAAATCCAAATTGATAAATAATAGATTTTATTTCGGATGTCAAAACTTCATGTTTAGATAAACAAAAATACCACTATTCATAGTAAGGTCAGTCAAAGTTTCATGACATCCCGTTTTTCTTTATTCTGAAAAATGTGGGCGTATTGTTTGATAGTTACTATGGAAACGAGATTGAAATGAGGGATTAGTCCAACGAAATGCGTTGAAATAACTCTTTAAATTTGACATGGTCCTTTTCTGCTAAATTAGGTCAATTTGTCCGGAGACGTGGTCAGTCGAGGATCAGAGAACATTAAATTTCCTTACAGTCGTGGCCATAATTAGCATTATCACTTAAATAGTATTTTTCTCGTTTTCAATCCAGATTCATAAAATACTGTTTAAGTGTTTCTGGCCACACTATAAAAACTTCCCCCTATTTTCAAATTACAATGGAATGCATCAATCTTCACAGAGGGGGTGTCCGTGCGGACACTGCCGCCGTTCACCGGTCGCCTGTTTTTAAATTCACAAACCGGCAACTTCTGTAGAATTTGCTCGTGTGTGCGCCCCATGGTCCCTTTCTAGTAGCACTAGAGGATCGTGGGTGGGGACCGCAGATAGGGCTAATAACCGATTCATCGTCAACTATACACCTTTTTTCAAGGCTAAATCTACCAAACGAATTCTAGCTTTTAGTATAACATGCTTGTATCGGAGTTAATGATAGATCGTTGAGGCTATACAGCCATATATGTCTGCATACGTCTCTGCTATATCGTGCCTTTGTTACATGTTGTAGAAATGAGCCACAAAACGCTTTATACTTGATATTTGTATTAGAGTTAAATGTACATTTTAAAATCATGTTTGGTTTAAGCAATAATGGTATATACTCCCTTACGCACTTTGAGTTAAGGTTGTATGCTACCTTACACCAGAGACGTATATATAATCATACTTACATGGGTGGTCGAGTGGTGCAGTGGATATATATATATATAGCGCACTTGTCTTTCACCAAGGCGGCAGGGGTTCGATTCACCGACCGGACGTAAAAAGGTACGGGGTCACCTGTCCGACCACGTGAGTTTTCTCCGGGTACTCCGGTTTCCTCCCACATTAAGACTTATTGCGCGCTAATATCCGGGCCAACAAGAGTGATTTATATAATTGTGTTGTGTAACTTGTTTCATATTTGTTGTAAAATGAATAAAGTTTATAAGCATAGGTACACATCATACCTGACTTGTGTTAGAGTTAAGGGTATATGCTACCTTACCCATCATATACTATGTTAGCGTTAGGGTTATATGCTACCTTACACATTATACCTGTGGTTTGTGTTAGCGTTAAAGGCCCAATATACGTAACTTTTGGCAAAACGTGAAGCGTAAATCTAGTATAATAACTTTTTATACTATTAGATTTAGTTAAAATTAACTGATATCAGCAATATTCAATATGAAATCTTGCGCGGTTACCGGTACAGCAGCAGTTGAAAGACGGTATTTGTAAACACGCGTCCATTTCCAACTGTCTTCTACCTACGGCTTTGTTGTTGAAGTGGGCCCCACCTGAACTATTTTCAATTCTTTGGATTTTTTTGTCAACAGTTTCTTGTTAGTTACCGCTCAGTTTAACTTCGTTTTAGGCTTATTTTTGCATTGGATATTCAACTGGATATTTTTTTCATAATTTTACTGAATCCCGAAAAAAATCCTGAAGTTACGTATATTGGGCCTTTAAGGTTATATGCTACCTTGCACATCATACCTGACTTGTGTTAGCGTTAAGGGTATATGCTACCTTGCACATCATACCTGTGATTCGTGTTAGAGTTAAGTCTATATGCTACATTAGACGTGATTTATATTTGAGTTAAAGTTGCGTGCTACATCACACTTTATAGATGTGAATTTAAACTACCATTGATCTGACGTCATTGGCAAGAATCTTGGGGGTGGGGGAAAATGTGAATTCTGATCAAAATGACACTCCCCAACCCCATTGTGCCTCCAACCTCTCATCAACAAAACCCCGGTTTTGAATTAAGCGACTGTTCTCCTAATAGCTACGAGTCTCATCACCATCAGTTTGTCAAGCTATCAGCGGTTTCTAGGTGGGAGGATCATGATATCGTATTTGCCCGCAATTAAGCCCACCTGTTATCGGAATAATGGATTATGGTTAAGTTTTCTCAAACTAGAGTTGGGATCCACTTCTTGAGGTCGAACTTAGTAATATAAGTCTGCTGTATTATATTCTCGGACCTAAATAAGTCTGTATTTCTGACTCTCGGACTCTAGCATGTCTGCTACTATAGCAAACTGTCTACAAAATATAAATACCTTGTTATCCAGTTGAAATATAACCATACTTTAAGTCAAGTATATTGATTATAAGGAAATGGAAGTGACGTGCTCAGTAGCCAAGAGTTCCGACGGTCCCTACTCGCGATATGTCAAAATTATTTTTTATATATATCGGTAAGTAAAGTACATGCAAGTAAAACAAAATATATGTTAATTTAACACCTGCATGCATAATTAGTTGTTTTGTTGAGTCTAATTGGTTTAATTAGATAAATTACCATGTTGTACACCTGCCCTCGGCGAATTTTCTCACAGCACGAGCTGCAGGTATTTTGAATTCATGTTTTTACACCTACTATAATTGTTACAGATAGATTAATTAATTTGATAATTTCCGTTGCCTTTAGGAATTATTTTAATGTAAATGCATGTCAGTATCCTTGTTATGATCTTGGTTAAATATTATAAACGAATTAATTATGGGGATATTTGAATATGATTTGGGTGTTCGGGTGAAAAAGTTCTGCAACTAAACATATCATTGACCTATAGACTTGACGTCATCTTCGGATTCAAATTAAACATTACAAAATCACATTATAAATCCAAGTATCATACATATATATATACATTCATGTTCAGGTTTTGATTTAAATATTTTGTAAAATAGTTCAACGAACTTAATGATTGCTCCCATGCATCACAGATATTTTTAGGCGTTGTTGCCGTGGTAACACACGTCACGGTATTGTGTGCACATTTCAAATGATGTTTTCATCTTTATGTATTAACGAACCTTCGATTTATTTCAGTTGGAGTTTTGAAAGTTTTAAATTTGAAAATAACAAGACGGTTTTTAGTGTCATCGATTTTGAAGTTCTTTCAAAATGAAAATCATCATTAAATCTATAAAATCTGTAATATCTTTGAATTTTAATTGCTTTTTAATTACATACAGGATAATTAACAGTTCAAATAGAAAATTGAGTGCTCGCGAGATTAAACAGATTTTTTTGTCTTTGACATGAAAGGTATTAAAAGTGCTACTCTCTAGCTCCTCCAATAATCTCAGACAGAATTTTTCAAGGAAACGTTTAAATTAGACGCAGGACGCTAATATAAATAATTTAGAAAGGATGTCCCAACCCACTCTTGACGTAATTGGGCCCGCCATTATAGCTTAATAACACGGCGGAGCAGACTGCGGATACAGTCCATAAACTCTAAACAAAAACCGCTAGGTCATAAACCTCTTATCAATAATGTGTCCATCTGTATTATCCCGACTGGCTCGAATCAGACCCTCCTTTATTTCCAATAATCTAAACCCAGTATTTTTATTTGTAGAGATGTCAAATTCGGGTTTCATGGATCATCCCTAAAGTACATAAAAACAGTTGGGTGTCAGACACAGGGCCCAAGCAAAATACCTTTTGACATGGTATATGAATGATAAAAGCAATCCCCTAATTTCTAATTTCACCATGTATTTTCTGTCGTGTTAAAAGCCGGCGTTTACACCACCACCATAAAACCTACTGACAAAAGGGTGCTACATTGACCCCGCAGCTACACCGGTTCTAACATGAAAGTCCCAAATAGGAACATAAATTCGCACGTGATGCAATTAACACCGACGGTGCTATTGTCATCGGCTCTGAAGTCATCTGCCATAAATCGTTGGGAATTCCTTTAATTCTAACAGACAGTTTTTGTGTTATTTTGTGGGACCTTCAGGCTTATTTGATTAAAGGGACAAGGGGCGGGCTGGAATGCGCGAGCCAGTCGGCCTATGATCACTGGATATCTGTCCTCACGTTCGTTATACCGGAGGATTTTTTGTTTTGTCAAGGGATTCCGCTTGTTTTCAAATAGATTTGTTTAAAGTTTAAAATACAGCCGTCCCATTGTTCCTGGAGTCAGATATATTTTGTGTTGCGATGTGACTGTGTGTGTATCGCTTTAGTTGTGGAAATACTTGTACGAGTTGAATTGATGAAAGGACGATGAAACTATATTAGCGGTAAGTAAGGATTTCACATTTATAATATATATTAAAAATATCGGTATTTAATAAAAAAAAAAAAAACTATTATTTTTTTAATTGAAAGTAAATTATTTTTAACTAATATTTCTATCGTGAAATAGCAACAGCTGCCAAATGTCAGTAGTTTTGCTTTTTATCAACAGAACCGACACTTAACATAGAAATGTAATTGTAATTTGCAATATAATATATAGACACTATATATGCAACATTTGCATTTAAATCTAAACTTGTTTCATGTTTTATGTATATTCTGTTTATGTGATGTAACGTGTATTTTATGTGTCTTGATAAAGGGCGGATAGCCTTGAATATTTGACAATTTATTTGTCCGTACTGTCGCTATTACTTCCACGATCATATATATAGACACTGTATATATATATTCGAAAATCAATAGATAAGGCTTAGATAAGTGCTGAATAATTCCGAATATTCTGTTTTGGGGTGAATTAAGGAAACTATATTTTGACCGAAGACCAAATCAACTACATGAATACAAATGACATACAGTACATCACATTATACATTGTACTCTTTGCTAGATAATAAGCTTCAAATACATATAATGTATATGTATGGTAATTGAAATATAATTATTTGATTCAAACCGTATTTGTTGGTATTATGGACGGACATTATTAATTTTCATCTTCTTCTTTAAAACATATTGCTGAACGATATGTAAAGAAATTATAATATTTTGTTCGTTGTTCAGTCAAAAAATTAATCTATTTATTCATCCGTTTATTTGTTCATTAGAACTTTGACCCCATGACGTATACACGTTTATAATATTGATTTACTAGAACGTTAATAGATCATTCAACTTATACGCATGGCTTTGCATTATATTCGAGAAAGAAGATGATTTTGAAACAAGAAATGATTCAAGTCTATAAATTTGAAAGATATTTTAAAATGCGATAATACATGCATATAATTTTCGAATCATACCGTTGCATTTATAGGATAATTGAAGTCATTTCAAAGGTAAAGTAATTTTTGAATTGCTTCATTGGTTGATATTGAACGGGATCATCGAAGTATCTTTTATCTATAAACGTAACTTGAGACAATTCATTTTTTATTATGTGATTGGCGGGGGTGGGGTGGAGGGATGGAGGTCGATGCGAAAGGGGCGGTTACAGTCGAAATGTGTCAATGGAAGATTAGGTTAGGTCAATAATACTTTGAACAGCAGCGACAAGACGCGTGGCCAAACGATATTTACCTAGTTTTCACTTTTCGCTTTATTTATATTATTGTGTAATTCCTGAACAAATATTATCGCAGCTTGTTTTAAAGGAACAACTGTCAGAAGGAAATGGGTGAAAAAATCGATTTATCTTGAGGATATATACATAAGAGCATTTGACCGTTGCCTGAATTTTAAATATTTTCACAGTGGTCAATGGCATCGGCCAATCTATAAATCTTTTGTAACATAAACATCGATATTTATGCTAAACATCTCGACTCCTATTGACAAAACAAACACCATTGTTTACAATTAACTCCAAACACAACGAGTAAATATTGACTAATGTATAACGATCACTCGACAAAGGTATCACCTTTTGTCTGTAGAGTATCACTCGACACTACATAAATAAGAGATGCTTGTCCAAATTACGTCAGTGTTTGTTTACAGGTGGCGCGTGTCACCTTACGTGTTAACCTTTGACCCCCGCTGGCTACAGATGTAAGAAACATGTAGCTGTAGGGGTCTCTCACCCCTGACCTGTCGCCTCATCACACCTAGGGTCTATATGTTTATATATAAAAGGTAATAAATCTTGTTAATGGTACAAATCGCTGACAGTGTTAATCTCCAGTTCGGCGGTACGGGACATACATCAGAGAGTTCTACAGAGTTCTTAAACAGGGAAGTTACAAAGGTATGAACAAGGGTTTGCTTTGAAGTAAGGATTCGATTACGTCATCCGTTTGAATTTCTGATTTTTTTGATAGTGTGCATTGATAAAAAATATTTGATTTATGACATTCAAATATTAATTACGTTGTGTAAGATTAGAGATGAAACAGTTATATGTTCTGGGGGCAGGACTCAAACGTTTTACGGATTTTATGAAATATATTGTTTTATTTTTTAGAATGCATTGTTTTCTCCTTACTTAATTTAACATCATCGTATATCATTTCGTCAAAAACAGAAATCCGAATTCGATTGTGACGCTTTAATATCTTTGAGAATTTTAAATATTGTATTTCCGACTCATGAATCTCGTTTGATTATGGAATGAGATTAAACTGCTATCTAAGTCCTTGGTTTGATGTATCCTTTGATTTAGAAATAATATTTCATATAAGAATTGTTTTTATTTAGCTATAGACACACATGTAGAGTTTTGAAATTAATTGCTTGACAAGTGATGTTTCTCTTAGACATACCGCCCTGAACGTTTCATGTGAATGTAATCAATTACTTTTGATGATTTCTGAAAAAAATATAAATCGATTCATTCAGACCTATTATATGCACTTAATTATAAGTCCGGTTATTGAACCTTTTGCTTAATTATTTTTCTGTGATAAAGTTATTGTTGTAATGTAATGTTAAAACTGAGATATAACAAAAGAATATAAGAAAAATACCGGTTTAAAGAAACTTAAAGAAAATGAGAGACGGAGGAAGAGATGCAAGTGATGGGGTTAAGGAAGAGCGGGAGAGATAGAGGGACGGAGTCAAACAAAAGCTATATAATAATAATAATAAAAATAGTCTTTATTTAAACTTGATGACATATTGAGTCAAGGACTTGTCTTACATATGGTCAAGTAGGATAAAATGTACAGTATATACAACACAATTACAACGATAAAATATTACTAGACATATTAAGATAATTGCACATGTACATATTAACATCACATAAATATCAGAATATCACAGAAATTAGCTTCAAATCTGTTAAAGCAATGTGACCCGAGCTTTCCAGCGGTTGGGGAGAGCCCTACCTGCATGGTAGACTCAGGTCTTATATCTATTCAGTTAAACGAATTCTCGAATATTGACACTCGCGAAATACACCGTTTTGCAGTATTTCATTGATTGGCAACGTTGATCTTTTTGAGAGATGGAAATAAAAAATCTAAAGGCCTTCCCACGGCACCAAGCAGATGTCCTGCAAGAAAGTCAACACGTGTTCGATAGAGACTCGTGAAACAATGAAGTTAAAAATGAAAACATAGAATCGTGCGACATAAGGGTTTTTTTTTCGTAACTGTGCAGGTGGCTTA
This sequence comes from Mimachlamys varia, assembly GCA_947623455.1. NCBI lineage: Eukaryota > Metazoa > Mollusca > Bivalvia > Pectinida > Pectinidae > Mimachlamys > Mimachlamys varia. Next base: position 16,758,153 of record OX392541.1, read on the forward strand.
TACATTGCTATGTCTCATTCCTGTCTTAATTTCTTTGCGTGATTTATGAAGGGCTGAAAATAACAAACGGAAATTTTGAAATAATTGTTTCCACAATTGAAGAAATATAATTTCTAAACTTGGCAGTTTTGGTCCATTTAAATACATAATGGAAATAGCGACAATAGCTTTGGACACATGACCACATTATTATCATCTCATTTTGTTTCCATGCTTCGGTGAATGTTGAGTTTCCCACCTGCATGTTTATTACACATGCAAATAAAAATCAATAATATTTAACCTTAATATGTCATTACTCTTTCAACGATTTTCCTAAATTGATTTTTCTCTGCCAAAGGGTTTATTTTGTGATCATGACCCCACGTGTATTCTTAAGAGTTTAATAACCTGGAGAACGTGACTGATCAATAATTTAAAATTTTATCCGCATTTTCAGTTAGCTGATAATATCATAAACATCTGTTTTATTATCAGGTAACTCCAATTCTTAAAATTACACAAGTTTTGGTCACCGTGTGTGTGTGATTCCATTAAACGTTATTTTCACGAGTGCTTTTCATGCTAACAGTCTTTTTACATTGATATCATTTTTTTGTAGATGATGCTGTGGATTTTAATTCTAACTGGAATGACATGTGCCGGAGGGGCGCGGAATATAGCCCCGGGGGACACCACATCAGTCCCGGGGGTCGGGGATGTCCCTCCATACTTCTTTCTCTATGAAGAATATCTGGACATTCCAATGTCCAATTTTACAGAAGCGATAGACGTCGATATTGGATCAGTGTTTCCGGTAAGTAAAAAAAACCAAACAGAATAATCTTTCTATTTTGTTCATATATGTGCCGTACATCAACACAGCTAGGTCTTCAATTGTTATTCAATCCATCCCTACGAATTTAAAATGGACCTGTTCAGACTTTTGATATTTCTAAATGTTCAGATGTAACTTTCGCTTAGGATAGCCCGAGTTTCCTCTGGGCCCAAAACCATATCTGGGTTCAATCCTCAATCTGTCAAAATGTCTAAGTCTGGTGTTAGGGCCAGAGGAAAAACAGCCTACTTTGAGGATTGAAAGGTTTAATAAGATGACACAAAGGAAATTAAGAAACATATTATACTGAAATCTTAATTGAGTATCGGTTACACATTGTATTTAAAAAAAAAAGTAAATAAAAAGTCATAAACATTGATAACTGCACAGCAAAGTATGCTACAGACGTGTGTCGGTCAAACATTGCATAATATATGCGTTCAAATGGCCAAAATATAGCTATAACTATAATTAATTGAGTAACCAGATAACATACTTATCCTTCAACATGACACTAATTGCCTTAGCCCTGACACCAGACTAAGTCTGTCAAAATGTATAAATCTGTGTCAACAACGCTGACATTAACGGGCTTGTGCAAGTCTACCACATCTATCTATGTGACTGTACAGCCGAAACGTAAATTGTAGTTCGGTGACGTACCCACTCGTCATATACAATATTATGCAAAATAATTTGTAATGAAAAGGCCAATTGTTAAGAACTGATTGAATTAAGAGTCATTATATAGATTTAAATGACAATTTACCATATTTGGTAAAAGCAATTACACTCGTATGATATATAGTGCATTTTGTGCCCACGCTAAGCATGTCTCCGTGGCGCAATCGGTTAGCGCGTTCGGCTGTTAACCGAAAGGTTGGTGGTTCAAGCCCACCCGGGGACGGTTGTATTTTTTTCTTTTAAATTCAAAACTTGTTTCACTCTTGTTTATTTACAGTGACATACGTGTTGATTTAATATAACTAATAATTAATAATCATGTGATAATATGTGTAAGAGATATAATATAGAGGTACAGAAATTGAAAGTTGAATATTATATAAACATGTCGACTTTCTTTTATTTCTAGGGAGATGTTAAGTGGAACGAATCCTCCGACGAGAATTTTGGAATATACGTCATGGCTTATCAGGAAACGCTCGATTCCTCATCTAAAACGGAACCGAAAATACAACTCCAAGCTTCGTTAACTTCCGGGAAGTTGGAAATTAGGATAAATCCCATGGACGTTCTTCCAATTGTGTCATTGCCCCTCAACGGAGCCGGGTTTGTGTCGGTGAATATTGTGTGTTTAATGTTGGCGGTGTTGGTCAGTTTACTTGACCATCGGGTCAGTCTGTTGCTAGGCATCGTGGCGTCATGCACATTGGTTTCCTGTATGGACCCGTACACTAGATCAAGTGGTATCCGTTGTGACGTTATCATATACTACCCAAGGTTAGTTATTTTACAAATACACCTCTTTTTCTTGAATACACGAGCATTTCTGCGTCATATCCACATTAAACAATTTCAGTTATTAATTTTGTGTGTATTACTCGATGTTACCGTTGTACATCATAACTGTGACCTGTGTTAGACTTAAGGGTGTATGTGACATTACGCATATTTTTTTTGTCAGAGTAAGGGAAATATGCTATCTTACACATTACCTGTGACTTGTGTTAAATGAAGGTAATATATGCCACACATTATACCTGTGATTTTTGTCAGAGTTAAGGTAATATGCTACCTTACACACTGTACCTATTATTTTTGTTAAAATTAAGGTTACAATTTGCTACCTTCTGAAGACTAAGACAATTAGCAAAACATCGCATAAAATAAAATGTCGAGTGATTGAAAACAATCTTAAAGACTTATAATGTGATTTTTCTTTTGCTTTTTTTTTCTTAGAAACGTCACATTTTCAAATGTCAGCATCGTTGTTCCGGAAGGGAATATCACTATTCCACCTAAAGAAAACAGAGAAATAACAGGAGATATATGGTGTGCGACAAACTACACCACACAGGGTAAGTTTTAATATATTTATATTAAGGTTCCTTGCCCCCCATTGTATTGTAGGTTTTCCAATACTATATAATTACATTCCTTTAATATCCGCCACATCATTTGATCAGATGCGATATGAATAGCGGTGGGATAGCAACCTGAAGTCATTGGTTCGAATCTCATTCTGTATTGTTATAAATTTACGCTTGATCACCGAAGTTGATTTACATTTTTTTTAATTCTTTCTCATAAAAGACCCAAAATTACTATTTTTTTTCCAAAATAATTTAACAAAGCTTTAGTCACTGATGCAAATAAATTGTTTCGAGTACTTTGTTACATACAAATGTATTTTGAAAGTGGTACATGGATCTTTAACTTGCATGTATTTTCTTAAGGGCTACCCACCCGTCTTATAGCAAATTCAATTAATTAATAATTGCTAGTAACAACTTCAAAAGTCGTTATTGAAACATTGCTTTTCCATAAATAAGTAATAAAAAACGTATGATCGTGTGAAATATAAAAGTGATTGCACATGTTCGTTTGTATCTCTGTATATCATATTTGTATTTTCCGTTACAGGTTGCCCATTCTGCTGTCATGGTAACGGATTCTGCGGTCCTGGCAATGTTTGCACGTGTCGAGAAAACTATGACAACGAAACCGATTGTGGTAAGATGTTTTGTCTATTGCTATGAGTTTCATTTGGAGCGTCGTGAACAACTTCCAGTAAATGGGAATTCACTTGTCTCGCAACAGAACAACTGTTCAAATGATTAAAACCGAAATTCAGTTGGAAAAAGGACGACCATTCTTCAAAGATATTTCGAAGAGTCGTTATTCGAAATATACGTGTAAAACGATGTAACTATCATACATTCCTTTGATAACATTTTTTATTAAAATGCACACAAACTTCATTGTGAAAAGATTCATACCAGTGTGTGTATTTTTAGTTTGTTACCAAACCATACACTCTTTTTAGTATATTAAATAGAAATTTATCTATTAGAAAATTTTACACTTCTTGAACCTTTTATCTACATCACTTTAAAATAATTTGCATACATCCATTTACATGTATTTATTTTTTGTTGTTGTTCTTTCAGAGAGTGAATTGAAGCCGAACTTGAAGCTATATACCGGAGGAATGGACCCAAGATTGGCAAGGTTCGAATCTCTCGATCTCTACAAACATTTAATCATCGGCAAACGTCGGGATGACGGAGTACCACGAATTGTGACGGAGATAAGATCACGTGATAAGGAGGGAAACGAGATCGTGATCGGCTTAAAAAAGGGAAAGCACATCAAAGATATTGCTATGACCGGAAGTGACGCAAAACGTATTGAGTGGATAAATTCGTGTAACATTCTTGTGACGTCAGCTGAGTCAATCAAACCAAACGGACACAAATCCACGATAATAAACACGTGTGATGCGCGTGACGATATAAAGAATGAAGCAAAGAAAAAGAGGAAAAGAAAGAAAAAAGATATTACAATTTTGTCGATCAGGAAAAAGTCTTTTGACACTGTTGTTGACAAATCATATAAAAAGACAGTTGGGTCCGCGGATGAAAATGATTTTTTGTCTGCAAATTTTAAAATTCTTAGCAGTGACGATGACCATTCCAAGTGGAAAAAGACATTTACAAAAGTACCCATTGACGTCAAACGTTGTGGTGAAGGAGATTTATCTTCTACGGTATATGCAAGCGTGTTGGTGAAAAAGAGTGACAGTGATATGATGCCCGTGTTAAAATATAAAGCGATTGCAGATTATTATCCGGGCAGTTTTTATGTGAAGTTACCTGCTAAACAAAACACAGACAAAATATTATTCAATGGAAACGCACATCCTCTGCGCATGTGTAACCACTTTCGAAAAGTCTCACTCAAGGTGTGCAATAAAAACAGGAGAATGTTGACTTCTAATATATCTGAAAGCTGTGCCTCGCTTCTAGGACGAACAGACAGACAGATACAGAATTTCAGTGATGACGAGCGACAAAGCGTCATAAACACATGTGAGCAAGGGTACTTAGCTCTAAAATCTTACTGTGATAATTCAGCAAAGATTGCTGACTCAAATTTGTGCCTTGACTCATTTTCTGAGCAGGAAACATTCCATGTGAGTGAAGACACCCACGTGATATTTAGTGTCGTTTTTCCGGACGGACATACCGTCCGTTCCCCTGTGTACAGATTTAATAGTAGTGCTCCGCACGTTACGGAAACCGTGGTGTTAGAGGGAACTAATGTTATTCCTAAAATATTAAACTTTAGTATTAATCCATCCGATCCTCGCCCTAACCAAGGGTACGAGGCAATCATTCGTTATAGGTGCGTGTCGGACTCAACGAAACTGCACATGCGTGTTGAAGGAGACGATAGTTATTCAAGTGACGTCACATGCTATGGGAACCAACAATGTAATTGTTGTACCCTCCATGTTGCAGGTGCTACTGCGCATGTTACAGATACAGTGAAAATAGAGTTATCTGACTCAACTTCCGGTGTAAACATCACGCAGCAATATCGTGTGATATTTTGATAGAATTTATTGAAATGTTTTGTTATTTGTTTTGTCGAATAAAATTATGTGTTACAATTAGCTACATGTATTTGTTTGATGATATGAACCGCAAGAAATTGATTTTGAGGAATTGTATCGAAAAGTCAAGATTTTCACAATGTTGTCGAAAATAAAAATATTGACACCACTATTTATTGACATCAGTAAATTTTGATTATATGGTCAAATAAAAGAATATCAGTTCCGTCAATATCATTGAAAACAAGAATGTGACAAGGGTTTTTAATTTCCGTAATTCCACGTGTTGGTAAAGAGAGGTCTCCGTAAAGTCAAGTTCAAATGAATAAAATGAAGTGTTCACATAGTGGGATGATAAAATTTGTCAAATAAGGTTTCGGGGAAGACAGATATCACAGAACCACAGCATCGTCGGAAACGTACTTGACACTACTCTACAAACGTACAAGGGCAGTGTCACGTGTCAGACTAGTTGAAAACTAAACCAGGTGACACAAAGTAAGGTGACAGTTAAACCGTTAGTCGGCAGAGATGTCTTGTGACGTAGCATCAGGTGTCAGTGAAACCAGTTGACTAAAGTCAGGTGTCAGTGAAGCCAAGTGACGTAAATTCAGGTGTCAGCGAAGCTAGGTGACTATAGTCAGGTGTCAGTGAAGCCATTTGCCTATAGTCAGGTGTCAGTGAAGCCATTTGACTATAGTCAGGTGTCAGTGAAGCTAGGTGACTATAGTCAGGTGTCAGTGAAGCCATTTGCCTATAGTCAGGTGTCAGTGAAGCCATTTGACTATAGTCAGGTGTCAGTGAAGCCATTTGCCTATAGTCAGGTGTCAGTGAAGCCAAGTGACGTGAAGTCAGGTGTCAGTGAAGCCATTTGACAATAGTCAGGTGTCAGTGAAGCCATTTGACTATAGCCAGGTGTCAGTGAAGCCATTTGACTAAAGTCAGGTGTCAGTGAGGCCATTTGACTATAGTCAGGTGTCAGTGAAGCCAAGTGACGAAACGTCAGGTGTCATTGAAGCCAAGTGACGTAAAGTCAGGTGTCAGTGAAGCCATTTTAATAAAACCAGGTGTCAGTGAAGCCATTTGACTATAGTCAGGTGTCAGTGAAGCCATTTGACTATAGTCAGGTGTCAGTGAAGCCAAGTGACGTAAAGTCAGGTGTCAGTGAAGCCAAGTTACGTTAAGCCATGTTACATAAAGGCAGGTGTCAGTTAAGTCAGGTGACGTTAAGTGAGAGGTCAGTTAAACCAGATGACGTAAAACAAAGTGTCAATGGAGTCAGGTGGCGTATAGTCAGGTTTCAGTTAAGGCACGTGTCGTAGAGCCATGTATCAGTGAATACAAGTGACGAAACGCCAGGTGTCAGTGAAACTAGGCGGCATGAACTCAGGTGTTAGTTAAGCCATATGACGCTAAGTCAGGTGTCAGTTTAGCCATGTGATATGAAGTTAGGTTTCAGTGAATACAAGTGACGTAAAGTTATGTGTCAGTTAAGCTAGGTGGCGTGAAGTCAGGTGTCAGTGAATACAAGTGACGTAATGTTTTATGTCAGTTAAGCCAGGTGTCGTTAAGTCAGATGTCAGTTTAGCCATGTGACGTAAACTTTGATGTCAGTTTAGTCCTTTGGCGTAAAGTCAGGTGTCAGTTAAGCCAGGTGACGTTAAGTTAGGTGTCGGTTAAGCCATTGGATGTAAAGATAAGTGCCAGTTAAGTCGAGTGTGTAGTAAATTAAGGTGTAAATTATGCCATGGGACGTTAAAAAGATAAACTGGGGAAATGAATAAAAACAGCTTTTTGTGTTTACTTATTTAGTGAAAATTGCAAACAAATTGCCGTCCCTATGCATACATATAGGGACGAAAAATTAATCTATGTAATTTAGTAGATGGGCCGCGGTGGCCGAGTGGTTGCAATCGGATGCCCCGACATTCTACCACTAGCCCTCCTCCTCTGGGTTGCGAGTTAAAAACCTGCCAGGTACTGACCGTAGGTCCGTGGTTTTTCTCTGGATACTACGGCTTTCTTCCACCTTTAAATACTGGCACGTCCTTTAATGACCCTGGCTGTTACTAGGACGTAAAACAAAATAAACCAAACCAAAATATTTTTTAGATGAATTTCACTTAAATATACATATAGTCCAAGGGCGATAACCCCTATGAAAATGCAATCTTTGTCATGTTGTCGGAGAGGGAAAATTCGCACGTAAGTTGGTCTCCTTTCACTCCTTTCAGAATCTAGCATTATAACCTTTACTTGTGGGGACATTGAGCAAAATAAATCAATATTATATTTATTAATTATTACGTAGAGATTGATTTTTTTTTGGTATATTAATTTGCGGTATTCACCATCATCAACATTATTGAAGGCCCAATATACGTAACTTCACGAAATTTTTCGTGATTCTGAAAAATTCTAAAAAAAAAATCCAGTTGATAACCATGCAAAAATAAGCCTAAAACGAAGTAAACCTGATTGGTAACTAACAAGAAACTCTTGACAGAAAAATCCAAAGAACTGAAAATAATTCAGGTGGGGCCCACTTCAACAACAAACCGAAGTTAGAAGACAGTTCAAAATGGACGCGTGTTTACAAATACCGAGTGTCAACTGCTGCTGTACCGGTAACCGCGAAAGAATCCATCTTGAATATTGCTGATATCAGTTAAACTTAACTAAATCTATAAATATAAAAAGTTAATAGGCTTGTTTTCGCCTCATATTTTGCCGAAAGTTACGTATGTTGGGCCTTTAAATTACGGGTTGTTTTACTGTAAACGTACAGTTTTTAACGGTTATAATATTTGCGATTTTCGCGCTGAAAGCATTCCGCAAAATTAAGATTGAGCTTCGTCATTTCTGTTATCTGTTACGTTCGGTTATAGTCTGCGCTAAATATTGCGTGCGCCAAAATACGGATGTTTCAGTATCTCATACGTAAATAGTGCCATTAATTTGATTTGTCAAAAACGAACAAACCGGATTAATTCCAATAATGTAACATGATTTGTGATTTAAACGATTATAAATCCAGAAACTGATTTTGTGTCTGAGGTTAAACTACGAACTGACAGAAAAAAAAACTTAGATAACCGAGTTGTCCAACTGCGATGTGGTAAGTAAGAGTTACCTCCCTTCGTTCGACTTAACGTGCGTATCCCGAATTTTGAAAGACCCACAGAATTTCCTGAAATAGTTAAATTTAACATTGTGGGACCCTTTGTTTTGGAAAAATACAAATGAAAAGGAAAAATGAAAAACAATTGTAGATTGATTGGAAATTGTTCACTGAATGGGTAAAAGGTAAATATAATTCATTTGATTTAAACATTATCGTCTGAACTTACTTTATACCGTTTTGTTCAGTTCAAATCTTGGAAAATTCAAAAAGATTGATGAATGTTGGGAAACAGATAAAAGTACTAGTTCCCACGTTGATTTTGAGGCGGGTATATTGTAAGTTCACCTGATGTGCGCCTCGGCAGATCAAGACCGATTTGAACTTGTTTTACTTTTCTTGAGAGGCGATCATGAAATCTTTTCTTAGATCATTAGGATGAAATTCATATGTGCAGGAGAAATATATTTAAAGAGAGGTCAACTTGTGTCACATAGAGCGCATCGATAAACGTTTTTATATGTTATATTTTTTATTAAAAAAAAAACCCATCTCAGTGTGCTATAAAACTGCATAAACCATCTTTCTTCAACGTATTTAAAACGAAACAAAACAAACATTACTTAAATTGTGCAAGAATTTATAAATCAATATTGTAGGTAGGGGATGTAGTTTTTCAGGTTTTGTTATTGAGTAAAATGATTTGCTGTTATATTTGTGGGACACTATAAATATGCAACGAAAAGAAAGCCACAGGCTAGGCTTCTAAAGTTAGTTTGACTCATCCACACTGCCCATGTTTTGGCAAGCAATCTTGATCGAGATTTTCACCATCAGAAACATATGGCAATAGGCCTACTGCTACAAAGTAGTCAAGTATGTACAGTTCTAAGATTATAATTTGTAGATTCAGGGAGTGGTGTCAAGTTCAACAAATATCCCCCGAACCCTAATTATCAATAGTGTTTTTTAAAAAATGTGTAGAAACTAGCATGTCAGGTTATTTTTCAAAACAGTTCTGTACGCACATGAATTTCAAAAAAACGTAATAGGAAGACCCAAAATAAAATGTTGATACATTCACATATACATTCACATTATATATCTGATGTGCAATCAGATCTGTGTTTTTCAGATGATTGACTCCGAGCTGCGATGGCCGAGTGGTTAATGTGTCCCGCAATTCTACGACTAGCCCTCCACCTCTGGGCCGTGGTGGCCGGGTGGTTGAGGTGTCCCGACATTCTACCACTAGCCCTCCACCTCTGGGCCGTGGTGGCAGAGTGGTTGAGGTGTCCCGACATTCTATCACTATCCCTCCACCTCTGGATTCCGTTTTTGAAACCCAATTAGGGCAGTTGCCAGGTACTGACCGTAGGTTTTTCTCCGGGTACTCTGGCTTTCATCCACCTTCACAAACCTGGCACGTCCTTAATATGAGTCTGGTTGTTTATAGGACGTAAAACAAAATAACATCATTCAGTCTCCGACGTAGCCTTGATGAGTTGTTAATTTGAATTCATACTGATACTGATATTGATCTTCACGTTCACACCTGTCAAAGATCTACAGGTAAATTTTACGTTTTGTCCAAACAGTTGCAGTGTTTTACACTTATTTTACCTGTGAGGTGAAAGTCGCACGTTCAGCTATGGGCGGTGATTTTGTAATTATCGTTTTTAATTAACAAACGACATTGATTTTATAATGATAAGTGAACGTACCGCTAAACAGACACAAAAGAAATATTCCTCTTTTAGGTGTAGACAAGTTTACAAATTATCAAATTTTAGTAAAGAAATGAAGAAAAATAATGATTAAAAAAACTTTGTTTGGGAGCCATAATAAATAGATTAACAGACACAAAAATGATATACAAGATATTTTATTACTCATAAATACAGAAACACCAGAAAACTATCTACCTTTGATCAATAAAAAGATCAAGGGTTCAACAAAAGCACATCAGATCGAGGAAGAGATCTATAGATATGCCATCTTCGTACAAAACCGATGACGTCACTTCCGCCACTTCCATTCCTTATCGACCATCATCGGTATTCTTCTCTGCTGTTGGCGCAATTAATCTGCAATAAGAAAAATTAGATGCATATATTGCATGTATAGCAAATAATAATAATAAACTTTATTTATTTTACAACAATTATGAACAAGTTATCCAACTTACATTAATCACTCTTGTTGACCTGGATGTTAGCGCGCGAGAGGGTCTTATTGTGGGAGAAAACCGGGGTATCCGGAGAAAACCCACGTAGTCGGGCAGGTGACCCCATACCTTTTCTCGTCCGGTCGGGGAATCGAACTCCGGCCGCCTTGGTGAAAGGCAAAGACAAGTGCGCTATCCCCTGCACCACCCGACCTCCCACTGTATAGCAAAGAATTTATAGCATTTTCTCCAGTACAAGTTTTAGTCCATCCAACCCTGTATCTCTAAAATCGATTTGCCCAATCTTTGATATAGTCAGATTCATATCTTACTTTAGAGTTAAATGGGCTACAGCACATATCAGCTGACATTTTCTTTTTAACCTGGTGATCATGAATTGACAAATAAAACTCATGACACAACTACCTCACTAGGGATGCGAGGCACAGGATACCAGTAGTTGATCTGACGCCGGATACATTGGGGAAACAGCACCATGTGTTTCTCCTTGAAAGACTGGCAGGATTTCCTCTCCCAGTATAGTTCGTCCTGTGGCTGCTCTTTGATCAGTTCCACTGACAAGGCTAGGCTACAACTGAACAGAATCATGGCGTTGGACCGTTTGGCGAAGTTTGCTTTGTCCCTCTTTTGGTATTCCGAAGAACTCCATAAAGTGCTTCTTTTGACTTGACACGGAGCAGTACCGCAGTGACGGCAGCGAGAAGGGCCTGCATGTGAATTCAAATTTAATCTGATGTAGTGGAGTCTGTGGTTTAATTTATAAGGGTTATGTCCCTTGATATTAACACCAGATCACGAATATATTCGATGCATTATTACAAGAAACAAGAAAGTTTATTTTTGTTGTTTACAATGAGATCATGGAACAATACTTCAAAGACCTATCAAAACGACAAAACTTAAAATTTTTACAAGAAACAGGAGTAATGAACTACATGTGTACATGTACTGAAAAAAATAATAAAACAAGACATGCAGTATGAAACATAAACAAAATGAACACTACAGAATACAGCTGACTATACAATTAAACTAATAAAATATCAAACATCATTGTTGGTACATGGTCATGTTTGTGGCGTATAAAATATTACAACTTAATGGTTTCTTCTTACTACTTTAAACTAAATTAAATTGAATTATGCAACACCAGAGAATCCTGCAATCGTCAACTGATTAAAGGTCCAATATACGTAACTTCAGGACATTTTTCTTGAGTCTGAAAAAAAATCCAGTTGATAACCATGCAAAAATAAGCCTAAAACGAAGTAAACCTGAGCGGTAACTAACAAGAAAGTCTTGACAGAAAAATCCAAAGAATTGAAAATAATTCAGGTGGGACCAACTTCAACAACAAGCCGAAGTTAGAAGACAGTTCAAAATGGACGCGTGTTTACAAATAGCGTGTTTCAACTGCTGCTGTATCGGTAACCGCGTACGAATTCATCTTGAATATTGCTGATATCAGTTAATCTTAATTAAATCTATAAACAGAATAAGTTATTTGGCATGATTTTCGCTTCATGTTTTGCCGAAAGTTACGTATATTGGGCCTTTAATGTTTGGCCTACTTACGATTCCTCCATTTACGGTCCATCGTAACCATAGCTGACCATCTGGTTTTGGCGCTCTTTGCAATCGACGGCACATAACCCAACATCAGGGTTAGAAGCACACAGAGAAGGGTGCAGAATACCTCTTTTCCAATACGCTTAAACAAAAAAAAAAGTGTGATTATTTCCATGTGCATTGTGATTTAGTAAAATCGTTTCCGGTGTTTCGACGCACAAATTAACTATTTATGTCGGATCAAATCAGTGACGAAATCAGAAATGGGACCATAAAGGATGAAGTTTATCAAAACACATCGGCGGTAAAATATTTACAAATATCATATTTCATATCTATAGACTAGACATTAACTCTAAAATATGAATCCTTACCCATGCCAGATCGGCAGATGCTGGACATTCTTTCCCAATTTCAATTGCGGTGAAATACTGGAAGTGATGGAAAATTATTTTGGTATATCCAGGCTCCGGCTCCATGCTAAAACGAGAAAGATTACAAACTTGAACTTTTTGAGTTATCATTTCTTCAATTTAAGCGTTGTGATTCGCGTGAGAATTAAAGCAAAAACCAATATTATTTGAAATAAAAAATCGAAACTTACCACATAAGATCCCGATATACGACAGGACCTTGGTGCATTGCGCTAAACATTACCAAATATATCAAGAATAACCTGATATCCATTGTGGTAATCGAAGATTTAAAATAAAATATCAAAATCAGGGGAGAGACTGATCATCTCCGCCTTTACCGGTCGCTAAGCAGCTTAGCAACAAGTATGTGACGTCACAGACAACTCCTTTATTTTACCCATTGTGACGTCATTTGTTTTGACTCGTTTTCATCTGTTTAATTATAAGAGCGCCGGTCTCGGACCGCGAAGCTCTTGAATGGTAAAACAATGCGTGCGTAAACATAGTTTTTTCCCCTTGTTGCTATCCCCTGCCTTCGATTTTTTTTTCGTCCGGAAGTAGCCCTCCAGTGAGGAAACCAGAAACACGTCACACATTTACGTTACGTCACACTAGGTTATCATCGGCTAATTCCTGAATGTTGAAAATAACGGAAATATCTTTCAGCTGATGTCTGTTGCATTTGTCGCTGTCGTGGCTTGAGAAGCTGTTTTTTTCGATTTGCCGACTTTAAATTATGGAAATGTTATCTCTTTCTGAACCAGTACATGAATTATTCTCAGTAAATACATGTGTCAGAGATTTACTAAAGTAACGCTCTTATATGGCTTTGCCTTTATCATATTATTTTCGAAACGAACCATGTAGCCTAAAAGTTTATTTGAGCCACCCTTACCACCTGAATGTAAGGTTTAGTTCGGTTGATGTTTTACGTCCTTACAGACGGTGTGTTGTTTGGAAAGTAGGAATTAAGTTCCTGCGATTCTAAAAAATTCCACCAATCGAGTGATTTTCCCCGAAAAGTTATCCCAATCGAGCGACGCTGTCCAAACTAGCGTAATTGGCTAACGATTGGATCCCACAAACCTCCCACATGTTGTAGTTGTTGGTTCGCTCCATAATCTTATTTCTGCTCGCACCACCTCTAATTTCGCAGCACACGTCCTCGCATGTCATTGGCTTTTGTATCTCCCTGAGCACACGTCCTCAAATGTCGTTGGTTATTATGTCTCCCTAAGCACCCGTCCCCATATGACACTTGTTGTTGTGGCATACCTAGGTTGATTATAGCTACAACATTTTGTAGTCCATACTGCATGCCAAACCTGAATTGTACTACATCATAAAGCTGATCTGCCTTCTAGGACTCTTCCGTGATGCTAGCTGTCGAATGAGTGGAAATTCAAATAGTTTTATATTACTGTTAAACTAAAAAAGGGTTGTGTGTGCATAAACTTACTTGTCGGTAAGCTTTTCAGAAAGTTTGGGAATACAGAAATGTATTTCAAATGAATAATGAATTAAGCGTGTATATTATGAACCTTGCCACTACTAATAAGAGATAACTGTGGCCATCAAGGTCACGGAAAACCTCCGGAACTAAAATTTCCACCGTGCAGTAGCCGCAGTCTTCTACATTGTACTGTATCTAGAAAGGTAAACGTAAGACACACCCGTGATTAGACATTTGTGGTTTAGTAATCGATACAGCATACCAAACATGAATTACACTGTATCGTACAGCTGTTTTGTCCTTCTAGGACTCGTCGGTGATGCTATTGGCCGAAAAAGAACACCCAAAGAGTTCGAAACTACAAGTCCTGTTGCAATAGAAAGGGAAATGCAAAAAAACCTGGATTTATAAAAAAAAATTATTTATCATTATGTACAGGTAAAAATGTATGAAATCTGGAAAACAAATACAACCTAAGATATTTAATATAATTTGGTGACCTTAACATACCGATATGCTGTCGTATCTGACCGCATGACCCCCGTCCCCATTCGGACAGGTTTAATTGTTTAAGAGGTAAATACAGAGAAGTTGGTTAATCCGAGATGATATTATGATCCTAATATATCCAGTGTATCCAAATATCTGCTACATCATGTTCATCGCTATCTATCGATTGTGTGTTCGGCGTTTAGAAAGGTTGTTATTTGTCACACACTCTATACTGACGATAAAACGTGATGTCCGCACCTTATCAGTAACGGCAGTATCTGTATCATTAGGAACTATATTGGGGCCGTGTCCGGCTCATCAGAAACATTACGATCCGCCATTTGAATGCCAGTTAAGTAGGTTTTACACCTGTAGACGAGTTAACTAATTCATACCTAATTATTCATAATGGACCATTCCAATCCTTGATTCGGAAGAGTTCAAATGAGGATTCAAGGGATGTTTATGTTAATGCTGCATGCAGCATCTGTCACCAATATAAACACGAGGTTGATACAAGGATAGTGTGGTTAGCCGTGGGTGTCTGATAGGGCGGCATATAAACAACCCAGCACGCGATAACTGTATCACGCGGTCGTAACACGGATATATCTTTGTGTATGTAGCGGCGTTAAACCCGTAAATAACTAACGATAACTGTTTCACCAGGATAATTTTGGCCCGGACAGTGCAATGAAGAAACATTACATCAATACAGAAGCTTAGAGAAGAAAAGATTGGATATATTGGTGTCAGGTGTGTTAAAAAGAGGCATTAAAACCCCTGATGCCTGTGAACTATTGATTAGGACACCTTAGACAATTCAACATAAAGAAACGCATGTGGTACAATAATACAAAAGTGGACATTAGAACGATTGGATAGTTTGATGCCAGAAAGAGACAAATAGAGACATTAACCACAATTCATCGCATGATGCCTGTCAACAAATAACGGGATAAATAGTTTGTGCCATGTAATGCAACATGGAAACAAAACAACATTTGGTAAAGTATCTAGCTAATACAGGCTAATATCAGAAAAGATTAGATTGTTTGATGTCAGAAAGTGAAAAACGAAGGCACCTTTAAACATAGGATACCCGTCAATAATACGGTGGCTAATATAAGTCAGTTTGGCCGACTTATATATATCTGTTTAAATATACACTGTACCAGGATAGTTTTGTGTCAAACATGCAACATAGAAACATAGCAACGTACATGATGTATGTGGTACAGTAACGCAGACGCTGACATCTGAGTTTTATATCAGATAGTGTACAATAGAAACATTTCATCGCATTATGCCTGTCTAAAATAACTCTAATATATTGTGCCAGAAAATGCTACAAAGAAACAACACAACGTATGCTACAATAAGACTGGGGCTTATATCAGAAAACGTTGGATAGTTCAGTGTCAGACAATTTGGAGTCAGAACGTAAGGGACGCTTGTCAATACTACAGAGGCAAAAATAGTTTGGATGACATAGTGTGAATCAGCAACAAATGAAAACAATCCAACAAACTCGTGTTTTCAACAATACAGAGGCTAAAACCAGCTAGACGTTTGAAAATCTATTCCAAGTCTGTCATCACAAGTCAAATTCGATAACTGTTTATCGCGGACATGTAGAGTAATCTAAACGGAAGTTTGTGTCTGAAGTCGCATAAATACAATACACGATCGTGTGCACTGGCTGTCAATATGACGACAGTACATCGTAGGTTTGACCAAGCAATGAAACAATTCCAATAACATGCGTGAAGATCAAAAAGGAAAATGCTAACCACGTGTTTTTGATTGGTTGGAATTTCACTATAACAGCACAATGGCTATACATCGAATTGAAATGGTTTGGTTAGAAATGGTTGACTCGAGTCCCGTAAAGAAGGTTCCTGTAACATGTATGTGCGATGACCTACTAAACGGAACCCTCAGTATTGCTGAAGGAAGTGTTCAGCAGGACATACCTCCAGGAGGAGACCAATGTGTCCCATTTTCAGACAACGTTCACGAGCAGATTAAACAAATCATACTTGTCCCAATCACAATTTTGATTCTCGGTTGTAATTCGGGAGTTCTGTGTTTGATAGCGGCCAACAAAATCTTCCGCACCCCTGCCTACCTTCTCATTGCTAACCTCGGTCTAGCTGATCTCACAGTTGGGGTCGTCAGCATCAGCACCATGTTAACTCGAGCTAAAGAAGAAACTCTTGATCTATGCCTGGTGCGGATAGGATTCACGGTAGCATGTTGTGTGTCCTCCATTATTTGCCTGATGTGCATTTCGATTGATCGATTCATCGCCATCATGTATTCTTTGACCTACAGACAAATTGTTACGGCATGCAGAGTATCTTTGGCAATTTTTCTTTCTTGGCTTGTGGCACTTGTGGTCGGGTTCACTCCATTGATAGGTTGGAAGATTAAGACCTATAATAACTACTGTTCATTCTTGTATGTCTTGACCCCAGACTACATCAAATTTCTCTTTTCGACGTGTGTGTTGTTACCAATATTGGTAACATTCACAATGTATGGACTCATCTACAAATACGCCAGACGACACATCAAACGAATTGAAGCCATCGAAAATCTGCACTTGGATCGAAGAAATAATAGAATTTTGAGATTTTCCCCCAGAAGCATGAAATCTCTGAAAACATTGTTGGCAGTTTTCGGCTGTGTTCTTGTCACATGGCTTCCATTTTTGCTTGGCACAATCGTACAGGTGATATCTGGCAGTACGGACTGCTTCCTGAAGGATATCGTAGGAACTTACCTCCTGTTACTCGGGTTTACTAACTCTTTCCTGAATCCGTTGATATACGCGGTAGGCACGAAGGATTTCAGAGACAAAGTAAGGGATACGTTTGGTCGTCGCACAAGTTGTAATTCGCCATAATATTACCAACACTGTACATTTGGCGAAAACAGACGTGTAAAAACAACAAGCAATATTAATCAAGGGGACACGAAACAGCTGAAAGATTAAATACGATGTACCATCGGTTTGTTGTTGAAGTGGGCCCCACCTGAATTATTTTCAATTCTTTGGATTTTTTGTCAAGAGTTTCTTGTTAGTTACCGCTCAGGTTTACTTCGTTTTAGGCTTATTTTCGGATGGTTATCAATTAGATTTTTTTTTCATAATTTTTCAGTTACGTATATAAGGACTTTAATCAGTTTGTAGTGAATGGTTTTGCAGACTGTTTTGAACATAAATACCCTACAGACATGTTGTTTTCATGCTTATCTTGGTATCAAGAATCTAAAACTACTGTGAATATGTTGTCCCCGCAAGCATCAAGTTTAGCAATGTTTTTCTTTCGAGTCAAACGTTTTAATCCATAGCAGTGCTACAATGCTGATTTCAAGCATTGTAACATAGTGGTGTAACATTGAGGTTTGGCATTTTAACATTTTGTTTCGTCACAACTTTGGAGTACTAAAATTAATGTTTTTATCGTTACAAAAATATCTTAAAATAAAAATTAAAAACAAACTTAAAACCGAGATCGATTTATTTTTTTACATTTGCATGCCTATTGTATGCAGATATTTTTACGCCATACGTGACGGTTGAACCTGTTTCATGCTCCTTATTCGCCATATAATAAGACTTATTTCATACAACTGAAGTTGGTATGTGCTTGTTTAAAATAAAAAAAAATCAAATATTTCCGTTGATTGTCTAGACAAAACGGACTAGACAAAATACGTTTTCTCACTTCAAAATACATTTTTCAACCATTGTTTATGTAAAAATACACAATGGTAACATCCATTAGATTTCACCTGATTGTTTATCAAAGTATTACGAGAGATATTATTCATCTCCGTAATTACATAATTAGACTTTCGTTTTAGATTTATTATACATAAATATAAAACAGTGGACCTGAAGGGGAGATTGCCTTTTCTGATAGAAATCGCAGTCAGAACCCTGCATCCTGACATCATCATCTGGTCATAGGCATCGAAACAAGTAGTGGTCAGTGGAGCTGACCGTTCTATAGGACAGGGTTTCGGAAGGTCATGTAAGAAAGATGATCAGGTCAAGACCAGTCACGCGAAGGGTTGGTGGAAATGTGACATGTCTATGGAGATTGGTTGCATAGAGTTTGCGCACAATCGTAAGATTGTAATAGAAGGATATACATGTATGTAAGGAAGGCAAGGAAGCCGAAGTACCGTTCATGTGGATATGGACTGTTCAGGTGGAAGATGAAGTTAGTGATGTGTTTAGCAGTGGCAATAGACTTTACATTACAGATTATGCACAGTGTAAATTATGTCCATTGCAGCAGACCACCCGAAAAGTATGGCGACGAATCGAAGCCGCCTAGCTTGACTGTAGGTTTGAGAATGATCATATCAGGCGGCATATCTTCCGAAATCGTCCAGGAACCGCCAAAATGGCAAACGGAGGAACCTACCTTGCGATTGATCTGATCTGCATCAAGTACTACTGGAGACGTTGACCAGGTAATAATAAATAAAGTTGCATAAACAGATTAAACAAGAGAAGTTTGTAACTGAACAACGATTTGTAGAACCAGTATTTAAATAGGGAAATATTATGTAATACTGTAAACCAGCATATTTTCGCGTGCGATTAATTTTCGCGAACTTTGTGGGTGATTAAAATTCTGGAAAATTAATCACGGCGAATTAGGAGTACTATAAGACTCTTTCATGACCAGAGGTGTAAGATAGGGAAATTCCACCCGAGGGGTTTTCAAATTTGGTCAAACCCGAGGCTTTGCCGAGGGTTTTGCCAAATTTGAAAATCCCGAGGGTGGAATTTCCCTATCTTACACCTTTGGTCATGAAAGAGTTTGGTTTTTTTTCATTTTAACTACCTGAATAAGCTCAAAAACCATGAAAACACTTTTGACTGGCCACCATTTTGAAAATATCAAATTTTTCCTTGATTTTTTTTGACGAAAACAAATTATACAGCGAGATCGAGCATACCCCATATTTGCAAACGTAGTTTGCACAGAAAAAATAATCTCAGCTTTCTAATGTACACGGTTAAAATATCGTGAAAGGTTTTAATTTCATCACGTCGCCATTTTCCTTTTTTCGGCATAAGATTTTACAGAACTCGTGACGTCATGACATTGTTGCGCCATTGTGACGTCCCGCGGTGGCTGTATTGCATGGGTAGGTGTGTAATACAACCACAGCGATCATATGTGTATTGCCCTAGACAGGCCAGTATTACACACCTAGAAATGAGAGAATGTATTGTACTGTACTGTACATATGATATACGACTGTATTAATCGCGAAATTAAATCGCCGCGAAATAGTCTTAACGCAACGCCGCGAAAATAATTTGGTTTACAGTATACGTATAACAAAGCCTTGATTATTTTATTATAAACTTCTTTATTATATATAACACTTTGCACACGGATCGATGTACTAAATTCACACAAATGCATTATGCCAACAATCGATAAAGACTAAAGGCACTAGCAAACAATAATACATACAGATTGCACTGTTGTGAATTTTGATTATAATTTACATGATACTTAAACATCAATGGAACTGCAGCCAGATAAAAAAAAAACAAGTCTTTGTTCCTTAATTCGTCGTCCGCCTTAGATGGCATGGACTTTTTGTTAAAATATCAGTAAAAATCAAAATAAATTTACAAAGAATGTAAGATCTAACGAACTTTTAATTCAAGTGAAACTATGAAAAGACTTGAGAAAAGGGAAAGCTGCTAGCTTTCTAATCACTTGTTTGATCCTATTTAATAAGTACTTATACTTTCGACACATGGAAATTCAAAATCTCCCAGAATTTCAAAATTTGAAGCAGTAAGAAACAATAGATTTCATAATCGAAAAAAGTATAAAACCCAAATGATCTTCTACAAAACAAAAAGCTGAAAAATCCATTTGAATCCGTCAACAGATGCAGCGGAAAGGCAACCATAACAGAACTATTGTATAAGCGAAACAAGTAGATACGACTGGTCAAAACATTTCAACCAGTCTTCTGATACAACAAACATTAAATTTAATCACTGAAACCAGTTTATAACAACTCAAATCCGTGCACAGATACAGCGTTAAGAAAGTTATAACTGAAACAAACTGGGAAAACAATATATATCTTTACAGAAAAAAAAAATGTTATTTTAAACACAATCAGGCTGTTGTAAAGTGAAGAATTAACAAGTTATAAATCAACAGATAACACTACTAAAAGGATTTCAATTATAAAATAGTAACAAAACCAGTCAACAAAACGATTCAAAATTCTTAACTTTCGTCAAATAACGGGAAATAAAATTTTAAACCTCAACTTTTTAATACAAAAATCAAATATACTTTTATTGACATAGTGTAATTTAAAGTTTAGAAGATGTGACAATGTAAAAGAGGATATTTTTGCATTTGAAAATATTAGCGTTTTGACTATACTGAAAAAGTCAATATTTTCGCGCAGGAAATTTTCACTTAGCCAGACTCCGAACTGTATACGGTGTGACAATTTTCGCGCTTCGGTCATTCTGTTTTGTACTGTGTAACTATTATATTATTTTAGTTTGATTGGTGTTAAAATATGTTCGCGTGTGGATATAATCGCGGAGATTTAATGTAAGCGAAAATGTTCACACCGCGAAAAATTTCACGTTTACAGTAAAACTGATCTCTGTATAGCAAAGTTTGCGCTAGCGATAGTTCTAAAAATATATACAGAAATTATCTGTAATTTATACATGTACCTAAACATTCACATGAGGATATTTTCGCGCTTTAACACTGACATTTCCACATCGCAATTATTTCCTCTTTTTACAGTTAACACTTAAAGTGGCATATTCAGCCATAGAACAGCGCAGACATTGTAACAACTTTAATAGAACTCTACTTAAACTTATAACCTTTGATCCATTGTCACTTTTTATCAAAACTGGAATTTGATGAATAAGGTTGGATATTCTACAAACCATTACAAAGGCAATGCCAATTTAAGACACTCTATTTATATATACAAATAACCAGGGGTCAATCACAACGGCTGAACCCTTGTATGATATCAACACAATGAGGTAAATATACTGAACGAGCAACACCAAACCTTAATAAATGAAAACGTTACAAAACTATCAAAATTAAAAACATATTTACAATTTGAAGTTTAATTAAAGTAAAACTAAAACCCAGAGTAAAGCAGCAGCCGTGCTATTGGCAAAAACAATATAGAGAAATGTGATTACAAGGAAGTTCCCTTGTAACGATATTTTCAAGAAATGTTTTTCGAAAAGTTTTCTCGTGCTTCATTATCATTTATAAACACCAATGATGATGGAGCGGTTACGCAGATAATTACTTTAAAATTTACCTTTTTAATGGGATTCGGTGTTTATTTGACTACATTTACACCGTTAATTGAAAGAGAGACAACATTTTACGTCAACTGAAATAATATTCAATATGTTAAGGACTTTATATATTTTTGTTATCTAATGATTAAAAGAGAAACGTATTTGTCGAATTAATTTCGATCGAGAGATAAACCATATTCTTTCCCCGTATTTATGTGCATGGGATCGGTAAACCCAAATCGTATTTTATCAAAATATTCATATATATTCCCTCAATATAAGAATTTAACAATTATGTATATTTCATTTTTAAGATGCATGTTTTACAAAACCATTGTAAAACATGACCATAGGAGGTTTAACATCAAACCTCTTTTGATGAAAATGAAATGAAAACTTTATCAGACCCATTTATCATTTCTAGGTCCTTTTGTATTACGTAACCACTCAGGTAACCTGATTTCAACACAACAAACAAAATTAAATTAAATACAAATAAACAACATCTTTAAACAGTGATATCAGATAATGAATAAATATATAATAAAATGTTTCTACTCTCTTTACTGCGATGTTTCTTTTAATACAAAAATATGCAGACTCATTGTGAAAAAATATTTTTGTTTTCATATGCTAAAACTGAAACTAAAACACTCAAAGGTAACGAATTTGTAAACATCCGACAAACGTTCTTGTATGTGATTGACTAGATAGTGAAAAACATCAAACAAGGAAAATTTGATTTCAGTTCACAGTAGCTGAGGAATTCATGGCGTGACTAAAGATTATGTATGCATGTAGAAAAACGATGTATACTATAGGTAGGGAGACATTGTGTCAAATTTGGCAACACAGTTTTCAAAAGACATTTAAACAGAGATGTACACGTTAAAACAACTTTACATAAAAATCAAAATAGCGAAAACCGCATCAGCAGACTTCAACAGGAGCAAAAAAAAAGAAACCATGTCTGTTGTGAGGAACACACAGACATATGGCAAGGCACCTTTCTACCAAAAAGCTACAATAGTAATCAAGATGGCGTCTTGTTCATCTGACCCATTGTCCTGAAAAATTGTTGGATTGTCACTTCTCAAACGTTTGTTAAGACATTCAAAGAGTGAGAAACACTTACAAACTGTTTGGCAAGGCACTGTTGCACCAAAAGGATATAAAATGTACAGCATGTATCACCTTTCGATCAAAGTAGAAACGTACGAGTCTTTAGAAGACAAGGAAAGTTGAATAAAAAGTATAATGTACGGCTTTCAAGGAAATAAATGATAATGAAATACAGAACAATACTGTAACCACATAAATTGTTTGAGAATCAACAGAAAATACCCGAGATTCTTGACTGTTACATTGGCACACAGACAGATACAAAAATGCCTTTCTGATTATACATAAACCATTGCCTAAAACGTATAATTGTGGAAAAAATACAACGTAGAAATATTAAGTTTATGTATTTTTTCCCAATAGACGTACTTTTGTCGCTAGTTGAATTACAACCTGTTGAAACGTTTATTGGTAAATTAGTACTTGGCTAAAAACACGTTTGCAACCTCAAACAACGGGGACCAAATATTTTGACATAGCTTATTTCAGGAGATGGTTAGTTGAATTAATAAGTTTTAAAATTATATTTTCAAACCATTTATCATAATGTCAGGAATTAAGTAAGAGTTGTCTTTCTTTGTTTAAAATACAGGGCTGATCCGGATATGTATCCGTTTAATTTATTAGGCGGTATTTTAACAGAACTTCCGTTTTGAGAACGGTGTGGATGCGACAGGTTGTACAACCGCTGACCTGATTGAAATTGTCAATTTTAGACAAGGTAGGTGTGATGATAGGAATGTGGGTTACAGTCAAACGGTATTTAACTGTGGATTTAAGTGGATGGCGTTGAAAGTATGCACATATTCCGACACAAAGTGTTTGGACCAAACTTCTGGGTCTGTGGTAGTGGAACACGTGGTTACAGGGTTATACTTACCTCGTGTCCCTCCCATTTCGTCATGCTGATTTAACATTTATGAATTATCTTAATTTAACAACACAAGTGTAGCAAGGTTACATATATGCAAACAAATTATATTTTTATGCACACAGTAAGCGGGTAATAGTACGGTGTTACAGTGGACAATTCGTCCCCTATAATTTTTATGTAAGACTTGGGTCGAGTTCATTGACTTGTATAATAGGCATACATACCCAATTAGATTGGGATACGGTCATATTTATATTGTCTGGGAATTGCCAGTAAGTATTTCTGTTACGCAAGGATAAGTTTATTATTAGAGTTTTTCAAAAAAGATCAATTTTTGTGGAAAAATTTGTAAAAGGCATTTAGGTACACTGTGCTAAACAAGCCACTTATGTGCACTGTGCTAAACAAGCCATTTATGTACACTGTGCTAAACAAGGTGCTTATGTATGCTGGGCTAAACAAGGTAAAAGGGGTGGTTCAATAAATATCACTGGTTTGTTTGCTATTCCAAACAACAGTGTACTGGGATTCAGCCTTGGTCAGTTTGAGGAATGTAAGGGTATTCAATTGGGTTTTCTAGATCTTGATACAGAAATCTCATACAGGAATGCTGAAATGATTTTTATTTCCTGTACAAGTACAGCCTAATAGGCCTATAGAATTTGGGATTGAATTGTATAGTACAAATAATTATTTGAATTTTATTTTGAGCTGCTGTCATGCCTAAACAAGGGAGAGCCAGAGGGCGTACAAGGGGTCGGGTTCTACCCAGAGATGAACAAGTGGATCAGCCCCAAGGCCCTGGGTTTCAGCCCCCGGTTGAGGTACACCCTCCGGTGATGCAGCCTGCAGTGATTCATCCCCCTGCTGAGGTACAGCCTGCAGGGATACAGCCCCCTGCTGTGGATCAGGCAATGGTAGAGTCCATAATAGAGAGGATCACCCCCAGGATCATGGAGCAGGTTGCCCAAGGTATAAGTGAGACTAGTGCTAACACAGTTTCTGTTGAGTCCTTTCATCATAGTGGTCGAGTACCAAGCTATATGGAAGGTCTAGATGCTGGGGTAGATGAGGCCATAAAAACCAAAATTATGAAGGGAGAGTATGTAGATTTGAGTGTACTTCTCAAGAAACCTGGGGATGTCAATGCTGAGGATAAGCAATTCTGTATAGTGGATGGGGCAATTGTGTTGAAGGAGCAAAAGAAGAAAATTAAAATATCAGATTTGGATATGTGGACAGATGCATTCTTAAAATATGTTTCAATCTATCTGTTGGTTCACCCAGAGGAAACACAGGGAATATTAAAATATATGCACTGTGTGCGTTTGGGAGCAAAACGAGTTGGGGGGTTGTCATGGTTGGATTATGACATTCAATTTAGGCTAAAGAAGGCGTCAAATCCTAATGTAGATTGGGGTGTGGTGGACCAGGAATTGTGGTTATTGTACATGTATTCAGGTAAGGGTCAGCAGACTTCACACACTGGGGGTGGTGCACACAGGACTGCTGCTGTCAAATTAGGCCCAAAGTGTTTTGAGTACAACAACACAGGGAGCTGTAAGAGGCCTTACTGTAAATTTGGTCATATTTGTATCGCATGTTCAGGTAATCATCCTAAGATCCGGTGCTATAATTCCAATTCTAGGTACGGAGGCACAGGAGCTAATAGATCGGGAAATCCAGGAAGCAGTACGGCCATTCCTGTTAAATCGGGCCAGATGGGCCAACCCAATGGCACTCGGGCAAACCCCAGTAAGGTGTAATATGTTGCAACATGCATTACAAGGATACCCCAATGATATTGATAAGGCTATTTTGTTGAAAGGTTTTTCAACAGGATTTTCTCTGAATTATGAAGGCCCAAGGGGGGCAACCGAATGTGGGAATTTAAAATCAATAGAGGGTAATGAATTATTGGCTATGAAAATGGTCTTGAAGGAGGTTATTTTAGGTAGAATTGCTGGGCCTTTCTTGGTTCCACCGATGCCCCTTAGGTTGTCCCCAGCGGGTTTATGTCCCAAAAAGGACGGGTCTATGCGTCTTATTCAGCATTTGTCTTACCCCTGGCAGGCTAGTGTTAATGATTTTATTGGTGAGGAGTTTTGTACAGTTAATTATTCTTCGTTTGATCAAATTCTTGAAATAATAGCAAAATTAGGAAAGGGGTCGCTTTTGGGCAAGATGGATATAAAGTCAGCTTTTCGGCTGCTTCCTGTTCAACCAGCAGATTTTGACTTGCTTGGTTTTAGAATAGCTGGGGCTTCATTTTTTTATAAAACCTTACCTATGGGGTGTAGTATATCTTGTGCATTGTTTGAAAAATTTTCTTCTGCACTTCAATGGATTGTTACAGACCAAACTGGATTAGGGTCATTAGATCATTACTTAGATGACTTCATATTTGCGGGGGCTCGGGGTACGAATGACTGCATCTTCCTTATGTCAGCATTCCAAGAAATTTGTAATGTGCTTGGGGTACCTATAGCAAATGAAAAAACAGTTGGGCCTACACCAGTTTTGGAATTCCTTGGACTCGAAATTGACACCATTAACATGGTAGTTCGAATACCTCAGGACAAACTTTGGGAACTGAAACATAAAATTACACAGGTTTTGAGTAAAAAAAAAGGTCTCTTTACAGGAACTTGAATCATTGGCTGGCAAAATGAATTTTTGTGCAAGAGCCATTCCCTCGGCCAGGGCGTTTATACGTAGGCTCTATGATGCAATGGCCGGTGTTAAGAAGTCCTTTTATTTAATTAGGGTGACTCGGGAAATGAGGGAGGACTTGAGAGTTTGGTTAACTTTTTTAGACTTGTTTAATGGTCATTGTCGTTTTGGTGTACTTGAATGGATTAACTCCCCTGATCTTGCTTTGTACACGGACAGTGCAGGTGGGGATGGGTCAAAAGGGGGAGCAGCCTACCTTCAACCATATTGGGCATTTTTAGAATGGCCGCAGCATTGGTTAGGCACAGAAATAATGAGAGATATTACGTTTTTAGAGTTAGCACCAATAGTTGTTGCCTTTTATTTGTGGGCAGAGCTGCTGAGGGATAAACGGATAGTGCTGTACACTGATAATGCTGCGCTAGTGGCAGTTTTAAATAAGAAATCATCCAAATCGCCTCGAATCATGAGTTTAGTACGTCCTCTTGTTTTGCATGCTATGTTGAACAATATACATTTTAAGGCACGTCACATAGTGGGGGTAGAAAATGGTATAGCTGACAGTATTTCTCGTCGACAGTGGGCACGATTCAGGCAGTTGGCTCCAGGAGCAGACAAGAACCCATCTCCCATTCCAGAGGCAATTCAGGGGTTGCTCTCCGAAATGAAAGTTTAAGGCTGCTTGACAGTTCCCTGTCAGCTAGCACTAAAAAAGTGTATGACACTGGTGTGCAGAAGTTTGAGGCTTTTAGGGCGGAGTATGGCATTGGATTAGTTTGGCCACCAGAGGTGTCAGATGTGGTGAATTTTGTGTCATATCTATCGCTTGAAGGATTTGCAGTTAGTTCTGTTCGATCATATGTGTCTGCAGTGGCCTATAAATCTAAGATTTTGGGTCTGGTCGATCCAAATAAAAAATTTTTTGGTTAAAAAGTTGCTACAGGGTTACGGTCGTTCTAAGCGTTCCTGTGATGTTCGGTTACCAATTACTCCTATGATACTGGCTGGGATTATGGTAAAGTTGCCAATGGTGTGCAAAACCTATTATGAAGCCTGTTTATTCAGTCTGGCCTATTCGTTGGCTTTCTATGGCTTTTTCAGGGTTGGTGAATTAGTAATGACTCCAGCAGAGCATGGGTTACAGGCCAACAATGTACAATTATTAGATGAAGGCAGTTGTAAGTCAATTTCTTTGGGTTTGCAGTCATCGAAAACTGATCAAAATGGGAATGGGGTAGTTGTTATTCTAGAAACTAGGGAAGGGGTAACATGCCCTGTCAGGTGTTATGAACACTTCATCAACAGAAGACCTAGAGTAGGGGGATATTTATTATGTCATGCAGATGGAAAACCTCTTACCAGGTACCAGTTTTGCGCTGTTCTTAAAATGGCTATTTCTCGCATAGGTATGGATGCATCAAATTACAATTCCCATTCTTTCCGGGTGGGGGCAGCCACTACGGCCTATAGGAATTCAGTGTCTGAGGAGGAATTGAAGGCTTACGGGCGTTGGACTTCAAGCGTATTTCGTACGTATATTCGTATTCCAAAGGGGGCATTGCAATAAATCACTATTATGTTGTAAAAAAAAAAAAAAAAAAAAAACATGGCTAAGTAAGCCTAAAGTTTTCAGATTCATCCAGGCGGGTGTGGATTATTGGATCTTCCATTATCAAGCGAGGATTTCTCCATGTCCGCAACAGAGATTTTCATGATGGTCCCGATATGGGTTTGAGGAGATTCGGCACTACAGTATGGTGGCAGGGTTACGGTGGGTTAAGATGGGACCGTCTAAAACCCAAAATCCGTCACCTCATGACAATGGAGGATCCTCCCAACATCTTGGTAATACATTGTGGGGGAAATGATATCGGCTCAGGGCCAGCAGGGGTACATTTAAGAAAAAAGATTGTTAAAGATTTAGTAGAATTAGATCAAATGCTGCCCAATACTCAAATAGTCTGGTCAAACATATTGCCCCGGATTTACTGGAGGGGAGAAATTAACCATAAGGCATTAGAATTGGTACGTAGGAGAATTAACAGGGAGGTAAAGGCCTCAAAAGAGAGATTTCGGGGTATTGTGGTGGAGTACCCAGAGATTTTGGATTCATGTCATGAACTCTTTTCAGATGGTACGCATTTAAGTAAACTAGGGAATGAACTATTTCTTTTCCGAATGCAGAGTGCTTTGCAGTTGATCCTGAGGCCTGACCTACAGTTTACAGGGCACCATTAGGGTGTAATGACTACTATAGCAATTCAATACCGGTAGTAGCTTTAATTAGAGCTTGTTTTGAATATTGGTTGCTAACTGGAGCAACATTGTTTGGTCGCTGATGAAGTGACAATTGGTTTAAAAAATTTGTGTCGCTAACTTGAGCGGTATATTGTGTTTGGCTACTGATGAAGTGGCAAATTGTTTTAATTGAATTATGTTTTTGTTAGAGAAGCATTTGGACCCATACATGTTATGATTTATTGTATATATGTAATGTTGGATACTTGATTGTAGTTGCCACATACAAACCTCTGGATAGGTCGGTAACAAACTTGGGCAATCAAGTCGGCAATGAGCCGTTTGTAGTATGGGTCCTCTTGGTTCAACTTTGAATGTGGGTTGGCTTGTTATTGTGCACTATAATATTCAATTCACTGTTTCTTAGTAACTATAATGCGTCCCAACTGAAGTAGTTTTCATTGGTTTTGTTTGGCCTGTAACATGTTAATTTAATTAAAACAGGTTCTCTTTCATTTCCTCCACCTAATTCTTTTCCTTTTGGTGGCGGAGCTAGATATGGTTATCTAGCTGTTGGCATAAAATTCGCGATCACCTGTTTCTTGAGATTGGTTCAGTGGTAAATTCACACATCTCAATGTTAACGTCTGCTGGAAAGTTAATTTGGGTGATTCTTTGTTCCCACTGGTCACTCCAAATTATTTGTAAATTATTATATTACCATGACAATAACTTGCCAACTCATAAGTAATAAAGAGAAAATTAATTGAGAATTTTCTGTGTTGTTTAATTTGTGACTATTTGATAATAAGTTTTAAAATTATATTTTCAAACCATTTATCATAATGTCAGGAATTAAGTAAGAGTTGTCTTTCTTTGTTTAAAATACAGGGCTGATCCGGATATGTATCCGTTTAATTTATTAGGCGGTATTTTAACAGAACTTCCGTTTTGAGAACGGTGTGGATGCGACAGGTTGTACAACCGCTGACCTGATTGAAATTGTCAATTTTACCCTCCCTCCCTCCCTGTAATAGTAACTTTTCTGGCGCCAGTTTATTTCTGTTTTCAGATGATGTTCGTCACATTGATCGTCATGGTATATTGAGTGTTCCTTACAGAAGAGGACATTGGATTTTCAAATGGTGGTCTTGATGGAGAGTTTTGTCATATTGGTGAACTGTTCGGCATAAAATTCGCGATCACCTGTTTCTTGAGATTGGTTCAGTGGTAAATTCACACATCTCAATGTTAACGTCTGCTGGAAAGTTAATTTGGGTGATTCTTTGTTCCCACTGGTCACTCCAAATTATTTGTAAATTATTATATTACCATGACAATAACTTGCCAACTCATAAGTAATAAAGAGAAAATTAATTGAGAATTTTCTGTGTTGTTTAATTTGTGACTATTTGATAAAGACATGCAAATACAAATGTATATGTGGTTGAACGTTTCCTCCAGAAATATCAAATATCTTTTCAAAACTTGTTTGCCCAAATACAAAAATAAGGTCAGAAATTTGATGAAAGACTTATTTGTCAGATATAGATATTAGAAGAAAGATGGTACGCGACCTTTTCTTGCAAGTCCCAATTTGTTGAAGATATAATTGAATGTCAACAAGCTCATTGCTATCACTATGAATACAATTTAGTAGTTCAGGTCATTACAAATTCAGGGCAATATCATTAAAAACAAACCAAACATATATGTTGATCATCTATCGATTTTCTTCTAATCCGATGTCAGCCACATATGTTTTATTACAATTATAGCCGGTAAAGTTTAACTTATTCAGCATCAATAAAATGTGGACCATGTGAAACACTGGAATTTTAAATAAAATAAGAAAAATGATTTATTTTACAACAATTATAAAACTAGTAATCCAACTTATATTTATGATGTTTGTTGGGCTGGATGTTAGCGCGCGAGGAGGTTTATTGTGCTAGGTGACCCCACACCTTTTCTAGTCTCAAATTTACATTTTGACCAATAAAATGTATCATAATTGCGGTCGTACACTGAATCCTGTCGCAGGTCCGGAAGCAGTTTGGACATCTAATGACTTGTCCAGAAAGATACAGACGCTTGAAGGGTCCTTATCCAGGTATTCACATGATGACTATGCTTTCAAACAACCTTTCCGAGAACAGCATTAAAACGTTTGATAACAGCGGGACATTTATAACTACATGAACATCTGCTGGTTTTCTAGATCATCACGATCAGTGCGACTCTTAAGAAGCACTTCGACCACCCAGACAGGAAACATCACGGGATCATATCAATGTTTGCATTGGATATTGTCGCACTTAATCATTTTATCCCTGATAGAAATAAAATGCTGATATAGTGAGTTAACCCATTTTCGTTAAGTAGGTTTTAGGATTTAATTCAAATACTTCGTCATGTTTCCTTTAACAACAACATTGTTTTTGCAATAAAATATTTTAGATTACGCATGTTTTTATCCGTTTCATAAACTGACATGATAAGCAATCAATGGTATTATATTTAAACCAAATGCCAAATTATAGAGATATAAATATTCCAAAGACATACGGACATTCTACAATATTGCAAAATAGCTTTTTGCAGTCCTTCATCTTATTCTACGTTTAATTAATATGTAATTTCAGCAAGTACATTTACAAATATCCTCAGATAAGCTTTTTCGTATTTTATTTATTGACGTTGAAATTCACTGCCATTATCATCATCATCATCATCATCATCATCATCATCTACTCATTAACTATCAAAATATATCTAAACAACCTATTGGTGGCTACTGTATTTCGTTCAGTGTAACACGAGTAGGAGACTTACTCAGTAACGTTGGCAACAGGTTTACAACACACACGATTTATTTCCTCTTCAACACATTAATACTTAATATTGGGAAAATTAAAGTTCACTCCTATACCTAATTAACGCTTTTATTATGGTTCGATCAGCGCCAATCTTGTCATCAGCCTGACAAGCTAAATAATACTAATAGTCTTTCAAACATGACCATGCCATATATTTGCATGTATAAAAGGACACAACAAATTAAAGGTTTTTAAAACCTTGTTACATTGGATAAAATGTCCTTTGATTAAAACATTTCATCCTTCACTGTCTCGTGTCGTTCACCTTTTAACAAGTAGTTTTTTTCTTTCTTGTCCATTTTTAGAAGAAAAAAAAACTATATACATGTATTTAGTAAAACCTTATCTTAACTTTTCAAGTATCTAGTTATGAATTTTTTCAGATACAAAAACATCAAAATCAACTGTAAAGTCGGTAAAGCGTTAAATCAAACCACTTAGTCATGATAACTTCTATGAAGCAGTTAAATAATGATAAAAAGATCAATAAGATGGGTATAAAGAAACTAGAACAGCAATTGGTCCAACGAACAGATTCTGAATCTCGGAAAGATTGGTGTACATAATATCATATCTCTGTCTTGATTTCAGTAAAATGTTGATGAAAGACGATGTTTTGGTCCATTCCATTGGTCAGTTTTGTACCAATGAAATTGTGTTTTATGAAAGGCATTGGTGAAGGCACATCAAAAGAACGGATCACAGCCTTGCCATTTGATGGCGGCACCATACCATCTGTGGATAAATAAACATGAAAACATATATACATGTAAAATATATATTGATTCATATTGATCTTGATTCATATAAATTGCCGCCATTATTATATTGTTAATATAAAAGTTAATACAAGCGAGTAGATTGATGCATTATTGTAATTATTCTAGTTTTAAGAAGAAGGAGTAAAGGCTTCATTTTAAAATGAAATGAAGCCTTACACGTGCTGTTAATGGAATTAGATCACCTCGGTCATTCCATTGTTTCGTTATAATTGTCACAAGTACATATTATGATGCGTGCATAAGAAACAACAGTTAACTAAAATTGACAAGCAAACGTTCAGAATTATAGACACAAATCTTGATTGAGCTAGACGAAGACAAAACGTAACATAGTTTTAGGCACATCATCAAACGCAGTTTTCATTATTTCAGTCATTATTTGACAATGAACCAAATGATTTGGAAATGAATCAAAATAGTATATATCATTATATTTGAAAGAAATAATGTCAGATATATGTAGGATATTTAATGGTTTCTCGATAAATATCAAATATTTTTCACGAATATGGAAGATTTTAAATATATTTTCAAGAGTGCGCAGCACGAGTAAAAATATATCTAAATCCGCCATAAGAGTGATATATATTAGATATTTATTGGGAAACCATTGAATTGTCTTTTTATTACATTTACAAGTCTTATAGAATATTAATAAGCCACAGGATGAAGTTCTTTTTTTTTTTTTGTTCAAAATATAGTAAAAATACAAAAAAAAAACACATTAATAAAATCCATTAGATATCTATTAATTTCCAAAATACTATAAAGGTTTTTGATTTCCTTAGTTCATATGATTTGATTCTAGAATAACTAACAAATAGTACGCAAAGAGTGTGCAATGATATCGGACTAGTGATGTTATAAGCAGTGATGATATAAGTTTTATCAAGCTGATATTTCTGACATTTCACTGGTAAAAAATGTAATGAAACACAAGTAACCAAAGAGATGAACTTTACTCAACTTTAGTGACTTCATACATTCAATACAGTCATTTTTCCAGGTTGAGGTAATCATAATAATCTCAAATCTTTGGATAAGCCTGCATAATGTATGGCTTTTGGATTTAGGGTTTTGAAGAAGATGTTGACTCACTTTGTCATGATGCCTTGTTCCAGGGACGGAATCCTGTCGTCTTCCTTGCGTCTTGTTAGAAGCGTCTGCCCTTTGATGGTCCGACCATGCCGTGTTTCTTTGAAAATACACACAACATTACACAGAACGTTTTTATGTTATAAGATATATCCGATTGAATGTTTGACAGAAACAAAGTATACGCTGGGATTTTCATACAGGGACAAAATAGCAGAAAAAGTGGACATGAAAAGAAGAACTGGGTAGACCTTGAAACAACTGAAACAGAGGTTGCACCAAGTCAATTGGAACACCAAAACTGGGAACATATGACACACAAATCAATTGAACACATAACTAGGAACCTATGACACATAAATCGATTAGAACGCCGGATAGAACAACAAACCAGGGAACATATGACAAACAAATCAATTGAAACGCCGGATAGAACAACAAACCAGGGAACATATGACACACAAATCAATTGGAACAACAAACTGGGAACATATGACACACAAATCAATCGAAACGGATGAAACACCAAAACTGGGAACGTATGGCACACAAATCAATCGAAACGAATGGAACACCAAAACTGGAAACATATGACACACAAATCAATCGGGACGGTCGGAAACCAAAACTGGGACCATATGACACACAAATCAATCGGAACGGATGAAACACCAAAACTGGGACCATATGACATACAAATCAATTGGAACAACAAACTGGGAACATATGACACACAAATCAATCGAAACGGATTGAACACCAAAACTGGGAACACATGACACAAAAATCAATTGGAACGGATGAAACACCAAAACTGGGAACACATGACACACAAATCAATCGAAACGGATGAAACACCAAAACTGGGAACGTATGGCACACAAATCAATCGAAACGAATGGAACACCAAAACTGGAAACATATGACACACAAATCAATCGGAACGGTCGGAAAACCAAAACTGGGACCATATGACACACAAATCAATCGGAACGGATGAAACACCAAAACTGGGACCATATGACATACAAATCAATTGGAACACCAAACTGGGAACATATGACACACAAATCAATCGGAACGGATGAAACACCAAAACCTGGAACGGAGGAGACAATATAACAACTGCACCAACGAAAACAAATGGAAAGACACCTAGCTGAAGTCCGGTAACAAAGCAAGGTAAGTAACTGTTTGCGTCAATATCATAAAACTACCAGCAAAATATCATGAATATACAGTTTTAAAGTATTTACCATATAGCTTATCCCTGTGACCACAAACGTGTACAAGGAATGATATTTAACTTTTTCTGCTGAAATATGATCATTATCAATTTACCATTTTTCCTGACGATAACAGATAAAAACCAAATATACGAGACCTCGAAAAAAGTAAAGGAACAACTAAGGCACTTATAAACATTGACATGTATAAACGTTTTGTCGAGATCACTAAAAGGCTCTTTACGTTGTAACCCAGAAAATCTTGTAAACATTGAAATTTGTATATTTTACTTTGTTTCCAAGGTTACATAAACAGTTTCAACTGAAATCACGCAATGGTTAAAAGTTTACAAAGATTTGAACGTTTTTTAAAGTTTAAATCCGGACTGAGCCCAATCATACACCCTAACAAACATGTTTTGAAAATTAAAATTTATTACTTCCGTTTAAACCTACTTGTTAAGCCATGTTACCTATGAGATACATAACTTCTTCGGGTCTTCATCAGAACAATGTAATAAATATTGTAATTTGAAGTTCTAACTCATTGACCCCTGAAAAACCATGTTAACTCTTCCAATTTAAAGGTTGGAACAGTTCACTATGAAATTTCAGGGATGAATGAGTAAGTCATTTAAAATATCCAGCCAAAAGCAGGCTGATGTAGGCGAAATGAGCTTATTTCAGGAGGTTATTGCAATTCCTAGAAATATTGACAGTTGGGGAAAAAACCCTACATATACAGTAAGTGATATTAGAAATATGTAAAATATTGATACTAACCTATGTCAAGTGTACAGGGTTTATGAGCCGCCAGTCCAGTGTAGTACTGCAATGAGAAGCGGTTCTCTACCCTCCAATCAGAGACCAGTTCTATTTTGTTGCTGAACAGCAGTCCAATCTGACCATTAATCCATGTCATCCATATTGGTAGCTTCGGAGTCTTCAACATGCTGCCAACCTACAATTATTTACAAATCTTTAATCAGATACTGCTTAAACATAGCCAATTTCAATAAGTCCATTTGAAAAATCAACCTGACCCGATTGTTTTCATGATTTGAATGTAAAGGTTGACCAATCATAGACCAATATTTTTGGGTGAAAGCTTTGAAAGGCTTGTCAGTACATAAGTCCATAAGCAATGGGTATGATTAAAGAAAATTTATCTTGTTTGAAATATTGGAAATTTTTTAAAGTTTTCCAATATTTTAGATTCAACTGTTACTCATAAAAACTAGTTTGATGTTATGATTTTTGGAATCTGTTTTAAATCTGCATATATATCTCCTGTTTTTGTAACACAAATGCATTTATTTGGCATTCCGATTTTAAGACAAATACTTATAGTAAAGTTTCACATTTTTTTATTGTGTAGGTTTTGTGATGGCTCCCGTCCACCAACTCAGTGAGTCTCGCAATCAAAATATTGAATTTGTAGATTGTAAGTTTCGCTACTCAATACACAATGCGTCTCCTAGCAATAAACTCATGAAAGAATCACTTTTTATATTTTGTTATTTATAAAGTTTAAAACAAAGGAGTACAAAGAAAAGATTTTATCTTTAAAAAGGGTATTTAACAAAATAAACCTACCTCAGTCCTGGCTCTTTGCGGCTCCGTTTTGTCAAAATATAGAAAACCAATGGTACTTCTAGTTTGTATGCCTCTCCGGGGCTTAGCCTGGAAAACATCAACATCCGTTACAAATGGAACTGTCATCCGTAGGACAACTAATGCCCCCGCAGATGCTGGTAGGATATACATACTTCACTGACCTTGACCTTATGGTCAACTAACAGAAATGGGAATTTTGAAATTGTATTTATGGTAAATTTCACACTAAGGTTTAAGATATGAAACTAAAATGACGATGCAGACCTATATAATATACCGATCATGAAAGTGAAGTATCGCGAGAATCTACTCATTATTGAAGATGAAGATCTCCAAAAAGTTATTTTGTATAAAGGGATATAACATTCAAATAAATTAAGTCCTGAACTAGATTAAATGTATCAGTATTGCACTGTAGAAAGATGCATATTCTGAAGTTGCTTAAAACATTATCAAACACATTCAATATTTTTAAAATGTTAAATATTGAGCTTTAAAGTTAATCTATAAGACCATCTCAGACTGTTTTAAGATCTGCTAATTAATGTATATGCAGATACAGGCAGAGGCGGCAATTGTCTTCAATTGCTTGAAGAACATCAAATAATTATGTTAGTAACAAACATATGTTTATATAAAAATTCAAATCAAACACAGATATTATTAAAAATGTATAATGATCAATGGGCAATCAGATTTTTTAATCAAACTTAAGAAATAAAGAAATACAAAATACAGTATAAGTTTATACACCAAAGGAATTAAACTTAAAACAAGCTATGAATCTAAAATAACAAAAAGTAAACTTGAAATAAAATTTCAAGGTAATGTATTAGAAACATCTGATGAAATTTTCTTCTCTTTTTATAGTCATAACATTAAATAAATCCTCAAATATTACCTTCATTCTTTTTTATTTATTTATTTATTTTTAACTTTTAAATGTTATTATGTTGCTTCACTTCATATTAAGAAATCCAGAATAAAATAAGTAGAAAAGAGAAAAAAACGTGTTTAAATTATCCTTTAATCTTTGACATCAAACCTCCATTTCATTTCAATACATTCTCAATTCCCTTTACTTTTAATGAATGAGCACGAGGAAGTCTACTGATACCGAGTTCTTTATTTAGTGATGTAATATATATTTCTAGGAGACATTTCCATTATCTTTTGGGCATTACCTCCCCTTGCATTTAGTTATGCTGTAACCTGTTGTATTTGACTTTTGGCCTGGTAGCAATGACTGATGCTGTGTCTGGTGCTATGATTGACAGGACGGGGTAATTTGAACTGAAAGGGGGAAATTTTCAAGGATTGGGGAAATTTACCTGGAATTGAGAGAATTAAACTATCTTTGGGAATATTTTCATCAGATAAAAGGGTAATTATTATTGGGAATTATCAAATGTATTCCAAATGTATTAGCACAAATTTTAAGTATTGTTTATTCTCTAAATACATAAACATCAACAAGAGTTTCACTTATATATATTTTAGCTGGGTAAATTTACATGCCAAAATAATGAATGTTTACCTTGAATATCGACCACAGTATATGTATGAGAGGCTAATATATTCAATCCTGAAATTTCATAATGGACCTTTCCAACTTTTGAGCTGGAAGGTTCAAATACTTAACATTAATATCATATAAATCAGTGCTAATTTTGATACAGTACTTAATACCACCAGCAACACAACACTTCGGATGATGCATAAATTATCAGGTTTATAAGTAGTGAGAATTAACACCAAGTAAAACACACATCAAACTGTATATAAAGCAAAACTGTAATTAATAGCAGAGTTAGCAAGCTTTGTTACAATCACATACCACGTACTGTCTACTGTGAAATCATTAATTTTTCGTGGGGATTCTATTTTCGTTTATTTCTTGGTACACTTAATCCACAAAATTGAAAGTCCAGGAATTAAAAACGTAATGAAAAGTTCAAAATATTGAATATTCAGCACACATACATTTTAGAATAATCGTATTTATCCACGAATTCATGTCACCAGGAAATAATGATTCCTTAGAAAACTACTAAATGGATATTCTTGCTTATAAGTACAATTAAGGGGAGGCAATCATGATATACAGAAGTCCTTCAGAGAAATGAAACAGACGCAAGAAATCCACGAAATTTATTTGTTCCTGATCATAAAACCACGAAATTTAACCCCAGCGAAAAAAATGCTTTTACCGTATGAAATGTTAGCCACACAAAAATGTATAATTTTACAATGTATATGGAAATTTTTACTACTGTTTAACCTTTGCCTTTTTAATGATGTCCTTAAGATAAAATATTAGAAAACAACATTCATTCATTCACCCCTAAAAATTCATAATGGGCTAATCCCACCTTTTAATCGGAAAAGTTTAAATGTGTCTTCAGGGGTGAATGAGTTGAACATAGCAATGAAATGTAAAGGGCAAAACAGACACGCGGCGGTTAAAGGGTTTACCAATGTAAGGCAAAAGTTTGACAGGACTAAATTTTTCTCTATTCAGCATGTACCATACATTACTGTAGCTAATGGTTACAAACTCTACACTCTAAAGACAGCAAGTCTACAAACTGATGAAATAACAGTATGGTTAGTGTTGTTAGACCACTAGATAACATCACAAAGATAAGAGGCATCCAAATATTCAATCACTGAATCATTTAATTTGGGAGAAACAGCACTTATTTTCCCTCATATTTGATCATAATGAAAACCAGTACTCCATTTAAAATAAGCTTTGCATGTATTTTTAGTAAAATAGTTTAGCTTTGGTGAGATCAGATTGTAATTGTGATCATGGTGCCTGTTATGTTTGTATCTAATGGAACTTACGTCTTCTTCATACATCTCCTCCTCTGGCGTGGGATTGCGTTGGTCGCGAGCATTTATAGGTTCATCATCCTGTTTACATATTTATGTTTGTGATCACGTTGCCTTATTGAAAGTTTTGTAATTACTCCCCTTTGTAAGATTTCAATTCTTACCTTCATTTTCAATAAACAACATTTACCCCTTAAGTATCTAAGTCACAGTAAGGTAGCGTACACCCTTAAGTATCTATGTCTCATTATGGTAGCTTACACCTTTAAATATCTATGTCTCATTAAGGTAGGGTACACCCTTAAGTATCTATGTAACAGTAAGGTAGCTTAAACCCTTCAGTATCTATGTCACAGTAAGGTAGCATGTATACACGGTTAATTATCTATGTCACAGTAAGTAGCATACACCCTTAACTCTCTATGTCACAGTAAGGTAACGTACACCCTTAATCACCTATGTCACAGTAAGGTAGCTTACACCCTTAAGTATCTATGTCACAGTAAGGTAGCGTACACCCTTAAGTATCTATGTCACAGTAAGGTAGCGTACACCCTTAAGTATCTATGTCACAGTAAGGTAGCTTACACCCTTAAGTATCTATGTCACAGTAAGGTAGCGTACACCCTTAAGTATCTATATGTCACAGTAAGGTAGCGTACACCCTTAAGTATCTATGTCACAGTAAGGTAGCTTACACCCTTAAGTATCTATGTCACAGTAAGGTAGCGTACACCCTTAAGTATCTATGTCACAGTAAGGTAGCGTACACCCTTAAGTATCTATGTCACAGTAAGGTAGCTTACACCCTTAAGTATCTAAATTATGTCACAGTAAGGTAGCGTACACCCTTAAGTATCTATGTCACAGAAAGGTAGCTTACACCCTTAAGTATCTATATGTCACAGTAAGGTAGCTTACACCCTTAAGTATCTATATGTCACAGTAAGGTAGCTTACACCCTTAAGTATCTATGTCACAGTAAGGTAGCGTACACCCTTAAGTATCTATGTCACAGTAAGGTAGCTTACACCCTTAAGTCTCTATGTCACAGTAAGGTAGTTTACGCCCTTAAGTATCTATGTCACAGTAAGGTAGCGTACACCCTTAAGTATATATACATCACAGTAAGGTAGCTTACACCCTTAAGTATCTATGTCACAGTAAGGTAGCTTACGCCCTTAAGTCTAGTAATTGAGGTACACAAAATGTATCAT
This sequence comes from Mimachlamys varia, assembly GCA_947623455.1. Classification (NCBI taxonomy): domain Eukaryota; kingdom Metazoa; phylum Mollusca; class Bivalvia; order Pectinida; family Pectinidae; genus Mimachlamys; species Mimachlamys varia. The sequence goes on from OX392541.1 coordinate 16,798,712, forward strand.
TTCTATCATTGGTGCATGAATAATACAAACAAACAAACAACTGATGGAGTGGATAAACATGCATGGGAAGAACGATCAAACCTGAACATGCAAAAACAGCATACAGATCAGTGAACCTGATACCAAAACTGTAACCATAGTTACCCCCGTAACCATAGTTACAGAAAGTTATCAAGACAGTTTGCATTTCAATTAAATGGTTACATTATAATTTCACATTCGTGTTTCACACTAAACCTAAGAGAAGTATGTTTATAGTTTTTTATATTTGATGAATCTGTTAGTTACATTCACTAATGTAATTTATTTAAATGTTATATAATTACTAAGACTTTTAATTTGAATTCTGCTGAATTTTATAAATTTGTTTGACATAGTAGAGTTACATTACAGTAATGCCATTTTTTGTTGATATGCATCGTATATTGAACAATAACAACATTGATCTGATTCTACGACTGTTTCACTCAGTTTTTATACTGAAAGGCTGTTCTAAATAAACATTCTCTATCCAGCAGTAAGCCCATGCTTGATAATAGGCCCATCCATTTAGGTTAACACATTCACCTCTGAAGCCACATTTGAACTCTTCCAATTCAAAGGTTGGAATAGTTCATTTTGAAACTTCATGGGTGAATGAGTTAAGTTAAATAGAAAAAACAACAATTTCCAATAATAGGCTCCAACCCCCTGGTTTAAATCAAATCTTCCAATTCAAAGTCTGGAACAGTTCTTCATGAAGATTTAGGAGAAAATAACTTAAATTAGTGACTTGTTTTGCTTTCTGGGCTTATTGAAGGATAAAAGTGTCTTGTGCTTACAACTGAACTTGCAATCAGTTGCCATTTAAACCGTGGTAACACAAAATAACGATATGTGCAGCATATTTTTTCACTTTTGGATTGAGCATGCTTTGTTTAAATCCAAATGTAAAATTTCGATATCGTAAGAAAGTTAATTATTGATGACGTACCAACACTTTGGCGTCCTCGGTATAGATCTGGTTGTTGTTATGGAGATAGGGCGTTGCTGTGCCAGTCATCAATAAGTTAAGGAAAGCAATACTACAGTCCTCATTGTCCGTCAGTAACTTCCTCTGTCGATCATCTTCCTCCATCTGCATGTCCTCATAGATCCTGTAATATTTAGCAAAAAAAAAAAAATTACTGTATGCATTCATATTTTAGTGGTAATCTTATTTTGGTGGGGTTTTTCACTGAAAGCATCCCATAACAGGCCCTGGTTCATCAACATTCCTCAACTTAAGCAAATTCCTTAACTTAAAAATCTCCAAACGAAAGCATTACAGAATTTAAGGAAAGCTACTTAACTTAAGGAAATTCCTTAACTTAAATATCTCCATAGGAAAGCATTACATAATTTTAGGAGAAAGTCCTTAGTTAAGGAACTTTCCTTAAATTCTGTAATGCTTTTCTATAGAGAATTTTAAATTAAGGAATTTCCTTAAGTTAATGAACGTTGATGAAACCGGGGCCTGGAGAGGGGAAATACACAGCCAGATTGAGACCAGGGTTCAGATCCAAGACTCTCCAAACTCTAGATGGACATTAATGTAACCAATTTAAGCTACCTGGTCACTAAAAAGAGATCCTGTCCAGTTCTGCTATATTCCTCCCTCCTTTAACAAAGTCTTTGACCTGAAGGAACATGATCTATAAGTCTAGTTTCACTGACTGTACAATATCCCACACAAGTGACCACAGTTTCAGTTTATACTTACTTCTCTGGAGTCCTGGAGAGGATGATACTGTACAGGAACATTATACAACCATTGTTTCCTTCTCTCTGGAACTGAAACACAAATAAAAAACATGTACAAATTAGTTACATACATACAGTTCATCCAACCACCACTTTCCACCATCTTGAAATGTCCCTTCTGTTACCGATACACGACAGTGAATTATGTAGCTCTGTTATAATGAAGTAATTTTATTCAAGAAATATATCAAAATAAAGCAGGAATTTAATCAAAATATGAAAGTTTTTCTTTAACAAAAGGCCAAATAAACGTGACTTCAGGTAATTTTTCGGGATTGAAAAATTATGAAAAAAATTCAGTTGATAATCATGCAAAATTAAGGCTCAAAATAAGTAAAACTGAGCGGTAACTAACAAGAAACTCTTGACAGAAAAATCCAAAAAAATTGAAAATAATTCAGGTGTGGCCCACTTCAAAAACAAGCCGAAGTTGGAAGAAAGTTCAAAATTGACGTGTGTTTACAAATACCAAGTTTCAACTGCTGCTGTACCATAATCGCGCAAGAATTCATTTTGAATATTGCTGATATCAGTTAATCTTAACTAAACCTATAAATATAAAAGTTATTAGGCTTGATTTTTGCTTTAAGTTTTGCCGAAAGTTGCGTATATTGGGCCTAGTGTGAGGCTTTTACCGGTATACAGTTACGTGCCAAAAGTCTTTCAATTTTTTATATTCTGCTATATATTCTTTGTATTTCCAACTTTTTTCAATGAATTTTCCTGAATTCGTTTATGGATGGATTTTGATAATTTTCTGTCAATTGGTACAAAAATATCCAAGGTTTCCTCTCATAATATTTATTGAATTTTCCGTTGTGTATTTATGAAGCTATACAGAATTATCTACACTGCTAATTTCCGTGTGACGCCATTTCTCTATATAACGTTACCAAAATGACGTCAAAATGGCGTCCAGAAATTTGGATGTTGTAAATAAATTATGATTTCTCTGGTTATACAAAACGGAAAACAGTGAAAATATTATGAGATGAAACAGGAAACAATTCTCTATAAGTACACAAAATTTCATTAAAAATGATCCAGAAACGAATTCAGGAAAATTCATTGAAAAAAGTTGGAAATACAAAGAATATATAGCAAAATATAAAAAATTGAAAGACTTTTGGCACGTAACTGTATGTGAGCTTAAATTCTCATCATCTAAGATTACCTCAAATAATTTCTATAACTGGAAAGTAAATAAAATAATCAATAAAACAATTTATTAATTAAATAATTATACATATGTGATGCAATTTTCACTTACCTCAGTCCAATGTCTTTTCATGAACATCTCTAAGTCTTCATACTTTTTAAATTCAAATAACAAAATCTGAAAACAGAAATTGAAAATTAATAGTCAACAAGAACTAGAAACATTCTGCCTTTCAGGTAACGTAAGTATGTCGTGCAAGAACATGTATGAAAACGGATAAGGGAGATCCCACCGGGCAAACTTGGATAATATATCTATAAAGAGTATATAGTGGGACACAAGACAAGATTTAAACTATAACTGTCATCCATAGGATAACTAATACCCGTCGCAGATGCTTGTAGTTTATAATCCTTTACTGACCTTGACAGTCAATTTTTAACTTACAGAAATGGGAATTTTCTTGAGAAATTCTTTATCTTAAATTTCACATTAAGGGTGATGATGATCTCCAAAAAAATATTTCTCATAAAGGGACATAACTGCCTTAAAAGACTTCAAAATCTGAAATTTAAATTCTGATTCACAACTAACACGTATATAACATAACTGATCATTCATGTGAAGCTTCAATGAAATGATTTTGGCATCAGGGGACATAACTCCTTTAAAAATAGTTGAAATATGAAATATCAGTTGAAATGTGAACAGGATATATCAGTGTGACATGAATGCTCCCACTGACATCCAAAGAGAATTAACCACTTTTTTTTTTAATGTCCACTGGTGTTAGACAAGGGCCTGCAATGTCGGTCATACCATTTAAGTGAAATTTTAAAAGTCACATTCTACTGTAAGTGTGGTAAAAAATGTCATAATCTCCCTAAAAAGGGATCAAAATCTGAAATAAAAATGCTGACGCACAACTACATGACACACTGATCATTCATGTAAAGTTTCATCAAAATCTGCCTGGAACCAGGAAGTTAAGCAGGAGATCTCCGGACAAGTTAATGAGGACTACAGAAAGACAGACAGACATATCCAGGGTGATTCCAGTATACCCTCCCCCTAACTTCTTTGGGAGAGGTATAATAATTTAGCCCTGAATGTACATACATACAAAATATACGAAGTTACTCAGTATGCAAAGTGATTGAAGAATAGACAAAATTAAGTCCCTCAAGGAACCCACTTTTCTGGTGAAACTTAAATTGACAGTTCCTGATACTGTCTGAATTTATTTGCCGTGGTTTAATTTTTCTGATCACAAAATAATTTTTGAAAACTTGATTATATTGTTATGAGCTTAAAATGTTCATGATTTGTAATTAATTTTGATGCATTCAGATTTTAACAAAATTAAATCTCTCACAAGTATTAACAACTATTCCGTAAGTAAAATTCAACTTTTCTTAAAATTCAATTCTTTATTACATTTTTTCCTGTGAAATATAGAAAATTATTAAACTAATAAAACTTATATATCTTAGGCTGCAATGATGAGCATTGAAAATATAAGGTTTTGCAGGTACTACTTTCCTTTTGTAAGAGTTATTCCCCTTATTATCAGGTAAAGAAAAAAAATAAAAGCATTCTATGGCCCCAATCGAACTGTGTTCAAAAGAAAATTCAATGGTTTGCCGTTAAAAATCAAATATAATTCACTTAGTGCTAAGCACTAATGAAAAAATATCAAAAATTCTGCAATACTAATGAAATATGTTTAATATTAAACGCCTAACCATTTAATATCCTCTCTATTCCTAATAACAACAGTACTGAATTATTCTTACTTTTTCCGTAATGCCGTCGTCACGGCAGCGGTAGTCGTTTGAGTAGCACCGATCAACTTGTTGCAAACAGACGCAGCAGCGACGCTGTTCACCGACCAACCACAAGATCTGGCACATCGCTGATATCAGCGCACGCCTTCTCTCAAAGTCGTTTGGCTGGAGGGCACTTGAAATTAACAAAGAAATATAATAAATTGGTTTTTTTTCAATGTAAATACCATCATGTAATTATCTCCCTCATTCTTCTTTTGTAATTAGGGAGAAATTATGTATACGAGGGCATAAAAAAACATCTGAAACTGCATTGTTGATCAATTTGTCTTTATTTTTTTTTAGATGAAAATACATGTAACTCCAAAAATTATTCATTTGATCCAAACACACCTGTTATCGTCATTACACACACCCTGCAGTTTCATAGATATCATTTGACCACAGGATGTAGATTTTGAGTTTGTGTGAGTTTGGACTTGAATGAGGGAGATTTTGAGGGAAATTGATAAATTCTTGTCAAAAAGAGGGAGTCTCCCTCCAAATATGGGAGGGTGAACAGGTATGCCGTCATTCTAAGGGGAAACATAATTATCTCTACAATACATGCGCTTGAAATACACAGTTCATAGTTCACTTAGCTAAAATGATGTTTCCCTAGCACTTGTCAACACTGACAAAGATTGCAATGCTTTGTCATCCTTGTAGTTTTCTTTATGTCGTTCACCCCTACATTTTTTAAATGGACTAACCCAAACTGTGATTTGGTAAGGTTCAAATAACAGTTTTAGGGGTGAAAGGGTTGATTAACATGTATGTGTTTCATCGGTTTTCCTCAGAACTACATAAAAATATATTATTTATACAAGAAGCAAAGTGATGGCTTCTCCAGGCATATGATACAAAGATTAATGGTAAGAAACCTCGGAACGTGATCGAAGGCAGATATGATTTCGACAGTTTATCTATCTTCAAATCAATTTTCACAAGCAAGTTCAACCTCGATCTACTGATTCAAGAATTAAATTTTAATATTTTATGAGTTCAATATCACAAGTATATATCTTATGGCCTTTCTCAGTGATTTATTGCCTCTTTGAGTAATACCTGAAAATCTTTCACTTCGATACGCTATTATTATTACAGTGTTTTTGTATCTCTGTAAATATATTGGAAATACTTGAAACCAAACAGACAACTTTAGTCTACCATATATTTAAGCTAAAAAGTACTTGTACATTAAATTCAAAATACATTATTGTTATCATTTTGTGTTTACTTACTTTAAAATGCATTCTGTATCAAGTCAATAAAAATGGTTTCTCATTTTTTTTTTTTTTTCAATTCTTCGAAATGTTTGAAGAAAAAATACCTGATTTTATTTCTACATCCATTCTGAGGGTCCCTAACTTCAAAATTCATAATCCCTTGCAACAAAAAAATTTCATTGCCAAACTGATACAGGTTTTGTGACAGTAGAATTACAACAATAGAAACTTGTTTAAATGTGGTCTCCTAACACAGGTGGTCCCCTATTTGAGGTAGTACACTGTATTTGGGTTTGTTTAAATGTGGTCTCTTAACACAGGTGGTCCCCTATTAAAGGTAGTACACTGTACTTGGGTTTGTTTGAGGGTGGTCTCTTAACACAGGTGGTCCCCTATTTGAGGTAGTACACAGTATTTGGGTTTGATTAAATGTGGTCTCCTAACACAGGTGGTCCCCTATTTGAGGCAGTACACTGTAATTGGGTTTGTCTAAATGTGGTCTCTTTACACAGGTGGTCCCCTATTTGAGGCAGTACACTGTAATTGGGTTTGTCTAAATGTGGTCTCTTTACACAGATGGTCCCCTATTTGAGGCAGTACACTGTAATTGGGTTTGTCTAAATGTGGTCTCTTATCACAGGTAGTCCCCTATTTGAGGTAGTACACTGTAATTGGGTTTGTCTAAATGTGGTCTCTATACACAGGTGGTCCCCTATTTGAGGCAGTACACTGTAATTGGGTTTGTCTAAATGTGGTCTCTTTACACAGATGGTCCCCTATATGAGGTAGTACACTGTACTTGGGTTTGTTTGAGTTACAGTGGTCTCTTAACACAGGTGGTCCCCTATTTGAGGTAGTACACTGTACTTGGGTTTGTTTGAGTGTGGTCTCCTAACACAGGTGGTCCCCTATTTGAGGTAGTACACTGTAATTGGGTTTGTCTAAATGTGGTCTCTATACACAGGTGGTCCCCTATTAGAGGTAGTACACTGTACATGGGTTTGTTAAAATGTGGTCTCTTATCACAGGTGGTCCCCTATTTGAGGTAGTATACTGTAATTGGGTTTGTTTGAGTGTGGTCTCTTAACACAGGTGGTCCCCTATTTGAGGTAGTATACTGTATTTGGGTTTGAGTGTGGTCTCTTCTCACAGGTGGTCCCCTATTAAAGGTAGTACACTGTACTTGGGTTTGTTTAAATGTGGTCTCTTAACACAGGTGGTCTCCTATTAGAGGTAGTATACTGTATTTGGGTTTGAGTGTGGTCTCTTCTCACAGGTGGTCCCCTATTTGAGGTAGTACACTGTATTTGGGTTTGTTTGAATGTGGTCTCTTAACACAGGTGGTCCCCTATTAAAGGTAGTACACTGTATTTGGGTTTGAGTGTGGTCTCTTCTCACAGGTGGTCCCCTATTTGAGGTAGTACACTGTATTTGGGTTTGTTTAAATGTGGTCTCTTAACACAGGTGGTCCCCTTTTAGAGGTATAACCCTTTAAGGTTTAGTTTAAGTGAAATAACTGTAATTGAGGGGCAAAATTTCAAATGCTCACTTTACACAGGTGGTCTCTGAACTGAGTTACAGTAATACAATCCCAGTTAAGGACGTAATAGAGTCTAGTTTTCAAAGTGGTCACTTTCACAGGTTCCTTAATATGTGTAAACATAACATTATGGCAAAGATTAAAACTTTTTCTTTTTCACTTCAGCATGATGGGAAGAAGACTATATACACTGTACTTACCTTCTTATAAGAGCGATTGAAGCAAACTGCCGATCAAAGATGAGACTTTTTAACAGGTAAGCCTGTATCGCTAAGACAAGGCCCCGCGAACCACACTGTAAGTCAAGGGAGCAAGCAGAATAGAATGTTAGTTAGACTAACTCTAACACATAAGTGATGTGTGCAAAAATACCCAAATTGATACCGTTGTACTATAAGACACTTTTCATGGAGACTGTTTGTGCTGACTTTAATTTTCGTTTATTTTGGAATTATAAACAAGCTTTGATCACTGAATAGTTTTGTTTATCAGTTCAGTGTAGAGGAGATTGACATTAAAAATATCAAGAATACAATATTTTCTGTTAGGAATTTGAAATTAAACACAAATGGGTTTTTTTCACAAATTCCTGTTTTGTGTTTATAAATTGACTGTATGAACACAAAACCCTCACAAATCATGTCATGTTGGTATCAATATAAGCATTATTACTGCAATATTATGATCTTTATTGTTTTTTAATAAGGAAAATTTAGCTGAAAATGAAATAGAAAATACTAATAAATCTCTACCACCAGTAATTTAAGAGCTTATCCACATTATGTATAGTAACAGGTTTGAGGTTTTCAATTAATTAAGAAATAAGCAAAGAATTTATTTTTCATAGAAACATATTAATGACTATATACATCTAAGATAAGTATTCAGATTCCAACTTTTTACTCTGATATTGTCTTATTATCTAAGACGGGAATTAGTTTATTAAGAGAATTAAGGGTATACCCTTCCATGAAAGAAAGTGGATAACTTTTCAAATAAAAAAAAACAAAAACAAGATTGTAAAATATCAATTTGAATCTCTCTTACTGAACATTGATTTGAATTTCTTATTGAATATTGATTTGAATCTTTTTTAGAATGTTGATTTGAATCACTTATTGAATATCCATTTTGACTTGCTCAGTTAAAACAAAATAGATAATAATATTTGCATTAGTAATTGATAATGCTTAAGTCATAGCATATATGCCCTTAAGTTAAGACAATAAAAGAAACTCAAATCTAACCGAGTATTCTATAATTTTTTTTAACCTGCTGAAAGATTGCTGAGATATGTACTAAATGAGGATACCTGTCTAAAAAAGCAAGCACTTTTGGTAAGGAAGTACTTTATAAAGTTTGAGTTTGATTTTGATTTTGAGTTATCGCACGGAAACTGATTTTCTATTTATAGCAACAGTGACCTTGACCTTTGACTTTTGACCCTGAAAAGCAATCCCAAGCGAGCACTTTTGGTAAGGAAATACTCTTTGTTGTTTGAGTTGGATTGGCCGAAGGAAACTCAAGTTATCGCACGAAAACCGATTTTCTATTTATAGCAAGTGACCTTGACCTTTGACCCTAAAAAGCAATCCCAAGCGAGCACTTTTAGTAAGGAAGCACTGTATGAAGTTAGAGTTTGATTGGCCCAAGGAACCTCAAGTTATCGCACGGAAACTGTTGGTGCAGACACCCCCGTCGCCGCCACCGACATAGTGATCCCTATATGTCGCCTTTTCAGGCGACACAAAAAGCCCATCAGGGAAATTAAAGGTTATAAGAAGTTGAGTTCATTTAAGTAAAAAAAAGGTTGACTACATACCCTGAGAGTTTGTAATCCAAAGGAAAAAGGTCCAGAAATATCGTAAAAGTCGATTGTGGACTTCCGCCATTCAGTGGAGAAGAAATGAACCTGGCTCGCCCATGATCCAAAGATCATGTGTTTTAAGGCCTGGAACAAGAAAAAATTGACATTTTAAATTCGGAATTCGCTGTAACAGGAGGCGGAATAACGCAATAGGCAAAATAAAATAAATACAAGCTTTATATATTTTACAACAATTTTGAAACAAGTTATCCAACTTACATGTATATTAATCACTTGTTGATCCGTTTGTTAGCACGCAAGGGGTCTTATTGTGGGAGGAAACTGGAATACTAGGAGAAACCCATGTGGCCGAGTAGGTGACCCCATATACCTTTTCAAATGTGGTTTGGGAAAATGGGCAAAAATTTGGGATTCAAACCTAAGGGATCTCTGAACTTAAGTGACAGGTGCTCTATCATGATACAATTCAGCAGCAATCTTCTCCATCCCCCTTCTGTTTCTAAAGTCTCCGCCTCGCAAGTACTAAAGACAATCTTGAACTGAGTGTACCCTTGCCTTACATACACAGACTACTTAAAACAAGAAACAGGACACAGTTTTAAGTTCGGTCAAAGTTCCACATGCGATACTGGCAAGTAAAGGGCAAGACCAGGATTCAAACCTGGGCCGGGCTTCTGAACTTTGGACAGAAGCTCTAACACCAATAGAATCAAAAATCTCATACTCCCAGTAAATAATAAATATATGTGTGAAATGAGCCTCCCATTACAGTAATTTTGTAATGGGCCGCGGCTCCATATATATAAACATTTTTTTATATACTGACAGGAACTCAAGTAACTGTGCTCTAGCTTACATGTAACTGGTATAACCCAGTCCCACTTGATGATATTCCCCCCTCTTTCTAAACATTAAAAATGGCCTATTGACGACAGCACCATTTGTAACTTTGGATCTTCTGTCTCCATGACAACCACATGACATAGTGGGGGGGGGGGGGGGGGTCCCAGGCACTTACTGTCTAGTACAAGATCAAAAATGCAATGGCCAATCAGGGAATCCTTAGTGCAACCGGTATTTCCATAACTTTTTTATATAATTATTTAAGGATTAACTTGAATCTATTTTTTATGTTATGGAGGTATAACACAAAAAACCAGAGTGTACTCTAAATAAACCGGGAAGCAGTTTATGATGAGAGTACACTCCGGTTTTTTGTGTCATATCCCATGCTGCTGCATCAGCCAATCAAAAGCGACGTTATGAACAGCAACGTCATTTTTTTACGTTATGAGCTGATAACATAATTGTTTAAACCAATGAAAAAGCTTGTTTCAAGCAAAATTAAATTATCAAGTCTTAACTGATTGTCTAACCAATTGATCTGCCACGTCAATACCTTTATAAACTATCTAGAATAATACCTGTTCAACTTAAAAATTTAATTAATTTTGAATCAAAAATTTGATAATTAGGATTATATTTTAGTCGGCTTTTGAATCTCCAGATATTAGCATTATACTCCAGGAATAATCACTTTGACCTCCTGACCTCTAACAGTGACCTAAAGCTACCAGAATAACAGCCATGATTGCATTGCCCTGTATATTTGTTGACCTTTGATAATGTATGAATTTTTTTCTAGGACAATGAACCCAGATGGTGAAAAATAGGTCAATGACTGGTCCACCATTTAACATAGCGATGTTTTTCCTGGATATTCTTTCTCTTCTGTTTCTAGTTTTTCATTTACTTACTTAACATGAACAAAACAATAATTAGTGGCTACAAAAGTCATCTAATTACTGTTTTTCAGACTGTTTATAGATTAATACATTATACATATGCTTTACAATGATCTCCAGTTCTGCTCTAGTTGACGTTTCTTTTGTCAATTAGTTCGCTCCAATTAACAATAAATATTCTTAATTACCTGGTTGTTTACCTGGTAAGGTAAACATACCTCTAGAGAGAGAATGCAAAACTTTTTATCATTGCTTAGGGAACATTCAAAATTAGGCTAAATTTTATATACATATACACAGCACATTCTAAGTTTTTAAAGAGTTAGAATAGCATTGTATATATATATATACCAGGTACCGGTAGTACTTGCATGTACTTCTAAGATATACAGATGTGTTGTTTTGTCAATTTAAAGACAAGATGAAAATCGAAAAATCAGGTTCGAGATGACAGAAAAAATTGCCATTTACAGTGGATTTGCAGAATAAGCTTTCAGGACATTGGCAAAAAATGGATTATAGCAAAATTCTGCACCTTTGAAGACAATCTTAGATGGGACCATGCGACTCCTGGCCCTTGTATTTCACATTTTTTTCATTGACATAGATAAGCCAACTGTTGATTTTAATATTTATTGTAAACTGGGTCATACAGTGGAAGGGCAGTGTGTTCATTGATTGACTCTTCAATTATCAACCGAAAAATAAATCCGTATGGAGATTGCATAACGTATAATTTCTAGTTGTTGGTGAGGTTACGTTTCTGAATCAGACTTACCACAGCGGTTTCCACGGTAATGGGGGTACCACCTATAAGGTGGCGACTCCCAGACATGGGGCGAATTGTGTTCCCTGCAAAATAGAAAAAGATGACAATGAATTAAAGGTGAACATTTTAGAAAACTCAAGTGTCAGTGCTGTCAGCTGGACTGCAAAACAACAAATGAAGCTGACAATACAATGTTGCAAATATTTTCCCGATAGATGTTTGTAAACAATGTTTTGATTGGTCAAATCAGAAAAAAATGATATATTTTCTAACTATAGTAGTAAAAAAATATCAATTTTGTGGCATGGTTAATTTTTTTATGTTTTTCAAATTTTATAATAAAACTGGTTATAACCAATATGTTTTTTTTGTAACTGGGCTGGATGTTGTGCTTGGATGCCTTCAGCATGGTATCTCTAAATACATGTTCAGTATCTAATTCTGGCATTAATTGCAAAAAACAAGTTAAATACAACACCACATACAATGAACTGTCTGGCCCTGGTTTCATCAATGTTCTTTAACTTGAGGAAACTCCTTAACTTAAAATTCTCCATAGGAAAGCATTACAGAATTTAAGGAAAACTCCTTAACTAAGGATTCTCCCCTTAACTTCCGTAATGCTTACCTATGGAGATTTTTAAGTTAAGGAGTTTCCTTACGTTAAGGAACGTTGATGAAACCGGGGCCTGAAGCAGACAAAAACACATTACAAACATGCTGTTAACCTCTGTAACCTCCAATGAGGGAGATTTCCCTCATTCCATATTTCCAATGAGGGAGAAAAAGCGTGACATATGTCTGAAACTGCTTTACTCAATTTGTTTTTCCCTTATTCTGTATCAAAACAACTTCAAAAAGTATTTATTTGATCCAGACACTCCTGTTATGATCATTACACAAACTCTACATTAACTTAAAGGATATCATTTTACCACAGGATGGAGATTTTGAGTTTGTATGAGATTGGACTTAAATGAGGGAGATTTCAAGGGAGATTGGTAAATTATGGTCAAAATGAGGGAGTCTCCCTCATCATGAGGGAGGGTTAACGGGTATGATTAAAAACATGGTGTTGTGTCCTCAATCGACCATAACAAGACATCTGACCCAGTAAAACAAAGTTCGGAAATTATCGGGGTAATTTAGCCCAGAGGACGGAAATCTTTATTAGGGACCAAGAGTATGTCATTGACAATCTACTCCTACCAGTAGAAACAATTCACTTTCGGATAACATGTAGCCACCGGCGGCCATCTCTAGTTTACAGATAAAGGGTAAATAAACTCAAGAGCACTTGTTAATATTTGATAAACCACTTTAAATCTTGTTGGAGTAGCTCTTTAAAAAGTCAACAAATCTCACGGACAGAAGACAACAGAATATACATATACACCAAATCACTTTTTTGACCGACACAACTGAACAACATCTTATGTGGAGTACAGAAATAGTCAAAAAGACTTAGCTCTAAAATATTCTCAAGTTTGTTATGCTCCATAATGAACATTCAAATTTATTAACGATCCTGTAACACTGCCAAAAACTGAAAACTTGGGATTCGCGAACAACAATGTTCAATTGCTTCCAAACACCAAATATTAAAGATTTTCAAGCTATCATTTTAACATCAAAATGGATTGATCTGATCATCATTGTGTTACATTAGGCCATACCAATTTGATTTATTGTTCGTCGGATTTACCGCTCCTATTTTGGAAAAATAAAATAAAAGTAAAAGTAAAATATTACAGCTCTAATTTTAGCGTCAATGAAAAATGACGAATCTGGATATATTTCACAATGGTTCAATATTTAGAAAACGCCATTTCGGATCATTTGAACATTTGAAATGAAGGTAAAAATGGTATTTTAAGCGGGTTTTTTCGGCAGCAACACGAGGGAAATGCGCGACGAGGCTTTTTCACTTGTGAATTAAGAAAACTGAGAATGCGTCAAAATTGCTTTTTATCGTGTTGCTCACTACATAATCCGGTCGCCATAATGTATTGCAAAATAACGCAATAGATAACTTATTGTTCCAAGATATCTTGATAAATTAAACAAAATACGGAACTCAAGCGGTCTCACTAAAAAGCGACTTCAATCAAATATCTTTTAAAATCCTGAATTAAGTAAGCAACATCAGAAGACATGTTGTTAATACAAATGTACGACTATAATAACACCTCTATATTGAATTTCAAATCGATACTCTTCTCAAGCAAACGACCCAAATTGGCAGACATCAATGTCATTTCATCAGTCTTATTTTAGTAGAAAAGGCCTAATATTTTTGTTATTCATATTTTGAAATATGTATGTCGGTATTACCATTCGAACTCTCTTCCAGATGCCGTAGTTACTTAGTCATCAGTAGTCAGAACATTTAAATCCCGAATGGATGAACACTGGGTTCATGGTGCTTATTCAACCACGAGATAAACAATAATGAACTTATTCATACATGGGACGTCAGCTTATGAACTGATATTAATCTTTCTGATTTGGATAAATAGTACACAAATAATGCTTGTGTCCATTAATATTATTATTAATGTTATTGCAACTCAAAGGTTATATCGGCAAAACACCTAGTGTCATACATCTAGCCTTCAGGGTTTGTTTTATATAGCGGTACATCATACCACGGATTTAGATTAGATTTTCTAAGTCCGTGATCATACATATATTTTGTCATCATTAATTTATATCTTTTCAATCAAATATGCATTCTGCATGAATAGAAGCATCTTAATACCTACAAGAAAAAAATGTGGTTGCTAAAGGTGTTTCCTACGGCTTTGGTTCAATCACTTAACTTGAATGAATGGCCTTGGGTCTTCTAACAAGAAGGTAATTCAAGAAAGCTTTTCTCTCAAATGCTGTTTTATTGCACAGCATTATGCAAGTAGTTTGTACCATGGATATTATTTTAAAAAAACGCTTCCACAGTTTAAGTACGTGTTCTATTTTGTGATACATTATATCAATAGTCAAACAATTATTCTGACATTTAGTTTTTTGAAAAATACCGCTCGCTCGAAATTTTAAGCAATTCAAAATTTTTGTAAAAACAAAAAAATTGCGCCCGCTCGCTCAAATTTCAAAATTTCTTTTTCCGAAGAACAAGAAATCAAATTGGTATGGCCTTAGTTGAAACTTTCAATTTAATTTGCAATAAATCCACAATACATCGATGTATTTCAATTTCATGAAGTGGGACACGTCCTAAAACAAACTCCATCTGTGGAAAGCCTGCATGAATACACAGCAGAATATAATGAACTATATATGTTGTAAACAGGATTGTGTTAATATGACACACTTGTCACTTGATTTGAAGCCAGATTCTATTCATTCATCCCTTTATTTTGACAATGGACTCTGACATCCTCAGAATTGGAACAGTCCAAATGCATTATTAGGTGTCAATGAATTAAAGCTGAAATTTGAATAGCAGATTTCATACCTAACTTGACTTTGACCTCGGGCCAGCTCTCAACGTAAAAAGTTTTCACTCGTTGGGTTAGCAATTTTGGTGAATCCTTTTCAGCATCACGGAACCTGACTCTTCTCTTTAAAAGAAAGTAAAATAAACATAATGGAATCTTTAATTACTCATTAGCAAACTGCAGTCTATCAGCGTTAAATGAGTTTAACTAAAGCTTCTTTAATGATACATTAAGCTGCATGTATGAAATTGATTTGGGTTCTCAGGTAAAAGATACAGAAATTTCATCTCATTAGGAATTGGAAATATGTAATACACCAGGCACTTAATCATGAAAGGATTAAACTTAATTATTCATAAATATGTATATTCAGCAGTACAAAGGCTAAAATATTACATAATTTTGTTTCCAGTAACACGGCTATTTGGCTTCCTTGATAGTCTAGTATACCATCCGATATTTCACCGACAATAAACACATTCCTGATAACAAGCTCATGTCTGGTAATAAGCCCATCATATATCTATCATCATTCAGTAGAAATCCCAAATATATGTCAACTGTCTTTGTCCTGTAGTAAGCGCAATACAAAACAAATCTGGTTATTAACATGAAACCTTTTTCATTTTTCTCCTGGCTAATATTTATGCACCTCTGGTACAAACTAATTTGAATAAGTTAGAAAAATATGTCCTGAATTTACAAGAATTTGGCCAAAAATCTCTGGAGAAAAATCCT
The DNA here is from genome assembly GCA_947623455.1 of Mimachlamys varia. NCBI lineage: Eukaryota > Metazoa > Mollusca > Bivalvia > Pectinida > Pectinidae > Mimachlamys > Mimachlamys varia. The sequence goes on from OX392541.1 coordinate 16,814,783, forward strand.
GAAAAGTGATATGAAGTTGATGGCTATATAGCTATTATAGAAATACAAATACAATCAATACTTGTACCAGAGGAAATGCTTTAATGATGATCAATGAAATTGGCTGAAACTAACAATACTTTTACATTGCAATGGAACAGATTTCAGTTATAAATTCATGGAATAACTTTCCATAGCCAACAGCACTTTGATTGGCTAATAAACCTGTTCAGCATGTTGAAACTTTCAGAAATAATAAAAAGTATACAAAATTTCAATTTCAATGTGGACATAGAGTAATAACGGCACTCAAAATAAACCTTAAATGACACAATGGGGTCTACAAGCTTCCAGCCTATCCATCAAAAATTAATAAGGGCTGTAAAAAAACTCTCCACAAAATTGCAGCAATAAATCAAATAAATGAAAACAAATAAATCTTGAACAGGAAGCAGAAAGACATAACTGGTGATAAAATTAAATAATCAATATATAAACATCAGTTTATGGTACTTTTTATGGATTATTAATGATATTGAATTTACAGCACTCCATCTAAATTTTATTAAAGTACCTACTTACCCAGGAGTGCTTTACATTTTCTAGGTAATATAGCAATTTTTAAAATTAGATAGAATATGATCTAGCACTGAAGGTCAAATATAGTTGTTGCGGAATTCTTTCTTGATTAGATTGATGAAAGCAGCATTTTGAGCTAACATAATTCACTTATACACCCCTGAAATTTCATTATGAGCTATTCCAACCTTTGAATTGGAAGAGTTCATATGTATTTTCAAGGGTGAATGAGTTAAGCACAAAACCACTAAAATATCTTTACATCTTTACCATAAAAATGTGTATTATCTTTACCACTAAAATATCATCACCCAAAACAATATTTCTTTACATAAAACAATCGTTAAAGTATGTAAAAGTATTGACAATGACTAAATGAGTAATTTTACTATTATTTTATCTTTATGATAAAAGTATTATTATTTTTAATAAAAAGATATTTTACCATTAAATAACTTTTCACCTAAAACAAATTAAATACTGCTTGCAGATATATGCACATGTTTTAAATTTTGCATTTAAAAGATAAAATATTGTTTCAAAGATTTATTTCAATTTGAAAAATTTACCATAAATTTTATTTTCATGTTAAATGAACAATATGACACACTGTATTTTCATTAAGTTCAAAATCCTATATCACTGGAAAGTATGATGAAGTGGATAATAAATCAGTCAATTATGACAGACAATTATATGAAATTTCCATTTTACAGTTTTCAGAGAACATCATAATTTTATTTATGACTAGATACAATTGTATTTTGTTAGATCATTCTAGTGTTGAGGGCTTGAGGCAGTAAGAGACTGCAGTGACTGGTTCACAGTGTTTGAAGTTTAACTCAATTACACCTGAAGACAAATCTGAACTCTTCAAATTTAAAGGTTGAAAAAGTTTCTTATGAAAGTTCAAAGGTTAATTTGTTAATTACACATGTTTGACAGATTGAGCTAGGCTGTAAATCACTCGGGTACAATGTACAGAAGGGAGATGATAAATGAAGTAGAAAAATCAACAAATCAAATAAACCATAGCCATCAGACATTTTACATCCTCGACATCCAGGGCTTAGCTAGATCACCTTCGCTCTCTACAACCTTAGAATATATGTCATGGCAAAACTGCTAGGCTGCATGCCGTCATTTGAAGATTACAAAGTAGCTGCAACTCAGACTTCAAAGCCTTCAATTTGTATCATTATGTGATCACCAAGAGATTCTTTTGATGTACATTAAAGGGTCGAACCAGTCTTCTTGCAACAAGATGAGCCTTCAGTTTTGCCATGACCTATTCCAGGGGTGTAGAGAGTGTATGTGATTGTGACTCCTGGATATTGAGGATGGACATTTTATTGCCGAGAAGGAAACACTGAGTGAAGGAGACATGGAACTGTGTAGGGGAAAGTGGGACAGTGACAAGTGTGATTTCACACAGACATTATAAATCAATTAAAAATTGTCATTTTGGGGTACATGAACACTCGGGTGTTGGTCGAATACTTACAGGGTGTGGATCTTCTAGCTATTGGTATAGAAATTACACAGGTATCATATCCAGGTGTTAAAATGATCTTTTCAACCAAAAAATCATACCAGAAATTTCATCCAAAGTGGATAAAAACTATACCAGAATTTTTACAAAATTGAAGAAAAAATAGTAATAAGTGAAGTGTCATATATACAAAGTATGAAAACAACTATTTCACCTAGAAAGTAATTATAACTGTTAAATACTACACAAAATATTACTCTGTATTAAACCTAAAGTATAAAATTATACATAAAATCATAAAAGTATAAAATTTATATATCATCTAACTATATAACTTATCATCCTAGTAAAAACATTATACCGAAATAATCATCTGAAGTATGAAAACTGAAATCTCCCTCGGAACATTAAGACATATTGAAACGTGTTTCTAAATTCAAAGGTCGGAGTAGTTTATTATAAAATTTCATAGGTGAATAACACTGAATATGCGGTAACACAAAATTTTACACTGATTTTGAAAAAAATATTAACATGCAGCTAATAAACTAAATCTTTAACATGCAGCTAAAAAACTATTTTTTTCTGAAGATTATCCTTTCAAAACCATAATTCAATCAATGAAGTTCAGAAAATATGAAACTATTACCTGTTGTGAAACTGATGAGAAAATATTCGATGTTGAAACAGTCAAATTTTTCACAGATGCAACGAAACTCCACTTATACGAATACCACACACACCGTTAATTAATTAACACTACAAATGAATTGGCTGCGCTAGTTGACGAGTGTCATGTGCGCATATCCGGTACCTTACAAACCCTATATGGTTTTCTCCTTTTATATATATGTGTGCATCACGTTAATTCTCCATGAAAGTCCGAAAAGATCCTGTCCATGTCAGACACTTTTGAAAATATGAAGTTTTTATCGTGCAAGTTCGTAAAAATGTTGTCAATGTAGCCACATTTCCCGTTAATATATATAAGGTCATGGATTTTTAATCAATGCTTTCCAGAGTTTTCATGAAAATTTAATTAATGCCGTCATGGTTACGAATTCCCGCCATTGAAATAGTTGGATGACTGCCTTATGGGCAAACAATACCATGACACAGGTGATTAAGTGTTCCTATACTTCTATAGGTCTCGGGGGTGAAACAGTTTGACAAAGCAATCACATTAATTAAACCATCCTGCTTCTCTTGTTCAGGTTTACCCTGATTGGTCCAATGATAGTCAGTAGGTAATTTCCATTAATAGCAATTACGGAAAAAAATTCTGTCGGTTCATCCGGGTACGTGTGCTCGATTATCAAATGTGGAATCAAATAAACACACGGAATGATAAAAGCTACAGTGCATCATCAACTTCTATTATATTCTAACAGGACAAAATTATACATTGTGCACAGTGAATATTATACATAATTTACAGAAGCAATGTACTTTGTATGTATGTTTGGTATATTTCTCTTTCATGCATGATGGATTTAACAGTTATAGTGTACGTACATAACATTTCATCCGTTAATACACCTCAGGGTACATTCACAGGCCATTGACATGACACTATAGGTACGGAACTTACTACAATGGACTCCACTTAATATCACTCCTGTTAACATCACATTCCTCTTTATATCATGTTTTTCCCAAGCACCATCTTTCTCTCTAAATAATCTATGTAATTTTATTTGGTTAATTAATATCATGTATTTTGAGGTGAATTCCTCTTAATATCATGTTTTTCTTAACCAATCACATAAAATATCCAGAAAATGATGTAATTTCCATTAATTTCAGATACAACTTGTACAAAATGTTGCATAGAAAATAAAAAATATCTCCAAAAATGATTTTTTATTGAAATGATGCTATCTATATACTCAAAAATCTTCATATGTACATTGAATAGCTTACTTTTAGTTATGGAGATTGGAAATGCACTAGATTAAGTGGATAAACATGTTTCTCTTAATGTCACATTCCTGTTAATATCATTTTTTGTCTGACAAATGCAACATGATATAAAGAGGAGTGCACTGTACTTTCCTTTACGTTTGGTTATATTTTGTTTATGTCCTATTAACAGCCAAGGTAGTTTTAGGATGTGTTATATATATGATATATATATATTATTATAACCACCCATGTGTGTGTAGTTGCTATTTTAGTTTAGTGGAAGGGAAGCAACTCTATGTGCCTTAAGATTGATTTGTGCCCCTTTGTGGAACTCTAATGTTTGGAAGGTATTTAAAGTTTGGAACGAAATGAAAATGGTTTTGTTGAATATCTCTCCCAGCCAAGTATTCCATATCTGTAACAGACGGCCTCCTGCGGGTGTTTGCAGTGTGAATGTGTACCAGAGTTGAGAGGTTGTGTATTTGGGAGGTTGTCGTATATTCGTGAAAGCCTTCGTACAATAGCATAACACTTGCTTGGTAGACTTACTATCTAAACCCCTCGCTAAAATTTGATTATTGACATATTCCGTGCATACTTAATGTGGCTGCTGTGACCTGATTGGCCAATTACTTTCCGAACGATATCTTTTGAAGGAATGATTCAATTTTGATGAAACTTTTTGGTAGACTTATTACCTAAACCCCTCGCTCAAGTTCGAATATCGACATATTCAGCGCATAATTAATGAGGCTGCTGTGACCTGATTGGCCAATTGCTTTCCGCACGATATCTTTTGAAGGAATGATTGGATTTTGATGAAACTTGCTTGGTAGACTAAAGACCTTGTGTTTGCGATGTGAGTGTATACCACAGTTCATGTTTGTGTATTTGAGAGGCAGTGGTATATTCGTGAAAGCCTTTTTGCAATAGCATAAAACTAATGCCAACTTAACAGTGCTACCACAATGAAGTATACTGCTTCAAGCCCCTAGCAGCTAGAACACCCAATCTGGTCACATGATACAGACAAGGGGTGAACCAGTAGTTCCAATCCAAAAAAGCTGAGCATCCAACAAAGTAACTACCATTTTTAGAGACTCTGTTATGTCTCAGCCAGGGGACAGAACCCAAAGCCTTCCTCACAGGGGCGAACACTCAACTAAAGGCCAAATTTAGTGAGGCAGTGTCAAGGGAAACAGGAAAACCTAGCAGTTCAGTGTTCTACTTCCAGGGCTAAATCCTCAGAAACCTCCAATGAAGATCTCCTTCATTCCACATTGCCAGTGAGGGAGAAGGTAGTCAGTTCTGAAATCTTCATTGTTTGACTCCTAATAAAGGTTCTTGTAAATGGTAACCTCAGTATCCTCGACATCCAGGGGTTATAATGCTCACCTACGCACTCTATCCTCCTGGAATCATCCTTAACATCCACAGGTTACACTCACCTACGCTCTCTACCCCCCTTGAATCATCCTCGACATCCTGGCGTTACACTCACCTACCCTCTCTACCCCCCTGGAATATGTTACGGCAAATTTGAAGGCTTCATGTGTCCCACCTTTTTGATGAGGCAAGAAGACTGGTTTGACCCTTTGATGTACATCAAAAGAATCTTGTTGTCACATAGTGGTAAAAATTGACAAGGTTTGAAGTCGGTTGGGGCTCCTTTAATTGTAATCTGGAAAAGACAGGCATCAGCCTAGCGATTGGTCAGTTTTTTTATCTGCGCATGCCTTCAGGGGGACATATGCCAGGGGTGTAGAAAGCGTAGGTCAGCGTAACCCCTGGATACCCTGAAAGTGACCTTGGTACCTCTACACTCTATGATCAGACAGAGAAGATGTGAAAACATGCATATTTTAGTCTGCATTTTATTTATCTCCGCAGTTCCAGTATGTCATCTGCGGCTTTTTGTATGGGACAATCAATTAGACTAAGACAGTATTCTCTTCAGGGCCATGAAATACCAGCATATTTGTTAAAAATTGTATAGGCTCTATGAGAAAAGAGGAAACTGACGCACTAGGGGCCATATGCCCTGTCAGTATATACAGAAATGGTCGGACTTTGCTTATCCATCCTTAACAAAGAAATTCTATTTCTAGAACCCATTACCAGGTAATATAATGCACAGCTTGATTGATTTATTCTGAAACAAGAGGCATGTTTGCCAAAACAGCCATCTAATTTCCTAAGGAATCATAACATGTTTGATAAAGTAAAACTAAGCAATAGTGCTGATGTTTTTAAAAACCTGACTAAATAAGGAGAACATGTGACAAAATGGAACCCCAACCCCAAGTACCCTAGCTACACTGTCCTGTTGTCTGCCTCCTTAAGGGTAATTGTCCTTCCCTCGCTCTCCTGAAGGGTGGCCCACACCTTTTCTACCTTGGCCCCAGACTTCTAGAGGGCATACCATGATCTTCCTGCCCTGGTATCAGCCTCCTGGAGGGCAGTCGACACCCTTCCTGTCCTGCCCCTCAAGACACATGGATGACGGCCAAACCCCCTTCGTGTCCTCACCTCAGCCTCCTGGCTGACGGCCCACATGTTCCTTGCCCTTGCCTTCATCTACCTGCAGGGCAGCCCAGACTCTTCCTGCTCTGGCCCTCAGCCTCCTTGAGGGCGGCCCCCATCCTTCCTGTCCTCGCCTCAGGCTCTTCGCTGATGGTCCATATGGTTCCTGTCTTGGCTCTACGCCTCATGGAGGGTGGCCCACAACCTTCCTGCCCTTGCCATCAACCTCCTACAAGACGGCCCACAAGCTTCCTGCCCTAGCACTCAGCCTTCAGCAGGGCAGCCCACACCCTTCCTGCCATGCCCATCAAAGATGCAGCAAAGAAAAAAACCTTCAACTCAATCAGTTGAGAGCTTGAGTAGCTAGGAATCTAAAATCTTGAAAGTTCAACCCTTGTTGGAGGTTCTTGTGAAAAGTGACCTCAGATACTTCTGTACTCTATACTCAGACAGAAAAGACGTGAAAACATGCATATTTTAGTCTGCCTCTTATTAAAAATTTTATCGTGGCAGTTTCAGCATGTCAACTGCTGCTTTTTGAATGGGACAATCAATTATGTAAGCCAGTATTCTCTTCCGGACCATGAAATTGTTTTGTTAAAAGTTTTAAAGGCTCTATGAGAAAAGAGGAGACTGACGCACTGGGAGCCACATGCACTGACAGTATATAGATAAAGGGTTGGACTCTTTACATAGAAATTCTATTTCTAGAACACATTAATACACAGCTTGATCTCAAGCAAGAGGCATGTTAGCATCTCACTTCATAAGGGATGAAAAAAATATATAACAAAGTGCTGACGTATGTCAGCTCAGACTTTTTAGGCCAAAAAATAAATTATGTTTGTTTCAGGTGATATGCCTGAAAAAAACCCAGGATAGGTCGGTAGGCAAATTGCTTTATTTTTATTTTTTATTTTTGTTAAATGATATAAGGCTTTATTGAAAATTTTACAAGGCATTTTAACATATTTCAGTTATAAGATATTATCAATTCGGGCTTAAGCATGATAAAGTGGACTTTGTGGACTTCACATTTGTAAAACGAGAAAAAAAATATTTTGGTTAGAGATTAAAATTTTGACCCTTCCGAAATGGGTGTCTACACATGAAAAGCTAGCTTTACAGGAAGTGAAATTTCGACAACGGTACATGAGGGAAAATAGCGAAAAATCTAAGCGTAAGACCTATGCTGGGACAGATATAATTCTGCAACCAAGTTAGTAAGTTTTAGATAGAACTAATAAGAAAAAAATTCCTATCTGCATGGGTCAAATTTTGTGTCAAAAACAGTGATATTTTGCATTTTTCGGTAATTTTTGATGTGGTAACCATGGTTTCCACACAAGTGCCATACATAGGATACATCAGTGTATACACTTCATAGTCTTTTTTATGAATTGGAAATGATAAACAATTTACAAAAATGTGTACATTTACATCTATGCAGTGTACTCTTAAATCTCTGTGTTGACAATTCTCAGGCATTGGTCTTTTTTCCATAAATCTCTAGGTCTACTGTACACAGCTACCTTAGCCCCAGCCTCTTGGCAGGTAGACCACACCCTTCCTACCCCCTCAAACTACTAGAGGATGACCCACAACCTTTCCACTTTAGCCCCAGCTACTTGGTGGGCAGACCACACCCTTCCTATACCCGCCCTCAGACTACTAGAGGATGACCCACAACCTTTCCACCTTAGCCCCAGCCTCTTGGAGGGCAGACCACACCCTTCCTACCCCCGCCCTCAGACTACTAGAGGATGACCCACAACCTTTCCACCTTAGCCCCAGCCTCTTGGAGGGCAGACTGCACACCCTTCCTACCCCCGCCCTCAGACTACTAGAGGATGACCCACACTCTTTCCACCTTAGCCCCAGCCTCTTAGAAGGCAGACCACACTCTTCCTATTCCCGCCCTCAGACTACTACAGGATGACCCACACCCTTTCCACCTTAGCCCCAGCCTCTTGGCGGGCAGACCACACCCTTCCTATACCCGCCCTCAGACTACTAGAGGATGACCCACACCCTTTCCACCATAGCCCCAGCCTCTTGGCGGGCAGACCACACCCTTCCTACCCCCACCCTCAGACTACTAGAGGATGACCCACACTCTTTCCATCTTAGCCCCAACCTCTTGGAGGGCAGACCACACCCTTCCTATCCCCGCCCTCAGACTACAGGAGGATGACCACACCCTTTCCACCTTAGCCCCAGCCTCTTGGAGGGCAGACCACACCCTTCCTATCCCCGCCCTCAGACTACAAGAGTATGACCCACACCCTTTCCACCTTAGCCAAAGCCTCTTGTAGTGCAGACCACACCCTTCCTATCCCCTCCCTCAGACTACAAGAGTATGACCCACACCCTTTCCATCTTAGCCCCAGCCTCTTGGAGGGCAGACCACACCCTTCCCTATCCCCGCCCTCAGACTTCTAGAGGATGACCCACACAAATAATAAGCTGGCAGAAACAGAAGTTGTCACAAAATATGACAACGTAACATTTAATCAGGTACCAGGAGCTGTAATTATATTTAAGAAATTATCATTGTGATAATTAGTGCATTTTGTACATACAAACACCCAGACATGGGTTTTTATTAATACAAACATCCCAACCAGGGAAATAAACAATATTTTACAACAAAGACCAGAAATGAAACCAGTGAGACGAGCGGGACGCAAACCCAAGACCTCTAGGTTATAGAGCCAGGCCAAAAGGTCCGAACCAGTTGACCTGGTTTGAAAATTTCCTGACATTGTTATGCAAGGTCGTGTATCCACGTAACACTCCATTTTGTTACGAAACATGACGGCATAAAGAACCTGACATAGGCATACAAATCAAACAGATCCGCCACGACGTAACGTTTAATCGCGTACCAGGGGCTGTAACTATATTTAAGAAATTATCATTGGAATAATTAGTACATTTTGTACATACAAACATCCCGACCAGGGAAATAAACAATATTTTACAACAAAAAGCTGAAATGAAACCAGTGAGACGAGCGGGGTGCGAACCCAAGACCTGCAGGTTATGGAGCCAGGAAGTTACCACCAAAAGGTCCGAACCAGTTGACCTGGTTTGTAATTTCCTGATATTGTTATGCAAGGTTATGTCTCCACATAACAATGACTAGAACAAATTTGAAATCGGCTGCCCAGAGCCTAATAAACCAAACAAAGTCCTCCATGAAATTGCTCACCTTTTCTTCATCCATGCCGAATCCTCCATCTAGAATCTTAAGTAATCTGTTGAGTCTTTCTCTTTCATACCCGGTCGGGGTGAGACCAAGTTTGTTGGTATCATTAGAACTATTAGCACCGTTCATCTCGATATTCATGTCTGCTTTCGCCATTTTGCAGTCTTAGAACACAATCTATTTAAGGCACTTTATAGATAGTATTTTGGCATCAGGGAATTAGAGGTTTATAATGTGTTAAGGCCGCTGCATCTGGAAGAAAATGGAAAAAAAATATTAGTACTATGATATTTGAAATAAACAAGTTTGTTTGGGGAATTATATACCATATATGAATTAGCTTCGCCAGGTGATGACATGGATAATGCATGTGCATTTCGCTATGGTGGTTGGGGTTCAAATCCCTTATTGGATGTGTGAAAGGTATTTCATGGTCACCTGCCTATATAGTGCCTATTTAAACATTTTGTTTTTTTCAGATACTCTGTTTTCCTGTCATTAAATCACCCTGAATTAATATATGCCTGTGAAAAAATCTGAATCTGATTTAGCTATATATACTGCCCTAAACAAGTGTAATTTGAAAGTCAGTTTTGACCATGCACATCAACATTTTTCTTTGAAAAAAAACCCATCTTTACTTGCTTTGAAACATATTGCAATCATTTAATAAATCCATTTCTCAATTACTTGACCAGATAGAAGGTATTAATAAGCTGATGGTGTGCATGATTGTCAGTAGGAGACCGGAAGACCCTATTTACATAGAACCAAAGAAACCATATTTAGTGATTTGGTTGTGGAGTCACGACGCCACCCGACCAAGAAGTTAAATTATCTGCAAAGTTACATAATCGACATTCCCAACGCTACTCTTTTCTCAATCTTAAAGCCCCCACATTCTGAAAATAAGGGTTAAATGACATCACAGGCACCAATGCTGTATTTACTGGAAAGATAAAAAGAAATGTAATTTCCAGAACCTATATGGACCCTTAATTCTAGACAAATTAAAGCTTATATATTATAAACTAGCTACCATGGAGTAACCTGTCGTGACTTCATCAATAATCATCCAGTCCAGTTCCTTTAAAGCTGATCTGACATTTTGATAGAATATTTTGGAAACATATATATATATATTTGCAACAAAAACTGACTAGGTTAATACCTTATATGAGCCTGCAGCTGGATGCACATTTGATGTAAAAATACACAAGACTTCGTTGTATACTTAACTTGGATCAAAACTAAACATTTCTATACTTTTAGAGCTTATAGTTTAAATTTATTATAACAGATCACCTATCGAACAGCATTTAATGGAAAATATATAATTTTTATCACAAACTGAGATAGCAATCTAATCTCTATACTATCATGTAATTGTATCTTGATTAATACCGTAAGAAATGAAATTATAATTTGTAGCAAATTAAGTCATTGAAACAATTTTTTTATTAATTTATAAAAACATTATCTATATTTTTGAAAGCGTTCATTGAATCATGATCACTGTTCAATGAATAGGGGTGATTCCAAAGAAAATAGTTGGTCGTAAATTCTATCAAACCAAATATGTTTGTTAAACAGTTGAAATAAGTATTGATAATTATAAGCTCTAAATATATATATATATCCATGCATTGGGTCCAAGCTCAAACCTGGACACAAAGAAACCCCTAAGGATCCCCACGGTTATTCAATTGGATAAAGTTCCAGATTGTCAGACGGTCTATTGCCAATCCATTAAGCTTAACAGAATCAATCGTTCCAATATCTGACCGTTTACTTTTGGCAAAGGTTCTAAAATCAGCTGTGCTGATAAATATTTGCGCGCCTACATTTAAACAGCAGTTGCGATAGTGAATTTTTCTTTGAGTCCCACAGTAGGTAATTATATATAATATGTCCACCAAACTCCAGAATCTCATGAAAATAATGACATTTTTAACAATATTAAGACGGCGTTAACAAGTCAACTTACTCACCCGGCAACGAATATTAGTTAGCGATCTACCTAAATTCTCTAAACGATATGACGACATTTTTCTCCAACCACATAAATGGTAAGCAGCGGCTAAAATCACCGGGAGTCAAAATAGTATTTATGAGAATTGAAAGTGAATCGTAAGTGTGTTCGAGTTATTTTGTCTTACCTTATGGGAAGTGTGTCCCCTAATGACACGAACCTGGCATGGTCGGCACATGTCATACCCCCTCAATAAAGGTTGAGGAGGTGGAGCTCCGAGCAAGCACCTGTTATAAATCCACCCATAATGCCATGTAATTTACGGTAACCAAAGACGCCAAATGAAGGGAAGTAACTCTAATGTGTTAAAGGACAAAATTTACGATTTCATTTTTTTTTAATTTGAGATTTTAATTTATATTCAAAATACCAACTATGTGAAATAAAATATCAAAGGAAAGAAACTATGGATATTTCTACCAGAGACGTATAAAACCTCTACATAATGATCAAATATTGCCAAAAGGAAAATGCATTGAAAAACGTTGTAATACAATGTAATACAAAGAATATATAAGTAAAAGAAAAAAAAATATTGAAAGAATCTTGTCAAGTCACACTAAAACATTTTCACAAGTATGCATCTGTACGTTATACATTATGAAACTTATTTTTTTCAATTAGCCTTCTAGTATATTGATATAAAGTTAGCACAAAAAGTATATAGCTCATATATAGAACTTTTTGCATATATACAGAAGGCAGTATTTATTATTTCATCCAATACCGTACCATGGAAACATTTGTTGTCGAATTTATATTGTTTGTATTTTCAATTTTTTTTCAAAGACTTTTTATGACATCGTTTAGAAACGATTATTGATGAAATTTTGTATAATTATAGAGAAATATTTCCAGCTTCATCTCATAACACTGACATTGTTTTCCGTTGTGTATGACAAATAATTCATAATTTATTTACAACATCCGGCCATTTTTTTGGATGTAAATTTAACGTCATTTTGGTAGCTTTATATAGAAAAATGGCATCACAAGGAAATTAGCAGTATAGATAAGTCTGTGTTGCCCCATAAATACACGACGGATAATTAAAGGAATGTTATGAAAAGAAATTATGGATATTTCTGTAAAATGAATAAGTATTGTCAAAATGCACCCTTAAATAGAGTCAGGAAAATTATTTGAACAAAAATGGAAATACAAAGAATAAATTGCAACATTGTCGGAAACCCACAGCGCTGGCATATATGCAAGCGTCAGAGAAGTGTACAGTGGCTTTCCGACGATGATATAGCAAAACAAAATATGTTTCCATACGTATGGCACGATACTGTCCTATTCATTTACGACCCATTTTTCGTTACTCGTTGTATTGAAAAGTTTGACTTCATACAGTTCTTGTTCTACGATGATACATGTATTTCATATTATATAAATTTCAATGTGTAAGTGGCCATCAATTAAGACGGAATGACGAAATTACTGAACGACGGTCGAGGTAACGTTATCTGCCCCAGAATTTCATGACCGGGCTATATGAACCTCCAGTTACCGCATGGAAATCTTTATTCGGACGTAGGTTTTTATCTTTGATAAAAATCGACCATGATGTTTAACCTTCAGACCCGAAGATCAATGCAATAATTTACTGAAATTAGATTAATTCACTTTATAATGTTTGAGTTTCCAATAATAAAATTATTTAAATAATATAAGGGATCCCTATGGAACGCCAAATTAACTCAATTAATTACACCTTTCTTCAAATAATTGAAGATAGGTACAATTAAATTAAAGATAGGTTCAATTTAGTTGTACCTATCTTTGAATAATTGAAGATAGGTACAAATGTTTGGCCCTCTCTTCAATTGAATTGTACCTATCTTCAATTGAATTTAACTTATCTTCAATTAATTGTACCTATCTTTAACTATTTGAAGATAGGTGCAATTATTTAAGTATATGTTAATTTGGCGTTCCAAATATCCCAAGTTATCATTGTGCAGCAAACCATTGTTTAGCCGTGGGTAACAGAGACCTTTATCTTCTTCAAGCCCGAAGAAAAAATCCCAAGCAATGACGTTTAGCAGGGACATATACGTCCCTGCGTTTAGTAAGGAAGCATTGCATAAAATTTCAGTTTGGTAGGCCTAGAGGAACACAAGTTATAGAACAGAAATTCTTTTATTTGGCTTAGTTCTATTTATAGAAATAGTCACTTTGACCTTTGACCTTTGTTCTAAGCTAAAGAGAAAAGTCAAGCTAGGACTTCCAGCTAAGGAACACTGGGTAAAGTTTCAATTTGACAGGCCAAAGGAAAATATGGCTCAAGCAGAAGTTGAAACGTGGGTTCTATTTATAGTAACAATTACCTTCATTTTGACCTTCAAACCTACAATGCAATATCATGCAAAGACCTCAAGTTAGGAAACGTGAACGAAGTTTAAGTTTGTTAGATCAAGAGGAATACAGAAACATGACTGTTTTTACTCAGTTCTATTCATAGTAACAGTGGCGTTGACCTTCAGTAATGAAGAGCACTCTCAAGCTAGGACAATTGGTAAGGAAACATTGGATGAAGTTTGAGTTAGATAGGCCAAAGGAAACTCTAGTCATTGTTCCAAATGATTTGTTGAAACATGAGTTCTATTAATAATAAGGTTGACCTTTATCTTTGACCTTCAATGCCGAAGAGCACTCCAAAACAATGACTTCCAGTTAGGAAGTACTGTATAAAGTTTGAGTTTGATAGGCCCAAGGGAACGCAATTTATTTCACGGAAACCTTTGTTCAGATATGGGTTATGTTACGAAACGTGACGGCATAAAGAACCTAACGAAGGCATACAAATTATATATAGAAAAACGAACAAACTCTCTTTTGTCTGAAATAGATATTATCCCTTCCGAAATAGTTGGTATTATCAATTATTAGATATTAATAAGGCATCAGGCCCTGATGGAATCAGTCATCGAATGTTAAAATGTATAGCTAACGAAATTGCCATTCCCCTTTCCCTCATTTTTAACCACTCCCTTGTCACTGGTGTATATCCCGATAAATGGAAATTAGCAAACGTCATACCGATCTTTAAGTCTGGCGATACTCATGGTGTCTCGAAGTCTAGACCAATATTATTGCTAAGTTGTGTTGGCAAAATCTTTGAACGTGTAGTTTACAAATATATTTACCATTTTTTTTTTACTTTAATAATCCCATTTACAAGTTCCAGTCTGGATTCTTACCAAATCATTCCTGTACCCACCAACTCGTTGAAATGTACCATTCTATGCTTTTAGCATTATATAAACACGAACATATAGCTTTTACTTTCTGCGATTTTTCGAAGGCATTTGATAGAGTTTGGCATAGAGGGCTTCTTTACAAACTTCATCAATAAGGCATTTCTGGTAGTCTTCTTAAGTGGATAACTATAAAAGCTGGTGTACCCCAGGGTTCAGTGTTAGGCCCGTTATTCTTCCTGATCTATATTAATGACATTTCAACCGAACTCTCCTCTTTATCTCGTTTGAGAAACCGTGCTAGCACTCTCAACTATGACCTTTTTAGAGCAAACTTGTCCAATACAGCTGAATGTGCATGCGGTAATTCATGTTAAGACTCCTATCACTTCTTCTGTGAATATCTGTCGGTCGATATCTGTGGTGGTTACAGTAGTTATCAGTCGATATATGTGGTGGTTAAAGTAGTTATCAGTCGATATATGTGGTGGTTAAAGTAGTTATCAGTCGATATATGTGGTGGTTAAAGTAGTTATCGGCCGATTTCTGTGGTAGTTGCATTAGTTATCGGTCGATATCTTTGACGGTTGCAGTAGTTATCGGTCGATATCTGTGGTGGTTGCATTAGTTATCGGTCGATATCTTTGACGGTTGCAGTAGTTATCGGTCGATATCTGTGGTGGTTGTATTAGTTATCGGTCGATATATGTGGTGGTTGCATTAGTTATCGGTCGATATATGTGGTGGTTGCATTAGTTATCGGTCGATATCTTTGACGGTTGCAGTAGTTATCGGTCGATATCTGTGGTGGTGGTTAAAGTAGTTATCGGTCGATATCTTTGACGGTTGCAGTAGTTATCAGTCGATATCTGTGGTGGTGGTTAAAGTAGTTATCGGTCGATATCTTTGACGGTTGCAGTAGTTATCAGTCGATATCTGTGGTGGTGGTTAAAGTAGTTATCGGTCGATATCTTTGACGGTTGCAGTAGTTATCGGTCGATATCTGTGGTGGTTGTATTAGTTATCGGTCGATATATGTGGTGGTTGCATTAGTTATCGGTCGATATATGTGGTGGTTGCATTAGTTATCGGTCGATATCTTTGACGGTTGCAGTAGTTATCGGTCGATATCTTTGACGGTTGCAGTAGTTATCGGTCGATATCTGTGGTGGTTGCAGTAGTTATCGGTCGATATCTTTGACGGTTGCAGTAGTTATCGGTCGATATCTGTGGTGGTTACAGTAGTTATAGGTCAATATCTGTGATGGTTACAGTAGTTAACGGTCGATATCTGTGGTGGTTGTAGTAGCTATCGGTCAATATCTGTGATGGTTACAGTAGTTATAGGTCGATATTTGTGATGGTTACAGTAGTTATAGGTCGATATCTGTGGTGGTTACAGTAGTTATCGGTCGATATCTGTGGTGGTTGCTGTAGTTATTGGCTGATATCTGTGGTGGTTGCAGTAGTTATCGGTCGATATATGTGGTGGTTGTTGTAGTTATCGGTCGATATCTGTGGTGGTTACAGTAGTTATCAGTCTATATATGTGGTGGTTGCTGTAGTTATAGGTCGATATCTGTGGTGGTTACAGTAGTTATAGGTCGATATCTGTGATGGTTACAGTAGTTATAGGTCGATATCTGTGGTGGTTGCTGTAGTTATCGGCTGATATCTGTGGTGGTTGCAGTAGTTATCAGTCGATATCTGTGGTGGTTGCAATAGTTATCGGTCGATATCTGTGATGGTTACAGTAGTTATCGGTCGATATATGTGGTGGTTGTTGTAGTTATCGGTCGATATCTGTGGTGGTTACAGTAGTTATCAGTCTATATATGTGGTGGTTGCTGTAGTTATCGGCTGATATCTGTGGTGGTTGCTGTAGTTATCGGCCGATATCTGTGGTGGTTGCAGTAGTTATCGGTCGATATCTGTGGTGTTTACAGTAGTTATCGGTCGATATATGTGGTGGTTGCTGTAGTTATCGGCCGATATCTGTGGTGGTTTCGTTAGTTATCGGCCGATATCTGTGGTGGTTGTAGTAGTTATCGGTCGATATATGTGGTGGTTGTTGTAGTTATCGGCCGATATCTGTGATGGTTACAGTAGTTATCGGTCGATATCTATGGTTGTTGTAGTAGTTATCAGTCGATATATGTGGTGGTTGCTGTAGTTATCGGCCGATATCTGTGGTGGTTGCTGTAGGTATCAGCCGATATCTGTGGTGGTTGCAGTAGTTATCGGTCGATATCAATGGTGGTTGCAGGATAAATGCTAATTCTTACGCAGTCAGACTTTACTAAGCTGCAGAAACGAGAAATGTTAATATGTACGTGACTTTAACATCATTTGTTGAACAATAGGTACAATTTAACCCAAATGAGCTAAAAAAAACAAAAACAAAAGAAAAAAATACAAAATCATTAATTTAATTAATGTCTTTTATTAATCTGTTTGTGTTAAATCCGGAAGTTAATTAAAAGTTCTTTTTTTCTTTATTATTATTTCATCATTTAAAATATCAGTGATCAATCCTCATGTGTTGGATATTTTTCCGAATTTTTTAACTCTTGTAGATTATCAAAATATTCATTAAATCCTGAAAAAATGGCTATTCTTCAGAGATGTTACGAAAAAAAAGTTGTTGATGTTTTTTTATAAACTTGACCTAGTATAATAGTTTATCTTCAGATTTAACCTGCAATTAATTTCGTCAAAAACTCAAGAAAATAGATATGAACCGTAAATTAAAAATGGAAATATCAGCGTGATGATTGTTGATATTTTCTTTGTCTTGTAGTACTATAGAAGTGGCATTGTTCGCGGTGTGGACATTTACGCTTATTTCGCTTACATTAAATCTCCGCGAATATATCCACACGCAAACACAGGGACCTATGAATTTGTTACAGCTAGTTTTGGACCTCAAATAGGGTGTTTAGAGTAATTTTACACATTTGGGGGGTTAAGATCAATAAAAGCTTTTATGACCATTGAGGGGGCATTTTTATCGAAAATTGATCTTAACCCCCCAAAATGTGTAAAATTACTCTAAACACCCTATTTGAGGTCCAAAACTAGCTGTAACAAATTCTCAGGTCGCTGTGGTCCGAATGGTACTGAATGGCCGATCGCTAAATATTTATGTTGCTGGCGGCAAGAATCAGATAGTTAGAACGATTCGGATTAACACACATGAAGACTATGCCACAGAGTAGACTGATTACCAGTATTTGTATCAACGTCTTAAATAAGGATATATCGGAGATTTTTTAACGGTCGCACCCCTTGACAAGTTGGAATGGGCACGAAATCACACAGTCGAAGGGCGATAACTCCTAATCACACAGTTGCACGAAACCACACAGTCGAAGGGCGATAACTCCTAATTAAATTTGGCACGAAACATATAGCATACACATGAAGAGAGAAATTATTATTTCCTTACTTAAACCAATAATGAAAAGCTGTAGAAGGGATACATAAAAATGATTTTATTTCAATAATGTTGACAAGTTCACACACGCCTATCGTTTTAAGGGGATATTTTCACACTGGTGCTAGTCCCTCAACCACTTTGTACATTATTATCATCCTGACGTTCCCTTCGTTTTTCGAGTGGGTGTAGGTTTAGCGTCCATTTTATACCTTAGCAACACTTATTTGAGTTGTCATAAATTGGTATACAATAGATGTTTATTAAATTATATGTAAATTTGAAAAGTTTGTTATGTCTACCTAGGTATATGAAGGGGAATTACTGCTTAACTGTCATGCTAGATTTTCCAGTCATGCGGTATAACCCGGGGACAAACTCCCTCATAACAGTATGACATAAGACAACTTGTGTTTCAGCAATAACAAAATTTATTATATGGGACATTATTATAAAGCAAATTTAGTATTTTTTTTTTTTTATATTTTTTTCTTCAGATTTCTCACAAATAAAACACAAGCCATAAACAAACATACTTACACTCACACCTGTACACATGTGACAGTAATATCTTTCACACTTCCAACATGGTAATCATCATCATCATCATCATCATCATCATCATCGTCATCATCATCATCATCATCATCATCATCATCATCATCATCTGTAACCATCAACACTATATGTTGTCGTTATTTTCCTTTTCATCCTCACCTCATCATCACCCCACACTAGTATTTAGATGCAAGACACCTAGTATTGATAACAATTTGTAAGAATGACATTCAGATTCTAAGTGAATTATTAACAACGATCATAAATGCAACATACTTCAACTAAATGGATGATTTTAAACATAAACTTTCTATTCCCGCCAATCTTTGAAATTAGGCCCAATTAGGATATATATATAATTTCAACCAGTTCACCGTAGGAATTAGGAAGTAATTATTTTCTCTTAGGTATGAGATGCGCCAATAGGTGGCGATACTGGTATTTGCACGTGCAAATTGGTTGGGATGTTACCTATACATGTCATTCAGGAGGCGACACAGGTAACAGCGAACACACATTAAGGCGACACAGGTAACAGCGAACACACATACATTTATAAAAAAAAATTTCATAGTAATTTCTTGTTCAAATAAATCAACTACAAATATGTATGATTGTGTGCAAAATGGACTTTATTCTGTAATTTCGTATGTTAAATGTACATTGTTGTGTAATTTGTATTCTAAATCATGATGATTTTTAATAAACATCAGTCAGTGCCTATGTCGCTGGGAAATACAGTTTTTGTATTTGTGTTATTTATCCTATTGGATAATATAGAAGAGATATCTAATTCCTTTGATGTTCGAACCACTGCTGTACACGTATCTCCCATGCTGTGTAATTGTCAGAAAAGTATTTGGCTTATGTTTCCATTGAAAATAGATACGAATTGATTTATGTACGGATGAGGAACGAAGGAGAACACAAATAAATATCGTTTCGTTTGTCGATATTTTTAAAATTTATACTACGGGTGCAGTTAAGTATGGCGCACGTGCTTTCAGCAACATGTATCTCGCATGATGTTAAATCGTAGAAAAAGTAATTGGTTTATGTTTTAAATAGATACGAAATTATGTATGTACGGACGAGGAACGAACCTTTTGTCGTATTTAAAACTATAAACAGATTTGGATCCCCACATTCTGAATTTCTCGATCCACCCCTGTATGACATTCAATATCACAAACTGTTGTATTTTTTAGACTAGTATCATTCGATTTTTTTTAAGTATATGTTATTTAGTATTTAATGACATTTTGAATTCAGCAACGTTCTGGTCAAATTTTGTATGCCTGGTTTACATCTGTTATACACGGATTTACATTATAGGTTTAAATCCCAAGATTTTGATTAGAAATTGCAATCTGCCTATTAATTTGTTGGAATTCAACATATGTAACACTCTCTGGTGATTGTCTTGCAAATAATTTGTAAACAACATTGCCACGAACAGTTTTTTGCAACCGCCAGAGTCGCACTTTTGCTGGGGTTCATATGGGAACAGGAAGTCTGTTAAACAAAACGTTGCATGTGTGGAAACCAGGATAATAAAAGGCTTATATTTTTTCCAGAGAAGACATTTATTTCGGTGTTTCTTCACTGAGTAATCTTTCATCAAATTTCAATAAGAACAGATACCTGTTTATAACCGACCCCTCAAATACCCTCGTTCACCGGCGTCAAAGGAAATCTGAATACTTGTTATAGCTTTCGACCAATCAAAACGTACTGGCCATTGTACTAGGCCGGGCGAGCTGAAAATTCGCGCCACTTTTTCCCGCACAGTCAGCCCTCATGGATTGACATTTGGGTAAGTCCAACAGTTTTTCATTACTATAGCAAAATATGACTTGATCACGTTGTGAAATTGATGCTGACGTTGATTCAATGAATTTTAATATCGAATGCCTTTTTATGCATCTTTTGACGAATTAGTACTTTTATTGTTTGACCAATATCGTACACATGGAAATGATTTAAAAGCTTTCAATAACTGATTATATGATCTTGGATCTATTAATATTAGAAACAGAAATCTAAAACTCCTGTTAAACGTCCGTGAAGGCTGATTTTTTACGTGATTAGGTGTACTTTTTTAAGATTATTGTTGTAAATAAAATACCACTTGATAATGTGAGTAACTGCTCAGATCACAGGGACCCGAGAACTTGCACAGGTACTGTAGGACCTAGCGTAGGGTATTCTGAGTAATTTTACATATAAAAGGGGGTTTAGATCGAATCGACTTTCAGTAAAAACGACATATTTTAATGGTTATTAGCTCGCCTATAAGAAGGACAGTGAGCCGGATGCCGTGGCACAGCGTCAGTCGGCCAACGTTTCCTGTAAATCCCCTGCTTCTAGTCATGAGCCATTTAACATATTTTGACAAAATTTGGCAAAAGAAAAACAAAACCTTCGGGAAGGGAATTAAATCTTGTAGTAATGGTGTGTCGGGAACCCCTGGGCTTTCTTCAGTTCTTAATATTGAACTCTTAGATATCAATGGCTGGATCCCACGTTCCCCACTTTTTAAAAAAATATATGGGGCAGAATGCTGTCAGAAGGATTATAGTCTGTCTGATTAATTTTGGTAGTATTTACCTGCGTTTTTACCTGTGTCTTACCTGTTCACTTCTCCATATTTTAACCCAAAGTTTGTCATGAGATTTGTCATAATCGAAAATTTTTAGTATAATCGACGAATACACAATATAGCTTTTGATTTTGCTATAAAGTATTTGTAATTAAACAATGTTATGCAAATATTGTAATTGACTATGGAATTTTCAGTTAATAAGGAAGATATCCTATTGATAATTTATCATGTAACATGTAAATTTGAAGTGTTTGAAATATTGAATTAAATGTAATATGTAATCATTATGTACAAGTATTGAAATGCATGTACTAACATATACAGTGTATGTAATACTGAATGAAAGAAACTTAATTTTACTGTAATTGATGTAATATTAATTGATAAAATTAAATGAATTGAGTAGAGTTAAATTATAAAAATATATATGTACATAATTATATGTAATATTGAATGAAAGATATTTAATTGTACTGTAATCAATGTAATATATAATAATATCAATTAAGAAAATCCAATGAATGAAATAGAGTTATATTATAAAAATATTTTCATGTAATCAAGTGTTTGGTCTTTTATATACTATATAGTCTATAGCCACAGGTAATTTTTACCCACTCAGGTAAATATAACTTACCTAGTAAGAAACAGACTATAATTGGTTTGCCATTGTTCTCCTATATCAACACTTTCCTCATCCTCGATATCCAGGGGTTACGATCACCTATGTAAGATTAGTGTGCGGATCGTAACCCTTGGCTAGCGAAGATGCACTTTCCTTTGTTATATAAAAAGTGGGGGGGGGGTTGCAGAGGGGCGTGGATTTTAAAAAATGTAAAAAGTTTATTTGGGCTGAAACCCCAAATGGGAAATACAGGTAATTCTTTCAAATTCTGTCTCTTGAAGCTTTGAAATGATATTAATGTCCAAATTTGGTTTGAAGCATCCTTTGGTGAAGGGGATTTAGTTTGTATAACTGGTTGGACTGAGCCCCTCTGGACCAGAGGGTTGGGGCCTAAAAAGGGGGTAGTTAATTCTTTAAAATAAATGTCTTTACTGAAGGATTGACAAGATTTATTGTCTAAATTGTGTAGGATCCTGGAAACTGTCCATATTTAGTGCGAGACATCTTTGGGTGAAGGTGGGGCACCAAAGGGAAAGTTAAATAGTTAAATAATATTTCAAAAACTTCTTCTCCAGTCTGGATATTCATGTACTACAGTATATTTCTCTATGTGAAATTAGCTCGCCCGGGGCCCCATTCCCCCTTAGAGAGGGGGTAAAGTTTACTGTTGTTATAATATATAGGGAAATTATACTTTTGGGTAATTATTTCCCCTGAACAAAGTTGGGGGGGGGGGGTATATTGGAATTACCCTGTCTGACCAGAATATTGTGTCAAGTGTATCTAAAAAAGTACTGAAGCAATACTTCTCAAACATGTTTATACATCCTTATGATATAAAGTTGTGCCCTTTCGCTTTTCTTAAAATTTCGACAACATTTGGTAGAGTTATGCCCCTTTTAGTAGATATTCTGTATATTCTGTAGAGAATATTGTGTAAAGTAAATCTAATAAAGTACTGAAGCATCATTTCCCAAACTTGGCACACTACATTCCTATGATATATGGTGTCCTTTCGCTTTTCGTGAAATTTTGACTCTTTTATGAGAGAGTTATGCCCCTTTTTGAAGATATTCTAATATAGTGCACTCCTCTTTATATCATGTTGTATTTGTCAGACTAAAACATGATATTAACAGGGAGATGTGACATTAAGAAAAACATGTTTTTTCCACTAGATCTAGTGCATTTCCAATCTCCATAACTAAAAGAAACATTTTCAATGTATAAATAAAGATATTTCAATCTATAGATAACATTATTTCATTGAAAAAAAAAGTTATATATTTTTTTATTTTGTATCCAAAATCCATGGAAATGACATTATTTTCTGTGATTGGTTAAAAAAACAACATGATATTAAGAGGAGTTCACCTACGCTCTCCTTCTGTATAATTGCCCCCCCCCCCCCCCCCCACTGACTTTTTCGGTATAAGTGCCCCCCCCTCCTTCTGTGGATGTATTGAAATTAAAGTAAACTTTACAGCTAGATATCACATATTACGAGTACAGTGCATTTCTCTTTATATCATGTTTGATTTGTCAGACAAAATCATAATATTAACAGGAATTCAACATTAAGAGAAACGTGTTTTTCCACTAAATCTAGTGCATTTCCAAACCCAATAACTAAAAGTAGGCTATTCAATGAACATATGAAGAATTTTCAATCTAAAGATAACATGATTTCATAAAAAAAAAAATTTTTGGTTAGTTTTTTATTTTGTACAAGTTGTATCTGTAATCAATGGAAATGACATGTTTTTGTGGGTAAATTTATCAATGTGATTGGTTAAAATAAAAATGATATAAAGAGGAATTCACTTCAAAACACATGATAGTAACCAATTAAAATTACATAGTTTATATAGAGGAAAAAATGGTGTTTTGGAAAAATATGATATAAAGAGGAATGCGTTATTAACAGGAGTGATATTAAGTGGAATCCACTGTACTTCCAATTCTGGTCACATTATATTACAGTGGACTCCACTTAATATCACCCCATTAATATCACATTCCTCTTTATATCATGTTTATCCCAAGCACCATTTTTCTCTCTATATAATCTACGTGATTTAATTTGGTTAATATCATGTATTTTGAGATGAATTCCTCTTAAATTCATGTTTTTTTCAACCAAACACATAAAAAATCCAGAAAATGATGTCATTTCCATTGATTTCAGATACAACCTGTAGAAAATGTTGCATAGAAATTTTTTTTGACTACTTTGTTATCCTATTAACTTTATAGGGGCCCTAATTACAATTTTACCATAATTGAAATTCTTCACTCTCTTTACAGCGTTGTCCATGAAAACTGGATGGGAAGTCCGTCAGCGGTTCTGGTATGTATATAATGATGATAATTATACATTGTATTAAACCCTAGGGATATTCTTCCTTTTGAATTGTTTCACTTCACTTTTTACCAGATAAATAGCCATTTTTTTAAATTTGAAAAGTTCATGATTGATAATGCCATACTTAAAACTAAAGACAATTTCAAATGTACAATCTACTTATGACCAAATATAAAGACTTTTGCTCACAGTTCAAGGGAGATAATCATGCATATATTTTCATTTGCAGGATGGACATTAGGCACAGCCGACCTGTGACCAATGTCGCAAGCGAACTACCCCAGGCCGACAGGTAAATAAGTTTACTATTTATCAATTAACAAAGCTATAGTTGATAAAGCTACATGTATCCAGTTTGGAACAATTTCAATTCATTTTCCCTGATCATGTTGCAGTTGTATACCACAATTATTTGTGTCATTTTATGACAATTCAATTTCATTCAACATGTGTCTCGAAGACTAGATGCCCTATTTCAGTCGCTTGTCTGTACATGTATGTGTGTAAATTCATCCAGGGTGTCTACTTGGTATATATACATCCAAGCAGCCCTGTAAATAAATAGAAGCTATCTAACACAGTGTCTTCAGTATAAATACCAAATATATTTCTCATGTGGCCAATATTTTCGTGCTGCAATATAAAAATAATAGCCATACTCATGAAATATATTACAGATGATACTGTTTGTAATTCTGTTTACTGTAAACCAATTTATTTTCATGTGTGATTAATTTTTGCGTATTTCGCGGGGGAATAAAATCCGCAAAAATTAATCGCCGCGAAATAGTTTCAATAAGTTATGCCAACTAAAGGAGTACTGTACTGTACTATAGATAGCATTAACAACCGTGTTATTTGCGAAATTGAATCGCCACGAAATCTTCGTTTCAAATGAAAACACGAAATTAAGTCACCGTGAAAATAACTAGGTTTACATTATTGCATTTTTACAGCAAAACCTACACGGCTACTTTTAAGTTTCCCATTATCATTTGTAAGCAGCGTTTTAATTGGTCAAGTCAGAAAAACAATGAATATATTTCGATATTTCCCCTGTGAAAATGTAATAAACTATGGGTTTCTTTACATGGCTAGTTCTTTGTGATAATCAATTTTTATTTCTAGAAATATTTGTTATTTATACATACAAATAGGTAAAGGTTATTATAATACTAGATTATTTGAACATTATAAAAGTATATAGTCTGATGTCATCTATATATAGAAATCCCCTTTTGTGATTAGCAAGTACTTTTCTTGTGTTGTTAGGAATTGATTTATGAGTATTGATTAATAAGGACATGCATATTCATTGACAACCTGTCTGTTGTTCATTGGTACTTTTTATGGTATTTACAGCCCCTCCCCCTCCCCCTCCCCCTCCACCCCCACCCCGAAAGTGGGGGTCTAATCGGTTTGTTAGTATACAGACTTTGTCCAACTTTGCATTCGCTCATTTTGCAACGGATCTTTTAAAAAAATTTGGAATTAACCAGTACAATATATGGAGGTGTTCCCCCTTAAACTTTGTATTTTCGCGACTTTACAAAGAGTTGTCCCCCTTTTATGGATCCGAAATGTACCCCCTAAAATGAGTGTGCATTTTTGACTCTTAACAAAGAGTTACCCCCCTTGAAATGACAAAATTTTGTCTGGCTATGCAATATCTTTCAGTTTTCAACATATTTCTTTTGTGGAAATGGTAAGGGTAATATGGAGTTATGCCCTCAGAATAAATATTGCATTTTAAAAGAGTTTTCCACCTTTTAGTTATTTTTTGAAATAATTTATCTTGTGGCGTCGGCGCAGCTGGGGGGGGGGGGGGCATGTATTAGTCAGCCATCCTTGCGACAGTTCTAGTTACAAAAAGGAAACAGTTATGGTCCTAATCTTACCATCTTAACATGCTAATAGAATCCTCCACCTTCATGAAGGTGTGATATGAGGGAACCTCAGCCTCTGGGGGAAGATTCTTAAGCTGCCAGGATGAAGCTGGCAGCTTAAGGATCTTTCCTTGAGGGTCGAGATCCTCCTGTCTTACTCCCAAGGGGTTGAATAGTTATTTCTCTGTTCTGTGACCCCTTTAACCCTCAAAAATATATGTAATATTGATGTAACATCAGTGCAAGTCAATGCTGATGTGATATGATTGAATTTCTACTTGGTATATTATTTAACCTTTGTATTATTACTGTGATGTCATGGTTTTGATGCTATCATGACATCATGACATCATCCAATTGTTGCAACAGTCAAAGGGTTGTGATCCCCTTGTCTCTCCCAAGGAAGTAAATAGTTTCTAATGATGTCACATCAACACAGTTGTGATTGAATTGTCAATATGACATCAATAGATTGTTGACATGACATCATGGTATATATTATTTGCTGTGATGTCATGCAATTGTTGATCACGCAAAGCAATTCTGTAGCTAATTTTTTTAATCTCACAGAGGTGAAAATGCAGATACACTTGTCGAGTGTAAGAGAATAGCAAAATCTCTCACCTCCTTGTTGTGACTGGGGGAATCTCCCCATCTCAACCCTAAGTGTGAACAAAGCTATTTAAACAATATACATGTACATCACAAAATCATGACAATTTCTATTTTGATTGCAATCTGATTAAAATCATAACTTGATCTCTGTGCCGTTTCGTAAACTTCTCTCTGCTGTGTCAAGATCTGACAACATCCCATAGGGGGTCATGTCCTGATAACCTTTTTCATTAGCCAATCAAATTACTACTTTCAGAATCTTGGAAGTGAATTTTGGAGGCGAAAAAGCTTGCATATTCGCATTTGTCCGTTTAGTAATTTCGTCACCAAGAAGTTCATGTGGAATAATGTGACGAAATGACTTACTGCCAGATGACAGGTCATTGGCAAATTATTTTAGTGTTAAGAGTGTTAAGTTAGAGGCGACAAAGGTCATCTGAATGGACCCCTTGTAGGATGTCAAATTCTTGTAAAATGGAGTGAGAACATAATCATATTGTTTTAATTGATGAATATGTCTGAAAAATTGAAAGCAGAGAATTCATTTTCATTGTTATGATATGACTAAGAATTTTTTTTTTGTTAATGTCACTTTATTGGATTATCTCCCCTGAATTTTGGGTAAATAATTTATTTGGTATAAATTTGACTACAGATGAAATATCACAACAAACCATTGCATAGCATTCCATGAAAGGTGTATTATTCATTTATTGACTAGAAATATATGTAAAAAAATAAGTTTGTTCCGCAATATTATTTAATTGAAAAAAGAAACTAGTTGTCAAACATGACAGAATTAATATTCATTTGAAAATCCTTATTTTTGCATCTGAAAATGATGATGATGATGATGAAGATAATAGCAAATTAAAAGAAAACATAGAATTAGGAAACTCGTATTAATAAGTTACAACATAGTTAAGCATTGAACTCATAGGCAACATGAATGCCAACTTAACAAAGGCAAATTCAATGAAGTGCGCTATGAAAATACCGACTAAAGCAGTTAAATACCGGTACTTATGTTTACCATTTTTTTGAATCCGTCCTTTTTCATTTCTCAGCTTCTAGCTCAAATAATGTATCTTTCATGTATATGCTTATTCATTGTATAGACCAGCCGTTGGCAGCGGGCGGTCAGTAGTATCCCACTTAACAATAACGACAGCATTTGATTTTAATGACGTCAACAATCTATCAATGGAATTCATTGCCTAATCAATGCCAACTGACTGAATTCGATAGAGTTATATTGTGGCAATGCCTTGCAATGGTAAATATAAACATACAAACACAAATTAAAATAAAATTCTTACAGCAATGTGATGCACAAAATTTAATTAGTGATGAATATTTATTTTTTGGTCCAACCCAACCACTTCCTGTCCTGAATCACTTTCATAAAAACCAAGATGAATCACTGGTTCACCATTTGTTTACAAATATTGATATTGGTAGAGCCACTTATTGATGTGTAAGAGATAGGACTACAGCAAGGCGTATGGGTTCTTTTCCACAAGCCTTTCGGCTTTCAGGGGTAAGGTAGCATTTGCATAACAACCACGATATGAAGACTAAAATATGCTAATGAGATGTCCTATAAAAGGCCATGCACGCACGTGAAACATCATTTTCGTATTGAGCACACATAGGGTGTCACCCGATATTAGCATGTGGTTGTTAACTTGAAGGTTTTGAATATCACGTTTGTTTAGACAGCTGTAATTTGAATTTTCCTTATACAGGCTTTTTATTTTGTTGTGTTATTTGTTTTTCATTTACTACCAGCCATTTACATCCTTTAAACATGCTACCTTACCCCCGAAATCCAAAAGGCTTACGAAAAAGAGTATCAGCCTGTTGGCTGAGGGGGTAAGTTTTCATACACATCCCTTTTGTTCCCAGCCCATGATGTAAACAGCTTGTCTCTTTGAAATATGATGTTTCATGTGCACGCATGGCCTTTTATAGGCCATCTCATTAGCATATTTTTAGTCCTCATATCGAGGTTGTTGTGCATAGATACGTTTATGCTACCTTACCCCCTCAGCCTACAGGCTGATACTCTAAGGAATCCTCCTCATCCGTCACTATAAAGCTTGGATGAGGGGAAATTCTTGCCCTTTTAATACAGGTATCTCAATTTTAAAGTGATATCTTTATTTATATGGAAAATAAAGAAATACAGATATCTCAATTTTAAAGTGATGTCTCTATTTATATGGAAAATATAGAAATACAGATATCTCAATTTTAAAGTGATATCTCTATTTATATGGAAAATATAGAAATACAGATATCTCAATTTCAAATAAAAATATCTCAACTTTAAGTAGAAATAAAGATATTTGTATTTGAAATAGAGATATATCCGTATTAAATATTAGATGTCTGTTTTTGAAAAAGAGACATCTCTATTCTTTAAAGATATCTTTAAATAGGGGAAATCTTTATTTCAATAGGTAAAAGCCCGAACGGCTTGCCTTAATAGGACAGAGGTACACCAATATATATATTGATGATTTGGATGTTATTTAGCTGTATCATATGGATACTGTTTTTGCCATAAGTTTTATCTCTTGTATCATAGTTTCAAAAGGTTTTATTCCAAGAAAAAATTCTACCATTTCATTTTACCAATTCATTTAAAACATATACCAACATGATGCTATTAAATGTTTTTTTTAACAGGACTGTCTTACTGCAAGTGGACAGACCCCTGGTCAGGTATAGATCTGGAAGGGTGATCTGAGCTCTAGTTGGACGATTTGGCGTCTGGGGTACTGAAGCTAAATAAATTTATGAAATTTCAGCTGTACTCTGCCCTCCTTTAGCAAGGTTTTTAGCCCTGGCGAATAATCAATATTGAGGTGCAAGGATCTTTATGGTTATATGTAGGGATCCGATATCATGTACCCCTCCATGATAGTCCCGCGAGGGGAACATGTAATCATACTGATTTGAGTGCTTCAATATTGGTTGTTTCCGAGCTGGGGCTGAATTCGCTTGTTACTGGAGGGATGAGTGCGGCTGAAATGGAAATAAATTTATTTAGCATCAGTGTTCCTTTCGTCGGAGAGTCCGATTAGGGTGAAGGTCATCTGATACAGAATATCTGACTGATGGAATAAGGATGGCATATTCCAGCCTCCGGGAAAGGTAAATAATAAACATTTTTTTTAATTATTTCATCAAAGACTTGTTCCATGTTTGGATTAATAGTTACATTATGTGCCTATAATATGGAACATGTAACTTAGCTTACATATCTAGCTTTCCAGTTACTTCCCTTCACCTGGTAGAAAATTATTGATTAAATTTCTAACTAGACTTTGAGCCCATTATTGGGCTCATATCTTGGAATGTGAAGTGAAAATGATTATAACATCCCAAACTATAAAAAAAATTATTGAATGTACATTGACAAGAAGATTCATAATATTAAACATCAACTCTATTGTTTTGAATTTTAGGCCCGGAGGAGGCCGTCGTCCGTCCCGGCCAGGAGGAGGAGGCCGTCGTCCATCCCGGCCAGGCCGTCGTCCTTCCCGGCCAGGAGACGGGAGGAGGAGGCCGTCGTCCATCCCGGCCAGGAGACGGGAGGAGGAGGAGGCCGTCGTCCATCCCGGCCAAGCCGTCGTCCTTCCCGGCTAGGAGACGGGAGGAGGAGGAGGAGGCCGTCGTCCATCCCGGCCAGGCCGTCGTCCTTCCCGGCCAGGAGACGGGAGGAGGAGGAGAAGGCCGTCGTCCATCCCGGTCTGTTTCACATGCTCCCGGTCCATAGGAGGTAGTTGACACTCTTTATGTTCCAATGCAAATCATTTATTTTCTCTTAAATGTTGACCTTGCATGAATATAGCCAAAGTTAGGAAATAAAAGATTACATCAAATTTGCATTGAATGTACATTTCAGACCATTATTTAATCTTATATATAATGCAATTGCTTTCATATTCATTTTATTTCTTTTCATAGGACACGGGGGCCGTGCCTGGAGGTGGCACCGAGACACTGCTGGTCTCTTTGGTTTGACTTCCTTCACACTGAGGTAAGTAATAATGTAAAAAATGTGACAGTTGGAGCTGTGTTGGTGCGATATGGTCCGTTGCCAGTCTTTAGATCATTCTTAATATTAGTATTTCTTTTAGAACTGAAAGGATCTTTTTCAAGTTTCATATGTAGATTCCCTTTGTCCTTAGCTGTTCCTTGTTGATATTTTGGGACTGATCAGAAAACTAAAATGGCTGATAGGCTGCCACCTTGGTTGGGTACAATGAAAGTATATTACCACTATTTCTTGAGAATTGTATTGGATTGATCTTTCCCATTTTATGTGTAGATTCTCTTTGAATCCTAGATATGCCCCCATCTCCCCCTCCCCCACCCCATGTGGTGCATAACAGTGTTTTCATTTTTAGTTATCGCTACTCCTTGAGGTACTGGATGGATCAATTTCAAATTTTGTATGTAGGTTCCCGTTGGTGCCTACACTGTAGTTGTGCATAGTCTGATTTTGGACAAAATTAATCTGAAACAAAATGGCTGACAGTCGGCCATCTTGAATTTGTAAGTAATAGCTTGATATTGCTATCTCTTGAAGTACTGGATGGATCATTCTCAAATTTCATATGTTATGTTTTCCTTGACGTTTAGTAAACTAGTGCCCGTTTGATTTTGGTACTGATCGAAAAAAAAAGGCTGACAGATGGCCATCTTGGTTTTGAGAATGGAAATTTCTTATTTCATGTATAGGTGCTGCTAAGGTTCTTATTTATGTTTTTTGGACTGATCAAAATGAAAAAAAAACATCTTTTAATTGATGGTGTTTTTTCAAAAGAGGTGTTCTCAAATTTTATTGAATTAAAATTAAATACTCAATGTAAGAGAAAAGAAAGGAAAAGATCCAACAATTAAAGAACAAATAAAGATCCCTCTGGGAACTCTGGTTTGATTGGTCATCTGATAGATTGGCTGTGCCCTCTGATTGGCTGAATTTTAAATATTGGCAGATTTCGTTCAAAGGTATGTATGGGAACAATTAAATTATTGTAACTACTTGCACGTAGTCCCTTGATGATTTCTCATACTAGTTTTTATTAAATGTCATCATTCTGACAAGTATTCTTCGTTTTGTTTCAATAGACCTTTCAAAGATTTTATGACTTAAATTTTCAATTTCCTGTTTTAGCCATAGCTAGTGTGGAGGCAGTCAAACAGGGCCACGCTCAAAGGCCCAGGGGTGTTGTCATAGTGGCAGGTCTATGAAGCACCATATAGCGGGGCATTCCGTAAGGCAAGGTGAGCATTATTGAACATAATTTAATATAAGCTAATTTAAGAATTTTTTATTCATTTTTTTTTATTTCTACATATGAAACAAAACTACATTGTAATAATGTCTTTAAAGTATCAAGATTTTTAATTATCACAATTACATATTTTTATACGCCCGTCAAAAATGACGGGACGTATTATGGTATGGCGTTGTCCGTCCTTCCGTCTGTACGTTCGTCAGTCGTAAACTTTTATTTGTCCGGAGATCTCCTCCTACAGTTTTCAACCGATTTCTTTCAAACTTGGTAGGCTTAAACATCATGACATGAAATTGTGTTGTCCTGAATGACAGTCTGATTCGACAATATTTACAAGAATTATGACCCTTTGAAACTTCATGTTTAATGCAATTTCGGGCATTATGCAGAAATTGTCAGAATTTTTTTGTGTTTTCTTCAATTCCTCTAAAATTTGGTATGATACTTCGAAAAGCTATAATATTTAACATATAATACAGGTTTTGTTGGGTTATTTCGACTTTTCGCGTAACAGTATTGCATATTTGCAACTGCAAAATATAGGCATTATGTAGAAAATACATTTCTGTCATAAACTGTTGTTTTTTCCGGAGATCTTCTCCCACAGTTTTCAATGATATCTTTCAAACTTGGTAGGCTTAATTATCATGACATGAAGTTGTGTTTTCCTGAATGACAGTTTGATTTGACAATATTTACAAGAGTTATGGCCCTTTGGAACTTTGGTATTTGATGCAATTTCAAGCATTATGTAGAAAGTGTCAAAAGTTTTTTGTGTTTCCATACAATTATACTTCCGATAGAAAACGACGGCGCATCATGCCTCCGCTTGCGGTGCTCTTGTTGCTTATTAGATTATGTCTTGTACCGTCCTGAACTCATAACCTGTATTTATAAAAAATTGATTTCATGCTAAATTGTATATATATATGTATCATTACTAATTTCTCTTACAGTAAGATGTGTGATCCACGACTTTATTGGACTCATCTGAAGCATTAGTGCCTTGACCTGAAGGTAGGATGATTTATGAATATTGTGCAGAGTTTGGATGGAAAGATCAGTGTTTATTGCAAGATTGGTTCTCACTGACAAAAAAAAAGGCATCATAGTTTTATTTTTACTTTCAAATAAATCTAGATTTTTTCTAAATTATGTGTAATATGAAATTCAATAGATAAGTTCTGGAAATAAATTTGTTTACTGCTAAATGTAGAGGCCTGAATAAAAAACTGGCATAGTGGTACATTGGACCCCACTTAATATCACCCCTGTTAATATCACATTCCTCTTTATATCATGTTTTTCCTTAGCACCCTTTTTCCCTCTATAAAGTCTAAGGAATTTAAATTTGGTTGATATCATGTATTTTGAGGTGAATTCCTCTTGAGATCATGTTTTTTTAATTGAATCACGTAAAATATCCAGGAAATGATGTCATTTCAATATGATTTCAGATACAACCTGTACAAAATATTGCTTAGAAAATAAAAAAATAACCCCAAAAAATGTTTTTATATGCCCGTCAACAATGACAGGACGTATTATGGTATGGCGTTGTCCATCCGTCCGAACGTATGTCCATTGTTAACTTTTATTTGTCCGGAGATCTCCTAAAGATAAAACTATGATGCTGTGTTTTTTGTCAGTGAGAACTTTTTTGTGTTTTTTTCAATTCCTTTAGGTATTGTACTTCGAAAAACTGAAATATTTAACATATATTACGTGTTTTGTTAAGTTATT
Organism: Mimachlamys varia; assembly: GCA_947623455.1. Classification (NCBI taxonomy): domain Eukaryota; kingdom Metazoa; phylum Mollusca; class Bivalvia; order Pectinida; family Pectinidae; genus Mimachlamys; species Mimachlamys varia. The sequence continues at coordinate 16,848,855 of OX392541.1, forward strand.
TCAACTTTTCCCGTAACAATATTGTAAAGTTGCAATTGCAAAATTAGGCATTTATATGTAGAAAATGCATTTCTGTTGTAAATTGTTGTTTGTCCGGAAATCTTCTCCTACAGTTTTAAATTGATATCTTTCAAACTTGCTAGGCTTAATCATCATTACATGAAGTTGTGTTTTCCTGATTGACAGTTTGATTCAACAATATTTACCAGAGTTATGGCCCTTTGGAACTTTGTATCTGATGCAATTTCAGGCATTATGTAAAAAATGTCAGAACTTTTTGGTGTTTTCTTCAATTCCTCTAAAATTTGGTATGGTACTTCGAAAAGCTATAATATTACACTTTTCGCGTAACAGCATTGCAAAATTGCAATCGCAAAATTTATATGTTGAAAATGCATTTCTGTTGTAAATTGTTGTTTGTCCGGAGATCTTCTCCTAAAGTTTTCAATTGATATCTTTCAAACTTGCTAGGCTTAATTATCATGACATGAAGTTGTGTTTTCCTGAATGACAGTTTGATTTGACAATATTTACTAGAGTTATAGCCCTTTGGAACTTTGTATCTGATGCAATTTGGGACATTATGTAGAAAATGTCAGAACTTTTTTTTTGTGTTTCCATACCATTATACTTCAGATGTGGTATGACGGGCGTATCATGCGACCGCTCGCAGTGCTCTTGTTTTATGAAATATTATTTATAGATTGATACATCTTCATATGTTCATTGAATAGCTTACTTTTAGTTACGGAGATTGAAAATGCACTAGATTTAGTGGAAAAACATTTTTCTCTTAATGTCACATTCCTGTTAATATCATGTTTTTGTCTGACAAATGCAACATGATATAAAGAGGAGTGCACTGTATTACAATTACATTTATTATGATATTATAATCCGGTTATAAAGATCCCAACGCAACCACTGTCTATAAATGTTGATTTAATTATTCGACACGAGAACCTTGTTTTTTTTCCAAGTCATTACTGGTAATTACAGATTATTTATGATCAACTATATGTATACCCCCTGCAAAATGAAGTTGAAGTGGGTTGGGGGAGGGGTATAATACTTGAATCGGGTTGTCTGTCCATCTGTCTGTCCATCCGGTCTGTCTGTAGACATATGTTGTCTGGACAACTCCTCCTAAATCTGTAAATTTCAGTGAAACTACACGGGAATGTTAGGCACTAGTCACTGAAGCAAGTTCTTATGATAGGAAGGGGGGGGGGGGGGGGTACTCATTTGGCTTACAGTTGAAGTTTAAAGAATGATTGACCTTATAATTACTCAAGTTTGAAATTATCTAATGATTTTCATCCCATCTCAAATTGAAGTATTTAACAATAGATGTAAAGAGATGAAATACAGGCCATTTATAATTGATTGACAGGACGCAGCTAGCGCAATTTTTGTGTCAACTTCGACAGGTGGCACATACGCGTTGCTTATTAGACGGCGACGGTGACGGTGTTGTCAACAATTTTAAGGTTTTGGGTGTAGCTGTTTTTGACAAAGCTAGCCCAACAAAACCTCAATCAATGACGTAGCATGGGTTGTAGAGCCTACTGCACTTAAAATATTTCACTGATTCCTGCATTTTTGGGGTAAAATATCAAATTTCTGGACTTTGAAAAAAATCAATGTTAAAGTTTTGCAATTGGCTCTTGCATTTTAGGCTGTTTCTGACAAAGTATTAATACTAGACAACCAAATTCAGGTTAAAGGATTATCGTGGGATGTTAACCTGAATTTTTGGGGTAAAAATATCAAATTTCTGGACTTTAAAAAGAATCAATGTTTAAGTTTTGCGTTTAGCTCTTGCATATTAGGCTGTTTCTGACAAAGTATTAATACTAGACAACCAAATTCAGGTCATAGGATTATCGTGGGATGTTTACCTGAATACATTATACTCTTTACTTGCAATTTAATTATTTTTGTAATTTTGGGGTAAAAACCTTAAATTTCTGGACTTAGGAGAAAAATCAATATTTCTAACAAAGTATGAAAGTGAGAGTGGCCAAACTTGGATTATAGGTTTATTGTGGGATGTGTAAAATGCATATGATAGGGACAAAGCGGACAGGTGACATACAATTATGTGTAATTCTTGTTATTATTTAGCAAGGAGAACCAATCTTTATCAGAAACTGGAAAATATTCTAGAAATATATAAGGAGTATTCATGGGTATTAGTTAGCCATTTGGCTTCCGGTTTTTGTTTGCCCCATTACATACATTACCAAATGAATGTAAAATAAAAAATTTGAAATTAACAGATGTATAGTTGGGTATGCTTGGCCAACATTTCGGAATTATGACAGCAAATTCTTCAGAAGAAATCATACCAATGTGTAATTACCGGTACTTCACGTTGTATATAGGAATGTGTGTAATTACTACATACTACATAGGAATGTGTGTAATTACTACACTATATAGGAATGAGTGTAATAACTACATGTTGTACAGGATTTGTGTTATAACTATATACTGTATAGGATGTGTGTAATTACTACACACTGTATATAGGAATATGTGTAATTACTACATACTACATAGGAATGTTTGTAATTACTACACTTTGTATATATTATATAGGGATGTATGTAATTACTACACACTGTATAAAGGAATATGTGTAATTACTATACATACTACATAGGACTGTTTGTAATTACTACACTTTGTATATAGGAATGTGTATAATTACCACACTGTATATAGGATTGTGCGTAATTACTATACTGTGTATAGGAATGTTTGTAATTACTACATACTGTGTATAGGCATGTGTGTAATTACTACATACTGTGTATAGGCATGTGTGTAATTACTACATACTGTGTATAGGCATGTGTGTAATTACTACACATTGTATATAGCAATGTGCATAATTACTACACACTATATATGGGAATGTGTGTAATTACTACACACTATATAGGAATGTATGTAATTGCTACACACTGCATTTAGGAATGTGTGTCATTATACTACACTGTATTTAGGCATGTGTGTAATTGGTTTGTGGTATTCTTGTTTTGTAGGGATTGTCCAACGGCTAGGACAATCACCTGGTCAGGTTCTTTGAATGCGTGGATTCTTCCTTTAGATGGCTTACTTAGCAATGGCAATATATGAAACTTGGTTGGTTTAGTCATTTCTCAGCTTTGAACTGTCCTTTTTTTGACAAATGTGTTTAATTCCAAATACAGACATGAGTCTGGTACAAGTATGGCTTTACAGTATCATGATTGATCCATTGGGTTTGCGGTTGGCCTGATGGACCAATCAACCGACATGGTGCTGTACTGCTCTGTAAATCTTGTGCTGGGTGATTGTTTGTATCTGGAATTAAATTCTTTGTGAAAGAGGGGACAGAACTAGCTGGGACATGAATAAATCTTCTTGAGGCTTCGTATATCGTCATTGCTGGGACTCTGTCTATTGTGAAGATGATACAAGTTTGAAGAATTCTGGCCTGCAGGGCGGAGAGCCTGGATCTTAAGACCCCAAAGTAAGTAAAGCTTAGCTGTACTTTCCTTAAAATTATGAAGGGAAGTGTAACAAAATTAAATTATACTGGAATTCTGTTGTCTGTCTTACGACTATTGATCACAAAAAAAGTTTCAAGAAAAAAAACCCCATAAATATACCAGTATGAAGGGTAATTTCACTTGTACACAACATAACTATAAAAAATAGAGTTACTTCCCATGTTTGTGGAGTTACGCCTTTTTCTTGAGAACATTCTTAGCCTTTTGAGCAAATCGATGCACAGATATTAAATGATATTTTAACACGTTTTGCATAGATTTTTGATAAAAAAAATGATGGGGCTATTTTAACCACATACAGGTTTTGTAGAAGTGGTGTTTTCAATAAAAAAATGAATCAATTAAAGGATACTCTCATAATCTAGCAACTAAAATTAAATCACTTCTCAAATTTTATTTTAATTTTTTTGCAGAACCAAAAATCAAAAAACCATACAAAAGGACGATTACCACCAGAAAGATGGGAACCACCACCACCAGAAAAACGAGAACCACAACCACCACCAGAAAAACGAGAACCACAACCACCATTACCACCACCACCACCAGAAAGATGAGAACCACAACCACCACCACCACCAGGAAGACGCGAACAGGGACCACCAGGAAGACGGGAATGACGACCCCACCAGAACCACGAGGAACGATGACCGCCATTATATGACCATGGGATCATGAATAATCGTAAGAAAAAGTTTTGTTATCATATTTGCCTGTTCCTGTGACTTGAACTTTAGACACATTTATTATCTTACTCTGGATGAAAACTTTCTTACGTCGTTGCAAAAAGAAATACTCCATTTTAAATTTGATATTACAGTTTTCATGCATGAGAGTATTGTTTTCACTTCTAACTATTATTTTCAACAAATTTTGATTTCATGTACAATGTATTGTATGCATCTCCTGGAAATAAACAAAAATCTGTTGCTTGTATTTTGCAGGACCAAGATCTAGGACTCTTCAGAATGACCATCCCAGACCATGATAGACAAACATTAAAATTCGTCAAAAAGTTGAAATATTTTATTGTTTTTTGAAAATGAATGAAATAAACAGACAACAAACACGGAACTTAATTTTAATTGCGGCATACTCCATGTAGTGTTAAAGCCAAATTTATTATACAGTATAACTTTTCAAAACTGGACCTGTCTAATAAAAAATTAGGTATAATCCGGCCTTACTGTTCAGTCCTGCACTATCATTTACTGATATCCTATCTCTACAAATGGGACACTTAATAAAACTAGTCAAACATTTTGGCTCGTGACTTACAGTTTAAAACGGGTTATACTGTATATATCCAGCATCATTAGATGGTAAAATCAACCTTCATTCAATGTTTTTTGGGTTATTTCAACATCATCATCCTCATTATCACCATTCTGTTATTTCTCATCCTCATCATACACTTCCTCTTCATCCACATCTTCATTCTCAACATCATCTTTCTTCTTCACCCTCATGCTAATCCACTTCATCCTTTTCAACACCATCCTCATCATAATCCACATCATCATCATCCACCACATCATTAACATCCACATCATTATCATCCACCATATCATCCACCACATCATTCACCACATCTTCCATCACATCATCATCCACCACCACCACCACAACATCATCGTCATCCAACACATTAGCATCATCCACCACATCATCATCATTATCATCATCATCCACCACATCATCATCCTCAACCACATCATCATCCACAACATCATCATCATCCACCACATCATCATCCTCAACCACATCATCATCCTCAACCACATCATCATCCACCACATCATCATCATCCACCACATCATCGTCATTATCATCATCATCAACCACATCATCATCCTCAACCACATCATCATCCACAACATCATCATCATCCACCACATCATCATCCACCACTTCATCATCCACAACATCATCATCATCCATCACATCATCATCATCCACCACATCATCATCCTCAACCACATCATCATCCACAACATCATCATCATCCACCACTTCATCATCCACCACATCATCATCCTCCATCACCATCATCATCCATCACCATCATCATCCACCACATCATCATCATCCACCACTTCATCATCCACCACATCATCATCATCCATCACCATCATCCTCCATCACCATCATCCACCACATCATCATCCATCACCATCATCCACCACATCATCATCATCATCCTCCATCACCATCATCATCCATCACCATCATCATCCACCACATCATCATCATCCACCACATCATCATCCACCACTTCATCATCATCCATCACCATCATCCTCCATCACCATCATCCACCACATCATCATCCATCACCATCATCCACCACATCATCATCATCATCCTCCATCACCATCATCATCCATCACCATCATCATCCACCACATCATTATCATCATCCTCCATCACCATCATCATCCATTACCATCATCATCCACCACATCATCATCCTCCATCACCATCATCCTCCATCACCATCATCATCCACCACATCATCCACCACATCATCATCAACCACATAATCATCAACCACATAATCATCAACCACATCATCATCATCCACCACATCATCATCATCCACCACATCATCATCATCCACCACATCATCATAATCCACCACATCATCATCACCACCACCACATCATCATCATCATCCACATCATCATCCACTACATCATCATTCACCACATCATCATCCACTACATCGTCATTATCCACCACCACATCATCATCCAATACATCATCATTCACCACATCATCATCCACTACATCATCATTATCCACCACCACATCATCATCATCCACCACATCATCACCACCACCACCACATCATCATCATCATCATCCACCACATCATCATCCACTACATCATCATCCACCACATCATCATCCACTACATCATCATTCACCACATCATCATCCACTACATCATCATCATCCACTACAAAATCATCATCATCTACCACCATATCATCATCCACCACATCATCATTATCATCCACTACATCATCATCCACAACATCATCATCCACAACATCATCATCATCATCCACCACATCATCATCCACCACCACATCATCATTCACCACATCATCATCCACTACATCATCATCATCCACCACATCATCATCATCATCCACCACATCATCATCCACCACCACATCATCATTCACCACATCATCATCCACTACATCATCATCATCCATCACATCATCATCATCCACCACATCATCATCCACCAACAAATCATCATCCACTACATCATCATCATCAACCACCACATCATCATCAACCACATCATCATCATCATCCACCACATCATCATCATCCACCACATCATCATCATCATCATCATCCACCACATTATCATCATCCACCAAATTATCATCATCCACCAAATCATCATCCACTACATCATCATCATCCACCACATCATCATCATCATCCACTACATCATCATCATCCACTACATCATCATCATCCACTACATCATCATCATCCACTACATCATCATCCACTACATCATCCACCACATCATCATCATCCACCACATCATCATCCATCAAATCATCATCCACTACATCATCATCTTCCACTACAACATCATCATCATCCACCACATCATCATTCACTCCATCATCATCATCCACCACATCATCATCATCATCCACCACATTATCATCCACCATATCATTATCATCCACCACATTATCATCCACCACATCATCATCATCCACCACATTATCTTCATCCACCAAATTATCATCCATTACATCATCCACAACATCATCATCATCATTATCATCCATATCATCATCATCCACCACATCATCATCATACACCACATCATCATTCACCACATCATCATCATCCACCAAATTATCATCTACTACATCATCCACAACATCATCATCATCATCATACACCACCAAATCATCATCCACCACCAAATCCTAATCTACCACCACATCATCATCATCCACCACATTATAATCATCCACCAAATTATCATCTACTACATCATCCACAACATCATCATCATCATCCACATCATCATCATCATCCACCACATCATCATCCACTACATCATCATCATCCACCACATCATCATCATCATCCACCACATCATCATCCACCACATCATTATCATCCACCACATCATCATCATCACCACCACATCATCATCATCCACCACATCATCATCATCATCCACTACATCATCATCATCCACCACATCATCATCATTATCCACCACCACATCATCATCATTCAACACATCATCATCATTCACCACATCATTATCATCCACCACATCATCATCATCCACCAAATTATCATCCACTACATCATCATCCACAACATCATCATCCATATCATCATCATCATCCATCACATCATCATCATACACCACATCATCAACCACATCATCATCCACCACCACCACATCATCATCATCATCATTCACCACATCATCATCAACCACCACATCATCAACCACCACATCATCATCATCCACCACCACCACATCATCATCATCCACCACATTATCACAATCGTCCACCACATTAGCATCATCATCATCCACCACATCATCATCGTCATCATCCACCACCAAATCATCATCTACCACAACATCATCATCATTCACCACATCATCATCATCAACAACATCATCCACCACATCATCCACCACATATTCATCATCCACCACATCATCAACCACATCATCCACCACATATTCATCATCAACCACATCATCATCATTCACCACATCATTATCATCCACCAAATCATTATCATCCACCACATCATCATCATCATCATCATCATCCACTACATCATCATCCACCACATCATTATCATCCACCACATCATCATCATCACCACCACATCATCATCATTCACCACATCATCATCATCATCCACTACATCATCATCATCCACCACATCATCATCATTATCCACCACCACATCATCATCATTCAACACATCATCATCATTCACCACATCATTATCATCCACCACATCATCATCATCCACCAAATTATCATCCACTACATCATCATCCACAACATCATCATCATCCATATCATCATCATCATCCATCACATCATCATCATACACCACATCATCATCCACCACATCATCAACCACATCATCATCATCCACCACCACCACATCATCATCATCATTCACCACATCATCATCAACCACCACATCATCAACCACCACATCATCATCATCCACCACCACCACATCATCATCATCATCCACCACATTATCACAATCGTCCACCACATCAGCATCATCATCATCCACCACATCATCATCGTCATCATCCACCACCAAATCATCATCTACCACAACATCATCATCATTCACCACATCATCATCATCAACAACATCATCCACCACATCATCCACCACATATTCATCATCCACCACATCATCATCATCCACCACATCATCAACCACATCATCCACCACATATTCATCATCAACCACATCATCATCATTCACCACATCATTATCATCCACCAAATCATTATCATCCACCACATCATCATCATCCACCAAATTATCATCCACTACATCATCATCCACAACATCATCATCATCATCCATATCATCATCATCATCCATCACATCATCATCATACACCACATCATCATCCACCACATCATCAACCACATCATCATCATCCACCACATCATCCACCACCACCACATCATCATCATCATCATTTACCACATCATCATCAACCACCACATCATCAACCACCACATCATCATCATCCACCACATTATCACAATCGTCCACCACATCAGCATCATCATCATCCACCACATCATCGTCATCATCCACCACCAAATCATCATCTACCACAACATCATCATCATCCACATCATCATCATCCACAACATATTCATCCACTACCACATATTCATCATCCACCACATCATCAACCACATCATCCACCACATCATCAACCACATCATCCACCACATCATCCACCACATATTCATCATCAACCACATCATCATCCACCACATCCTCATCTATCACATCATCATCCTCATCCACCACATCATCATCATCATCCACCACATCCTCATCATCAACCACATCATCATCCACCACATCCTCATTATTATAAACATCCTCATTTTAACCATTCTTATACTCATCAATAGCATCCTCATTCTCATCCACATTATCGGCATCTTCACCATCATCTACAACATCCTCGTCTTCAACACCATCCACCTCATCTATATCATTCTTATCCCCATCATCCGCCTCTGCGTCCTCATCTTCATTATCCTTCTCACCATTCACATTCTTATCATCACATCCTCATCCTCATCTACATAATCTGTTTCCTGTTGTCAACATCATCCTCTTCCTAACCATCAACCACATACTCCTCAACATCTACATAATCCTCATAATCAACATCCTTATCCTCGCCATTATAATACTCATCAACATCCTCATTCTCATCCTCTTCATCTGCATCATCAACATAAACTTCATCCTCCAGCATTCACATCATCATCATCTGCATCCTCATCATCAACCACAACATCTTTATTATCGTCCTCCACTTCATTCTCATCAAGATCATCATCATCATCTAAATCATCATCATCCCACATCCACATCCTCCTCCAAATCCACCTCATCCTCATTATCTACATCCTCATCAATATGAACCCACCATCTGCATCATCCACATCATCATCCTTATCATTACCCACATCTTCCTCTTCCATCCACATTACCATTTTTATCCACATCATGATGGGGAGGATGAAGATGTGATTATTTCCCCTATTCTCGTTATCCATATCCTCATCAACATCCTCGCCATCATCCACCTCATCATCTTCATTCTCATCTTAACCATCATACCCCATCATCTTCATCCCCTTCTTTACAATTTTTATCCACTTCATCTGCATCATCCACATTATCCTCATCCTCCTCCATCCACATCATCTTATGCCATGTTGCAGCCTCCGTCATCATTTTCCTTTATTCAACATCTTCATCATAAGAACCAAAAGGTCTGTCGTTTTGATTCTCATCATCCACATCCTGCTTATCCACATCATCTGCATCCTCATCCTTTTACATCGTCATCATCTGCATCCTCATCCTTTTACAACATCATCATCTGCATCCTCATTTTCATCATCTTTATCCTTATCCTCATTGGCATCCTGCTTATTAACATCATCCTCTTCCTTGATATCTTCGCGTTACCATTCTGATTCTCTTCATTCACATCATCTTTATCCTCATCCTCAACATCCTCCATCTCATCCTCATCTACATCATCAAAATCCTTAACCTAAACATTCTTATCCTTATCAACATCATCCTCAGTCTCATCCATTTTATCCCCATCTGCAATATCCACATAATCATCCTCCACATCCTCCTAATCAACATCTGCAACTTCTTCCACATCTTCATCCCCATCCTTTACTGCATTCTCATTATCCAGATCATCATCTTCATCATCCATCTCATCTACATCATCCTCATAATTAACAACCCCATCCTCACTATCCATTTCATCTTCACCATTCTTCATCAACAGCATCCTTATTCTCATCCACTTCATCTGTTTGATCCACATGATCCTCATCATCCACACCCTTCTCTATTTATATCATCATCTGCATCCTCATCAGCATCATTATCTACAACATCTTTACATCCTCCACCTCATTCTCATCGTCAAGATCATCATCTACATCATCCTCACCATTCTGATCCTATTCGTCATCATCATCCATCCACATAACCATCTGCATCAACATCATTATGATTTGGATGAGGAAAATGTGAGTCTTATTCTCATATTCAACTTCATTTTTATCATCCACAACCTCATCAACAACATCCTCACTACCATCCATCTCATCCCCCTCTACACACCCTCCTCCATCCTCATCATCTGCATCCTGCTTATCCTCCTCATCATCTTTATCCGCATTCTCAGCATCCACATCCTAATCATCAACATCCTCATCCTCACCACTTCATCCTCATCTATATCATAAACATTCTCTTCCTGACCATACTTATCCTCATCAACAGCATCATCATCCTCATTCCCATCCACTTCATCCTCATCTACATCATCAACATAATTATCCTCCATATCCTCCTCCACATCATCCTCGCATCCGCCTTATCCACATCTTCATTAACATCCTCCACTTCAATCTCATTATCCAGATCCTTATCTTCATCATCATCCTCTGCATCCAACCCATCTTTATCCCCATTCCCATCCTCACCATCATCCACTTCATCATTATCTAATTATCATCGACATCCTCATCAACATTATCCACATCATCATGATGTGGATGAGGAGAATGCGAGTATTATCCTGATTCTCATCATCCTCATCAACATTCTCACAATCATACACATCATCTTCATCCCCATCCTTACCATCCTCATTCTCATCCACATTATCGCCATCTTCACCATCATCTACAACATCCTCATCTTCAACACCATCGACCTCATCTATATCATTCTTATCCCCATCATCCGCACCTGCGTCCTCATCTTCATTATCTTTATCCTCATCCTCCAAGTCTTTCTCATCATCCACATTCTTATCATCACTCTCATTTGTATCATCCTCCTCCATCCGCATTCTCATAATCTTTATCCTGTTATCAACATCATCCTCTTCCTAACCATCAACCACATACTCCTCAACATCTACATCATCCTCATAATCAACAACCTTATCCTCGACATTATAATACTCAACATCCTCATTCTTATCCTCTTCATCTGCATCATCCACATCAACCTCATCCTCCTGCATCCTCATCATCAACCACAACATCTTTATTATCATCCTCCACTTCATTCTCATCAAGATCCTCATCATCATCCTAATCCTCATCATCCTCATTATCAACATCCCCATCATTATCCTCATCTTTACTATCATCAACCACATAATCTACATCATCCTCATAACATCCTCGCCATTCTGATTCTCATCCTCCATTACATTCACATCCTCATCATCACCATTCTTATCCTCATTAACAGCATCTTCATTCTCCTTCACTTCATCTGCATCATCCTCATCATCCACATAATCATCCTCATCCTCCACATCCACCTCAATTCACATCATCATCTACAACATACCAATCCTCTAATAATCTGCATCATCCTCATCCTCACCATTCTGATCTTCATCCACATCATCCTCCGCTTCCAACCCAACTTCATCCCTATTCGTATCATCCAGGGCCCGTTTTCATGAAACCGTTCTCATGCTCAAGTATGGATTTCGTGCTCAAGCCTTATTTTTAATTCTGGCTATAAATTATTATTAAAAAAATCTGAGTTTGTTAAGTTTTGGAAAAAGATTTTAAGAGACATGAAGCAAAAAGCAGTATTCAACATTTACATTGACCTTTTTGACTCTTCGACATGATTAAGGATAGTTTCAAGAAAGCTGGCTTGAGCACAGAATCCATACTTGAGCATGAGAACGGTTTCATGAATACGGGCCCAGATTCTCATCAACAACCTCATCATCCACCTCATCCTTATCATCTACATCTTCCTCAACATCCTCATTAATATGATCCACACAATCTGCATCATCCCTTTTATTCTCCTCCACATCCTTATCCTCATCCTCATCATTATCCACATCTTCCTCCTCCATCCACAAAAATCTGCATCCACATTATTATGATATAGTTCAGGAGGATGTGAGTTTTTAATCCACATCCTCCATTTCATACTCATCATCATCATCAACATTCTCATCCTTACTATCATACACATCATGTTCATCCCCATCCTTATCATTTTTATCCTCATCAATATCATCTTCATTCTCATCAACACCATCTGCATCATCTACAAAATCCTCATAATCCTCCATCCATATCATATTATACCATGGTGCAGCCTCCGTCATCATTTTCCCTTATTCAACATCTTCATCTTTAGAACCAAAAGATCTGGGCCAATTTGTCATTCTGATTCTCATCATCCTCATCCACATCATCTTTATCCACATACTCATCATCTACTTCATTATCATCGAAATCCTTAATCTCTCAATAATCCATATTGTTTAAATCATTTACATCATAAACATCTTCATCCTAACCATTATCCTCATCAACAGCATCCTCATTCCAATCTGCTTCATCCTCATCTACATCATCCACATGATCATCCGCCTCCTCCGCATCAACATCTACACCCTCCTCATCCACATCTTCATCCTCCACTTAATTCTCATTATCCAGATCCTAATCATTATCCTCATTTCACTATCATACATCTCAACATAAGTAAACATCATCCTCATAATCAACATCTTCATCCACATCATCTTTATCCTCATCCTCCATTTCATTCACATCCTCATCCTCATCATTATTGTCCTCGTCAAAACCGTCCTCGTTCTGATTCACTTCATCTACATGATCTTCATCCTCACCATTCTGATCATCATCCTCACCATCCTACATCCACATCCTCCTCCAAATCTAAATTTTCTTTATCCTTATTATCCACATCCTCATCATCAACATCCTCAACCTCACCATAATCCACCTCATCATCATCCACATAATCATCATCCTCTTCACACACACACACCTCCATCCATATCATATTATACCATGGTGCAGCCTCCGTCGTCATTTTCCCTTATTCAACATCTTCATCTTATGAACCAAAAGATCATCATCATCATCATCATCATCATCATCATCATCAATATCATCCTTACCATCCTTACGTCACATTTTTGGCGCCATTTTCGGATTTGTTTTTCATAGAGGTATGATTTTTTTTAAACCAATCGGAAAGCCGAATTCTGCATACAATCAATGGAAAATTAATTATTGATACATGTTATCTGAGGTGGGGTGCAAAGCTTTGATATGACGTGGTCCAACATGGCCTGAATAACGTCAGAATAACGGCATGTGATACGGCATTGCAAATTGTAGTATACAGCGTGTTATTTACATTCTGTGTTGCCTTTGCCTGTATATCATTACTAAACCAAATTGTAGTTTACCACACTGTATACTACAATTTACAATCCACATCACATGACATTATTTCTGACTCCATGTTTGACTCAACTTCGCAAGCCAAGGGTGTACAATACGTGAAAAGGAGTGTATCGTATTGTACACCCTTGGCTTGCGAAGTTGTGTTTGACTATGTTATTTCAAAGCTTGGCACTCCGTCTCAGATAACATGTATGATGGCTTTGAATCAATCGCTTAGATTACAGTGATTTTAATCAGGCTATTGTGACGTCATTTCTGACGCCATGTTGAATTACGTTACGTAAACGCTTTGCACTCCGCCTCAGATAACATTAATACGGCTGTGATTCAATAGCTCAAATGATATTGATTTAAATCAGACTCTTCCGGTAAAGAAACACAACTGGAAAAATGGAGAAGGTTTACCGACTATATCCCAAAGAAATAGATACATAATAAATTATGCATATTTTAAAATTACCGGAAATGTAAATATAAGCATTGAACTGTTACCAGATGTAGTATACAGTCGATATTAATACAATACAGGGTAACATTATATTTATCTGTCACCCTAATTGTATTCATATCGACTGTATACTACATCTGGTAACAGTTCAATGCTTAAATATACTTCAATTTCGTTTACTAATGATATATAGGCGAAGACAACACAGAATGTGATATATAGAAAATGAACACAGTTTTTCCAGCTATTTATTCCTGCAGTTTTAAATGGATTTTTTTTCACCTTCAATTTTGTGGAAACAGCCAGTTCAAAATTGACTTATTCCCTCCGAAATGACTTTGCATTTTCGACCCTTTACATAGAGATACCCAACTTTAAATGAACACTGTTTTGTCCGGCTATGCAATCTCTCAGTTATCAACATTTTCTTTTTTTGAAAAGGTCTAGCGCAATATGGAGTTATGTCCTCAGAAGTAATTGTGCATTTTTATTGAGTTGTGCACTTTTTTTCAAATTTTTCAACTATTCTATCCTAGGGGTTGCGAGGGTTATTGGTCGGCCATCCCGATGACAGTTGTTCTAGTTCTAATTCCTTCCACATTTTCCCGCCATTTTCCCGGGCAAATCAAAGTTGAAACGACATATGTTGGTTTGTTTCAATAGTAAAATGTATGTCATTGTAAGATATTAAAAGTTTGCATTATGATGTAGACATATGATACCCATCTAAAAATACGATTGCTTCATAATGTCATAGCAAAGAGTTCATCAATGAAACGGTACAATATGTGACCTTGTCCTTTGACCCGGTGACCTTTATTTTTGGTCAGTTTACTCCTTTAATTCTGACAAACGTTGCTTCAAAAAAGCAGTAGCGAGAGAAAGATTAGTTATCGTGGGTTTATTTTATTATTATTTTTAATAGGAATGAAAATAAGGATAGAAACCGAACAAAAGCAAGAATTCTCTTATTCGTTAGAGACTTGCATGGATATTCAGACTTTATTACATCAAGCACTTTTTTGAATTAGTCACAAGTACACTTTCGACGCTTAATGTAATAAATTTCACACTAAGTGTTGCGATTGTACGGTGGCTGGGAAAGGACATTTCAAATAATGATAAAAAACATTTTTATGTCGATCGATCGACTTATTAACTCGATCGATCGACTTATTAACTCGATCGATCGACTTAATTATCTCGATCGATCGACTTAATTATCTCGATCGATCGACTTAATTAAATCGAGGCTGCGGGACTTTAACAACTCTTTGAACATCCGGTATCTGTGCTGAATTACAATCTCGATGGTAAGTATGCATTCTGCCTAATTTTGAATGCTAATTTGTACAGAGATAGATCTATACTATTCCCATCTGCATGCACATACTAAATGTAGAAATACAATTTGAATTGTAGGTCTGTTAATTTACGCAAACATCATTTGCTTTCACGTGCCGCTCTTATATATGAGGGAGCGAAACAAATACGTGCCATGATCAGGCTATTTTACGATGGCCGAAGGCGGCTAGGCACTTTTGAAGCATTTATACTTCGTTTGTGTATCATGGTACACTTTTGTGTGGTACATAATTTAAACGAAGCATTTATACTTCGTTTGTGTACCACGGTACACTTTTATGTGGTACATAAACGAACCATTTATACTTCGTTTCTGTACCATGGTACACTTTTCTGTTACACTTTTAAGTTACATAGATTTTGTATGTTTCTGTCCCATACCACAGCCGAAAACGGTCATGGTACACTTTTAAACGTACAATGGCCTATTGACCTTAACATCGTTTGGTATGATCAGCATTCGAAAGGTTATCATTTTAAGATGATACGAATCTGACGCGATCGTGTTTTGAAATGTAAGGTAGTACGTCAGCGCTTGGTTAACACAAATATTTCACGGCAATTCATCGGGTTAGGTTTACTAAGACTTGTATTATAATACTTGAACGATTGTCGGTAGTATCAAATAAATGCCGAAATTTGGTCCACGAGAATTGAAGGCACATATACATATAATTCACAACTGACACTGCTTTTATCATTCAGGATTTTATATTGCTCGGTAATGAAATGCTCCCTTTGTGGGTCCTCAGCATTAGAGTTTAAACAGACCTCCTAATAGCATCGCGGGGAACCATTGTTTTAATCAGAAGATTAATAGCTCAATGTCATTTCGGTCATGTGTTATCAGTGGCCGCTTTCGGCCACGAAAGTGTAACGAGGTACAGAAACGAAGTATAAATGCTTCAAATATGCCTGGCCGCCCTCGGCTAAATGCACAGCAAAAACATACATAAGTACCAAAGAAATGTAACAGGGTACAGATACGAAGTATAAATACTTCGATTGTGTACCACACAAAAGTGTACCGTGGTACAGAAACGAAGTATAAATGCTTGGATTGTGTACCACACAAAAGTGTTCCGTGGTACACAAACGAAGTATAAATGCTTCGTTTGTGTACCACACAAAAGTGTACCGTGGTACACAAACGAAGTATAAATGCTTCAAATTTGCCTGGCCGCCTTCGGCCATCGTACTATTTATACCTAAATCAAACACAAGAATCGTACCCACAGCCTTTCAGGCAAACATTAAAGAGGCAATTTAGTGAATCGACGATATTTGAATTCAACAAGAAAATCCGTATTTGATTATCAGATTCCACCTAAGTATATCCGTTGTGGTCAGTTTAATTATTGGGATAGCCCGTGCCTAAATATAGCGAAACAAAATATATCACATAACCGCGACCCCTGGCGTGAGCACGTGTGCTGTGTACATGTGTTGTACATTGTAGACATCGGCTTGCGGTGACCTGTTAGCTGTCCTCGATGTCTTCGTTATGGACACGGAAGTTTGATTTTACATGTACTTCATTCCAGGAATGTTTGATTTATGAAATACGTTGTAAACAATTATGAAATATAATATGACTATTACAACCCACGAGAAAGTGTCTCGATCGGTACAAAGGCAGGTATTATTAACGAAAGCTCGCATACAAAGGGCCCCCCGCAGGGAAATTTCTCAATATGAGTACGTATACGCCTATACATTATTACATGTACGTACAAATAAAAATAGTCAATAATTTCAGCTATAGAGGTGTCGTGAAGAAAGTGCCATAAATAAAGGAATTCATCATGTACACGAAATGTAATGAGATAAGTGCTACATGCTTAGTTTTATCCAGAGACGTTTTATTTGACAGTCTGCACTTTTGTTTCAAAGCCATCTTCATTTGCATTCACGAAGCGGGTCTGCGCGTGCTCGCGAGGTCAAAGTGCTGAAAGATGTTTGTAAATGTATGTCTCATTTGCATGGGTTGTACTATTAAGGATTTCCGTATTAACAATTAAAAAACGCAGGGAAAACATCAGGTTTTGTCAAAATGTCGGTATGAATAGTTCACATGGATTAAAGAACTATAGTTTTATAAAATATTTGGCGATATTACAGAAATGTAAACAAACTTCACTAAATTGCCTCTTTAAGACAAATACAGCCTTCATAAAGGAATTTCTGTTATAGGGAACTCGCATCCAAACTCCAGTTACTTGTAACTTTAAACGGAACATGGAACCAGACCCGAGTTCCGTATGTGATTTATTTTCCCTGTCTACCTAGCGAACCAAAAGCGTAATATGATCATATTTATACCCAAGTTAAACACATGATTCGAGCCCACTGCCTTTTAGACAAGCAATACGATTAATACAGCCTTCATGAAAGATTTTTCTGTTATATGGCAGTCACATCTTCACTCCAGTTACGTTTAACCTTAAACGAAGCAACCCAACAACCTAGCGAAGCAAAAACGTACAATGATTTATTGAATACTTAATGAGTTCCGTATAAAAGAAGCCTGATCATGACACGTATTTGTTTCGCTAGCGAGACGAGGCAAGGGAGAGAGATCAGATGCGTAAAGCTAAACGGAACTCGGGTCTGGTAACGAGTTCCGTATTTCTTAAACGGAACTAGGGTATGGATCCTAATTCCGTTTTTCTTAATCGGAACTGGGAACTAGGAACTGGGAACCAACGTCACGCTTACGATGGGCACATATGTATCAGCTGCATTCTTGGATTTCATTTTAAAATTATTAAAAATCGTTCATTTTAAAACTAGTTATCATATGCTTTTGGATAGTATTACATGTTAAAATACAAACTAAGACGTTGTAGAATGTTTCTTGTAATTTCGAACTTAAGATAAAACAGCGTTGCGAATTTTTAACCTCCAGGATAGGAGAAGAGCAAACCTTGCAGATTAAGGAAGAAAACGTAGGTATCACGATTTGTATTCTAGCTTACCTGGGCTAGCTCGTGTTTCCTCTGGCCCTCCATTCTTAGAGACATTTTGACAGATAGATGTCTGGTGTCGGGTCAGAGTGCATTCCTATATGGAAACGTGGACTTATCATACACCGTTTGTTAGCTGAGAATTTTGAGGTGCCGACAACAAAAATCGACTATGACATAACACATACCTTACATTTATTGAAAATGATTTATTTATTGATCCAAATCCGCTTACATTTGGAGGCGCGGTGGTCTAGTGGTAGGAGGCCGGGCTCGTGATCGAAGGGTTGCGAGTTCGAGTCCCGGTCCGGGCGCTTGTGTTGTATCCTTGAGCAAGATACTTTACTGTGCTTGTTCCAGTCTACTCAGTTGTAAATGAGTACGTGGTTGGGCAGTGCTAGAAATGTAGAATGCTAGCTGTGAGCGCCGAAATTGCAGCATCGGTTGTATGCTCCCAGGGGGGTTGAGAACGATATTGGCTGGTTGATAAGGCTCTATAACCACGGATAATATTTTGTGAACCGCTTTGCGACGATCTTTAATGAAGTATTAAAGTGGTATATAAGAACCTCGAATTATTATTATTATCATTTTTATAAGATTATGACCAACGGCTCGTAATTTCCATCCGAAGTGTCCTCGGTTTTGAAGGCTTCGAAATGTCCTACCTAGGCTGTCGCTATGTTTTTACCTTTTAAGTAGTCTACAGGGTGCTTAATCAGCAAAACGCACTGATCCGGACTGAAAACGAAAGTATTCTTGTATAGAAGTTTTCCTTCACCACCCCGATACCATTTGGTATCGGCGAATTCCATGTTTTTATACGCTTGTGCACTCTGGCCCCAGACCAGATGTGGTGTCGGGGTCAGAGGAAACTCGGGTTAACCTGGGCCAGCTCATTGATCATTCGCCTCAGAATTAGGACTAATCATTTTCTCTTCGTCTTGTCTTATAAATTGTGTGTATTGGTTGTTAATTCATTACCCAGGAAGCTTAACAATTTTGGGCATAACTCTGCGTTTTAAAATCAATATGGTCACCAAGGAACCCATCTTCAAATCGTGTGTCACATGATAAGTAAAATTTGTATGATATTTTTCCCCCAAATATTTTCCCAATCGAATGGTATGACATCAAAAAAAAGATGATGTCATCCATTATAATGTGAACGCATTATAGGCTTGCAAAACTGGAACAGTGTGCCCTTTTCTGTCATTTCAGATTGATGCAGCCACGCTTTTGTTGATGAACGATGAGCAGTTAACGCGGTACATTCCGAGACATGGCGATAGACTGGCAACGATCCAATTCTGTAGAGGTATCACTGAACGTATACAAAACCCACTCTATGGAAAGCGAGATGAAAAACGGAAAGACACTCTACTAGAAAAGCTTCGAAAAAAGTTTCGGCAAAATGACGACGACAAGCCGCATCGCGACATGCCAGGGCATCACAATACCTCTCGGACAGGAAGACAGAAAGCATCGCGAATGATTGAGGTTGGATGGCTATGCTTTGACTCTGAGATCGGTGCTTATAAGCAGGTCAGGGCAAAGAAAGGTGGTGGTACCCGACATATATCTGTTTTGAAGTCAGCAAGAAAGAGTGAAATTATGAAAATAGCAACGGAGATGTATTTTCCAGACGGAATATCATCTCGCGGGAAACTTTCCGACTTTACAGTTACACTGAAGGACTTTAAGGAATCTGATATCGACAATGAACTTACTTTGGCAGACATGTATAAACGAAGCAACATGCGAACAATGCGATTCTATCTCGCAACTAGGAAAAAGAATGTTTTGTCTCTTTCAGACAGTGACGATGACCATGATATGAACTGTACGACCTCCGTCGGAAAATCAATGTCCTACCGACAAGCTATGACAACCACTAATACTACGACCGCACCATTAATCGCACATTTAGCCGCCCTAAAAGAGACGTTCACTTCCACTAGTACTCCAACTGCAGCATTAGGTGCACCTGCAGCCGCCCCATCAAGGACGTCTACTTTCATGAGTACCCAAACCGCAGCATTAGGCGCACCTAATGACGACATACCAGTGACGTCCACCTTCATGAGAACTTATAATGCAGCATTTGGCGCACCTGTTGGTGCCACATCAGTGACATCCAACTTCGTGAGTACCCCAACAGCAGCATTAGGAGCACCTGTTGGTGCCACATCAGTGACATCCACCTTCGTGAGTACCCCAACAGCAGCATTAGGCGCACCGGTTGTTGCCACACCAGTGACGTCTGCCTTCATGGATACCCCAACAGCAGCATTAGGCGCACCGGTTGTTGCCACACCAGTGACGTCTGCCTTCATGGATGCCCCAACAGCAGCATTAGGCGCACCGGTTGTTGCCACATCAGTGACATCCACCTTCGTGAGTACCCCAAAGAGAGCATTAGGTGCACCGGTTGTTGCCACACCAGTGACGTCTGCCTCAATGGATGCCCCAACAGCAGCATTAAGCGCACCGGTTGTTGCCACATCAGTGACATCCACCTTCGTGAGTACCCCAACAGCAGCATTAGGCGCACCGGTTGTTGCCACACCAGTGACGTCTGCCTTCATGGATACCCCAACAGCAGCATTAGGCGCACCGGTTGTTGCCACACCAGTGACGTCTGCCTTCATGGATGCCCCAACAGCAGCATTAGGCGCACCGGTTGTTGCCACATCAGTGACATCCACCTTCGTGAGTACCCCAAAGAGAGCATTAGGTGCACCGGTTGTTGCCACACCAGTGACGTCTGCCTCAATGGATGCCCCAACAGCAGCATTAAGCGCACCGGTTGTTGCCACATCAGTGACATCCACCTTCGTGAGTACCCCAACAGCAGCATTAGGCGCACCGGTTGGTGCCACACCAGTGACATCCACCTTTTTGAGTACCCAAACAGCAGCATTAGGCGCACCGGTTCGTGCCACACCAGTGACATCCACCTTCGTGAATACCCCAACATCAGCATTAGGCGCACCGGTTGGTGCAACACCAGTGACGTCTGCTTTCATGAGTGCCCCAAATGCAGCATTAGACGCATTGGTTGGTGCCACACCAGTGACATCCACATTCGTAAGTACCCCAACAGCAGCATTGGGCGCACCGGTTGGTGCCACACAAGTGCCATCCACCTTTGTGAGTACGCCAACAGCAGCATTAGGCGCACTTTTTGATGACATATCAGTGACGCCCACCTTTATGAGTACTTCAAATGCAGCATTAGGCGCACCTGTTGGTGCCATACCAGTGACGTCCGCCTTCGTTAGAACTCCAACTGCAGCATCAGGCGTACCTGTAACCGTCCCACCAACTATGTCTATCTCCACTAGTACTCCAACTGAAGCATCTGGTGGTCCTGTACTCGACTTTGTTCAAGCTAGTTCTCATTGCACGCTATCGACGGTCCTCCTTTCTCCAATAGCAGGTCAATCAGATGACATAAATGCCCCATCGAGTCCTACTATCATACCGATCCATACGGAACCGTTTTTGAATCTCCCAGATGAAATGGACCTGGACATTGATGAAAGTGGAACAATTCAATTCGGCCCTGGAATAGATGGAGATTTCCGATTAGATGCAACTCAGCCACTGCAAGAAACCTATGGGGAAGAGTCTCGAGAGGTAATAATTCGGAGGGCATTCTGTTTGAAGGATGTTATTTCTGCCTTTCTCGACCCAACAATTGTATCCAAGAGACTGAGTTTTCGTTTGAAGAGGGACAATGGGGCACTTGAAAATGCAGTAGGCGAGGGCGTTTTCAGAGATATACTCACCCAGTTTTGGGAGGAGATGTACTCGCAGTGTACTGAAGGTCTTTTCTGTAAGGTACCACATTTACGCCACGATTTCCAAGAGGACAGTTGGAAATCGATGGCGAGAGTTTATCTTGTCGGGTGGAGGGAATTTAAGTACATCCCTCACCTTCTTGCGGCTCCTTTTATGGAGTATGCTATATATGGCAAGACGTTCACCTCACTCACAGAGTCGTTCCTGAACTTCCTCAACACTGACGAACGGGAAGTAGTTGCGACGGCACTGACAGCATTTGATGTAGATCAAATAGATGATCTCATAGATGTTCTTGATCAGTTCAAATGCAGGAAACTTCCCACGAAGGAGAATATCCACACTGTTATAGAGGAAATAGCATCAACTCAATTGATCCAAACTCCGATGTTCGTAATCAACTGCTGGAACCCGGAATTAACACCGATGGCCTTTCAGAGTCACGATACATTCGTTGCTTTGTACGACTCACTTACACCAACAACAAAGACTGTCAAGAAATCTCTCGTCATTCCAGAGAAACTTCAAACTGAGCCACCAATGAAGTATCTCCAGAAGTTCGTCGGAGGACTGGACGATCGCCTTTTGAGACGTTTCTTGAGGTTCTGTACAGGTGCTGATCTTTACCTTGGAAACAGAATCAATGTCAACCCGATTTATGTCGGAACAGGTGCAAACCGTCGACCAATAGGCCATACATGTACCCATGAACTCGACCTACCCATGGAATATGATAGCTTCCCCGAATTCAGGGACGAATTTACAAACATACTAAACTCCAATGAATGGGATATGGAATATTCATAATCACTGAAGTTAACCAAAGTCATACCATTCCACTTATTTTTCAGAGGCAAGTTGTACCTGTGTTCAGTTCTAATTGTAAGCTTGGTTAAGACTTAAATCAAACGCCAGTGTAATTTTGAACTCTGATTCTTTGACGAACTAATTCAACACTAGTTTAAAAACTTATTAGGTCACCTGAGACAAAGTCTCAAGTGACCTATTCTAACCGTCTTTTGTCCGTCGTCGTGCGTCGTCCGTCGTGGCAGGCATGGTGATCTGCTACTGAGGTCTTATATTTTGCGATCAAGCCTGTTTCAGATTTAATAAAGTGTATTATAGTGCGTCTTGTGCCTTAAGTTTTGGTGATTAATTTGAATTCGCGTCCAAGGTGTCTCGTGTTCTAGTGAGAACTTTAAGCCACAAAGCTATATTATTTCAGGTACAGTGTACACAACGTCAAGCATTTGCTTAAGTCAAATGCAAACATAGTCAATTGTGAAAGAATTTTTCATCATTCAATTCTGTCGAAATTCAAAATACACAAAGTGAAGCAAAGGCATTACGCTACATGTCAATGCAAGATTTATTGAAAGTCGCCAATGACTGTCAGCTCTAAATAATAAAACCAATGACAGTCAGCTCTAAATAATGAAACCAATGACAGTCAGCTCTAAATAATGAAACCAATGGGTTATGGAACAAATACATTGACTGAAAGACACATATGAAGACATTTCGATCGAATCTGTTAGATTTTTCTGAAATGTCGTCATCTAAAAATTGAAATCAAGCTACGTCGAATCAACAGAACTGACACCCAGGGCCTCTTGAGGGGACTGTAAACACTGTCTTTGTTCGCTAGCTTGGTCTTATATAAAATAAAACAAGGTTAGCAACAGATCCTGGTCAGAAATGTGTTTAAGACTACACAGTCTAAAGATATAGAGGATCTTACACGAGTGTCGATGTAATATGGAATTTATTAAACGAGTTCAATAATGTAATATATCACGAACCCTTAGGCGAGTGACATATTAAATTATTTAACGAGTTTAATAAATTCCATATTTCATTGACACGAGTGTAAGATTCTATTTATCACATAACTTATATTCATGAGCAAATACACCAAAACTCAAATTCCTTTTCTGTAAGAAAGGCAAATTTGTCCTTTGACGGTACGCTTTCCACTTCCGAGACAATCATATGACGTCATCAAGACGTCATTTGTTTATGACGTCACAATAGTGTTATTACACATGTGTAATACCATACTAAAAGAATCTTTCACCCCCTTGGGGGTGAGACAAGGGGAATCTCAACCCTCGGGGTAAGATTCTTAAGTTGCCAAACACGAGGCTTGTCGAGTGTTTAGCAGCTTAAGAATCTTACCCCGAGGGTTGAGATTCCCTGTTTCACACTCAAGGGGGTAAAATGATTATTTAGAAAAATCTAGCACCGGTAACATTGTGGATATCCATGTACAGGATGGGAGAAATGATCGTATGACATGACTGAACGGGGCAGTTATGTGATAAATTGGATTATGTTGCAAAACGCGCCACACACTAGTAGATGAAGAGATCACAGTTTCTGCAAGTAACCCTTTTAACAGGACAATTTCTTATGAAAGTCTTGTCATGGTCTTAGACGTCCACAAGCCTCCTCAGAGTACGGTATAACAGAATGGCCTCTTCTGGATTGTTAGGCATAGATATACCACATTCGTTCAGAAGAATGCAGCACAAATCGTACATATCCCTGTCACATGGAATTTCAGACTTGAAGACGCACTCTTGCCGACAAAGCTCCATCTTCCTATCCTGAATAGGGCAGAGGTGATTTTCAGCATCATACTGCTCCGGGACGTAGTACAACACAAGTGGTCTTCCGTGGTGTAGATGGGCATTGTTGTACTTTCTGATTTTGTGCGAGTTCCAAATTGTGCACACTTCATCCAAATCTTGCTGAAAATAAAGGTTAAAGGTAAAAGACAAGGTAAAACACCATGTGATGAAACAAAAGGAAAATTCAAAAACTCTAATAACCATTTAGGCAAACGACAATAACATTTCTTGCTGAACTAGCGGCACCCGTTATGAAAACCTCTTCCCTTTTTCAATAACAGAAAAAAATGAACAAAGCAATTGATGGAAACTGGTTCATAATGCATGCTTTTAAATAAAAGCCGTTTATAGGCTTTAAAAAAGTCTAACTAACACTGTCACAGATATGGTTTAAAATTGACGATTCTTAAGCATTTTTTCAAATTTTTAATGCAAACAAAAATATGATAGGGTATATCGACAGTCGATACAGGACGTCATGGATAATTATCGAGCACCCAGATTCCAATCAAAATCTGACAAATTTAACAGTTAAAGAGGTATGGCAGGTTAAGATACGTATTTTCCCAAAGCTAGTGTGTAGTGTTTACATGTGCGTCAAACTGTGCATTGTTATGACGCTATCTCGGCTATTTATACAGACAGAATCCCGTGCACGTGTCTAAGAATATGTTATCGTAAACAGATGAAATTGAACACCTTTCATTTCACGACACCCACCAAACAGAATGCTTCAATTCGCTTTTTTAGCTGTATCTATACATGTAACACACCACTTGATTTTGTTTCTTCGGTCATTCTGATTGGCAAAATCACATAATTTTGGAATACTAGGTTTTATATGTGTATTGGGATGCATAGAAGTATTTGAAAGTAATGCACTACACATGTTAGGTAGGTCATTAAAGTGAATTATTATTATTCTAATCTTAAGAATGAAATAAAAAAAGGTTTAATTTAAATGAAAAGTTCGATCGATTCAAAAAGTATATTGATGCCAAAATAAATGAAAATCAAAATAACAAAAACTGAAAGCATACATTCGAACTTGTGCTGTTCGTGCACTGGTCAAAAGTAACTTGCGTTACCACTCGGCCACATCGAACACAGTCAATTAAGTGAAGCACAAACGAAGAACAGACGCAGTTTTAAGAAACTTGTTCTACCACGTTTTCATTTTGAGTACTTTCCAAAAAAGCACCACTTTTTCGAAATGCGATTTGTTTGTTCATATTATATTACGGAATCAAGAAGTTTATTCAAAAGATGACGTAACACACACATGATGCAATGAATGAATTAAACAGCACCATACAGCTGTTTCGTCCTTCTAGGACTCGTCAGTGATGCTAAGGGTCAAACGTCGGTCCTCCGATGGAAGTTTTGAAAGCGGGAAAGTGGGAAACTATCACTGTAGAAGATATAATGAATATGGCTTTATCTGAGGTACAAAAGATCAACAATACTTAATATCTCCTACATCTGTCTATGCATTTTCACTACCAGAAATAATTTACTTGTTAATGTGTTTTTTCCGTTATCAAAAATGCCGACTGAGGGAAATATGAGCTGTTTTTCGCCATACCTTTTTACATTTACTAATGTCATATCATTATTTTAATTTATAAAGAAGTTTTTATCTTTGTACGCAAATAAAATGGAGGTTTATCATATTAACTAAATGAATGATGTAAGTCTAAACCATATTTATCTGAAGCGATGTGCAAAGCGTTAACGTAAAGTAGATCCACATGACGTTATTGTCCTTTGGTCTATTATTTTTCACACATACGTTGTAACAGTTACAAGCTATACGCTGTCGTAAATACGTTTTACCATTACCAATGAAATAAACGTCGAAATTGATGACGTCAATTTCCGTCATGATTAAGCTGTCTAAACAAAGGACGTTACCCCGTTGTAAGTAGCCGCATAGCGCGTGTGACTTGTCATTCCCTACCCCATGTGAGACCGATTTATCAAATACCTATATAGTTAGTAACCATGGTGATCACCTTGTGAAGAACATGTATGTGAGAAATTTGAGTGTTTGTCGTTTTTCTTACCTGAACGAAATCCATAAAGCAGAATCGCACAAGCTCCTTGTCTTTCTGGTCTCCACTGAAATATCCTTGTCCTTCCAGGTCCTTAAAAAGGGCCATCCAGTATTCTGCATTTTCCTTGCGCAATATTCCCCAAAAAGACTCAATCCTCTGATTTGCGGTAGTTCTGCCATATTGAAAACAACGTTCCTCGTTCGCGTTAGCATTGCCATCTCTCAGAAACTTTTGCATGTACTCTACATATCCATTTTCTGTTCCACGGTCCGTTCTAACAATTTTCGGACAACCCCCCTGTTTCTCCAAAGTGTTAAGGAAATACCCGCCAATGACTGCAGGGTCACTGCTCGTCTTGTAGGCCTCCAGCCAGAGTATGTACCTAGAGAATCCGTCGGCACATCCATTGATACAGATACCGTATGGTTTGAGCTTGTCATAGGAATCAATATGCCAAACACAATTTGGCCCTTTTACGCTGTACCTGCGTCTTACAAGTCTCCTACGCCTTCGCAGTTCCACTCCTTCAGGATCAAGATGTTTTAGAATAAGTCGTATTGTCTCTTTGCTTACAACTAAACCATTTGTAATACACTTCTGGTGCATAAACCTGTAGCCATGAAGCTGTCCAGCCGCAGCTAGTTGTTTCCTTACAAAGTCAACCACGCTATCGAAGTCGGAAAACTCCTTTCTTCGATACAAGTGAAGCTTTGAGAGAATCCGACGCAGATGTCTTACACTAACAGTATAATCAAATCTATAAGTAAGAACAGAAGACATTTCTGCTTGACTAAGCCCCAGTTGAAATAGACATTCAACGATGGCGTCCATGTTAAATGTTGAGTAGATGTCCAAATAGTATTGCTTCACACGTGTTGGAGTCCTGTAGCCTGGCCTCAATATCAAGATAATAAGTCGATCGATCGAGATAATAAGTCGATCGATCGAGATAATTAAGTCGATCGATCGAGATAATTAAGTCGATCGATCGAGTTAATAAGTCGATCGATCGACATAAAATATTTTTTTATCATTCTTTCTAATGTCCTTTCCCAGCCACCGTACGATTGCTACGCTCACTGTAATAAAAAATAAAAGTATTACACTAAGTATTGCTACCGCTTCGCTTAGTGAAATAATTTTATTTTGTATTACAGTCCAATAAATTAATCATTCCATTAAGGGCTTTTATTACACTAAGAGTTGCCATACGGCGCATCCAGAGGAGTGCTTTCAGTTCTACTATCTCATATACGCATGTCAAATCGGAAGGCGAAAAGACGACGATTAACGATTAACAGCGGGGCGACATTTATGTTCCTGTTCCGTGTTACACGGAACTGAATGCTGTTTAATGCTTATATTTACATTTTTTCATTGTTTTTGATAATTTATTGATATTAATACTCTACATTTGTTCTGTAAATTTAAGGTTGATTTCAAATAAATGGAACAGCCAACAGCCAGTATCGCCTAGCCCTGTCCAACGTTATGATTATGACGTCACAATCGTAATGACGTCATAAGAACCACTCAAGTGTTATGGTCTCATAACACGGAACTGGCCTTGGTAGTTTTATATAGTGGCAATGCAGAGCAAATGTAAATATTTAAGCATTAAACATTATTCTGTTCCGTTTTATAGGACCATAACACGGAACAGAATGATGTTTAATGCTTATATATTTACATTTTTCCATTGGTTTTGATAATGAACTTATATTTATATTCTACATTTGTTCTGAAAATTTAAGGTAGATTTCTAAAAAAATGGAACAGCGAACAGCCAGTATCGGCCGGCTATTTCCAGCGCTATGATTATGACGTCACAATCGTAATGACGTCATAATGACCAATCCAGTGTTATGCTCTCATAACACGGAACTGGCCTTGGTAGTGTTACATAGTGGCAATGCAGAGCAAATGTAAATATTTAAGCATTAAACATCATTCTGTTCCGTGTTATGGTCCTATAACACGGAACAGGATTGCAGACAAAATGAATAACGCGCGTTAGCCCCTTATGTTTGTTTGTCTGCAATCCTGTTCCGTGTTATAGGACCATAACACGGAACAGAATGATGTTTAATGCTTATATTTACATTTTTCCATTGGTTTTGATAATAAATTCATATTTATATTCTACATTTGTTCTGAAAATTTAAGGTAGATTTCTAATAAATGGAACAGCGAACAGCCAGTATCGGCCGGCTATTTCCAACGTTATGATTATGACGTCACAATCGTAATGACGTCATAATGACCACTCCAGTGTTATGCTCTCATAACACGGAACTGGCCTTGGTAGTGTTATATAGTGGCAATGCAGAGCAAATGTAAATATAAAGAAATAACGCTAAATAGCAGGGCGACATAACGATAAACAGCGGGGCGACATAACGAAATAACGATAAACAGCGGGGCAACATAACGATAAACAGCGGGGCGACATAACGAAATAACGATAAACAGCGGGGCGACATAACGAAATAACGATAAACAGCGGGGCGACATAAAGAAAAAACGATAAACAGTGGGGCAAAGTATTTCGGGTCGCTAAACAGCGACTTCATATTTTCGTTATTTCGCGTTACATAGTTTCGTTATTTCGTTCTGTCGCTGCGAAAAGACGCTGTTTAGCGGGCCGAAATAACGAAATGGCACATATCAGCCACCATAGAAAGGAGAAAAAACTAAAGGACAGAACGACGACCATTGACAACACTATCTACTCTGATGTTCCTGGCGGGGCATAAAGGTCCCAGGGAGCTCGGTAATTGCATGGAAACCTTTGTTTGGACATGGGATGTTTAGTAATGTATATAATTCGAGTTTGATAGGCCCAAGAAAACGCAATTTATCGCACACAAATCTTTGTTCAGACGACGCAACCGACAACGACCGACGTCGGCGACATAAAAATGGCGCCTATATTCTACCGATGGCCGACAAAAACGTACTTCCTCTCATTTAATAAACGAGAGGGATTTTTATATTAAGATGCCAATAGGGCAACCCTGGATCAAATCATTTTTCATCCAAAATAAAACAGCCAAATGTAATTATCAGTAACCAACTTTTAAACATTTGCCTTCATTTCTTGGCCTCCCATGGACTTCGTCTCGCCATCCCTTCTATGCCTCAGTTGCAAAAGCCATCTTGATATCCTGGAGTTACGCTCATCTACGCTCTCTATGTACGTAACCCCTGGACAGCGAGGATTAATAAGTGTTAATGACGCCTTATAACGATTCAAATTTTTTAAACAGTATTTTATTTAGCATTATCATGAATATACAAATACAATCCAAAATGAGATCTGATGAAGGATTTGGAAAAAGTTAGTAGCTTATCCATTCCAATGTTGTAAAATTCGAGCACTTTGTTCCTTCTCCATCCCTTGTTTCCATGGGGATAAGTGACTTTCTTCCATTCGCCATCCCCAGCGTGTCAATCACTTCCCCTGACTCCCGTGACTCCTTTTCAGTAAGTAGTACACGCAGTCGATTTTGCTCACATCTAGCTGTTTTCTTTTGTATAAACTTCCCGATAAGATAGTAAGATTGACTACAACAGATAAAATGCTCCAAAGAATATTCTCATTTTCCTCCTTTGTTGGGAGTGACGTCATTTAATAGGAAATGTAAAGGACTCAAACATAGGTACCTATTTATCTATATCGTCACGGACTTGGATAGCAAGATAATATGAACGGGTGGTCGGGTGGTGCAGTGGATAGCGCACTTGCCTTTCACCAAGGCGGCCGGGGTTCGATTCCCCGACCGGACGTGAAAAGGTATGGGGTCACCTGCCCGACCACGTGGGTTTTCTCCGGGTACTCCGGTTTCCTCCAACAATAAGACCCCTCGCGCGCTAACATCCGGGCCAACAAGAGTGGTTATATAAGTTGGATAACTTGTTTCATAATTGTTGTAAAATAAATAAAATTTGTATTTAAGATAATATGAATCCGTAACATAGTAATTGTTTCTTTTGTGGCAATGATTGTCGAATTTATGACATTGATAAGACCGTTCCGAGTATCGATAGTTTTGTAATAACAAACGACTATTTTATAACGTCTAGCCCACAGGGGCAAGATAAGCGGTTACAGCTAGTTTTGGAACTAAACTAAGATGCTAAGAGTAATTTAACACTTTTGAGTGGTTTAGATAAATTTTCGATAAAAAGTGTAAAGTAACTTAGTCGAGGGAAAAACTAGCTGTCACTAATTCGCAGGTCCCTGTGATATAGTCTCCATGGTGGTTTTACTGTTGAAAAGGTCTAAACGCTACATTTTCATCGTAGAATTTGTTTACTTGTTCACTCTACAATAATTTTAGGGATATAAATTCAAATCGTTTAGACGATCATTGTATGGTAGGTCCTTTCACCAAATATCAGTTTCGTTGATTCAACTTACTTGTGGTGAACTCCACGTTTGGCCTAGCCAGTGCATTGGAAAGCCGTATTTTTCATTTTATTTGATCTATATGTATATATGAAGGATCTTATGGTGTTTGTTGCATATGTGGTGAAAATTTTGATATCTTCGTCCTCCGTTACTCCCCCTTTATGACGTTTTCCCCGATTTTATTCTGCGCCTATCATGACATTATTTCTTGTCGTCGTTTTCTTTTTGTCAGAAGTAGTTTGAATTTTGAGAGCGATTTTTTAAAAGCCGTTTTAGACTAGAATTGTATTTATTTTTCCATGCAATATTTTGTGTTATCGGAAAATTAAACACATCCTGAAGTGGTACAATCTGGTAGAACATTATTATTTGCAAACAGAGATGGACCAAAGACACTTCCCTGAGGGAGCCCACTGACTACCCGATGTTCTTCGATAATTCATTTGGCTGAGCAAACGCTCTTACCACGATGTCGTCATTTTCTCGGGTTTTTTGTGCTACAGAAATTCAGAAATATTATGTTATGTCAATATCACGGAATTAGATCGAAGTCCATGGTCAATATTAAACAAAGGCGAGGTAGTTAATTTACTATTTGCGTACTTCAGTTTTCTGAATCCCGAGTTTCTGTAACACAACACACGTGGTATTTGAATATGTGGTTAATTAGTTCATAGCATTGATAATCAAAATGTACTTCGCATTGTGACTCTACAAAATGTACTTCGCATTTTGATTCTACAAAATGTACTTCGCATTCTGCCTCTACAAAATGTACATCGCATTCTGCCTCTACAAAATGTACATCGCATTGTGACTCTACAAAATGTACTTTGAAAACATTGTGATTCTACAAAATGTACTTCGCATTCTGACGCTACAAAATGGACTTCGGTCCCCGCTCCCTGCGGCCCAAATCCGGCCATCTACACCTTCTCTCCCTTCGCCGTTCTCTCTCTTTTTACGGTGGCTGATTTGTGCCATTTCGTTGTTTCGTCCTTACGCCCCGAAAGGACGATATTTAGTAGCTCTTAAATTTCGTCCTTTCGCCTCGAAAGAACGAAAGAACGACATTTAATTATGGAAACTGCTAAATATCGTCCTTTTGGGGCGAAAGGGCGAAATAACGAAATGGCACAAATTAACCACCGTACTTTTTCCTTCATTCCCTGTTCTATTAAGTTTCACTAACTTCCTAATGGTCACGCCCCTTCTGTCTATCATAAAAAGGCGCGTGTGCCACTTTTGCCTTATCACTCCCTCTCTACTGATCTATCGCTGTATTGTTCCCAATCAGAGTTACGGAACAGTGAACTGCTATGCCTAACCGTCTCTTAACCTTGTTTATCAATCATTAACGGTCAGGATGTCCGCATCTCCTACTGTTATCAGCTGTTGTAGCCAACCTGTGAGTCACAGGTTTTGTTTACTTGAGCCTAGAGTATTTTCTTCTGTGCAAATTGTGTTTGCATACCGGTGCCTGTATGTAGGGTATAATAAATCTTGTCTGTCGGTTAAAAAGATCAGAAAGTGATACTTCCAAAATGGTATCCCAGTCCAGGGACGTATAAAACGTCTCTGCCCAGTCTTAATTCTGGTAGTCAGAACGAGGAGAAAATGCTCTTTCTTATCCAAGGTTTCATGAAGGATGAGGAAAATCCATCCTCGGGATTTTAAAATTTGGTAAAAACCCTCGGGTGATTTCAAGTATTGCAGACTGGCGGGAGATTTTATTGTAACTTTTCAGAGCCAAGCTATTTATTGGTCATAACAGAGCCGTATAAAGCCGACAAATCTCTGAGAACAATAGGCTCATGCGAGAAATTGCGAGATCTACGCGAGTTGCCAATCTCTGGCTTTATACGTCTCTGGTCATAATGTCGTTTTATTGATCCCTTAAGTATCGCACAGTCGGGATGGTGTACGAAGGGCAGTAACTCTCGGTACCCTATTTCCTCGCGAATGGCCTGCTTCTAGTAATTCCTTTACTTCCCCGTCTGTTTTAACTTTCTATATAATTATTTGTTTTGTCGTTTCTATATAATTATATGCCTTTATTTTGTTCATGACCTGAGAAAATAATCATGCTGTTATAGAC
This sequence comes from Mimachlamys varia, assembly GCA_947623455.1. NCBI lineage: Eukaryota > Metazoa > Mollusca > Bivalvia > Pectinida > Pectinidae > Mimachlamys > Mimachlamys varia. Next base: position 16,883,329 of record OX392541.1, read on the forward strand.
CTTAAACATCTATCGAATTGTACATCCATACAATAATGTAAATTTAATATACATCCAGGGACATATAAAGCCGCTGATCTGTTTCTTTCTCATACGAATTGTGAGAAAGATATTTTTTGCGTTTAAAAATTCGGTAAGATATGTGTCAGTAATGTTTTCATTCTAGTACTTTTACAAATGCGTAAATTTTAGAAAGTTTCCTTTTTTTTCCAGTAATGGGGGCAACCCTAACTTTTCTTGTTCAAGAAGATGCAGTATACCACGACGTGGTTTGAACCCACGATCTCACACACACATTGATAAAGCGCTCATACCACACCGTGAAAGGCACAGTTCACGCATTATCTTGCCTCTTATTTCAATTTATTTTATTTTATTAACGACCATCATGAATTTGTTACATTGTAAAATAAAATAGCACTCGACTATAATTTACCTGGCGTGATCTCTGCATACGGACAGGAAATATAAACGTGCGAACTAGCACAGACTGTTAAGGGCTTAACATTTGTTTTCTTGAATCTTGATTTTTTTTTACCGGTGAAATTAGCTGAACTTCCAGATGCTTTCACATTAACACGGAGGAAAATCAAAACTGTCGGTGCTCATCCGGCACTTCATTGCGTCTGTTTTATGCTGGCGATATGGACCTCTATTCATTCTCCTTTGTTATTTCTAGGGGCGTAGCTGGAGGTATTTTGATGTGCAAGCCCCGCGACGTTTTCAATTATGGGGAGGGGGTACTTCGGGGGGGGGGAAATCACATTTTGACTTCAAATCGTGCCTTTGTTATGGACTTGTTTAAATCATCATTGTCTGGCATATTATTATAAAAATTATTAATCAGAATCAGAAAATAAAATACGATATGTTTTATTTCCATGTTGTGTGGAAACAAAATCATTACCCATACCTTTCTTTACATGTAAAACCATCTTTGATATACATACGTCTCTGTTTATAAGTATACATGTTCTGTGCAGGACTCAGGAAGTAAGAACTCATGCTTGTGTTCTTAAGCATAATATTGTATAATTCGAATAGGCCTAGTTTCGCGAAAGTTCCTTAACTTAAAAATCTCCATAGAAAAGCATTAAAGAATTAACGGGAAAATCTTAAGTTAAAAGGAATTTTCCATAATTTCTGTAATGTTTTCCTTTGGAGATATTTAATAATTGTATTTGCTGACATTTTGTTTGAACCGAAATGTAGTAAAAATTGGTCCGAACCCAAAATCGATTAAACAAGAGGCAAATTATGAAAAAAAGGAAAGATGTACATGGAGACCTCTGTAAACGAACAAGAGAATAAGACCAGATGTTCCGGAAGAATAAGGGTCTTCTACTTCATCGACGACAACTGCCATGTAAATATTGGTCACATCCAAGTAAACATCAGATTCTCAAAATGAGAAACGAGTCCTCATTGTCAATAAAAGCAAAGTAGAACACTAATGAGCATATTAAAAAACGTCCATCTTCATATTACTTAAAGATACAGAACATGTCCCATGAAACCAAGATGGCGACCTTAAAACTTGCATTTAGTCTTCATCAACCTGCACCTCTCCTTTCCCTGTGCCATAAACTTTGTTTGTAAGCAGCTGATATCTATCACTAAAACCTAATATGATATGATTTTATATAAAAAAAAGTCGGCCTAAGGGAAGGTAGTTTCAAACTGAAGCTTATGTTTGGATGTTGCTTGGTATTCATTTGTATACGAATTTTCTCACGATAAAGCCATTACCTATATTGTCGTAATGTATTATAAATATTATTTGAATTGTGTTGGCTGCGGTTTCCGACATCTTGCACAATTATATATGATTTATTATGTACAAAATGTATGTGTATTGTAATCCTATATGCTATTGCATTTGGATTGAAATAAAATTGGATTTGAAGTATTTATAGCTAACAAATTTTCTGCAGTCTAATATGCTAATCTGACGAATCGAAAAAAAGGAGTAACAATATCAATGGACTTTTAAAAATATAAGTTGAATTATGAAATTTCTCAACTTTAATACACATACTTTGGAAAATGATGTGCAAGCACGGGCTTATGTGCTTATATGGCAGCTACGCCCCTGATTTCTAATTTTAATGGAAGGATTTTCTTAATTCATGAATTTCTAACAAAACTGGAAACCTAAATCATCTCACATTCTTCACAGTAATCATGATCGTTTATAACAAATAAAAACGTTTCTTCCAAGCTTGTTTGAAGTCCCGTTGAACTAGAAAGTAAACAATGGAAGTGATTGCTCCCACGGCTGCATACGACAACCTGTTGTACGGTCACCTACCACTGGACAACATCTACTGTGACTTTATTGGGCAGTCTTGATATAACATCACGTAAGAGTCTTTTTCGACGTTATTCCTTTAATTTTGACGTCGTGATCCATTATTGCCCCGAGCTACTGGGAAGCATTTGGTTTCCCCAGAAACGTATAAAGGTTTTATACGTCTCTGGTTTCCCAGAAAATATATGTACAGTATATAGGGATGGGTTGGGTTGGGTTGGGGGGGGGGGGGGGTTTAATCCTTGTTTTATGCGACTTTCAGTTGCATTAACTATAACTCGAGTTGAATAAGTTTCAATTTCTTAATTAGATTTAATCACTCCTGAATTGGAGGGGGGGGGGGCATCTCTTATAATGGAACATCAATATCTATATAAAATAATAAATAAGGAGAATTTTCAATCGTTCGAGCAATATTTTTGGATTTAATTCTGGTACAAAAATTCATGGAACCACGAAATTAGTTACCTATCGAAGTCCGTGATGGAACTCATATAGAGAACCTATATTTAGTTCCGCAAGTACATGCTAAAAATTCCCAAGTCCGTTGTCTTGGCAAGAGGAAATTCGGGCTAAGTAAGAGCAAGACTTGTCTGCATGCACGGATTTATTTTTGAAGTCACACTCCCTTGGGGGAAGTGTGACGTCAAAATGACCATTAAATAGTTCAGTAACTATTGTTAGATTATTACGTAATCTGACGCGGCTCCGCTAAGGAAATCCTGTTGGACGGGGAACACCTGCAGGGATTGTTGAACTGAAGTGTGTACTACGTCACTGCTGAATAGGTGACCGTTTACCATTTTGAGACTACCCCCGAAATTCAAGGCCCGTTCAGGTAAACGCTTTGAAGACAGCGACAGGTGAGGGGAATTTACTGAGGTGTTTTCACTTCGCCGACTTCACTCAAATCTGAAAATGGCGACGGCGAAGTCGCCAGCTAAATTTCGCTCGTGGAGTTCGATGGACTCCATCGACCCAGCTGACATTCGTCGACTCTATGACCCAGAATCGTCGTCAAAATCATCGTCGGTTCGATGTGTAAGCACATGGATGTTTTCGTTGCTTATTTTGGGATCTACTGTACTGTTTCTCATAGGTTTGCTAGTAGGGTACTATGTGAGGGAAAGTCAAAAGTTCGATAGTGATAGAACTATAGGACATTGCTATTATGGAGAGCGGAGCGATGGTTTTACAAAAGAACAATTGGAATCGGCACATGAAAATATAATGTATTCACTTTCGTCTGAGACCATCAATGCATTGAAAAGGTGAGTATATTTAAATTTGACAAGTTCGAGAGTGAAATAGTTCTATTTGTTTATTTATATAGGCCTAGTAAGATTAATTAGTATTTAAATGAGTCTGATCTCTGGCTTTATACGTCTCTGGATTTATGAACTTGTATATCATTTTTAACATAACATTATATTTAATTAGTTTAAGTACAATTTATTATTACAAAGTATGTTGTATTTCTTTATATCTTCATATATTTATATATTATAAAACAATCAATCAAACAGTTTCTTTCATTGTATTTTTTAAAGCAATTAAGTTTGACAAAATGGAAACAAAGTAACTTAAATATAAGCATACTGTATTTTATATTGCATGATTTCAGTACTGTTTCATATCTAACTATTGTATTGTTTTATTTTTCTTTATCTTTGAAATTCAAACTGTTCATTAAATAATGAGCTTCAATTAAATGGTCTGTGTCATTGCAGCTATTATTTAAACGATAATTGTATATATCAATTAATAATAAATATGATAAACAACAAAAACAAAGATATTGAAATATCATAATGGACATTATAACAACAGAAGTATTGATAAAGGAAATCATAATATTAAATATTTAATGTCACAGCTATAGTCTGAGCCAGGTGAGGTCTGGCCTGATTATCAGATGTTACCTTGGTTGACATCTGTCATATTTACAAATGTGGCAATGGGTAATGGCTACTGAATGGATTGAGCCACCACAAAATAAAGTCTCACAATGGGTTGTCCGAGCGGTCAATCCTGACTGTAGCAGCTACGGTAGCCAAAATGGACACCTGCTTTAGGTCCTATCATTTTAATTCAACATTGTTTTGGAAAATCAGTCCAGTCCATGTGCAACTCTAGATCTGTACTTATTAAATATTGTCCTCACTAATTTGTATTACCGTATTCGTTATAATTGTGCCCCTCCCCCTATAAGCGCCCCTCCCCCTATAAGCGCCCCTCCCCCATTCTACGGAGGTATAAAAATATATAAGCGCCCTACCCCCAATCTACGGAGGTATAAAAATATATAAGCGCCCCTTTTAATCATGACACAACTAAGGATTCTATTTAATGGTGCGGTAAAACCTTGCTGTGCGCATGTTTACAAAACAATTAAAACCCCACAAATATTGGTTATTAATGAGTACTACACATTGTTGTCATAATACATAATACTCATTTACTTGATAAAAAAAAAACTTTTTTCTTTCAGGCCAATATTTTTAGGTGCCCTGAGCGCTAATTACAATGAATATGGTACTGTAACTCAATAAATTTGGTGAAAATTTATTTTCGCATTATATCAATCATTATGATATATATGATTTGAGTTTTTTATGTCAAGAAATATAGTCGGCAGTACTACTGTAAAGTGTTGTTTTCATTCTGTTTAAAAACATTTTTGTTTTTAAATCACCATGATGATAAATATCTCACTAAAGACCAGGTATCAATGATTCACAGTTCCACCTTTAAATTGACGGTTAGAAGTTTTTGCTACCTGACTTTGATAAAGAAAGGGTCATGCATGCATGCTGACAGTTGATCTTTTTTAATCCATAGCAAACTTCTTGGGATCTTTTTTATATTTGTTAAACTGGAAATAGTTCAACTGCAAATTTCATTCTTTTTAAATTCATGTACAAATGTAGTTTTTCATATTTGATGGGATAGGAAGAATCGGGTTCATAAAACCTGTGAATTTGTGTTTAAAATGATTAAAATCTACACTAAAATTTTTATTTTTGAGCTGCTTATATTTGTCTTTTCTTTATTCAAAGTTAATATGTTCTTTGATTACAGCTAGATTATGATAATTGGACAGATACCTTGAATCATTATAGTTACAGACTAGGTTAACACATATTTTGTCCTAACCTACATTGTACATGTTTTTCCCCATAAGACATGTATAGCTAGCCATTCAGGTGAAATATCTCAGGAATATAATAGACTTACAAAAATAATGACAACACCTGTCTATAATTTTTGTCTTGTAAATAAAACCCTTACACAATGAAACCAAACAAGTAAATTTCCCTCCTACAAATCACTGACAATGCATTGAAATCCAAATCTTTAAAAGGAAACTGAAAGACCTGTTAAACCCACCTGCAGTTAATTAATTTCCAAACCTGTACGTACCAGACGCTAATAATTGGTAATGGTTGAGAATGAAGATTTGGACCCTGTAATTCTTTAAGGGTCAGACTGGTGTATGCATGGTTACACAAGAGTGACAAATTGCAACTGCCCCTCCCTTCGATGGACAAAAGGCGGACACGATTTATTACACTTCTGTGGGTAAACCATACCCTACCTGCTAATTACATAGAACATTGGTTTTAGCTGATGTCACTTTCCTTTCTGTGTTTTTTCACCTGGTTCGACCTTAGCTTGACCTTTCTACCTCAGGGCATCAATAATGATGCTACTGTAGATACAAGATAAACATAAACAAGATACCTTTGTTTTAAAGCTTAAAGTTGTCGTCAAAGATAAAAGTACATGTACATGTTGTATGTTAGCCCTTGCACTTACTTGCCAACTTTTTGAAATTTTCATGGGGGAGATTACGTGTGCTCAGAATTGAAAACATAAATAATATGTATACATGTGCGTTCAGAGGAAAAGTAACACTTTTAAATGGCTTCTTCTGATCTCTTCTTTCAGATGAAATCATCAGACCTTTAAAAATAGGAACAGTTAAGCAGATTCCAAAGTTGGAAATGCAACATTTAAGGTCCTAAATTGGAAGTCTCCTTCCAAAATAGGGAGGGTTGGCAATTGCAAGTATGCTTGCATTATCATAAACAAAGCAGGAGTATTTTTGTTTTGCAATATATTCCAAGTAAAAATTAATGTTGTGGAATTTAATATTTAAGTTCATTTTGAAAATCCAAATGTCTTCTCTGTCCTGGTTGCTAATTTAAAGCATGCTTCATAAACTTTAAGTTAAAGTGATTTTTTTTAATAATTTAGGGACATTTGTATGATCACGACTACTGTAGCTACTTTAGGGGCCTAAAACTTTTAAAGACATCAAAGATGAGAAGCTGCTGGTTTCGATGATGAGGTCTTTACTCTTATTATAATAAATCAGCTCAGGCGTGATGGGATTTTTTTTAAGGAAAGGTGTTAAAACTAGCAAATCATCAGACAATTCTTTATAATAAAGAAACTTAGTTTTCTTGATGCCCAAATTTCTGACAAAGGGTCCGCCCCTCTGGTTGGTTCAAAGGGGCTTCTCTTTTGACTCCCTATAATAAGGGTTTGGCCCCTCCGCTTTGATATGATACTTACACAAAAGGCAGCTGACAGCAGAAAACACATATTCAGCGAAGATGAGTTTTGGCACTCTGCAAATACAAAAGACAGCTGACAGTGGAAAACACATATTCAGCGAAGATGAGTTTTTGGCACTCTGCAAATACGTTATAGTTCTACCTCCTTGAACTAATTTATTTTAGCCAAAAGTGATACAAGTCATGAAAAAAAAGTTTTTTTTAAAGTTTTTTTTTATTATTATTTCCTTTCATTTTCAATGAATACATGGCCTGTAAACTTAAAAGTAATTAATTTTCACTTGTAGGGACCCAAATATTTTGAAAGTTTATTTGGGCTCCCAAGAGAAATTCAGTTCCCGTCCACCAACATGATCAACCCCAACTAATTAAAATATACTGAATTCATGCAGTTTCTCTTCGTAAACTACATTGTATAGAATTGATATTTATTTGAGCTGTTGAGGAATTGTATACATATTTTTTCCATATTTTTTGTTTTACAAGTTTGAAAGAAAAATGTCTAGAATTTAATTGGTATTGAGACATATTTTGGATTCTTTAAGAAACAAGAGTTCATTGTACTTGTACATGATGTACCTGTCATTGTTCAAACTCCCGAAGAAATTCTTTGAAGTATTATATTAGCACAATTACAAAAACAGACTGACAAAAGACTGGTTAAAAATACTTAGGTAATTAGTAAGTAGTTATAGTGTTCACAAAATGCATTACATTACACCTTGTAGAAATATATAGTACATGATTTATACGTTACTGGCGAATTCAAATTTCAGATGTAATTGAAGAAGAAGATGTGTGACAAAATTTAGACTGTCTATAAATTATACATAATGATAAAGTATTTTACAAAAAAAGCTTAATATTTTTGTCATAGTTCTGTCAACATGGTCAAAATGCTCTGTCCAAAATTAAAATACAACATAAGTGGTGAAGGAATTTCTGCTTGGACCAACTTCAAAGCTTGAAAAAATAGAAGGGGAAAACAAGTTTTTTTTAGGTTTAATTGATATTGATCCTCAAGTTATGAAAGAGTTTAATAGTTGAGAAATACTTAATTTGGCGGCTAGATATTTTAAAATAACATATTTGATAAAACATATCCCATTTCTGGCAATAAAGCTTTGGAAAATTTATTATACAACATTACAGAGCATTCTAAAAACATCAAAATATTATCAAAATGTGACAGTTTTTCAAGTTTGTTATTTATGATAATATAAATGCTGTCTGCATGCAGAGAGCAGAGAAAAGAATTGTGGTGCTATATATATAATATTAAGCGGGGTGGCCATAATATAAGAGTACGGTAATCGTGTTCCAATTCTGCCTTTGTATTTTACCTATAATCCCTCAGCGAGAAATAATCTTCCGCTGCCCTTCCTAATCCTTCAAAACAGAATCATTTCAATTGTTACAATTTCATAATTGATTAATTTTTTTGAATGAAATGTAATTTGAAATATTAACATAACAGGGGAATGTATACCCCTAAGCCCGGCTATACGTAAAAAATATATACAAATGTACATTGTATATGTCTAAATAATCATCTGTAATTATCAATGAAACGCACATTGAGTTTACATTTTTAACCTTTGATCAGGAAGGTATTCAAGCAATTGACAGGTCATAGATAATGCAATTATTGTTTCTGATTGATAACAAGATATTCATTATGGGGTATTATAGATATTGAATCTATGTACATTAATTTACCTCAATGATTTGTGATTGACATCATTAGCATAAGCTTATAGTTAAAGTTTAGATCACTGACTGTGGGGAATGTTTATAATTAGTAACTTATGTGTTACGATGCATTATTTACTAGGTTTTGTTTTGCTTTTTCTGCCTGAACAATTTTATATTGTAAACAGGGTTTAAACTATTCTGGATATGCATCATTAGCTAATTAACTTGGCTAATTGAACAAATGAGACATTTAAAATGTATATATACAAGAATGAATGTGTTGATACTTTTCAACTGATTTGAATTATCTTTACTAAACTTATCTAAACTACAATTTATATCTGTTCCTTTCTGTTATGAACACACAATCAAAATATTATATTATGTATGTTATGTTCCATTAAGTTATTTTATTTGAGAAATAAATGAATCTTGAATCTATAGTTATAATTACCTAACAAAATTAATCAAGGGAGACAACTCTTTAAAAGATGTATAGCTTGTAATTAGATGTCCTGTCACTCATTATGGCAATACAATAACTTCCTTAACTAATTAACCCATGATATAATGAACTTTTCTAACTGTACGTCAAATCAGAAGTGTTCAAATGTGTTTTGATTGGTGAATAATTGAGATAAACAATTATTATCGAGAACTGGTGTTTGCTCATAATGTAACAGGAAATTAAAGTGCAGGTAAATATACATTAATACATGTATGTATCTGTGGGAAAGCTATATTGTATGGGATCTTAAAATGTGAGCGAGTGTGAGCTTTATTGAGTCAGCTACTGTGTGTATACATGTACATGTATAGGTTTAATATAGAAAGGAATATGTTGTCATTCAAGGGATTATAAAGGCAGTTGCTCTACACCAAAACATCTGGTCTGTTTGGAATTTGTACATGTATCAATAAAGTTTGTTACTTTCTTTGTGTGGTCATGTTGACACTGTAAAACTCCACCTGCTGGCTGAGAATCCCACTGATCAGAGCTGGAGATCTGTTTACTTAAACTTTACAGGGTTTCTCTGCATGTCCTGGCCCAGTAACAGTGCCTGCCCCTAAATCACAAGCTGGGCTACTGTACATAAACAGAAAAATCCATACCTGATGGCTAGCATTCAAGTTGGGAGCTGGGAGATTATGAAACAATTTGAGGTTCATGATGGCTAGCTAGACAGAGGGCTTAAGGTATTTTTACGCCCTTTTGGACTGGACCTCCCCCTCGAGCTCACAATCAACAAATTGCCACCTGCTGATCCTGTCACCATATTGCTACAATGTTTTGATCTTGTAATTAATATATATATAATATAGCAATAAATTTTATTTGAATAAATTCAAATTTAAACAGCATGATATCGTGAAAATGTTTAAGCATTTAAGAAAAATGTACTATAAGTTTATATTGGTAGTCTTCATGTTTTCTGCTGTTTGAACTTGACTTTATTTTAATAAAATTTACTTTTTGCTGTAGGTTATAATTAGGTTGGCACTTGGCTTATGGGAACTATAGGTAATTATTATAGAGTTATCATATTTTATAAGTCCCTTTTAGAAAAATGTGCATCATTATTGTGATATATTTCTATCTTCTTAACCGCTGATCAGAATTTAATCAAATTTTGTTGGATTCACATCCGTATGTGGCTGCAGGAGGATCAAATTTATACAAATGATGGGGCTTGCCCCCCCCCCACCCACCCACCAAGGGGCCTGAGGGGCACAGCCGACAGCGGTCAATTTGGTAATATTTGTACCAAATTCTTCTCTTGATCCAAGCAATGTACAATTGTATAACATTCATATTTCAGTGGTAGCATCCCTAGGTGGCTGACATTCAAATTTATACAAGTGATTGTGCTTACTGATAATTATAAATCGTAAGACTTATAGTCAATAAAGAACTTGAACTTGACTCCCCAGGGGCCTAAATTAAAGGGTGGGACCAAAAACCAAATTCAGGTGAGCGACACAGGTCCTCTGGGCCTCTTGTTTATAGAGAAATTATGTCATAGTTTTACAGACACTTAATTCATTCCTTAGCTTTTGATCACCACTACACCTCGAAGCTCCCACAGAGTGAATAAGTTATGCACATACCTAGAAATTGTTCAAAGGTTGTATTTGGTATTAAAATCTAATGAAAGAGGTATAAGTGTGTACATTGGACATCTTAAACTCCAATGTTATAAAAACCTCAAATGAATCCGCCGATAATACAAGTCTGATCGATCAATGGACTGATTTCATACTCGAGACTAAACATTGGTTTAACATTGAATCAGTTTATACAGTCTGTTCATCTTGAGATTTGAGTTTATTTATGTTTGTGATCAGTGTGTGTTATTGAAGCATAGTTCGTACTTTGTGGAGAACCGAGTTTGGTGACAATTTTGTATCGGTCGTTTAATGTGGTTATACTCATTGAGTACTTGAAGTACAATTGTAACATGTAACTCAGATATATATATTTAGGTATATTCTTACGAACCAGACAAGTTATGTCATTATAAGAGCCTGTGAATTAGTATACATTTGTATGATTTCATTGTGGTTTTACATCCGTTTCACAAACTCACTTAGTATATGTGTACATGACTGCATTTAGTTCAGGTTTTTCTGAAAACAATTTATATAAATTTATAAAATGTTCCCTTATGAAAAGATTTGGATTGGAATTTGAAGTCGGCCCAGGTGTGGGTGTTTGGGACAGGGCGTTGCTTCTCTGCTAGTTGTCTTCAAATTGGAGGACAGGTACATTGTACAATGTATACATATATATATATATATATGTAAAAATCAAAAACGACACAGACTATTTTACAATAATACAATATTATATTATTACACAATAATACAATTATTATTATAATATTTAAATTATTATAATATTTAAACTAACTTAATGGAACAGAGAATACATAACATACAGAATATAATATTTTAATTATGTGTTCATAACAGAAAGGAACAGATATAAATTGTAGTTTGGATAAGATAATTATACAATATTATTACACGGATAATTATACAATATATGTTCAAGCCTAGTGATTGGCATCATTCTGCATTCTAAGCTACATGTAGATCACCAACATGCCTTTGCTGATCACAGGGATACTGAAAAAGCAAAGGTGAACACAAATACATGTTTATATACATTGCCATTTTGGTGAAGGAAGAAAAATAATCTGCTATAATATTTCCTTGACACAGACAAAATTTATGGGGTCTATTCAAAAGTTGGGATAATAATAAAATACAACATTTGATATAGCGCCCTATATATCTAGCTAACATAAGCCACTCTAAAGCGCTTTACAGTACATAGATATACAATTCTCATACAATCAATACAATTAACATAACAGTTCTATCATATACAATTCTGAGGAGTTCGCAGGAGCTGCGCTATCAGGCAATATAACTACTTGTCCTATACCACCTGGCTAATATCTCCATATGTGTGTATGTATGTGTGTGTACTGGAGATGAATTCATTATGTATACATACAGTAGTTTAATTCAGGAGGTCAACCCGGTGAATGAGTTAAATTTTGCCTGACGCCTACAATTATGTACCGTGGTACATGTACAACCATGCAGGTACGAAATGTAATATGACAGAAATAGATATTTGGAACAAGTTTTATAATTTGAAATTCTAGCCATTTTGCGTTTATCGGAATCTCACCTGTAGCTGTTTGAGTTGACGAGGAGCGGAACACCTGATACACTCAGGTGTCGTTATAATAATGACTTAAGTGGCTTTAGATTATGTATACCTGTTTCTACCTGAAATATAATATAGATAATCTCTGGGAAAAATTATACGCAAATTAATTACGGTTATCATGTGAACAGCGTACCCATGAAATACACTTCCCCACATGCGAAAAGTCCTGCGAAAAAATCTGAATTCAGTGGATTTTAAAATCAATTATGAGTTCAAGGAAAGAAAGGAGGTAGATTATTGTAAGTGGTGTTAGATTATAATTTTAGGTCTTTTGGGAGTGGCAGGGAAGAGTTAATTCTTGCGGTATTTTTAGCTCACCTGGCCCGAATCACCAATTAGTATTCAAGTCAGGTCTTAATTTCTGTATCACGTACGATTTCCGTCTGTTGTAGTTAAAGGTTAGTTCTCCTTTCGAGAGGTTTTATATGATGCACCCTTTGGTTTTTAGAATTTACTGAAAAAAATGCTGATATTGTAATAAACTTAGGATGATAGTTCTGTTGGGATGATAAATTTCACAAAGGAAAAGGGAGATTGTGGGGTTCAAATAAAAAATGAAATTAATTTGGCAAAACGGAACCATGTAGCAGTAGAGCTTAGCCGTGCTTGGTTCTTTTATTAGTTTTTCCAAAAAGTAAAGGGGCTCATGATCAAGTGTTGTTAATTTCTAAGTTCGAAACGCTTATCATCGCACCAGTATTATAATTGACTACATGAATATACATTTGTAGGTCTAACTTTTGCTTTATTTTGTTGTTAAATTGAATTTGAATTCTGATTAGTCATTTGCAGTGGGTAGAAGTTTTCCTCAATATTACATTATTTTAGTAACTTTCATTGTTAAAAATCAGGTGTAAAAATATTTCCAATAAGACAACAACCCAGTTTGGATTTATAACCACTGGCTGTGCCATTATGTTTCTTCTGACCATCTTCCTTCGTGCTCATGTAGTTTGGGATGCGTTTTGGACGAGTGTTGTTATTTTGCGGTTGCGTGCAGACGGCCAGATTGATTCGATATCCGATGGTTTATGTGGTCATTATTGTACAAATGTATTTGATTAGGTCGGAAAATGAACATCCCCAGCGTCAGCCGAGTTCTATCATATTTTGACGTGCATTGATTTCCATATATAGGATGCCTCCGTGGAATTCCATAACCGTCCTGTCTGATGTAGTCAAAATTTGTACAATAAACGCTATGTCCTGACAATGTCTGTGGGTCTATTACAAATTCAATTTGCTTTACATCATGGCATATGTTTCAGCTAATTATTAGAAAAGTCGTAAGATCTTTTCAATCAGAAGAGCTGAAACGTATATGCACACTACTGAGCAAAAATCTTGATATTAAAATTGATGTTTTCTTTCCCTATCTCTACTTACTGTAAATTTATGTATTTTTGTGGTGATCTTATTTTAGCAATTTTCTTTCTCGGAAGCATTCTGCTAAGTATTCATTGGGTTAATTTCAGTTACTGCTTTCTGCAGTTAACGTATTGAGGTTGTACGTGTTAATTCATCATTGTGCTTTAGATTTGTTTGAATTTGGTTTTGCACACAAATTTGAGTGCACAAAAAAATATGTATATATATACAGTGTAGTATATTTAGCTGTAATTAAAGTTGTATCTCATTTGTGCTGACATTATATCAATAAGGAATTGAAAAGGAGATAATTATATAGGTAAAAGTACATAAAAACTTGCCCTAGTTTATATATGAACTTATAATAAGATACTGACCTTTGGCCATGGGAGTTAGGTTGGGTGGCGCAGAGTACCACAGTTGCCTTTAACCAAGGCAGGGTTTGATTCCCTGATCCACGGACAAGACGTTAAGATCGAGGTACATGTATACAACGTCTTTAATTTTGGTGTCTCCATTAAATACTCAACAGTTTCTCCCTCTTTGAAAATATTGTTAGTAATCGGTTGAAATTTAATGATCGATCAAAGTGATGGGCTGATCGATATGAGCTTCAGATTATAATTGAAAATTGATCAGTTTGTCCTTTCTGATTCCTGTCAATATAATCGGTTCCTCATTAAAATCAAAGTATTAGATAGATTTGATGTAAAAAACATATTTATAGTAATATTTTAAGGCAACCCAACATCAATTTTATATCTTCTGATAAACAAATTTAAGTGTAGATGCCGACACGCTGTCTGCAGCGGAAGCTTAGTAGGATTATTATATAGGTGGTTACATTCCGATAATGTTGATATAAAGGGTACATTAAACTTGTATCATAATAGCCATATCATTTAATGGCTTGTGATTCACATGATGAAATGTGCCATTACGGCCTTATTATTGCTATGTATAATCTGTTTGATCTCGTGAAAGTGTATTTCAAGAATTGAAACTATTCCCATTTTTATCGACCATATATATTATAAAAAAAAAACAAAATCCAAAAAACATCGTGTAATTAAAGAATAGTTTGTATACATAGACACATTTGTATGCGTAGAAATTTATGCTGAGTGATATTAATACAAACATTAAAAGTTCTTAATACATTGCAATGTTAAAAATTGGCAGCCTATTATACACTTAAACTGTAAGATATAACAAAGGAGCGAAAATTTTGATGGTAGATTTTGGCGTGTAAGAGGAAAATTTTATGAGTTTTGTCGACAATTTGATCGGGTCGTAAGTGACTGATCAAAACCTATGCAAATAAAGCACTTTGATTTTGATGGTTGAGCAGTCAACAGGAATAACTTCAGTACTCCGATTTGGATGTTTAAAAAACTGTAGGCGTTAGAAATAGTTTGAGATGGCCCCCTAAATAATCTTTTCCCGTCTCAACTTGATGTATCGTTGGGGAAACACAAAACAGTGTTTGTGAATAAAATTGAAGATAAAGAGATAATCGTCTTGAGAAAATTATATCATCATTATAATTCTTCTCATTTTTTGTGTTGATGACATATGTTCAAATATAATGAATGTTTTTAAAACTTACGGTAATAATTGGGTACCAGCTCTAGGTAGTTGTTAAAAGAAATGAATACAATTTTTGACGGAAATTATACAAAATTATTTTGACACTTAGTACTAAGCGGAACCACTTTTTTCTTCTATTGAAAAGAACCCATGAAAAATTCAACAAGTAATTATCCAGGTGAACGGTATTGTGAAATGGCCGAAATAAAGTTTAATTTTTTGTTTTCTGGTAGAATAGCCGCAAATAATGTGTCACAACAAAATTGTGTAAAAAGTCCAAATGCATTATCGTAAACTTCAATTAAATATTTCTGAATATTTAATTGTGAATCACTTGTCAGTAATGTGATGACAATCAGGTTAATGTCATTCAGCTAGATTCAATTTTTTTTCTTTAGTATTACGTAAATCTCCACTTTAAGTTTACATGTAATTATTTAGGAATTCATTCTACAGTGTTAAAAAATTATTTTTAAAGAAAAACAATTTGTTTCTACAAGCTTGAAAGTATGTATTAAGTTTTTGGAGAGAAACAAAGAAAAAGTAGCATGACTTAAAGGACGATGGCCATGGGGGGGGGGGTCTTGAATTTAGCCCTCCCCTTTCTAAATGACATACGGAGAGTGGGAGATCCAACATCCATGTAAGTAGTACTAGTTTCAGTATGGTTCTGTGATGCCCAGTAGACGTATTCCACAAGGAATACAGGAGTCCATCTGTAGAGTTGAGTAATCAAATGTGAAAATAAATAAGAGAATACCGAAGCGTTAACAAAATCATAATCCAAACTCAAAATCAATTAAATCAGGGGCAAAATATGAACAAAGGAAAGATTCACATGGAGACTCTTGTTAAAGTACAAGAGAATAAGACCAGGTGTTCCGCAAGAGTAAGGGTCATCTGCTTCATCGACGACACCAGCCATGTAAATCTTTGTCACATCCATGTAAACATCAAGTTCTCCGAGTATCATTGTCAATCACAACAAGTAAACACACTAATGAGCACACTCAAAAACGTCCATCTTCATATCACTTAAAGATACAGAATACTTCTCAATGAGACAAAGATGGCGACCACAAAACTGGCCCATAGTTCTGACCAACCTGCATCTCCACAACAATTAAACATCTAGCTCTGGTATAGTATCTCGGCTTTAATCCAAATGTTTGGATTAAAGTCGAGTACGTAACTCAGGTAGATGCTGTTATGTCATGATATTTTACTTTTAAATGACATATACATGTAGTTAAAGAAAGCAATATTTAATATTGTATCTGTATGGTCCAATGCTCGATTTGTTAAATCAAATTGGTGGATTTTATATGATCTGTGGAACGCACCTGTTCGACTGCATTAACCCACTCACCCATAAAATTTCATAAAGGATTTTTCTAACCTTTGAATTGGAAGAGTTCAAATGTGTCTCAGGGGCGAATGCGTTAATACCATATAAAGCTATACTTTAAGAAAACTTTGAATTCTGTACCAGAAACCTGGGGGTTGTGTATGGTCTGAATGCATGAAGTCAGGAATTTGTTCGCTATTGTCACCCGCCATTGTTAAATTGTAATGGAGTTTTGAGATAGTCTGTACATCATGATCTTGTGTGGTTCGATATTTACACATCATTATCATAATCGGCTGTTTATCTAAGGGAACTCCGATCATATAACGCTCTCAAAAAACACCCGCATTAGATATCTTAAACTGTAACCTTGGACAGAACAAGATTGATAGAGTATTTTGTACATGTTCAAAAGATGATTGATGATATCAACTTACTTACTAAAAGAAACTTAAATAACAAATGTTCTCAAGTTTGAAATTTGAGCTACTCTCACAAAATGTTTTTTGAAACTTCACAAATTATTTTTTGGAACTTCAAAGATGTTTTTTAAACTTGAACAAATGCTTGTAAAATTGACTGATATGAAAATAAATTAAAAAGAAATATCTAATTACATACAAATATTAGATTTCATGTTTGAAAATAAATCTTTATGAAATGGAAAGTGCGTAATCAAATGTCATGACACTGCAAAAGGCCAATTATATACAGCTAATACATTATTCATGTTGTATGACCCCCATTGCTAACATTTTAGTTAAGAAATCATTTGTGTTTTAACAATAATATAACATATACATCTTCTTCATATCTCAAGTTTCATTTGATTTTAAACAAAGCCTGAAAATTTATTTGTCTTGATGATGGCACACTTAATACTATGCGGAAGACATCTTTGATTTTGAGAACCGACTGCAAGGAATAATGTTGTATGATTTTTATGAATTTTCTCCTTAACCTGAGCTGTTCATCTTGACATTCCATGCATTCCATTATTTAAAAGAATAGGTATCCCACATCCCCCCCCCCCCGTTCTACCCCAAGTATAACTTTTTGTGAAATAGACATTGAGATATCAGCAAAAAATGATTAGCTAAAGAGTTGAAAAAAACTTTTTTTTCTGAAATATACATGTTTAATTGAAAAATATCTGTTGACCCAGATATTTATAATGGGTTTGTTGCAGACTTGAAACTTGATATTATTTATCATAAATTTCTCAACAATAATAGTAAGTTCCTGTTTCGGCTATAAAAAACCCAACTCTTTCACTGCTGTAGGTATGAATCAATGCATCTATCTATTTAAAAGTTACAGGGGGGGGGGGGGGGGGGGGTGAAAGGGTATAAACTTACAAAGAGTTTATAGACCTTATATATACATGTACATCATCCATCCACACAGGACTCAGACAGTATCACCTGGGGTTCAGTTTACATACAAGTACGTGACTTTGGTTCTACAGAATATGAAATTAGCAAAGATAGTTTATGATTATATTTTTGAATAATTATGGTGTAAAGTCTGAATATGTTGAAAAAATAAAATAACAATCCTTTTCATGACAATTTTAGACTATATTACTTTTGATTTCATACATTAATATACGAGGATCATAAATCTGCAGCCATATTCAAATTCATGTTAATGTAGAAATTTATGTTCTTCCTTGGGTCAAATTTTATTTAAAAAACAGCTTTATATTATAAAATAGTTTGAAAAATATTGTCAACTTTGATAAAGAATTTGCAGAGAAAAATATATTCATGAAATTTTCACATGGGAGAAATTTCTAAATGATCATTCGGTGAGGTCAGATAAAGTGTATTGTCATAAATTATTTTTGGAAGATAGACTGATCGGTACATGCAGGTAGTAATAAAATGTGATGTACATGTGTTTTTTTTTTAATTTTATTGAGAAATGTGCAATTAGAGAGTGTTTGTGATTAAGTTGTATGTACATGTACATAAATTGGTGTGTATGAGGGAAAGTTTTTGGCTGGTAACTGTTTGAACTATCAGGTTCCCTTTTTAATTTGATTTTCATGAGAATGATCTTTAACATGTTAAGTGGTCTATAGATCTAGATACAGTATACATGTATTTACATAGCTATTGTTCCTTGTTGCTACATCCTCACTAAAAAATGTTTGCACCCATCTAGAGATAAGTATACTGGGGAGCATCCACCAATATATAACAATATTTTTTAGTAAAATAAAAGTTATGCTTGGGAGGTACACAATTTTGATTCCCACCTTTTGGCCCCAAGCACTCACTGATGAGTCCTAGAAGGACAAAACAGCTGTATGATGCAGTGTAATTCATTTTTACGACATAATGGTATAGGGCTGGGCGGTTTTACCGGTATACCGGTATACCGTGGTATAAAGTTGTGATGGTATGTACCGTGGTACATTAGTCCTGTACCGGTTTTTTTGGGACTTTCATTTAACTTATCAATTGAATATTTGTTACATACATGTAGATCAATTGGAATTTCAATATGGTTTAACTATAATTTCCTATAATTATAGTTTGTTGATCAACTAGCCAGGACAGACATAGCTTCACTCAAACAATATAAGAGGATAAAACAAAAAGAAACTTATGACAGGCCTGTTGCTGATTGGCTTCAGAACAAAAACAGCCAGAAACCTTTAGCTAGATCAAACATTTAATCAAGGTGGTATACTGTGGTACGTACCGCAGATTTTGCCTAAATACCATGGTATACCGTGGTTCTTTTGATTTTGTGGTACCCAGCTCTATAATGGTATATATATATCTACATGTATTACTAAATTTAAAAGGTGAAGCATGTGTGTGTGTTAGTCATGATGACTTACACCTACATGTACATTGTACATTATATACGGTATAAACCAACAAGAATCTACCTGACTATCTGTATTTTAATTGCATGCATGATTTGTCACTCACGTTTTATTGAGTTATTGCCCTTGCTTGGAGAGTTATAATACACAACAAAATTTTCAATCATATCTCTTTGAAAACTTGTCTTTATTATAGTCAAACACCAACCTATTGTGTTGTACAGTGTGTAATGATTTGCAATTATCTGTGCTGAAATACTATTTGCATGAGTTATGTATGAGTCAGATGTATTTCTTACTTAGCCTTTCACTAAAATATCCATATATAATATATAGTCCTATTTTCTTTGAAGATTTAATTCATTCTCCATTTTCTGTGAAGATTTTTTCATTCTCCGAAGGTGAAAATTGTTTGAACTCTTCAGACTGCAGAAACAATATTAGATACATCTGTATATATGAGAACAGTATATAAGTGTTGGAAACTTAGCATACTAGAGAAATGAACAGTTTTAAAATGATCAGTGTATTTAAATTAGTTTCACTGTAAATTTGATATTTTGTGAATATTCCATAATATAATGTGTTTATGAAGAAATATACATGTGAGATACATTGCATCAAAGAAATTTACAAAAATGTACAATTTAACATAGACATGTACCAGATTTATGTGCTCTTAACAAGTTGCTTTAAAACTTCAATTAAATCCTGTCAAAACATAACTTCTAAGATCTGCGGAGAAGTTGTCTTTTTATTATTGTTACACAGAACAGAACTTTATGGTTGTTACATATTCCTGTGATACATGTATACATCCATGAAGATACGTTTGATTTTTTTTCTGGTTTTAATTGACTACCGAAAAACTTCCTGTCTCGCACACTGATTCGGTCTAGTGAGATTAAATATAAATGAGATGAGAATTCTGATACAATTACAGCACTGACTCGTAAACAATATGCACAGCCAGTCTACCTTATCTGGTATTAGATTGATATAGGCTGCCTATGTATGCAGTGTACCATAAATACAAATGCCAATGACCAAATATGTTAACTCATATTGTTGTTCTGTAAGTTATTGTTTGGTTTTATATCTTTTGAAAATATATCTTAATTTACTTTGTGTTTCAATCTGCCCAGCTGTAATGGTTCAAGTTGGTTTCTGGCAAGTTACATGTAGTTTATGATGACTGCATGAAAGGTGTCCCTCAAGCTCAAGAAAGTTAGTCAATATTATATATAATTGCATGACTATCATCACTCAACTGTACGTTACAGAAAGTAGGTTCATAAGCAGCTAAGCCCGTAGAGGTATTAGCTCAGTGAAATGTTAAAAATACACCCTTAACACTATAAAAATCCAACTTTAATCAAAATGCATGTTTCTTGTGTAAAGATAACTTAGCTTACATCTATAGAACCCTAAATTAAGCCAGATTACAGAAGTAATGTGTAAAGGGGCCAAGTGTATGTTACAATGTCTGATCGACCCTCTAGATCTGCTACCATGTTTATGTACTAGCCTCAACCTCTGGGTTGTGGTGACCAATGCAAGTGGTTAGGGTGTATGACATTCTGCTACCACTAGCCCACCACCTCTGGGTTGTGGTTGCCAAGTGATTAAGGTGTCTGACATTCTGCTACCACTAGCCCTCCACCTCTGGGTTGTGGTGGCCAAGTGGTTAAGGTGTCTGATACTACTACCACTGGCCCTCCACCTCTGGGTTGTGGTGGCCAAGTGGTTAGGGTGGCTGACACTACTACCACTGGCCCTCCACCTCTGGGTTGTGGTGGCCAAGTGGTTAGGGTGGCTGACACTACTACCACTAGCCCTCCACCTCTGGGTTGAGGTGGCCAAGTGGTTAGGGTGGCTGACACTACTACCACTGGCCCTCCACCTCTGGGTTGAGGTGGCCAAGTGGTTATAGGTGGCTGACACTACTACCACTGGCCCTCCACCTCTGGGTTGTGGTGGCCAAGTGGTTAGGGTGGCTGACACTACTACCACTGTCCTTCCACCTCTGGGTTGTGGTGGCCAAGTGGTTAGGGTGGCTGACACTACTACCACTGGCCCTCCACCTCTGGGTTGTGGTGGCCAAGTGGTTAGGGTGGCTGACACTACTACCACTGGCCCTCCACCTCTGGGTTGTGGTGGCCAAGTGGTTAGGGTGGCTGACACTACTACCACTAGCCCTCCACCTCTGGGTTGTGGTGGCCAAGTGGTTAGGGTGGCTGACACTACTACCACTGGCCCTCCACCTCTGGGTTGTGGTGGCCAAGTGGTTAGGGTGGCTGACATTCTGCTACCACTAGTCCTTAGGTCGGTTGTTTTACTCCCGGATCTCTTGCATTGCTCCACCACCAAAACCTGATTATGATACGTCCATAAATTACCTTAGCTGTTAATATAGGACGTAAAACACAAACAAACGGAAGTGTAAGGTAGCTATAATAACATGTCCCTTTAACTGTAGCAGAAATCATGTTTTTTGTGTATAATGGTGTATGTCCGTCATCGGTGATTACTTTAATTAAGCTTCAAAGAAATACATGTTCTAATCGATCTACTAATGAATCTGAACCAAAGTTTTAAGATTCTAAACTTTAATTACACCTTGAAAGAGGATAATTCTCTACACATAGTTCAATTTGACCTTCAGTGTAGTGTAAAGCGATTAAAATATCTAAATCAGGGATAGAAGAAGTTTTAAGTATATGTTAATTAGTTTAATATTATAAAATTAACGACGACTTCCCTATCTGATAGTATCACGATAGGACAGAAGGTATTTGTGTACTAAAGTCTGTACTTGAATTCCTCCATGATTGTAGATTAATTTAAGTTTATATCTACGTAAAAGTTCATTTACAAAGTTGTCTAAAAGGGCTGCGAATGATTTTCAGTGCTAATTGCTATGGTTCATGCAGTACAAATTAAATACCCACACCCTACATAGATATATATATACAACCCAAAATTCAGGATGTGTTCAATGGGTGTTTCTTGATTTTCTTGCCGATATCTAAATCTACGTTTTGATACAGGAAATCAGCTTTGTCACGATCTTTTAAATTATGTGAGAGATATTTTATTACCACAGCTAGCTAGAGACCTGTTTGTCAATTCTAAGTTAAATTCTTAATCCTGTTTCCCATCAGTGAAGCATGTTGTGGTACCTCATTAAATTGTCTTAAAAAAATTAATCAGAACTTTAAATTTGTTAATTAACAATGGAGTTGATTTTTTTTTTACGTCAATTACGTTCCGCAATAATAAAAATTACGATTATTTGGATAATGAAGTGATTTTATTCGTACTTTGGAAATCTTAATACAAATATGAAGATCACATTGAATTCACAACTTTATATATATATTTAATATCATGTTATAGTACAAGTTTATGTAATTTGTGATTATAAATAGGACTTATTATTCTGTGTAGATTCCATGTAATATTCTTAGGACTAACGAGCAAAGCAGTGTCAGCAAAGATATCCTTTATATATATGTTTCAACTGTTGTGAAATAAAAAATCTTGGTATTGAAAATATATTATTTGTGTATATGCATGTAGATGTTACATTGCTTTGATGGCAAATACAAGAATTCATCTTATTTAATTGAAATTTTCTATCGTGGAGATTGCCTCATCATAACAATTTAAAACATTTTCCTTTAGAAGGTTTTTAAAAAATTCTGAAGTATCCGTGTTCCCTTTGAAGTTATATATATGTAAACAACTCGGGAGGCGTTTATCCACCTAGCATAAAGTGTAGCCTCTGTAACAGATGTATAAAAACAAGATAATTCAACGAATTACAGTCCCCCACCGGGTTGTTATCTCGAGATCCAATAGCAATGAGTGTGAATCTCGAGATGCAATAAGGTCATGTATTTTCTTCAATGTATTGAAAGGTGAAGATGTAGTTTACAGAGACCCGCTTCTATACAGGAACCATCCCATTCTCACTAAATACATGTACACTGTAGGTATACTCTATAAATGATCTCTATATAAAGGACACAAGTCTATGAAGGACACCTTTAGTTTTTCTATTGGGTATCCTTTATAGACAGGTTTTACTGCAATAGACATGAAATTGTAATAATAATAACAAGATGTTGTTTGTTATGCTTACATTGAATTCAACAGTACTGTATATTGATTAAATGGTGATCTGAGAAGAACACAGGTTTGTTTGTCACTGGGAATAATTTGGATGAGAAGACCAAGTCAAGAATTCCTCCAAGGCAATGGGTAGGCGTGGTCAGTTGTTGGTGAAGTTTACAAGATTTTTGAAGGCTGTCCATCTTTGCGAAGTCCATGTTGAAATCTCCAACAACAAGAATGTTTGTACACTTATGTAACTTTGCTTGTGTTGTGCATAGCTTGAATAACTGTCGAAATAAATGTCACAGTGACCCAGTTTTGGTACACGACACACCGTCTTCCCACGGGGAACCATACTACCAAGTATTAAGTTCTAGTGCTTTATAGTGTAGGAGATAGAGCCCGGACAAGGTATTTGTGTAACGTAGGTCAGAGGTCAAAAAATTGGTCACTGTGACCCGGTTTTGTTACGCGACACACCGCCTTCCCATAGGGAACTATACTACCAAGTACAAAGTTATAATCCTTAATAGTGTAGGAGATAGAGCCCGGACAAACTTTTACTTTAATGTAGGTCAGAGGTCAAAATATAGCAAAATAAAGGTCACAGTGACCCAGTTTTGGTACGAGACACACCGCCTTCCCACAGAAAAATATACTACCAAGTATAAAGTTCTAATCCTTAATAGTGTAGGAGATAGAACCTGGACAAATTTTTCTTTCTTTAATGTAGGTCAGAGGTCAAAATATAGGTCACAGTGACCCAGTTTTGGTACGCGACACACCGCCTTCCCACGGGGAACCATACTACCAAGTATTAAGTTCTAGTGCTTTATAGTGTAGGAGATAGAGCCCGGACAAGCTTTTTCTTTAATGTAGGTCAGAGGTCAAAATATAGGTCACAGTGACCCGGTTTTTGAACGCGACACACCGCCTTCCCACAAGGAACCATACTACTAAGTATTAAGTTCTAGTCCTTTATAGTGTAGGAGATAGAGCCCGGACAAGCTTTTTCTTTAATGTAGGTCAGAGGTCAAAAAATAGCAAAATATAGGTCACATTGACCCGGTTTTTGTACGCGACACACTGCCTTCCCACAGAGAACAATACTACTAAGTATTAAGTTCTAGTGCTTTATAGTGTAGGAGATAGAGCCCGGACAAGCTTTTTCTTTAATGTAGGTCAGAGGTCAAAATATAGGTCACTGTGACCCGGTTTTTGTATGCGACACACCGCCTTCCCACAAGGAACCATACTACCAAGTATTAAGTTCTAGTGCTTTATAGTGTAGGAGATAGAGCCCGGACAAGCTTTTTCTTTAATGTATAGGGGCTGGGTTTTCTACGGGTACTCCCACAATAAGACCCCTCGCGCGCTAATATCCGGGCCAACAAGAGTGATTAATATAAGTTGTATAACTTGTTTCATAATTGTTGTAAAATAAATAAAGTTTATATTATATTATATTTATATTATATTATATATTGGTTATAAGATAAGCCTGTCTAATCGATATCTGACACTGTGGGACACAATAATACCGGTCAGATTAACCTGTTTAATTTGACACCCTGTGGGACGCAACATATTTGTAATATGGCATCAATATTTATTCAATAAATATTTAGATTCATAAAGGTGGATATATCGATGCTAGTTTTGTTAAAAAGGAAATAACAGAACTCTGGTTTTTTATTAGACAGGATTTTATTTGTCAAAATCTTTTTTGGTAAAAAAGATGGATTTAATTTCTTTGTATGATATCAACATGTACATTGTAGTTCTGTATACTGGTAGTGTTTGGAGTACCTGTAAATTTGTCTTAGTTTTGTTTCCATGTCTCATTGTCTGTGGATGTCATTTCAAATTTGAATTCTTGATGTTGCTGCATTGTTTTGTGCTGCTGATGAAAACATATGAGCACATAGTTGAATGCACATTCTGTAATAAAATAAAAGGTTGCTTTAATTTTTAGAATGTTAATCTACAGAGAAACCCCTTTTAATGAAAATAACATAACTGATAACTCCCCAGACGGTAATTAAAGTTTAAACCTGAATTATTATATATGTAGGTAGAAACTCAACGCATTCAACATACCCTGAAATTTCATAATGAACTATTCCAATCTTTAAAATGGAAGAGTTCAAATGTGTCTTCAGGGGTAAATAAGTTAATAATTTGTGACTAATGGATGTCTGATATAAACGTGATATATGACAAACTGATATAAACAGGTATCAGACGGAACAAATAATGTCTACTTCACATGTACAGAATTTATTAGATATTGTGTGGCCACCAGCTGTAGGTGGAATAACACTAAACTTCACCTGTGTTAAGTCATCACTATTCTTATAGACCAATCACAGTGGGAACTCAGGTGTGAAACATTCTGATGTCAAAGTCAGTGTACCTGTATAATAATCTGTACATAATTTACGTCGAGTTGATCAATCGCCCAGACTTGTGAACATCAAATAATCTCTTTAAGTAACAGCTGGCTTTGAAACCAATATTAAACATTAAAAATATATGCATTGTGATCAATAATAAAAAATATTGCTCAAAAAAAGAATTTAATCTCGAATGATTTCTTATTTTTCAAGAGGCAGTTTATCATATATACCTCCTGATTATACATGTACCAGGTCAGGTTTTCTATATCAAGTTTCTGTATGTTACGCCAAAAACATTGAAGAGGTCTAAGATTGAAAACAATGTGGACATTTCTATTTATTTAAGTTCAGATTTGGCATCAAGACATGGCAAACATTTATTATATGCAATTATAAAAGCGCATGGATCAATGTCAAATGCAATTCTGTAGAAATTTTACAGTAATAATTACACTCAGACTGACTGGCTGTGTTGTCCCACTGGGACTCTCATAGTATATTTAATACCTGGTAATACATGTATACAAGTTACAACTAGTACATATGTCATTAAATTCACTGATTTCAAATACTTTTATAAGTATAAGTTTATAAGATTTGGGGTTGGTACTATTTTTCAACAAATAATCAAAACAACCAATCAACTATGAACACAGGTGTCTTTTTTTTAGTCCAAGCTAATGCATCATAATTTGCTTACTTATTAATTAAAAACATCTGTTAATTAATTAAGACTAATCTTAAAGGCCCAATATACGTAACTTTCGGCAAAACTTGAAGCAAAAATCAAGCCTAATAATTTATCATATTTATAGATTTAGCTAAGATTAACTGATATCAGCAATATTCAAGATGAATTCTTTCGCGATTACCGGTACATCAGCAGTTGAAACATGCTATTTGTAAACACGCGTCCATTTCAAACCGTCTTCTACCTTCGGTTTGTTGTTGAAGTGGGCCCCACCTGAACTATTTTCAATTCTTTGAATTTTTTTGTCCAGAGTTTCTTGTTAGTTACCGTTCAGGTTTACTTCGTTTTAGGCTTATTTTTGCATGGTAATCAACTGGATTTTTTTTCAGAATTTTTCAGAATCACGAAAATTTCCCTGAAGTTACGTATATTGGGCCTTAAAGAGTGTGAGGATGGTACTTAGGGTCGTTTAATTTCTCATAATTGCTCAGTACACAGGGCATTTATTAGGTAAATTACAGTAACAAAATTAAAGGAAACTTTTTTTAGGTCACAATATGTAGATGGGAAGACTCTTGAATATTTGACAATGTGACTATCAGTCAGGAACTGAAGCCCACACTTTGTATTCTGCATGTAATCATGTACTATGTATGAAATAAATCAACTTGTAGGTTTGATATTGGACCTGAACAATCTAAAGGTTATTCTAGAAATGATGTGTTCTTGACATTTTTACATGGGTTATCTTTGTTTAACAAAGAACTTTGCATATAAAAAAGGTTTACATTTTTACATGGGTTATCTGTGATTAAAAAAGAGACTTTGCATATAAAAAAGGCTTAAATTTCCTTAGTCATCTTCAGAAAGATTCAGCTTACGAAAATTTTGTATGAGAGTACCTCTTTGAATAGCAGAGTATCAAAGTTCATCAGGACAGCTCATATATACCCCAACATTTTTATATACAGAGTTCAGGCCCTTTGTTCTTCTTAGATGTTTATCTTGAGGATTGGGACTGTGATTTTGCATTCAATAACTTTCCTTGCTTAAACTATATGTGATACAGCAATTTTAAAATTTATAAATCTTAGAAATATTTTCATTTTCTAATTCCAGCGAGTTTTCATCCAGCCAAAAACTTACCTCCAGCTCAGGATGGGACGAAAACACTGTCAGCTTTGTGAAATCAGAATTTACCAAATACGGTTTGGACAAAGTTAGTGTTGAAGAGTATGACGTGGTTGTCACCTACCCTAATCCTGTTCAACCCAATAGGTTAGAGGTCATCACCTCAGCAGGCCAGGTCAAATTAAATGTGACCTTTGGTTCAGAGCAGAGGTCAAATGTAAACCGAGAAAAGCGGGCTGCCGACGATGTGGAGAAGACGAGGAACCCTCGTGTTCAGCCTTATGTAGCGTTCTCTCCCTCTGGGACTGTGCAGGTATATATTGGGCTTTTGAAATTACAGAACACTAAGAAAACACTACTTTTGTGATTTATTTGCCTCACAAAGACCAGATATTGATATACCAGGTACATCTGGTACATAAATGTAATTGTTTTCGCCGTAATAATCGCCAATCCCCTATAAGCACCCGCCTCCACCGGGACTTCTGCGGTAGTATTAAGATTATATTTGCGCACTTTCTAATCGTGACATATTAAATTATTCTATATATTAATTATGATACAGTAAATCTGTCTGTGCGCATGTTTTACAAGAAAAACACCCCACAAATATCGGCAATAATATATGTGTACAAAGTTTCAGAAAATGATTACAATAATGTTGCACATCATGAGTACCACCCATTCTGATCACATACATCATACTTATTGACTTTTAGAAATGACAATTTTCATACAGATCTCAGTTAAAATTGTTATCAAGCCCCCCCCCCCCCCCCCCCCCCTTTCAATGGAACTAACTTTTTTAGGCACCAGTGTTAGTGCGGTTATTACAGCGAATACGGTTTGTATTAAAGAAAATACATAGTTTTGTGATCATTTGCCATACAAAGATAAGATTGGATATATATTATACATGGTACATAATCATGTTTTATTTATCTATATACGAGTCCCACACCTGTTCTTGTGGGGGAGGGCGATTAAGGTTTGAAAATTCTAATCAACCGAGTCTGTTAATTGTGTATCACTTCATAGCATTATGATCTCAAATAAATTTGAAATTTGTCACCTAACATTGCAAAGATTTGTATGTGTGTTTAACCTTCAAGCATGTCAGAGTGTCTTGTAACGAATTGGAATAAATACCACAACTAATTTACACATTTGTAGCCTTTTGTTAGTGTACCCTGTTCTGTCAGGTACATGAATGTAATAATACTCTCTGTCACCTACAGATGCTTATTTTGTATGCAAGCATTATAGTTATTGGATGGAAGACTGGGTAAAAAATATATAGAATTTAACTAATTCGCCCTTGAAACCTCCAAATAAACTATTCCAATTTTTGAACTGGAAGGTGTCAAATGTGTCTTGAATGGAGAATGGATTTTGCAGAGTTATTGCCCTTTGTTAGGATATTTTTGTCTGGAGGTTTGAGACAGTTTATAGAACTAATTAACTAATTCAACCTTGATATTTCGAAAGATAAACTATCTGGAAGAGTCTTTAAGCGTTAATGGTTTTACAGAGTTATTGCCCTTTGTTCAAATGTTTTGGCCATAGGTTTTGGGAATGATTGCTCACAACACCTTGCCTTGTTTATTGTCTTTGACAGGGTATGTTGGTGTATGGTTTACATTATATCTTTGACAGGGTATGTTGGTGTATGGTTTACATTATATCTATGACAGGGTATGTTGGTGTACAGCTTACATTATATCTTTGACAGGGTATGTTGGTGTACAGTTTACATTATATCTTTGGCAAGGTATGTTGGTGTACGGTTTACATTATATCTTTGACAGGGTATGTTGGTGTATGGCTTATATTATATCTTTGACAGGGTATGTTGGTGTACTGTTTACATTATATCTTTGACAGGGTATGTTGGTGTACGGTCACTATGGACGGATGGTTGACCTTATACAGGTCAACAAGAGTGGCGTTATAGTAAAGGATAAGATACTTCTCCTCAGGCTTGGCAAAATCTCCGTCACAGAAAAGGTAAGAATCGGACTTGAAAAATCTCTGTCACGGAAAAGGTAAGAATCTGAGACAAGACAAAATCTCCGTCACAAATAGGACTAAGAATCGGACTCTGGGAAAATCTCTTGTCACATCAAAGGTAAAAATGGTTTTATTGTAACAAAGTTCAAATCTCAACTAAGGTCAAAACTTTTGTTAAAACTGCATTAAACAGCACATATCTTTGCTGTAATAATATTATAAGTTCTATCTATCTACAATTGTATTTGAGCTTACATTGCCTTTACTATTGTTCAAATTAATGACCTTGAGATACACATCTTTTAAAAATATTTTAGGACTTATTAAGAACCATTGAGCAAAGAGTAATTAATTATTTTATATCTCTGTTTCATA
The DNA here is from genome assembly GCA_947623455.1 of Mimachlamys varia. Lineage (NCBI taxonomy): Eukaryota > Metazoa > Mollusca > Bivalvia > Pectinida > Pectinidae > Mimachlamys > Mimachlamys varia. The sequence continues at coordinate 16,913,536 of OX392541.1, forward strand.
AGAATTTATGAGCTGTGAGTAAATAAATATAAGTAGCCAGAAAATGTGTTTAAGAGTTAAAATGAATTTGACCTTGACTCTTTTTTATACACAGAAATATGTTTTTGAATGACAATGAATAATGGATGACTGATACAGGCCTGTTGAGCCTCTTGCAGCTTAAATGTCTTTGGTTATGCCTAGTGTTTTACCTGTGTCAACTTCTGGTATTGATATAAATGACCAGAAACACTTTCTCGGTCATAAAACAAATCAATTTTTAGAAATGTCAAACAATCATTTCCTGTATTACCTGCAATAAAATACAGGATAAGGACATTCAGCCCATTGTAGATAATAAAACCTGGTGGGATCAGCCCTGTTTCTGACACAGTGTCTCTACAAGGTTATAGTGTTTGATTATAGGCACAGACAGTATGTCAGGAGGTGCTAAAGTAACTTGTGTTGGTCACTGTAATGGTCAAACACATGTTCTAATTCTTTATTTGTTTAAAGAGGATTACAAACAGCCCTAGGGCTACATGATGCTCTCCTCTACATATAAAACAATACAATATTTACAAAACGTGATCACAACGCATGCTCTCTCACTCACACATACACGCCATAACATAAAGAAATGAGTAGAAGTGGAAGGGGAAAGATAGGGCAAAGAAATTAAAGAGGAGCGGGGGGGGGGGGGGGGGGGGGGTTCAGATGATGAAGTTAGAACCTTTTGAGTCAATGATATATTCAAATACAGAGTCGAAAATATTTTTGTTTGAGGATTCCGTATTATTGTCGGAACCATATAATAGAATTTTTACAAAGATATCAGGCATAAGATTTACAATAAGGTTCGGATTGACATTTGGAGCCAATTCTTTACAAGTTTTTCGAGGTTCTACATTGATTGTGGGACATACAATGTTACACTTAATTTTTATAATATCATCTTCTTGTGTAGTTCTTATCAGGCCTAAATGAACATATTTGAGAGAAGAGATTGATCTAATAAAAAAGGGGCCACAGTTGGCCAAGTGGTTAAGGTGTTCCGACATTCTACCACTAGCCCGGCCACCACCTCTTGGTTGCGAGTTTGAAACCCATGTGGGGCAGTTGCCAGGTAATAATTGTATATGAGGTCAGTGGTTTTTCTCTGGGTACTCCTGCTTTCCTCCACCTCCAAAACCTGGCACATCCTTAAATGACCTAGGCTGTTAGTTATAGGACGTAAAACAAAATAAACCAAACTGATCCAACACAGAGCAGCTTTGTTAAAAGAAACGTTTCATAACTTTTTTTGTTATACGAGTAAATTTTTCGTGATAATATAAGCAAGCATTATACACTTGAACCTCTTTATCTTGAATTTGATGAGACTGGGAAAAAACTTATCCGGGTTAATTGAATGTTTAATGTAAAGTTGGACCGAGAAAGACAAAATACTTTGAGAAAAACAGGATCTTCCAGTAAATGCGAGTTTGATATTATGCCTCAGATTCACCAGTATATATATGTCATGTTAAATGCAGGTTTTACGAAAAAAACGATACAGAAAGGGAAAAAAATTCTAGTCCTTAACCCCAATGTCGAGTTCTGTCATTTACAAAATTAAACATATTTCGATTCAATTTTTGCTTTCCATCAGATTGGATGCAATTTGAATTGAATAAAAAACCTTTTTAGATTTAATACCTTGTGTGATATTCGCAGCCAAAAAGACGCTAGTTGCCAATTGTATTTGAAATAATGTTTTGTGAATTGTAATGACAGTGCAAAATTGCAAACAGCAGTCAGAGACTAGAATGTGACGAAATTTAGAATGAATGAAATGTCTTAACAATTGAAAAGACGAAACAAGAGAAGAATAAATTTGTCGTCAGCAGAATTTGTTTTAAAAAATATCAAATCCTGCATGTGGCTAGGACATATACAATTATTGTTGAATGTAAAACGATCTTGATGTAGAGGATTTGTGTAACTGGTTTAAGGTCTTTTGAACTAAAAGGCAAAATTATAATCTTCTGTTGTCTTGAATTACAGTTGTCGTGATGCACATGTTGCAGTTTTAATTTACAAAGGGATTCGGGAACACATGGTTAAGTCTAAAAAAGACGGAAATTTCTTTAATGTTTTGTCCATATTTAGAAGATACGATCATCAGCGGGCTATATATTACAACGGACCTAATTCGGTATGAAAAACAGGTCGAATGAGAGACAGAAAATCCATATCCAGGTGACACTAATGATCAATGACAATAGTTTATCAAATCGTTGTAAAATGGCCCCGCAGTGGTTGTTGGATCAATAAACGTAACATTCCTGACTTTATGTAAAACAAACATGTTTTGTACCTTCGTACTATTTTTTTTCCAGTATTCATAATTTCCTACGATATTGAATAGCAAATTGTGAGTGACGGGGTATCACCCGCGGGGCACAGGTGAAACAGATAGGTATTATCATGATATTATCTCTGGAGTTAGTCAGGGTGGAGAAGTACTGCAGCCTTCATTGTAAGAACTTATCTCTTAATATACATGCATATTTATAAACCACACACTATGATGTTAAACAACAATGTTCTTTTATACCCACTTCATATAAATTTGCATTTTTTGTGCCTTTAGTTTATCATTCCCGTCGGAGAGTTTTGCGATTTTGTACGTCAGAGAGATTTTGCGATTTTTAGTTCCTTTATTTTATCATTCCTGTCTGAGAGTTTTGCAATTTTTTGAGAATATCAATTAAAAGTCTAATTGATTTTATAGCTGAAAATGTCATTTTATGTTAATTTCTTAGACATTCAGGAAATGTTGCTCTCTCTATTGACTAAAGTTTTTAAATATTCTATGAACATTTGCATATATTACATATTGTATTAATTTCAACAAATATCATAGCGAGTTAATATATATACTGTATAGATGCATATCCATTTTTTGTGAGCATTGAATTCCCCTTTCACAAAAAAAATAATGGAAGTCAAAAAGTAAACCTTTGAATTTAATAATGATTTTAAAATATTTCAAAATAAAGAAAAAGTTCTCACTTTTTCGAAAAAAAAAAATCTTCCCAACTCAAAATCATGAAATAAAATTTTGTAACAAAAACTTTCTTCTCAAAGTTTGAAAATTCCTAACAAATGAATAGCTTTCCACCATTGGGTCGAGCTGGTCCAAGACCTATCTTGGCAGTTGACAGGTACCGAATAAGGTTGGTTGTTTTCTATAGGTATATCACCAGTTTTCCTACACTACCAAAATCTGGCGCGTCCTGAAATTACCCATACCAGTAAATAGGATTAACATAGAAAGCTAAAAAACAATCCACAAGGTTATAGTTTTCAAGCACTTTCGGGCCATGTACCCACATATGTGAAAATTGATTTATGGAACTATTTTGCTATCCACTAGCTGGGACTCCATGCTATTTGAATCCCCTCTATCACCCTGTACAGTACTTGAGATTCACCCCTGTCATATATTTACACTGTTCTTGAGCTGGGCGATATACTGTAGAGGTTACTTGGATGCATTACGAATCTGACGTCATCAATATTGTGTGTTTAGTTCATTTTCCCCCTGAAAACCCATTTGAACTCTCCCAATTCAAAGGCTGAAATAGTTCATTCTGGGATAAATGGGGTAAAAGGGGTCAATGTTATACTTTATTATGGATATACATCCATATTAAAGTGACTCCTTAATGACAGGTATATTTATGATTTTATTACTTGATATGTCCAGGGACATCATGAACAACCCACATACCAGCCAGTGTCCTCAAACAACCACCTGAGTTAGGTACTTGGCCAGTACATGCTGTATCATGGTTAAGACGTGTATTAATTTTCAGCAACTGTCAGTATACATGAGAATTGGGAACATAGTTGTCAGTCACAGAAGTCTGGAATTTTGAACTGAAAATGATTTTGAGTCTTATTAATATTATTACACTGAACATTTCATACCCCCATGGTTAATTACATTGGACAAATGGTGCTTCAAAATAACAGGTTAATCATGCACAAACAAACTTAACTAATCCTTCACCTTTTCCTCCCCTTGTTATAACGTTATGTTTGTACTTTTGATATCTTTCCCTCATTTGCCGTTATAGATGTACTAGTGTATATATGATCCCTTTTGTTCCAACCTCTTTTATTGTATTTTTGAATTCACTTTTATCTCGCATCTCGGCTAATATTGTATATTAAATCGATCAAGCATGTATAAGTACCTGATCTGTAAGGTTTCTATCAGAAAAACAGCGAAATATTAAAAACCTGTTGTCATTCATTAGATATATTTGAATATTCATAAATAATGCGTATTCAACCTTCAGTGATGTATTGGAACTGGGGAAATTGCAATTAATATACTTTGAAATATTCAATAAAGCAATTGTATTCAATTTTGTCTTTTGGGGTTTGGAAAGCTTGAATCATGTAAACTTGTTTTTAACATTTTCTAAATTTGATGATGCTGGTGCACACAGCGGAATCCTTTAGAAATAGAAAGGTCAGTTAACATCGATGGACATGTCATTGGCAGTGATAGAAATTCTTTGGATCTGCATTCCTAGCTTATTGGAAGACATTATTCATCAAATTACTTCAGTTCAGGCGAAACCTTACAGTGAAAATTTTGTTATTAAAGGACAAAATCTTGGACCTTCACAAATTCTAAGGAAATTTTGAAAATTTTTATAAGAAAATAATTAAGACTCTATCTTACTGCAAAAGGCATGATTTAAATAAAAAATGTAGTTCATTATGGGTTAGATATTATCATTTAAAATTGCCAAAAGTGTCCTTCAATCAATTGTACATGTACAGCCATTAAATGTCAGGACTGCTGAGTCAAGGGCATTGAGAAAAAGCAACTATGAGTGATTTGGTTTAAAATAGAACTCCTTCAAGGAGATGTACAGTATATGTATAGAATGTCATTCTGTGCTCACAATCTTCAATTTAAGATTTAAATGTTTTAACTTGAATTAAATTAAAGATTTGCGACATAATACCAAAGGTCAGTTCGGACTGTTTGAGAATGTCTCCTTCATCTGAAACACGTTCCAATATTGTGAGCCTGGCCTGGGTCGAAGATCCTGATGACCATAATTGTATACGTTCAGTGTCTCATTTAGTAGATTAGGGGTCTGTACAGCAGTTTTTACACTTAGTATATGAGGGGTCTGTATAGAGGTTCCAGTACCGGTCTAGACTATGATGCAGTTTTCCAGCCTTTTTGCAGATCAATGTTTATGACCAAGCCTTTTGCAAAATTGCACTTAATTTGTGTGCTGGGCAAGCTAGGATACACTATATTGTAACATATTAAGTCAATCTATACCGGACTCCGGCAAGAATGACCAGAAACCAGGCAGATTTGTGGTTGTATCACAGAAGTTGTATTCTGTATTATATGAAGTTGTATTTTGTACTGTTCAAGTATTAAATTCCCCGACTTACAGTGGAACCTTGTTTACATCTCAAACTCGTATACGAAGACCCTGTTTAATGGGAAATACTTTGTCGGTCCCAGCTATAAGCTTTACACTATCATTCAGACTCTTCTAACTCGAATACTCAAAAACTTGAATACTAAGACAACTCAAAGTTTTCTTCTAGTCTTGTCAACTTGGAGATAATAATATTTGACTGTATATCAGTTTTTATCTCTCATCTTTTATACCCGATGTCATATTTTGCGATTTTTTTCTCGAGGTCCTTAGACAAGACACAAAGCCGTTAACTGAGGGATGTCCATTGTATTTAAACCCATTCAACCCTGAAGACACATTTGAACCCTTTCAATTCAAAGGTTGGAACAGTTCATTATGAAATTTAAGGGATGTCTGAGTTAAGCATGCATTTCTATCCATATTTGTTCTGTATACCAACTTCTCCATGCATGATGATGATTATAAGTCCACAGATTCATAAAATCCCACGTAGCTTAGGATCAGCTACTACAATAGAGTTTATATTGACATGTATAAAAGACATTTGTTGGAAAGTGTATGCTTCCGTGATTGTTACTTTCGGTTTCCCATCAAATAACTCAGGGTTTTACCTGAAGCAGAAATCTACTTCAAATACAACAATTAACAGGGTTTGCATTGAAGCCGTCCTTATATCTTTTTCAAGCATAGAAACTGAAAAGGACCCCACTCGGTCATTTTCAGGATTCCCATTTATACCGTATCCAGGAGGATCCCATTTATTTAGGAAAGGACCCGTATTTATAAAATGCACAGTGCAATTCCTGCACAATTTTCTGTTATAGTACCCATAAAATCTGAACACCTTGGTCCCCAGGACCCCCTGAAGTGACAACTGAAAAAAATTGTTTCCAAAAATGTATATGATGTACAGCAATGAATACTAAAAATTAACCATTTATAAGAAACTCCAATTGGTTATCTAAGACCCCTAATATTCAGTTGAGGGAGTCCCAAGGACTCTCAAGGTCAAATTGGTATGTAAAACTCTGAATTCTATTGTAGTACTGGTAGTTTATGTTGTTTAAACTTTGATTGATGATAATCAGCTTACTTATATTCAGCTGATTTCCAAGACAATTAAACTGATAAAAATGATTGTGATATTAAAGCACCAGAAGAATATTGTTTACATTAATATTGCTAATATTTGCTAAGGGTTTTAATTTGCAAAGTTGGAAAATTCGCAAAATTTAACACCCCCAGAAAAGTTTTATATCGTGGCCATATAAGTAAAGATTTAAAATAATTTTGTGATTCGTGCGAAATTAAAAACCCTGCAAAGAACTTTCAAATAGAAAAATTCCCAAAATTTCCCCCCCACGAAATTGAACAACTCTGCATTATTATTATCACGACTGGCATACACTTGATTATAGAATTGTGATTTGGAACCAATATGTCGCTGGTTATCACACCTCTCCTGGGACAGATCTGGTTAGAAGTGATAAACGTAATTACCTTGTCCAACAGCTTACATCCAGTGATGGCTGTTTTCACAAATGGCCTAAAGCTGTTTCTGAGGTTTAAATGTGTCTGTATTTGTAACAAAGTGGTATAATTACGGAGCATTTTACCCGGGACAGTTACACTAACAGCGATACACAATAATACTTGCTTTGCAAATCGCCATTTAACGCATTTAATGGATATTGAATGTGTTAAAGGGATTGATATATCGACATCATTTTTATAGATTATAGATAAAAAATTGCTGTGTTGGTCTGGCATTTCTGTTTAATTTAAGGCTGTATACTACCTTATATACATGTAGTTTGCTTGTTTTATTATAAGAGTTGCCTCCCTTAGTTACATGTAATTTAAGATTTTCAAATAAATTGAATTTACCCTATGAGCTGGGTTGAAAATCAATTTATGATCATTAGTAAGTATGAGAGTATAATTGATAATTGCTTAGCTCTTCATTAAAAAAAATGATTAAAGTGTTGCAGTAAGATTTTTTTTCAACTATTTCATTCGCCCCTGAAGTTTCATAATGACCTATTCCAACATTTGAATTGGAAGAGTTCAAATGTGTCTTCAGCAGTGAATGAGTATTATATTGGGTGCAGAATTCTATCTGTAAATTCCAGTACAGTTATTTCACAGTTTCCAGGCCCTATTAACTGGGTCCCCCACTTTTATAGGCTGACATTAATCTGTTATATACCCCTCATAAATCTATTGAGTAGTATGGCAGGTAAGAAATCAATGCACTTGTAGAACATGTGTGTGTGTGTGAATCTGTGGCTTGTTGACTCTCTATATCTAGTCTATCCTTGTCAGACATGATTAAGTAGCTTCTCCAGATAAGGGCCTATCTCCCGGAACATTATCCTAGGATATGTCCAAGGAGTCGCATAAGCCTGAACAAGTGTTCCTTTGTAAATTAAATTACTTAGATTATTGTCCATAGCTGTATATGCATGTTCATATAATCATGACTGGCTAAGTTATTAGCCATCTCTGAGGACATTGCTCTTGGCTAATTCTTGGCTAATAAGAAACTGCGGTGGCCGAGTGGTTAAGGTGTTCCGACATTCTACCACTAGCCCTCCACCTCTGGGTTGCGAGTTTGAATCCTACGTCGGGCAGTTACCAGGTACTGACCGTAGGTTTGTGGTTTTTCTCTGGGTACTCCAGCTTTCCTCCACCTCCAAAACGTGGCTGTTGATAGGATGTTAAACAAAATAAACCAAACCAATCTGGGCTAATACTTCATTTCAAAAGAATTTCATGGCTGCTCAGTTATCTTTTCTAATTCCATTGTTAGAATAATTCATTATGAAATTTCGAGAGCGATTCTTAATGTTGCTGCTTTCAGGTGAGCCTTGACAAAACTTCGCAAAACCTAGCTCATATAGCATAAACATTTGCAGGTCCACTAGAATTTACTGGGTTTACCAATACATGGTGAATTAAAAAAAAATCCACAAACTGACCTGATATGTAAAAGAAACCTAAAATTACTTACAACTCTCTGACATTTAAACAACCAGACTACAGACCATCTATTATTAAGTCCAGAGTATGTACTGGAAAATGTTCTAAATAATTAAAACCAAAAGGTTCTCAGCGTGAGGTAATACAGTAGCTATAGATATGTTACACGGTACTTCAAGAAATCAAAGACTGTTTGAGGAAACAGAAAATCTTAGCATTGGTTTTCAGATTTTCTCTAGTAAGGAGCATTTTGAAATGTTTGTTCATTAACATGATTGCATCTCCTCGACTTAATAACTACTAACATCTAAGGAATTTGTACACAAAAGTTTGATATTAATCCTGCTGTAGGACAATTACAGCTGAATGCTGGCAGTACAAGGTATTTCATTTCAGGATCTTATCAAAGAAATTTGAAATAGAATTTGAATAGGTCATTGGAAATGCCCACTTTGTGGTATATAATTATAGCAAAGTGTTAGATGAATTTATGTAAATGTGTCAATGCGTTGTCAAGCATTGCAATTCTAATCTAACTCCTTTTAATGGAGTTAGATATTAAAATCAATTCTAATATGTTAGATAAGCTATTAGTGCAGTTTGGGAACAATCTGATTAAAATCATATCTTGATCTCAGCGCCGTTCCGTAAACTTCTCTCTGCTGCGTTAAGATCTGAGAAAATCCCATAGGAAGTCATGTCCTGATGACCTTTTGCATTAGCCAATCAAATTACTACTGTCAGAATCTTGACAGAGAAATTTTGAGGCGGCAAAGCTTGCCTAATCGCATTTGTCCGTTTAGTCATTTTGTCACCAAAAGTTCATGTGGAATAATGTGACAAAATGACTGGCTGCAAGATGACAAGTCATTGGAAAATTATTTTAGTGTTAAGTAAAGAGGCGACAAAGGTCATCTGAACATGACCTCTTATGGGATGTTGTCAGATCCTTGTAAAATGGAGTAAAGGACAAGGATCTGTATTTTAATCAGATTGGTTTGGGAAATGATGGCATTTACCAGGTTATTGTTACAATCATAACTGTGCTGTCAGATATATTTCATTATTTCTTATAATACAGAAAACACTTGCAACACTTGTAAATGTTTGATAAAATCTGGCCAAATTGTGGTTCGGGCCAAAAAATGTGACCATAATCATCATAACTCTCAAAGTGATTAACTTACGTAATTGATGCTGTATAGGCCTATCTCAGAAGTGTTGTTATCTCCCTTGTTTGCCATATAATTGCTACACTTGGAAGTGTTTTTGAAACAAATTCACGCCATGTAACAAATTGCCGATTGTCACATGGTGCCAAATCATCACAAAAACACTTCCCGGAAGTCCATGTTGTATCCATCACTTTTGCTAATCAAGGGAAGTAACAACACTTTTGGGAAAGGCCTATTTTTCTGAAAATTTACTCTAGCAGTCAATTGGAATATTTGAAGTATAAATTATTTATCTATGGTATTTTCTTTTTTTACAGCTGGCCCTGGCTGCCCAGTGGGGTGCTGTTGGTGTGTTATTGTACATTGACCCTGCAGACCTCGGAGGGACAGGAGATAGAGTTATCTCCCCTGATTTACTGAAGTTTGTACCGTATGCATCTGCAGGTGGAAAAGTTTACACAGGTGACTAAAATATGTCGGATTAACCTTTAGATTGTTAAATTTGACTGTTTCCAGATGTGGAGATTATATTTCTACTCTTGTTAAATATATTAAATTCCATAATATTCAGTTTACAATTCAAAGTCTGTTCATCATGTGTATCAAATTAAAATCAAACAAATGAAGATGTTTTATGAAATAAGTTTTAAGCTGTTTATAGGAGAAAGAACGCTTCAGTTGATTTCAGTCTGATTGTGATCAACATCATTCTACACATTTCCAAACAAATTTTATTAAATGGAATCTTTCAGAATTTGCAATGGATAATTATATTTTGATTGCTGGAGAAGAACTTCTTTAATTTTGAAGTTTTTTTTTAAAGTAATGCATTTTGAAATGTTATGAATTACAGCCAAAAAAATAAGAGTTCATGTGTACCCAAAATGATACTTGTGATAAATTATTTAGTTACCGATAACTTGCACTTACTTAGCTCTAACAATTTACAACCTGTCTATGAAAAAAAAGGTTCACCTGACACTAAAGAGATATAAAGGAAGTGCCAGTTTAGCTTATGTTATGGTGTGGTGTCCAGTGGCCATCATCTGACTGTCCAACAACATTCTCTTTAAATGTACTTCTTCTTAATAACTGGAGGACTTAGCTAGGGCAATGATATTTGTCCAATGGGTTCCTTGGGCAGGGTACTATAAATTGGCCTCAAATTAATGATCTTGACCTACTTTCAAGGTCACAGGGGCCATAAATGTATAAACCTTTGAACATCTTCTTAATAACCACTGGACACTGAGCAATAATATTTTGCCAATAGGTATCCCTAATAATAAAAGTGCTATAAAATGTCCCCAAAAAATTGACCTTGAATTTCTTTTGAGGTCACTGTGTCAAAAAATGAAAATAAAACTCTTCTTTTGAATTAAACCAGAAGGCCCAGAATAATGATAAGCTAGTAACTTGCAAAATGCTAAAACACTTTCTTCAATTAAATGACATTGACCTACTTTCAAGGTAACAAGTTAGATAATTAAAAGTCCTTTTGAATAACCAGTAAGTCCAGAGTACTTATACTTGAACAGGATCCGTACCTGGAATAAAGTGCTATACATTTACAAGGAAGCCCAGGTTACTGATACTTAGCCAGTTGGTACCTGGCAAGTTGTGCTATAAAGATTCCTCAATATAGCATTGACTTACTTTCAAAGTCACTGGGGTCAAATATGTAAAAACCTTTGAAGAATTGTTTTTGCAATACAAGAAGCTCTTGGTTGTTAATTGACCTGTAGCATGTTGAGATAAAGAAGTATTAAGTTTCATTTGATCTGGAACATTCTTAAGCCAGTATTTGCAATTTGAAGTTAATTTCATTGAGAACATTTTCCCATGAATGGACAAAATGTCCAGGTGAGCAATACAGGCCCTCTTGGCCTCTTGTTTATGGATTGCCTGCTTTTGAAATTGGTGTCCAAAAATTTTATTATTGTACTTTTATCTTTTTGACAGCCAATCCCTATGGAGTTTCTATAGTGCCAGCTCAGACTGTTTCCATGGAAACAGCAACTTTCCTTATGAGCTCCCTGATTGGTCCATCTGCTTCTGCATCCTGGAATGGAAGATTGAATGCTACCTATCGTCTCCAAGGTAATATTGGTGTACTACAGACCCACTATTGGTCGAACAATTAATGTAGAGTATATTAAAGCATGTCAGTGATAATATCAACTGTATGAATTGTTTGTCATTCTGAGCAGACAGTCTTTATTTCTTTGTCATGATCATAAATATATACGATACTTTACACATGTAAAGCAACTAATAGGAGGATTCTCATTCAGCCTTATATTTATTTGGATAATGAATCACAAATCATTTTGCTTAAAGGCCCAATATATGTAACTTCAGGAAATTTTGTGGGATTCTGAAAAATTATGAAAAAAAATCTAGTTGATAACCATGCAAAAATAAGCCTGAAATGAAGTAAACCTTAGTGGTAACTAACAAGAATTTCTTGACACAAAATCCAAAGAATTGAAAATAATTCAGGTGGGGCCCACTTCAACAACAAGCCGAAGGTAGAAGACAGTTCGAGCTGGACGCGTGTTTACAAATACTGTGTTTCAACTGCTTCTGTACCTGTAACCGCATAAGAATTCATCTTGAATATTGCTGATATCAGTTAATCTTAACTAAATCTATAAATATAATAAGTTATTAGGCTTGATTTTCTCTTCAAGTTTTGCCGAAAGTTACGTATATTGGGCCTTTAAATAATAATTTAATTTGACAGTGGAACATTGTTTTATATTCAGTAAAACTCAACTTACTCGAATACATGGTATTTGAGTAATCCGAGGTTGGTTGAATATGTACGAACTGTCGGCACCATTAACAAACTGTTTGACAAAAAATGGTTATTTGAGTAAATCATGTTCGAGTAAGTGGGGTTTTACTGTATATATAAAACACACCATAGACACTTATTTTAGAGGCACTCTTAGGCTTGTTCTTCAACTCTTTCACCCATTTGTAGCTTAAATATAAACTCTACCTTAAAATAATCATGATGAGTCCAGTATATGGTATACATTGTTGAAAGGGTTTAAAGCACCTTTTACACAAGGAAGAAACACTAGTTAATATACAGCACTGACAGTTTAGATTATTTTCTGATGACTGCTAGATTGGTTTTTCTGTGAAGTGTTGCGAGACCAGGGGACTGGTACTGCCTCTTGTACATCAGGGGAGATAACTGTAATATACTCTGCTGTAATGTTTCAGGCCAGCACACAGTGAGGCTCGTTGTCAACACAATAAAGAAAGTGGAGACTGTGAGGAATGTCGTAGGTGTTATTGAGGGAGATATAGAAGGAGGTAGGTGGAAACATTTTATAAAATTGTTTTTATTTTCTATTTCTTTCTGCCTTTAAATGTATAAGCTGTCAATGTCAGAATTTTCTAAAATTATGACTAGAATTACCATTATATGTCATAATAAAATAATTGATACTTTTTTGGATATTTGACATTGAAAAATGTAGTCACTATTGTTGCGAAATGTATATGCTAACAGGTGAAGAGGTAACTTAGTATAAAATTGGCTGCTAACAAATTCCTATAGTTGCTGGAATATTTAGCTTTATTTTTAAGTTTTCACTAGAAAGAGGATGACATTCTTAGATTGGACTTTCATGGATTAACAGAATTTCAAATGTTCATTTTCAAACTTGGTAACTACTTTTACCTGGTAGTCAGTTTGTGTTATGAATGTATTTCAATCATATTGATATCAAAAACCCATGATCTTATAAAATTTTGTTATACTTCTGCAATGAAGTTTACGGGGTATGCTGAAATCACTCTGTAGGTCTTGTCTGTCCGGTTATTAGTTTTGGGTTCTTATAGATCGAGGCTTACCATTTTTAAAATATTTGTACTACAGTGGTGATTTTTGCAATGACAAATTCTTATTCTTTGATGGAGTCAATCTCTTATAATAATATTTGGTAAAAAAATCAAATACTGCCCTTGCTAGTTGTCTTGGACAAAACATACTGTCACCGAAAATCCAGGTTAAGGTTTTAGGGCAAGTTTATTTAGAGGCTTGCCAACCATATGATATTTGTATTAGAGTGCTGATTTTTGCCATGAGAATTCTTATGGTGTTCAACATCCTTTAATTGGTGTCAGATTTGAAAATTATACAAAATTGGTAAGCAGCCAAGGGTGTTAGGCTGTAGGTTAATTAAATTGTTTACAATATAATGGACATTTGTTACTTATTTGTTCTGTTGCTAGATCGGAACATAATGGTGGGTGCTTCACGGACTGGTGAGTCACCAGAATCAATGGTCTCCATGGGAACCACCAACATGTTGGAACTGGCTCGCAGCATTGCGTCCATACGACGTCTGGAAAAATGGCTACCTCGACGCGGAATCAAGTTCTATTCATGGGGAGGAGCACAATTCTCTCACGCGGGTATTGAAGAATTTCTAAAGGTATTTTTTTCTTAACTGGTATTTTCGTTTTGTGTTTGTTTCCCCTGGTGCAAGTCTGCATGTGACAGTATTTCATTAAGGGGTAAAACTAATATTGAGATATCTAAATAAAAAAAGTTGGAAAAAGTTGTAATAGGAGATTATATTTGGAGAAATCGATGGAAAGATAATTTCTTATTTGTTAATCCTACTTCAATTTTAACGCTTGATGAAAAAATCTGTAATATCAGATTATCATCAACATTGGTAGAGGAAGCTATATTTTTAATGATTTTAAGTTGAAGTTGAAGATGATGGAACAAGGTTGCACAGTGTACTGTATAAACTATGGAATTGTTCATAGTGTGGAAATTTTCGCTTATTTTGTTTACATTAAAATCTCTGAATATAAACACAGGAGTATATTTAACACTATTCAAACTCCACAGTGTCCTAATAGTATTGTATGCACACATTACAAAATAACACTTTTTGCACCATGAAAATTTCCACATTACAAACAGTTTAGAGGCTGACTAAGTGAAAATTTCCTAGCAGAAAATATTGACATTCAAATTATAATGGCGTTAATTGCGTCGACTGGTTTTGAGGCGTGTCATCATCAGAACAAATTAGGTTAAATATATAAAGGCAGGTATAAGGTTTAAAATGTCACTTAATATTACTCTGTTCTGATTTGTTTCATCGCAGATGAATCGCCTCATTGTACAGACGAAGGCGGTGGCCTACCTCGACCTTGACCTGTACATGCGACAGACTGATAGTCTACACGCCCCCTACATGGACGTGACCTCGAGCCCCCTGCTCTCAAGTCTGGTCAGGGAAGTCTCTGCAATGGTAAGATTTACAGTTGATATCCTTTCTCACACACGTATTGTGTAGTTGTAAAATTTTGAGAAGTTTGAATTTCTCAATTTTGTGTCTAGAACTTTACCGTAAACATACTTAATTTGGTGCATTGTTAGTTTTTGGCATATAAGTGCAATGATAAATTCGCGCATCTGTGATATTGGGATTGAAAGTCATTTTTTTAACTTTCATAGTGCTATGAAAGTCAGCAGTTACATCCATATTGAATGAAGCCCGCTAGGGCTTCATGTTAAATATGGATGTAACAGCGGTGCGACAAGACTCTCATTGAACAAGCTTGATCTATGACGTCATAATTAAACCACATGCTACGTCTCAAGAACCATTGCTTTCATACTTTTATGAAAGGCATTTTTGCTGGTAATGTTCATAAAGTGGGTTGCAGCCCAAATGTAAATATAACACTATATAAGCAGCATAAAAAAATCCCAATTAATGAAATCATATTTTAGCGTAATACTTTCAATGCAAAAAAATGCAAAAATAGGTTACCGCGTAAATAAAATATACGCTTACAGTATTCAAGGGGGTTTATTTAGTTTCATGAATCACAATTTCGATAAGTCTATTTTGGATTATTCCTGTCAGAATTCTGAGTGCATGTTCCTTACAGTAAGGAAGTCTGACATATAGCCAAGTGTTTCGCTGATAAGTGAGATGTTTTTAATCAATTCTTCGGATTGTCTATTTTATATGGGGTAATTCTTTAGGCGTCTTGACTTGATCATGATAGCCTAAACTGAACTGATATAACAGTTTCTAAAACTTGAATGTTCTGGAGACAATCAGAATCTCAAATTATTTAATTTTGTGTTTTTAGCAAATTGGTGAAATTAAAACACTTTATTTGCCATCATCAGGAAGTATAAATGGTTGTCAGCAAAAAAAGTCATAGGATGCAAAAACGTATGAAAGGAAAAAGGAATCTTCTTTACATAAGGGAGATAACTCAAAAATAGAATAATTTTAAGTAGGCCTCTCCTGATGTATGTAATACTGGTACCATACTCCACAATTGGATAGTAACTAGCTGTAATGATCAGCTGCTTAATGAAGCCAAATTAAATTCACCTGCTGAAATTGTTAACTCCATGTATCACATTCTGACCTCTGGTACAAACTAATGTATTTTAAGTGCTGTTCCAAATTAACCATATGGATGAGAAATTTCTTATGTTCAAATACAGTCAATTTATAATGTCTCACAAGAAGACAATAATTCAAACAATGTTATGAATAAACATTTGTAAGAAATATTTTACAGCTTGAGTTGTGGATCAGACTTTGTTTTTGACAAAAGCAAAAAAAAAAAAAACCAAAAAATACAACAAGAAACATCTCATTTTCGAAATTGTTGCTTATTCAGGTTGAATTATATTGTAGTTTGAATTGATTACATAGAAATATGAAGATGGCTTTTGTGATAGTAGATAACTCCTCTGATATCATTTATGGTATGATTATTCTCTAATAAAAGATTAACAGATTTACAGCGAGATCAACACACACAAAACCATATACTATGTCTTTATCAATGCTTTATATAGGTACCGGATGCTGCCTTTCCCGAGTTGACGATCAAAGATAGCCTCTCTCTGACTGTGAATCCGTACAGGAAGTCCATCAGTGCCACAGACTATCTCCAAGAAAACCAAGACTCTCTGTTCGTATTCCAGGAACTAGGGATCCCAGTGTTTAAAGCTGGATTTGATCTCCCTGTAAGTAAGATTAGAGCAGACTTTTATTCTCTTCGGTAGATATTGTACCGGAAGAAAACTCTGTCGTACTGGTGAGACAGACCCCATACATTTTTCACCTCCGATAGGGACCCTACTGGCCTTGGTAGAAGGCTAATTCGCTGCCAATTACCAGCCATCCTTCCAATAAGTTTTAGGGGCCACAGTGGGCAAGTTGTTAAGGTGTCCCGACATTCTACTGCTCGCCGGTTACCTCTGGGTTGCGAGTTTGAAATCCACATTGGGCATGTACCAGGTAGTGACCATAGGTCAGTGGTCTTTTTCCGGGGGTAAATGACCCTGTTAATAGGACGTAAAACAAACCAAACTAATCAGCTTAAAGTTTACAATTTATTTTTATCAGACATACTGTTGAGAATTCTTTTGAAATTGATTTTTTTTAAGTGGATCGCAATCATTTCTTTATGACTTTATCCATCATAATAGTGATTTGATTTAGTGTAAGCATCTTCAGATTTTCACATGTTTCTTTGTTTCAGGCTGCCATGATGAAGAACGGCTCCCTTCACGACTCTGAGCATCATTACCGGTATCACTTAACAGCTGCCAGAGTTATGGCCATTGTAATACTAAACCTGGTAGACGAGAATATTCTACCTCTAGATGTCGCGGGCTTCGCATCATCCATTGACGAGGCCATGATTCAGACGGCAGACTTGAAGGACATGAGTGAACTTCTAGGTAAAAATTGACATGTGAATGCAGGAAAATCCATCACTGATGAGAATAAATGGCTGGGTTCAGATGTCATCATGTTAACTGTTGTTCCTGCTTTGAATATATAAAGTGCTGCATAATTATGATTTAAATAGCAGAATGCTATGGGGGTGGGGGGGGCAAGGTGGCTGATATTCTGCTTCTATTTAACCTGACCTGCTGTAGGGGGGAGGGGGGCAAGGTGACTGATATTTTGCTTCCATTTAACCTGACCTGCTACAGGGGGAGGGGGCATGGTGGCTGATATTTACCAGAGTATCCTGACCTATTGAGTTTGGGCTTGACAGCTCCCACTCGTGATGTCAGAGTTACAAAAAGGGTCAAAGGTCAAATGCCATACATGTTCATGCAGACCAAAGGATTAGATTTGTGTGTACCTTGACAGTTAATGAAAGGAAGTCTGTATCTTCTTCAGTGATTTTGTTTGCCCATTTTTACAGCCGATATAAGGCACTCTCAGACTGCTGTAAATTCTAGGTAGCAAAAATACTGCTTCATGTATCAACTCGTTCACTCCTAAATTTATAATAGACTATTCTAACCTTTGAATTGGAAGAGTTCAAATGTGTATTCAGGGGTAAATCAGTTAATAGCACGCTGTAAGAATAATTATGATCTTTATATCCCTGATATTCCCCATTTCTACACCTCACACAAACTTGATATACCGTTATATTTACACCTCTCCCTTCTTGTGCTTAGTAAACTCTGACTGCGAATATATTACCGTATACGCAGTGAAAAAAGTCTCGGCGGATTGATATTTGTTCAAATATGGCGTCGTTCACGCTTCAGAAAAATAACTGTTATTAACAATGACGGTAATGGTCATTGTTTTGTTCGTTTAAATTTTTGAAACATGGAACATACATGGAATCCATTTCCTCTGAATATACAATAAAATATTTCTCGAAAACTTTTGATTCCGATGGATGTGCATTCGAAATTCTTTGACGGTAACGCAAACATGGCGGCGCCTAGCTAGTAGTTATGACGTCCGACGTCGGACCGCATCACAACCAGATCACTGTGTCAATGCGTGTACATAACGACCGTTTTAAACAAAGAAATAAATTTGAAATGCTAGTAATATTATTTAATATCAAATTTACAAATGATTTTATGAAGAAAAATAGTGTTGTTAACTATGTATTTTCCAAACTTAGCAGTATATCGATGAAGATTCAGTGGGACTATATCATCTTAGCAACCACGGCCATCGTAGTTACCATCGTAGCAACCCGCTTCGAATGTTTTTTCTTCGAATAACACTTGAAAATTAATAATGATGTAAATATAAGGATTGTACCTCATTTTGACTGCGTATACGGTAGTATGCCCGCAGTTGGCAACGAACATATTCAATATGGAGCGCTAACGTGCACCATAGAATATGTTCGTTGCCAACTGCGGGCATACTACCGTATACGCAGTCAAAATGAGGTACAATCCTTATACGTAATAATATGTTTTTCCCTCAGATAATTTGGTGATCACAGCAGATGTGTTCCTGACCACAGGGAAGGCCTTCGAGGTGTATATAGAATCTCTTGGACCCAACAAAGTTCCTCTAGAGGCACGCAGGGTCAACGATGCCCTCATGATGCTGGAAAAAGTCTTTGTCTCTCCTTTAATAAACAGGTAAAACTTATATAATTATTGAAGTGAATCATGTACAGTGTATTTGAAATTTCCATGTTAAAAGTGCTAATTACCAGGGAATGTCTGCATGATTGAAATTCAGAGGCAGGTAGAGAAATTAATTTGATAACTATGCATGGAAAACGAAATGAATATTAGAATATATCTACAATGTTGATGTTTGTATCTGTCTGCAGGAGAGATGGATATATATAGCTTGAGCAAATGACTTTTGAGGATAGCAAATGGCACATCAACTTTAATTTATCTTAATTTAATGCTTATTCATTGGTATGCCCCCGCCATGAAATGGGGGGGCATATAGTGTTACCCATGTCCATCCAGTTCAGTCCTATCGTAATGTAATTTAACCAGCTTATTTAAATAACTACTGATCCGATTGTCATCAAACTTCGCACATGTAATAAGCATGAAGAACTAATTTTATATGGGGGAAGGGGGCATTTATGTCTCACAGACATTTCTAGTCTTTAATTAAACTTTTAAAATGTACCTTTCCCTTTATAACAAACATGCTGACAAGAACCGATCAATGTATATAATTCTCAGAATTGTTTGTAATATTTTTTGCAGGAACAGTGCCAGTTTACTTTACGAGACGGACATTCAAGGAAAACTGACAGTCATTAGGGAGATGGCCGCCCTGTCCGAGTCTACTGACGACTGGACACACTTTGATTGTTTGCTAGACTCATTCTCTAATGCGTTAAAACAAAGTATAAGTATCCTACAGTTAAGTTAGTAACAGTGGACATGTTGGTCAGTAAAATTACATTCTTATACAGCTGAGCTAGTGACCGTAGTGACCAAACCACTGGTCAGTTAACAGTGATACTGGCTGGCTTAGCTAGTGATAGTGGTGAACAGTGGTCATATTTTACTGGAGATACGGACTGGACTTTTGGTCAGTAAGAGGTATATTCTTATACAGCAGAGCAAGTGTCTCATGGTGAGTGACTATCGTACCGGTCAGCTAACAGTAATATTGGCTGGACTGTTAATAAGAGGTATATTACACAGCTGAGCTTGGGATTGTGATGATAGAGTGACCGTACTGACCAGTGTTCCGCTAACACCTAATGGTAATACTGGTGGACTGTTGGTCAGCAAGAGGTATATCCTTTTACAGCTGAGCTGGTGACCTTAGCGACCAGTGGTCCTCTTACACTGATTTAGTGATTGTGGTGTAGTGGTCATCTTATACTGGTGATAGTGGCTGGACTATACTTTAACAGCTGAGCTGGTGACCTAAGTGACCAGCGGTCATCTTACACTGATTTAGTGATTGTGGTGACTAGTGGTCATCTTATGCTGGTGATAGTGGCCGGACTATACTTATACAGCTGAGCTGTTGACGTAAGTGACCAGTGGTCATCTTACACTGATTTAGTGATTGTGGTGTAGTGGTCATCTTATACTGGTGATAGTGGCTGGACTATACTTATACAGCTGAGCTAGGGATCATGGTGACCACAACTTGTGGTGAACAGACATTGACCTCATCGCATACTTCCTGCATGCAGCTTCAAACAATGTTTGACCACTGGTCAAGAAATGCAATGTTCCAAGGTCACTTACATCCAACAGCTTTAGAGACATCTTTGCATCGTTTTTGATGGTACAATATTTCGACAGCGTTATGAACATTTTGACCACTGGTCAAGATACAAGGACTTGGTGTTGTTCACTGATGATGAATCTGTATGCATGGACAAGAAAAATGACAAATCATGTTCGTTCATGATGCCTCAAGAAGCTTTGGTGACATAATGACCATCGGTCAAGAAACGTTGACTGAGCATGTTTAATTTGATCCTGATAGAGTCACCAGTTTTAGTGACATTTGGTGTCGGTAAGAAATGTAAACTAGCTGTCCAAGTGCTCATAATTATCGTATCCTTAACTGATTCACGCCTAAAACTTATAATGAATACGACCTTGAAGCTTTGAATTGCAGCTGTTCAAATGAGTCATAAAGGTGAATGAGCTAGATCACTGAGCATCTAAAGATTGATTCTTACCCTAAGTCCAAGGGACATTACTTCATAAGTCAAGGGGACATAACTTCATTAGTCAAGGGACATAACTCCATAAGTCAAGGGGACATAACTTTATAAGTCAAGGGACATAACCTGTAACATTGGTCTGCTAGCCATCAGTCAATTGTTCCAATCAAATCACAGCTGGCTTACAGTACTGTTTACCCTATATACACTGTAGATCATAATGGAATCATCCAAGTGATTTTATGGTAGAGTCTACTTGAGCAGACTAGGGATGAGAGAGTTAAGGTGTATTAACTCTTTGACCCCTGAAATTTCACCATGAACTATTCCAACCTTTGAAATGGAAGGGTTCAAATTTGTCTTTAGGGGTGAATAAGTTAATGGAGTAGTCAGTTGGAAAATATAATTAATTAATATTTCCTCTGACTTTAAAACTAATAAAATTTAACCAGTAAAGTGTTTAGTGATGATCATCATCATGTAAAATATGATCCAAAAATGTCACCTCAACTTTTTCCACGGAGGACCCATTTGAACTTTTCTATTTCAAAGATTGGAATAAGTTATTATTAAATTTCAGGGGTGAATTGGTGAAACCTATTTTACGAGATGAGATATTGTAATTATTATTATTGATCTCAATAGACTTGTCCAAAGTAGTTCCAGTATTTTCTGTCATTATTGCGGTCATTAATCATCAGTGTATGTGTCATCATAAATGTATATATATAATGCTTGCCAAAATATTTGTAAGTGTTTTTCATCTTTCAAATCATCCACCTAACACAAGGAGATATTTTGTCTTCATTTATTGTGAGTCCAGAAATCCTCGTATTTCAAAATATCTACAAAATGTGTACCAGTAAGATGTAAATGTGTATAGAACTGGTATGCATCAGTAATGGCTGTAATTTTGATTTATCTGAGAGAAAAAAGATTGAACCCGTAAAAGTTGTAAATGTATTGACCAGTAAAATGTTAAGATTGAACCAGTAAAAGTTGTAAATGTATGTATGTGTATTTGACTGTAAGCTATTGAACTTAAGATTAGGTCATTGTATTCTTATCAGTGGGAAGTGCAATTTTGTAAGTAAGTGTTGGTGTAATAGGGCTAAGTGTTTGCATGTTCGTCTAATTTAGATGATGTAGTTTATTATTGGTTTATTTGTTTCGACCATACAGCTACTGGCTAGTTATCACTAGGTCTGTAGACCTGTTGGTTCTCACAACGGCTAGCCTAGCCTAGAGTCAAAACATCTTTTCTAGTTTTGTTTTTTTCATGCATCTTACAAGGTTGTTAGGTACATGGTTCTGTAGTGATAATAACAAACTATACATAATTTAGATTTGGAAGCTCCTTCTCGTATGTTACCTGCCGTGATTACAGGGTTCAAATGTATACAATTAGTTGAGTTTCCATCTTTGCTTCCTATATATACCTGCAGTCAAACTTTTTTTCCCCATTAAGTCAATGGGATCATGGGAAAACTTGAACTATCTGAAGTTTTAAGCTACCCGAGTTTGAAATGTTTGGTATGAAGTTTTGACCTGGGCCGATGAAATACTTCATATTGTTATTACCTATATATCCCTATATTACAGGGAGGTGGATAACAATGATTGACTTGGCTACTGTAGACAACAATGATGTTGGTTCTCTTCCTTCCCCATAGGAGTCTCATTTCCAGTTCTAAATCTGGAATGTAAATTGATTGAACCCTTTTTAATGTATTTGATTCTCATTAAAGATAAAATGAAATGTATCTCAGATATTCATCAGATCTGTTGGAGGTGTTTTTTATTATTTTTTTTTTAATGTTATTGACAGACTATTTTGTATGTATATTTGTTGAGCAAATTGCTTGTCCTCAATTACAGAACTTTTTGAAAAATCATCGTAAAATCTCAATTTGTAATCAAAATATGATTTCATCATTGTAAGTAATCTCAATATTTTATTTAATAAGTTGTATGTTTTCATTTTTTGTGTCGATATCTACGAGTAGATGGTTCTTATGTGTTTTTGTAAAGGATTGTTTTTCAAATTTGATTGATGTCAATATCAAATATATTTGTATTCAAAATCTAGTCAGATTAAAAAATCTATGAATATGGATATATATTTTGTGTAAATACTAATTTGATCTATAAATACCGAAATTTGTAAATAGCTTGCTTTACATTTAAATTCAAATGATCAGTTAATGTGAATTTCAGGTAAATTGATTTGTTGTAGTGATACAAGTTATGTTGTCTATAAAATATGAAATTAAAAAGCCTGTAACAGACTTTTAGATTTTCATTGTAGTTTGTCGGAGACATGGAAAACCTAAACTTTTCACTCTGCAGTTTCATAAATTTTAAATGTATAATGGGAAAATTTAACACATGTTGGATACTCTGTAGATTTGCAATTTTCCAATTGAAATTTTTTGTTTCCAAATGTGTGATGTTTAAAATTTGAAACTTTTTTGGATTTTGACAATGACAGTTTCTTTAATTTCACATGCATGTTCCTCTTGGTCCTTATATTTTTTGCTACAATGTATTTTGTTTTTGGGACTGAAAAAAAGAAACAAAGCCCGTAATTGTTTGGTTTTTTAAAAGAATTTCTCACAGGCTATTATTTTTCAATTAGTATTGCTTTAACTTCTTATGAGGAAGTTCAAATTTTCTAATAACTTTAATCAAATACATGCAAGGCCTTAAAATATAAGAAAAAAAAGGAAAATATCCAACTTTTTAAGAACAAATAAAGATTATCTATGGTGGGCGCCAAGATCCCTTTGGAATCTCTTGTTTTCCATTAGAGGACCTGAGCAAAATATATGTTAATAATTAATTAATTATCAATTAACAAGATGCTGCAGACTTAATAAAGTTTATATACAGGCATGAAAAGTTAGCAGGTTATGGTTGACCAACAAATATCTTGTTTAACTATGCATTCACCTCTAAATACATTTGAACTATTCCAATTTAAAGGCCCAATATACGTAACTTCAGGAAATTTTTCGTGATTCTGAAATATTCTGAAATAAAATCCAGTTGACAACCAAGCCAAAAACCCCCTAAAACGAAGTAAACCTGAGCGGTAACTAACAAGAAACTCTTGACAAAAAAATCCAAAGAATTGAAAATAATTCAGGTGGGGCCCACTTCAATAACAAACCGAAGGTTGAAGACGGTTCGAATTGGATGCGTGTTTACAAATAGCGTGTTCCAACTGCTGCTGTACCGGTAACCGCAAAAGAATTCATCTTAGATATTGCTGATATCAGTAAATCTTAACTAAATCCATAAATATAAAAAGTTATTAGGCTTGATTTTCGCTTTCAAGTTTTGTCGAAAGTTACTTATATTGTGCCTTTAAAGGTTAGAACAGTTTGCATTTTGAGGGGTGAACTAGTTAATAATTAAAGCAGCAATAATGCCCAGAGACATTTACTCTAAACCCAGGGGAACGATATACTATATGTACATAGAGTTATAGTATAGTGATCTAAAACCTTGGCTAATATATATGTATAGTAAAGCAATACTCAGGTCATTGAAAAGATTTGCATAATCATGATATCCTAGCATGCTTCCTACATTGATCCAAATCCCTGAAATATTTCATTATACCATTGTCAACTTTTTCTTTTTGCAGCATGGCCATGCCACTCAATACATTCCTTTATTATTGTTATAAAGTCTACTACAAGTTTGAGAAAAAATTATTGAAACTGCTTGAAATATTTTTTCCATGAAACAAATATGTTAAACCTGAACATGTGTTATGAGTGGAGATCATGTTTGCTAGATGATTTAATGAATAGATGTTTCATAATAATGGAGGGGATTCATGGTCAAGTGCAAAGATCTGTTGAGGATAATTTTGAGTTTGTCTCGAGTGGAGATCTTGGTTATAATAAGATCTGAGGGATATTACTATATGGAATTCATTCTCAGCAAAGATCTGTCAAGGATTATGAGTTTTTTTTTTAGAGTGAAATGTATGTTCATCAGAGGATCTTGTTTTAATTATTAGAGTGGAATTAATCTATATCAACCAGATCTAAATATGCTTTACGAAAGTGGAAACTATCTAGCGACCAGATCTGACAAAAATTACCAAAAATTTTACAAGAGCGGAATTTACTCACCATAAAATTTGACAAGGATCCACATAGGTTAAGTAAAAAGGAATTCATGCTCATAAGATCTGAAATAGGTTTTTAGGTTGTTAGAAATTGGAATTTGCTTGCTCGTCAGTTCTTTAATTTTCACGAGAAGATCTGACAAGGATTCCTGTTAATTTTCTGTGTGAGAGTGTGAGGCATGGTTGTCAGAAGATCTGAGGTTTTGATAAGTTTGATTTGATATATGCAATCCCAGGATGATTAACAAAATGAACTGATGTATATTTCCGATCATTTATCATTTATATTTCTTGTAATTATTATCATTTAAGTGTTGTTTTAAACACACACTCTAAATAGTGTTTCATTGAGTTTCTAGCATCTTTAGAGATTAATGTATAAAATGTACTGTACATAATTTATAAATGGCAAAGACTTCCTGTGAAGTTTGTTCAAATTCATTTTTGCATTGTCTTCCATAATCATTTTTTATTATTGTTTAATTCTAATAGTCTGCACTTTGAAGATTTATAGCCTGCTAGAGCCATATATAAGCTTCCAAATCTGGTCAATTTAGATATAGTTTGATTACACAAAAACCGTATTATAACTTTATGTAAATGATAATTTCAACACAAAAATTATTATTTATTGTTGAACAAGTATGTACACTGCCACCTCATTGCTCCCAGGCCATTACCAAGCTCAACAGATATTTCTGATCAGGAAAACTGTCCATTGCCAATTTACCTCTTCCTTAGTACAGTAGATCCATATATATACAAATGTATACCCAACCCCAAGCCCCAACCAAATACAGTTTCATGATCCACCTCTAAAAACCAATTTGAACCATTACTCACTGACCTAGACTGGAAAAGTCTATTTTAAATTTGTAGGGGTAAATTAATTTAAAGTAGTATTAATGTTTCTAACCATAATTTGGTCCATGGGCCGCACATCAGTTAAACCAGGATAGGCGAAACGAGGTCATTAAAAAAATATTGTCCCTGAACAAAGTGACCAAAGGTTACTGGGTGACCCGGTTAATTAGTAAGGTTTGGCTGTCATAAGATGCTACGACCTGTCCATGTGATGGAAATACCCTGCATATCTGATTGGAAAAGAGTTGTGGTGTGACAAATTAGCATACTATTGATGTTTTTCTTTTATTTTTTAATACTTTGCCACCATATTCAGCAAACGGTGATTTATTGGTACAGCTTTCTCCAGAAAGATTTTTTTACTTCAAGGCATATTTACATTGATCTTTGTCGCAATCTTAGGGTTTTCAATACCAAATATCAATATTCACTTCATAAAATTGAAACCATTACCGGTAATAAGAATTCATACTTTTCCATTGACATGACACTATATTTGGTGTCTGCATTTACAAAATTGAAACAATAATACAAATATTTGCTAAGATGTTTGACTGTTAGAGATTTCATGTGTACCAGAATAGATATTTAATATTTGTTCCGAGAGTCTTTGATTAAATGTGTACGACATGATATACAATAATGTAATGTACAAGACATGATTTGCTCATTTCAAATCAAATTAAAAACAAATGAAAGGATAAACTTTGTTTGGGTTTTATTTTTGGTGGTAGAACTTTGAAGATTGTCAACAATCTGATGTTACAACATCGTCAGAAACCCACAGTACACTTCTAGAGAAGTGTACCGTAGGTTTTTCCGACGATGATGTTGCAATAGAAATAACCAGCAAGCCCAGTACAATTCAGTTCACTCTGCTTGCTTTAATACAAGTGGTGAAGTCTCCTGTGTACATTAATTTCCCTTGACAAGAACTTGCTAATGTATCTGTATATCTAACAAAGATTCTAAAACTTTCTTCTGTATTCGTAGTTGGAGAAACATTGATGTGTGTGATGAATATTACTGGTATGTTTGAGTAATCGGAGATCACTTACAGAACAAGGATGGACGCATCATTAATAGTGTAAATGTTACTCTAGTCTGAACTGATGGGAGAAGGTAAAGCAGTAGTGTGCTTCCAACAGTGATCGTTCCTGTAATCCCATACTTTGTCGGATGCTCTTCCACCAAGATGAATGGATTTAGCTAGAAGATGACATAACACACATATGCTGCACCTCTTAAATTTAGTAATAGATACAGTATGCCGAAAAAATGAATTAAACTGCATCATACAGCTGTTTCGTCCTAGGACTCTTCAGTGATGCTTGGGGCAAAAAGGTAGGAATCCAAAATAATGTAGAAGCAGAAGGGTCAGGTGCGTAAAACCCCTTTAATTTATGAATTTAGAAGTAAAATTAAACTAGTTCTGTATAATTTCAAATCGTGTACTACAAAAAAGTTATATTATGTACCGTGCCACTACTCAAATGAGATTAACTGTGGCTATGGAGGCTCCAGCAAACCTCGGGGACTAAAAAATCCACCAGCAGGGTCTGTCACCCCTATCATAAAGATGACGTAACACACACATGCTGCACTGCTTAAATTTAGTAATAGTTACAGTATGCCGAAAAATGTTTTAAACTTCATCATACAGATGTTTCGTCCTCCTAGGACTCTTCAGTGATGCTAGGGGCCAAAAGGTAGGAATCCAAAAGTATAGATCGTAATCCTTTGTATAATTAAAACGCCACATAATTTAGTATATATAGTTACCTTACTCACTTTGGCATGCATCTTCATTCCAAAATAGTTCTGTTCCACATACAAAATTGTGAAACTCTCAATAAAATTTACATAAAGGGAGATCACTGTTTAAAACTCCTGAGTTTAATTGAATACTGTAAAATACAACACAGCCTCAGTTCTTTAATTACAACATTTTTATTTAAACAAATCAGAAAACTGTTCAGTGGTGAATCACTATTGCATCAAACATTCATACACATTTAAAATAAGGAATTCATGCAACATACTTATATTTTCCATAGATCAAGTATTAAAATTTGATTAAACTATAAAACTCATAATAAATTACCTCCCCTTAATTGACAAAGATTACAACAATTGAACAAATTTTGACACATTATTTAAATGAAATCTACATATTCAGATGAAAAAAAACAAAGATAAAATTTTGCATGAAGCTTAAACTACAGGACCTGCATTTTATCCATTTCCTTGTCATCTTGTAAACACTATTTTATTTATTGTCCTTCTTAAGTTGATAAATAAGATTTTACGACAAGTCCAGGAGACCTCTATCAATATATAAAATCTCCATACAACAATGTATTATATCAGCATTTTATTTCATTTGGCAATAAAATAACTGAATACACCATGATGTTATTTAAAGTTAAGTACAATTGCACAATAATAATGACTAGATTTAATTAAATTCTGGTATAAACTTTGAATCAAGAAGTACTGACATAAATACAACACTTTTACACAATGTAGGAACAAGACACTGACAAAGGTTTACAGTTATTTTTCACGTCTGGTTTTACACTTTCTTAAAGGCATAAAACCCACAAATCCTACTGTAGTAACATCCTAGGTTAAAGAATGTGATTCCTTAAAGAAATCTGTAATAGATCACAATCCTTACTAAACAACATATTGAGAACATTGAGTCTGTTTGCTGAGGAGTCGACACATTCATCCCTGAAAACGGATTGAACTCTTTCAATACAAAAGTTGGAATAGTTCATAATGAAATTTCAGGGGGTGATTAAGTGAAGACCTCTTTTATTCCTTCTCCATGATCTTGATATTTTCACTTGCACAAGACACTGGTTCTGACACAATGAAGGTTACACCTTTAACATCAATCAAAACAAGTCATTTCCGCACAAGTCTATTTCCAAGGTATCCTAAACAGACGGTTTACCAAACAGCATTATTCTCTGGTTTTGTATGTGTCCACTGTAAAATTATGGTGTGTCTCTGATATAACATGATGATGTCCAACTGAATCTCTGCCAGGCCCTTTTTTCCTTTTTTCTGCCAAAGCTGCCTGACCTATTTTGTCTCGTTCAAAATCCTGGGTGGCTCATGTCAGACTGGAAATACAAACGTGTACAAAATATTTAAAATTTTAATTTAAATTTCATTTAATTTCAACTTTTATTACATGAAAACTAAATGATTGGATAACAGACAAAGCCTATACAAGTCCAACTTTGAACTTCAATGGTACAGTACAGATAACAGCAGAAAATTAACGGTTGGAAATGTAAACGAACATATATTTCATTATAAAAAAGAATAAAAGAAAAAAAGAAATGATTACTAAAACGAATGACAGGAAAAGATGAATATTCCTGGTAACAAGAAGCCCATGGGCCTTAACAGTCATCCAAGTATAAAGATTTTTATATGATTTTTTGTTGGTTATTGCTAAGTTGTTTACAGTAACATATTTGACCCCTGTGACCTTGAAAGTCGGTCATGGTCATTCATTTGAACAAACTTGATAGT
The DNA here is from genome assembly GCA_947623455.1 of Mimachlamys varia. Lineage (NCBI taxonomy): Eukaryota > Metazoa > Mollusca > Bivalvia > Pectinida > Pectinidae > Mimachlamys > Mimachlamys varia. The sequence continues at coordinate 16,943,175 of OX392541.1, forward strand.
CTTTTATTCCAGCATGTAACCAGCCGAACATTTGTTTGAAAGGTTTTAAGACATTTGACACCTGTGACCTTGAAAGTGGGTAAAGGTCATTCATTTGAACAACTTTGTTGCCCTTCATCCCAGCATATTACAGGTAAAAAATCAGTAACCCAGGTCTTTTGGTTATTGAGAAAAATTGCTCATATATTTGTTAGATATTTGGCCCTTGTGGCCTTGAAAGTAGATCAAGGTCATTCATTTTAACGAACTTGATAACCCTTCATCCAGCATACTACATGCATAATGTCAGCAACCTGCGGCTTTCAATATGAGAAGAATTAGTTGTTTGAAGGAAAGCATGGCATGTGACGGATGATGACCTAATTATGTACTAAATGGATGAAGTTAAACCAGACACCAGTAGAAAAGTCATGATATTTATAATCCACAACATACACAGAACACTCCATTGATATTCTTGCATGCTAAATATTATTGAATTATTATAGCAATTTTCACAACCACCACATTTCCTTCTCCAGTAACAGCTACCAGGTATTACAGCCTCTAGACGAATGGCATTTGTAGAGATCTATGTAATATCTCATGCATGGTTTGACCATCTAACACTCATATACAGACAATCCACCATACAATACATCGTCTTCAATAACTTCATCATACATCAAGTATGATAAATCCACATGCATGTACAGTCAAACTTGTCTATAATGGACACCCAAGGGACAGAGCAAAAGTGTCCTTTATAGACAGGTGTCCTTTATATAGAGGTTATTTATATAGTAAATTGTACAGTGTGGGAATGGTATGTCTGTCCTTTATAGACAGGTTTTATACAGAGGTTAATTACAACAACACAGCATACATAATACAGATGTCTCCAAAGGACACCCAAGGGACAGAGCAAGTGTCCTTTATACAGAGGTTATTTATAAAGTAAATTGCACAGTGTGGGTATGATGAGTCTGTCATTTATATAGAGGTGTCCTGTATACAGAGATTATTTATATAGTAAATTGCACAGTGTGGGTATGATGAGTCTGTCATTTATATAGAGGTGTCCTTTATACAGAGGTTATTTATAAAGTAAATTGCACAGTGTGGGTATGATGAGTCTCATTTATATAGAGCTGTCCTTTATACAGAGGTTATTTATAAAGTAAATTGCACTGTGTGGGTATGATGAGAATGTCCTTTATAGACAGGTGTCCTTTATACAGAGGTTATTTATAAAGTAAATTGCACTGTGTGGGTATGATGAGTCTCCTGTATATAGAGGTGTCCTTTATACAGAGGTTATTTATATAGTAAATTGCTCTGTGTGGGTATGATAAGTCTCCTGTATATAGAGGTGTCCTTTATATAGAGGTTATTTATAAAGTAAATTGCACTGTGTGAGTATGATGAGTCTGTCCTTTATAGACAGGTGTCCTTTATATAGAGGTTATTTATATAGTAAATTGCACTGTGTGGGTATGATGAGTCTGTCCTTTATAGACAGGTGTCCTTTATACAGAGATTAATTATATAGTAAATTGCATTGTGTGGGTATGATGAGTCTGTCCTTTATATAGAGGTTATTTATATAGTAAATTGCACTGTGTGTGTGTATGATGAGTCTGTCCTTTATAGACAGGTGTCCTTTATATAGAGGTTAATTATATAGTAAATTGCACTGTGTGGGTATGATGAGTCTCCTGTATATAGAGGTGTCCTTTATACAGAGGTTATTTATAAAGTAAATTGCACTGTGTGGGTATGATGAGTCTCCTGTATATAGAGGTGTCCTTTATACAGAGGTTATTTATATAGTAAATTGCACTGTGTGGGTATGATGAGAATGTCCTTTATAGACAGCTGTCCTTTATACAGAGGTTATTTATATAGTAAATTGTACTGTGTGGGTATGATGAGTCTGTCCTTTATATAGAGGTGTCCTTTATATAAAGGTGTCCTTTATACAGAGGTTATTTATATAGTAAATTGTACTGTGTGGGTATGATGAGTCTGTCCTTTATAGACAGGTGTCCTTTATACAGAGGTTATTTATAAAGTAAATTGCACTGTGTGGGTATGATGAGAATGTCCTTTATAGACAGGTGTCCTTTATACAGAGGTTATTTATAAAGTAAATTGCACTGTGGGTATGATGAGTCTGTCCTTTATAGACAGGTGTCCTTTATACAGAGGTTATTTATAAAGTAAATTGCACTGTGTGGGTATGATGAGTCTGTCCTTTATATAGAGGTGTCCCTTAATTTATGACAGGTTTGACTGTATATCATATCATCATTTCAAACCAAGCCCAAGATAAGCGTTGCATGTCATGAAGTCTATCAGTATCATCAAAATATTTAGCCAATTCTATCCTCAAAATACCAAGCCTCTGAGTAATTGAGAAATTATCATTCCAAGTCAATATTGTAAACTCATGCATTCTCGCATTAATCTTATTTTACAATTTTCGTGATGAAAGCATTTTGCTAAATTATGATTGCTCTCATTACAGTTTCAGTAAGTTGCTTTTTACAGACAGCAAGTATTATTGTGAGTGTGCTAGCTAATTCATTGCTCTTATCTGTGTTAAATTCGGTTACTGTAAAAAGGGAATTGTTCACGGTGTGGAAATGTCAGCGCTGTGGAAATGTTCATATATTTCACTGGCATTATATATGTCAGTGAATATATCCATGCATACACAAACACCACTCAAACTCACCAGTGTACAGTATTAAAGGCCCAATATACGTAACTTTCGGCAAAACTTGAAGCGAAACTCATGCCTAATAACTTATTATATTTATAGATTTAGTTATACTGATATCAGCAATATTCAAGATGAATTCTTACGCGGTTATCGGTACAGCGGCAGTTGAAACACTGTATTTGTAAACACGCGTCCATTTTGAACTGTCTTCTAACTTCGGCTTATTGTTGAAGTGGGCCCCACCTGAATTATTTTCAGTTCTTTGGATTTTTCTGTGAAGAGTTTCTTGTTAGTTACCGCCCAGGTTTACTTCGTTTTAGGCTTATTTTTGCATGTTTATCAACTAGATTTTTTTTCTAGAATTTTTCAGAATCCCGAAAATTCCCTTGAGTATGTATATTCGGCCTTTAAAAGCACACAGTGAAAAACAATAGTGATTGACAGCGAAAACATTTCCACACCACGAACAGTTTGGAGGCTGAATAAGCAAAAATATTGACTTTTACAGTATGCGATTAAAGACTGCATCACAATAAGTTCATTTACAGTATCTAGAAAAAATCACAAAATATCAATTACTACCCCTCAAGTTACAGTATCTAGAAAATATCACACAACATTATACAAAATCAACCCCGAGGCGTCATGCCATGCTGGTTACCTGTGCCATTTGTTGAGGAATTGCTGGGGTCTGTTGCTGCTGCAAAGTTGAAATCACTTTTACTAACACATATGATTTCATTCTCGTTTAATAAATAACCCCAGGCTGAAAGCAGGTGAAGGATCCTCAAATATCCAATTTTAGCGTAAGACTTGGCAGATGTAAATAACTATTACTTAAGAACTAGAGCCATCTATCATTAGAGCTAGAAACCCAAGAGAAAGGAACCTACCGGGTAAATGCTTACCTGTATGAAGAGAGCATTCATTAGCTCTGCTACGAGGGGAACCTTTTATCTTGCAGAACGATAATTCATTTGCTGGTATCCGTTTCATAATTAAGTGTATAGTAAGGGGGACCTATACTAATACTATGTAGAGGTCAATTATTTCAGTAACCCTTTAACCAGAGACTCAAGGTTCTTCTTTTTATATGCTGGTATATGTTCCACAGTAGTTCTGTAGTGAGTGGAGACCTATTTCACTTACTGAGAGGTGT